>CAMTDV010000009.1:84945765-86375765 GCA_947069175.1 Scalesia atractyloides
ATTTTTAAAGATAGAAAATAGCCATAAACTCACAAAAATATATCTAAAAATCCCATTAAAAATCCTTAATAAAATCCATCCATTTAATATACGTTTCCATTATTATTTAGGTTAGTACTCCTCGTTGATCCGCTCATCTAAATCGTGCGCATCTCACCATCTTCAATTCAGCGCACCCAATGTGAGTGAACCCTGCAAATTCCCCGTTTTAATCACGTTTTGGGGTGTATCATGTGTCTTGTTTATTTACATATTATAACGAAATTATTGTGCATACATCATATAATGACATGTGTATTAGTTTATTGCTGTTAAGTAGTTATTGTTGGATGCAAATTATTATTTCAGTACATGCAATTGCCGAGGCCGCAGCTCCCCATCCGTCGAGGTTGAGCTTGATCCCCATTTTATTATGCGGTTGATCTTGGCGTGCCCGCACGATCGGCTCCGTTTGATTGAGCCTTGATCGGTCATTTCATTTTACATTTCAATACATGCAATACGCTCGGCTCCGTTTGATTGAGCCTTGAGTGCACAGTTCAATTTACATTTCCAGTTCATGCAATACGTTCGGCTCCGTTTGATTGAGCCTTGAGCGCACAGTTCAATTTACATTTCCAGTTCATGCAATACGATCGGCTCCGTTTGATTGAGCCTTGATCGCACAGTTCATTTATGTTAGTTATCATATGATATTGGTATGTTCATGTATGCTATCAAATGTTAATGTATGTTATAATTGTAACTGATATTTGCCAATGTTTGATTACATACATGTGCTCTTTTATGATTATGCACAATATTTTATTGATAAACTAACCATAAAATCATTATCAAATGTTTATCTATAAGGTTCACTCGCCAACTTATGTTGACCCAAAACCTCCCATTTTACACATGATACAGGTGAACCACCAGCAGCTAGGAACACATAGGACCTGGATTAGAAGAAATAAAACGATTTAGTATTTGGATTATTATGTTTGGTTATTTTCCCTTGTATTGAATTAACATGTTTGGATGTTTGAGAAATGTAACTTTGACTTCATTTAATTATGAAACATAATAGTAAATGTCATGTGCTTTGGTGATAACCCAATTATGCTCCGACTCTTATTTCCGCTGCGGGTCGGGGTGTGACAGATTGGTATCAGAGCCATGACTATAGGGATATAGGATAGGTTATTAGACCCTTAGAGCCTATACTATAGTCGATTAAAAACTTATAAGAATTTTGTGTGTTATATGCCAAATTTCATGATAATGTTACATTTGATATGGTTCAAGCATGTTCATAAGTATGTATTATCAAATAATGCCTATCATGAAATCGTATGATCCTAACATATCACATCCATGCAAGCACACACCACAGCATGATTGATTTTACAATGATTTTCGTGTTTTCAAATCTCATCAAAGTGAGTTCTCATGACGGGCATGTAGTAACTGGAAGGGTACTAGTACCGGTAGTCAGAACGTCCTGTCTAGGCTGGCATTCGTATAAATCCAAAATAAAGGACCAGTTTGCCTACCTGGGGACTAACGATGAGAGTACGAAATACCTATTAGGCCAAAGCATGCTATACCAAACGTCGTGAGAGCTAATCCCACTTTGAGTTGTCATTGTGTCTACACCTGGACACGTTCCGACCAAACATCTCATGAACATATTTTGTGGTTTGCATTCGGGGGATGCGAGTGTTAAATTGCCAATACTAATGTGAATCCTACCAAGCCAATAGCCATGGGGGCCCACATGACTATGTAGGTGAAGGTATGGGGACATTTGAGGTCCAACATGAGCGAACCCAAGACATCCTTTGGATGTAGTTGCATTATTGATATTTATGTTATTTTCATTTTCTTAAAGACACATGACACCTAAAAAGACATCATAAACTCACAATCTTCTCATTTTATGATCCTGTAGATGTCGTCTAGACAGCATCGAAGGGGTAGGAAATCAGAAAAGTCTCGGGAACGTTTGGCCACTCATATCGCGAATCAAATGGCCACGATATTGCCTGACATCGTAGTACAAGTACAACAAGCCCTTGCTGCAAATCCTACTAACCCTCCTCAACAACAGGACCAGATCATCAACAACCCTCCTACCATCAAATGCTCCTACAAACATTTTAAGTCCTGCGATCCTCCAAAATTCGAAGGGACTGAGGGAGTCACTGCTCTCCTACATTGGTTCGAGGAGATGGAAAACGTGTTCTTAAACTGCAATTGTCCTGAGGATCGCAAAGTTCGTTATGCCACCGGGAGACTACTTGGGGTAGCTCTCACTTGGTGGAATACTGAGAAAGGAAAGAGGGGAACGGAAGATGCGATGGCCTTAACTTGGGAGGAGTTAAGGGAAATCATGACTAGGCGATTCTGTCCTAGAAGTGAAATTAAGAAATTGGAGGATGAATTTCATGCCTTGAAGCAAAAAGATGGTGATCACTCTACCTACAACAAAAGGTTCTTGGAGTTGAACCAAATGGTTCCAAACTTATTCACTCCAACCTACCGTCTGATCGAACATTACATTCGAGGACTTCCCTCGAAAATCCAAGATTCGGTCCTCAGCGTTTCACCGGTAACACTCGAAGCTGCCATGGAGTTGGCAACAGAACTGACCGAAAACCGAATTCGCAATGGGAAGTTCAAGGAGGAAAAGAAGAAAACCCCTGCTGAGGGACAAACCTCAAACCACCACACTCCTTCCTCTAAATTTGCTAACAAGAGGAAGCGTAACACCAGGAACTTTGCAGTCACCCAAACCAACACCCCTATTCCTGCTGCACCCATCACTTAAGCCACTCCTCCACCCGCGCCATACAGAAAACCATACACAGGGCCACTACCAAAATGTAACCGTTGTCAGTATCACCACTCCCCTGACTATCCTTGCCAATACTGTACCGGCTGCGGTCGCGCCGGACACACTGTTCAAAACTACCGCACGCTTCAACGAACAAACCGCCACCAACCTATAATCCAAACCCATCAACAGTTAATGGGTCAAGCCCAGCAACAACAACCATTTCCACCCACTCAACATTTAGCCCAAACATACTATCAACCCAATTACCCTATGGGCCAACCTATGCGGGCTTGTTTCAATTGCGGTGATCCAAGTCATTTCAGAAACACATGTCCAAGGCTGGTCAATATTATTCATGCTCAGGCCCAAGCCAACCCTGTGAATCAAGCAAACCAAGCTCCTCCACCTGCTAGAGGAAGGGCTTTCAATATTAACGCAAACCAGGCCAGAGCTGACGGCAATGTGGTCAACGGTACGTTTCTTATAAATGGTAGATATGCCTCTATGTTATTTGATACTGGTGCGGATAGAAGTTTCGTGTCATTAGAATTTGAACCTATCTTAAGCAAAATTCGGGATAAGCTCGCAGAATCCATAACGGTGGAAGTTGCGGACGGAAAACCAGTTTCGTTAGACTCTATTTTACGCAACTGTACGCTCACCCTAAACGACCACGATTTCTCAGTCGATCTTATTCCTATGAAGCTGGGAAGTTTCGACATCATAATCGGAATGGATTGGCTCAGTCAACATCATGCGGAAGTTGTATGTCGTGAGAAATTTGTTCGTATTCCTCTTTCAAACGGTCAGACTCTTCGAATCATTGGAGAAACCTCGGCGAAAGGGCTCAACTTAATGTCTTGTCTTCAAGCTCAAAAATACCTTCGCAAGAATTATGTCGCGTTTTTATCCCATATCATCAAGAAGGGGACCTCAGAAAAGAAACTTGAAGATATTCCTGTTGTAAAAGATTTTCCACAAGTCTTTCCTGACGACATTTCAGGACTTCCTCCAATTAGAGATGTCGAATTCCGTATCGATCTTATACCTGGTGCTACACCAGTGGCAAAATCTCCATATAGGTTAGCCCCCTCTGAAATGCAAGAGCTAGCCAGTCAATTGCAAGAGTTGACTGACAAGGGATTCATACGCCCCAGCTCATCGCCTTGGGGTGCACCTGTCCTTTTTGTAAAGAAGAAAGATGGATCTTTTCGTATGTGCATCGACTACAGAGAGCTTAACAAGTTAACCATCAAAAATCGATATCCTTTACCTCGCATAGATGATCTTCTTGACCAACTACAAGGTGCCAGTTGCTTTTCAAAAATCGACCTTCGATCTGGCTATCATCAGCTTAGAGTGCATGAAGAAGACGTCCCTAAAACTGCTTTTCGAACTCGATATGGTCACTATGAATTCATGGTTATGCCGTTTGGATTAACCAACGCACCAGCTGTTTTCATGGACCTAATGAATAGAGTCTGCAAACCTTACCTTGATCGATTTGTTATTGTATTCATCGACGATATTCTTATCTATTCAAAATCTAAAGCTGATCATGAGCGTCATCTACGACTTGTTCTTGCACTTCTAGAAAAGGAAAAGCTTTATGCCAAGTTCTCTAAATGTGAATTCTGGTTAAAAGAGGTGCAATTTCTCGGGCATGTAGTCAATGACAAAGGAATACATGTGGACCCATCAAAGATCAAAGCAGTTCAAGAATGGCAAGCTCCACGTACACCAACTGAAGTAAGGTCTTTTCTTGGACTTGCTGGCTATTATCGTCGGTTCATTTCAAACTTCTCTCGCATTGCGGTGCCACTCACGGCTTTAACCCATAAAGGGAAACCATTCGTATGGGGACCCAAGCAAGAAGAAGCTTTTCAAACTCTTAAACAAAAACTTTGTGATGCACCAATCCTCACTCTTCCTGAAGGTTGTGATGATTTTGTAGTCTATTGCGACGCGTCAGGGCAAGGATTAGGTTGCGTTCTCATGCAAAGGGGAAAAGTCATAGCTTATGCCTCACGGCAACTCAAGACACACGAAAAGAACTACACCACTCATGACCTTGAACTTGGAGCCGTTGTATTCGCTCTTAAAATATGGAGACATTATCTTTATGGTACGAAGTGTGAAATATACACTGACCACAAGAGTCTTCAACATATCTTCAATCAGAAAGAGTTAAATATGAGGCAACGAAGATGGGTCGAGCTCCTAAATGATTACGACTGTGAAATCAGATACCACCCTGGTAAAGCAAATGTGGTGGCTGATGCACTTAGTCGAAAGGGTTATGCGAACTCCATTCATCTTCTATGTTCGCAAATTATAACCAATATTAAGGATCAAATTCGAGAAGCTCAACACGTTTCAATAACAGAGGAAGATGTACAAAAAGAGATGTCCTGTGGAGCCGAGCTAAAACTTGAAACTAAATCTGATGGTATTTTGTATTACCTAGATCGTATATGGATTCCTAACCACATCAATCTTCGTGAAACACTCATGCATGAAGCTCATAAGACGCGATATTCTTTACACCCAGGAGCCGATAAGATGTATCAAGACCTACGGTACACCTATTGGTGGCCTGGAATGAAGAAAGATATTGCCGTTTTTGTTTCCAAGTGTCTCACATGTTCTAAGGTGAAGGCTGAACACCAAAGACCCTCAGGACTTCTAGTTCAACCGGAAATACCTGTATGGAAGTGGGAAAATATAACCATGGATTTCATTACCGGGTTACCTCGCACTTCTAGTGGGTATGACACTATATGGGTGATTATAGACCGACTTACAAAATCAGCTCACTTTATTCCTATTCGAGAAGATTTCAAGAACGAAAAGCTTGCTCGTATTTATATCAACGAAATCGTCAGCCGACATGGAGTACCATTAAGTATTATTTCTGATCGTGATGGTCGTTTCACTTCACGAACATGGCAAGCAGTATAATCCGCTATGGGCACTCGACTAGATCTCAGTACCGCCTATCATCCTCAAACTGATGGACAGTCTGAGCGCACCATTCAAACCCTTGAGGACATGCTTAGAGCATGTGTCATAGACTTCAAGGGAAATTGGGACGCCCACCTACCGTTAGTCGAATTTTCGTACAACAATAGCTATCATTCTAGCATCGGCATGGCACCTTTTGAAGCTTTATATGGTCGAAAGTGTCGATCTCCTGTTTGTTGGCACGAAATTGGGGAAGCACAAATTACTGGTCCAGAATTGATCCAAGAAACCACAGATAAGATTCATCAAATCCGAAACAATCTTCTAGCGGCTCAAAGTCGTCAAAAGAGTTACGCAGATAAACGACGGAAGCCCTTGGAGTTTAGCGTGTTGATCATGTGCTTTTAAAAGTATCACCGTGGAAGGGAGTAGTTCGTTTTGGTCAAAAGGGAAAGCTAGCACCACGTTACGTAGGACCTTTCAAGATACTCGAAAGAGTAGGTCCTGTAGCATACAAGCTTGACCTACCGGAAGAACTCGACAGGATTCATCCCACATTCCACGTGTCGAACTTGAAGAAGTGCCTCGCTGATGAGAATCTTCATATTCCACTGGAGGATATTCAGATTGATGAATCCATGCATTTTATTGAAAGACCAGTGGAGATTATGGACTATGGAGAAAAGCGTCTACGACGAAGTCGCATTCCTATTGTTAGGGTACGCTGGGAGTCGAAACGGGGACCTGAGTTTACTTGGGAACGTGAAGACTCAATGCGTGAAAAATACCCTCATCTTTTCCCTACTACTCCAACTGTTTAAATTTCGGGACGAAATTCCTAAAAGTAGGGGATACTGTAACATTTGTAAAAATCGGGTCTCCAAAACCCGCTCCGTTTTGTAATCTTGTACCAAGTTATGAAATTACATTAATTATTTATGATTATTTTGAGTTTAAACGTTACATAATTAATAAATAAACTAAACTATAAAAAGTATATTTGATAAAAAGTTAAAATAAAATAAATAAAAAACAATTGAAGCTGCCGGGACTCGAACCCGGGTCAGCTGTCGCCAAAGACTTATCATCCCGTCCCCAAACCACTCCGCCACCAAGTGTTTTCTGCTAACCTTAGGAAAACAATTGGATCTTATACGCAAACACAAATCAACCGTTAATGCCATCTGAATAACGGAAATCGGTAAACCGATCGCCAAATCACTTCGATTTCATCTAGCCAACTAATAACCGATGTATTTCGGTTTCTAATTAAGTCGTTAATGAATGAAATTAAAGTTTCATCATTTTCGGTTTTTGAAACCGAAAAGTTATCAAACTCCGATTAATTCAGGTTCCAATCATTTATGCGATTCAGAACTGTCACAACAACACTCCATTTCCTGTTCGTCGCGTTTTCAAATCATTTGAGCACCAAAAACTGTTCGCCGGAATTCTCTGCAGAAATCGCCGGAAAACCGTGTTCAACACAAACCGGTAAGATATTCCTTCTTTGCGATTTCAAACTATTGTTAGGACTTTACTAACATTAATCCATCACTCAAAATCAGCCACAGACGACTTTGCTGGATTTTCTGTGTTCGCCGGAGAAATTCTGGAATTGCCGAAAACTCGCTAGTTAACGGTAAGCACATTCAAACGTGCTAATAATCAATGCACCCTGGTTCAATTTCAAATCTAATTCCTTAATTCTGTTGATAGACCCTCTCAGCCGAAGGTTCAAAAACAGAGCTGTCTGATTCTCGCCGGACTCCTTAAGGAAGACAACCTGTCCGGTATCTTCTTACCCCAAACTGTTCGGTTTTGTACATTCAAGCTAGTCGTCATGTTTATTAATTAGTTAAATCATGAACCAGATGTTTGAGTAAAGTCGGTAATTGTAATGAAGAAGACGAACTTAAAAACAGGATAAGAGTAATTAAAATTCGGATAATAAACGGGTTAGACACACAGTCCAGCGGTGGACTGTGTGCAAAGTTCATATACATGTCCCGAGTTCGATCCTTACTACGCACACGCTTTACGTAATAACATTCCTTTTTATTCATGAACTAACCGGGTTAGAGCGAGTAGTTGTTAAGTATAATATAAATCAAGAATATAACCGGGTTAGACACACAGTCCAGCGGTGGACTGTGTGCAAGATAAACTTCATGACGCGCGTTCGAACCCTGTCCCAAGCACCGGTCAATTGAATTAAAACGTTTTTGTAAATAAAGGTATTCTCGGTTAATTCGAATAAGTATATAAATATAATTAAAACTGAGTTTCTAACGGGTTAGTCACGTAGCTCAGTTGGTAGAGCTACGTGCACGTGAACTGAAGGTCACCGGTTCGAATCCCGCTTGGCGCAACCTTTACCGCTGACCGAACCGGTCAACGGTTAATGGTCAAACAGTAAAAAAAAATATTTTTTTTATATATTTAATTGTTTATTTTAATTTAAAAATCAATTAAAAATACTTAAAAATAACATTTTTAAAGATAGAAAATAGCCATAAACTCACAAAAATATATCTAAAAATCCCATTAAAAATCCTTAATAAAATCCATCCATTTAATATACGTTTCCATTATTATTTAGGTTAGTACTCCTCGTTGATCCGCTCATCTAAATCGTGCGCATCTCACCATCTTCAATTCAGCGCACCCAATGTGAGTGAACCCTGCAAATTCCCCGTTTTAATCACGTTTTGGGGTGTATCATGTGTCTTGTTTATTTACATATTATAACGAAATTATTGTGCATACATCATATAATGACATGTGTATTAGTTTATTGCTGTTAAGTAGTTATTGTTGGATGCAAATTATTATTTCAGTACATGCAATTGCCGAGGCCGCAGCTCCCCATCCGTCGAGGTTGAGCTTGATCCCCATTTTATTATGCGGTTGATCTTGGCGTGCCCGCACGATCGGCTCCGTTTGATTGAGCCTTGATCGGTCATTTCATTTTACATTTCAATACATGCAATACGCTCGGCTCCGTTTGATTGAGCCTTGAGTGCACAGTTCAATTTACATTTCCAGTTCATGCAATACGTTCGGCTCCGTTTGATTGAGCCTTGAGCGCACAGTTCAATTTACATTTCCAGTTCATGCAATACGATCGGCTCCGTTTGATTGAGCCTTGATCGCACAGTTCATTTATGTTAGTTATCATATGATATTGGTATGTTCATGTATGCTATCAAATGTTAATGTATGTTATAATTGTAACTGATATTTGCCAATGTTTGATTACATACATGTGCTCTTTTATGATTATGCACAATATTTTATTGATAAACTAACCATAAAATCATTATCAAATGTTTATCTATAAGGTTCACTCGCCAACTTATGTTGACCCAAAACCTCCCATTTTACACATGATACAGGTGAACCACCAGCAGCTAGGAACACATAGGACCTGGATTAGAAGAAATAAAACGATTTAGTATTTGGATTATTATGTTTGGTTATTTTCCCTTGTATTGAATTAACATGTTTGGATGTTTGAGAAATGTAACTTTGACTTCATTTAATTATGAAACATAATAGTAAATGTCATGTGCTTTGGTGATAACCCAATTATGCTCCGACTCTTATTTCCGCTGCGGGTCGGGGTGTGACACCCAACCCATCTTCTCTCAAGAGGATTTACATCTGCTTGGGTCCACTGAAACTAGGCTTCAAGGAATGTGGGAGGGACATACTAGGCTTAGATGGGGCTTTTTTGAAGTGTTCTCAACAGGGTCAGGTATTAGTTGCAGTAGGCTTGGATTCCAACAACGGGCTTTATCCACTGGCCTATGCAATTGCAGAAGCAGAAAACAAGGATTCTTGGACATGGTTTTTGGAATGTCTCAAAGATGACCTAGCACTACAAAGCAACTCACATTTTACCTTCATATCTGATAGACAAAAGGTTAGCCTTACTTTTTAGAGTTGAATTGTTTATAAATATGTTTTTTATTGCTTTGATTGTTTTGATTTTAACATGTTTGCTGTTTTGGGTGTTAAATTTAGGGCCTTATTCCAGCACTTGAAAAGGTATTCCCAGCTGCAGAACACAGGTTCTGCCTTAGGCATATTCACCAGAATATGAAGTTTAAATGGAGGGGCAAAGGCTTTAAAGATTGCTTATGGGCATGTGCAACTGCCAGAACCGGTACTTACTTTTAAGCATTTATTCATTCAAGTGTTGGGTCAACAATTTACTGACTTGTTATTCATGATTGTTCTTGTTTAATAGTACCTGAGTTTAGGGATAAAATAGAAGAGTTGAAGAAGTTCAATGAGGAAGCATACAAATGGTTGGCACAAATTCCACCAAAGCATTGGTCGAGATCTCACTTCACAGGTAATATTCACTTTAAAGATTAGACTAGTTGCTAATTTAAGCACCATAGGAATTTATCACTTTATACATTTCTTTTGGTTATCAATGTGTAGGTTGGGCACAATCTGATGTTCTACTAAACAAAATGTGCGAAGTTTTTAATGCCAAGACTGTTGAAGGGAGGGAAAAGGCAATCATTTCATGTTTGGAATATCTTAGAGAGTATTTGATGAAGAGAATATCAATGTGATGAAGGTGCAACAGCAGTGTAAGGGCCCCCTCACACCAAAGATAACAGAGATCTTTGATGAGATCAAGAAGGCTGCAGCCTAATGCAGTGTGAAATGGTGTTGTGATAGTAGGTGGCAGGTACAAGGGACTCTTGGGCAATATGTTGTGAATGTTGAACAAAGGGTTTGTACTTGTAGGAGGTGGGAAATTTCAGGAAACCCATGTAAGCATGCCGTAGCTGTTAACTGGGATATGGCTCACACAAACAACAGTGGGGCCACCTGAGGATTGGGTTCATCCATGCTACTATCTGGACACTTGGAAAAAGGCTTATGCCTACAAGGTTGGTCCAATCAATGGTCCCAAACTCTGGCCAATATCACCAGTTCCAACAACATTGACCCCTCACTTCGCCACAAACAAGCTGGCAGGCCAAAGAAGAAGAGGATAAAAGACCAAGTGGAGGTTGAAGATATGTTGGAGAAGAAAGGGAAGCTGACTAGAAAGGGTGGGTCTGTAACCTGTAAGAAATGCAAAGGGAAGGGCCATAATTCAAGAGGTTGCAAGGCTGTAAAGAAAGGAATGGGTGCTGAAGGTGGTTCTGCAGCTGCTGTTGCTGGTGGTTCTGCTGTTGATGGCGACTCTGCAGGTCAAGAATAAGCTGGATACGCTTAACTGATGAAGGGATAGATTTTAAATATCTTTTTGTTATGTTATTCAGCCGTATGCTTTAAACAATACTTGTTAACTGTTGCTTGTCTTTATTATGTTTGGTATGCACTATTGTGGCTTATGCTTATGCCACCATTTTGGAAATGTTAATCGGCTATTATAGTTATTGCTGTGTTTGGAAATTGAGTATGTCTTTATTACATTTGTTGGGCAGGGTCATAAATTGGAGTTGTTGAGTCTTTATTAGGTTTGTTGGATATTAAGTGATGGCAATAAATGTCATCCGTGTCGCTTTTCCGCTATATGTAACATGCTTTTCCGTTATATTAAACATTGGTCATCCGTATCGCTTTTGCGCTTTATAAAACAATGGTCGTCCGTTTCGCTTTTGCGCTTTATTTAACATTGGTCGTCCGTATCCCTTTTACGCTTTATTTAACATTTTTCGTCCGTAACGCTTTTGCGCTTTATTTAACATGTCAATATACACAGTTATGTTTGCCACAACCACAATATCTATGAATATCCAAAATTCATTCTAATATTATTTGGTCGAATTACATAATTAACATTGCAGTCAAGCTAACAACATTGCAAACTGTAACCCTAACAGAAACAATAGTACTAAGATCAGGGTGTTCTTCCATCTCAGTTCAGTCCTTAGTTCATCCCTTTCTTGATCGGCCCTGTTTCTTGCTCGGAGTAGCCGTGGAATGATGCGAACAGCTCGTGGGCACATTGGCGGGTAAAACCAACGAACAAATCCAGGACAAGTGACTTCCTGTCATATAAAACATTTAAAAAATTGAAACCAAAATGAACATCTACTAATGAACCTAATGCTTACCGGTGATGGACATGCATAGTATCGTCGTCCTGGATTGTTGTCGGTCCATGATGTGCGAATGACGGCTAACTTTCCAAGGTTGCCATTCTAGGGTTCCTGGAGAAACATGGGTGAGGGGAGGAAGAAGGGTCGTTAATTTGAGGGAAAAAAGGAGGATAAGGTGGTTTTTATAATGAGCTGGACTGAATGGACGAAATTGCCCTCACGTGTTTTAACAGAATTATTTAACTGAAGTTAGGGCAGGGGACCAAGCGAGTTCATTTTTTACAAGTTTGGGTACCACGAGTGTAAATAGTAAACCACTGGAATCAACGCTGAATTTTTTTCAAACCAAGGGACCAACCAAGCATTTAACTCTGTTTATGTGAGTAGGTTACATTTGATCTTGTTTTAACTGGATGCATAAAGTTGGGCCCACTAGCATTCCTTTTTGAGTTTACAAAGTAGCTAGAAGTTGGGTTGGCTATTGTAATGTAGTCAACTTGGGCCATGTTTCTAGTCTTTAGTTGGTCATGCTTTTGGGCTTAAGTTGGGCAATGCCTATGGGCTTATATTGGGCCATGCTTCTGGGCTTGAACTGAATAGTTTAACATACTTCACTCTATGGCTTATGGCTATTCAATCAAGTTGTGGCTTGAAGCTTGCTCGAAGAAACACTTATTCAAAATTTCAGCTCGGTTTAGAATTTGGGAGAGCTTGAGCCGTCCCTTAGATGTACGAATCTAGTTTTTTGAAAAACGTGAACAAAATAATAGGTTTGTGAAAAATTTGTTAGTTTATAAACTAGTTTGGGGGGGGGATGTTCGAACCTATCAAATCAACTGGGGTTGGATTCAATCGCTTTGGAAAAAAAAGTCTTTTTACATGTTTTTCAAATCAAGTAGGGTCTCAACCGGTTTCAAGAAACGAGACTGCGAATTGGTATACAAACTAATAGGTTGGGTCGTTGCCAGACCAGTTTTTTTTGGGTGAAGTGAGTCAGTTTAGAAACTGGTTTGACGAGCCCAAACAGGGTTTTTTTGTACCTTGGGCTCCCGGCTTGGCTTAACTCATGAAAAACCCTATTGCACCATACCCCCTAAGAGTCGAATTCTCTAAAGAAATGGGATTGAGTGTGGAGAGTGATGAACTTTAATTGATACAAAATATTAATTTTGTAAAAAGAATATTTGAAATGAAAAAGATAACCGGCTTGACGAAATGATCTCATCAATTGCCGATCAAGTGTGAGTGGGTATGAGTATGTTGGTCCATAAAGCATGCATGTTGCATGTTTAATGCTTCCGTTGACTAAATGATTTCCAAAATTCAAAGCTTTGGTATGTTGGTCCATAAAGCAACATAGGCACGTAGCCCTTAAGTTTGACTAACCTATTAGGCAATCAATGGCCCGTTCATGGCATTATAGTTTAGTGACATTTTAGAAGTGGGATAAGGCTTAGAGATCATTAAATTCTAGGTTCGAATCCCAGGGGGTTTCCTACATTTTTAGGTTTAGTGGAGATGGATATAATCATGTGATTCCGCTGATGGCACGGTGAAACTTTAGTGGTCCGTCAGTGATCCAAATTTATCGTTCAAAAAAAAAAAAGCAATCAATGGCCCATCATTCTGGTTAAGGGTACCAATCTTATCAGGTTGATGCATCGACAAGTTCAAGTGTTCAACCAAAACATAACTCGTATAATTGTTCGTGATAAAAACATCAACCATAAACAACACACATTTAAAATCGTTTAACCGAACATGACCAATTTTACTCATTTATCTAAACATGTTAAACGGGTTGATGGGTAATAATAATATTGTAAATATGTTAATTAGTTGATGAGTGGTAAGGAAGTGAGTTGAATGGGTCATAATCGACTAAATGAGTTAAGCAGATTAATCCATACCACCATAACTTAAATATATTACACAATGTTATAAAAACTAGTATTTTAATCGTACCGGATTAGACTCAAAAATGGTTCCACCGTGTTGACTAATTAACTTTATAAATCCATAAAATATCATATAACTCAAAAAACAATCCAAAACTATATCATTTATAATTATAATAAAATATATATATATATATATATATATATATATATATATATATTCCAAAAGTTAATCCCTAATCAAAAAATTATCCAAAAGTTCATGATTAAATACAACTAGCAAACACTATAACAATTAACAACATGAACAGTTGAACAAAAGCCAAAAGAATGTAAACCTGGATGATCAGTTAAAGAACTTAATTTGAAAAACCCAATGATTTTCTATCTTTGAGTGAGAAACAAGTTTGATCGATGTGGATCGTCAATTGTGGACGCTAAGTTTTGAACTTTAACTAAGAAGATAGTCACATTTTTTAGGCACCTAAAAATTAAAAGTTCAAAATTTTTACCTTTGGCCCAGTATGAACCGGTATCGGTATACCGATTTAAACCGGTATAACCCAATTTACCAGCGGTACAACTTCTTTGTCGTTTCCTTAGTTTACCACTATGATTCGTGCCAGCCAAGCATCCGGTTTAACCGGTTCAACCGACCGGTTTAAACCGATTTTTAAAACATTGATATTACATCTTAGCTTATATATATACTATTACATCTTAGTGCTTTTGGAAGTGAAATAATTATTATTTTGAACATGTTTAAAAGGCTAATGACTGAATATTATACTTTAAGCTACACAAAATGGTAATTGAAAGTTTGATTTGCTTTAACATAATCTTCCACATCTTTGGAATATCAAAAAGAAAAAAATGCTGGAATTCCTTGATAACATCATAAAGTGTTTTTGACTTGTTCAAACATGTGCAAAAGATTTTCTTTTAGTGCTATCAAGTGTTTAAGAAAGAAAGTTACGTGGTTAGAAAAGAAGTTAATTTAAAAACAAAATTATATTATTCAGATTTTTTATTATTTAGTCTAATCCTATTAAGAACATAACTTATGTTTTTTACAATCAAGGTTTTAGCTAAAAGTATCCTTATTTTAAAAAAAAAAGAAGCCAAAAGTATACTTGTTCTCTTTCCAAATATTGTTTTGTCGCTAAACAAACATAAATTAATAAATTATCTTTCACTTGCTAATCGTTCCTGTAACAGGCCTCTTGCTCGATTCATCACATTTGTTATTTAATTTCAGTACTTGTACTGGATTATAGTATAACTAACAAATCTTGTTGATTAAGTATATAATTAAAAACATGATAAAAAAATAAATAAATATCTCTTTTTTTTACAAAGTAACATGAAAATACAACTTTTTCCAATGGTCATGTCTGGATGAAATAAATAGAAAATTTTGCAAACGTCGTCCAAGCAATTAATTATGGCATCAATAATTTGAAACAATTCATGAGAGTTGTCAAAGATTACGGAAACACGCAAAATCATAGATGATGGCACCTAATATGAGGTTTACCTAAAAATATATAATAGATTGGATTTTTCTTACATTAATATCAAACTGCAACAAAATAGAGTGTTTACCCACACATAATTTACCTATACATGTTTGTATATGTGTTGATAATTGCTGATAATATTTTTTCATAAGAACTAACACTTAATATGTGTTGGTAAAACCATGGGAAAATATCCCACCAAATATGACGATCAATTAAATGTTAGTTTACCTACACATGTGATGAATTTTAGTCTTATTTAGGAAAAAAGTAATTGTGAGTAAATAGTTATGTAGATAAATTAACTAAAAATTATTTGTTCTATTTTGTTTTCTAAAATGACGTGGCAAAATAAATAGCTACACATATTTAAAAATGTACGATATGTGTAAGTATTAGATACTTATACTATATACGGCGCCAACGGTTGATCAGCCCAAAAGAAATTACATCCACCAATAATGATATATAACAATTACTAGCCCACACAAAAAAGATCAAAATCGCTCCATTGGTCAGATGTAAGTGCTAAGAGCCTTAGCCCGATATTTAATCGACGGGAAAGCCATCGCCTTAGTTATTTCCACAACCATATCTGTATTCGGACATTTTCCATTGAACACAAGGTCATTTCTTCATCTCTATAGACACCACCAAACCGCAATCTATGTTACCGTATGCAAGCTCAGAACATCTCGGTCTCCAAAAAAAGAAACCATCAGGACACAAGAAGATTGATAATAATTATTTTGATAGGTAATCTATAACTTATACCTAATAGATAAGTAACTTGTTGCATCGCGTGTTGTAATTTTAGGAGTCCAATTTTTTTTTCTGTTATCTTATTTCACTCATTCGTATTACGTTTCTTAATTTATAACAATCAAATTATATCTTATCTCAAAATATCATTTTAAAAATTTATATATCTTTATTACTGACTATTTAAATATTTTTCGTTCAACTCGTGTAATAATAATGTTACAGACTAATATATGTGTTTATATTATAATTAGAATTAGAATATGAATCTAATAAAATAATAAGTTATAGTTATATCAAACTTAAATATATCGTATCCACGTAATAAAGATATTAATTTAATCTCAACTGATAGCATTAGAGAGGAAGTGAAAATTTGGGTTTGAGCCTAGAGGTCTCAAGTTTGAATTTGATTCCAACCAGGTTTACTGTAGTGTGTCTTCGGGCGATAGGTTTTTCTTAAAGCTAGAGATGGTGTGTTGGGCTACACAGCGCTGTCTGCGAACTGCGATTGAATTTTTTTTCGTCGTTAGTGGTTATTTAAGACCAAAATAGTAATAAACTTTCTTTTATCGTTGATAGTTATATGCAAAACCAAAATAATAATAAACAAACCGAAAGAAACATATATTGACACTTTTGGCTTGTTTCCATGTTCCTCCTAAATAAACGTATTTCCGAGACAATATCCTCGTACTCCTTCGTAGTCTCGTTTTGGATCTCTTAGTTTTATAATATATTTAACCATTTTAGAGATATATATGAAATTACCTCTATATTTTAAACCGGGACTGTTCTATTTTCACCGTCCTAACCGGTCTCCATATCAACTCCCTCCTCATCGTCATCTTCGTTTTCCCTCGACATTTCCTCCAAAGACTTCCCATTCGATTCGGGCACCAAGAACGTAAACAACATCCCGAGAAAATTCACCACCCCGAGCACCATAAGCGAGTTCTTAACCCCGATCCCCGGGGGATACCCTTTATCCGTCTTTGTTTTGTCTTGGCTTTGAGCCGCATATAAGAACCCGAATGCACCAATTATAGCCCCCGCCTTACCCGAAGCAGCCGAGATCCCGTGGCACGTTGACCGAAGCCTTGCAGGGAATATCTCGGCAGGGACGACAAATGTTGTCGCGTTTGGCCCAAAATTTGCGAAGAAGAATGTGAAAGCATACATTACAACGAACCCGATTCTGTTCTCCCTTTGTGTCCAATGATGGTAAGGGATCGCGAGGGCGAACATGAAAACCGTCATGAAGAAAAAGCCCATTAGTTGGATTGCGAATCTCCCGATTCTATCGATGAAGAACACCGTGAACCAATATCCTGGGACGGTACTACAAAGCGCAATGAGCGTTTGAGCTCGCGAGATCTTGAAAACTTCTTGGATTGCGTTCATTGTCTTTGCTGGCGGGATCCACCCGACCGCGCTAAAGATGTCCTTTTGGAATAAGTTTTGGCTGTAAAACGCGATATCGAGTAAGAACCACGTGCTAGTTGTCCCGAGCAAGTGTAGCCCGTGGCGCTTCACGAATTGCTTTGAGAAAAGCCCGAATTGGTTTTGTTGTTTTTCGACCACCTTTTCTTGTTCGGCTTCGAGCTCGACTTGTAACACTTTGGACATATCGGCAGCCGCTTGCTTCGCGTTTTTGGCTACTAAAGCCGTGTACCGAGCCGTTTCTGGCATCTTCATCCGCCAATAATAAGTCATTAAAGCCGGAATTGACCCGAACATTAAAATAATCCGCCAGACATAATCGGCTTGAGGGACCGTGGACCCTAACGGATTATCCTCGTATGCCGGAGCCGGATATTTCGACTTGAATGCGGCCGAAACTATACAAGCCACCATCCCACCAGTCAAAATTCCAAACCCTTGCATAGCGAACACCGCCGCTATAAACGCGCCTCGTGTTTTCTTATTCGCGTATTCCGACATGATCGTAGCCGAAAGAGGGTAATCACCACCTATCCCAAAGCCGAGCCAAAACCGAAAGAAGCAAAGAGTGGCCATAACCGCGGTGGGCTCATTACTAAACGAAAGCCCGGATGCGATTGAACAGATGACCATAAGCATAAGGGTCATCCCATAAACTTTTTTTCGGCCCATTTTGTCTCCGAGCCAGCCGAAAAAGAGTTGGCCCGCGAGGGTGCCACAAAAGGCGACCCCGTTGACTGCGGCCGACACGTTTGGGGGCAGTGTCCCCGGTTTCCCATCACCGGTTTCGTGGTAGTAAATGCGGCCGAGCAACTTCGTGACTAGCGAGATGCAGAAGAGATCGTACGCGTCGGTGAAGAAACCCATCCCGGCGATTACGATTGCCGTGAAATGATACAATTGAGTTTTGGCTACATCAAGTGCATTTAGCACTTTCAAGTTATCATTTGCCATAACCTGTGAATTCATACAAAATAAAGGTTAGTTCTATAGATATTCATATGAAAGGTTCCCTATACACATATAAGTAAGTGTGACATTCCAAATATTAAATCTAAACTAATTGCGTAAGAGTTAAGTGTCATTCTTTATAGTTTGTCCATTTTTCTATTCCAGGCTAAATTTCAAAATTGTATCATTTGCCTCTCTCACATTCTTGAAACGGGTCATTTCAGTCACCAATCCCAGTTAAAAAAACTCAGTTAACTCAAGGGTAAAAATGTCAATTTACATAGTGGTTTGGAGTGTTTGGAGGTTGGTGCATGGTGGAGGGTACGTAAAACCTCTGAAAGCCACTATGTAAAATGACCATTTTACCCTTGAACTAACTGTGTTTTTTATCTGAGGTTAGTTTTTTGGACTGTATGGCACGTTTCGAAAATGTCATGAAGGAAAACGATACAATTTTGAAATTGGTCTGAAATGGGAAAGTGTACAAACCAGGGGGAAGTATTGAAGGGGTCTGGGGGGGGGGGGGGGGCGACACCCGAACTTTCGCTCAATAATATATGTAGTTTTCGTATAGAAATTCTTGCGTATATACGTTTTCGACCCCCGGTTCTATAGAAATTTTTGGGTATATACGTTTTCGACCCCCCGTCCACCCATCCAAGCTTCGCCACTGGTACAAACCGCAGGGACGTAAATGACACTTAACAAAAAAAACAATGCATAACTTAATTTAAGATGTATCATTTTTATGCTACATAACTAATCAAAATTCATATATAATACTTTGAACTTAAGCAAGAATTCTAGAACTTGTACTAGAAAATCATGTGATATTTAATGAAATAGGATGCTTTTAAAACGTACTCGTGACACCTTTGTAACTACTTGTACTAATACCATACGTAATAAATCTTCTACATATTCCCTTTTTGTGGGAAATAAAAATTATATAGTTTTTGAAGGATGAATAAAACAAATTTTCAATACTTTTGTTACATATCGCCTATGGGACTTTTGTCACATTCGTTAAAATTTACTTGCCAAGTGGTCACGAAGTAACATGGGTAAATCTTTAACGGATAACAAAATGGAGATTACGCGCTTGAGTTCAATGTACCAGAGCTCTCATATTCGAATCCAACTTTTATTAGTTTTATATCTTACGTTATACCTGATCTAATTAAGTAGTAGGGTATTATTGGAGTCCTAGAAGTTTTTCTGGTAAAAATCCACCACTTGTAACTAGGTGATAGGGAGACTTGGGTTCTCCACCGGAGACTGTACACCCAAGTTCAATCCTCACCTATGTCATTTTGGTGAAATAGGCAATGATGGATAGAGTCTAGTCTAGGTGTCAGGTTCTATCCTGAGCCCACTTGGGTTTTCGTCCCACCGTGTGTTACGCCATAAAGTATTCAGACCTTGTGGTGGCACAATGGTTGTCAAGTGGCAGTCGACGGTATGGTTTTCCAGGGGAACGCCCAAGCCAAACTCTGAAGCCAGAGTAGGGCAACGGGGCTCTCCAATTTGAGGAGTATACTAGCCTAAATACAAGAAAGTCGTTGTTCTAACAGAAGTTTTCCGGCAACATGTTATTAGGGTTAGAAGAAAATATCATGAAGGATTTGACATGCTTAATTAAGCAAATTTTAAAAAAATGTTCCTTCACTTGTTAGTTAAGGAACCATTTATGGTGTTACAAGTTACAAGCATAGGATGATAATAAAAGACTTTTAGAGTCTCATAAGAACCAAACATGACAAATTGGGGAAGCTTCCAATAAACATAAAAGTTCGAACCAACATGGCCACACCTATTTGGCATTTACAATAGAATATGGAAACATAACATGGGTTGTATTAGGGTCTACAAGTTGTCTTAAGTGACCCATACATAAATGAAGTTATATGAAGGTGTCGTTTATCACCCTCTTCAATTTTTTAACTAATATAAGTATATTTCTTAAAAAGTAATTTCTCAATTTTTAATCGACTAATTCACTCACCCTCTAAAGTTCACTCTCTATATATAAATTAAAATGTTTCCTTCTCTAAAAAATAAAGTAAATTATGATGGATGAAAATTATGTTATAATTATAAGTATTAATTAAGTTCATGTTTAATTATAACGGTAAGACATTTTTATTAATATATACGTTTAGTTAAACTAATACAAATTGACATTGTTTGTAATAGTGCAAATTAAAAACTTAGAGACTGTTTGTTTAGCTCTTAACAAAGTTCTTAATGGTTCAAACCTTTTATTGATTTAGTACTTAATAGTTTAGACTGTTTGTTTTGTGAGCAAATGTCTAAATGATCAGACATTTGTCTCTGAATGGTTAAGCTTCATACTAAATCTGAATGGTTGAGACCTATAATCTGAATTGGTCAGACATTTGACTCTGGACGGTTAAGCATTATACTGACTAGTCATGATTCAAACCTCTTACTGGTTCAGCACTTAATAGTTCAGATCTCTTACTGATTCACCACTTAACAATTCAGAAGATGCCAAACAGCCCTTAAGTATATTATATTTTTTTGGTCAAACTCTTAGATTGACATCTTTGCCAATCCTCACGACGTATTAGATTGACATCTTTGCCAATCCTCACGATGAAAAAAAAGGAAAAAGGTGTAGTTTAGTTGTAGAATTCGAAACCGTTCATCAAATCAAAACAGTTTACAATGCTCAAATTCGTAGTAACGAATAACTGCGAATTCTATGTACTTTTGGAATAAGTGTTACAAAAATATTGTTTATATAAACTGTTTTGTACTCAAGCTTTAACTTTTAAGTAAACTTGTGTTGAGCCACAAGACTTTTAGAGTTTAACAGTTATTCAACATGTATCCTGTCAGTTGCTGTATTTTCCGGTTTCTCTACCAACCAAACCATACATCCTTTCCACTGTTACCCCTTTTTAAATAAAAATTTGGTAACCAAGGGTATGTTTGGCTAGGTTTTTTTAAACTTCTTATTGATTTATTGGCTTTTTCGAAAAGTCATAAGCTCCAAAAAGTGTTTGGCAATGCGGGTATATGTGAGGGAAAAAATAACATTCTGACTTTTTCAAAAAGTCATAAGCTCCTCTAAAAAGCTAAGCCAAACATGCCCCAAATTATAATAAAATCATTAAAAATTTAAAAACATTAGTAAACGAAACAAAAATCTGTAAAATCGAAATCGTCGAATAAAGTTATGTCAGAAATATTATTTTATTCCACTGACGTTTGTTCTCATAATCTAAACAACACATAAACTACGTACTTTATGTCGTGTCACTAACAAAACAATAAAATATATTTAAAAAAGAATTTACGATTATAAAAACATAATTTTATCAACCAAAGCAAACGATATCTAAGACACGACAGGATTAAAGAAATTCGTCGTTCTAAAAACCGAAACTGACCTCAATAGAGAACGAAAGCTGTGAAGGCAGAGATGTTTGAGTTGTAACTTTAACTCAGAGAGATTGTGTGTGTGTGGGGGGGGGGGGGGGAAGATGAAGAGGTGAGATATGGTGTGGTTGGTGAATTGGGTTTGTATTTATCGACTCCATATGGGCCTACTTTTTAAATTCTTTCCCGTCGTACTTGAATTTTTTTTCCGGCTGTGATTCTTTGTTTGCTGACGTGGCGCTCATCGGATGTGGTTTTATAAGTCAACAACGACTTGTTTTAGTGAAAAGTGGTTATGCTTTTAGTTTTTTCTTCCATGATATAATGTTATTGTTTCGGAATATATGTAAGTATTGTTATAGTGTTGTAAATGAATTGAAAGTTTAGCGGACAGATTCTGAATTGTTTGAAATGAAGTTTGAGTCGGTTTGTGTTTGTTGTTTAGTTAAATGAACGAACATAAACAGAAGTTGTGTTCATTCATTTTTGTTCATGAACGTTCGGTAACGTGTCCGTTTGTGTTTGATAGTTTATTAGTGTTTTAAGTTTTTATATTTTATTTAAAATACTTCAAAATTCTGACAAAAAAATATTTAGTAAGTATCAGTATATTATATAGTTCATGAAAACTTTTTTGTGTTCATCTCTTTCCATTTGTGTTCATGAACATTGGTTTGTCCTCATTTGTGTTCATCATTGTTAGATTTCGTTCGTTGCCATTAATATACGAACACGAATAAGTTCATTTCCTTAACAAACAAACACGAACATAAATATCTCGTTCGGTAAGTGTTCATTAACAGTTCATGAACACATATATTTCTTAAAAAACGAACACGAACAAGGTCTTGTTCGTTCGGTTGGTTTGCAGCCCTAAGTGGGATTGTCTCGAGAAATACGGCGGAAATTCGATCGGCATTGTTTCGATTTGATACATGTAGTGAATTCATAGGGTGCCACTTCGGTTTGTTTATGATATTGTTATAGCGCCGACACTCGAAGTAGCACCAATAATAATCCCTAATCATACATGAAAGTACAAAATAAGGTAAATTAAAAAAGTAAAAATTAAAAGGAAAAAGGTTAAATAAAGAAAGGTTTAAAAATTAAAAGGAGATGAAGAGGTGAGATATGGTGTGGTTGGTGAATTGGGTTTGTATTTATCGACTCCATATGGGCTACTTTTTAAATTCTTTCCCGTCGTACTTGAATTTTTTTACGGCTGTGAGCGTTCATCGGATGTGGTCTTATAAGTCAACAACGACTTGTTTTAGTGAAAAGGGGTTATGCTTTTAGTTTTTTCTTCCATGATATAATGTTATTGTTTCGGAATATATGTAAGTATTGTTTATAGTGTTGTAAATGAATTGAAAGTTGTTTGAAATGAAGTTTGAGTCTGTTTGTGTTTGTTCGTTTAGTTAAATGAACGAACATAAACAGAGGTTGTGTTCATTCATTTTTGTTCATGAACGTTCGGTAACGTGTCCGTTTGTGTTTGATAGTTTATTAGTGTTTTAAGTTTTTATATTTTATTTAAAATACTTCAAAATTCTGACAAAAAAAAATATTTAGTAAGTATCAGTATATTATATATATAGTTCATGAAAACTTATTTGTGTTCATCTCTTTCCATTTGTGTTCATAAACATTGGTTTGTCAATCTCACATGACATTCATCTATTGGCGTCACCGCAAAAAGCAGCCATTTTGACCCGGGAACCGTTAGATAGTGTTTGTATGTATACTGAATAAAGTGAGAACATTCGTAACAACGATACTTATGCATGAATTACTTTAATTAGCTGGTATTTCATTTGCTTCTTATTCCGGTTCGCATATTTATTAAACAAATACTTGGTTTAAAAAACTACGCTGGAAATTAAAAACAAACAACCAATCAAAACCTGTCATTTGTACCATTGAGAATAGATTATAGATCAAGCACTATTCAACTTTCTTTCATTTAATTAATATTATATATATGATTACTTAGAGGAATTAATTTTTTATTTTATGCTTATGGCCAATTTGGATTCTAGATATCTAAACTATGAATTCTGACCGATAAAAATCATACTGTCAAATTTACTATGAATTTTGTATTTCATCATATGTTATGCCGTAGAGGACAAGCGAAATCACTTATTCATTAGAGATAGAAAGTCCTTGACAACAAAAAAGTCATATCTAGTCATGCATCATTAAATTACGAGTATTAATTATTTATCAAGTAGCTAAGCGTATTTCGGATTAATAAGATACAACTTGTTTTTTTCAAATAATTTTACATATGTTGTGATCCTCATTTTCCCTATTTTAAGCATATTTTCAAACATATGAACTATTTTTCTTTTATTTTTCTTAAAGGTTTTTTTTAATACGTAATATTAAAAAAGTATAATCTCAGTTTGACAAGCATTAAATAAACAAGGGATTGTATCCTACAAATCTAACTGATTCTTGGTTCGGTTCTTTTCCACTATTGGTGTTCAGAAAATAAACCAGAAAAACTAGTAAACCGTATTAATTTTGAATTAATCTTGTAAATGGGTGGTGAGGGGAGATGATCATTTGGATGGCTATTGGTGGCCGTCAAAACACAAAAATAATTTATGTATAAAGTGTTAAGATAAAAATATAGACACCGATATTCTATAAAATTAAAAAAAACTGGTTTGTATAAAAGGAATATTGTATTGAGTAAATTGCACAAAACATCCTTTATGTTTCCTCAAACTTCCAGGTTTCAGGCTTAATGTTTAAATGTTGCTAAAAACAGTCTTTAAGTTTATTTTTGTTGCGGGTTCAATCCTTTACAGCTAACCACGTTATTTTCTTCAGTTAAGTTCCCTCACATGCATAACATGTGAGGGTATATTCGTCATTTTGGTTGATCTTCCACCCACTTCAATTATATAAAAAAAAGAATATTTAAGTTTTAACCTAGTTTGTTTGGTAAAACGTACGCGATTACAGAGGAGCACGGTTACCGTTTGATAGTGTTTAAGTCTAACTTGCGGCGTCCTAAGCGTCACCAGTTGCTGGATCCGACTACTGAACACGGTGTTACGAAGTTCTCTGATTTGACGGCATCGGAGTTGCGTGAGAGGTATCTAGGGTTGAAGAGTCGTTTGTCGTTTCCGTCTGATGCGAATAAGGCGCCGATTCTTCCAACTGATGATAATCCTGAAGAGTTTGATTGGCATGATCAAAATCTGTGTTAATCTTTACAGCTTAGTGGGCTAGCTTAACAAGATTCCTATCTTAATTCTGGGTTCGTCGGAATCCGGCGAAGTCGCCGGAGAAGAAGACCGAAAAAGAGGGTGTTTGGTTTTTAGAAGTTTGGTTTTATTGCACATTAGTCCCTGCGGTTAGAATTTTTTTAAAATAGGTTGAACCTTAAATATTCTTTTTTCTTATAACTGACGTGGGTGGAAGATCAACCAAAATGACGAATATACCCTCACATGTTATGCATGTGAGGGAACTTAACCGAAGAAAATAGCGTGGTTAGCTGTAAAGGATTGAACCCGCAACAAAAATAAATTTAAAGGCTTTTTTTAGCAACTTTTAAACATTAAGGTTATAACCTGCAAGTTTGAGAAACATAAAGGATGTTTTGTGCAATTTACTCTATTGTATTTGATTGTGTGACTTTAAGAATACTCTATAAACAAATTCCCTAACTTTCATTTCGTATTTCAATATCACTAGGTTTATCATCATCCACCGCGTTGTGGCGAACTTATTTTGTTATTTAGTTTGTGTTTACATGTATTTGTAATATCTACAAGCGCGTTGCGTACGGAACCACTGAGAAGAGCAAAAAGAAAATGTAGAAAAAAACACTAAAAGATAACCGAAAGAAATAAAAAAAAAAGTTGTATAGTAATGTTGTTGGTATGAACTCATGGTCAGAGATGAGCAAATGGTACTGGGTACCGATACTGAATTTCCCAAAAACGAAAGATCTTAAGTATCAATTCAGTACCGACTTTTGGCGTTCCTAGTACCGGTTCGCTATCGGCCTTTAACTTCATATACCGGTATTTTTAGTACGAGAATCGGTTGGCACAGAGCTCATCCCCACCCCTGAAACTAAAAAAAGAAATCATTAAAAACTAAAGAAAATAAAAAAAAATGTGTGATACCGTTATTTTTCGTACGGTACCCGTGATCAGGAATGAGCAAATGGTATCACGTAACATTTGACCCAACCCATGACAAAAAAAATCATTAAAGTTAAAAAAATAATAAATAAAACAATTATTAAAAAAATATTAGAATAATAAAAGTGATAAAAAACTATATATTTTTATAATAAAAAACACTATTCATACTATTCATTGCCTTTGTTTTTTAATATATGTATATTTGATTGTGTGACTTACAAGAATATTCTATAAACAAATTCCCTAACTTTCATTTCGTATTTCAATATCGCTAGGTTTATCATCATCCGCCGCGTTGTGGCGAACTTATTTTGTTATTTAGTTTGGGTTAAATGTATTTTGTAATAACTACGAGCGCGTTGCGCACGCAACCACTAAGAAGAGCAAAAAGAAAATGTAGAAAAAAACACTAAAAGATAACCGAAAGAAAATAAAAAAAAAGTTTTATAGTAGTGTTGTTGGTATGAAACTCATGGTCAGAGATGAGCAAATGGTACTGGGTACCGTTACTGAATTTCCCGAAAACGAAAGATCTTAAGTATCAATTCAGTACCGACTTTTGGCGTTCCTAGCACCGGTTCGCTATCGGTTTTTACCTTCATATACCTGTATCGTAACCGGTATTTTCAGTACGAGAATCGGTGGGCACAGAGCTCATCCCCACCCCTGAAACTAAAAAAAGAAATCATTAAAAACTAAAGAAAATAAAAAAAATGTGTGATAACTTTATTGTTCTTACGGACCCGTGATCAGGAATGAGCAAATAATATCACGTAACATTTGACCCAACCCATATCAGGAATGAGCAAATAATATCACGTAACATTTGAAAGAACCCATGGAAAAAATCATTAAAGTTAAAAAAATAATAAGGAAAATAATTATTATAAAATATTATAAAATATTAGAATAATAAAAGTGAAAAAAAAAACTATATATTTTTATAATAAAAAAACACTATTCATACTATTCATTGGTTTGTTTTTTAATATACGTATAATATAATATTAGAATAACGAAAATGATAAAAAAACTATATATTTTTATAATAAAAAACACTATTCATACTAAAAAAAGAATTCATTAAAAACTAAAGAAAATAAAAAAAAATGTGTGATACCGTTATTGTTCGTACGGTACTCGTGATCAGGGACGAGCAAATGGTATCACGTAACATTTAACCCAACCCATGACAAAAAAAATCATTAATATAAAAAAATAATAAAGAAAATAATTATTATAAAAATATTAGAATAGTAAAAGTGATAAAAAACTATATATTTTTATAATAAAAAACACTATTCATATTATTCATTGGGTTTGTTTTTTAATATATATATTTGATTGTGTGACCTACAAGAATATATTATAAACAAATTCCCTAATTTTTATTTCGTATTTCAATATCACTAGGTTTATCATCATTCGCCGCGTTGTGGCGAACTTATTTTATTATTTAGTTTGTGTTAAATGTATTTTGTAATAACTACGAGCGCGTTGCGTACGGAACCACTGACAAGAACAAAAAGAAAATGTAGAAAAAAAACACTAAAAGATAACCGAAAGAAAATAAAAAAAAAAGTTGTATAGTAATGTTGTTGGTATGAAACACATGGTCAGAGATTAGCAAATGGTACTGGGTACCGGTACTGAATTTCCCGAAAACGAAAGATCTTAAGTATCAATTCAGTACCGAATTTTGGTGTTCCTAGTACCGGTTCGCTATCGGTTTTTACCTTCATATACCGGTATCGTAACCGGTATTTTCAGTACGAGAATCGGTTGGCACAGAGCTCATCCCCACCCCTGAAACTAAAAAAAGAAATCATTAAAAACTAATAAAAAATGTGTGAAACCGTTATTGTTCGTACGGTACCCGTGATCAGGAATAAGCAAATGGTATAATTCCCTTACTTTTATTTCGTATTTCAATATCACTAGGTTTATCATCATCCGCCGCGTTGTGGCAAACTTATTTTGTTATTTAGTTTGTGTTTACATGTATTTTGTAATAACTACGAGCGCGTTGCGCACGGAACCACTAACAAGAGCAAAAAGAAAATGTAGAATAAAACACTAAAATATAACCGAAAGAAAATAAAAAAAAAGTTGTATAGCAATGTTGTTGGTATGAAACTCATGGTCAGAGATGAGCAAATGGTACTGGGTACCGATACTTCCCGAAAACAAAAGATCTTAAGTATCAATTCAGTACCGACTTTTGACAGACCTAGTACCGGTTCGCTATCGGTTTATACCTTCATATACCGGTATCGTAACCGGTATTTACAGTACGAGAATCGGTTGGCACAGAGCTCATCTCCACCCCTGAAACTAAAAAAAGAAATCATTAAAAACTAAAGAAAATCAAAAAAATGTGTGATACCTTTATTGTTCGTACGGTACCCGTGATTAGGGATGAGTAAATAGTATCACGTAACATTTGACCCAACCCATGAAAAAAAATCATTAAAGTTAAAAAAATAATAAGGAAACCCATTATTATAACAATATTAGAATAATAAAAGTGATAAAAAACTGTACATTTTTATAATAAAAACACTATTCATACTATTCATTGGGTTTGTTTTTTAAATATATGTATAGTATAATATAATATTAGAATAATGAAAGTGAAAAAAACTATATATTTTTATAATAAAAAAAACTATTCATACTATTCATACTAAAAAAAGAAATCATTAAAAACTAAAGAAATACCGTTATTGTTCGTACGGTACCCGTGATCAGGATTAGCAAATGGTATCATGTAACATTTGACCCAACCCATGAAAAAAAAATATCATTTAAGTTAAAAAAATAATAAATAAAACAATTATTATAACAATATTAGAATAATAAAAGTGATAAAAAACTATATATTTTTATAATAAAAAACACTATTCATACTATTTATTGGGTTTGTTTTTTAATATGTGTAAAATATAATATAATATTAGAATAATGAAAGTGATAAAAACTACATATTTATATAATAAAAAACACTATTCATATTATTCGTTCGGTTTGTTTTTTAATATTGTATATTTGATTGTGTGGCTTACAAGAATATCTATAAACAAATTCCCTTAACTTTCATTTCGTATTTAAATATCACTAGGTTTATCATCATCTGCCTTGTTGTGGCGAACTTATCTTGTTATTTAGTTTGTGTTTACATGTATTTTGTAATAACTACGAGCATGTTGCGCACGAAACCACTGAAAAGAGCAAAAACAAAATGTAGAAAAAAACACTAAAAGATAACCGAAAGAAAATAAAAAAAAAGTTGTATAGTAATGTTGTTGGTATGAAACTCATGGTCAGAGATTAGCAAATGGTACTGGGCACCGGTACTGAATTTCCTGAAAACGAAAGATCTTAAGTATCAATTCAGTACCGATTTTTGGCTTTCCTAGTACCGGTTCGCTATCGGTTTTACCGTCATATACCGGTATCGTAACCGGTATTTTCATTACGAGAATCGGTGGGCAAAAAGCTCATCCCCACCCCTGAAACTAAAAAAAGAAATCATTAAAAACTAAAGAAAATAAAAAAAATGTGTGATAACTTTATTGTTCGTACGGTACCCGTGATTAAAGATGAGCAAATGGTATCACGTAACATTTGACCCACCAATGAAAAAAATTATTAAAGTTAAAAAAAATAATAAAGAAAACAATTATTATAACAGTATTAGAATAATAAAAGTGATAAAAACTTTATATTTTTATAGTAAAAACACTATTCATACTATTCATTGAGTTTGTTTTTTAATATATGTATAATATAATATAATATTAGAATAATAAAAGTGATAAAAAACTATATATTTTTATAATAAAAAACACTATTCATACCATTCATACTAAAAAAAGAAATCATTAAAAACTAAAGAAAATAAAAAAAATGTGTGATACCGTTAGTGTTCGTACGGTACCCGTGATCAGGGATGAGCAAATGGTATCACGTAACATTTGACCCAACCCATGAAAAAAAATCATTAAAGTTAAAAAAATAATAAAGAAAACAATTATTATAAGAATATTAGAATAATAAAAGTGAAAAAAAACTTTATATTTTTATAATAAAAACACTATTCATACTATTCATTGGATTTGTTTTTTAATATTGTATATTTGATTGTGTGACTTACAAGAATATTCTATAAACAAATTCCCTAACTTTCATTTCGTATTTCAATATCACTAGGTTTATCATCATCCGCCGCGTTGTGGCGAACTTATTTTGTTGTTTTGTTCGTGTTAAATGTATTTTGTAATAACTACGAGCGCGTTGCGCACGATACCACTGACAAGAGCAAAACGAAAATGTAGAAAAAACACTAAAAGATAACCGAAAGAAAATAAAAAAAGAAGTTGTATAGTAATGTTGTTGGTATGAAACTCATGGTCAGAGATTAGCAAATGGTACTGGGTACCGGTACTGAATTTCCCGAAAACGAAAGATCTTAAGTATCAATTCAGTACCGAATTTTGGCGCTCCTAGTACCGGTTCGCTATCGGTTTTTACCTTCATATACCGGTATCGTAACCGGTATTTTCAGTACGAGAATCGGTTGGCACAGAGCTCAACCCCACCCCTGAAACTAAAAAAAGAAATCATTAAAAACTAAAGAAAAATAAAAAAAATGTGTGATACCGTTATTGTTTCGTACAGTATCCGTGATCAGAAATGAGCAAATGGTATCACGTAACATTTGAACAACCCATGACCAAAAAAAATCATTAAATTTAAATAAAAATAAAGAAAACATTTATTATAACAATATTAGAATAATAAAAGTGAAAAAAAGAATATATATTTTTATAATAAAAAACACTATTCATACTATTTCATTGGGTTTGTTTTTAAATATATGTATTGGGTTTTGTTTTTAAATAATGTTAATAATATGTAATATAATATAATATTAGAATTAATGAAAGTGATAAAAAATATTTTTTTTATAATAAAAAACACTATCATACTATTCATTTGTAGTTTTCATTTATTTTTTTTTTATAAAACACTTTTACTATTATTGGTTTGTTTTTTAATTTTTAAATATTGTATATTTGATTGTGTGACTTACAAGAATATTGTATAAACAAATTCCCTAACTTTCATTTCGTATTTATTATCACTAGGTTTATCATCATCCGCCGCGTTGTGGTGAACTTATTTTGTTATTTAGTTTGTGTTAAATGTATTTTGTAATAACTACGAGCGCGTTGCGTACGGAACCATGATAAGAACAAAAAGAAAATGTAGAAAAAAACTTAAAAGATAACCGAAAGAAAATAAAAAAAAAGTTTGTATAGTAATGTTGTTGGTATGAAACACATGGTCAGAGATTAGCAAATGGTACTGGGTACCTTGAATTTCCCGAAAACGAAAGATCTTAAGTATCAATTCAGTACCGAATTTTGGCGTTCCTTGTACCGGTTCGCTATCGGTTTTTACTTTCATATACAGGTATCGTAACCGGTATTTTCAGTACGAGAATCGGTTGGCACAGAGCTCATCTCCACCCCTGAAACAAAAAAAGAAATCATTAAAAACTAAAGAAAATAAAAAAAATGTGTGATACCTTTATTGTTCGTACGGTACCCGTGATCAGGGATGAGCAAATGGTATAATTCCCTAACTTTCATTTCGTATTTCAATATCACTAGGTTTATTATCATCCGCCGCGTTGTGTGACGAACTTATTTTGTTATTTAGTTTGTGTTTACATGTATTTTGTAATAACTACGAGCGCGTTGCGCACGGAACCACTGACAAGAGCAAAAAGAAAACATAGAAAAAAACATTAAAAGATAACCGACAGAAAATAAAATAAAAAGTTGTATAGTAATGTTGTTGGTAAACTCATGGTCAGAGATGAGCAAATAGTACTGACTACCGGTACTGAATTTCAGTTTGACACGTGTTGTGATCCCCATTTTCTTCAATTTAAGCATATTTTCAAACATATGAACTATTTTTCTTTTATTTTTAAAATGTTTATTGATATATGATATTAAAAAAGTATAATCTCAGTTTGACAAGCATTAAATAAACAAGGGATTGTATCCTACAAATCTAACTGATTCTTGGTTCGGTTCTTTTCCACTATTGGTGTTCAGAAAATAAACCAGAAAAACTAGTAAACCGTATTAATTTTGAATTAATCTTGTAAATGGGTGGTGAGGGGAGATGAATATTTGGATGGCTATTGGTGGCCGTCAAAACACAAAAATAATTTATGTATAAAGTGTTATAAAAGTATAGACACTGATATTCTATAAACTTAAAAAACTGGTTTGTATAAAAGGAATATTGTATTTGATTGTGTGACTTTAAGAATATTCTATAAACAAATTCCCTAACTTTCATTTCGTATTTCAATATCACTAGGTTTATCATCATCCACCGCGTTATGGCGAACTTATTTTGTTATTTAGTTTGTGTTTACATGTATTTGTAATAACTACGAGCGCGTTGCGCACGGAACCACTGAGAAGAGCAAAAAGAAAATGTAGAAAAAAACACTAAAAGATAACCGAAAGAAAAAAAAAGTTGTATAGTAATGTTGTTGGTATGAAACTCATGGTCAGAGATGAGCAAATGGTACTGGGTACCGATACTGAATTTCCCGTAAACGAAAGATCTTAAGTATCAATTCAATACCGACTTTTGGCGTTCCTAGTACCGGTTCGCTATCGGTTTTTACCTTCATATACCGGTATCGTAACCGGTATTTTCAGTACGAAATCGGTTGGCACAGAGCTCATCCCCACCCCTGAAACTAAAAAAAGAAATCATTAAAAACTAAAGAAAATAAAAAAAAATGTGTGATACCGTTATTGTTCGTACGTACCCGTGATCAGGGATGAGTAAATGGTATCACGTAACATTTGACCCAACCCATGACAAAAAAAATCATTAAAGTTCAAAAAATAATAAACAAAACAATTATTATAAAAATATTAGAATAATAAAAGTGATAAAAAACTATATATTTTTATAATAAAAAACACTATTCATACTATTCATTGGCTTTGTTTTTAATATATGTATAGTATAATATAATATTAGAATAATGAAAGTGATAAAAAACTATATTTTTATAATAAAAAACACTATTGATACTATTCATACTAAAAAAGAAATCATTAAAAACTAAAGAAAATAAAAAAAATGTGATACCGTTATTGTTCGTAGGGTACCCATGATTAGGGATGAACAAATGATGTCACGTAACATTTGACCCAACCATGACAAAAGAAAATCATTAAAGTCAAAAAAATAATAAATAAAACAATTATTATAACAATATTAGAATAATAAAAGTGATAAAAAAAACTATATATTTTTATAATAAAAAACACTATTCATACTATTTATTGGGTTTGTTTTTTAATATTGTATATTTGATTGTGTGACTTAAAAGAATATTCTATAAACAAATTCCCTAACTTTCATTTCGTATTTCAATATCACTAGGTTTATTCATCATTCGCCGCGTTGTGGCGAACTTATTTTGTTATTTAGTTTGTGTTAAATGTATTTTGTAACAACTACGAGCGCGTTGCGCACGGAACCACTGACAAGAGCAAAAAGAAAATGTAGAAAAAAACACTAAAAGATAACCGAAAGCAAATAAAAAAAATTGTATAGTAATGTTGTTGGTATGAAACTCTGGTCAGAAATGAGCAAATGGTATGGGTACCGGTACTGAATTTACCGAAAACGAAATATCTTAAGCATTAATTCAGTACCGACTTTTGGCGTTCCTAGTACCGGTTCGCTATCGGTTTTTACTACATATACCGGTATCGTAACCGGTATTTTCAGTACGAGAATCGGTTGGCACATAGCTCATCCCCACCCCTGAAACTAAAAAAATAAATCATTAAAAACTAAAGAAAATAAAAAAAATGTGTGATAACGTTATTTTTCGTACGGTACCCGTGATCGGGGATGAGCAAATGGTATCACGTAACATTTGACCCAACCCATGACAAAAAAAATCATTAAAGTTAAAAAAATAATAAATAAAACAATTATTATAACAATATTAGAATAATAAAAGTGATAAAAAACTATATATTTTTTATAATAACAAACACTATTTATACTATTCATTGGGTTTGTTTTATAATATATGTATAATATAGTATAATATTAGAATAATGAAAGTGATAAAAACTATATATTTTTATAATAAAAAACACTATTTATACTATTCATACTAAAAAAAGAAATCATTAAAAACTAAAGAAAATAAAAAAATGTATGATACCGTTATTGTTTGTCCGGTATCCGTGATCAGGGATGAGTAAATGGTATCACGTAATATTTGAGCCAACCCATGACAAAAAAAAATCATTAAAGTTAAAAAAAATAAGAAAACAGTTATTATAACAATATTAGAATAATAAAAGTGATAAAAAAAATATATATTTTTATAAAAAAAAACACTATTCATACTATTCATTGGGTTTGTTTTTTAATATATATATAATATAATATAATATTAGAATAATGAAATTGAAAAAAAAAATATATTTTTATAATAAAAAACACTATTTATACTATTCATTGGGTTTGTTTTTTAATATATTAAAAACTAAAGAAAATAAAAAAAATGTGTGATACCGTTATTGTTTGTACGGTATCCGTGATCAGGGATGAGTAAATGGTATCACGTAATATTTGACCCAACCCATGACAAAAAAAATCATTAAAGTTAAAAAAATAAACAGAAAACAATTATTATAACAATATTAGAATAATAAAAGAGATAAAAAACTATATATTTTATTAAAAAAACACTATTCATACTATTTATTGGGTTTGTTTTTTAATATATGTATAATATAATATAATATTAGAATAATGAAAGTGAACAAAAACTATATATTTTTATAAAAAAAACATTATTTATACTATTCATTGGGTTTGTTTTTTAATATATGTATAATATAATATAATATTAGAATAATGAAAGTGAAAAAAAACTATATATTTTTATAAAAAAAAACACTATTTATACTATTCATTGGGTTTGTTTTTTAATATATTAAAAACTAAAGAAAATAAAAAAAATGTGTGATACCGTTATTGTTTGTACGATATCCGTGATCAGGGATGAGTAAATGGTATCACGTAATATTTGACCCAACCCATGACAAAAAAATCATTAAAGTTAAAAAAATAAAAAGAAAACAATTATTATATAGAATAATAAAAGAGATAAAAAACTATATATTTTTATAAAAAAAAACACTATTCATACTATTTATTGGGTTTGTTTTTTAATATATGTATAATATAATATAATATTAGAATAATGAAAGTGAAAAAAAACTATATATTTTTATAAAAAAAAACACTATTTATACTATTCATTGGGTTTGTTTTTTAATATATGTATAATATAATATAATATTAGAATAATGAAAGTGAAAAAAAACTATATATTTTTATAAAAAAAAACACTATTTATACTATTCATTGGGTTTGTTTTTTAATATATTAAAAACTAAAGAAAATAAAAAAAATGTGTGATACCGTTATTGTTTGTACGGTATCCGTGATCAGGGATGAGTAAATGGTATCACGTAATATTTGACCCAACCCATGACAAAAAAAATCATTAAAGTTAAAAAAATAAAAAGAAAACAATTATTATAACAATATTAGAATAATAAAAGAGATAAAAAACTATATATTTTTATTAAAAAAAACACTATTCATAGTATTTATTGGGTTTGTTTTTTAATATATGTATAATATAATATAATATTAGAATAATGAAAGTGAAAAAAAAATATATTTTTATAAAAAAAAACACTATTTATACTATTCATTGGGTTTGTTTTTTAATATATGTATAATATAATATAATGTATAATATAATAAATGCGGCATAAAACTCCAAACCGTCACTAAGTCACAATTATCATCACTAAAATGCATACATGGAAGCAGAAACGCAATTTTAAAAATCAAGCCGACCATCACGTTTTCTCGTCGCTAAACCGCTGTAGAAACATAACAACATTCTAAGTATTAGAAAAAACATACCTGGGTTTGGCTTGGCTTGGCTTAGCTCCCACATTCGCGTAGCGTCCAGAGAAGGGCTAGATCATATGGCAATCATACCATATGTTTTGTGCAGGAGGTTGTTTGCCATGGCTAGAACTCATGATCTCAAGATCACAAAGCAGCAACCCCTCTTACCAGTTTTGACGGTTCATGACCAACTATCATATTTTAATATTTAACAGTTAAATAATGGTTTAGGGTTAATTAAACCAGTGATAAGGGGGCTAAGTTTTATCCGTCGACAAGGAGGGTGGAACACGGCACAAGGAGGGGAAGGTGTATCTCGCAGATGGGGCAGAGATGTGAACGTTAGATGGTGGGGTGTGCCACTAGCCATTGGACCATTTAATAAATTTATATAAATCAAGTCAATTTTACTCAAAAGTCAAAAGTTCATCAACTTTATTTTAATCTTTAAATAATTCTTAGTACTTTTAATTAAACATTTCCATCCAACTTTCCTCCATTCCTAACCTCAATGAACCCATTGGACTATAATTTTGGTTGTCACCCCATATTTGACACCGGCCCAAATCAACCCTACAATGCCGGCGAGTGGAACTTACCTCACACGAACCCACCACCACCCGCACCAGGGATCATTCCTCAAACACAACGCGGCACAAAAATGATGACACAAAAGAAACAAGCCAAAGCCTATGTTCTCGAAGGCATCATACGCAGATTCATTTGGCACAATAGAAGAAGTAGTGTTAGCTCGAGCTTGGGTGGATGTGTCCGAGGACAAAAAGATTGGTAATGATTATTTTCTATTGTATTTTTAATGGCAATGTTTATTTTTATTCATTATAGGAATGATCAAAGGGAAACGAACAACATCCCCATTCAATACGGAATACAAATAAAGTGTGGACAAATTAAGGTGGAAGATGTCAGACCTCATCGTGTTGAATAAAAAGAGTAAGGATTTGTATGAACTGCTTTGTGCTAACACTAATCATCTTACAAGCGTCGTCGTTCGTGAAACTATTTAAGAAGAAGAAACAAAATGCCCGGAAATACAACTTGTAATAATTTTATGGATTCGTTTGGTACTTTTATTAATGTTTGTGGTTTATAATTTGTATTTTATGTAATGTGTTTCTTTAAAGAAAATTGATGAGTATCTGTATTCTTTACCACAATTTAAATTACTTTTATTTTTTTAATTACAAAATAAACTATTAAATAACTAAAATTAATAACAATGATTGAGTAATAATTACAATTCACAAAATAGTTAACCTTTCACCTCTCCATAACATATGTTGCTGGATGTGAAAGGTGAAGCATTCAACTACCTACACGACACACTTTTTCACATTTCATATTCACCAAACACATAACTTATGTGTGTAATACAAAATTGTATAAAAAAAAGAGTAGAAGATTGAAGAGAAAATGTTACGATACAATGTAATAACATACCAATATGTTTAATAATGGTTAGTAGTTGAGGTTGTAATTCGTCACCTGTAATGGACAGTTAAACACGTGTAATCCAGTATTAGATAGCAAACCATAATTTGATACAAACGTTTTCTTCTGAAATCTAATCCTTCTTATTCCTCTTTATGATCATAATCTAACCATGAGACATGCATCCTCTTAGGAGTAGGTTATGGACAAATTGTTTACCAACTTAATAAAATTTACAAGTATGCTAAATGTCAAAAAGTTATTACCTCAAAACATAATATTTAAATGAACTTTTGGGTATGCACAATACTCAAGAAATTATGTAAATTAATTTATTTGAGCGCCAATAATTGAAGATGAGTAATTTATTTACAAATATAATCATATATATCTTCATCATACCTACATTTGCGGATCTTGCATGCACCTGTTAATAAGAACAAAATGGTTAGTTAATTAATTAATTAATTAATTAATTACTTAATTTAATTAAGAAGTGATGATGGAGGGATTATCAATTCAAACAATTCTGCTTAATACTTTATTTGCAAGTTATTAATTAATGTTAAATATGAGAAACACATGGCAAATATAATTTCAGTTGACAGCTCAATTGCTAATTGTTTTTTTATTCTAGGATTGCTCTTTGTTATATGTTGTTTTACGACGCGAAAAGTTAAACTAAATACCTGATCTGATTGTATTATTAGAATTTCAAGTTAAACTTCGATTTTATTCAAAAGAATAAGGCAACAAACCAGGGCGGAACCAAGGGATCGTTAAGAGGGTCCACTGGACCACTGACCCTCTCCACTCGGACGATGGAAATTTGTTGAACTTTTGTGTGTAAAATTTTTCAAACAAAACATGATTTGGACTCTCTAATTCTAGTCGTCAGAGAAAAGAACCTTATGATGAACCCTCGTTTTAAAAGTTCTAGTTTTGCCACTGCACATGAATGATAATTAGTCAATTCCTAACTTCAAAGCCATGTAAGCCTCAAGGTCAAAACCGACAAACCAGGGACGAGTCAGTGAAGAAATGCTTTGTCGACCTACGCAACAATACATCAATTATTCAAAAACATCAGTTTCACAAAGATTAACAAAACAAAGATGTTATATTCAACGTAGTATGATCAAGTCTAGAAAAGAATAACATTCACAAAGATTAAACCTAAAAGTTGTGACACGTAAATCCGAAGCAACTTTGCTTGGTGAAAATAGAGTATGTGGATGAGACCACTTAAACACTCAATCAACAGTGGATTTAGATTATTGAAACGAACATTTGACTCTTTCATGTGATAATAATCTGTTAGAATTTAGATTATGAAAACTATAATTAGTAATTTATATAAAAAATGTTGCAGAATAAAATTTTACAAATATATACTCACAGAAACAACAAACAATTATATGATTGAATATACTTTTTTATTGTTTTCGTCTCGATGTAGATAAAATAAATCGGTAACTATACACAGAGGCTAAGGGTTATAGGGTGATGGTTGGGTGATAATTTGCATATAGGACCATTATTCATGCGCTACACACCCCTTCATTAAATCACGGTGGTTCGCTTGGATTAAACCACGCAACCACAACCCCTCCATTTGAGTGATTATAAGACAAAATAAATTAAAAAATAAAGTTGATAGTGGTTTGGGTCATGAACACACCCTTAGGGTAATGGTTTTGGATGGTGGATTAGAGGCGGATGACATGACGCCTATGTGGGGGGGTCATGGTGATCATGAGGGTCATGACCACACCATATAACCTGATAACCATGTCATTGTTGCAAAAGTCGCTAGGCGCTCCCTCGTCGGTCGACCAGGGAGTTGAGGGTACTTGGCCTAGGCAGAGAGTACTCGGATATGTTAAATTACAAAGAAATTAGTTTTCAGAAAATAAATATGTGCCAAATAACATAAATTTACTAATATTTCTAATAAAATACGTGAAAATGATATTCGTTCTTTATATAATAGGCATATAAATTATGTTTTATTTTTTTAAAGTCAAACTCGGCCCGAGTTGACCCACTAGATCTAATTCTGGCCGAGGTTGACCAAGTTTGATCGATTTGAGTAATTAGACAGAGTTGAAGAAAGTCGCCTCGCCAGCCTACCTTGGAGCGATTATTCGGGGAGTACTCGGCCTTGGAGACCTTGTTTTACAACCATGCCATTTCATGAGAATAAAAACCGACAATTTACTATTTCGCTTTAAGTTCTGAGATCATGGGCCTATTATTTTTTTTTGAACGAAAAATTTGGATCACTGATGGACGACTAGAGTATTATCGTGCCACCAACGGAACCACCCAATCATATCCATCTCCACTAGGTAATATTGAATATATAATAATTCTGGGGGAAACCCAATAAATCTGGAAAAACTCCCTTTGTGGGAATTGAATCTAGGACCTAATAGTCAATCAAGATGTCACTAGGCTATAATATCATGGGCTTTCACTGATGATAGATGAAATTGATATTCCCATAAAATCTCAAAATAAAGTTTTGAGTAAAGTGCAATTTGTCATCCTATAGTTTGATCCAGATTGCATTTTGACACTTTATTTTTCAATTTTAAGTGCTCTTATAATTAAAATTTAAAAAGTGATAGCCTTTGGGAAAAAATTGAAAAGTAGAAAGAGTAGATTGGGGGAGCTTAATGAAGATAATGTCTTACAGTTGACGGAGTTCGTGTGAACCATTGTCCAAAGTCAACTAGAATATTGTGGGTAATCTTACATTCTTACTCTTGTTTTCATATAAAATCAAATATTCCATTTTTCTACTAAAGTTTTAAATTTCATGTTAAAATAAAAACACATTTGTTTTGCCTTAACACTTTGACAATGCCAAGTATTAATCATAAATTCAAAAGAAAACTACTAAAATCTAAAACTACAAAAACTACTGTTATTGTAGCCACAAGTGAAAAGGAATCCAATAATTTTGGTGCATGCTAAAAATGAATAGTAAAAAAGCGGGTGGTTAGGTTGAAAATCGGCCAGGTTGAGTTAGCACTTTATAAAAGAACCCCTTAACACGATATCACCCGATAAGAAGTTACACGGGTTGGGTCATAATCATGTTAAGATGTTAACGATCTGATTAAAAATGTGTCTAAACGGGTTAACATGTTTATGAACGTATAACTCATTTAAGACCATTATCAAAACGTCGACTTATATTTTTATAAGTAATTAAATATACCAAATATATGTTCCCTCCTTTGGCAGGCTAACATAATGTGTAAAGGATTTTATGAAATGTTATACTTTGTAACTTTTATTTTAACTTGTTAGTTTTGTATTAATATTTATTAACCATTTTAAGTGAGTTTTCTCAATAATCATTTTAATCGTATAGTGTCATTTATGTTATTGAAGTGCTTATATGTAAACGTGCTAAACATGATGTGTCAATTAATTCATGTTATTGAACTACTTAAATGTAATCATATTAAAAGCGTTGTGTAATTACCCACTCATTAAACATGCTCGTGTTAGTATTGAAGTAAATGACACAATTGGCTAAATGTGTAGTGTTGAACATATTCGAACACAACCTGGTTAACACAACCCGAAAGCATTAATACCATATAAAAACAATTGTCTTGAGTATAAAAAATCGTTTTTTCATCCCCTACTAATAATATTGAATACCTTTATAACCAAGGCCGGCCTGGAGGGGGTCGGGATGGGCGACGACACAGGTCCCAAACCTTCCGGGTGCCCAAATCTTTTTAATTTTGTATAAAATTTACGTAGTATAAACTAGAATATATATGCATTGAATTCGATAAATGACACAAACAAACTTTTGTTGGGGTGGTTACTGCATTGTTTAAACAACACGGAGACGTGGGTTCTAATCCCGGTGTCTTCAAATTCTCTATTTTAGCTTATTTTTTTCTTTTTTTGTTAGTTGCATATGGTATTTAATGTCCAATTTTATCAACTACATCTTTCATCTAATTAATAAATTACTCCTAAACATAACTAAAAATAATTATTTAAATTACATCCACATAAATTTTAGTGATTAATAATTGATGAGTTTATAACACATGGAAATTTGCGAATAGGGCCCAATTTTTATTTAGCAAAGAACCAATTTTTTTTATTTTTTATTTTCAGAGACAACCCTGTCTATAACATATTAGCTGAAAAACGATTATTTTAACGTTAGGTTAAACTTGATTGATGTCTTTTTTTATTCTCTTGTTAGCTGACCTTAAATAGTAATATCAGCCATGTGTTTAAAAAATTATGAGTAAATTGCACAAAACATCCTTTATGTTTTCTCAAACTTGCAGGTTCCAGCCTTAATGTTTAAAAGTTGCTAAAAACAGCCTTTATGTTTATTTTTGTTGCGGGTTCAATCCTTTACAGCTAACAACGTTATTTTCTTCAGTTAAGTCCCTCATATGCATAACATGTGAGGATATATTCGTCATTTTGGTTGATCTTCCACCCAATTCAATTATAAAAAAAGAATATTTAAGTTTTAACCTAGTTTAAACAAAGTTTGATAAAACGTACGCGACTACAGAGGAGCACGATTACCGTTTGATAGTGTTTAAGTCTAACTTCGGCGTCCTAAGCGTCACCAATTGCTGGATCCGACTAATGAACACGGTGTTACGAAGTTCTCTGATTTGACGGCATCGGAGTTCTGTGAGAGGTATCTAGGGTTGAAGAGTCGTTTGTCGTTTCCGTCTGATGCGAATAAGGCGCCGATTCTTCCAACTGATGATAATCCTGAAGAGTTTGATTGGCATGATCAAAAGCTGTGTTAATCTTTACAGCTTAGTGGGCTAGCTTAACAAGATTCCTATCTTAATTCCGGGTTCGCCGGAATCCGGCAAAGTCCCCGGAGAAGAAGACAAGAAAAGAGGGTGTTTGGTTTTTAAAAGTTTGGTTTTATTGCACATTAGTCCCTGCGGTTAGAATTTTTCTAAAATAGGTTAAACCTTAAATATTCTTTTTTCTTATAATTGACGTGGGTGGAAGATCAACCAAAATGACGAATATACCCTCACATGTTATGCAGGTGAGGGAACTTAACTGAAGAAAATAACGTGGTTAGCTGTAAAGGATTGAACCCGCAATAAAAATAAACTTAAAGACTGTTTTTAGCAACTTTTAAACATTAAGGTTGGAACCTGTAAGTTTGAGGAAGCATAAAGGAAGTTTTGTGCAATATACTTAAAAAAATATTTCTAAAATAGTGTATATAACTAAACATATGCAAATTCTTTGGGATGAAAAAGTTATGTCAACAAAGGTTTCTAACTTTTTTTAATAATTGTTAATATGTTGAATGAAAAGGTATCTAAGTTGGTTTCCATTTTTCTTTACACTATACTTTGACATTTTCCTTGTAGAGCGACATGTACCGTTTAATTTGAGAATGACCCAAACTTTATATCATAATAAGTCCATGTATTTGAATTTCGTTCATAAAATTATTTGAAGTGGATTTTTTTTAAACATCATATGTCTACAAATCGTAAGATAAGATATGTGAAGCATAATTATTTGTTGACACACTAGTTGCTTAAATTCAAAGTCTTTTAAGGCGTGTGTGAATGTGTGTTGCAACATATTTGACATTATTGAAAAAGGGGGTTGCTTGAAAAAAAATGTTTTAGAAAGTATTATTGTGAATGTGTGACGCAAACATATATGATATTACTAGATTATTAGACACATGTACTATATGGGTTTAACGATATAAATTATAAATTATTTAATTTTATATCGTCTTCATAAATTTACATAAGTGAATTTAATTATCATAGATGACGTAACAGTTGGTCATGTGCAAAACCGATTCTTTTAGAAGCAAACTAACTTTACATAGAAAATGTCCTATACTTTTATTCATCATCATGGCAAAAATAGAGCGAGAGGAAATTGTTTTCTTTTCCATTTAAACGGAATCCTTCTATTTGGCGGTATTAAACAAAATCTAGGGATAAACGTTCAAGTGCCCGTATTACTTTCGGATAATATGAGTGCCTCAGTAACTTGATCACCCGGTGATAGGACCTATAGTCGAGTTCCATTGAATAAATCATTCTTTCGATCAATGTTTCTTGATAATGTCATTAAAACACTGACCTTTGGTAATTATCAATGTCACACCCCAACCGATGGCGGAATCATCAGGGTAGTGGTACTAGGCGACCAGATTGTCTCGTGAGAATTCCATAACAATCATTCAACATATCATTCAAACATTAACGTCCCATACCATTAACATAACATTTTAAACAATCATTACAGAATCTAAGTTCTCCCACAAAAACAACAAGGTTCGATATCCCCTAGATTTATTACACTTAGAAACTAAACAAAATAAAGACAAAACAAAACTACGCTAAGCATGCAACATCCAAGCATCCATAGCTAAAATCCTCAACCTGTTACATACGTTAAAATACAATTCAATACAATTAAGTAAAGGTGAGCATACGAGTTTGAATAATACTAGCATAGTCGAGAAAGCGTTTGCGAAACAATCTAATTACATATCATGATACACCAAAACACTTAACATAACATAGGCTCATTTCTCATGCTAACTACCGTGAGAAGGCTTGCGCATCCATCCTAACTAGACCTCGTCGGGTGTAAGCCACACTATAGTACCATACTAGCTAAGGAGGCAAGTTAACGAAAACAAGTCCTAGTCACATGTTTCTAGTATCACGTATAGAGCATATACAATCAGATCATTCTCGTGTGATAAAACAGTTTTGATTTGTGTTGTGATTTTGATATAGGAACGTATGTAACACTTAAAAAGTGCGTTAAAGCGAAAATGAGTCAAGTATACTCACTGTGGGTGCGTTTTAGTTAGCTTAGAGATTCTGAGGAGAGTCGAGAAGAGCGCCTGATCAGCCTGCATATGCGAACGGAAGTGCATCAGTCTCCGAAAAGCTGAAACGGTTAAGTTTTGATAGGGCAGTAACCAAGTTTGGGCGAACTTGTATGAAGTTTATTGAGTTGAGAGTTAAGTTCGGGCGAACTTGTTAGTTTCTTATGGAAACTTGACAAGTTCGGTCGAACTTGTGGGGTTTGATAAGAGAGGAGACAAGTTCGGCCGAACTTGTGAAGTTTCCTGAGAAACTTTGCAAGTTCGAGCGAACTTGAGGGCTTCTTAAGTAAATCTTGGGCATTTCCACTTAAGTTCGGCCGAACTTGACCCTTAGAGGGCAAGTTCGAGAGAACTTAACTTCCGATGCTGTCAAAATCAGTGCAATCTCGAGCAACCCAGCGTTATCGGGACCATCTTGCTTGATATTCCAGAATTCGTTCTCCAACTTCTGAATCTCGTAGGGAGGACATAATTCCTTGATCATAATTTCCTTAAGTTCCTCCCAAGTGAGTCCGTAAGCTTCGTCATTCCCACGCCTGTTGCGCTCGGCTGTCCACCAGTCGAGAGCCCTTAACTGAAACAAATCGGTAGCGTTGAAAGTGCGCAGAGCCTCGGGACATCCGCTCTGGCGGAACGTGACCTCGATAGAGTCAAACCAGTGGAACATGGCACTCGGCCCTACGGTGCCTGAGAAAGTAAGGGGTCCACATGCTTTGAACTGCTTAAAGCTGAAGTGGGGTTTCGAGGCATCTCCCTTGGAATCCACAGATGAGTTGCTGCTAACCGCTTGAATTTCGCTGACAATCTGTGGGATCACCTTAGCCATTTCCTTGGCTACCATAGAGGCGATGCGCTTGTCGGCGTTGCTGCGCTGGAGATTCCTTCGGGTGTGCGATCCCATAGAAGACATCTACAGAAGGATTTAGATTAGACGAGATTCGATTATAATAGAGTTATGTCTAAATATTTATTAATATTATTCATACAAGGCACAAAATCACATAAACACGTAGGCACGTAATCACGTAAGCACATAAGCACGTAAGCACATATTTGCACGTATTCACCTTTTAATAATAACAATGCGTAGCGCGATACGAGATGCGAGATATAAGCGATATATAATAGTGAGATAAGCGAGATAATACCATGTATGAGGCACATGTCCTCATAGGCGTAAGCGAGTTAAGCGATTAGTTTGGTTGGTGTATTAATTTAGCATTTTCGATTACAAGAGCTGTGCGAGTTGTGCATACATTCGATGGAGCGTAAACTCGATAAATCGAGAAAATGATGATATAATAAATCATCAAAGCGAGAAATCGAATAAAGCGAAAATTCTCAAGATTTGAGACACATAAAATAATAATAAACTCGATGATGCGTAAATCGATGATTTAGGCTTAAATCAATTGGGAGTGTCCGGGGTTTTGAGACGTTTGACACGCCAAAGTGATTCGACTACCCTTTGCATTTGGACCCACGCTTTGGCCTAATAGTTAAACGTTCTCACCGCAAGCGGCTAACGACGTTTACCCTTCCAGTTAATATGTGTTCCAAACCATCGGCGTAACCGAGACTTTGGTGAGATTGAAGATCGAATTGCGGAATTAGTTACTAAGATGCGGGTTTCACCCCTAACTTAGCAACTCATTCCTAGATAGAAATGGAGATTTTCGTCGAGGTTTGGATGTCACTCCTAACTCAACGAAGGTATCTCGTGCGAGAGAATGCGCGGAGTGAATGATCTCGTCGAGAGTTCTCGGTTTTCACACATATTCTCGTCTTGATCACTCGTTGGTGTGATGCGAGCGTTTCCAAGCGTGTATTATTGTATTAGCCTTAGGAAAGGCATATTTAAGCATTTATGGCAACTAGTTTAACATTTAAGTCAAAGATAGGTCAATCGGGTACTTAAACATGCTACTAGGTCGAATCATGGCAATTCTACCTACTATCCTAAAGTTATGGTGCTCTGATACCAATCTGTCACACCCCAACCGATGGCGGAATCATCAGGGTAGTGGCACTAGGCGACCAGATTGTCTCGTGAGAATTCCATAACAATCATTCAACAATATCATTCAAACATTAACGTCCCATACCATTAACATAACATTTTAAACAATCATTACAGAATCTAAGTCCTCCCACAAAAACAACAAGGTTCGATATCCCCTAGATTTATTACACTTAGAAACTAAACAAAATAAAGACAAAACAAAACTACGCAAAACATGCAACATCCAAGCATCCATAGCTAAAATCCTCAACCTGTTACATACGTTAAAATACAATTCAATACATTTAAGTAAAGGTGAGCATACGAGTTTGAATAATACTAGCATAGTCGAGAAAGCGTTTGTGAAACAATCTAATTACATATCATGATACACCAAAACACTTAACATAACATAGGTTCATTTCTCATGCTAACTACTGTGAGAAGGCTTGCGCGTCCATCATAACTAGACCCCGTCGGGTGTAAGCCACACTATAGTACCATACTAGCAAAGGAGGCAAGTTAACGAAAACAAGTCCTAGTCACATGTTTCTAGTATCACGTATAGATCATATACAATCTGTTCATTCGCGTGTGATAAAACAGTTTTGATTTGTGTTGTGATTTTGATATAGGAACGTATGTAACACCCAAAAAGTGCGTTAAACGAAAATGGGTCAAGTATACTCACTGTGGGTGCATTTTAGTTAGCTTAGAGATTCTGAGGAGAGTCGAGAAGAGCGCCGGATCAGCCTGCATACGCGAACGGAAGTGCATCAGTCTCCGAAAAGCTGAAACGGTTAAGTTTTGATAAGGCAGTAGCCAAGTTTGGGCGAACTTGTATGAAGTCTATTGAGTTGAGAGTTAAGTTCGGGCGAACTTGTAAGTTTCTTATGGAAACTTGACAAGTTCGGTCGAACTTGTGGGGTTTGATAAGAGAGGAGACAAGTTCGGCCGAACTTGTGAAGTTTCCTGAGAAACTTTGCAAGTTCGAGCGAACTTGAGGGCTTCTTAAGTAAATCTTGGGCATTTCCACTCAAGTTCGGCCGAACTTGACTCTTAGAGGGCAAGTTCGAGCGAACTTGACTTCCGATGCTGTCAAAATCAGTGCAATCTCGAGCAAACTTGATGTTTTCGGGTCCAAAAGCTTTCGTTTTCGCGTCGTTTGCTGAGTAAATCGAGTGTTCATCCCTCCAACCCTGTGCTACTGAGCAAACTTAGGTCGGAGAGGTCTTTTAGAGCTGTTTTAGCCGTTTTACAAAAGCGTGGGCTAATCCGGGCGAACTCGGGGTTTGTTCGGGTTAGTCCGGCTTGTGTAAACCAACATAAACGTCCTTGTGCTTCCAGATCTGGGATCTTGAATGATAGATGCTTCATTTCATATCAGACAATGAACAAAACATCCTCAAAAGTCCGTATTTTGTGTCAAAATCGATATTTATCAAAGGTTTTCTCAGATCTAGAACTTACAAGCCGAGATCTTGCAGATCTCGTGTTTGGGAAGCCTCTGCTAACACCAAACGAACTCGTATTGTGTGGATCTAAGTTAAAAATAGAAGTTTTGAAGAAAAAGATGAAGATTTTCGTAAAAGAATGGGTTTTTAATGAAAACGAAGGTAGATCCTTGTGCAAAATCGTTGTAAACCTTTGTTGGTTGTTGATAAACGTTGTTGTAGTCGAAATCAGGTCGTTTCTTACTTAGAACACGAGAGATTTGGAATGAGGGAGCCCTGAGCGAACTTGGTCAGCAAGTGCAAATGAGAGGGATGAGCTGAGTATTTATAGGAGAAGGAGCTGAGGGAGACAAGTTCGGCCGAACTTGCATGTATTCATGCAAGTTCGCGCGAACTTGAGGACTTTGAGAGAATGGGAGCCAAGTTCGATCGAACTTGACCTCCCTGAGGTCATGTCGAGCGAACTTGAGGCAAATGAGGGGTTCTGTTGAGCCAGGCAAGTTCGGCCGAACTTGGGGTTACCAAGTTCGAGCGAACTTGTCCCAAAAGTTGGGTTTTCGTCGATTATTTTGCGTTAAGAGTTCGTTTGGTTATCCGGTTCGCATTAGATAGTTATATTAAATGTTAAGCATTATAGCTGATATAATAGTGTGATTTAGCGATTTCGAGAGTGCGAGAGCGATGCGATATCGATTGTAATTATAACCACAAACACACATAACACATAAATAACATAAAACCACGTAATTAACCGCGATTTGTGATGCGATGAGATTAGCGACGTGATTTAATAAGCGATTAGATGCGACATAACATACAATACCATGATTAATTAACATAAACTTTTCTTATAAATCGAATCTCGGAATTACAACGGATGGATACAACGATAAAACAAGAAAAGATAACAACGAAATTTAGAGTTGTTACAGTCTCCCCTACTTTAGGGAATTTCGTCCCGAAATTCAGGTGGTAGCTGTAACAAAGAGATGCGGGAATCTCGTTGATTTGCATATCTTCGAGAGGGACATGCAGATTTTCTTTGGCGAGGCATTTCTTGAGGTTAGACACGTGGAAAGTCGGATGTACGTTGTTAAGTTCCTCCGGTAATTCGAGACGATAGGCTACTTTACCGATCCTTTCCAGAATCTTAAAGGGACCAACGTATCGAGGTGCTAGCTTACCTTTCTTACTGAAGCGGACCACTCCCTTCCAAGGTGCAACCTTTAGGAGAACGTGATCTCCCACTTCGAACTGTAGGGGCTTGCGGCGTTTATCGGCGTAACTCTTTTGAAAACTCTGAGCTTTCAAGAGATTGTCTCTGATTTGACGGATCTTGTCCGTCGTTTCTTGAATTAGCTCGGGACCGGTGATTTGTGCTTCTCCGATCTCGTGCCATGCAATAGGCGATCGACATTTTCTTCCATATAGTGCCTCAAAATGAGCCATTTGAATGCTGGTATGATAACTATTATTGTACGAGAATTCAATCAAAGGTAAATGCGTATCCCAGTTACCACCGAAATATATGATGCACGCACGAAGCATGTCTTCGAGGGTGCGGATTGTACGCTCAGTTTGACCGTCGGTTTGAGGGTAAAAAGCGGTACTGAGATTGAGAGTAGTACCGAGAGCGGATTGAAATGTCTCCCAGAAACGTGAGGTAAAACGACCGTCTCGGTCAGAGATGATGTCACGAGGCATCCCGTGTAGACATATAACTTCGTGGGTATAGATTCGGGCTAACCGTTCGACCTTAAAGTCTTCTCGTATAGCAATAAAGTGCGCGGATTTAGTAAGACGATCAACGATAACCTAAATGCTATCGTGGCCTGAAGAAGTGCGAGGAAGTTTAGTAACGAAGACCATAGCTATACTCTCCCACTTCCACATCGGGATTTCGGGTTGTTCGAGTAAACCAGAGGGCCTTTGATGTTCGGCTTTAACTTTCGAACAAGTTAAGCACTTTGAGACGTACAAGGCGATATCCTTTTTCATGCCCGGCCACCAATACTTAGGACGAAGGTCCTGGTACATCTTGTCAGCACCGGGGTGAATGGAATATCTAGATTTATGAGCTTCGGTCATTAGGAATTCGCGGAGATTATCACGAGTAGGAATCCAAATACGACCGAGATAGTAATAAATACCATCAGATTTAGATACAAGCTGGGTTTCGGCACCACATTTCATTTCGTCTTGAAGGGTATTCTCGTTAAAGCAGGCGAATTGAGCGGCACCGATGAGGGTTTCAAGCTTAGCACAAGCTTGAGCGTCACTAATACCATATACATAGCTTCGTCGACTTAGCATCGGCGACGACGTTGTTGGTTGTTGATAAACGTTGTTGTAGTCGAAATCAGGTCGTTTCTTACTTAGAACACGAGAGATTTGGAATGAGGGAGCCCTGAGCGAACTTGGTCAGCAAGTGCAAATGAGAGGGATGAGCTGAGTATTTATAGGAGAAGGAGCTGAAGGAGACAAGTTCGGCCGAACTTGCATGTATTCATGCAAGTTCGCGCGAACTTGAGGGACTTTTAGAGAATGGGAGCCAAGTTCGACCGAACTTGAGTTCCCTGAGGTCATGTTCGAGCGAACTTGAGGCAAATGAGGGGTTCTGTTGGGCCAGGCAAGTTCGGCCGAACTTGGGGTTACCAAGTTTGAGCGAACTTGTCCCAAAAGTTGGGTTTTCGTCGATTATTTTGCGTTAAGAGTTCGTTTGGTTATCCGGTTCGCATTAGATAGTTATATTAAGCGTTAAGCGTTATAGCTGATATAATAGTGCAATTTAGCGATTTCGAGAGTGCGAGAACGATGCGATAGCGATTGTAATTATAACCACAAACACACATAACAGATAAATAACATAAAACCACGTAATTAACCGCGATTTGCGATGCGATGAGATTAGCGACGCGATATAATAAGCGATTAGATGCGACCTAACATACAATACCATGATTAATTAACATAAACTTTTCTTATAAATCGAATCTCGGAATTACAAAAGATGGATACAACGATAAAACAAGAAAAGATAACAACGAAACTTAGAGTTGTTACAATCAATGGTTTGGCAACCCTAAAAAATATAACTCTATTTAGGACATCCGGTAAGTATAGACTTGTATCAAAATTTTTATGAAGATATTCTATCCTTAAACCCATGTATTACACAGATCTAATAACATAAAAAGTGTTTTCAAAGCATGGGAGTAAATCGGTTTTCAAGTATCCGATTGACCTATTCTTTACCATTTTTATTATAATACAAAATAATACTTATTTAATACATGTTTTAAACATATTACATATAGTAAAAATATCCTTTTAAAGAATAAGAAGGTATTTTCACAATAACATTATTTGAAACTGTTTATTATAAATAGAATTGTTACTAATAACTAATAATATATTTTATATAAGTCAAAAGTGAGTGATCAATATGTAAGTAAACAATAAACATTTATCAGTATTAAGTTGTTAAGGAATTTTTTATAGTTTTGTATTAATTAATTAATAATAATAATAGTAGTGAATTGAAGAAGAGAATGTCATGTGACATTAAGTAGACTATTTTATTAGTATGAGAATGCCATGTGAAATTAAGGAGAATTTTTATTAGAATTAGATTGAGAAGGAGGATTGCTTGAAAAATATGTTTTAGAAAGTATTATATTCTTGTAAGAAACAAAACGTGGTTTTTTCTAGGGTATTAATATTCACACACCCCTCTTTATTATCTCTTTCTATACATACATATATATATATATATATAGAGAGAGAGAGAGAGAGGTAGAAGATCCTGTAAAAAAGGCCCAAAGTGTGAGAAGGGTAAAAAGAATCTAAACCATTAGATCTTTAATCTAATGGTTGAGATCTTGATGGCAATCTTGTAAATAGTATAACAATTACAATAATTAATCTTCTAGATTAATGGTATAAAGGTAAAATTAACATTTTTAATTTTAGAAAGTCACATGCAATCCACATGCAAGTTCCCCTTTTATTTTTTAAACACCAATAACTTTTTAGACGTAACTCGTTTTTTTTAAAAAAAATTACACCATAATAACGAGTGTTTTTTAATCTTTAATATGAGTACTATATTACTATACTTATATACAGAAAAAAATTACGGTCAATCGAATGTTTCAGTTAATGGTTTTTTGTTTCGGTGTTATATAATTATTGAATAGTGTTATATACTTATTAAATGGTGTTATATATGTGTTGAATGGTGTTATATAATTATTGAATGGTGTTATATACTTATTGAATGTTGTTATATAATTATTGAATGGTGTTATATATGCGCTGAATGGTTGTTGCAGTGTTATTCGTAGTGTTTTTATAGAGATCTTTTATATACTTATTGAATGGTGTTATATACATGCTGAATGGTGTTTGTAGTGTTATTCGGTATTCCTATAAATTAGGGTGGCGGTTTATGGAAGGTTTTGAATTAATTAAATCAATGATAAAATTACTTGATTACCCTTTTCAATTAATTTAGATCTAATGTTGAGATTCTTTCTTACCTTTCTCACACTTTTGGTCTTTTTTTACAATAACCTTACCCTATATGTAACACCCCAACCGATGGCGGAAACATCGGGATGAGACGAAAACGAGATTGCTCATTGCTCACAACATTATTAAGTGACAATAATTAATTAAACCATATTTCATTTCATAAGAATTGTCAAATACATCAATGTAAACAAACAAAGAACAACCTAACATTTGCAAAGTCATAACAAAATTGATACGTCGACATTAAACCTAACGTCTAATTTGTGTGTATCTAGTCCTTGCTATATTGTTTTCATAGCGTCATCTCCTTCAACCTGTAACATGTTTTAAAATAAAGTCAATGCAAAAGCAAAGGCGAGTACACAAGTTTAAGCATAGCATACGTATACGAATAAAGTTTTAACAATCCTCATGGCAACTAAATCTATACAAGAGCAATATCAAGGCATGCAATGCTAATAATCAAACCCGTAACGCAATCACGATGTTTTAACATGACCTCACGAATAACACGATGGAGGTGGATGCGTGAATTCCTATAGCGCTAAGCATGTCAAACAAAGGCCAAAAATAGTTAATGACTAAAGCATAGCATAACGTTTATCCCCAGACAAGCAACAAGTATACGATTTAAGTAGTCATGTGTATAGGATTGTTTGTGCGTTTCATAAAGTTTAAGTGTTTGTGATTTTTGTATATGGAAACATGTTACACCCAAAAAGTGATATAAACAAATGTGGGTCGAGTGTACTCACAAAATTGCTAAGTCTTCTTTGGAAATACCGCGACGAGTTGATGAGTTGAAGAATGAGATGTCGAGGTCACCTTACATGGCAAACGAAGGTATGAGTATTCGGAATTAAGACCGAGGATTTGAATTGGAATTGAATGTACGCATGCATATAAAACATGGCTCATGTAACGATTCTAAATTTAATTTCGTCGAAAGTGTTATGGAAGTGTTTGTCAAAAATAATAAATAAGCGTAACTATCGATATATTTATTATTATATAAAATCCATTGGATGTGATACGCGATCTTTGATGTTTAACTAATAAGCAAAATATATATTTTTTGACGGAAAGATTACTAGATCTATATATGTTTTGAAGGAAAGAAAAGAATAATATATATGTGTATATATATATTTACGAAAAGAATAATAGTTAATTGTATATATCTTTTACGAAAACCGTAGTATATCTCTTTTGTCGTTAGATAATATATTTTGTCGAAAAACGTATTAACTAAATATATCTTTGTCGGGAAGTATAATAAATATATGTATATTTTTGTCAGAAAACGGGCAGAGTTTCCCTGTTTTAGGACGATCCCGACAACGCCAAGTGTCGATTAAATGTTTTCAAACTCAACAATAGTCGAAACAATGTATCTTTATTTACGTATAAGTTGGTTATAAACACATCAAGTCGGTCCGCGATTAGATTAACATAAACATAAAAATTATAAACAAAAGAGTCGTTTAACCTATACCCCGTCTCATGTCGGAATGTAGACCAAGTTTGACTGGTTTGACCGAGACCTGAGCTTTGACCAGCTTTGACCCGAGCCCGCTGACCGACACTAGACTTAAACTGAACCAAACATGAACCCGACGAACCAGACTCGACCCAAAGCGTAACTCAAACCACCGGAACCGGGAACAACCACTGCCACTGCCCTGCCTTCTGTCGGACCACCGCAGCCACCGTCGAACTCCACTGCCGCTGCTGCCATTCCAGCGTCGCCGCTGATGCGGCATCTGCCATTCGCCAGAAGCGGCGGTGATGCTGTTGTTGCTTGACATGCGACGCCACCAAGTGGTGGTGGCACCGCCATCGTTGACAGAGGGAGAGATAGGAGAGTGGAGCGAGAGGGGGGGCGAGGGTTTGTGTGCAGGCAGGAAAGGAGAGGGGGGGGAGTGTTGTATGCGGCTGTGTTGTAGTGTGAGGGTGTGGTGTGTTTAATTAGTTGTAATTAGGTTTAGGGTTTAGTTAGGTTTAGGTGGTGTGTTGGGCCAAAGCCTGTTAACCCGTCTAACGTTTTTGAGTGGCCCGAACGTACCGACGAGATCCGATTTCAAGTACAAGTTTCATAAAACGTCGAATTTATTTTGTTTATTATTATTATTATTATTATTACTATCATTATCTAGAAAATAAAATAAAATACGATGCGTTACAGTCTCCCTTCCTTTAGGAAATTTCATCCCGAAATTTATTCACGAGGAAGACTCGAAAGGAATTGGTTAAGGAATTGAGGGTTAACGGTCAAGACTTGAAGTTCTGGATACGTGAGGGTAAGCATGGAGTTTAGAGTAACGAAGAGTTAGGTTTGCAATAAGAAGTTGCTTGACTAGGATGATTTGAGGCATCAAGCTTAAGTAAAACGTGCATGTGTGCGGATAGATGAGTGTTTAAACAAGTTTGAATAGCTTAAGGTTAGGTAATTTAAAATAGACATGTTATCAAAGTAGCGGCCAAGTAAGTGTGTTGCCCTCAACGAGAATGGGAGATAACTTTAGAGTAAGAAGGCATTTAGGGTTTGAATGCTTACACGATTGATTATAAACGAGGTTGTATAAGAAGACAAGGTTAACGGGGGTAACAGAGGCATAAGAGCGGACGATTGATTCAATCAACGAATACTAGTGTAAGGATGGCATATGTATATGAACAAACGAAAACTTTAGTTAGGGATTAAGACTCGTCGTGGATAATCGGGTAGCGCGCACTTAGCAATGCAGTTGTGAGTTGTTTAAAGCTGGCGTGTTAGGTCGTATTATGGTCTGTAAATCACCGAATTTCTCATGGCACGCATTATGAAAGTTTGACAACATGGTGAAAACACTTATGTATAGGGAGTACCAGTGGCGTATCCACCATGTTTTGACCACGTTGCGACCGTTTCGTTACTCGATGCAATGTTACGTTCCGTGTGTTACCATACGCGGTAGTACACTCTATGGTTCTCATGCGCTTATCGCTATAATCCCGTGTGCACCCGCGTTTATACCGATCATCACATGATCCGCATAGCTTGTACTAGCAGCACATGAATAAAGGTGTACATAAATTCTGAAAATAAGTTTGCGTGTGTGTAAGAATGTAGTGCGTAAGCATGTTTGCGTGCAAATAGCTTGTGGCCCACGTAAGCGGATCCCTCGGGTTTCGCTCGCGCATAGGCACGAATATGAATACGAGTACAAGTATAGGTATGTGTATGAGTATAAGCATAAGTATGGAAATAAGTATAAGCATGGATATAAGACGTATATGCATGAATGTGATGATAAGTATAAGTGTAACACCCCTGCCCCTCGTTATCACCAATATTGTCCGCTTTGCTCTTGATGGATAGCCCATCCAGGAACTCACGGCTTTGTTTTTGTTTGCCCTGGTGGAGACTTCCCAGGAGGTCACCCATCCTAGTACTACTCCCACTTGAGCACGCTTAACTGTGGAGTTCTCCTCTCACCCACTAGCATTAAGCCCAAAACGCGTTGGTGATTTTAGAGGTAGGGCATTACTTATGAGCCAGGAATCTCTCCTGTCCACGGACGATGTTGGGAGGTATGCCATTAGGTGTTATAACAAGCATGAAAGATGACACGTATTTTCATGAACATGAACATGTGTATAATTATGAACGTCAACAAGTGTAACAGACGATAATTGTGCGTATGATATGAATTGAATGCTACGAATTTATTTACATAAAATAGTCGAGAGATCAGGGTGTGTAAAGCGAATGATATGATTAAAATGTCATGCAACAGTTGACTAAACCATGTACGAGGATACGCATGTATTGTTGTTTGAGCAAAACTTTGAGGTTATCGCTTCTAAAATAGGCTTAAGTTTAACTTAGAATATAGGATCTAGTGTGTGAATATAAAGGAATATAAGGTACTTATTGATTATGCGTTACGTATTTTGTAATGGACGGGAGTGCTACCACTGTTTTAGGGGAAATTAAGTGAGTCGAAAGTGGTTAGTCCTTGTAATGTTTTCTTGCCCACGTGTTTTGAAATTGAGGTGACATTTTGAGTGGTGTATGACAAGGTCTTAAATTAGTAGGTTCGCATCGTTTTCAAAGGATGTTACATCAAGATAAGAAATTTGAAATTCAGTGGTTCTTGTGATACGTTGACTCTTGAGAGGAAATCCGTGTTAATTGATTTAATGACCGTTAAAAAAACGTTTAGCAAAATGTTTTCTTAATCGCGATGAGAGATTTAGAGGGTGTTTTGGGTTGAGTTTTGAAAATAGATTATGCGTTCTGAATAATCAAAATCAGATAATTAGTTGTAACAAAACATATTGTAGGAAGATAGTGTTTGGATTTGATTATGTTATTTGATATCACAATAATCAGGTAATCAACTATTTGAGTGTTTGAAAAATATATATACATGTATATATAAAGTTATAAATAGATGAGCTTTGATCTCTAAAATGCGTTAAACAAATCAGTTTCTTTTTTTTTTTTTGTATAATATTATTATATTTTTTTTTTATTAATTATTTACCAAACACAAAAATAGTTTTTTATTTGTTTATTTATTTAATATTTGCGCATTCAAACACAAAAATAAAAATATTAGGTTGCAAAAACAATCCAAACACACCTTTAGTACAACGATCCCATAATGCCTATAAGATATTGGTTTTATTTTTTATTTTATTTTTTTATTTTTTTTACAAACGAATTTTTTTTTTTAACATAAAGTCATTGCGTGAGCGTGTTTTAGTGATTAAGTTAAACATAAGAATTGTGGGCAAGGTATTCCTTGGACCGATTAAGTTGGTAGGTAGCATTCTGTCGAGCTTTGAAAATCGTAAAACAAAATGTTTCATGTGGTGACCAAGTATATGCGTATGTGATGTATATGAAATAGATTACAGGATGGGAAATGCGTTTGATAAAATAGTACGTTTTGAAATTCGTCTAGGTAAGAATTTGACAACATGATAGAAGATTTAGGTATACAATTTAAACATGTGGTTTGTGTAATAAAGTCTCCAAGAAGGAGGGTTGGTAACGATCACCGAGGTATGGGAATCACCCCTAATCCGTTGGTGAGGTCGTTTTAAGGAAAGAAGGAAACGAAGTTTGATCGTCTAGGTAAGGAATTCACTCCTATCTCGACGACGGTCTCCATTTCGGACTTTCCGAGAAATATAAGTCTAGTTGATGACGTTTTGAAATCATGTATGCAAATAATGTATAAGTGGATGAAAAGGTTTAATATGAATTGCGTAAAAACCTTAAAATAAATTAGAAACTTGAAAGAAATGGTAACAAGTATATAAAAAGTCATGTATAAATTGAAATGGTATAAAAGAGAGTCTCAGAAAACATTAGACTGTTTCGGGTAGAGAAACGTTGGCTATTCCAAAGTGAATCGAAGATCCTTTCGAATTAGAGAAACGTGCTTTGGCCTATAGGTAAAACGCTCTCGTCGAGAAGCGATTAACGGCATTTTACCCTTCCAGTTATTACACGTCTCTAATCGATTGGAAAATCGAAACTTTGGCGAGATTGAAAATCGGGGAATGGGACTTAATCGACAACGTGCGGGTTTCACCCCTAACTCGACGATTTCGTACCCTAAGTGTGGTTGGCACTCTTCGGGTCAAAATTAACTTCGACACTTTGACGAGAGTCCACTAGAGTTTGAATGGGAAGTTTTCCATCAAGGTGTGGATGTCACTCCTAACTTGATGGTGTAACTTCGTGAAAAAAATAAAGAATAAGCGTAATGAGAATCGTTCACCAAATTGTGGATATCACGCCTATTTTGGTGAAGTCGTCTCACTTATGTAATACGAGTGTTTTCGAGTTTAGTATAATCGAGTAATATGCATTACGGAAGGCGTATGATTGAAATAATGTAACGAGTAGGAACACGTAAAGCATTTCATAAATTTAACATATAAGAGACGTTTTAAGAGATTAGCATGTGAATCACGTATGGTCAAGTATGGTACTTAACTATAGACTAGGTCAAAAGCGTAGCAATTTACCTAATTCCCTATAGTTATGGCTCTGATACCAATCTGTAACACCCCAACCGATGGCGGAAACATCGGGATGAGACGAAAACGAGATTGCTCATTGCTCACAACATTATTAAGTGACAATAATTAATTAAACCATATTTCATTTCATAAGAATTATCAAATACATCAATGTAAACAAACAAAGAACAACCTAACATTTGCAAAGTCATAACAAAATTGATACGTCGACATTAAACCTAACGTCTAATTTGTGTGTATCTAGTCCTTGCTATATTGTTTTCATAGCGTCATCTCCTTCAACCTGTAACATGTTTTAAAATAAAGTCAATGCAAAAGCAAAGGCGAGTACACAAGTTTAAGCATAGCATACGTATACGAATAAAGTTTTAACAATCCTCATGGCAACTAAATCTATACAAGAGCAATATCAAGGCATGCAATGCTAATAATCAAACCCGTAACGCAATCACGATGTTTTAACATGACCTCACGAATAACACGATGGAGGTGGATGCGTGAATTCCTATAGCGCTAAGCATGTCAAACAAAGGCTAAAAATAGTTAATGACTAAAGCATAGCATAACGTTTATCCCCAGACAAGCAACAAGTATACGATTCAAGTAGTCATGTGTATAGGATTGTTTGTGCGTTTCATAAAGTTTAAGTGTTTGTGATTTTGTATATGGAAACATGTTACACCCAAAAAGTGATATAAACAAATGTGGGTCGAGTGTACTCACAAAATTGCTAAGTCTTCTTTGAAAATACCACGACGAGTTGATGAGTTGAAGAATGAGATGTCGAGGTCACCTTATATGGCAAACGAAGGTATGAGTATTCGGAATTAAGACCGAGGATTTGAATTGGAATTGAATGTACGCATGCATATAAAACATGGCTCATGTAACGATTCTAAATTTAATTTCGTCGAAAGTGTTATGGAAGTGTTTGTCAAAAATAATAAATAAGCGTAACTATCGATATATTTATTATTATATAAAATCCATTGGATGTGATACGCGATCTTTGATGTTTAACTAATAAGCAAAATATATATTTTTTGACGGAAAGATTACTAGATCTATATATGTTTTGAAGGAAAGAAAAGAATAATATATATGTGTATATATATATTTACGAAAAGAATAATAGTTAATTGTATATATCTTTTACGAAAACCGTAGTATATCTCTTTTGTCGTTAGATAATATATTTTGTCGAAAAACGTATTAACTAAATATATCTTTGTCGGGAAGTATAATAAATATATGTATATTTTTGTCAGAAAACGGGCAGAGTTTCCCCTGTTTTAGGACGATCCCGACAACGCCAAGTGTCGATTAAATGTTTTCAAAACTCAACAATAGTCGAAACAATGTATCTTTATTTACGTATAAGTTGGTTATAAACACATCAAGTCGGTCCACGATTAGATTAACATAAACATAAAAATTATAAACAAAAGAGTCGTTTAACCTATACCCCGTCTCATGTCGGAATGTAGACCAAGTTTGACTGGTTTGACCGAGACCCGAGCTTTGACTAGCTTTGACCCGAGCCCGCTGACCGACACTAGACTTAAACTGAACCAAATGAACCTGAAACAGCAAGATAATCTAACTTGGATCGAGACTTTAACAAAATAAAACCCGAATCAAAACTGAAGCAAAAGGAGCGAACCCGAACTGGAACTGTTGTTTACTGATGTTGTCTCGAACCCGCGACTGTTTGACCACAGTTGACCAGGTTTGACCTGGTTTGACGGAACGCCAAACTGATACGAGACCCGAATTGACTGAGTCAGATCTGTCATTGACTCACTGCTGACCCGAACCTCTGCACCGAGACCCGAACCCGCTGAACATGAGCCATGAACTGAACCGAAACGAATCGTAACCTGCCGAAAGAAAAGAATTAACGGGATTCGAAATAGAAGCAAAACCAAGACCCGAACCGAGACTAACCTTGACTGAACCGAGATTCGACCCGGAGCTGATCCGTGGACTGTTTGACTGCTTGACCAGACCCGAGCTTTGACCAGGTCTAACCGGGTTGACCGAACCGAAGCTGACCCGAGTCTGGCACTTGAACCAAGTTAATCTAAATCGACAAAACAAGATCTAAATTGAAACTAGGAACCGAGTAAAACCGAGTTAAGAACAAGAAAGAAAACCGTACCTGAATACGAGACCCGAACCTGACCGATAGAGAACCGAGACTCAACTGAACCGAGGTGTCGGAACTGAACGTGTTGAACTGTCCCCGAAACCCAAACAGAAACTGAGTCGGTTGACCCGAGACCGAACTAATCGACAAAACCCGAGCCAACCCTGTTCTTGAACCCGACGAACCAGACTCGACCCAAAGCGTAACTCAAACCACCGGAACCGGGAACAACCACTGCCACTGCCTTGCCTTCTGTCGGACCACCGCAGCCACCGTCGAACTCCACTGCCGCTGCTGCCATTCCAGCGTCGCCGCTGATGCGGCATCTGCCATTCGCCAGAAGCGGCGGTGATGCTGTTGTTGCTTGACATGCGACGCCACCAAGTGGTGGTGGCACCGCCATCGTTGACAGAGGGAGAGATAGGAGAGTGGAGCGAGAGGGGGGGGGGCGAGGGTTTGTGTGCAGGCAGGAAAGGAGAGGGGGGGGAGTGTTGTATGCGGCTGTGTTGTAGTGTGAGGGTGTGGTGTGTTTAATTAGTTGTAATTAGGTTTAGGGTTTAGTTAGGTTTAGGTGGTGTGTTGGGCCAAAGCCTGTGAACCCGTTCTAACGTTTTTGAGTGGCCCGAACGTACCGACGAGATCCGATTTCAAGTACAAGTTTCATAAAACGTCGAATTTATTTTGTTTATTATTATTATTATTATTATTATTTTTACTATCATTATCTAGAAAATAAAATAAAATACGATGCGTTACACTATATATATATATATATATATATATATATATGTATGTATAGAGAGAGATAGAATGAAAAGGGTGTGAAAATAAGATTTAAAGGTGTGAGAATAAGATGAGCCTTCTTAAAACCTAAAATAATAAATAAAATTGTACAAATATCAAGTGGCATTCACGTCTCATAAAACAATAAATCAAGCCTTACAAATATCATGTGAAATTGTGTTTTATAACACACCAAGTCATTGTGTTTAGTTCAATGCGTTATTGATTTATGTTTAGTTCATCGCGTTTCAGAATTGTGTTTTATAACACACCCAGTTCACTGTGTTATGTTTATTGCGTCTTAGAACCGTGTTTTATAACACACACTAGGTCATTGGGTTTTGTTTGTTACGTTTCTGAATTGTGTTTTATAAAACACAATGCTAAAACACTATGTAATCAAGCTTTTACTTAAAACACAATAATATAACACAATGTAATCCAAGTTTTCTAAAACACGACGAACTAGTTCCGTAATCAAACTTTCATTTAAAACACAAGGTTGTTCATTGTGTTATAATGTATTGTGTTATCCATTATGTTTGACGCATCTAAGTTTTTTTAATTTTTTTAAAGTATAGGAATAATATACTCGTTTTAAAGATAACGCTCGTTTTTTGGTGCAATTTGTTTTAAAAAAACAATGTAGTATGAAAAAGTTATTAACGTTAAAAAACGGGGGAGCTGGAAAAGGACAGAAAAGATATCTTGAACTGAACATAATACCCCTTCAAAACTTACACGCCCTTTTGTTTTTGTTGAATTCTACCTATTTAATCTTAGCCATCTATTTTACAATCGAGTGAAAAACGCATTTCTTAGCATTCCTATGTAAAACTAACTTCCTATTTATCCTTACCTTTTTTAAATATAAGAATTCATTTTAGTTTTCTCAAAGACAGAGATGAATAAAGTATAAAAATTTAAAAAAAAGATGGAACGATCTTGTTAGATATTTTTCTTAAATTTTATTGTTGAAATGGATATAAGAAATGATAGCTTCTTAAATTTTATGGTTTAAATGAATATAACGAATGAAATGTGTATGGCGAACATGATAATAGAATGGTAACTTTGCAAAATGATACCAAGAAGACTTAATACTGTTACATTTTCAGAATTATTTGTTTCAATTTATCTTTCATGTATTTAATATTTATGTTTTTGAGTCAATACTTATAAACAAGTAACATAAAGTTTTCCAAGTCCTAATGAATATTGACGTAACGTTGATATAACATGTGTCTGAATGAAATATGATCCCTAAAATTTTCTACAAATACTGAGTGTACTCTTTAAATTGAAAATGAAAGTACAGTGTTAAATAAGAAATTATCTTTAGTTTAATATGTTACATTATATTAACTCACCATTAATTTGCAAATTTCTTTTCTCTATTTTTTAATATTTAATTTTTTACTTATTCCATATGGTTTGATTACAAGTTACTGAAGCACTAATAATCAAAGTTTCGATTGACTTCTTCTCATTTCATTTTCTTTATCGGTGTTTTACGCTGTGTTCCCGAGTTTCCTTTATGAAAGAATCCTTACATTAGTAATAATGTAAGTAAACCAATAATAATAAACATACAACCCTTATATATTTTACGTCGAAGTTTCGATTGATACTACAACGTGTGTATATTCTATGTTTTTATGTCTATATTTTTACAGTTTAACTACCCCGTCACGACGTGTGGGTCATAAGTCGAGTTAATCATCATTTTTTTTATATTTTACGTTTTGTGTCTAATTATTGCGAAGTAATACTCCGTAACACTTGTGCATGGTTCTACGCTTTGACATCTACTTTTTGTTTGATTTAACAACCCCGCCGCACGCGCGGTCCTAAATGCCAGTTGATATGTAGAAGATTAGACAATAGTGTCATATATATCAAATTTATAGATAATTTTTACACTCATTAAAAAAAAAAGATCGTCCTTAATATAATACTTGAAATTTGTTACTTAGATACAATGCGTACGGAGAATTCAAAGCAATTCTATTTTTTTAGAAATTCATCATAACATTTTTATATATATTCTTTATTAGAGAATATAGAATGTAGTAGTTTTTTTTTGTTACTTTTCTTTTAATTTTAGGGATACAGACTATCCACAACTGATCCCCTATATATTTGTGAGTGGCTTTCGTATATTATAAAAGGTGACTGTGAGTGGAAGAGAAAAAATATTATTTTTTATCTGTATATTTAGGGAGACACTATTCACTTCTATTAATTCTTTAATATTTTTTTGAAAGTAGTTATGAGAAAAAATGTAATTATAAATGGCTAAAAAATATTATTTCATAAAAAGAGAGAAAATATAGTTACTTTTAATATAATTATAGAAATAAGAATTGAAAAACGAGAGAAAATATAATTTACATTTAATATCATTTCATGCAGAAAGATAAAGTATCGAACGTGAATGTTCTGAGTCTATTGCCTTCTGAACGGTGTATGTCTAAAATGTTATCAAAGTCAACAAAATGACAAGATTAATCACGGTCACTTGTTATCATCCTCCCATTTTCACTGGGACCAAAATTGACAAAGAAAAAAGTGTCAACGGTATTACTCTACCAGTTGTAAATTTCAAGAATATAGATGACTCTTATTTTCGTCGCTTATTATTGGAAGTTTTATGAAACTTTTTAATGGTTTCCAGTTTGCATGGGTTGAAGTGATTGCAACAACCACGAAGAAAAAAAAGTCTGAATCAAAGACCAATACAATATTTAGAGGTTGTTACTCAATTTTTGAATAGTTAAGGGTTGAATGAGTAAGATGTCTAAATTATTAAGAGCTAGTACAATGTTTAATCGTTTGAAGGCAAATGTCTGACCAACTCAGATAAGAAGTCTTAACTATTCAGACTCAGTATAATGCTTAACCATTCAGATGCAGATGTCTAACCATTCAGAAATTTGCTTGCGAAACAAACAATCTAAACAATTAAGTGCTGAACCAGTAAGAGATTCGTTAAGATGTAAACAAACGGTCCATTAATCAGCAACTAATAAACTCTGCTACATGATACAACAGAGAAAACGTGTATATTATAAAACAAAAAAGTTTATTTATATCATAATTAGTTTTAGTCACACAAAAAATTATTTTAGTAACCAAATTATAGAGTCGTAACATGACAAAAAGATTCCTCATATCTTTTACGTAGATGCTAACAAAACTATTGAATACTATATATTAAACTAAAAGTATCAAACACTAAACAAAATTACTAAATGGTAACTTAAAGAAATTGAATTAAACTATCATATTGTTTTTGAACGGTAGATTTTTTTTTTCTATGTATGTGAGACTTGGACTCAAGACACATCTCTCAAATCTAGGTGTTTAAAGATTTTGTTTTTACTAATAAATCACCATCTTATTGGTAATTAAAAGATTATATCATATCAAATGATTACATCCAAATCTTTGAAAAATACAAATTAAATCACAGTCTGACATATAAATAATAGTATGTTTGTTTATTATTTAAGAAATAATAGATATAAGATCAATAAAAAATGTATTAGTTATTAATATTTCAAAATAAAATTTTAAACAATACGTTTTACTAAAGCTAAAATATAAAAGAGTGATGAGGTTTAAGCACCTGGGGCTTGGCCGTGTGTGACTGGTTGAACCCTCGACCTCCTTCATGATGTTATATTGACGCAAATAAGGGTGATAAACGGGTTCTGTTTGCGGGTTATATGTTCAACCTAACATGAACCCAATAATTTGGCATGAGCGAGAACACTATAAAAATCTGAAAACCGTGTTGGACATAAGAACCCAAGCACAACACGAATATTTACGGATTGCCACGAACACGGCTCGTTTTACCCGATTTTTTTAATACTAGTTTACACTCTTACAACAAAAAATTCAAATATATATAAAGCATTTACATTTTAATTATAAACTTTATGTCAAATTATTTTTGAAGTTTTTGATTTTGGTAAAATACCTACCCAATTTAGCTTATGGCATAAAACACATATTAAGAAAATGAAAAAAAAGGATTAAACATGCCAACTCGGAACCTGGCGGTTGACATGAACCAGCTCTATTAGCTAAACGGGTTCGAAGGTTCGACACGAAATTGAAGAGAACCTGTTAATATTAAACACAAACCCGTAAATTTGCGTGAGTTCTGTTTCTTGTTAGAATTTAACATTCATATCACCTAACCAACTAAGTTGGTTTGATTTCACCAACAGGTGGGGGCAAACGATTAGAAAAAAACATTTTTCATGCTTGCAAAATGTTAAAGAATCAAGCCCAAACGAACACAAAAACACGATATGAAGGATCACCGACTGACCTTTTTTTATTTTGTTATTTATTATTGAAAGCACACCATTTATAATACACTTGCCATCTATTTACACTAAACTCATTAGGGGAAGGGAGTGGGCGGCAAACTGAATAGGCAAAGGGTTTTACCGCGCGATAACACCGTTGCCGGACCCTTTGCCGATCGGCAAAACTTGATTAGCGGCTGCATATTAAAAAAAACATTTTTTAAACCAAAAAGCCGCTGCATATTAAAATAAGAACTTTATTTAAACTGGGCTGCTGCATTTTTTTATGGGCTCGGTTTTTCGAAGCTGCATTCGTGTCCGCAAGACGTGCACGAGCGTAGCCGGATGGTTTGCACCCCCCTTGCGCGCGGGTAGGACTTGTGGTAAAACATGACACAAACAATTCAATGGTGCGTTAAGGATCTTGTCTATAAACAACTCCTTAGTTTGTTCCCACACCAATGTGAGACAAAGTAATTTCTTTGAATTGTATGTTTTTTTAAGTTAGATTTTAATGTAATGGTTTTTTGAAATCAATTTTGATGTTTTAGTTGTTTTATTTAAACACCTTTGCCTATTCACATTGAAACCGATGGTGAACACCCCTTGGCGACGGTATTACCGCTTGACAAATGAGTTTACCGATCCCCTTTGCTTCCGACTCCCTACACCTTAAATTATTAAACTTCATTGACCTTTAAATTATTAAACTTCATTGTCAAATTCGTGGCTAATTAGCAATGAGTCTAAACTTCCTTATCAATCAATCAATAAAAGATCATTTAATATTAATTTGTTTTTGCTCATACGAGTTTTTAGACGTTCATAAGAAATTATAAAATTAACAAAAAATCAACATCATGATTGTTTACTTGATGGATTCTTGGAACAATTTTTTTTATTTTGTTTGTGGTTATTATATTTTTTTTAACTCATGCGGTTAACTTTAATTTAATAAATAGCTTTAAAGAAAACATAATAAAGAAAGACGTTTACATACTAACTAATGACAGATAGACGAGCAACAAGCTGCGCCGCTAGCTTAAACTCTTTTAGTTTGAAATATGAATTTGTGATATTTATACCTCGTAATATATATTAAAACAATAAAGTTCAACGGTATGAAACTCCTACAACTTTAAATACAATGTGAACCCACAAAAAGATGCAACGATTACGTACACACACACAAAGGTAGATAACATATGACCACATCGAAACACATGAATGCTGCCTTTTTGAATCTTTACAAGATTCATAAAGCAAGCAATCATAGTACTCCACGAAAAGATTCAACACAGAGTCGTCAATTTGTAACATCCCACAATATTCTTGTATGAGAAGTTGAGATCACCATATAAACTTACTTGTAGTACTACATTAAACCGGAACAGTTCGGTTAGTTATGTTTGAGGCAGGCTCTTGATCTTCTTCGTTCTCGCCCGACAATTCCTCGAGCGATTTGCCGTTCGGTTCGGGGACCAAAAACGTAAAGAAGAATCCTAATGCATTAACCACGCCCAAAATGATGAGGGTGTACCTGATTCCGATACCAGGAGGATAACCGGCGTCGGTCTTTTTCGGGTCTGTGCTTTGAGAAGCGTAGAGGAACCCGTAGGCACCGACGATGGCGCCGGCTTTTCCGGCTGCAGCGGAGATACCGTGGCAAGTGGACCGGAGTCTTGCGGGGAAGATTTCGGCTGGGACGACGAAAGTGGTGGAGTTAGGACCGAAGTTGGCGAAAAAGAATGTTAAGGAGTACATGACTACGAAGCCGATACGGTTCTCGTGTTTGGTCCAGTGGTGGTACGGAATAGCGAGGGCGAACATGAAGACGGTCATGAAAAAGAATCCCATTAGTTGGATTGCGAAACGGCCCATGCGATCGATGAAAAAGACCGTGAACCAGTAACCGGGAACGGTACTGAATATCGCGATAAGGGTTTGGGCTTTGGCTACCCGGTAAACCTCACCGATAGCACTCATTTTGCCCGCGGCAGGGATCCACCCGATACCACTTAAGACGTCTTTTTGGAAGAGGTTGTTTGAGTAGAAAGCGATGTCGAGTAGGAACCAAGTGGAAGTGGTCCCGAGCAAGTGGAGCCCGTGGCGACGGGCGAATTCTTTCGTAAACAATCCGAATGAGTTTCTAGTATAATGAGCAATTTTCTCTACCTTTTGCTCTTCGGCTTCGATTTCAACTTGTAAAACTCGAGCCATGTCTTGCGCCGCTTGTTTGGAATTTTTTGCCACCAAAGCGGTGTAACGTGCGGTTTCCGGCATCTTCATACGCCAGTAGTATGTCAGGGCCGCCGGAATCGCACCAAACATGAGTATAATACGCCAGACGTAGTGTGCTTGTGGGACGGTAGACCCTAATTTGTTCGTATTATAGGAGGGAGCGTTAAACGCGTGGTCAAAAGAAGCCGACACGATTAACGCTACTATCCCACTAGCCAAAATCCCAAATCCTTGCATAGCGAAAACCGCAGCTATAAACGCACCACGAGTTTTCTTATTAGCGTATTCCGACATAATTGTAGCCGAGAGCGGGTAATCGCCACCTATGCCGAACCCGAGCCAAAACCTAAAGAAACAAAGGGTGGCCATGACACCTTTGGCTTCATTCCCAAATGAAAGCCCAGAGGCAAGTGAACATATAACCATAAGTGCCAAAGTCATACCATAGACTCTCTTCCTACCCATTTTGTCACCAAGCCACCCGAAAAACAGTTGACCACATAGGGTTCCGACAAGTGCGACACCGGTAACCGATGAGGCCACACCGGGTGGTAGGGTCCCGGGCTTTGCACCACCTTTGTAGTAGTAAATTCGACCGAGTAATCTGGTAACGAGGGAGATCGCAAAAAGATCGTATGCGTCGGTGAAGAAACCCATACCGGCGATGACGACAGCCGTGAAATGGTACAATTGTGTTTTTCGCCGAATCAAGTGCCTTAAGCACTTGTAGTTGCTCTCGCGCCATGGCTACTTTCTTCTTCCAAAACTATGCCTTCAAACAAAAACGAAAACCAAGTTATTACTTTTTTTATAGAACGACTAACTCATACACCACTCTAATACTTCATCAAATATATCTTAAACATGATTTAGACATTGAGCTTGAATACACATATAATACTAAAGCATGCTAGTAAAAGAAATGAATTATTAAAACCCAAGAAAGGTACAAATGTTGAATTTAGAGGCATGAATTCGTTGTCTACTTATAATATTTTAAATAAATAAAATATTGTAAATACAACTTTTTTGAAGGACGAATTTTTCCTTTGCGAGACATGAACTTCTGAATCTAAGATCTTACATTTTAACTGTATTAAAAGGTTATTTTGAGAATTTGGTTTAGCAGTTAATTGGTCTGCCCTCTCTAGTGGTCGTAAGTTTGATTCCTGCTTAGACTATTTTCAATGGACATCAGGGTGAAGGGATGAATCGTGGCTTTAATCCCGGGTTCGAACATGACGAGGAACGAGGGTTTACGAATTTCGTCTAGTTCACGCGCATCAGGGGGGACGTTCTCATGACGAACGAAGATTCGATCTTGACATAACCCCGAATAAGATAAGTTTACACGTGAGATTATTTAACGACCAAGTAAAGATATGTATTTAATACAACTTGTCACAGGTATAAATATCTACCAATAAAATTAAATATTTCCAGCTGTCATATATCAATTATATATATTAATTATGAATTAATACTATTAAATTATGTCGGAAGACTATTTCAAAACAAGATATTTAATATTTTCTCTGGTTGTAACGATGGTGACCAAAATTGGTGGACCAGCCAAAGACTTTTAGTACTCTCATTTTGATACTTAACGAAAAGTCATGCATGATGGATGCATGCATTTACAAACAAACAAATATATACAAACAATTAATTAGACAAACGTATTGTTAAACTATATGTTCATATATTGGCACCCAACCCTCCCTTAGGCAATTTATTTTCAAAAAATTATACATCATCTTAATATGTTATATACTTGGATGACCTGTAATATAATTCTATAAATATTTAGTATTAATAAATAAATAAATAAACAAATATATATATATATATATATATACACACACACTTGAGTATATAATATACACACACTTGAGTAAATTCTAAATGCATGTCCCCATGTTATTATTGTTCAATGTATAAAAATACTCAATTATTGGAAACAAAGTCAAGTTGGACTGTGATCCAGAGTGTTATAACTTATAAGATCATTCATAAAAGGGTTCGGTTCGGATATAACCATACAAACTATCCGAATACACGACTTGGTACACGTTAATTTTTTTATAAATCATAAAATCGTAAATAATCTAGTTTTCACGACAAATATATGTGCACAGTAAAAAAAACGCATGCGAAAACATAGACAGACACATAACTAAAACTGTTGTCGAAATAGTCCGTTTTTTCGACTGATTTTGATGAGCCAATGTGAAAGATGGTATGAAAGAAAGAAAGAGTACCTTGTGAAGAGGTAGCAATGCTATTATTATTTTTAGAGAGAGAAGAAGAAAATGAATTGAAAGATGGTGAGAAGAGGATACAGAGTCCATCTCTATTTAAAGATTCACATGTCTAAGAATCATTTGTAGCATATTGAGGTATATGCTCCTATGGGTCAAGTCAACGCTCTCTCACATTACTTCACCAATGATCTAATCTCTAATTAAGTCAACGCCAGCTTGCCTCATTTTTTCAATAGAAATTAATAATTTAATATGCCTTGTATCCAATAATTAGACTATGCGTAGTGGTAGGTTATGGTGCCGTGATGGTTGACATGGCGTCGTATAGCGCCGAGGAACTCCCCTCCCTCGACACTGTGGCTTGAATCGGGGTCTGTGATGGTGATAACGAGGTTATATGGTGAAGGTGTGTTTTTGGGGTTATATAGTGGAGTTTATGTGGTGTTAACACTATACTCAAATGTTATCAAACTTGAACATTCGTTTTACATAACCCCACTTTCTTCATGTTATATGGTGTTACACCAGAGGCGGACCTATCCATAGTCGTGGCTAGGCGGCCGCACCCCTTGAAAAAAAAATGAGTGTATATTTTAGATAAAAAAACCTAACCGCACCCGTTAAAAATATGGTTAAACGCCCCATCCTCTGCCATTAGTTAACATACACATGGCCCCTTAGAAGAAAAAAAAAGTTATGATGCTTGATCTCATCATCTCATAGACTAGCTTATACATTAATGATGGTTGAGTAGAAGCTTAAACAACTAACGTTGCTTCATATTTGATGAAAATTTTTGAGGATAACTATTGATCATATCTAGAAAAAAAACATCTTTACGCTTTAGAATTTTTTTGTTATAATATATTTTTATGTATATTAGCCTTTTGTTTAACAAAAGAATAATATATAACATAAACTATGAATAATATCCAAGAGAAATCAAACTATAGCATGAATTCAACAAAATATCTTACTACAAAGTATAACAACATAATTATAAATAATATCTCTTTTTTCCTTAACCTTTGTCGAATGATTCTTAGTTATATATTTCACATAATAATATAATATCAATTTGGTACGAGAATTTTATTACAAGCAATTATTTAATTTTTAGCTTGTATTTTTAAACTTTTATATAATAATATCTAGAAAATATTAACTTGTTGCATAGAAGTAAAGTAACTAAGAGAGATGAAAAAGTATTTAAAAGATATATATTAGAAAAAAAATATATACAAACAGTTTTAGTTGTAACTTGACAAGTTTTAATTTGAATAATATTTTGTAAAAAAAAATAAAAGAAAATTATTACAGTTTTAGTTGCCAATCTCAACAACATGCTTTAACTTTGCTGCTATCATGTATGAACCCAGCCGACAATATGTTGGATATTTTAGTGTAATTTGAGATTGCGTGTGACGTTCAAATAACGAGTGCACGCTTATTTGAATGTCATCGTGACTAACGGGGATCCAAGGGGGCAGCGCCCCTGGGAGCAAGGTCCAAGGGGCGGCAGCCCCTGGCTAGGGTCGAGCTGCCAGGTCAGCTTGGAAATTTTTATTTTGGACAAAAGTCCTTTTATAAAAATGCAACAGAAACTCATTTTTGGGCTAAATGTGCAATTTTGAAACTTGAGGGACTAAAGGTATTTTTGTTCAAAAATTGAAACTGCAAGCAGTTGTGAAAAACTGAAAATACCCTCCCAAATTTTTCAAAGAAAAAACCCTGGACGAATTTTGATTCAAAACTAATCCCCAAAATCTCACAATCAAAATCCCATACAGAAATCTAGAATCAAATCTGATTTTATCTGATCAAAGATCGGTAGCCACTTCAATTGTTTGATCTGAAAGTGATTACACGACTTCAGATTTATTGAAGCAAATTTTGATTCTCCTATCACAATATTGAATTCAAATTCATTTAATATATTGTGTCTGCCCATTGTTATACGGGGGAGTTAATAACGTTCAATTTATTATCCAGAAAAGAAAGTTGAAACTCTAAGATAAATGATTCTTTATTGTTATATAATAGATTCATATTCAAAAGAATCTTTTATTAATATAGTTTATATAACTTGATATCATAACGAATAGTTTATACAACTTGATGAAAAAAGATCAAATAGAAATACCTTTAACATATAGAATGTACGAACAAAAGGTTTTCTGAAATAATGTGGTGACATTTTCGTAATTATTTACTCGTAGAATAATTATTAAAATTATCCTACAAATGATCTTGTGAGTTAATTTTGATTTTGTAGGGTAATTTTGTAAAATAATCTTGTAGAGTACTTTTGATCTTGTAGATTATCATAATTTCTCTATAAATGATCTTGTAGTAATTTTAAAGTGTATGTTGTTAGATAAACATGTAGAGTAATTTTGATAATTAACTTACAAAATCATTTTACAAAATTACCTACAAGATTATTACTAAGATAACATTTTGTAGATTTAGAGAATACATAGAACAAAATATATATTTTTAAACTAACAAGCCGTATTTTATGTAATCATTTTGTTTGACTTAAAAAAAAGTAGGCGTTAAGAGGTAAGACTTTGAGTTGTAAAAGATGCTTATTGAGTTGTAGTTTACAAATATAAAATGAAACAAAAACTACACTTGTGTTTACATAATTGAAGTGCTTTATACATGTGAAATTTGGTTTGGTGAAAAATTAATTTGTAAATATTGAATACTTGATGTCAGTAATAACAAATACAAGCAGATTTCCTTGACACTAAGGGTATGGGGTGGGATTTTTGGCGTGAGTTGGGGGGCAACGCTCCGGTCACACACCTTGGGTGGGCGTGGCTTATGGCGTGCCCCTTTTAGCGTGTGTTTCAGACGGGGCGTTGGGTGGGTTACCATCTGAGCTGGCGGGTGGGTATTGGGTGCAACATACCCTATGTTTATCCAGAAATTTAAAAAATAAATAAATAAAAAGAAATTGGCCAAGCCACGCCCCAACCCAAGCCCCACCATACCTCCAATTTTTAGTGTCTTGCCAGTGGAACCCACTCAACTCACGTGTCAACCCATGACTCCAACCCACGCCCCACCATACCCCACAGTCTAACAAAAGCCAGATCGGAATAATAATAGTCAACTTGATCTTTATAATTAGAGTAAACTTCCGTTTTGCTCCCTGTGGTTTGGTCACTTTAACGGTTTTGCCCCAAATTTTAAAAATAGTCATTTTCCTCTAACAGTTTGCTAGGTTTTTTCTATTTTGCTCCCGCCCCTAACTCCATCCAAATTGTTTACTAACTAGAAGGGCATTTTAGTAATTTTATAAATGTAAGTATTAAATTATTTATTATTAATTCACTACTTATATATGTAAGTAATTTATAAAAATAAAAACTACCTTTCCTCACTCTTCTCTCTTTCTTCTACATCACCAACCACCATCCATCCCAACTCCGGTCCACAACCGTTTACCACCATCTCCGCCTCCGTAACCAGCAGCCTCGCCAGAATCGCAAAGGGTTGGACGACGAACTTCGTTGAACTTCAATATATTCAATGTTTACCCTCAAAGAACAATAACCCCCAAATTTTGAACCTCAAAATCAAACCAAAAATATCCAAAACCTTCTCCTCCTGCTCCTCAAAACCTTCAGCAACTTCCTCCCTACCACATCCACTCGAACTTTTCGGCTCTAAATCAAACCAAAAATATCAAATCCTCAAACGGAAGCGAGTTCATGAACGGTAGGGCAACCGGTAACGTCATCAACCGGAAAATTGTTGTGAAATAAGGAAACGGAAGAGTCACCATGGAAATCTTGATTCACAGGCGGTGCAGAGGAGGAGGTTATCGGTGGAGCAGGAGACGGTGGCGGTGTCAGAACCGCATTTGTCACAGATTTGGGGTCGGAAATGCTTGACAAAGAGATCGTTTGTGGAGTGTACGGCTTTGTCGCAGACTAACAATTCTCCGGTGACTTCCGTCCATCACTCCCCCGCCACTGACCAACGATTCGTCCATCACTCCGTCGATCTCATGTTTATTTTAGGGTTTTTGTATATGTATGTAAATATGGTGGTTTGGGTTTAAAGTGTGACGCGGGGATGGTGCAAGGTGGCGATGGTGGTCAGATAGGGGTGGTGGTGGTGGTCCGAAGGAGCAGTTCAAGGTGGTTGTGGGTGGGGGCGGTGCACACAGTGATGGTGAGGTGGTTGTTGCTGATGAGAAGACAGAGTGTAGAGTGAGAGAGAAGAAAGAGAGGATAGAGAGAGAGAATCAGATTGGAGTTTTGTTATATATTATATAAATATAATTTGTTTTCCTAAGATACCCTTAGTTCAAATTTAAAGTTACTAAAATGCCCTTTCAGTTATAAACAATTTGGATGGAGTTAGTGTCACACCCCGACCCGCAGCGGAATAAAAGTCGGGGCATAATTGGGTTATCACCAAAGCTCAGATATTTACTAAGATGTTTCATATTTATTAAATTCAAATTACAAACTTAAATATCCAAAAACAAAATTCATACAATTACAAAGGAAAATGAAACTATAAATTTATTCCAAAGCATTAGCTTGTTTATTCTTCTAGGCCATCCTAAGTTGTAGCATCCGTAAAAAACCGGGTTAACCAAACCCGCTTCGTTTATTAACCGAACAACCAGTTAAAAATTTCGTTGCATATTTAATGCTCAAATTAATTTTAAACGATACATAATTAATAAGTATATTAGAATATAAAATTTATATTTGAAAATTTATTAAAAAATAGTGAGAAAAAAATTAAATGCTGAAGCCGGGTTTCGAACCCGGGTCAGCCGGGTAACTTCAAAGTCTTAACTCACATCCATCAACCACTTCCGCCACTTGTGTTCTTTAGTAATATATCAAAACAATTAATTCAAATATCAAATCTCGATTTCAAATCAGTCAACCGACGCGCCCAATTCGCAGTCGTCGGAAATCCCGACGATTTCGCCATTTACTGTCGGTTTCTTGTGACTTAACGTGTATAATAACTCTTACATCGGTTATAACCGATGTCCAGTCCGCGACATCAGTCATAACCGCCGGATAATTATTGACCAACGAATCAAGATGGTAATCAGACCCAATTCGTCGATATTCTTCCCTATAAATACACACTCTAGCCTCTGATAATCTTTTCGCTCACAATCACACCAATTCTCGACGCAATTTCACTCGCCGGAATTTTTCTGCCATCACCGGACTTTCGCCGGAAAACCGAGACTCACATCAACACGGTAAATACCTCGACTCTCTCTGTTTCATTCCATTGTTAGACCATTACTAACATAAATCCACCATCCAGAATCAATCCCAGGCGACGTTGTCGGAATTTCTGCTTTCGCCGGAAAACTTCTGAAATTTCCAGAATCACGCCGTGAACCGGTATGATCATTTAAACCTACTGATAATCGTTGCTCAGTAGTTCAATTTCATATCTAATCCATCCAAACTGTTAATTGATTCTAACAGCCGAAGTTCACAAAACAGAGCCGACGAATCCTTGCCGGAGTTCTGTGCAAGACACTGATCGGTACATCATTTCCCCAAACCCTCTCCGTTCATTACCTTTCAATTGCTTATAATGCTTGTTAATCGAATTGGACATGAAACAGTTGAATTATCATTATCTGTGTTCTTGAGCGAAGAAGACGAAGTTCATTTATGTTATAAGATTAATTAAAATCAGTATTATGAACGGGTTAGACACACAGTCCAGCGGTGGACTGTGTGCAAACAAATACATACACGTCAGGAGTTCGATTCCTATCACAACCTTACTCTCTTAAATAAAAATGCTCTTTTTAACCGAACCGGGATAACTCACAGAATCATGTTAAGTATAATAAAAACCAGATTATTAACCAGGTTAGACACACAGTCCAGCGGTGGACTGTGTGCAACACTAACTCATACGTCCCGGGTTCGAGACTGGTTGACGGCACCGGTTCAATGCAATTAAAATCCTTTTTAAAAATAAATGATTTTCGGATTAAGTTAAATAGTATATAAATATAATTAAAAACAGAAATATTTCGGGTTAGACACGTAGCTCAGTTGGTAGAGCTGCGTGCACGCGTACGGGAGGTCACGGGTTCGAGTCTCACTCAGTGCAATAATATTCACAATCGAACCGGTCAACGGTCAACGGTCATGGTCAACGGTCAAAAGTCAACATTTTTTTATTATTTTTATTTATTTATTTAATTTAAAAATCAATTAAAAATACTTAAAAATAACGTTTTTAAAGTTAGAAAATAGCCTTAAACTCACAAAAATATATCCAAAGAATCCTACTAAAATTGATTAATAAAATCCGTTTATTTACCGAACCGTTATGTTATTATCTAGGTTAGTTTCTCTCGTGGTTAAATCCAAATTCGTGCGCATTCATCATCAATCCAAGAAACGCAACCACTGTGAGTGAATCTTACAACTCCCCTTTTTATTACACGTTTTGGGGTGTATCATGTGTCGCTTAACTAATTCGTTTATTCAAACTCGTGCTATACCATATTATGATCTAAACTTAGAATGTAAATATTGTTTGTAGTTATGTATTACATATTGTCAAGTTGTATGCAAATTATTTGTTAGGCCTATCAATTCCTCGTGGGAGACGAGTTGAACAACGCGTGCCTTAAAACTCATTCATTAGGCCCATCAGTTCGTAGAACAACGCGTGCCTCAAAACTCATTCATTAGGCCCACCAGTTCCCCGTGGGAGACGAGTTGAACAACGCGTGCCTCAAAACAATCTATTATTGTATGTGTGTGCATTATTTTAATATTAAGTGTTTTGTGAATAAGTTTACATCTACATTTACTCATATGTGGTTATGCACTTTATTTTATAATCAATTCAATAAACTTGTTTAAATGTTTTTCATAGGATTCACTCGCCAACTTTTTGTTGATCCAAAAACCATTTTTACACATGATACAGGTGAACAGGATGAAGCAAGGAATACATAGGAAAGTGCTTTAGAAGAAAAATAATGAAGCCTAGAAAGTTGTATAGAACATGTTGTAATTATGATTGTATGATCTCCTTTAAAATTGTGATAATAAATATGAAACGTTATAATAAATGTCATGAGCTTTGATGAAAACTCAATCATGCCCCGATCACCTTTTCCTCTGCGGGTCGGGGTGTGACATAAGTGTTTCCTGTCTCGGCTGGATCACCTGTATCACGTGTAAAAACGGGGGAGATTTTGGGTCAACAAAAGTTGGCGAGTGAACCTTGATAAATCATTTTGACTAATTTATTGTTTTATTTATAAAGAAAAGTCGTGCATTAATCACATGTGAGCAAACATATATATATATAAACAATCACAAACCACTTTGGATGAGTATATGACATGAATGATGATGTATTTGAGATCAAGGCTCAATCAAACGGAGCCGATCTAATGAGGCTCCTGATGCTCAACCCGTATCCCACGGGGAACTGATAGGCCTAATGAAATGCGTGCACTGAAATGATAAATTTAATCTACATATAATTCACACAACAATCAATACACATTTGATCACGGATATGATGTATGCACAAGTGTTTAAATAAAATAAAAGAATAGTATGACACATGATACACCCCAACACATGATTAAAACGGGGAATTGGTAGAGATTCACTCACAGTGGATGCGTTTCTTGATGACGATGAATGCGCACGAATATTATGATTCAACCGACGAGGGAAAACTAACCTAAATAATAACGACATGATTCGATTAAATAAATAAATTTTATTTGAGATTATTATTTTTAATTAGTGCTCTTTAATGAGATTTTTAGATTTATTTTTGTGAGTTTAATGCAAATTTTCAACTTTAAAAACCTTATTTTTAAGTATTTTTAAATAATTTTTCAATTTAATAAATAAATAAAAAGAAACAAAAATAAATAAAAATGGGTTGACTTTGTCAGGTTTGACCGGGTCTGGCCGGTCAGACAGCATGTATTTCAGGCGGCGAGTGAGGTTTGAACTCGGGACCTCTCGTATACGTGCACGCAGCTCTACCAACTGAGCTACGTGTCTAACCCGAAATATTATCTGTTTTAATTATTTTATATATACTAACTAACTTTAACCTTATTTAGCTTTTATTAAAAATGATTTAATATGGCCGAACCGGTTACAGAAACCCGGAATCGAACTCGGAACCTTCGGTTCGAGTGCATACAGCCCAACCAGTTGGGCTCTGTGTCTAATCTGCTTAACTACTAGATTATATTCCTCTTATATATATACTGTGAATTGATCTGAATAGGTTTTAAAAATGTTGGTTTTATTTCAGAAAGTCGGAAACATGCGTGATTCGATCCCGGGACGTGTGTTTTATATTTGCACACAGTCCACCGCTGGACTGTGTGTCTAACCCGGTTAAATACCCAATTTTAATTACATTAATATACAACTTAGGCTTCGTCTTCTTCACTAAGAAAAACACAGAACAGTGAACCCGACTGTTTTGCTTAATCGACTAACAAACTTATACTCGATTGAAATAGAATAGAAAAATAAAGATTAAGTAATATGATATACTAAAACAGAGAGTTTTCTTCAGATTTTCGGCAAGTTTCGTCGACCCTGATTTGCGATTTCCGACTGAATGAACTGATTTAACAGTTTTGATTATTGATTTGAGCAATTAAATTACCAATCAAGAGATAGTAAGGAGGTTTAGACAATTATACCGTCTGAAGAACAACTGCGGTTTTCTGATCAGTGATTCCGGCGAGTGCGAAAATCTCCGGCGACGTGCTTTGGAAGGAATAAAGCTTCGGAAAGAGAGTGCGGTTCTGAGCGAAATGTTTACAAGGAGTTGGAGTGGGTATTTATAAGGGGGACAGGCCGATTGGGTTCGAATTAGGGGTCAAGATTCGCGGTCAATGATTTCAAACGGTTTTGACTGAAATTGAGTGTTAGGCAACGGTTATAACTGATGTCGAAATCAGTTTATACTTTTCAGTCAAAGAAAAATAGCCACATTTGCGGAGTTTCGGTTTTTTCCGGCGATTGCGAGTTCTGGGCGCGTTGATTTACAGGTTTTGACTTTCGGTTTTTACTATAAGTGTTATTTGTTTCAGTATTTAACACAAATGATGTGTGCGTCGGACTGGTGTGGTGTGTGTGTCTTCGCGGGAGACCCGGGTTCGAGACCCGGCTACCCTGTTTTATTTTTATTTTCTTATTATTATTATTTATTAATTATGGTTTTTAAATTCTAAAATATTTATTAATTATGCATTATTTAAAATAATCTGAACAATAAATACGCGACGAACTTATAACTGAATATTTGATTATATAATGAAGCGGGTTTTGAAACCCGTTTTTCGACGAATGTTACAGTTAGGGGCGGGGAGCAAAATGGAAAAAAGTTAGCAAACTATTGGAGGAAAATAACTATTTTTAAAGGTTTGGGGCAAAACCGTTAAAATGACCAAATCATAGGGAGCAAAACAGAAGTTTACTCTTATAATTTTATATATATATATATATATATATATATATATATATATATTAAAATACATGATAATGAATGGTAAGAATATATTATGTATATATTAATTTTACATGCTTTTGAATAGTAATATTTTCTTTTATTTTATGCTTTTCATTCTTTTTATTTCTTTTTTCTTTTTTCATTTTCCTTTTTTCTTTTATATAAATGGAAAAAAGTTAGCAAACTATTGGAGGAAAATAACTATTTTTAAAGGTTGGGGCAAAACCGTTAAAATGATCAAATCATAGGGAGCAAAACAGAAGTTTACTCTTATAATTTTATATATATATAAATATATATATATATATATATATTAAAAATACATGATAATGAATGGTAAGAATATATTATGTATATATTAATTATGTATGCTTTTGAATAGTAATATTTTCTTTTATTTTATGCTTTTCATTCTTTTATTTCTTTTTTCTTTTTTCATTTTCCTTTTTTCTTTTATATACTTTAGTGTTTTTTTATATCGTTTTTTATTATTTTAATATTATCAAAGTAACATCACTTAGGGATAAGCAAATGGTATCGTGTACTGGTACTGAACCGGTACCGATATTGACTTTACCAAACCGGGTACATTTTTGTTACCGATTCGGTACTGCCTTTTGACATTTTCGATACCGGTACAGTTCCAGTGTTTGCCCCCAAATACCAGTAATGTACGGGTACCAAACCGGTACCGTACCGGGTATATTCGGTACTGGTACCGATTCCCATTTTCCCCGTTTTTCGGTAACTGGTACGGTACTAGTATTTATGGGTGAAACGCCGGTAAGTACCAGTACAGTATTGGTACCAAACCAGTGTATTCGGTACCAGTACCGATACCGATACCATTTTTTCTCGTTTTAAGAACTGTACAGGTTTGGTACCGAACGGGTACCATGCTCTAGGGATGAGCAGATCAGACCCGGTACTGGTACCGAACCAGGTACTTTTTCGGTACCGATTCGGTACCGACTTTTGACATTTTCGTTATCGGTTCGGTATCGTTTCGGTACCGGTACTTACCGGATTTTACCCGAAAATACCGATATCGTACCGGTACCGAACCGGGTATATTCGGTACCGGTACCCACTTATGGGGATTTTCGGTACCGGACGGTACCGTGCTCATCCCTACCGTATCGTAGCGAGCATTTTCGGTGTCGGTACCTAATTTGATGATTTTCGGGATCGGTACTTTTCGGCGCCATTACCGGTACCGAGCTCATCCATATTTTTACGTGTTAGTACCGTAATAACTGAACTGAAAACAACCGAATTTCCAACATGTAGGACGTGTGGGTCCTACTATTATACATTAGATTATATAAAATCGTTTATTTAGAACGAAGTGGCTATCGTCACTACGCCATTTTTATCTATGTTTTAATATTCGGTATCTGTTTGCCATTGCCGGCACACGTTTTGCAGAAACTGGATCCCTGCCGCAACGCGCGGGCGAAAATAACTAGTATATATTAAAAAGACATGCTAATGAATAGTAGGAATTAATAGTAGAAATTTTATATATATATATATATATATATATATAAGACATGCTATGAATAGTAGGAATAGTACTTTCTTTTTTTTTCTAGTTTTCTTCTTTTATACATTTTTTAGTGTTTTTTTTCTTTCGTTTTTATTGTATATTGTATTGTATATATATTAAAAAGAGATGCCAAGAATAATACTATTTTTTGGTATTTTCTTTTCTTTTTTTCTTTTGTTTTTATTATTTTAATATTATAACAATAACACCACCTAAAGACAGGGACGAGCAAATGTGTCAGATACCGATAATGAATTTATTTATTTGTTTATATTAAAAAGAGATGCCAATGAATATTACTATTCATTGGTATTTTCTTTTCTTTTTTTCTTTTTTCCTTTTGTTTCTTTTTTCTTTTTTTTTTCTTTTATGATTTTCTTACTTTAGTTTTTATTATTTTAATATTATAACAATAACACTACTAGGATGAGTAAATGGTATCGGGTACGTTATTGAATCGGTACCGATACTGAATTCACCAAACCGGTTTTTACCCTTAAATACCGGTACCGTACGGGTACCGAACCGGTACCGTTTCCCATTTCCCCCCATGTTTTACCGGACCGGTATTTATGGGTAAAATACCGGTAAGTACCGGTACCATACCGGTATATTCGGTACAAGTACTGATACCACTTTTCCCCATTTTAAGTACCGGTACCGAATGGGTACCGTGCTCATCCCTACCGTATCGTATCGAGCATTTTCGGTGTCGGTATCTAATTTCAATGATTTTCGGGATCGGTACTTTGGGTGCCATTACCGGTACCGAGCTCATCCATATTTTAACGTGTTAGTATCGTAATAACTGAAATGAAAACAACTGAATTTCTAACGTGTAGGACGTGTGGGTCCTACTATTATATATTTGATTATTTAAAATCGTTTTTTTTAGGACCTGGTGACCATCGTTAATACGTCATTTTTATTTATGTTTTGATATTCGTATATTTGCTTGCCGTTGCCGGCACACGTTTTGCAGACATTGGATCCCCGCCGCAACACGCGGGCGAAAATTAACTAGTTATAGATTAAAAAGACATACTAATGAATAGTAGGAATAGTACTTTCTTTTTTTTCTTATTTTAATATTATAATAATAACATCATCTAAGGATGAGCGAATGGTATCGGGTACTGGTACTGAACCGACACTGATATCGAATTTACAAACATGGTACATTTTTTTACTGATTCGGTAACCGCCTTTTGATATTTTCGGTATCGATTTTTACCCTCAATTGCCGTGGTACCACACCGTACCGGGTATATTCGGTACCGGTACCGGTTCCCATTATCCCCGTTTTTTTGGTACCGGTACGATACCAGTATTTTTGGGTAAAACACCGGTAAGTACCGGTACCGAACTGGTGTATTCGGTACCAGTATTGATACCACATTTCCCCGTTTTAAGTATCGGTATCGGTTCGGTACCGAACGGGTACCGTGCTTATCCCTACCGTATCACACCGAGCATTTTCGACGCCGATTCCTAATTTCGATGATTTTCGGGATTAGTACTTTCGGTGCCATTACCGGTACCGAGCTCATCCTTTTTAACATGTTAGTACGTAATAACTGAAATGAAAACAACCGAATTTCCAACGTGTAGGACGTGTGGGTCCTACTTTTATATATTAGATTATTTAAAATCGTTTTTTTAGGACGGAGCGACTATCGTTACTGTATCATTTCTATCTATGTTTTGATTTTCGGTATCTGCTTGCCATTGCCAGTTACGTTTTGCAGACACCGGATCACGCCGCAACGCGCGGGCGAAATCAACTAGTTAGTATTACAAATATAACAATAGCTATCCACTTGGGATCAACAATAGCTCGTCTGAGGACTAGTCGCAAAACGCAAAAAAATGAGGGTTTGAGAAAAATAAAGCGCATAATAAAAAAAATTAAAATATATTATGTATTAGAAAAAACAATACTTTTTTTCAAAAAAAAAACCAACATCTATTATATAATACTTTATATCATCTATATAGTACAAAAGGTTCTAACATATTAGTGTATTAGTGTAGAAAAGTAGTTTTCCTTAGATAAAAGAAGAAATCTGGCTAGAATCTTGTCCGAATTCAGAGAATTTGGCCAGAAACTATCCGAAATCTAGGAATCTCACCGGAATGTGCGCCTGAACCATCACTTGGAGAATTAAAGCGCAGTTTCCTCCACTTAAAGCGCAACTGGCTCGCCTCGCCTGAAAATGGGCCTAGGCGCAAGAGGCGATGACTTTTAACAACATGCTTTGAAGACATTGGTGGTGGCAATGAAGTTAGAACTAGGCCTCTTTGGAGGTCGGCAGTTCGAAACGACGAAGCGGATTTACGCAGTGGGCCTTCGAGCGACGGGTTTTCCCGAAACTGGTGGCTTGGTGGCTCGGGTATGCATCCAACTCTGACCGTTATGGATGAGGGGATGCATTTGCTCGATTGAGGGCATCCAGGATGCTTATCCGGTAATTTATTTGGCCGTACAAAAAAATTGGAGAATGATACTTAACCACATCTAAGGGTGGAAGAGCCCCATTCGGTGACCCCTTCGATGAATGCCTTTGCTGGTCGTTGAGGCGGCACCATGGTGATTTCGGTGACTAGTCACCGTGATAGGGGAGAGGAGGGGAAAGATAAAGGGGTTAATGGTGTGCTCCACTCTCTTCCAGCCAATCACACATTAATTTATTTTTTAATTTTTAAATAAAAATAGTTTGGGTGAAGCAACCTAGTGATTAAGTGCAAATTGAAAGTCAAGAGGGGAGTTGACATGAGATGAGATTATTGCTTTGAAAAAGTTTATCACTTCTCATTTGAGAAGCACCCCTTCCACCTATAAGCAAATATATTTCCACACTGGTGTTTGTTCACACTTACATGAGCATTCCAACCACAAAACAAATAGACACATACTAAATTACAAGAAGCTTGAGATCTATGGTCTATGGATATACATAGGGAGAAAAATCTATGCAAATTTATGTACACTTGTTTAGCAAGGTGGTGACTAGGGAAATAATGTGTTCACAAATATTTACCGAATGAGATTTTATGTTTGTGTTCGTACGTTAAAGAAATGAACGTGTTCACGAACAAAAAAAAACGACGAAAGCGACGGAGGCTAAACGGGATGGTGGAGAAAGCAAGTAGAACTTGAAGTTGTAATCGTAAAACATAGGTCAATAGTGTTCGTCAATGTGAATATAGAGGAGGGAAAAGGGAACAATGCATAAACATGGCAAAATGGGTTTCTGTCTTATTTTATAGGATAATAAAATAGATAAAAGTTAACGAATATAAAGATATTTAAATAAAAGTACAATAATCTCACAAACAACATAAGCAAACGAAGATGAACGAATGTTCATAAACACAATTGAACGAACGAGACCTATGTTTGTGTTCGTTCATTTAAATAATAGAATGAAATTTCTAGTTCATGTTCGTTCCTTTATTAAACGAACGAACACAAACGAACTTCCCGTAATGATTCACGAACTGTTCGCTAAACGTTCAATTCATTTACAGTCTTAGTGGTAACAAGTGGTGTAATTGTAAATTGACTTTTGATTTTTTTTTTATGAATTAATCACACAATTAGTGGATGTGGTTTAACAATTTTGCTATTTCTATACTTGTTTAGTAAAAATTACATAACTGATGTCAATTTTTACAAGTGATTTCACTATCTTCTTTAAATAGATACGTGTAAATCGTCTATTAAAGCCAAACTCCTCCACACGCTTTGACCCATCTCTTGAAAATACAATTACATAAAACAACCTAAGTACCAAGTTGGATTGGTGAACAAGGATTCAATCAATGAGGATGACATGTGATCGAGATTATGTGTGATAAAGAGACGGCAAAGGAGAAAGAAAAGACGAGTACATGGGAGTCAAGGCGAGGATCAAGGTTTTTTTTAGGTAAAGAGGACAATATATCGAAAAATTTTATTAATAAAAATGAAAATGAATACAAAATTGGGCTTAAGACTCTCCCAACAAATTTTACGGTTATCAAGGTTTCATTTCATTTGAACCTCCATTAGGCTATATGTTGTGATTTAACTAAAAAGTGCATTACGTAGACAATGAACTTTAAGTAACCCATCATTTAGCTATGCATATGTGGACCCAATCTCACATTCTCTCACGGGCGTTAATTTCTATTTGAATTTTATGTGTCAATATTTTGGTTTCTAATCAAAGTTGTCAAAATCTATGTTAAGTTTCTTGGAAAGTCTCTTAGTGACGGACGGCCAATAGTCAGATTCTGGCGACATTTGGTACGTAAGGCATACGTTAAATACTTAATATACTTCACCGAATGCAACTTTTGTTTGTACTGTCTTGGACTCTTGGTTGGGACCATAATTTTATGAGGCTTCATATTATTGATTCATCTTCATCCTATTCTATTTAATACACTACTTAAAGCATTGTCTTTTTCTTTTTTACAATAAATAATAAATCTGCATTTAGTAAATAATATCGATTATCGAAAACATAAAATTGCAAAGGCGTTTATTGAAAAAAAAAAGTGTTGAAAGCAAAGTGTTTTAGACCGTGTACTCATAAACTCATTGGTGGAACTAAAGATTGGGGGGGGGGGGGGGGGGGGAGCCTCAGGTCAACTTCTATTATCTGGTATTATACGTCATCTACTTGTAAGTTGACTCGTAAATCATTGTCGATAGAGTAATTTCATTTACGCACGATTAGGTTTCTATTTGAGAAAATTTAAATACTATAAATTAACAATTTATTTGTGCATATTGCGTTGTTGTACCTAATACTTTGGGATTTTTTTCAATAATATTTTGATTTTTTACTTTTAGTCCAAAGGAATTTGATAAATTACTTTTAACCCAAAACTATTTAAAATTTTACTTTTTACCTAAAACTTTTCATTTTTTACGATTTAAATTCACAATCTTTTAACTTTCAACTTTGGTCCCCTATACTTTTCATCATTCTTAAATTTTTCATTTTATGTTTCGTTCTAAATTTTGCGAGTTAACACAGCGCAACGTGCGTGTGTGGTTCAACGTTTTTTACGTTTCCGCATCGTTCTTAGTATTGCGAGTTAACACGACGTAACGTGCGTGTGTGATTCAACGTTTTTATGTCGCCTATTTTTTCCCGTGTGACAGTTTCGTCATAGCGTGTGGTACCTAGATCGACCTAGTTATTATTTTCTATGCTTTACGTTTCTGTCTAATTTAACCGCATTAACACACCACAAATTTAGTGTTGGTGATCGCTCGCAGTAATGTGACATTAAAGTTGTTTAACACGGTTATACGCACCAGCGTAACGCGGGGGTGAGTTAAAATAACTAATAAACATTTTCTTTAAATTTTTAAATTTGTGATGTCTATAGCTTTATTGATCTAACATGTGGGGATTAGAATCATTTAGGGGCATATGAATTGAAGAAAACCTTTTCTTATAGAAGGTTATTATAAGTGTATGGAGAATAATATAAGAATGAGAATAATATTAGAACTCCAATCCAAACTTATGTTTGTTATGTGCTTCTAATGAAAAATTTTGACACTTTCAGTTAATGAAAACGCGTAAACATTTCAAATCAGAATTTATGAAATTTTGGAAATTGAAATTTAGATATGGCCAAAAAGTCGATTTAAAAAGTCTTGTTATGGCCTACAAGAAAAAAAAAAGAAATATCTTCTCAATCATTTAAAATAAAAATGAGGACTACCTTAGTTTATTTTTAAGTTCCTATTTAAAATCAAAACGAGATATGAATATGCAACTTTCTGTTGATATATTATAGGTATATTTTTTAATGGACAGTCATCAAATAACACCTCATATATAATATTTGAATCATATACTAGTATATTATGTTAAAACAAAATGAAATCTTGCCGTAAACATTCTTAGACTATATGTAAAATGGTTTAACATCCATGCCATGTGACATGCGCGTTGAGGGTGAAACACCATCCCAAGAGGGCGTGAATGCGTGATGGGCAAGCTCATGAGAGAAATAACGAACGTGAATAGTTGAGTGTGAAAAGATTGCCAATTTAATTTTATACCCGATCAAAAAAATTATATTTTGCCACTTCACCCAAAGGCGTTTTGGCTGGACCCTTGGTTATGTGCCGAACCGCTAAAAAATAAATTCCTCGTGCTTTTTAGCCTTGAGCTGGAAAAAAGAATCAAGGTTTGTGCCCGGATAAATAGAGGTGCGTCTTACCAGTGGCAATGGTTGAGGCTCATTTCGGCTAGGCCTGAAGTAAATGAACTTCTCGAGCTTTGTTCCATGATGTACGATGTTTCACCATCGAACGGGAGAGATAGATGGACTTGGAATGGGGCAGCTGATGGGGAGTTCTTTGTTGTAGCAGTTAAGCGTTTGATTGATAAATATGGGTTCAAAACAATTTCTCCGTTCCAAATCGATGCAAGTGGATTCCCAATAAGGGCAATATTGTTATTTGGAGGGCTGAATTGGAGCGGATTGTGACGTTGGTTGCGTTAAAGAATAGAAACATCAATGTGGAAGATACGTCGTGTCTTATGTGTAGTAACGGGGACGAGAATGACGAGCATATCTTTACGTCATGCTTCATCTCTACGGTTATTTGTATTTTCGCTAAGGGATGTGGAGTTAAAGGGGGTGGAAAAGGAGGTGCTCAAGGGGATTGTTAGAATTAGGGTGTGGAGTATATGGAGGGCAAGAAACAAGGCAGAGTTCCATAGTAAAACAATTAAGGCTGAAGACATCATCAGCGAGATCAAATCAATGAGAGTTTTAATGCTTTAATAGTAGATACAAAAAGATAAAGGTCTTTTGACATAATTGGTGAAAATTTGTAATTATGTAACGTTAATCAGAAATTTTGAATGTATAATTACATATTTTTAATTATAATATTTTAACTTTGTTGTTATTATTTAATCCATACAAGTACGTCTTTGATTAAGTTTAAATTCAAACATTGGTATGTTATTTCTAACCGTTATATTACCGTTATTTCGATAATGCATACTCTTGAACTGAAGCTATTGGTTTGTATAATGTTATTCTTCATCCTCAATTAATTATGAAAATTCAATTGGTAAATTTATTATTTATAAGCCTTCATGTTTAAATATCTTTAACTATTATTCCTATGATGACCAACAAATTGGTTTAGCTATAGAACCAAAAAACTTATTACAATAGTAAATTAAACTCGTGTCAAAATAAGTATCTAAGACATGTGTTTGATAACGTTTTTTTTTAAATGGTTTTATGCATCATCATAAGCAAATTAAAGAGCATATAAATATGGATTAAAATATATACACAATTTTAAAACAAAAGTGTCTTTAATGAAACCGGTGAAAACTAATTTAGCTTAGTTTTAAATGAAAAGTCAAAGGGTAGTTGCTCATTTTTACCTTTTTAGCATATATTTACCTTCATATTAATTAAAAATATTAACCTAGATCAATAGTCACCATTACTATATGAAAACAATGACTAGATTTCCGTCCACAATTCTTAAGAAAAACTAATCTCAATTTACATTAACCTACCCCCCTCTCATGCCTGTATGTGTTAAACCGATACAAAAAGTAAATTGGAAACATATCAAAAAGAGATAATGAGATACATGTCAATGAAAGTAGGGATGACAATTCATTACATAGTAGTCTAGTGATATGGTATATATTCTCTAAAAAATTGAACGAGTTTAAATTCTTACAAGTGGATGTTAGATAGTATTTAGGGGTAAAATTTATATTGTTAAAAACAAGTAGGGATGATAATTGGTTAGGTTCCAAGCTCATACTTGACTTTGACTGTAAAATTGTATCACATGCCAAATCGCATACTCTTCAGACAACATTTTAATCGTTTCATGTTGAATCCACGAGTATTTAGGTGTAAAAATTTGTTGTTAAAAACAAGTAGGGATGGAAATTGGTTAGAGTCTCATGCTTGACCGTGAGGATAAAGTTGTATCCCATGCCAAATTGCATACTCATCAGGTAGCATATTACTCGTCACGTGTTGAATCCACAAGTATTGGAGAGCATGCACAATAGGCTCTTTATCTCTATCACTATAATGTAACTACAATGCACTTTTTTCTCTTAACTTTATTTTGTTTTTAAAAACTTCTCATAATTCTCTATCTTTATTTCGATTTTACTCACAAACACTTATTCTGTTATTTTTTCTCGATTTTATACACTAACAAAATTTTGTTTAAAGATAATAGTGAATCTCAATAGTTAGAGAACTAGTGTAGGTTCTCTAAACCTTTAAAACGCTCCAAACCCAGGGATCTCAATTGTTGGATTTATTCTTTGACACATAGTTCAAATAACTTTTTTAATTTAAAGGCAGTTGTCACATTTCAAAAACATAGAAACATTGTCTCAGTACATAACACACTAAAACATGATGTGAGCTTTCAAGGGATATTTGTCGCATGCCAATCTAATCTTATAAATAGGTTGTAACACCCAAAATTATATAAAAAAAAGAACTAAATAGAAAACCTAATGTGAATGCACTTTGGTGGTTAAAAATTAGATATTAGGATTCCATCTTCAAAACTCAATCTCAAAATCATGCTAAAACTTATATGAAATATCAAACACTTAAGTATTTCTAATATTTCAATATTGTTAATAAATTCAAGTTTTTACACTTAAGTATTTCTAATATTTCAATATTGTTAATAAATTCAAGATTTTAACAACTTCAACAAATTTAAAATAGTATTGTTGTATATTTTAATATTGTACAACAGATGAATATATACACACGTTTTATGCATGTAAACGTGTATATTATTGGTTTTGGGCAATTGGGATCCGGAAATATATAACCTAATATCATATAGATATTCGAAACTACGAAAAGCTTTATGATCAATCTGGTAGTTTGTCCCTTACCCAAATAACTGTCCCACTAGTTGTAAAAGATTTTATGTATAAAAATTAAAGTTTGATAACATCATCAAAAGATTTATGATCATTGATAAATATGTTTTTAATTTTGTATATACCACATATATATGTGTGAATGATTGTGAAAGTCAAAGAGGTGAAGTATTACATAAATAATGAAGTCATAGACAAAAGTTTGATTTATAAAAAACTTTTATTTGGATCACTATCATATAAGAAAGCGACACGAGTATGATAATCAAAGTTTAATCATATGTGGTGTGAATATTACTATTGAAATTCGCTTGCGTGATTTCACATGAATTCGGTTAATATTGGTTTGGTTTGTTACGATGTAGCAACAATTAAACAAGAAACCCGAAAAAAACAAAGTTGTGATATGCTTAAAAGGATATTGACATGTTTTTTTTATACCACAATGGAAAACCATAAAAATGAATACAAGTATCAGCTCCGATAATACCACTATTGGAGAAATATCAAAGTGGTATTAGATGATAAATGAAATTCTATCAAAACCGAAAACCATAAAATGAATGTTGGTACCGATGTTGTTTGTTCAGTAACAATACTGATATAGCTGACGATACAAAATATTACTGTTTCTTTTAATATAACTTCATTTTCAACAATACTTATATCAGAATGTTAACAAAAAATATTAAACATAACTCTGTAATTAGATTTTTAATAAACGTTAATGAACGCAAATTAATAGAAAAAAATCAAGTTAATATTGTCGTGTCCTCAAAGTGATGTCCCTCCTTGCTCTCTCTTCTACGTCTACTTCCTAATACTGAAAAACGTTCACTTGTATCTATATTGAAACATAACTGACTAATCATGACGTATTTCACAACTTATTAAATATTCAAAGTTTCAAAGAAATTTACATGTAGTTTCGTAGAAATAGATAGTTGAAAGAGATGCGCATACTACATACTACATGACCTATAATAGTGAATATTAGGTGAATGATATTAGATAAGAATTTTTTTTATTTGATTTAGTCAATGAATAATTTCATATCGGCAAGAAAATTATGCGATTGAGTTCGGCTTAAGTCAAATTAGTTGTAACTAAGTTTGAGCGAGCTTTTGCTGTTTTATATTTGAAAGCGTTCTAAGACGCAAGCTATTTGAACAAAACTAATTGTGTATCGACCGGCTATTTGTTGTTGTCATTATTATAGTAGATATCCATCCATAAGCATGAGCTTTTTTTTTCTAATAGCGGAACTTCTATATAATTATAGAAAATAAGCATAAGCATGTGAACAAGTCGTATGATATCAGGTTCGTGTCTTAACAGGTCGTATGATATTTGGTATTTTTTTCGTGTCTTAACAAGTTATTTCGTGTAACCTGTTTATTATTAGGTCCGTGTTTGGAAAATCTCACACGTTTCGTGTTTACCTATTTCTGGTTCGTGTGTTATCATATTCGTGTCTTAACAGGTCGGGTTGACACGATACGCCAACCCTATTTCTACCAAACTAACAAAACACAAAACGGGCAATCAAGGATGGGCATGGAAATCTAAATGAGCCATTGAGAAAACTATATAATATATTCTATTAGACCACAAGTGATCCACCTTGTTCAAAAATCCATAAGAACAATATAGATCGCGGCAAATCATACCTACCTGAATTATATCGAGCTTTAGTGAGGAAGTTAAGAGTTAATGACACGGATGATTCCTGTAGTTTGCAATTATTGAAAATATTTTCTGGGTCCATCCGAAGGATGTTGTGAAGAAAAACATAATAATTCGAAAATCAATGTGATTAGATGAGGGGATGACTAAAAATGTAGCTTCTAGGTCCAAATTTCGGTTATCAAAACGCACAACTTATTTGGGCTATAAACCAACTGAGTCAAAGAGGCCCGATAAAAAAATGAGCCCATTTAAGCTTCTATCCACGCTTGCACCTTTTGAAAATGCCAACCCATATATTCATATTGTGAACCTTTTAATAAAAATTAAGTTATAGCTTTGTCATCGTCATTGCGAGTATCTTCTAACTTTCTCGACGAAGTGCAAAACTGTATGAATGTACAACAAAAAATTATTTTGAGATATTCTTTAATTTTTCTTCTAAATTCGTCACTGTTGTCGACCCTCTTCATCCATCATCCCTCTTGTATGATAACATTCTTTTTTTTTTTCTTCCCCATCTTGGCGTGCCTTGGAAACGCTTACAGAAACCGAATTCTGAAAATTATAAACCGAAACAAAGAAATTAGTCATGTACAAGCAAAGAGTATGATATTAGACATAACTTAATTTTATAATAAATTTCATATCAAAATATAATTCTTTTTGAAAGGCAAACAATCAAAATATAATTAAAATAAAAATTTATATAAATATCCTGAAATTTATTAAAAAAGAGAAAATTACACCTTTTGTCCTTTATCTTAATACCATTTTTCAGTCGGCATCCTTTAGTCGAAAAATTGACGAGTTTTATACTTAACGTTTCAAACTCTTGCACGTTACGTTCTTTAACCCTAGCCCAGTTAATTATTTTGGTTAAATCAAGTCACACAAGGGAGGTAGATGGTTGTGGTGGTGGGAGGTGGTAGATGAAGGCCGAGAGGGTGGGAGATGGTTGTGGTGGTGAGAGGTGAGAGATGGTGATGGTATTAAATGTGTTTTAATATATGAATAATTAATTTTTAAATATTGTTTTGTTTTATTTATTTAATACTTCAAATAAATAGGTGTAATGACTAATCTGTCCTTGAGGACTTGATTTAACAAAAAATTTAACTCAGTTACAGTCAAAGGACGTAGTGTGCGAGATTTTCATATCTATCAAACGATATATAAAAGGAGAAGTAGAGGTGATGTAAGTTTGCATACGTGTCAACAATCTAGATATGCCATGTCGATTTTGCTGATGTCATAATTAGAAATAAACAATCAATTAAATATATATTAAAATTAATATCAATAATAATATTAATAATAATTAGAAAGAAAGAGAGGGAAATTTTGAAAGTGCATTGGGAGTGTAAATCAGAGTTTCAAATTGGGAATATTTCACAGAATAGTAATCAAGTTTTATGAGTGTTCTAATCAGGTCACTATTAAAAAAAAATGTTCCAATTAAGTCATTAAAGTTTATTTTATGTTCTAATCTTATATAATTTACCTGAATAGAGGTAAACTATTCTATGTGACATTTGTATATTTATTTAACTTTTATAAACATGCTAAAATAATTAATTAAAAAAATAGATCAAATAATCAAATCAAAACAACATCTGGATCACTGATGATCATCGATTGATGTTCCATATCCAAATAAAAAACCCTACATCATTGACCCTACCATTCATCAACATTGATGGAGCGATTAGTCTGCAAGTTTTAGAAGTAAAAAAAATGTGAGAATACTTAAAGTATGTTTCTTATCAATGTGAAGAATGTAAACTAATCTCCTCATGAAAATATCATAGGTTTTATTTGTGCTTTAGCAAAGAAAAGTATTAATATATCATTTGTTTTCATCAATTCGGAACTTTGATTATCCGTCACCGACATCTACTAAGGAAAGTTGCAGGGAAGAGGGTTGTGTATAAGTTTTCTGTTGTATAATTATATAATATATAATTAATTTTTAATCCATATTAGCATATATTAATATTATTATTTGTAAATAAATAAATAAATAATATACCAATTCATAAATCCTTATTTTTTGTTCGGCTTACGTTTTTTTTTGAAATCAGTTCAGATTAGAGTTTTTTTTCTTCTGATTTTTTAGATCAGTTTGTTCAGATTAAGGTTTGTTATGGTCTACACATTCAACAAGTTGTGATAAGTTGCTTGAACGGATTTGCTCTTCCGGGCTGAAACGGTAATCTATCATATTTGTTTGTTATTGACATATTTTGAATATTGCTTATAATTGTTATATTTGTGCAGGTATGTTGTGTTGTTTGTATTTTCATGTTTAAGGTAATGTTTTATTACAGATGCATTTAGAAGATTGATTTACTGATAATGTTTAGTGTGTGATGTTGGTTACAGTTAGTTATTGATTTTGTGCAAAAAGGCAAAACTTGTATCATGTATCAGAAAATATTGTGTGTAAAAAGAGTAAGTGGTTAGAGAGATTGAATCATATATTGAATTGTTTATGTGTTGTCTAAGTTATGGGTAGACGAGGAATGGTTCGATAAATACGCAACTGTTTCGTTAGATGGTGTTAATCGCTATAGGCCACCTTTGGATTATGTATCTAATTCTGGTATTGATCCCTATAGGCCACCCTTGGATTAATGAAGATGGTGTTGTTCCAGACAGACCTCTTGACTCTGCATTCTTGATTGCGATTATGGTTTTTGTTAAGTGGCAATCACGATGAGTTTAAAATAGAGTAACTACATAAATCGTCCTTTTAATATAGAAGGGTATTTTAGTCATTTTATTGAGAAAATTTACTAAATTTGGTGTTAGTACCCAAAGGTAACTAATATCAAATAATATGGATTTTTGTTCTATAGTTTGCTTACAAGCTGTAAATCTTATGGTTACAACGTATAAGTTAGTTTTAATGTTGGGTTCTAATGACATGAAGAGTCTACCATCGATTCTGTACGAGGATGGTGAATACGATACTATCCTTGGTGCATCCGGTCAGTTTTAATGCTGGGTTCTAAAATATATTTTTAATAATTCACTGACTTCGACGTCAAAGTCGGTGTTTTGATCGTATATTGGTAAAAAAATGCTTTTTTAATATTATACCAACTTCGACGTCGAAGTCGGTATAACGAGCGTATATCGGCCGAAAAATATATTTTAATATTACACTGACTTCGACATTGAAGTCGGTGTTTCAATCGTATATCGGTTAAAAATGTATTTTTAATATTATACCGACTTCGACGTCGAAGTCGGTGTACCGAACCTAAATCGGTCGAAAAATATATCTTTAATATTACACCGACTTCGACGTTGAAGTCGGTATTTAGATCTTATATCGGTCAAATAAAATGTATTTTTAAATATATTATACCGACTTCACCGTCGAAGTCGGTATTTCGACTGAAAAGTGAAGCCTTCCAACTGAAAAACCACGTGTTTGCTGGCACACCAACATATAACAAGTATAATGTTCATTGCTACTTAATGATGGTAGAATGTTATTAGCTGATTACCTGGAATCCATATTAAAAGTATTACTATGCACAAAAATTATAATAATGCTGCAAGTAATTGAAATAGTCATAGGATCATATAAACAAAGATAGCAGCTTTTGTTTTAATAACTTTAGTTTACATGATACCTACGTATATTTAATATATATTTATACACATGGCAATTCATATTTGTACGTTTTTAAATAAACTATTATTTGGTTAACAAGGATGCTATAAATCTTTTATGTATGACAGATACAACAAGCTAATTTGGGCATTTGACATTGTAGTTGGGCATACTGCTGCACAAAGGAGAAGGCAGAACGCGGTTTCGGTGGGTAAGAAAAAGGGAAGCTTTGTTTAGGACCAAATGATTGTGTAGAGTGGGGGTTAGTAGTGTTTCGGACCAAACGATTGAATCGTTTTGAAGCTGGAAGAATCGAGAGAGAGTTTCAAGATCTTTGAAGATGATGATGATCAACCTGTGCCCATGGCATTGGAAACAGCAGAGTCTTAAAAAGATCATATGGTATTGATTTTTTTGCAGAGTCTTAAAAGTATTTTGGCCTCCTTTTAAAGTTCATTGAACTAGACTTTGATTGAGAGACTTGATTTGTATGTTTTAAATAGGAAATATTAGAGTCTACTGTCGGGTGCGACCTGGCAAGTTGAATTTGCAGAGTGTTGATAACAAAGAAGAAGGAACGATTACCATAAATACCCTGCCAAATATGGAAAAGGATGTAAATTATTTAACTTCAACAAAGTGTTTGGACCTTTAGCAACCTAAGGTAAAATTGCTTTTGTTATTTAAATTTTACATTAGAATAAAATGACCTTTCTGTCCCTAAGGTTTGGTCAGTTTTGTACTTTCGTCTAAAGACTACCCGTGATTATATATATGGTTTCGTCGAAGTTGGTGTGCCGAGCGTATATCGGCCGAAAAATATATTTTTAATATTACACCGTCGAAGTCGGTGTCTCAATCGTATATTGGTAAAAAAATGTATTTTTAATATTATACCGACTTCGACGTCGAAGTCGGTGTACCGAACGTATATCAGTCGAAAAATATATTTTTAATATTACACCGACTTCGACGTGGAAGTCGGTATTTCAATCATATGTCGGTTAAAAAAATGTATTTTTAGTATTTTATTGACTTCGACGTCGAAGGCGGTATTTCGATCGTAAGTTAGAATCCAAATAGCTCGAGAAGGCTATTGAAGATTGTTATTTGAAGAGTAGCCGTAAGTTAGAATCCAAATAATATTACATAAAAAATGAATGCCCGTGTTTATTTCAGGTGAAATCCGATCGTCTGATTCGTTTAAGAAAGTTAAGGTGAATAAATTGCATAATCTTTTATTTTCATGATTTATTTATATGATGTAGCTAATAAGATGCCATGTATCTGTATGAAGCTTTATAGTTGTTATGTTGAATGTCGTTGATAGGAGCCAATTGAAGTGGTGGTGTGCTGGATAAGAGTCGGAATAGAGGAGAGTCGATCGTCTGATTCCTTTAAGAAAGTTAAGGTGAGTAAATTGCATAATCTTTTTTTCATGATTTATTTATAGAATGTAGCTAATAAGATGCCACAGATTTGTATGAAGCTTTATAGTTGTTATGTTGAATGTCGTTGATAGGAGCCAATTGAAGTTGTGGTGCGCTGGATGAGAGTCGGAATACAGGAGGTCCGATCGTCTGATTCATTTAAGAAAAGTTAAGGTGAGTAAATTGCATGATCTTTTATTTTCATAGTTTATTTATATGAATGGCATAAAGATTTCAGAGATGTTTTCAGATTTAGATATGTTATGTCAACGAAGCTACTTTCAAATACTTTGCTTTCTTTTATTGTGTTTCACAACTCAGACGAGAAGATAGAAAGCCAGTCGTTTTTCTAATATTTATATGAGGCATAACATGTCATTGTTGATCAACGTTAGCATCAATACAACTCGTATAATTCGATGAATTCTTCTGTTTGCAATTTGTCTCATATGATCTGCCTCAAATGTTACACTCGATTTTTAGGTGTTTAAAGATTCATAAGAACAATGACCATGATGTTTAAGTAGGCTTCTTGACATGATCACTAAGATATGGTGTTGCAAAAGCCGTTAGAATATGGATTTAACGGGTATAAAGTGCCTCTAACGCTCCGGGCTGCCAGATCAGCCACGGTAAACAGATCATCACATTAAGAAATCACATTTTAATTTTTTACTTATCTTCATAATTTTGGCTTATGTTTGTTTTTTTATTTTTGTTTTTTACAAAGGAGGGTTTCATCTTAGAAGAAATCCGAAGACAATAAAATTATCAGTAACAACAATAACAATAACAAGCAAATGTGTGCTTTTGTTTTGCAGGAAGGTGGTGAAAAAGAAATCGAAATCGTTAAAGATTCGACTATTAAGAGCTTATCAAGATTACGGAATCGCAGCCTGGGACAATGATCATCAATCCTTAAGTGGCGGTGGCGATTTTCTTAGTTATAACAGGTGATGTATGATGCAAGTGGTGTTAGGCTTCATTTGGTCGGCAAGGTGAGGTATGTTACTCTACCTTTGTCAATGGAAGTGTTTTTTGAATGCTTTGTATAAGAAATTTATACTATACTATACTTAGGATTAAATGATAATGTTTTGATATCTAGAGGGAACAACCATCATCAGGTGGTTCTGTAGAGGAACCAGTTTGTAGATTGATTTCTTTTATGAGGGGAATGAGAATTGGCCAATCTAATAATATATTATATTCTTAAATGTAATTGCAGGAACACTTAGCCAGAGGCGGATGGTGATGACAGTATCTATGACCCATAGCTGGATCTTCATCAATTTTGCATGGTATTGATTTGATTAACAGTACGGAAAAAGTTGTGAATATTGGAACCGGTGAATAAAGTTTTTATGGTGGTTGATGATGTAAATTCCGATCCATCATTTCTTGGAGACACCCATTAGAATCTCATCTTACATTATATAAATTGTAGTGGACTTCTTGGCACCATTGAGGGTAAATGATCTGTTATTCTAGTGTTGGAACGAGTTCATTAATATTTGTTTTTTTATGGTAAATTTGTTAGCTTAGGTTTTCTAAACCGTTCAGTGTTAGCATTATTCCAAAACTTTACAAATTTTAAAGTTATAATATCGGAATTGGTGTTGTAACTTTGAATGATGACGTTATTTATAATTACAAGTGTTAACTTATGCATATATATTGCAAACTAAACGAAGCAGTCGAAAATTTTGATGATAGTAACCTGCTATATAAGAGGATTCTATACAATGCATTGTTGATAAACTCAAATCGTTTAGAATGGTTGTTTATGTTTTGTCTAAGGTAAACGAAGGATGGTCAAATAGTCAATAGTGCCATTGATATAACGTAGAGGTGCCATTGCTAACATAATTTCTAATAACATGTGTTATGTAAATTTTCTAAACACCGCCCCGTGTCTAAACTTAATCAGTCGACAAGTTTAATGTATTCTTAAGTATAATGCGAATGTAAATTCATTAAATAATTTCACATCATATTTTACATATAAACGTAGACAAAAACTTTTATCATTGTAGTTATAACACTAACAAAAACACGTACATCGGACGGGTGTACACCTAGTACTATATAATAAAAGAAACCATTTATGGGACACTTGTCATCATATTAGACCATGTCTTATAAATAATTATTATTTTAGTTTAATTTCTTCTAATTAATTATAGATAACCCTCCTACTAAATATGATTTATTTTAATATCTTATGGATAATTATTATTTAGTTTAATCTTTTTTAATTAATTATAGATAACTCTCCTACTAAATATTATTTTGTTTAATCTCTCCTACTTATTTATTTTAAATTTAATGTATACTTCTTATTTATAGCTCTAATAAACTTTAAACTTTTAATATAGTATATATAATGCTACACATAAAATCGAAAAACATTTTGGATAGCATCAAAAACTTAAGACATAATATAATTATATATATATTATGCACTTTATAATAAATTAATACCAAACAAATTACAAAAATAAATTCATTGATTTTACTAATAATAACAAAGTCTTAGTTTTTTTGAATTAGATTTATTACGGGGTTTTTTAAATATAATTTATATTTTATCACTCAAATGGCTGCTTATTTGCTTCTTCAATAACATGTTTGACCACTGTATCTTCTTTTCAATAATCATCTCCACAATCACAATACCTATCGCGCACCGAGTATATATATCTAATAATTTCTTTTAAATATAATTTTCCTATTATTTGGTACATAAAATCAATTATATTCAGGTCGTGTAATACACGTGGGTTTTTAAAGATATATTTTTTTTATTATTTGGTAAACAATACTATATTTATTCACCCTGTGTAATACATATGGTTTTAAAGATATATCTTTTTTTTATTATTTGGTATATAAAATTATATTTATTCAACCTACAATATGGCTCCTATTTAATTTTTTTAATATATAAAATTACATTTATACAACCCATGCAATAAATGATGTTCTTAAAGATATATTGTTTTATTATTTAGTATATAAAATTTATTTATTAAACCCGTGTAATACACGACTTATAACCTAGTTATTAAATATAAAAAACTCGTCAGTTTTTTACGAAATCACACAGCCTGAATAATAGTATTAAGATAAATGACGTAACGTGCAAGATTTTGAAAAATTAAATATAAAACTCATCAATTTTTTACGAAATCATACAGCCTGAATAATAGTATTAAGATAAAAAGCAAAACCCGTAATTTTTAGTTGAAAAAAAAAATCTATATAAGAAGGAAAAGGTATAAATCATGGCTTTTTGGGGCAAAAACGATAAAAGCCCTAGAACGAATCCTGCTTGACATCAGCACCTGAGACAAAATCAATGGGTAGTAGAAGAAGCAGAGACGACGTAAACTACAGAAACCCATGTCTGACTATGCATCAGCCATGGGCTTCTCTTCTTGTATACGGTATCAAGCGTATCGAAGGAAGATCTTGGCCTTCCCCTGTTACAGGTACTTTTCAAAACTTTTACAGCAAAACGATACCGTTTTATATTCATGTTGCTACTTCCAAATCTATATCTGATCTGATCTGATTCGTTGTGGGTTTGGTAGTTGATTTGAAAGGTTAAGATCTAATGGGTAACCCAATTGAGAAAGTGGTTGTAATAATGGTGTTTTAGATTGCGTGATCCACTCCGATGCGTATGGTCCAAAAATCTGATGCGCCACACATATTATAAAAATATTAAAAAAATAGTTATACATAAAAAGTTATATAAACATAGTTAAAGTAAAACAAATGGCGTAATAAGAAGATAAGTGTTGTGCTTTTTGGTTCAAATCAAGCATGCTAAGATATGAATTGTTGAAAAAACCGAACAGAGTTCATAACATCTGAAAAAAAACATAAGAAACAATGTTGCGTGCATCAGAGCGCATTATGCGAAATGCGCGCATTTTTTCTCGCATCACGTAAACGCAAAGCGTCAGCTGCGGTGATGCGCTCTCATCAGCGCATCGGGCGCATCACCCGTTAAGCGTGCATAATGCGCGCATTTGAAACCAAGGCGGCGTCCCTTGCATAGTTGTCAATAGCGATCGCTATGGTCGCTTTAGTGAATAGCGTAACGTATGGGTCAAAGCGATCGCTATGGTCGCTATAGGGTATGTTGCCATAAAATAGGGAGATTTCAGTTTTTATTTTTTAAAATATAAATTGCGATAAATATAGCTATAAAATAGCTGGATTTTAGGTTTTTGTTAAATATACATCTCAGTAGCGTATATACCACGGTATTTTGATATAATATACATATTAAATTCTTTTTTTTTTAAATTCTAGTGTATCGCTATTTATAAAATAGCACCCGCTATTCATCGCTATTTGCTATGTGCATATAGGTACCTTATCATTATTTGTCTCTCTGTATGCATGACGGTTTTAAGTTTTCCTGAACGAAAAGAATCATGTGTCAATGCTAAGCCTCGTGCAAGAGATTCAAGTGCTTCAAGCACCAGAATCTGCATAAGCCTTAGTCATAGCCAAATTTGTAAGAAACCGGTTTCATGACTCAAATCATTTATACAGCTAAAAATTCTTCATGGGTGATGCAAATGTACCTAAAAAGCTTGATTAATCGTTGCTAAAAAGTGAATTATCTTTTTTTTGTCTTAACTAGCTGTGGCTTACTATTAATGTTCTGGATTTTTGTGTGCATAAACGTTTTGAAGGTCGACTTTGGATTCATGCTGCAAGTAAGATCCCCGATCCCGAAACAATCAAAGCAATGGAGGACTTCTACAAACAAATATACGCACTAGATGGAGTTACCGATCTCAAGTTCCCAGAACATTATCCAGTTTCGCGGTTGTTAGGTGATAGTTTGAATATATATATACGAACAATTTTCAACTTATTCACTCTCAAATGTAGTTGGTTACTGACTATTTTTTGTGCATTCAACTTATTCTTTATTGTAATCTTACTAAAAATACGCAAATTGTATTCTTTACATAGGTTGCGTTGAAGTGGTTGGATGCGTTAAATGTGAAGAGCTTACATCGTGGGAGGATGTTCCTCAAGGGGTGGGAATCTAAACCTCTACTCCCTACCAAATATCATCTATAGTTGATTTTTTAGTGTCTAAATTGTTTCTCGGGTAAATTGCATTTTACGTCCTATAAAATTTCAATAAAATTTCAGGCGCTGTTCTTTAACTAATGAAATTAGAGCAGATGTTCTTTATGTTCTATTTTCTTTGCAGGCGGTGTCCTTTCTCCCTAAAAAGATTACAAAATAAAGGACACCCGCTGTACAGAAACTAAAACATAAAGGACATTTTTTGTAAAGAAGGACAACGCCTGAAATTTTGCTAAAACTTAAAGGACGTAAAATGCAATTTACCCTCATTTCTCTTAATACCAGATATCGTTAATAACTACATAATACAATACTTTTTAGTTTAGCTAATAGTTACATGAGCACCTATTTTATTTTATTGTGTGTTCTACTTACAGGTGAGGCTGGAGGGACAAACGGCTTTTTGTTGGCTATGTGAGCAACCACAGGTTTGCTTTTTGCTCATTTATCTTTTTGTTGACTTAGTTCGTCGTTTAGTAATAAGCGTCTGATTTCAAACCTATGCAGAAACTGCTCGTGCCATTTGAAATGCGAGGAAATCAAGGAGTCTATAACTTGGAAAAAAGGGTAAAAAATGAAATTCTAGCCTGATTTATCTGATTTTTTACTTAAATTTTATCGGATTCTTTCGGTCATTATTATTTAATTTTTATTTTTGTATAGATTCTTGAAGGAGCACTCAGAGGTCTTTGTCCAGTTGAACCACCAATGAAGGTCAAGTTTCCACTGCCAGACCCTCGAAACCCGTTATCTATAAAGCCAGGGTCACTGGCTCATGGGCTTAAAAACGGCCCAAACAAATCTAAAACGGATGAGGGTTCATCACCAGACCTTGCAGCGGCCATAGCGGGTGCTAGAGCTGCGGCAACACAGTTTTCAAAAAAGAGCTATGGCCCGCCTACAGCCGGATTCCGAGGCCAAGGTCAAGGACGAGGAACAACGCCAAAGAAAACGCTCAAAGATTAGAGACCGGTTATGAGCAACCTTGGTGAGAATTCTGTGTTTCTAGTTTGACATGTTAGATTATTAAGGATGATAAATGGGTAGCATGTGTTTTGTGTATGCAATTTGAATGTAAATTAATTCTAGCAGTTTATACAAAATTGGTGATGTATCCGTGTGGTGATGCTACGCTCAACTTGGAGTAGTTCATCTTTTTAAGGGTGTGTCTAAATACACCCCCTCGAGAGAAAAAGTTATGGGCCCCCACGTAAGTATGTGAGAGGAGGGGACGGCCTGCACACCTCCCTTGGTCGTCCTTGTCCTCCCTAGACGTTGAAGTCGGCCCTCCCTTGGACGATCCTTTGAGGACTACCCTCCTCCACACCCCATAGTATTAGACTCTGACTATGGGGTGTGGAGGAGAGTAGTCCTCAAAGGATGATCTGCCACGTAGACGTCCATGTAAGCGGGTGTGAGGATGAGCTAAATGGGTATGTGAATTTCCTCAAATTCAGGTCTCAACTTTTAAATGTTGAAATACAACTAGTTATTATTATTAGTATAAAAGTTGAAATACAAAATGGCAGCTAATGGTCAAATTTCTTAATATCCCACTCCCATTACTGATTTCAACAGTATTGTAGATTCGTTTATGATCTTAACATCCACACCATTCCTTATTGGCTGCACGTAGAACAACCAAACAGCAGTCACAAACAAAAACGCCATCGTAAGCGGTCCCGACACCACCCTATGTAAATCGAACCTGCCTTTAACCGTCTTCTTAACAGCCCCCTCAACAGCCGTACACAACCCGTGTACAACAAAAAACCACGTCACCTCCCACGTTGGCGGTACACGCATCAAATAAAAAAACATCAACTCATGCATTATCCCAGAAACCACAAATGTCACAAAAATTGCCACCATCTGCCCCCACAGTTTACCTAGAGTCGGTGTCCACATCGCGTGTATTGGATTATACACGCTAGCCCGTAGGATGCTCGAAGACACAAGGTTCCAGCGGCGTCCCCAGAAGTCCTGAAGCGATGTAGCCAGGTATGGATCGTTGAACTGCGGATCAATCTCAAAATCGAATCCCAGAAAAATCTTGACAAAAAAGGCTGTGATGGCGAAACCTAACTCGAACGCGAGGTACATATGCGTAAAGTAGAGAACTATAAGCACAGTCCAGTGAAGGTTATCTTTGTAATGATAAACATTTACCATGACAACGAGAATCACGGCTTTAACCGATAAAACGATAGGTTTAGGCAATGAAAATGGAAAGGGATTTGAGATTTTGTGATTGGATTGTTTGTGGTTGATTGGAAGTAAAGCAATGGAGATAAAAGTGCGGATTGGGCCGCGGTGTGGAAGGTAAAGGGCCGCAGTTGAAGGCGAAGAGTAAGAGTTTGAAGTTACCCAACCATACGAGGAAGAAGAAGCGGGGAAGGCGAGATGGATAGTGGAGATTGGGAGTGGGAGGATGGAGAAGACGGTGATGACGGGGAGTAGAGAGAGTAACCGTCGGACGCCATGTGAGATCCGAGCTGGAATCAAGTAGCAGTAGCAGATGGAAAAGATGGCGATAATCCATAGTTGGATGAAGGTTTTGAGTTCCTCTACATCTTCCATATTTCCTTGGTGGAAACTTTGCATGTAAAATTTTTGCATGAATTAATGTCCTTTAAATGGGAATTCTTTTCTTGATTTTGGAACTGTAGAATTAATTGATTGGTTTTTTGTTGGGCTATAAATGGTGTTGATGCATGTTTTCATAGCATGTCAACCCATCCCTTTCATGTAAAACACATTACAAAGATTTGATGGAGATGCACATGTACATTAAATTTGGTGTTATACTTCGTGCGACCTGGCGGCTTATGTACGATGTGTGCTGGAACTCAGTTAGTATTAGCTTGTCTCATTATGTTATCTATGCAGCGCCGACACTCGATAGAGCAATCGAAAGAGAAAAAAAGGCGTGATATGCCCAAAAGTATATAAACACATGTTTTAGATTGATCGGAAACAATGAAAACGAATATATGTAACGGTTTCGATGGTAACGATACCTATACCGATTTTGTCTGATCGAATCGATGTTGTACCAATAACAAAAATGGAAAACGACATCAATTTATTTAGAAAACTAAATGTGAGGTAGATTTAATAAGATGTACGTTTGTGTTTCAATTATTTAAACATTACTACTCACAACTCGGTTTAAAAAAAATCTATCGAGACGTAAATAAAAAATGGAAAGTCGTGATGATATACTCGTAACTTTATAAAACATTGTATATTTCCAAACTATAAATTAGAAACATGTTTTTGTTTTATCAATATGTGTATTGTGAGATTTTCAAAAAAAAATGTAATTTTCACTTTCAACCCAATTGTTTGTTATATTTCACCTTTTAAACCCCTTTGTTTTTTTAGATTTAACTCAAGCTTTTCAACTTTTCAATTTAACCCCAATACTTTTTTTATTTCAACTTTGGTCTCCCCATACTTTTCATCTTTAACAAGTTTTCGTTTTACGTTTTGTTCAAAATTTGCGAGTCAACATGCGTGTGGGCTTCAACGTTTTTTCGCCTGCTTTTCCCGTTTGATAGGTCAGTCGCAAAACATCTATCTTTCTCCGTTTGACAAGTTCGTCTCAACGTGCGGATCCTAGATCGACTTAGTTATTCTTTTCTACATTTTACGTTTTCGTCTAATTGTTTCGCATTAACACGCCACAACGGCCGGGCGTGGTTCAACGATTTTACGTGGTGTTTTTTGTTCGGTGTTATGTTTTACTTTTTTATTTTTACAAGCTTTTCTGATGTTGGTGTTCACTGGTAGTGGTTTGATATTAGTGCTTCTTGGCACAATTTTACAAACGTATTTAGCCTATTAAGTTTTTTTTACTAATAAATTGTTTCGAGTTTACCGTTATACCTCCTTTACTTAAGAAAAAACTATTTTTTTCACGTGTATATTTTTATGTACGTAACGGTAAAATTCGATTTGTTCTACGTGTCAACATAAACCTTTTCTGGAAACGAGTAAGATAAAGTATAATACGTTTTTGTTTAAAAAAAACAATTTTTACATGCATATTTTATGTACATTTCGGTATATATGTGAGTTGGTGTATGTTTCGAAGTAAACTTTTTTAGGAAACGAGTCAGGTGATGTTTTGTAAATTTTGTTTCGAACCGAGTGGAGTCAAATTGTGGTTTCTTTTTTTTTCTTTTTTTCAAAAGCTATAATTCATCTCTTTTGATTACACGTGTCAGCTTTTCCATTATACCCGTTACATTTTCTATGTATAACTCGGGTCACATATAATACGTTAATATTTTACGGTATAAATTTAATCTACTTTATGTTTGATCCAATTGCAATGCCTATATATGTTACATTGAGTTCATTCGAAACACATATTTACATATGGTTAATGCATCACATAACGTTTGGACTAATCAATTCGAATTTTGTGATGTAGTGCGCGGATGTTACTTCTAGTTAAAAATGATAATAGAAAATTAAAATGTTTAAAAATTAATGGGGAGGTCACTTTTTTTCTATCGTAGGATTGAAGAGAGAAGGGTATCGATCGGTAGGTATCGCCTCACATGGACCTCCTAACAGGGCTGCCCGTTAGATTTCGAAGCCCCTCTGCAACAAGTAAAATTGAGCTCCGTAAATTGAAACTTAGTACAAACGAAATTCATTAATGCGATGACAATTGTTATAACAATAAATAAAAAAGATTCTCTTTCTACATTTTGACTGTCATATAACAGTAACCTAATCAAATAAGTATCACGTTAACCTAATACCATTAACAATCCAACTATCTAAACTAAAGTAGGATAAATCAAGCAAATAAATAAAATAAGTACTTACATAATCTATATAACAATAAATTATGTAGAGGTGACCAAGTTTACGTGTTACCCACGCCATTCGCCGTTTCACGTTTGGTCTATTCCTTGGAGACCAAGTTCACGTGTTAGACCTTAAGTAATATTTAACACTTTATTTTAAAATAACATAGTTTAATATTTTATGGTGTACAAAATGGTCCCATTGGCCATAAAATTGAGTGTTGCCAGCAATGCAATGACCTCATAGTCGAATTCTATCTAATCTATATATATAGGAAAATCAGACATACAACAACAACAGCTTGTGTTAGTTAACACATAAACAAAAGCTTTAAACTAGCCAACAATGGCGAAAACAGTTGCTGAGCTTGTGTTCATCCCTGCACCAGGGGTTGGTCACATAATGTCCACAATGGAGATGGCTAAAGTACTTGTGAACCGTGACCAAAGCCTCTCAATAACCGTTCTTCTCATAAACCCTCCTTACTCCGTCTTGGCTCTTAACACCTACATCGAATCGCTAGCTAAAAACGCCTTGAGCGTATAAGATTCATCGAACTCCCTCAAGATCAAACATCACCAAACTCGACTCCAAAGCTCCTTTTATGTCATTCTATGAGTTCGTCAACAGTCATTGCAAATACGTCAGAAATATCTTGGAGGACGCGATAGATCAAAGTGGTTCGCGTAGGGTGGTTGGGTTGGTTGTTGATATATTATGCACGGGCATGATGGATGTGGCTAATGAGTTTAATGTTCCCACATATGTGTACTTCACTTCAAATGCTGCTTTTCTTGGCTTTAAGGTGCATTTCGAGACGCTATATGTGGATCAGAAGCAAGATCTTATGAAGCTGGCTAACTCGGAATGTGAGATAGTTATTCCGAGTTTTGTTAATCCCGTGCCCATGAAGGTTTTTCCGGAGGCGTACCAGAAACAAGACGGGTTGGACTTTCTGATATGTTCTATTGGGAGAATGAGAAAGGCTAAAGGGATCTTGATTAATACATTCTTGGAGTTGGAAACACACGCGATTAATTGGTTTTCAGGCACTAACTTCCCACCCGTGTATCCCGTGGGACCCTTAGTCAATCTAGATGGTGTAGCTGGAAAAGCCGATGACACGGATTTGTTAAGGTGGTTGGACAGTCAACCACGGTCGTCATGGTGTTGTTGTGCTTTGGGAGTATGGGATGCTTTGATGAGGCCCAATTGAAGGAAATTGCACGTGGTTTAGAACGTAGTGGTCATCGTTTTGTGTGGTCCGTACGCCGACCCCCTCCACCAGAGCAATCATTTGAAGTGCTCCCGGATGATTATGATGACCCGAGAGTAGTGTTGCCAGATGGTTTCCTCGAGCGCACCTTGGGAGTAGGGAAAGTGATTGGATGGGCCCCACAGGTGGCGTTGTTGGCACATGAAGCAATCGGTGGATTCGTGTCCCACTGCGGGTGGAACTCGATGCTAGAAAGCTTGTGGTTCGGTGTACCAACGGCGACATTGCCGATATATTGTGAACAACAGATGAATGCGTTTGAAATGGTGGTGGATCTGGGACTGGCAGTTGACTTGAAATTGGATTATAAGATCAATGTGTTTAATCCGGAGGGCGATATGGTCATTGTGTTGGCTGAGGAGATAGAGAGGGGGATAAGAAGAGTAATGGAGGATAACGAGGTGAGAACAAAAGTGAAAGAGATGAGCAAAATGAGTAGGGCAACGGTGGTTGAGGGTGGTTCATCGTATACTTCAGTTGGCTACCTCATTAAAGATATGATGAGAAATATCATATGAGTTTATGTATTGTAAGGGTTACTAATATACTATTAGTTATATCCTAATGTATCTGGTAGGAAGCGAGGCCGAAAATGTAAAATTGCATGTTTTATTTTCACGTTTATTTAAGTTATTACATGCTTGCGACTTATATTAGGATCTTGGTTTTGCATAACCATCCTTAAAAACCAACAAAAAGATATACAAAAATTGGTTGCCACTGTCTGTGATGTTGTCGCCTTGTCGGGGTATGGTTTCCAAATACGAATTTGCCAAATATACACACTTATTGCAATACAAGTTTTTTACCCTCTTGACCTTAACCGGAACCAGTTTTAGTAAAAAAAAAAAACAATTTGCGCACCTCTACCTTTTTGCGGTTTTCTTCTAGAAACCAGCTACTCTTATGAAACTTGTTAATTAGAACGTGTCTATATAAATATAAGCCAAAACCACTGGTCTCCACTGTGTGTGGATCAGAATTTGTATATCCAGACATTGTGTATGGATCAGAACCAAGATTGTGTTATTTGAGCTGACTAACTAAGAAGGTGAGATAGTTGTTCCAAGTTTTGTTAATCCAGTGCCAAAGAAGGTTGTTCGAGCGGTGTCCTAGGTTATGAGAAAGACTAAAGAGATCATGGTTAATAAGTTCTTAGAGTTTGGAAACACACGCAATAAGTCGTTTCCTGACACAACTTCCCGCCTGTGTATCCAAAACTAATGTTGGTCAAAAAAATATATACCAAATTGGTCTTCCTTGAAAAATGTTTACCAAAATGATGTTTTTTATTTATTATGTATTCATTCTTCTAGGCTTAGCGGAACATCATGCCCGATTATCGTCCCATAGAGAGGGTTAACGCAAACCTGATTATTCTGAAACGTCGGATTACCAAAAGTTGTTTTTTATCTATATTTTCAATAAAATAAAAAAAGTAAATACAAATGAAAAACACCACTTATTATTTGAAATTATAGTAATATCATTAATTAGAGAAATAACATTACTCCTGAATTAGTAAAATCAAACACATGATAGGTGAGAAACAATGAGAGGTGAGGACCCATTGGTCAATATTCACTTCACTTGGCCTATTCTTAAATAATGACATTTTGGAGTTTAGCTTATGGTAGAGTGGTTACATATTTGTATCTATTATTTTAATTTTAACACATCTAATAAACTAACTTCAGTTTCACCAAACCTTTATCAATAAAACTAGATCAATTGGTTTAAGTGGTTAAACTTATTGAAATTGTATGTTTTTAAGCATTTTATTGAATGTAAATTATGTAACTTTAATTATTTATCTTAAAAAACCTATAATTAAAGAAAAACGATAAAGACAGCACAATTGAATTTATGATATACAAAACGGTCCCAATGGGCAGAAGATTGAATGCTGCCAGCCATGCAATGACCTCAACAGTCATAAAAATCTTTCTTATATATAGGGAATCAAATATAAACTGATAAACAACAAGCAAGCTCTTATTCACCATTAATGGATAACACATTCGCAGAGCTTGTGTTCATCCCTGCACCAGCAGTTGGTCATATAATGTCCGCCATGGAGATGGCAAAAGTACTCGTGAACCGTCATCAAACCCTCTCTATAACCGTTCTTCTCTTAAACCCTCCTTTATCCGTCTTGGCTCTCACAACCTACATCGAATCGTTGGCTAAAAACGCAATCGAACGCATACGATTCATCCAAGTCCCTCAAGATCAACCACCAAAGCTCGACGCCAAAGCTCCCTGTATGTCCTTCTATGAGTTCATCAGTAGTCATTGCAAATATGTCAAAAATATATTGGAGGACATGATAAATCAAAATGGTTCCCCAAGGGTGGTTGGGTTGGTTGTTGACATATTCTGCACCGGCATGATAGATATGGCTAATGATTTTAATCTTCCCACATATGTGTACTTCACTTCAAGTGCTGCTTTTCTTGGCTTTAAGGTGCATTTTGAGACACTTTATGTGGATCAGAAGCAAGATCTTATGGAGCTGGCTAACTCGGAAGGTGAGATAGTTATTCCAAGTTTTGTTAATCCGGTACCCATGAGGTTTTTCCGGAGTTGTTCCAGAAACAAGACGGGTTGGACTTTTTGATTTGTGCTATTGGGAGAATGAGAAAGGCTAAAGGGATCTTGATTAATACATTCTTGGAGTTGGAAACACACGCGATCAATTGGTTTTCGGGCACTAACTTCCCGCCCGTATATCCGGTGGGACCCTTAATTAATCTAGATGGTGTAGCTGGAAAAGCCGATGACACAGATGTGTTTAGGTGGTTGGACAGTCAACCACGGTCGTCAGTGGTGTTGTTGTGTTTTGGGAGTATGGGGTGCTTTGATGAGGCCCAATTGAAGGAGATAGCATGTGGTTTAGAACAAAGTGGTCATCGTTTTGTGTGGTCCGTACGGCGACCTCCACCACTAGAGCAATCATTTGAAGTGCTCCCAGATGATTATGATGACCCGAGAGTAGTGTTGCCCGATGGGTTCCTGGAGCGCACCTCAGGAATAGGGAAAGTTATTGGATGGGCCCCGCAGGTGGCGTTGTTGGCACATGAAGCAATCGGTGTATTCGTGTCCCACTGCGGGTGGAACTCGATGCTAGAAAGCTTGTGGTTCGGTGTACCAACGGCTACATTGCCGATATATTGTGAACAACAGATGAATGCGTTTGAAATGGTGGTGGATCTGGGACTGGCAGTTGACTTGAAATTGGATTATAAGATCAATGTGTTTAATCCGGAGGGCGATATGTCATTGTGTTGGCTGAGGAGATAGAGAGGGGGATAAGAAGAGTAATGGAGGATAACGAGGTGAGAACAAAAGTGAAAGAGATGAGCAAAATGAGTAGGGCAACGGTGGTTGAGGGTGGTTCATCGTATACTTCAGTTGGCTACCTCATTAAAGATATGATGAGAAATATCATATGAGTTTATGTATTGTAAGGGTTACTAATATACTATTAGTTATATCCTAATGTATCTGGTAGGAAGCGAGGCCGAAAATGTAAAATTGCATGTTTTATTTTCACGTGTATTTAAGTTATTACATGCTTGCGACTTATATTAGGATCTTGGTTTTGCATAAGCCATCCTTAAAAACCAACAAAAAGATATACAAAAATTGGTTGCCACTGTCTGTGATGTTGTCGCCTTGTCGGGGTATGGTTTCCAAATACGAATTTGCCAAATACACACTTATTGCAATACAAGTTTTTTACCCTCTTGACCTTAACCGGAACCAGTTTTAGTAAAAAAAAAAACAATTTGCGCACCTCTACCTTTTAGCGGTTTTCTTCTAGAAACCAGCTACTCTTATGAAACTTGTTAATTAGAACGTGTCTATATAAATATAAGCCAAAACCACTGGTCTCCACTGTGTGTGGATCAGAATTTGTATATCCAGACATTGTGTATGGATCAGAACCAAGATTGTGTTATTTGAGCTGACTAACTAAGAAGGTGAGATAGTTGTTCCAAGTTTCGTTAATCTAGTGCCAAAGAAGGTTGTTCGGGCGGTGTCCTAGGTTATGAGAAAGACTAAAGAGATCATGGTTAATAAGTTCTTAGAGTTGGAAACACACGCAATGAAGTCGTTTCCTGACACAACTTCCCGCCTGTGTATCCAAAACTAATGTTGGTCAAAAAAAATATATACCAAATTGGTCTTCCTTGAAAAATGTTTACCAAAATGATGTTTTTTATTTATTATGTATTCATTCTTCTAGGCTTAGCGGAACATCATGCCCGATTATCGTCCCATAGAGAGGGTTAACGCAAACCTGATTATTCTGAAACGTCGGATTACCAAAAGTTGTTTTTTTTTTCTATATTTTTCAATAAAATAAAAAAAGTAAATACAAAATGAAAAACACCACTTATTATTTGAAATTATAGTAATATCATTAATTAGAGAATATAACATTACTCCTGAATTAGTAAAATCAAACACATGAGAGGTGAGGACCCATTGGTCAATATTCACTTCACTTGGCCTATTCTTAAATAATGACATTTTGGAGTTTAGCTTATGGTAGAGTGGTTATATATTTGTATCTATTATTTTAATTTTAACACATCTAATAAACTAACTTCAGTTTCACCAAACCTTTATCAATAAAACTAGATCAATTGGTTTAAGTGGTTAAACTTATTGAAATTGTATGTTTTTAAGCATTTTATTGAATGTAAATTATGTAACTTTAAATTATTTATATTAAAAAAAACTATAATTAAAAAAAAAAAACGATAAAGACAGCACAATTGAATTTATGATATACAAAATGGTCCCAATGGGCAGAAGATTGAATGCTGCCAGCCATGCAATGACCTCAACAGTCATAAAAATCTTTCTTATATATAGGGAATCAAATATAAACTGATAAACAACAAGCAAGCTCTTAATTCACCATTAATGGATAACACATTTGCAGAGCTTGTGTTCATCCCTGCACCAGCAGTTGGTCATATAATGTCCGCCATGGAGATGGAAAAAGTACTCGTGAACCGTCATCAAACCCTCTCTATAACCGTTCTTCTCTTAAACCCTCCTTTATCCGTCTTGGCTCTCGCAACCTACATCGAATCGTTGGCTAAAAACGCAATCGAACGCATACGATTCATCCAAGTCCCTCAAGATCAACCACCAAAGCTCGACGCCAAAGCTCCCTGTATGTCCTTCTATGAGTTCATCAGTAGTCATTGCAAATATGTCAAAAATATATTGGAGGACATGATAAATCAAAATGGTTCCCCAAGGGTGGTTGGGTTGGTTGTTGACATATTCTGCACCGGCATGATAGATATGGCTAATGATTTAATCTTCCCACATATGTGTACTTCACTTCAAGTGCTGCTTTTCTTGGCTTTAAGGTGCATTTTGAGACACTTTATGTGGATCAGAAGCAAGATCTTATGGAGCTGGCTAACTCGGAAGGTGAGATAGTTATTCCGAGTTTTGTTAATCCGGTACCCATGAAGGTTTTTCCGGAGTTGTTCCAGAAACAAGACGGGTTGGACTTTTTGATTTGTGCTATTGGGAGAATGAGAAAGGCTAAAGGGATCTTGATTAATACATTCTTGGAGTTGGAAACACACGCGATCAATTGGTTATCGGGCACTAACTTCCCGCCCGTATATCCGGTGGGACCCTTAATTAATCTAGAAGGTGTAGCTGGAAAAGCCGATGACACAGATGTGTTTAGGTGGTTGGACATTCAACCACGGTCGTCAGTGGTGTTGTTGTGTTTTGGGAGTATGGGGTGCTTTGATGAGGCCCAATTGAAGGAGATAGCATGTGGTTTAGAACAAAGTGGTCATCGTTTTGTGTGGTCCGTACGCCGACCTCCACCACTAGAGCAATCATTTGAAGTGCTCCCAGATGATTATGATGACCCGAGAGTAGTGTTGCCCGATGGGTTCCTGGAGCGCACCTCAGGAATAGGGAAAGTTATTGGATGGGCCCGCAGGTGTCGTTGTTGGCACATGAAGCAATCGGGGATTCGTGTCCCACTGCGGGTGGAACTCGATGCTAGAGAGCTTGTGGTTTGGTGTACCAACGGCTACATTGCCGATGTATTGTGAGCAACAGATGAATGCGTTTGAAATGGTGGTGGATCTGGGTCTGGCAGTTGACTTGAAATTGGATTATAAGAAGAATGTAATAAATCCGGAGGGCGATATGGTCATTGTGATGGCAAAAGAGATAGAGAGGGGATAAGAAGAGTAATGGAGGATAACGAGATGAGAGCTAAAGTGAAAGAGAAGAGCAAAATGAGCAATGCAACAGTGGTTGAGGGCGGTTCATCATATACTTCGGTTGGCTACCTCATTAAAGATATGATGAAAAATATCATATGAGTTTGAGTATTGCATAGGTTGCTAACATACTATTAGATGAGAAATATCATAAGAGTTTGAGTATTGCAAGGGATACTAATCTACTATTAATTATATCCTAATGTTTTCTGGTAGGAAGCTAGGCTGAAAATGTAAAATTGTATGCTTTATTTTCACTTTTATTTAAATTATTACATGCTTGTGACTTATGTTGGGTTCTTGGTTTTGTATAAATCATCCCTTAAAAACCTATAAAAAGATATACAAAAATTGGTTGTCATTGTGTGTGATGTTGTCTTGACGGGGTATGGTTGCCAAATACCAATTCGCCACACACAGTTACACACTTCTGAAACTTATTAATTAGAATGAGTCTCTACATGCCAACACCACTATTTTACGCCATACATGTATACCCATCGGGCTCGTTTTTTCCTTTTTCACGTGTGTCTATTTATTATGTTTGTGTGATTTTTTTGTTTTTTTAGGTGTGAAGAAGATGAGGCAGAGTTTTTTTTCGTTATTTGTTTATTCGTTTTTTGTTAATGTTTTTCTTTTATTTTAATTTATATTTAACATATCTTTTATTTTATTTCATAACTAAAATATATTGAAATTTGATTTATTTTTATATATCTTTTATTTTACTTTATATTTAAAACATATCTTTTATTTTAATTCATAACTAAAATATATTGAAATATGATTTATCTTTTTATATACCTTTCATTTAATTATATAAAATGTTTTAAAGTTTAAAATAAACTAAAATAATTTTGTTTTGAAAAAATTTGAGATGACACTGGGTAATACGGGGAAATATCTAAGGAAAACTAAAAAAAGCTGATGTGACGCTAACGTGTCAAACGAGGAAAACGGGAGAAACTGGAACGGCACCCTCCACCTTTAACCTTGCAGATAATTTATAAAAAAATTATTATATGGACCAACGTCAATAACTGTTTATAGTTTTTCAGCCTAACAAATAAAAACTTCCATTTATTATTACAAAATACAGAAAGAACATCTATTAAAATATATGATATATGTAGACCCATTTCACTCCAATGTGGTCTATTCCTTGGTGATCAAGTTTACGCCTCTATTATATAACTAATAACTTACGGTGGGTTTACACGGAAAGCAATTAGCCGTTCAAAAAAAAAAAAACTAATAACTTGACTTTGAACAAGTATTTAATCTTTTTGGAGAAATTGTAAGCATATAGACAAAGAAAAAAAATGTTTTTCTCAGTTAAAAAATTCATTAGCCAAACGCAAGAGTATCATATAAAAGCATAGTAATATAGTTTAGAAAACACAATAATTTAAAAACAAATATTTGATTGACGAGGGTAACATAATTTGTGCGGGCATGATAGATGTGGCTAGTGAATTTGATCTTCCAACATATGTGTTCTTCACGTCTACTGCTGCTTATCTTGGCTTTAACTTGTATATCCAGACACTATGTGTTGATCAGAATCCAAGATCATGTTATTGAGCTGACTAACTCCGAAGGTGAGATAGTTGTTCCAAGTTTTGTTAATTCAGTGCCGAAGAAGGTTGTTCGGGTGGTGTGCCAGATAGATGAGAAGTTGGACTTTCTGGTCTATACTTTTCGGGAATTGAGAAAGGTAAAGGGATCATGGTTAATACGTTCTTGGAGTTGGAAATACACGCAATGAAGTCATTTCCTGACACACCAACTTCCCGCCTGTGTATCCTGTGGGACCCATAATAAATCTAGACGGTGTAGCTGGAAAAGCTGACGACAAGGATGTGATAGTTGGTTGGAGATCAACCGCCATCCTCGGTAGTGGTGTTGCGTTTTGGTAGTATGGGATGGTTTAATGAGGTCCAGGTGAAGGAGATTGCATGCGTGGTCATCGATTTGTGTGGTCACTATGCCAGCCTCCTCAACTAGAACAATCATCGGAAAGGCACGTTGATAACTATGATGGGGTACTGCCAGATGGGTTCCTAGAGCGCACCTAGGGAACAAGGAGAGTGATGGGATGGGCCCCACAAGTGTCGTTGTTGGCCCATAAAGCAGTGGGAGGTTTCGTGTCCCACTGTGGGTGGAACTCAATGCTAGAGAGCTTGTGGTTCGGTGTGCCAATGGCTACATGGCCAATGTATGCTGAGAAGCAAATGAATGCATTTGAATTGGTGGTGGAGTTGGGATTGGCGGTTGACTTGAAAATGGATTATAAGGTCGACATGTTTAATCCCAACGCTAATATAATCATTGTCAGGCAGAGGATATAGAGAGGGGGATAAAGCGAGTAATGAAGGATACTGGGGTTAGAGAAAAAGTGAAAGAGATGAGCAAACTGAGCAAGGCAGCGGTAGCCGAGGGAGGTTCATCATATGCTACAGTTGGCTACCTTGTTCAAGAAATCATGAGTAGGATGATATGAGTAAAATTTTGTATGAGCTAGTGTTAGTATATTGATTAGACAATTATATAGAACTACTAAATTGAAGTCCTATATCTTTACAAGCCTCATGAATATAAAAACATAAAACTTATTACAGCCTACCTCATCTTCATATCGATATCCTGTTATAAAAAATTCGAAACAATTGGCCATTAATCAGAAATTAGTGAATTTATATAAACTACAAGCTTGTTTACGCTTGCGCGCCTAGTCAAGCTCGGTATATGAAGCTCAAGGTTTTCATTCAAATGAGCTCAAATTTGGTAGTGACTAAATATATGTCAATAGAAAGTTACACAATCCACTATAAAACTTAAAATTCGGAATCATGGAACTAGTTCCAATTTATTAAACAATCATGTTTTTTTTGGACATAGTTAATTTCAGTTCCTTCTGAACTCTAGAATTGAACGGATTGAGCTTGATTGTATTGGAATCCTATGACTAACTAGAAACAAAGAAGGCAAAACATCGAAAAGTCTGGTAGCACATCATACGTAATGTATTAATTGTCCAAGACGTTGTTGTGGTAATGAAAGGATTTCCTAAAGGGATCAGTAGTAATAATCCTTAAATAGGCTTCTGAACCCAAATCTTGACAACACAAAAGCAAGGCTTTAAACTCAAATCTAGTTAACCATTTTACAAACGGCAGTTGTTGGTCTTGACGTTGCGTTGGTGAGCAACCTATGTTTGGCCTGCATAATATTCTGAAATAGCATCAAAATGTTTGTTTGGTTCTTTAAGATTGAATATTCAACTTCACTTGTCACATAATTACTATTTATGTGAATTTTAAGCATAGTTTTTGGCTATGATTTGTGTAGCTGACATAGATCATTAGAGACCAATTCAGTTATTTGGAGAAAGTATAATATGTTTGTCTAAATCAGTGATTTTCCAATTAAAAAAATCAAGTAAAAATTCATATCGAAACTTGAAAGCATATTAATACAATATTCAAAACCACAATTATTGATAAGGGTATCATAATTTAATATCTTATGCAGCAACGCAATGACCTCACCAGTTAGAAATAAATCTATCATATCTTATAGGGGATGAGACATAAACAAGAAAACAGGCTCTAAACTAACCATCACTAATGAAGAACACAGTTGCAGAGCTTGTGTTCATCCTTGCACCCGCGGTTGGTCATATAATGTCCACCGTCGAGATGGCAAAAGTACTCTTGAACCGTGATCAAAGACTCTCAGTAACCGTTTTACTTATGAACCCTCCTTTCTCCGTCTTGGCTCTCACCACCCACATCGAATCATTGGCTAAAAACACTATCGAACGCATACGAAGAGCAAACACCACCAAAGCTCGACCCCAAAGCCCCGTTTACTTCCTTCACTGAATTCATCAACAGTCATTGCAAATCCGTTAGAAATATATTGGAGGACATGATAGATCAAACTGGTTCCTGTAGGGTGGTTGGGTTGGTTGTTGACATATCATGCACAGGCATGATAGATGTGGCTAATGAATTTAATCTTCCCACATATGTGTACTTCACTTCTAATGCTGCTTTTCTTGGCTTTAAGCTGCATTTCGAGACACTTTATGTGGATCAGAACCAAGATCTTATTGAGATGGCTAACTCAGAAGGTGAGATAGTTATTCCGAGTTTTCTTAATCCGGTACCCATGAAGGTTTTTCCGGATCCGTACCAGAAACAAGATGGGTTGGATTTTCTGATATGTGCTATTGGGAGAATGAGAAAGGCTAGAGGGATCATGGTTAACACGTTCTTGGAGTTGGAAACACACACAGTGAAGTCGTTTTCTGACACCAATTTCCCGCCAGTGTATCCGGTAGGACCCGTACTCAATCTAGACGGTGTAACCGGAATAGCCAATGAGAGTGTTGTATTTAGTTGGTTGGACAGTCAACCACCATCCTCGGTGGTGTTTTTATGTTTTGGGAGTACGGGAGGTTTTGATGAGGCCCAAGTGAAGGAGATAGCACATGGTTTGGAATGAAGTGGTCATCGATTTGTGTGGTCCCTACGCCGACTACCTCCACCCGAGCAATCACTCCAAGTGCTCCCTGACGATTATGATGACCCACGAGTGGTGTTGCCAGATGGGTTCCTGGAGCGCACCTCGGGAATAGGGAGGGTGATCGGATGGGCCCCATAGGTGTCGTTGTTGGCTCATGAAGCAGTGGGGGGATTCGTGTCTCACTGCGGGTGGAACTCGATGTTAGAAAGCTTGTGGTTCGGTGTACCAAAGGCTACATTGCCAATGTATTGGGAGCAACAGATGAATGCATTTGAAATGGTAGTGGAGTTGGGATTGGCAGTTGACTTGAAACTTGATTACAAGATGAATGTGCTCAATTCGAAGGGTGACATGGTCATTGTGACGGCAGAGGAGATAGAGAGGGGGATAATGTTGGATATTTTAGTGTAATTTGAGATTGCGTGTGATGTTCAAATAAGAGTGCACACTTATTTGAATGTCATCGGGACTAACGGGGGATCAAAGGGGGCAGCGCCCCTGGCGGGGTCCAAGGGGCAGAGCCCCTGGCTGGGCTAAAGGCAACAGAAACTTATTTTTGGGCTAAATGTGCAATTTTGAAACTTGAGGGACTAAAGGTGCTTTGTTCAAAATTGAAACTGCAAGCAGTTGTGAAAAACTGAAAATACGCTCCCAAATTTTTAGAGAAAAACCCTGGACGAATTTTGATTCGAGACTAATCCCCAAAATCTCACAATCAAAATCCCATACAGAAATCTAGAATCAAATCTGATTTTATCTGATCAAAGATTGGTAGCCACTCAAATTGTTTGATCTGAAAGTGATTACACGACTTCAGATTTATACAAGCAAATTTCGATTTTCCCAACAGATAACACGACTAATGGAGAATAAAGAGGTCAGAGCAAAAGTGAGAGATGAGCAAAATGAGCAGGGAAACAGTGGCTAAGGGTGGTTCCTCATATTCTTCCGTTGGTTACCTTCTTAAAGAAGTCATGAGGAATATCGTATGAGTTTTGAAATTATATGAGTTACTAATCTACTATTAATTATACTCTGATGTTTTGTGGTAGGAAATGAAGCCAAAAAGTATAATTACATGTTTTATTTCACCTAAATTTAAAATATTACACGCTACAACCTATATCGGTCTTGTTCAACTTTTGTTTTGAATTAACCATCTTGTAACACCAATAAAGTACAAAATTTGGTCCTTCGTTGAGCACCATATAATATGGAATTGACCACTCTCTCAAGGCTACACTGCTAACCTCAGCATCACCGGGTCATTGCCAACATGACCATCGTTGCCATGACGGCACAACCTTTCCCATGCCAATCGGGGCGCCATCTATCGGCCATATGCACAGGATTTATTTTCCAAAAAGAGGGATTACACATATGCATATACATATGCAAGATAGAGAGTTTAGAGAGATTAATTTACTTTAACATACAGTCACTAGCTAGGTATTGTTACATGTCATCGTCAATGAGGTGTGGGCTCATTTAAGAGCATAAACACTTCCGATTCATTGAACTCCCTCAGGATCAAACATCTCCAAAGATCGACACTAAAGCTCTAGTAAAATCCTTCTTTGATTTTGTCAACAGTCATTGCAAATATGTCAGAAATATTGTGGCTAACATGATAAATTAAACTGGTACCGGTCGGGTAGTTGGATTTGTTATTGTTGTAATATGTGCAGGCGTGATAGGTGTGGCTAGTGAATTTGATCTTCCAACATATGTGTTCTTCACGTCTACTGCTGCCTAGCTTGGCTTTAACTTGTATATCTAGACACTGTGTTGATCAGAACCAAGATCATGTAATTGAGCTGACTAACTCAGAAGGTGAGATAGTTGTTCCAAGTTTTGTTAATCCGGTGCCCGACGAAGGTTGTTCGGGCAGTGTGCCAGGTAGATGAGAGGTTGGACTTTCTAGTCTATACGTCTCGAGAATTGAGAAAGCGTAAAGGGATCATGGTTAATACGTTCTTGGAGCTGGAAACACACGCAATGAAGTCGCTTCTTGACACCAACTTCCCGACTGTGTATCCTGTCAGGCCTGTACTCAATCTAGACGGTGTACATGGAAAAGCTGATGATAAGGATATGATTAGTTGGTTGGATGAATAACCGCCATCCTTGGTGGTGGTGTTGTGTTTTGGTAGTATGGGATTGTTGGGATGGTTTATGAGGTCCATGTGGAGGAGATTGCATGTGATTTAGAACAATGTGGTCACTACGCCGACCTCCTCAATCAGAACACTCATCGGAAATGGCATGCTGATAATTATGATGGGGTAGTGCTAGATGGGTTCCTATAGCGCACTCTGGGAACATGGAACGTGATTGGATGGGCCCCACAAGTGTTGTTGTTGGCCCATAAAGAAGGGGGAGGGTTCGTGTCCCACTGTGGGTGGAACTCGATGTTAGAGAGCTTATGGTTCGGTGTTCCAATAGCTACATGGCCAATGTAGGCTGAGAAGCAATTGAACGCATTTACTCCGGCGGCTGATTGTGTTACCCCTACAACTCGGGAAAAGATTTCTGCATTGACATATAGATCACCAGGTGCTTCGGCCGGAAGTTCGATTTGCCGGAAACTCAATCTCCAAAGGGATTTTGCAAAGTGTGGTATATAAGGGGAGCCTAGAAGCAGAACATGGGATTTTTAGCTGTCCATATTGTCCCTCACGTTTTGTATGATCAGTTTGTCTTGTACAATATCATTCTCCTATATATATTATGTATGTATGTGTTATGATGGCTCTTTCGAACGAATGAATGAAATTTTTTTACGTGCACCAAATGTTCTCTTTGATTTTTTTTTCTCTCTTCCTTTTATCTCAGTCCCACTTCATCAATCGTTCATTAGTTTTGATGGAATGTGTCAAAAGATGCGGTTGCAACCTACCAACCGCATCTTTTGAAAACCCTATGGCATTTTTTGCCTACTTATGTACTAGTGATGGGATACAACACCTTTATACATCAAAATGTTGCTAATTTATACTATGTAAATTAATCCAACGTATAACGTATTTATAGCGATTTCCAAAAAGAGTTATTTTTTTGAAGAGTAGCAATTGAGTTTGTGCTGTGCTAGGAGTTTCTTTGGTTTTGAGAATATCGGTATATGTAAATAACCCGATCTATACATAATATTATATACCAAATATATTATCAAAGGAAAAATAAATAAAAGAAGTTTAAAATTAAAATAGTAAATATAGCTAATTAATAAAATCAAATATTATGTGACCTATTTTGGTTCGAAAGTGTTTTAACCCGCACCCATTTTGACTTGAACTAAAATAACCTCTTTTATGTGTACTCTTCTAATACAACATGGTGTAGTCTTGTATCAACTTTGTCTGTATGTTGCATAGGCCAAGTGCGGTAAATACTAGCGATAAAAGATTGAACATTTATTAAAAAATATGTAATCACTAATCAATTAATGTGTAGACCCATTTCACTTTACGTGTGGCCTGTTTCTTAACCAAATTTGCGCGTGTTACGTCCCTTATTTAATGTATGTATTAACTTGACTTTACTAAGTATTTATCTTTTTATAGATATATATAGTTATATAATATTAGAGTATATAAACTTAATTTATATATCATGTATGTATTTAATATTCGAATATTATGTCTGTATGCATATGTAACGATGGTATTTTTGAACGGTTGTGTTGGTTTGGTTGGCACCGTTTCAAACGGTAGTTATTCCCTCCAAATCCAACCGCTCATAACCGCTATGTATAAATAAGATTTGCCGGCAAAGATAACTGGCACCAAGACATTTCACACCTGATTTGTCCTATCAAACATACGCCTGCGTTCTCTTGTTTCCTGCACTTTCATATTAAGAATACCATGAATCCACATACATTATCCACTTCCGCTGCGCATATGTTTGATATTCAACAAAGTGGTATCAGAGCCACTGTTGAAATCGATGAAGATCTTAAGCCGACATCATCCACCCTGCCGTGTAAACACTGTTCCGACGAGAAGAAGGAAAGAAGATGGTTGCAGAGGAGATGTTAATACTGCAATAAACCGGGACATCAGATTGCATCATGCAAGACGAAAGAAAACGATGAGGCTACACAACTCATATGTCTAGCAATTGACACAGGGACTCAACAACAGAAAGAGGTAGATGATGATCAACAAAGTGATCAGAGAATGGAGTATATAGTGACGGAATAGGGGTTGTTGAAATACAAACTGGTGAAAACAGTTTCTACTTCATAAAAGGAATAGGGGTTGTTAAAGTGATGACAGGGTCTAAAAGAATCCGAATACAAAGTGTTTTCTTTTCTCCTGATATAGATAGAAACGTACTTAGTTTGGATCAATTGATCACCCAAGGATACACGGTTAAGTTTACAGGAGATTCATGCAAGATCTTCCCTACGTTTAGTGTCCCTGTTATTAATAGAGAATGACATTTCCGGTCTCACTAGAGAAGATGAGATTGGTATAAGAGAAAAGGAATCCACGATGAAGTCCGAACCTGAATATGAAGCATTCAAAACAGAATATTTAAACAATTTTGAAAGTCTGAACATATCATCGAATAAACCGGACTGGAATGTCTTGATACTTCAAGCCATTACATTTAAGGAGTTTCAAGACTGTAAAGCACTCCTTGATATGCTAGATGATGAAGGGTATTTTAGGAAATACAAGTACTATCTAGAAAACAAATTTGATGATATGGTTGATTGGTTTCTCAAAGGAAAGTTGGAAATCAAATCAAGACCACTCCCTGCATATGCGACAAACAATAGAAAAGTGAGTTTGTTGGACCTATACATGGTTGTTAAAAGGGAGGGTTGTCACACCCCTATTTTCCACGTGTAACCCGTTGGGCCCGGTTGGGAATATCGTGACGTAAGTTGATATCATCATTACCAAGTAATACAATATAACACAACGGAAGTCTGGATAATTACTATTACAAACGTTTGAATGTTCAAAGTTCAAAATAATAAATACAACACTTGTAACTAGATCCACAGGCGGATCGAAATGATTACAAAAAGGAAATTTGACAGACTAAGGCCTTCTAAGCAAAGGGTTGCAATTCCTCTTAAGCTTCGCCGAGCACTTCCAGCCTAATTACGTATATTTGTCACCTGCGCTTAGTCTTTTGAAAATACGCCAGTTTTCACTGGTAAATACATTTAACCGACTCATTTTGAAAATATTTCGAAAACATTTAATGTACGCATAGGTACTTAGTTTTAATAAATAACTTGGGATAAATAAATTTCATGTTATCAGTTTTACATGCTAATAATACATTTAGAGCCCGAAAACTATGTCGGGATCCTGATTAATCGACACACCATTTTAACACCTTTAATAGGTGCATCCCTACTGGGTTATAGTTTAATTTAGCATCTGACGGGTGTATGCCTACACCCGTGCTTAGGTCGTGGCCATTTGCAATTAAATGAGCCGTGGATATCCAAGACACGGTCGTTTTAATCCCCAAATGTTTAATATTAAGCAACACAAATAAAATGGATTATTTGAATTCCCGACTCATTGGTCTTTGATCCCGTATCCAACCATGCGGTATTAATATACCGTATCCCAAGCCCGTATAAGGGAAAATAAGTTAAAGTAGTTACATGGCTTGCAAATCTTTAGTAAATAAGAAAATAAGCAAGGCACTGCCGTCAATTTAAACTAGCTTGGCGACAATCTACCGGAAGTCTCTAGTCTAGAATGGATGGTATTATTAACCGATTAGTTAGCTAGCGGGTCTTTATTTAGTCATTGACTTAGACCGGCTAACTTAAAATAAAGATAACGGTATGAAACGCTAGATTAAGCGGTGACCGGAAAAGAATGTATTTTGGACCCAACAAGTACTAAGCCTTGTATAATATGGGTTACCATTTTACATTCCGGAATTTAGAATATTTGATATGGTTAAACCCGTTTCGGTTAAATTGCGTAAACTAGTCACGTAGGCTTAACCGTACGCATATATAAGCGAAACTAGGTAACCGGGTGAGTCCTACACAAGTTCTATATTCCATTATGTTTAAAATATGTTATTACAGCAGTAGGTTACTGATATGATGGCCTGTTATGGTTTTAAAAGCAAACTATGCCTTAAAGGGCAATTTCGTCATTTAAAAATGTAATAAACGAGCTTATACGTAGACTGATGTTATTCACATAATCATTTTGTAAAAGTACCTATTTTATGATGTTATATTAGTAGAATACTAATTATATGTGTGGTTTATAGATTAAGACCAAACTATATCCAAAAGGGCATTTTGGTCATTTCACATATAATTTGATAACTTATTTGGGAGTCTGAGTTTGGGACATGGACCTACTACTAATAAGTTGAAAATATGTTTTGAAATCAGTAGGTATCAAGCCTTGATTCTCTAATATGGTTTTAAACCATATTATGCGCCGAACTGGTGATTAAGTCGCTAAATGATGATTTAAATGGTATTTAAGTAAAACTGTCATTGTGATAAGGTTTGTATGACCAAAATAGGTTTATTATATATATTACATCAGCGGGTATAAATTTTGGTTCATTTAAATTTTAAAACCCATTTAAAGTGCTGAAAGGGCAATATCGTCATTTAAGGACATAATATGCAAACTATAGTTTAAACTTAGTTTGCAACCTGAATGAGCATCCCAAATAATTCTAATAATTATATTACATCAGTAGGTATTGAGTTTTGATGTCAAGTTTATGTTTAAATCGTTTTATGCGCCAAAAGGGCGATTTGGTCCTTTAAAAACATGATTTGCGATGATTAAACAAAACTCAGGTTATGACCAGATTATTGACATCAAAATAAGTTAGTCATATTTATAAATCAATACATATTTCATTCGTGTGCTCGTTTATATTAAAACAATGCTTTTGAGTATGAAGGGCATTTTAGCAAAGTTTAGGCATATTTATCGGATACTTGTATAACTACTCGGATTACTATATGACCATGTCCTATAACTCCAGAGGGTTATAGTATATTATAACATGGTCATAATGCAACTTAGGGACAGAAGCTAATGTTAAATCGGGACAGAACTGAAATTCAAAGAAGAAGTCTACTTTTGCAACTTTCGGTTGCGAACCGACCTTAGACCTGGGATTGACGAGCCGAACATGTTCCTACATGTTCTTATGATTATTACCAAGTTGTTAGTGTGTCAAGACAGGTTTTATAATACCTACATTGCTAGTTATGATTTTATTTCAAAACTGACCCGTTTGACTTTAATTAACATAACTTCGACCCGTCAATTGACCAAGCAAATGTGGTAATCAGGAGGTACCCTCTTGGGGGATTAATACCTACCTTATTACGATCACGTAGCCATGTTCGTTACGAACATTGGCTGGACTATAATGGTCTTAGCTCAAAGTCAAAGCGTTTTTACGTCAACGCTTTGACATTGGCCTAAAACTTAATAAAACTGAAAAGGAAGGCTAAGAACACTTACAAAAGGTCCTTAGCACGAAATAAGACTAATTAGGAAGCTCCCAAGTGTTAGGAACCTCCAGAGAGAGAGAGAGAGAGCAAGAGATGATTGGGAGAAATGAGCAAGTGACTTGGTAGCACAAGTGTGCTATTTATACTTGACCAAGCATACATGTCACACCCCGATTTCCACGTGTAACCCGTGGGCCTGGTTGGGGAATATCGTGACGTAGTTGATAACATCATAACCAAACAAACACAACACAGCGGAAGTCTTGGATTTAAATTACTATTACAAACCGAGTGTCCAAAGTTCAAAAATAAATTACAAGGCTTGTAATGAAAAGATCCACAGGCGATTGAATAAATATGTACAAAGTATTTGTTCAACAGACTTAAGCAACCTAGTTGCAAGATCCTCTATCGTCACTATAGCGCAGCTCCCAATCTATTGCGTGTTGCCAGCTGTAACTTGATCTTTTGAAAATACGTCAGTTTTCACTGGTAAATACTAATAACCGACTCATTTTGAAAACATTTATTAAAATGATTTTTGGTGCACTTGGCACATTTTATAAATAACTTGGGATAGTTCAAAATGACCTTGTTTACAGTTTTACATGTTTGTCAATACATATGGGTCCGGTGCAGAAACCGAATAACCTGATTAACCGACACGCCACTTTAAATAATCCACCAGTGGGATTTAATATTTTATTAGCATTAGCATCTGTCAGTGTATGCCTACACCAAGCGCTTAAGGTCGTGGCCATTAGTAACTTAAATGAGCCAATGATATCCCAGACATGGTCGAATTAACCCATAATGTTTATGTTATCAAACGATACAGAATAAAACAGTTATAAGGATTTAGTAAATCACAATCCGATAGGGAAAATAAGTTAAAAGTATTTACCTGAGCAAGCGGTATTATTATACTGTGTCCCAAGCCCGTATAGGGAAAATAAGTTAAAAGAATTTACCTGAGCAAATTCTTCAAATAAGATAAGTAACTCAGCCGAATATTCAAAAATAAGCTTAGATGGCAATCTACCGGGAGGCTCTTAGTCTGGAAATGATGGTGTTTATAACCAATTAGAATGCTAACGGGTCCTATCTACTTTGTAGACTCGAACTGGGTAGCTTAAGGATAATAACGGTACTAGACGCTAGATTAAGCGGTGACCGGAATAGAATGTGTTTAAACCCGACAAGCATGGAGACTTTTTTAATATGGGTAAACATGTTACATTCTGGATTTTGAAAATAAAATGATAAGGTTAAACCCGTTTCGGTTAAATTACGTAAACTAGTTACGCAGGCCGAACCGTACGCATATAAGCGAAATCGGGTAACCGTGTGAGTCCTATACAAGTTCCATATGCCATAATACTTTATACATGTTCTAACATCAGTAAGATATCAACATGTATGCCCGTTAAGGTTTTAAAATCAAGTTATGCCTCGAAAGGGCGTTTTGGTCATTTTATGACTTGTAAAAGAACTTATGAGCAAACTGATGTAATGGTCATAATCTTACTGTAAAAGTAGTTTATTTATGATGTTATATCAGTAGGATATCGAGTATGTTTGGGTTTAGAGTTTAAGACCAAACTATGCCCCGTAAGGGCGTTTTGGTCATTTCACACATAGCTTGATAATTTACTTGGGAATCTGAGTTTAGTTGATGTATTTACTGTAATTATATGTAAAATGAGTTTTGAAATCAATAGGTATCAAGTCTTGGTGCTTTAATACGGTTTTAAACCATACTATGCGCCTAAATGTCGATAAAGTAGCTAAATGACGATATTCAAGATGATTAAGGAAAACTGATGTTATGATCAGGTTTATATAACCAAAATAATCTATTTAATATATTATAACAGTAGGTAAATGGTTTTGTTATAAAAAGTGTCTTTAAAATCATTTTATGCATCATAAGGGTAATATCATCATTTATCGGCATTATACAAAGGCTTGTGCATAACTCAGTTTACAATCTGATTTTAACATCCCAAGTAATCCTAATTATGATATTAAATCAATAGGTAATGAGTTTTGTTGAAGAATTATGTTAAAAACCATTTTAGATGCCGAAAGGGCATTTTGGTCCTTTAAAAGCATGATTTGCGAAAAACTCAGGTTATGACCAAATTATTGACCTCAAAATAAGTTAGTCATATTTATATATCAGTACATAACTTATTTGTATGCTCATTTGTATTTAAAACCTTATTTTTAAGTATGAAGGGCATTTTAGCAAAGTTTGACATAATTAATGGAAACTTGCATAAAAGCTCGGATTACTATGTAACCATGTGATATAACTCCAGAGGGTTATACTATAACTAAGCATGGTCACAATGCAACTTAATTTCAGTAGCTAGAGTTGCTAAATCGGGTCAGAACTAGAAGTCAAAGTAGAAGTCAAACTTCACGAGTTTCGGTTGCGAACCGACCTTAAACCTGGAATTGAAGAGCCGAACATGTTTACACATGTTCTAATAATTATTACCAAGTTGTTTAAGTGTTAAAACATATTTTATAACACCTACATTATCATATATGAATTTATTTTCAAATCTGACCCAGTTTGACTTTTTATTAATAACTTTGACCCGTCAATTGACCAAGCAAACGTGGTAATTAGGAGGTGCCCTTTTAAGGGATTAATACCTACCTAATTACGATCACGTAGCCATGTTCGTACCGAACAATGGCTAGACCGTAATGGTCTTAGCCGAAAGTCAAAGCGTTTTTACGTCAACGCTTTGACTTTGGCTTAAAGCCTAATAAAACTTTAACAAGAGGAGTTAAGGACACTTACTCAACGTCCTAGCACGAAAATAAAACTAAGTGGAGTCTCCTTATGATCAGGAATCCCAAGAAAGCCAGAGCAAGAGATAAGAGATGAGTTTTTGAAATGAGCAAGGATTCAAGGCACACAAGGCCTCTATATATACTTGAAGAGCTTGAACCAGATTATTCCAGGTGTTGGTGATCAGTTTAGGATGAGTACAAGTGTTAAGGGACGTGTCTTGAGCTGCTAGAGGGTGGCAAACTCGCGTATTTGTGCAAAACATGCAGGCTGCCACGACTCCACATGCTGGCTGTCACTGGCACCCTCTCGCGGGGCACGAGAGAGGTAGGCCAGGCCGGTCGCGGCCCGCGACCCGGCTCCGAGACAGCCAAACATGTTTCTTTCTTGTCAAGTTCAGTCCCTCAACCTTACAACTTCGAATAACTTCCATATTCAGCACCTTTGGTCCCTCAAGTTAGGTTTCAGGTATTCATGAACGTATAATTGAACACTATTAAGCTCCGGGTTCGTTTAAAGGTCACTCAGAGGCATAGTTTAAGCATGTTGAGAGGCTTAACCCTCCACTTTAATTATTCACCACTCAGAGGTTATAAAATAACATGTTGGTGATTTTAGTCTCTCTCGTCTAGCACACGGCATACGAGGATCAGCGGGACACGTGTCGAAATTTTTAGGGGACAGGTTTTTACGAGGTGTTACAATACATGATCATGCCATGTGTTACCATGGCTTCTCAGATGATGACAAGCAGGCAAAAAGGTGTAGGAACCAGAGGAAAGTGGCATTCTCGCGACATAGGTGGCATACATGGCAGGCTGCCATGCAACCTGTCACTGGCGACCCCTTACGGACCGTAAGGGTCATGTCTTGCGGTCCGTAAGGACCTCTGGCGCCCGCATATTTGAATTGGTTACGCACCGTAACCATTGAGGCTTGCGGTCCGTAACCGCCTTACTGAAACAATGTTTTTGGTTGCCTTACGGTCCGTAACCATTGATGGTTACGGTCCGTAAGGACCTTCCAGAAAGGAAAACTTTAGCATTTTTGCCACTTTAGTCCTTCGACTTGTCCGATGCTCGTTCAGAGGTTATTAAAATATCATGACGGCGTCTTTGGTCCCTATCGGCTACACGTGGCAACCAAGAATCTTCGGGACACGTGTCGAATTTTTATTTGACGAAATTTTCGAGGTGTTACATCTTCACCCCTTAATAAAAATCTCGACCTCGAGATTTATTTAAATAGATAAGGGTACTTTTGTCTCATATTGGACTCAACTTCCCAAGTATATTCGGGACCTCGACGGGCATCCCACTTGACCTTCACAATAGGCACATGTTTTCTTTGAAGCTTTTTGACTTGCCGATCTTCGATCGCAATTGGTTTCTCTACGAAACGCAAGTTTTCGTCGATTTGAATATCTTCATGAGGCATTGCTAGCGACTCATCCACTAGACATTTCTTCAAGTTGCTGACGTGGAAAACATCATGAATTCCACTGAGCTTCTCAGGTAGCTAAGCCTCTAAGCTACAGATCCGACACATTCGGTTATTTCAAATGGTCCAATGTACCTCGGGCTTAATTTCCCCTTTTTCCCAAAGCGCATTACACCTTTCCAAGGTGATACCTTCAACATAACCTTGTCCACAACTTGGAACTGTAAAGGTTTACGCCTTTTGTCGGCATAGCTCTTTTGTCTATCAAGAGCTGCCTTAAGTCGATCACGGATTTGTACAATCTTTTCCGTGGTTTCAAGGACAATTTCAGGTCCAGACAGTTGGGCTTCTCCAACTTCGGCCCAACACACAGGCGTCCTACATTTTCTTCCGTATAAGGCTTCAAAAGGAACGGCCTTAATGCTCATGTGGTAACTATTGTTATAAGAAAACTCGATTAGGGGTAAGTGATCATCCCAACTTCCGCCTAAATCGATCACACAAGCTTGAAGCATGTCTTCCAAGGTTTGAATGGTACGCTCACTTTGCCCGTCCATCTGTGGATGGTAAGCCGTACTGAAGTTTAATCTCGTGCCTAGAGATTGTTGGAAGCTTTTCCAAAAGTGAGATGTGTATCTTGTATCTCTATCAGATACAATGGATATCGGCACACCGTGCAAGGACACAATCTCATCGACATAAAGCTTAGCTAGCTTATCAGAATCATATGTTTCCTTGATAGGTAAGAAATGAGCGGATTTGGTTAATCTATCCACGATAACCCAAATCATGTCATTGCCACGCTTGGTCTTAGGTAACTTAGTGATGAAGTCCATAGTTACCATTTCCCATTTCCAAACTGTGATTTTGAGCTGTTGTAGAAGTCCTGACGGTTTCTGGTGTTCTGCCTTAATTTGGGAACACGTCAAGCACTTTGCTACATGATTAGCTATATCTTTCTTCATACCCATCCACCAATAATTGGGTTTAAGATCTTGATACATCTTGTCGCTTCCCGGGTGTGAACCAAATATTTAGAGCTATGAGCTTCTTGGAGGATTATATCTCTAAGTCCTCCAAGGATCGGAACCCAGATCCGATTATTTAATCGGAACATTCCGTCCTTTCCAGGTGCTAACTGATCAATAGTTGCACCAAATCCTTCCTTGGAAATGTTGTCTTCAGACATGGCTTGCTTTTGTGCATTTAGCATCTTTTCATTTAAGCTATTCTTTAGTTCGATGCTTTTGGCATTGATCCTTAAAGGTTTAACTCTTTCCTTGCGACTAAGCGCATCAGCGACTACATTCGCCTTTCCTGGAAGATATCGAATTTCGCAATCATAGTCGTTGAGTGTTTCCATCCATCGACGTTGCCTCATGTTCAAATCTTTTTGATTGAACAAATGTTGCAGACTTTTATGGTCAGTGTAGATGATACACTTTGTTCCATATAAATAGTGTCTCCAAAGTTTAAGTGCAAATACTACCGCACCCAGTTCCAAATCATGGGTGGTGTAGTTTCTCTCGTGCACTTTCAATTGCCGTGATGCATAGGCAATCACCTTGCCTCTCTGCATAAGCACACATCCCATACCAGCGTGCGAAGCATCACAGTAAACTACAAACTCTTCAACACCTTGTGGAAGAGTTAACACCGGGGCATTGCTTAACTTATACTTTAATGTCTCAAAGGATTCTTGTTGCTTTGGACCCCAGTTGAATTTAGCATCCTTACGCGTTAAGATTGTCAAAGGAGCGGCTATTCATGAAAAGTTCTCAATGAACCTTCGATAATAACCAGCCAGTTTTAAGAAACTACGTATATCGGAAGGTGTCTTTGGCGCTTCCCAATTCATTATTGCTTCTATCTTTGCTGGATCTACTTGGATACCTTGTTCAGTTACTATGTGTCCAAGGAACTGAACTTCACGTAGCCAGAATTCACATTTGGAAATTTTGCGTACAACTTTTCCTGGCAATATTTCAAGAATGCACCTTAAGTGTCTCTCGTGATCAGGTTGATTACGGGAGTAGATGAGTATGTCGTCTATGAAGACAATGACAAACTTATCTAAGTATGGCTTGCAGACTCTATTCATGAGGTCCATGAATGCTGCGGTTGCATTAGTGAGTGCGAAAGGCATCACTAAGAATTCGTAATGTCCATATCTTGTTCTAAAAGCAGTTTCCGGAACATCTTCATTCCTAACTTTAAGCTGGTGATATCCCGACCTTAAATCAATCTTCGAGAAATAGCTTGCACCTTGCAATTGATCAAATAAATCGTCGATCCTGGGCAAAGGATAACGATTCTTGATCGTAATCTTGTTGAGTTCACGATAATCAATGCACATCCGCATAGATCCGTCCTTCTTTTTAACAAACAAGATAGGAGCTCCCCATGGCGAAGAACTAGGTTGAATATTCTCTAAAAGTTCGTCTAATTGGGTTCTTAATTCTTTCATCTCGGTTGGCGCTAAACGGTATGGAGCTTTAGCTATAGGAGCTGCCCCAGGTATGATGCCAATTCGAAACTCTACCTGCCTATCAGGAGGTAGGCCAGGTAATTCTTCTGGGAACACGTCTGGATATTCAGAGATGATGGGTATATCCTCAATTTTCGGCTTGGGTTCATCAATAGTGACTTGTGCCATGTAGATGACACATCCCTTCGTCATACATCTAGATGCCTTAAGCAAAACTGCTTTATCAGGTAATCCAAAGTGTTTGTCTCCATGAATGGTGAGGTTTTTACCAGACGGTGATTTGATTTCAATGAGTTTCTTATCACAGGCAATGCGTGCTTGGTTATGCGATAACTAGTCCATGCCTAAGACTACATCGAATCCCGCTAGTTTCATAGGTAAAAGAGAGACAGGGATAGAATGATTCTTGATGGATATGGAGTATCCGTCAAGAATGGAAGAAACGGTTTCTATAGTTCCATCGGCGAGCTCTACCTCATAAGTTATGTCTAGAGTTCTTACGGGCAAGTCTAATAGTTCACTAAACTTATGATCTACAAATGACTTATCGGCGCCCGAATAAAAAAGAACTCTAGCAAAAGTGTCGTTGATAAGGAACGTACCCGTTATAACATTGTTATCCTTCACTGCTTCCTTAGCATTCATCTGAAAAGCTCTTGCAGTGGCTTTCTTTGCCTCCGTAGCTTTGGCCTTACCATCGGTATTTGCTTTAGGGCAGTTTGTCTTGATGTGGCATTTCTCACCACACCCGAAGCAAGTCGCATCCTTAATATTTCGGCACTCATGCGACCTATGCCCAGTTTTCTTGCAAATATTACACTGCTTCGGCTTCTGGTCTAAGCGACACTGCCCATAATGTTGCTTCCCACATGTTTTACAAGTGGGTTTGTCGCTCGACTTCGAATTATCTTTGTTAAACCCATGCTTACCTTTTTTGCTGAATTTCTGGGAGTTTCCGTCCTCCCGTTTCCTCTTTCCCTCATTGTCAGTCTTGACTGACAATTGCCTCACGTAGTCCTGTGTGAGGGAGAGAGATAGCTCCACTGCGGACTTGTAGGTGCCTGGCTGCACCGCCTTTACCATACTCCTGATTTCAGGAGCTAGCCCATTAATGAAACGTGCGATACGTTTGGGCTCCGGGGTAACTAAATAAGGTACTAGCCTTGAGAGAGAGTTGTAGTCGGTGACAAACTTCCGACAGTCCATGTTCTTGATAGTCAGATTCAGGAAGTCTGACTCAATTTCTCCACCTCATGAGGTGGGCAATAGGTATCTTTCACCAAGTCCACAAACTTGGACCAACTCAGATTGTAAAGATGAACCTTGCCTATAGATTGAACCAAATCTTTCCACCAGATAAGGGCATCGCCCTTGAATGAATGAGACACGTACTTAACAACATTCTTATCAGCGCAGCCGCTGATATCCACTATTGTTTCCATCTCATCGAGCCATCTTAAACATTCTACAACTCCTTTTTCCCCATTAAAGTCACGAGGTCTACAAGATACAAAATACTTGTAGGAGCATCCATCGCCATCAACATTTGGTTTCTTAGGATGCGCATCACTCTTTACATTTGAAGAGTGTGCCTCACTCCTTTTTGGCTCAGAGTGGTTAGGTTGAGATTTAGGTTTAGAGACGGGCTTAGAGCGAGAAGCGCTCGACTCGGGTTGATGTTCAGATTTGTCCTTTAAAGCCTTGTCGATCTCAGCGGCAATAAGGTCTCTCAAGTCATTCTTACTTATAATGATATTTTCATTGGCGTCGTCGTCATTGCGCTTACTGTTTACTTCGTTGGAATCCGCCATTGTTGCGATTTAAATTTCTAAATTTTGAGATAAATTTTGGTTAGTCGCTATAGCGTACCCTTATTCATAACATGGTTCTTTGACCATGTAGAATTTAAATATCAGATGTGGGGATATTTATACATAACCTAGGTCTCAAAGGACCATTATAGGCATTTATAGATTGGACATAGTCCAGAGTTTATCAGATAGTGGATCATGCGTCACTACTATATTATTGCTCATTAGCTTTACACTATTATTGAGTGTTTGAACATTTTAGCCAGGATCTAATTTGATCACTTAGGCGATAGTTTGAACATTGTCATTTACCCAAAAGATTAATGTTACAATATTCATCACTAGGATTTAAGAGTTATCTCCCATCGAGTTTGACACAGAGAAATGATAAATTTGGAAGTTGAACATCGTTCACCTTTGCTAGACAGAAGGTTACTTCCGAAATTTTCATTTGCCAATCTATTTGATCATAGTCATTGGCTGATGGATTTTGGGTTGATATGGCAGATCAATAAAACTTTAATAAATCATGATAATTGATTGGAGAAGGTAATTAATAATAAGGAAAATTTACTAAAAGGAACATTACAAAATTGCCTAATATATAGGACTTAAAATAACAAAAATAGTTCACGCAGGAACTTAACAGAAGTAATAATTTCCACACAGGGACTTTTGGAATTTAAATTACATATATGAAAATACAAAACTAGTCATCCTTTCTCCCTTTTACAGCCTTGTAGAGTTTCTTGATAAATTTCGTTGTTTTCTTCTCCGATTTCTTGACTTGTTGCCACATTTCCCTTACTTGATCTAAGGCCTCATTAATGGCCTCGAGTTGTACTTGCGGTTGGGGTTGAGGTTGAGGTGGAGGTGGTTGCGGCTGAGGCGCAACTGGATACGGATATCCATAGGGTGGATATCCGGTAGAGGTATAAGAAGGTGGGTAAGAAGGGTAAGAGGAATGATAAAGGTTATTATGAATAATTGCATCATAGTAAGGATCTTGCTCTAAACCATGGTGGATGTAATTATACAAGCCAGGAGGGTCGACGGTGTGAAACCCTGATGGTCCTGTATATGCAGGTATTGGATTGGCAAAATCAGGCGGTGGTAGAGGTGGTTGAGGCAGAGGCTCAACAGCTGGTTGTGGTGGAGGCTCCACCACTGGCGATGTGTTCGAGGGTCCACCCATTTGTGGGTCCTCAGGGATGATAGGGTAAGAGGGTGGCAAAGGTGGTAGCGAACCCGACCTTTGACCAGCACGCACCGACATGCGTGCCCCACGCCTCCGGTGTGGTTGTGATGACGATTCGGGTGGTGGCTGAGGTTGATCCACCTGTTGCATCTCTACATCCTCTTGGTGAGGATGGGGTGACGGGGCTTGATGCTGAGGGGTACTGTGGTAGGAGGGCGTGTTGACAAACACATATTGTGCCCATCGTTGCTCATATTCATCAGCACCTCGGAACAGAGATCCTGCCAAGGAGTTCGAGCCACTAGACAGCTCAATAGGGTGACCGTAAGATCCGGTTTGGGGAAATTCCTCCGGATCAGAATCTTCCTCCATATGGGTGGGTGAGTCAACTGGAGGGGTTTCTGGTGCGGGTTGGTTGACAGGGTTATCGAAATAGGAGTTGAAGTATTCCTGATGGGAATGAGAGTGTGAATGGTGAGATTGGTGGGAATGGTGAGAATGGTAGGAATGCTGGGAGTGTGAATGAGGTGGAGAATATTCATGTGAAATTGAATGTCTATAGGGTTCAAAGGGGGACGAAGAATCTCCGGATCCTTCGTAAGGGTTATAGTCAGGCAAATCAGCTGCTCCGGCTAGAGATGGTCTATAAGGTGGTCTAAAGGATGGTCCAGTCATAGAGGGTCCACCCCTTATCGGTCCTTTTCCCTTTCCTCCACGCCTAAACTTAGGCGGCATTATTCCTGTTTCAAAAATAAGTTAAACAAAACACAAAGCTATAATAATAAGATGGAAATGATTACACCTAGGTCCAAGTCTAGACTCGAAAGTCTGAGAGATATGTGTTAATATGTATTCCCGAGATTAATCACAAAAGGCTAGTGTTTAATTCACTCGAGAGCTGGCTCTGATACCAATCTGTCACACCCCTAATTTCCACCTGTAACCCGGTGGGCCCGGTTGGGGAATATCGTGACGTAAGTTGATATCATCATTACCAAGCAATACAATATAACACAACGGAAGTCTGGATAATTACTATTACAGACGTTTGAATGTTCAAAGTTCAAAATAATAAATACAACGCTTGTAACTAGATCCACAGGCGGATCGAAATGATTACAAAAAAGAAATTTGACAGACTAAGGCCTTCTAAGAAAATGGTTGCAATTTGTAACATCCGTCAAAAAAACGGATTTACCAAACCCGCTCCATTTATCAACCGAACAGTCAGTCAAAATTTTCGTTGCGAATTAAATGCCCAAAATATTTTTAAACGATCCGTAATCAATTATTATATGGGAATATATATTTAGTTTTTGAAAAACAGTCAAAAATCGCAAAATAAAAATGAATTGTCTCTGCCGGGTTTCGAACCCGGGTCTGTACCGAATCAGATGTGACTTATCTCTCAACACACAAACCACTGCGCCGCTTGTTCTGTTTGTTATATATTTCAATCATTTAATTGATATAATAACGTTACGAATTCAAAATCGGCGCCCAAACGATTCAGTCGTCGGATTCCCGGTAAACTCGCGAGTCTTAACTACAATTTACGTTATAACGTAAACCATTAACCACATATCGGTTATAACCGATGTTTGATGTCCGCGACCAAAAATGATAACCGCCGGAAAACTTAAACCGATGAATACAGTCCGAAATCAGACCAAATACATCTCGTTTTTCCCCTATAAATTGACCCACAACCGACGACAAACACTTTCGCTCAAAAATCACACCTTTTCTCGGCATAATTCCACTCGCCGGAACTTTCCTGTTTTTCGCCGGAAAACCGAGTTTTAATTTCTGAACCTCACTGAATCCCCTAAACCTTTACTGAAGTTACCCATACTCTTTCCAAGATTTCCGGAGACTTGCTGCTGCAAGGAACCTGTCGCCGGAGTTAAATTCTGTCGCCGGAGTTTCTGCCGGAAAACAGAGAATCCAGTCGGTATATTTCTCCGCTCAGTTTCCTTTCCTTTTCACTTTTATCTTACCTTAATCGACGGTAAAACACTAATGAAACTCGAATACAAACTCGAACCAGTCAGACCTTAAATCTGGTTAACACCTGACGAAGAAGATGATGTATTCGTTAACATATAAGTATAATATAAATCAAGAAATTAATCGGGTTAGACACACAGTCCAGCGGTGGACTGTGTGCACATAAAACGTTAAACATGCAAAGGTCTCGAGTTCGAATCCCGTCTCACACACGCTGCCTTAATAAAATCCATTTTTTTGTTTACTGAACCGGATCACCACAGATATATGTTAAATATATTGTTAACCGGAATATTAACCAAGTTAGACACACAGTCCAGCGGTGGACTGTGTGTTTGTTTATATCGCTGGTCACGAGTTCGAGTCCGGTCTTCAGCACCGACTCGGACCATTATCTCTTCTTTTTAATTAAGGCAGAAAAGGAAATAAATAATTAGTACTTAAGTATAATAAAAATCAAGTTATATAACATGTTGAACACACAGTCCAGCGGTGGACTGTGTGTTAGATTAACCCACAGGTCCCGGGTTCGAGACCTGTGGAGTGCAAGGCTGTTTTCGTTTAAACCGTTTTTAAAATAAAAAGGATTTCTGTTTAATTCTAATTAATGTATATATGTAATTAAAATCGGATAAATAACGGGTTAGACACGTAGCTCAGTTGGTAGAGCTGCGTGCACGCGTACGGGAGGTCTCGGGTTCGAGCCTCACTCAGCGCACAATAATACGCCTTCCGAACCGGTCAACGATAGTCAAAGTCAACGGTCAAAGTTACTGTAGCAAAAATAAAATATTTTTTTTATTATTTTTATTTAATTATTTTTATTTAAAATCAATTAAAAATACTTAAAAATAACATTTTTAAGGTTAGAAAATAGCCTCAAACTCACAAAAATACACCCAACAATCCTACTAAAATAGTTTAATAAAATCCGTTTACTTACCAAACCATAATGCAATTTATCTAGGTTAAATCTCACTCGTGGTTAAAACCACTTCGCGTGCATTCAACGTCATCAACCGAACGCACCCACTGTGAGTGAATCTTACAATTCCCCCTTTTAAATTACACGTTTTGGGGTGTGTCATGTGTTATGAAATAATTAATTTGTTTATTTAAACTTGTGCCATACCACATCATGACTTAAACTTAGATTGATTTATTTTTGTGATTTACTTATATTCCGTTTGTCAAATTACATGAAACTCATACATTAAGCCCATCAGTTCCTCGTGGGAAACGAGTAGAACATCGCGTGCTTCAATCAAATTCATTATTGTTCATGTGTGTTTTCATTGAGTTTACATTGTTTGTAGTTGTGTCATTCATATTATCATGTTTATGCAATTCATTCATCAGGCCCCTCAGTTCCTCGTGAGAGACGAGTTGAGCATCGCGTGCCTTTAATTGTTCCATTATTATTCATGAGTGTTTCATTTAACATATTATGATTGTTGATCAAGTTACATCTAATTTTATTCATGTTTGGTTGTGCACATATTTCATAATCAATTTAAATAAATTGTTCAAATGTTTTCCATAGGATTCACTCGCCAACATTATGTTGATCCAAAAACCTTTTTACACATGATACAGGTGAACAGGTTGAAGCAAGGAAAACATAGGATATGCCTTAGAAGAGAACAAAGAAGTTTAGATTGTAGTTAGATCATGTTGTAGCAATCATTGTAAATTTCCATTTAATTTGTATTAATGAATATGAAACGTTTAATAAATGTCATGAGCTTTGATGATAACCCAATCATGCCCCGATCACCTTGTCCGCTGCGGGTCGGGGTGTGACACAATTCCTCTTAAGCTTCGCCGAGCACTTCCAGCCTAATTACGTATACTTTTCACATGCGCTTAGTCTTTTGAAAATACGCAGTTTTCACTGGTAAATACATTTAACCGACTCATTTTGAAAATATTTTGAAAACATTTAATGTACGCATAGGTACTTAGTTTTAATAAATAACTTCGGATAAATAATTTCATGTTATCAGTTTTACATGCTAATAATACATTTAGAGCCCGAAAACTATGTCGGGATCCTGATTAATCGACACACCACTTTAACACCTTTAATAGGTGCACCCCTAATGGGTTATAGTTTAATTTACCATCTGACGGGTGTATGCCTACACCCCGTGCTTAGGTCGTGGCCATTTGCAATTAAATGAGCCGTGGATATCCAAGACACGGTCGTTTTAACCCCCAAATGTTTAATATTAAGCAACACGAATTAAAATGGATTATTTGAATTCCCGACTCATTGGTCTCTGATCCCATATCCAACCATGCGGTATTAATATACCGTATCCCAAGTCCGTATAAGGGAAAATAAGTTAAAGTATTTATCTGGCTTGCAAATCTTTAGTAAATAAGAAAATTAGCAAGGCACAACCGTAGTCAATTTAACTAGCTTGGAGACAATCTACCGGAAGTCTCTAGTCTGGAATGGATGGTATTATTAACCGATTAGTTAGCTAGCGGGTCTTTATTTAGTCATTGACTTAGACCGGCTAACTTAAAATAAAGATAATGGTATGAAACGCTAGATTAAGCGGTGACCAGAAAAGAATGCATTTTGGACCCGACAAGTACTAAGACTTGTATAATATGGGTTACCATTTTACATTCCGGAATTTGAGAATATTTGATATGGTTAAACCCGTTTCGGTTAAATTGCGTAAACTAGTCACGTAAGCTTAACCGTACGCATATATAAGCGAAACTAGGTAACCGGGTGAGTCCTACACAAGTTCCATATGCCAATATGTTTAAAATATTTTATTATAGCAGTAGGTTACTGATATGATGGCCCGTTATGGTTTTAAAAGCAAACTATGCCTTAAAAGAGCAATTTCGTCATTTAAAAATGTAATAAACGAGCTTATACGTAGACTGGTGTTATTAACATAATCATTCTGTAAAAGTACCTATTTTATGATGTTATATCAGTAGAATACTAATTATATGTGTGGTTTATAGATTAAGACCAAACTATGTCCCAAAAGGGCATTTTGGTCATTTCACGTATATTTTGATAACTTATTTGGGAGTCTGAGTTTGGGACATGTACCTACTGTTAAGAAGTTGAAAATATGTTTTGTAATCAGTAGGTATCAAGCCTTGATGCTCTAATATGGTTTTAAACCATATTATGCGCCGAAATGGTGATTAAGTCGATAAATGACGATTTAAATGGTATTTAAGTAAAACTGTCGTTGTGACCAGGTTTGTATGACCAAAATAGGTATATATATATATATATATATTATCAGCGGGTGTAAAGTTTGGTTCATTTAAATTTTTAAAACCCATTTAAAGTGCCGAAAGGGCAATATCATCATTTAAGGACATAATATGCAAACTATAGTTTAAACTTAGTTTGCAACCTGAATGAGCATCCCAAATAATTCTAATAATTATATTACATCAGTAGGTATTGATTTTTGATGTCAAGTTTATGTTTAAATCGTTGCCAAAAGGGCGATTTGGTCCTTTAAAAGCATGATTTGCGACGATTAAACAAAACTCAGGTTATGACCAGATTATTGACATCAAAATAAGTTAGTCATGTTTATAAATCAATACATAATTCATTCGTGTGCTCGTTTATATTAAAACAATGCTTTTGAGTATGAAGGGCATTTTAGCAAAGTTTAGGCATATTTATCGGATACTTGCATAAGATTCGGATTACTATATGACCATGTCCTATAACTCCAGAGGGTTATAGTATATTATAACATGGTCATGATGCAACTTAGGGACAGAAGCTAATGTTAAATCGGGACAGAACTGAAAGTCAAAGCAGAAGTCAACTTTTGCGACTTTCGGTTGCGAACCGACCTTAGACCTGGGATTGACGAGCCGAACATGTTCCTACATATTCTTATGATTATTACCAAGTTGTTAGTGTGTCAAGACAAGTTTTATAATACCTACATTGCTAGTTATGATTTTATTTCAAAACTGACCCGTTTGACTTTTATTAACATAACTTCGACCCGTCAATTGACCAAGCAAACGTGGTAATCAGGAGGTACCCTCTTGGGGGATTAATACCTACCTTATTACGATCACATAGCCATGTTCGTTACTAACATTTGGCTGGACCATAATGGTCTTAGCTCAAAGTCAAAGCGTTTTTACGTCAACGCTTTGACATTGGCCTAAAACTTAATAAAACTGAAAAGGAGGGCTAAGAACACTTACACAAGGTCCTTAGCACGAAATAAGACTAATTAGGAAGCTCCCAAGTGTTAGGAACCTCTAGAGAGAGAGAGCAAGAGATGATTGAGAGAAATGAGCAAGTGACTTGGTGGCACAAGGGTGCTATTTATACTTGAACCAAGCATACATGATCATGCCATGTGTTACCATGGCTTCTCAGATGATGAAAAGCAGGCAAAGAGGTGTAGGAACCAGAGGAAAGTGGCATTCTCGCGACATAGGTGGCATACATGGCAGGCTGCCATGCAACCTGTCGCTGGCGACCCCTTACGGACCGTAAGGGTCATGTCTTGCGGTCCGTAAGGACCTCTGGCGCCCACAGATTTGATTTGGTTACGGACCGTAACCATTGAGGCTTGCGGTCCGTAACCGCCTTACTGAAACAATGTTTTTGGTTGCCTTACGGTCCGTAAGGACCTTCCAGAAAGGAAAACTTTAGCATTTTTGCCACTTTAGTCCTTCGACTTGTCCGATGCTCGTTCAGAGGTTATTAAAATAACATGACGGTGTCTTTGGTCCCTCTCGGCTACACGTGGCAACCAAGAATATTCGGGACATGTGTCGGATTTTTATTTGACGAAATTTTCGAGGTGTTACAAGGGTGGTCACCGAAGAGTAACGGAAAACAATATGTGGGCTATGGTCGCTAAAGATATGGGTTTCGATTACAATGAAGGAGAATTTATGAGACTTATATATGCTATGTACTCAGATGTACTAGTTTATTCCTATAAGTTCAAATCAACACAGCAAGCAGTAGCCGAGAAAGAGATTATGGAAGATGTTGCAGAAACAAGACGAAGCAAAAGCCTGGACAATAATGTAGGAACAAGCAGTCAATATGGTGTAGAACAAGAAGGAACTGCCGAGGAACACTATGCTTTCTTCGCTGGGAATGACTGGTACGGGCATAACAAGCTACAACGGAGGAAGAAGTTTGATTTCAAGCAGGCTGAAAAAGCCGTTAATGAAGCTAATAAAAGCGTCTTGATGTACTCTCGAAGGAACAATTAAGTTTATGGGGAGTGTATTAGAGTATATAAGCTTAATTTATATATCATGTATGTATTTAATATTCGAATATTATGTCTGTATGTATATGTAACCATGGTATTTCTGAACGGTTGTGTTGGTTTGGTTGGCACCATTTCAAACGGTAGTTATTCCCTCCAAATCCAACCGCTAACAACCGCTATGTATAAATAAGATTTGCCGGCAAAGATAACCGGCACCAAGACATTTCACACCTGATTTGTCCTATCAAACATACGTCTGCATTCTCTTGTTTCCTGCACTTTCATATTAAGAATACCATGAATCCACATACAGTATCCACTTCCGCTCCGCATATGTTTGATATTCAACATATAAGTGCTTGTCCAAACATGTGTTTAAACGTGATTTGAAATATAAGCACAAACTACTGGAATATATATTTCTTATAAGCATAATTTAATTTAATATATTGTGGTTCACCAAATATTGATCCAATGATCATAAGACTGAGTGGTGCCAGCAATGAAATGACCTCAACAATCAGAAATCTATCTTATTTATATATACGGATTCAGACATAATAAGCAAATTAAAAGGCAAGTTTTAAACTAACCATCAATGGCAAACACAGTTGCAGAGCTCGTGTGCATCCCTGCACCAGCTTTAGGTCATATAATGTCCACCATCGAGTTGGCAAAAGTACTTGTGAACCGTGACCAAAGGCTCTCCATAACCGTTCTTCTCATAAACCCTCCTTACTCCATCTTGGCTCTCAACACCTACATCGAATCGCTGGCTAAAACCACTATCGAATGCATTAGATTCATTGAACTCCCTCGATCAAACACCTCCAAAGCACAAGCCCAAATCTCCGGTGAGTTCCTTCTTTGATTTCGTCAACAGTCATGGCAAATACGTTAGAAATATAGTGGCTGACATGATAAATCAAACTGGTTCCGGTAGGGTAGTTGGGTTTGTCATTGATGTAATATGCGCAGGCATGATAGATGTGGCTAGTGAATTTGATCTTCCAACATATGTGTTCTTCACGTCTACTGCCGCCCAGTGGCGAAGCTTGCCCTCGAAAACTGGGGGAACGTATATACCCCAAAATTTCTATACGAAAACTACATATATAACACTACCAAGCGAAAATTTCGGGGGTGATGCTACGCCCCTGCTGCCGCCTATCTTGGCTTTAACTTGTACATCGAGACACTATGCCTGGATCAGAACCAAGAAGGTGAGATAGTTCTTCCATCTTTTGTTAATCCGGTACCAAAAAAGGTTGCTCGTGCGGTATGCCAGCTAGGTGATGGATTGGACTTTTTGGTCTATACTTTTCGGGAAATGAGAAAGGCTAAAGGGATCATGGTTAATACGTTTTTGCAGTTGGAAACACACGCAATGAAGTCGTTTCCCGACACCAACTTCCCGCTTGTGTATCCCGTGGGACCTGTACTTAATCTAGACGGGGTAGCCGGAAAAGCTGATGACATGGATGTGATTAGGTGGTTGGACGGTCAACCACCGTTATCTGTGGTGGTGTTGTGTTTTGGGAGTGCGGGAAGTTTTGATGAGGTTCAAGTAAAGGAGATAGCACTCGGTTTAGAACGAAGTGGTCATCGTTTTGTGTGCTCGCTACGCCTAACTCGTCCTCAAAAGCAATCATCAGATGGGCACACTAACAATTATGATGGGGTACTGCCAGATGGATTCTTGGAGCGCACCTTGGGAACAGGGAAAGTGGTTGGATGGGCCCCACAGGTTTCATTGTTGGCCCATAAAGCAGTAGGGGGATTCGTGTCCCACTGCGGGTGGAACTCGATGCTAGAGAGCTTGTGGTTTGATGTAACAACGGCTGCATGACCAATGTATGCTGAGCAGCAACTGAATGCATTTGAAATGGTGGTGGAGTTGGGATTGGCGGTTGACTTAAAAATGGACTATGAGATGAACATGTTTATATAGTCATTGTCACAGCAGAGGAGGTAGAGAGAGGAATAGGCGAGTAATGGAGGATAACGAGGTCAGAGCAAAAGTAAAAGAGATGAGCAAATTAAGTAGGGCAGCAGTGATGGAGGGTGGTTCATCGTATACTTCGGTTGGCTACCTTGTTCAAGAAATCACGAGTAAAATCATTTGACCTCAATTTTTTATGATCATTGATTGGTATTAATTGTATTCTCAGGTTGAAGACGAGCCAACGAAGAAAGTACAGTTATATTTTTTATTTCTACCATTATTTGAATTGTTACCCTTTTATGAGTTATAGCACTCTTGTTAACCTTTAGTTTGGAAGCAATAAAAAAGTACACATATTTTGACACTATAACTAAGTAGTTGGTAAAGAGGCAACATATCTGATCCAGAAGTATTAGGGGGAGAAAATACGCGTTGCACCATTTTTCCTTAGCTGAGGTTTTGTCTCACTGGGTTTTCATAGCAAGGTTTTTAACGAGCAACACCACCAAACGTATAACACCTTGTTTTCTTTTATCACGCGGATAGTCAAGGGGGAGTGTTATAAATAAACTAATATATACATTCTAACTCCCGTCTCTTCGTTTTCTTTGTATTAATGTAAGATCCCTATATATATAGGTTTCTTTGTATTGCATAATTATATCTTAATGAATAAGAATTCATATTCTCTTATTCTTCATATTTTTGTTCTCTATATGATCTCTATAGTCTTGTCCTCTCATATTTAGTATAGTTGTATATTGGTTGCAATAGACTGTTGTTTCACAAAGAGTTATATTTTTTTATTTTCACCATTATTTGAATTGTTACCCTATTATGAGTTATAGCACTCTTGTTAACCTTTAGTTTTGAAGCAACAAAAAACTACACACAAATTTTGACACTATAACTAATTAGTTGGTAAAGAGATATAAAGCTTGCACATCACACTCTAATAGAGAAAGGTTAATAAAGGGGGCATCCAATCCCACACCATCTGAGTTCTAATTCCAACAGGGGCATACCTACACTATCCGGTGGGTGGCGGGGGCATCATTTAAAAACCAAAAATAGAGAAAGGTTAATAAAGGGGGCATCCAATCCCACACCCTCTGATTTACGCTTTACATAAAAAGCCAACCGAAAAATAGGGACCGGACCATCAAATATATTTAAGATTTTTAAATGATTGGTTGTGTTTTTTCTTTTAATCTAGTCCTTAGGGGTCGGGCGCAGCGTGAAGAAGGTTTTATCACGCGTCGACTTCCGTGATACACCACCTCCACCATCTTTTATAACGCGTTGCCATGATCACGCATGAAGAATTGAAGGTGCTGCACATGTTCGATGATGGAGATGAGTGTGTGGTGAGTGGTGAACATTTCCACTAAAATACATCACTAGTGATAGAACCAAGCTCGATGACGTGGCGAAACTTGATTAGATGTTATGAGTGAAGGAAAAACATCACTAGTGGAACGCCCCTACCCCCTTAATAACTATATTACTTCTATAAAATTAACTGAAGTCACATATGACATCATACAAAACATATAATAACTAGACATCAACGTTTAGTTATATTAAACAGCATAATATTTTGTTTTTGTTTATTTAACTTTAAAAAATAATAATAAACGTAAAAGATTCTGTCAACGTTTCCTTGTTAATTAAACATATGTATTTATTAAACCGAATTATTAAGAAACCTAATGCAAAATTATAAAAGGGCATTGGATTTTCACTTCGCTTTGAGCATCCGTGTGATTTGTTTACCAAATACGTTTATTTGTTTACGGATGGACCATACGTGTGATTAGCTCTAAAAATGAGATTTTAACCAATACGTTTATTTGTTTACTATTAGATAGACCATACGTGTGATTACCTCTAAAGTATATTTTATAAAGCTTATTAAAGTCATTTTTGTATATTGGAGAGTATAATTATATATTGTTTTGCAAAAAAATCAAATAAATAGAAATTTGTTATCAAGGAAAAAAGCAGACATGTGTATCGGTACCAAAGATTTGCTACCATCCGATTGCAAAGGCTTCACTCCCATGTGTGGTGTCTGAGAAAGGAAGGGGAAATTAACATACAACTTTATAAATGTCACATATGGTTAATAATTTCTAAATATCTAGCTTTTCGCGTTTTCAGAAAAGAAAACAAGAAATTCAACCTTTAAGAATCAGTTATATCGCCGATGAGCGGGTGGTGGAGTGATAAGGGAAAAACATGATGTTTCAAGTGACCGAGGTTCGATTCCTGCCCTCATCATTTAGTTTCGGTGGCACCTATTGATAATGGGAGACTAGACGAGTAGACGGTGATCGCTAGTTCAATCCTTGAATTGAGTGAGTTTTACCTACAACACTGTTGTGCCTTTGGGAGAGTGTTCACGGGCTTCAGCCCTAGGTAGGAGTTTTCCTGGTTCAGAGACGAGTATATCACAATATGGTAAATTTCGTCAGTGGCTTATTTGGAGGATTCATTGAATGTTCAAAAAAGAATTAATTTTATCTTTTATAGTAATAAATGGCATAGAACGTTAAAAAAAAAGAATGAGTTGTATCTTTTATAGTTATAAATGACATAATTATCTCGAAAATGACCTCCAAAAGCCAATAAAAATGAGTATTTCGAATAAAATTTTGACCGATCAGTAAATTATATTCATATTAGTTGTACGTTTACAGTCATATTTATGACTTTTTATATGTTTATTAAATACAAATTAATAAACCAAGTAGTGCCAACGTTCATCCAATTCAACAATCTAAAATAAGCCTAACTGGTACAAATTAATTTAATAAATATTATTTATGACAAAGTTATAATTTTATAATTTAAAATCTAAGCTGCCTGCCAATCATCTAGGTGTTATATTATTTTCTTTTAAAAAGATCAACATCTTTTGTGTAAAAAAGTTTGAATAATGGGTATATTTTTTCCATATCTGAATAGGTTTCAATAGACTTTTAAGCGTAACATGCGCTATTTTATAATGTTACATAATAAACATAGATTAGATCTTTGAAGGATCATATAATACTAGATCATTTATTAAATAACTAGAAATGCAATCCGCCACGATGCGGCGGGGGCTAGATCTAAAGCTATATTCAGCAGGTTGTCGTTAAGTCACATTGATTTAGTTAAATGCATAAGCTAGACCCAAAAATTTGTGTCTATGTTTAATATGCGTGTTATAGGTCGCAACTTATCATCAACGCCACCGCCTTCAATTTACAAAATCATAGTTCTCCATGTGGATTTGTAAAATTCTTTGGTGTTGCAAAATCAATGTTGCTCCCTTGCTTCTTTGCATGATGGGTTAAATATGTAAATTATAGGTGTGATTAGGAATTGGACCTCAAAACTATGAATTCCAGCAAGTTACAAATAACTGGAGTGCCGTATCTTTCACTTTGAATTCCATAATATGATATGAGTATTTCATTTATAGCTTACATCAAAAAATTATTGACACGACCTAAACATAAATATTCTGAGTCAAGTTGATCAACATTAAACATCAAAAGTTAATGACCATAGTGAAAACAAATTCTTGAGTCCAGCATTAAAATTCTTACATTAATATCCAACCAATAAAGATTTAAAAATCAAAAAGCATGTCCTACAAAAACAAATTTATCGCCAGGCATGAAACCAAAAAAACTGTAATATAATAAAACCAAGTATTAGACTTTGTACGAATTCCATCTGGCTCCAACTTTTGCCTCATATATGGAAAAAGGACAATAATCAAACTTTCATAGCATCTGAACTTTAACTCCCATTCAACATCTAGAGATCATTTTTGTCGGTCAAAAGAAGTAATTACATAACCAAATTTTGAGTATTGTTGGTCGGTCTAGCAGCTCACCCGAGGCCTGGACTGTGAGTAACAACTACAGTCTACAAAAACTTTTAGATCAGTTATAAAGCGTCATTTGACGTTAGGCTTTATTTCTGACTCAACAAAGCCCATCTTGACCCGTTCTAAAAATGTAAACAGGTTGATTTGGCTTCAGTTTTATTCCTGACCTGACCACACCCATTTCGACCAGATAAAAACTAAAGTTGTTCGTCCACAAACCAAAACCATTTTCACCCATTTAAAAAAACGCAAAGGGTCGATGTAATCATCTTCTACTTCTGACCCGGCCAAAAAAGGGTTTTGCACAAAGACTTTCACAATATAGAGGGCTCAAGCAACTATTACAGCGACTAAAATGAGTCGAGTCATAAACATATCATTTTGCAAAGGATTCCAAACCTTCATGCACAGAGAGTTCTATGAGGCTCAGGAAAAATAAATCAACAAATTCACCATCACGGGTGATGATGTCGGTTCCACCACTTAAGTGTCGGGGTCTTCGTGCACATCTAATTTGTCCAAAGTGCAGATCTGACAACAAAAACTTCAGATCTGAAACTCCTTTAGATCATCATGTTTCCATCTTTGTTACTTCTTCTAGCTAGAACCGCCGTTAGCATGATTCCGGCAACGGAAACGACTTTTCGGTGACCGTTTAGGCTTATGCGAGTTGGCTAGCGGCGGCGATGAATTTGCATGCAACGAAGGAGGCGATTTAGTACAGAACTGCCCGCTGCCGGAGCCGTTTGGCACTTAAACCACCGCTAAACTAATAGTGAATGTGATTATGCTTGCTTGCTTGTGTTTTGTATTGTGCGAAACCCTAGCCGGCGGCCTCCGTCATCGACGTTCTTTCTCCGTCTTCGAGCGCTCCTCTCTGAACATACCCGATTGCAAAGATGCCTGAGAAGAAACTGAAGTCAGATGAAATGTCTCTCTAGACTTTCCTTTCTCTCTCTTCTCTTTGTTTCATTTCAAAAAGAAGTTAGTAAAAGTGGAAGCCTGAGAAACTAATGTAAATCATCACTAGTGCTCTAGTGGTGGTCCGGGTATTTAAGTTCCACTTATGGTGGGCCTCGGTGAATTTTCTCACCCAGGTCTTAAGTTCGAGTCGGGTTTCTCATTGAAGGGTTTAAATCAGGGATCTATTCTGCGAGGGGGGTTATCTAGCACGAACCCAGTTAAAACAACGTATGTTAGACCTCCCGATATTCATGAGTAATTCACACATCTCAAAAAAAAAAAGAGAAACTAATGTAAAGCTTATCTCATAAGCCACATAGAAAGACAAAACAAAGTACAACAAATAATACACATTATACAACTTTCATATGCATATGATGTCATCAACAATAAAGGTACAACATGCGCGTTATTGCATAAGTATCTTGTAAATTATACTATATATAAATATATACCTTGAAAGTGGCTCTTTAAAAGTAAGTCAACATGTGATATTTTCTTGTTTGTATGATCGGTTTGTTGTCTTCTTATTAAAGATATTTTTTTGTTTGTATGACCAGTTTGTTGTCTTCTTATTAAATATTGTGTCCAACTATTAATTTTAAATTACTTTTATAATAATTTGATAAGGATCATCTAACTTCTGAAAATCACACAAAGCATATAATAATACCATATTGCAAAGTTAGTGATATATATTACATGTGAACACCAGAAACACCCTACTCTTATATTATGTAGTCTGAGACAGACTAAAAGCAACCTTAAAACCAGCCCTCAATGGCTAACACAGTTGCCGAGCTTGTGTTCATCCCTGTACCAGCGGTTGGTCATATAATGTCCACCATCCAGATGGCTAAAGTACTCGTGAACCGGGATCAAAGGCTCTCAGTAACCGTTCTTCTTATAAACCCTCCTCACCCAGTCCCCACTCTCATCACCTACATCGAATCGTTGGCAAAAAATACCATCGAACGCATACGATTTATTAAAGTCCCACAAGATCAAACTCCCCCAAAGCTTGACCTCAAAGCCTTCTTTGTTTCCATGTATGAATACATCAACAGTCATTGCAAATACATCAAAAACATCTTGGTTGACATGATAAATCAACCTGGTTCCAGTAGGGTGGTTGGATTTGTTGTTGATGTATTTTGCACTGGCATGATAGATGTGGCTAATGAATTTAATGTTCCTACATACGTGTTTTACGCTATGAATTCTGCTTATCTTGGCTTTAACTTTTATCTGGAGACACTATGTGTGGATCAGAAGCAAGGTGTCATTAAGCTGAGTGACTCGGAAGGTGAGATGGTTGTTCCGAGTTTTGTAAATCCAGTGCCGATGAAGGCTTTTCCGGCGGATTACCAGATACAAGATGGGTTTGACTTTCTGGTGTGTTCTTTTCCGGAATTGAGAAAGGCTAAAGGGATAATGGTTAATACGTTTTTGGAGTTGGAAACACACGCGATTAAGTCGTTTCATGACACCAACGTCCCACCTGTGTATCCCGTGGGACCCGTACTCAATCTAGATGGGATAGTCGGAGAAGTTCACGACATGGATGTAATTAGCTGGTTGGATGGTCAACCACCATTGTCAGTGGTTGTGTTGTGTTTTGGGAGTGCGGGAAGTTTTAATGAGGTCCAAGTGAAGGAGATAGCACTTGGTTTAGAACGGAGTGGTCATCGTTTTGTATGGTCCCTACGCCTAACTCCTGATCTAGAACAATCATTTAGTGACCCAAGAATGGTACTGCCAGATGGGTTCCTGGAACGCACCTTGGAAACAGGGAAAGTTATAGGATGGGCCCCACAGACGTCGTTGTTAGCCCATGAAGCAGTAGGGGGGTTCGTGTCCCACTGTGGGTGGAACTCAATTCTAGAGAGCTTGTGGTTCGGTGTACCAACGGCCGCATGGCCGATGTATTCTGAGCAGCAACTTAATGCATTTGAAATGGTGGTGGAGCTTGGATTGGCAATCGATTTGAAAATGGATTATAAATTCAACTTCTTAAATCCCGATGCCAATATAGTTATTGTTACGGCAAAGGAGATAGAGACGGGGATAAGTCGACTTATGGAGGATAAGGAGGTCAGAGCAAAAGTGAAAGAGATGAGCAAACTGAGCAGGGCAACGTTGGCCGAGGGTGGTTCATCATATGCTTCTGTTGGCTACCTTCTTAAGGAAATCATGAGTAACATCATATGAGTTTGATGTTTGTACGAGCTACTATTTATTGTATTCTGAGAATGTTCTCTGTGTGCTTCGAAGATGAGCTAAGAAGCATAATTACATGTTTTATTTTCACTTTTATATGAATTATTACACCAGGAGAACTTATTTGAGGGCGGATGCCTTGGTCAATAGGTTGGGTTTGGCTGCTAAGTAACAACTAAATACATTAATATCTATCAGAGTTGCACAAAAGAACCAGCTCTTGTGAAACCGGTTTGTTAAGTGATAAAGGATCGGTTTGGTTTGGTTTTAACCGGTTCCAATTGTTACAATGGGGGAATTCTCCAGCTGATATCAAACCGGCGACGGTTTGAAAGGGGACCAGTTTCACCAAACTGGTTTCAAAATCGGTTTCAGATCGAGTTGGGAACCGATTTCTGTTTGCCAACCAGTGTTTTTGTTCACCTCTAACATCTTTAGTTACACAAGGGAAAAAATTGAGGTCAGCAATCAGTTATGGGGTTTCCATCAGTGGCGAAGTTTGAGATTTCATACCAGGGGGTCGAAAAACTATATACTCAAAAATTTCTATAGAACTAGGGTACACCTATTTTAATTAGCGTGTGATCACATAAGGGTCAAAATGGCAGAAAAGGTGACAAAAATTGGGGACAACTAAATTGATATCCTAGGTCTTTACAAGCCACCTCAGTAATAGGTTCGTTTCTCCTTGCGAGCCTAGTCAAGCTCAGTGTGTGAAGCTTGAGCCAAACTCGTTTATTAAATGAGCTCAAATTTAAGCTCGGACTCATTTAAACTCGATTCAATTTGATGAGCTGGAATGTATATCCTTAATAGCAATCACCATCAAATGCTAATTTCTTTTTATTAAAAATATATATTCACCAATCAATTAATTAAATACATGATGTATGTAGGACCCATTTCCCTTCGCATGGTCTTTTTCTTAGTTATCATATTTACGAGTTACGTGCCTTACATGACCTTCTACTTTATGTCTATGACTTCAACAAAATTGGATCATTAATAATTAATTATGTAGCTGACTTTGACCAAGTACTTATATTTTTGGGAAAATTACCGATCTAGTCAAGACTTTAATCAAATTATCAATCTAGCCACCTCATGCGTCCTTGGAAGGCCACTCACATGTATGAGATGAGTCTTTCAAGCATGGGATGAGTCCTTGGGGCGAAACCCAATAAAAAATAGACACGTGGCCACAGACGTATGGGATGAGTCCGCGGACGCTTGGGTTGAGTCCGCGGACGTATGGGATGAGGCTTTCATATGTGGGATAGGATGAGTCTTTACACGTGTCAGTTGGGGATTGGCGGACGCAATACTTGGCCATGCAGACACATCAGAAGACTTGGATCTGTGAGTGGCCTTCCAAGGACACATGAGGTGGCTAGATTGGTAATTTGACTTTTTTCTTGGCTAATTTTATTATTTTTCCAATATTTTTTTATAGATAAATATGTAAGTGCTTGTCCGAACATGTGTTTAAAAGTGATTTGAAAAAATCAAGCACAAACTATAATCTAAAAAACAAAGATCTGACTGACGTGGGTAACATAATTTAATACTTTATGGTGCACAAAATGGACTCAATGACCATAAGATTGGGTCTTGCCAGCAATGCAATGACCTCAACAGTCAGAAATCTATCCTATTTATACAGAGATCATCAAACATAACAAAATACAAGCTCTAAACTAACCATCAATGGCAAACACAGCTGCAGAGCTTGTGTTCATCCCTGCACCAGCGGTTGGTCATATAATGTCCACTGTCGAGATGGCGAAAGTACTCGTGAACCATGACCAAAGGCTCTCAATAACCGTTCTTCTCATGAGCTCTCCTTACCCCGTCCCCCCTCTCACCACTTAGCTAAAAACACTATCGAACGCATACGATTCATTGAACTACTCCCTCTAGATCAAACAAAGCTCGACGCCAAAGCTCGCGTGAATTCCTTCATTGATTTCATCAACAGTCATTGCAAACATGTCAGAAATATCGTGGCTGACATGATAAATCAAACTGGTTCAGGTAGGGTTGCTGGGTTTGTCGTTGACATAACATGTGGAGGCATGATAGATGTGGCTAATGAGTTTGATCTTCCGACGTATGTGTTCTTCACGTCTACTGCTGCCTATCTTGAATTTAACTTGTATATCGAGACAGCATGTGTGAATCAGAACCAAGATGTTATTGAGCTGATTAACTCAGAAGGTGAGATAGTTCTTCCGTCTTTTGTTAATCCGGTGCCAACGAAGGTTGTTCGGGCGGTGTGCCAGATTGATGAGGGGTTGGACTTTCTGATATATTCTTTCCGGCAATTGAGAAAGGCTAAAGAGATCATGGTTAATACTTTCTTAGAGTTGGAAACACACGCAATAAAGTCGTTTCCTAACACCAACTTCCCACCTGTTTATCCCGTGGGACCTGTACTCAATCTAGACGGTGTAGCAGGAAAAGCCGAAGACAAGGATGTAATTAGTTGGTTGGACGATCAACCTCCATTGTCGGTGGTGGTGCTGTGTTTTGGGAGCATGGGAAGTTTCAATGAGGTCCAAGTGAAGGAGATAGCACGCAGTTTAGAACAAAGTGGTCATCGATTTGTGTGGTCGCTACGCCGGCCTCCTCATCTAGAACAATCATCGGAAGGGAATGCTGATAATTATGATGGGGTACTACCAGATGGGTTCATGGAGCGCACCTTGGGAACAGGAAAAGTGATTGGATGGGCCCCACAGGTGTCGTTGTTATCCCATAAAGCAGTGGGGGGATTCGTGTCTCACTGCGGGTGGAACTCAATGCTAGAGAGCTTGTGGTTTGGTGTACCAACGGCTACGTGGCCAATGTATGCTGAGCAGCAACTTAATGCATTTGAAATGGTGGTGGAGCTGGGATTGGCAGTGGACCTGAAAATGGATTATAAGATCGACATGTTTAATCCCAGCGCCAACATAGTCATTGTCACGGCAGATGAGATAGAGAGAGGTATTAGGCGACTAATGGAGGATGACGAAGTTAGAGCAAAAGTGAAAGAGATGTGCAAACTGAGCAGGGAGACGTGGCTGAGGGCGGTTCATCATATGCTTCAGTTGACTACCTTGTTCATGAAATCACGAGTAACGTCGCATGAGTTCGAAATTTGTACTACTATTACTATTAATCATATTCTTAGAAAATTTTCATTCAGCTCAAAAATCCCAAATGCATAATTACATGTTTTATTTTCATTTTAATTAAGAAATGATCAAAGTCAACCCACTGACTTTTTTTGTTTAAATAACCAGTTTTCTTGTTTCTTAAAGTTTATATCGGGTTCAATTTATTGATTTAAATTACTTCTATAGTAATTTGATGAAGATCAAATCACACAAAGCATATCATCATCATTCAGGCGAACCATGAGTTTTGCAAGTGCGTCTTTAAAAAATGATCAATGTCAACCCACTGATTTTTTTTTGTTTATATAATCAATTTTGTTTTTTTTTAAGGCTTATATCGAGTTCAATTATTGATTTAAATTACTTTTATAATACTTTGGTGAAAAGATCAAATCACAGAAAGCATATACATTTACTTATAGGGAATGAGACATAACCCAAAAAATACAAGCTTCAAACCAGCCTTTAATGGCTAACACAGTTGCTGAGCTTGTGTTCATCCCTGCACCAGGGGTTGGTCACATAATGTCCAACATCGAGATGGCTAAAGTACTCTTGAACCGGGATCAAAGGCTCTCAGTAAACGTTCTTCTCATTAACCCACCTTACCAAGTATCCGCTCTCACCACCTACATCGAATCGTTGGCTAAAAACACCATGGAACGCATACGATTTATAAGCTTCCTCAAGTTCAAACTCCACCAAAGCCTGACCTCAAAGCCTTCATGGTTTCCACGTATGAATACATCAACAGTCATTGCAAATACGTCAGAAATATCGTGGCGGACATGATGAATCAACCTGGTTCCAGTAGGGTCGTCGTTGGGTTTGTCGTTGACGTATTCTGTACCGGCATGATAGATGTGGCTAATGAACTTAATGTTCCTACATACGTGTTTTATACTTATAATTCTGCCCATCTTGGGTTTAACTTGTATTTGGAGACGCTACGTGTGGATCACCACCAAGATGTTATTGAGATGGGTGATTCGAAAGGTGAGATGGTTGTTCCGAGTTTTGTTAATCCTGTGCCGATGCAAGCTTTTCCGACTGAGTACCAAATACACGACGGGTTGGACTTTCTGATGTGTTATTTTCCGGAATTGAGAAAGGCGAAAGGGATAATGGTTAATACTTTCTTAGAGTTGGAAACACACGCAATTAAGTCATTTCATGACACTAACTTCCCCCCGTGTATCCCGTGGGACCCGTACTCAATCTAGACAGGAAAGTTGAAGATGCTGGTTCCAGGGATGTAATTAGCTGGTTGGACGGTCAACCGCCATTGTCAGTAGTGGTGTTGTGTTTTGGGAGTGTCGGAAGTTTTAATGAGATCCAAGTGAAGGAGATAGCACTTGGGTTAGAACGAAGGGGTCAACGTTTTGTGTGGTCACTATGCCGACCTTTGCTAGAACGATCATCGGGAGGGCTCGCTGATAATAAGTATGACTGGGTACTGCCAGATGGGTTCCTGAATCGCACCTTGGGAATAGGGAAAGTAATTGGATGGGCCCCACAGGTGTCATTGTTGGCACATGAAGCAGTGGGGGGGGGGGGGGGGGGTTCGTGTCCCACTGCGGGTGGAACTCAGTGCTAGAGAGCTTGTGGTTCGGTGTACCAATAGCCGCATGGCCAATGTATGCTGAGCAGCAACTTGTTGCATTTGAAATGGTAGTGGAGCTGGGATTGGCTGTTGACTTAAAATTGGATTATAAGATGGACGTATTGAATCCCGACGCCAATACAGTCACTGTCACAGCAGAAGAGATAGAGAGGGGGATAAGGCGAGTAATGGAAGATAACGAGGTTAGAGCAAAAGTAAAAGATATGAGCAAACTGAGCCGAGCAACCGTGGCTCAGGGCGGTTCATCATATGCTTCAGTTGACTACCTTGTTCATGAAATCATGAGTAACATCACATGACCTCATATGCTGTATAAGTTACTTATATTCTCAGGTTCCATTGGAATAATGGGTAAAAAACATAGTTACATGTTTTATTCACCTTTATTTGACTTATTATACTATTAGAGCTCATATATGTTGTGTTCACCATTTCTTAAACCACCTTGTGAAGATGTATAAGTATAACTGAATATACAAAGATGTGGCCAATATAGCTAATTCCTTCACTATGTTGGTCAATAATATTTAGGGACTAAACTTAGGTTGGTCACTAGTCATTCCAATAGACTAGTGGTATAATTAGCGACTTCCTTCGCTATGTTCGTCAATAAATCAATGCAATATATGTCAATCACCCAAAAGAGACATCTGTGGATGGCAGCGGGAGTTCTAGTTTGGGCGGTCACGCATCCTGGTAGCGTGTCTGTTGTGGTTGTTCTGGGATAGTATACAAAGCCAATACTGTAAAAAACATCAAATCCATTGAAATCCTTCTTGAATCTGCATTTCTCCTTGTCTCCAAGTCGTTTAAACCGCTTTCAAAAGTTGTTAACAATGTTGGAACCACCAAAACTTCCTTAGAACTGTATAGAAACCGTTTTTACACGTCGTGGCGTTCCAAAACGCCATCCATACCTTCCAAAACACCACCTGTGTAGGATTGTGTAATGCGCAATGTTTAAGCAACACGGATCAAATGCCATAAGAAGTCGGCGTTCCAAATTCTCCACAGCCGTTCCAAAACGCCAGGCTTGAATTATTCATCCTATTTGTCCATCTCACATGTCGCAAATTATTCTATTACTCTAGTGCGTGTTTAAGGACGTAATTTAGCAATAATTTACACAAATTTAGTGCCTTTCGAAAATACATGTCATGTACCGATCAATAAATGATTTCAATTTCCTCACGGACCCTATGGAAGGGAGATCTACTCAGCGAACAACGGATCTGCTCGTCTTTGGCTGGGCTGGGGGGAAACATGCTTGTGTAGACCTCACTGGGGTTTCCCCTTTGGTTGGTTTAAGGGAAAGCGGGTTTGTAGTTGGACAAGCAGCAAGAAAGGCAGAATCAAAGAAAGTGGATAAGCACGCTAAAGCTTGCGCAGAGAACCAGCATGTCTTTGTCCCTTTTGCCTTTGATACTTTTGGCTCCCTAGCCCAGAAGCTATCCACTTCTTGACGAGGGTTCAACGGTTCGTCCACAACAATTGTTCAACCCCAAGGGGCAGGGGTTTGTGTTTGAAATGTTAGGGTTCGCAATTCAGAAAGGTTGGCGGCACAGCTTGTTGCCCGTCTACCTTTTGTTTTAATGTAACTTGACAAGTTTTCTGGTTTATATATATCTAATGGAAAAAAATAATAAAAAAATAGATTAACCCATCACATATGCAAGTTGCACACCCCCCCTCTAGACATAACATTTACCCATCGGTCAAACGATATGTATAACATATTTAAACAGCCACATTACCTGTATACGGATGTGTATCATCACGTTGGTTGCCCTATAAGGGCGTATACGATGACTGCCTTATACAGACGTATACATGTCCTATATGGGTGTATACAAGAAAATCGTACACCCCTATACTATACAGACTTATAACATCAAATCGATACGGTTTCACTAATTTTAACGTTATTTTACTAATTTTCTGAAAATAACGTTAAAAGTGTCGGGCGGTTAATATGCATCATGTGGTGGCGTTGATAGCATGCAGTCATGCACGAATTGGCCATTGTCCCGATTGCTAAGTATTATGTGGCTTATGTTCAAGGTTTGATGCAAAACTACTATCGAGCCGAGGGTCTTACTGGAAGCAGCCTCTCAATTCCGACGGGTAGAGGTAAGGTTGTCTATCTTACTCTCCACAAACCATACCTTAGCTTTGCTATTGATAATGATGAATCTACTCCAATATAACTAGTTTAATACCCGTCCGGCGGACGGGTTACGCTAACAACGTAACAAACAGTGTGACCCAGCACACGGCTTGGGTTCATATCAAAATAACGACTCGAACTCTTGGAAATCAAACTGCTATGTGGGTGCGGCTTTGATTGTACCAGATCGACACTACAATACACAACAAATCATTTATATGAACAAAACATAAGCACAGGTGGCTAAAACCTCAATATACATCTCCAGTCTAACACCGTAGATCGCTAAAGACGATAAAACTTACAAACGCAGATTCAACATGTTGTATGAATTTAAATTAACTGTAAAAAAATTAAGCACTTTAGATCGCTTGTTGGAGGATGCGGTTGCTTGTCGTGGTAAGCAGGTTAGTCTATCTTTTCTCTTGCTGGAGACCTGTAATATATCAATTAGAATTAAGAACTGGAGACCTGTAATATATCAATTAGAATTAAGAACACTTGTTGTTTCTAACTCCACATTTGCTGTTTCTAACTCCTTAAGACTTAAAGCATCACTTAAGTTATCATCTTCATTTTCTCTCAACAGCAACCGTAAGTTTGCCATATTTAGTTATTAGCATCAAGAACTTGAGCTTCAGCAATTACTAAGGATATTGCTTGAGCACACTCCTTAGTCCATAGGCATATACTTAAAATAATATAACAATTTAAATGTATATTATTATATCTGAAAATTCCATTTTTTGTTCCACAAATTTAAATTAAAGTATTATACTAAATAACTTTATAAATGAAACTACAAATTGCAAAAAGGGGGGATAACATATGAGATACCTCAAGAAGAGGATGTTTCTTGGCTGCTGACGTACTTGCTTTATCTAAGTGAGCCTTTGAATAGCAGTGAACTAAGTTTGCTTACACCACAAGCTGTATTATAATCTAATAGGATAGGTATGTAAGAAATAGTACTTGTTGCGTCTCAACCTGTAAGGCCATTGTCTTGATTCTTGTCATAATCTTCAAAAGAACCCCTTGAATGTGTCTCAGTTTCTTTGAGACAGCAATCCATCTTCTCATCAATAGTATCCTTTCTGGACCTCTCGTGGAAATGAATAACAAACTGTACATATCATAGAGGAAAATATCATCTTGCTAAATTTCATTTGCCTTAGGGTTTGTACTCTGACCCGTGAACATCTAGGTAGGAAAATACACCATCTTTGGGGCATTGCTGAGGCTGTGTAAGTAATGGAGTATGGCTTTCCAAAAGGACTGCTCAACAAAATATATATTCCTGGTATTAAATAAAAAAGAAGTAAAAGTCTTTTTAAAATGATCCAAATACATATCTATATTATTTAACTATATTTATCACCAAAAGGAGTTAACCGACTCTAGCTTCATCTACTGGTGTCGGCTTGTGGCATCTAAGTTCGTATGTTTGCCACATGGAAGTTATATCTCTCACCTGTAAACTATAATGTATTGAAGATTTTTAACAAATTGATTTAGTAATTTTTGCTTCTACTCAGAAGAGGTTACAAGAGAGCACCAGAACTTCTATTAGAGGATCTTCATCTTCTGTGTAAGATCCTTGTGGTCATTAACTGCTAATAGATGCTACAAAAATCAACACATAAAGACATACTACTTAGCATAAAAGAGACGAAATTTGATTTTAGGGGTGCGTTTGTTACTAATTTTAGTTTTTATTGTGTATTTGATTTATGGATATACAGTAAAAAATTACGTTGTACGATAATAAGTATGGGATATCTCTGAATATTTATCTAGATCCGCCACTAACGTGGTGTCTACTTGACTCAGTTTTTTTCATATTTCGTATGACTACAACGCAGCGCATGGTCACACAATAAATAAAATAAATAGGAACTTTAATAAAAAATACCAAAAACAACCAAATAAGTTAGCCGACACAACACTCAGAATCTTGTCTTGTACTTGTTTATTACTTACGTAGTTGTTCATTAGAAAAAACGAAGACAACTAACAGGACAATTAGGTTGTGTTTTTTTACTTATGTTAATTATGGAGTTTACAATGAATTTTGTTTATCCTTACTCCCCGTTTTCCTCCAACAAAGTTCCAGTTGTCAATGGCGAACACAGTTGCAGAGCTAGTGTTCATCCCTGCACCAGCAGTTGGTCATATAATGTCCATCATTGAGATGGCAAAAGTACTCTTAAACCGTGATCAAAGGCTCTCAATAACCGTTCCTCTCATAAACCCTCCTTACCCCGTCCCCGCCTTAACCACCTACATCGAATCATTGGCTAAAAACACTATCGAACGCATACGATTCATTGAACTCCCTAAAGATCAACCACCACCAAAGCTCGGCCCCAAAGCCTTCCTGACTTCCTTGTATGAGTTCTACAAGAGTCATTGCAAATACGTCCGAAATATTGTTGCAGACATGATGAATCAAACTGGTTCTGGTAGGATCGTTGGGTTTGTCGTTGACGTGTTCTGCATCGGCCTCATGGATGTGGCTAATGAATTTAATCTTCCCATGTATGTGTTTTTCACTTCTGGTTCTGCCTTTCTTGGCTTTAACTTGTATGTCGAGACGCTATGTGTGGATCAGAACCAAGATCATGTTATTGAGATGAGTAACTCGGAAGGCAAAATGGTTGTTCCAAGTTTTGTTAATCCAGTACCGATGAAGGTTTTTCAGGCAATATTCCAGGTACAAGACGGGTTGGACTTCCTGATCTACTCTTTTCAAGAGTTGAGAAAGGCTAAAGGGATAATGGTTAACACGTTCTTGGAGTTGGAAACACACGCAATGAGGTTGTTTCCTGACACAAACTTCCCACCTGTATATCCTGTGGGACCTGTACTCAATCTAGACGGGGTAGCTGGAAAAGCTGATGACATGGATGTGATTACGTGGTTGGGCAATCAACCGCCATTGTCAGTGGTGTTTTTGTGTTTTGGAAGTATGGGATGTTTTAGTGAGGTCCAAGTGAAGGAGATAGCACTCGGTTTAGAACAAAGTGGTCATCGTTTTGTGTGGTCCCTATGCCTAACTCCTTCTATAGAGCAATTACTTGATGACCCAAGAGTACTATTGCCTAATGGGTTCCTCGAGCGCACGGTGGGAATAGGGAAAGTGATTGGATGGGCTCCTCAGGTGTCGTTGCTAGCCCATGAATCAGTTGGAGGGTTCGTGTCCCACTGCGGGTGGAACTCGATGCTAGAGAGCTTGTGGTTCGGTGTACCAACAGTCGTATGGCCAATGTATGGTGAGCAGCAACTTAATGCATTTGAAATGGTGGTGGAGGCTGGGATTGTCAGTAGACTTGAAATTGGATTATAAAATTGATATGTTTAATCCCGGAGCCAATATTATGACTCTCATGGCAGGGGAGATAGAGAGGGGGATAAAACGAGTAATGGAGGATAACAAGGTTAGAGCAAAAGTGAAAGAGATGAGCAAACTGAGCAGGGTGACGGTGGCCGAGGGTGGTTAATCATATGCATCGGTTGACTACCTTGTTGAGGAAATCATGACTAACATCATATGAATTCAAATTCTGTGTGAGTTACTACTAGTTATATTATCGGTTGTTTTGGAAGACTGGTCAAAAAACTGTTTGTTTTATTTTAACCTTTATTTGAATTATTACACTACTTTATTTGAATTACTACACTATTAGAGCTTATATATGTTGTGTTCACCTTATGTTTTGAATATAAACCATCCTGTAAAATATACAAACCTTGCATGCTTTAACTTTTAGAAGTCCGAAACCAAAAAATAAAAAAAAAATAAAAAATAATAATCTGACATGTAAAGAAAATAAGAGAAGCAAATTTTAAAAGATAGAAAATGAAGAGTTGGGCTGGGATTCGAACGAACCACATGCGGATTCCCAAGTTCTACCACATGCCCAACAACACTTAGGGGTTGTTAATGGTTCAGATTTCATACTGGTTCAGCATTTAATGTATCAGACTGTTAGTTTCGCGAACAGACGTCTGAATGATTCAAACATTTGCCTCTAAATGGTTAAGCATTATACTAAGTTTGAATGGTTAACATCTCTTATCTGAATTGGCCAGACATTATTGCTTCTGAACGGTTAAGGATTATACTGGCTCTTAATGGTTCAGATTTCTTACTAGTTCAGTACTTAATGGTTCAAAACTCTTTCTGTATCCGCACTTATCCACCTCGGCAAAAAAATCATCAATAGCGCTTCCCTTTCCATACAAGGGGCGCCATTGATGGGGCGCTATTGATGCCCAACGATTACAATAGCGAGCAATAACGGATGGAATTGTGGTCCTCACTTCAATTTTATGGAGCGCAAATTAGACCCAATGAGTGCATGTTGCCAGTATGCAATGACCTCAACAGTCAGAAATCTATCTTATTTATATAGAGATCATCAGACTTAAACAAAAAGCAAACTCTAAACTAACCATCAATGGCAAACACAGCTGCCCAGGGTTGGTCACATAATGTCCACCATCAAGATGGCTAAAGTACTCTTGAACCATGACCAAAGGCTCTCAATAACCATTCTTCTCATGAACCCTCCTTTCCCGTCTTCGCTCTCACCTCCTACATCGAATCGTTGGCTAAAAACACTATCAAACGCATTCGATTCATCCAACTCCCACAAGATCAAACACCACCAAAGTTCGACCCCAAAGCGTTCATCATTTCCTTGTATAAATACATCAACAGTCATTGCGAAGACGTTAGAAATATATTGCACGACATGATAAATCAAACTGGTTCGGGTAGGATCGTTGGGTTGGTCGTTGACATGTTATGCACGGGCATGATAGATGTGGCTAATGAATTTGATGTTCCTACGTACGTGTTCTTCACTTGTAATGCTGCTTTTCTTGATTTAACTTGCATTTCGAGACGCTTTGTGTGCAACAGAAGCAAGATGTTATTGAGCTCAGTAACTCGGAAGATGATATAGTCGTTCCCAGCTTTATTAATCCGGTTCCAATGAAGGTGTTTCGGGCATTGTACCCGAAACAAGACGAGATAGAGTATGTGTTGTCTTCTTTTAGTAAAACGAGAGAGGCTAAAGGGATAATGGTTAATACGTTCTTGGAGTTGGAAACACACGCGATTAATTCGTTTTCAGGTACCAACTTCCCGCCGGTGTATCCTGTGGGACCCGTACTCAATCTAGACGGTGTAGCCGGAAAAGCGGAAGACGTAGATGTGATTAGCTGGTTGGACGGTCAACCGCCATCGTCGGTGGTGGTGTTGTGTTTTGGGAGTGGGGAAGTCTTAATGAGGTCCAGGTGAAGGAGATAGCACGTGGTTTAGAACAAAGTGGTCATCGATTTGTGTGGTCGCTACGACAACCTTCGCTAGAACAATCATCAGAAGGGCTCCTTGATAATTATGATGGGGTACTGCCAGATGGGTTCCTGGAGCGCACCTCAGGAATAGGGAAAGTGATTGGGTGGGCCCCACAAGTGGCGTTGTTGGCACATGAAGCAGTTGGGGGATTCGTGTCTCACTGCGGGTGGAACTCGATATTAGAGAGCTTGTGGTTCGGTGACCCAACTGCTGCGTGGCTGATGTATTCTGAGCAACCGTTAAATGCTTTTGAAATGGTGGTGGAGCTGGAATTGGCGGTTGACTTGAAATCGGATTATAAGGTCGACCCGTTTAATGCCGGCGCGAATATAGTCATTGTTATGGCAGAGGAGATAGAGAGGGGGATAAGGCGAGTAATGGAGGATCACGAGGTCAGAGCAAAAGTGAAAGAGATGAGCAAACTGAGCAGGGCAACCGTAGTCGAGGGCGGTTCATCATATGCTTCAGTTGGCTATCTTGTTCGAGAAATCATGATCATATAACTTTAAATTTTGTTTTTGAATAAAGTGTATCTGGTCAGCAACTTCCTTCACCATGTTGGTCAATAAATCATGTAACATAATGTGTCACAATTACTCAAATGAGTATATTGATGGATAGAAACTTATTAGCTGTGGAAAAATCAATTCTACAGCAGGAAAACAAATAATCAAAAACACGAACGTTTTACCTTCTGAAAGAAAAACAAAACAAACTGAAAAACGGCACGCAACATGAGCACGAACACGTTCAAAAATCGATGTACCATTGCTTTTAGACAAATGTCATTGTTGGCAATAACACGCAGCACAATGAATCATGTGCCAATGGGACCATTTAACTTATAGATCCATTATCGTCCAAAAGCTTCTGGTAGCAAAATGCCATCATCTTTTCACAAGAAAGACAACAATTTAAGGAACCATTTTCTAGCGAAGAAACTCTGGTCTAGTGGTACCAAGGTGTTGGAAGTGTAGGCATTGTCTTTCCAAATAACAAGGGCTTAGTCTCTTTACAGAATGTGTAATAGTCCACGCTCCTTTATACCCTTTCAATAGTCATGGTAGAGGAAATAGAGGGGATAACAAGGTTAGAGCTAAAGTAAAAGACATGAGCAAAGCTATGCTAAGCAAAGCGCATTGCGCCTTATGTAACATAAGGCGACGTCTGTACAAGAAGCGCAACTGAAGTGCACGTTTTACGGTAAAAATCGACCTAAGGCGCACACTTTTTGTACATGGCTTGTTTTTGTGTAGCTGAGGGTTGTACAATAGGCTTTTTATGTTGTACATTTATGTTTTTCCATTATAAAACATACATAAAGCTTGAATATAGCTAAATCATAGACATTGGATGCTAAACACTTATGGGATATATAACATAAATGGGATATTGGATTTAAATAATCCGAACTTTCACATATTGGCCGATAACACTCTGAACTTTCAGTTTGGACAGCAACACTCCCAACTTTCAACTTATTGGCTGATAACACTCCCGACAGCAACACTCCCAACTTTCAACTTATTGGCTGATAACACTCCAAAACCAGTGCCACGTCAGCATTTGGGAGTGCTATTGGCCAATAAGTTGAAAGTTGGGAGTGCTGCTGTCCAAACTGAAAGTTCAGAGTGTTGTTGGCCAATATGTGAAAGTTGAGATTATTTAAATCCAATATCCCTAAATTTGCGCTTTGCATACTAAACACTTTTGTGCGCTTCCGTTTTTTAAACCAAGGCTGAGGGCAGTTCATCATATGCTTCAGTTGGCTATCTTGTTCAAGAAATCATGAGTATCATATGACTTCAAATTCTACATGAGTTACTGTAAAGAGTTAACTATCATTTTCATCCCTTTAGTTTGTCCAATTATTCCAGTTCAGACCAAATTTCAAATTTGTACCGTTTCCGTTCCTGACATTCTTGTAACATGTCAGTTCCGTCCAAAAAAGCATGAGTTAACTATCTTTTTCGTCCATGTGGTTTGTCCAATTATTCGATTCAACCTTATTTTTTTGGATCGAACTGCCATGTTTCAAGAATATCAGGGACGAAAATAGTACACATTTGAAATTTGGCCTAAACTGCCATAATTGGACAATCCAGGGGACGAAAATGGCAGTTAACTCTACTATAACTTATACTCTCCACTAAGAAGACTACCCCAAAAGACTAACTACATGTCCTTTTCACCTTTGTTGATGTGGGGATGAAACTAGAAGTCTTTTTCTTTGTTGATTATGATATATGCATCATATGGCAAGGTCATAAATGTGGTCCTGATTTTCTTTTTCAACTTCACAAACAAAATATCAACAAAGAGAGGGTCAGACCATTGACCATGCACTATAACCAAGTTGCAGGTAATTCCAGGTTCATTACATACACCCATTTTATATCTGGAATTTTTCTCGTGTTAGTTACAGTTAGGGGTAGCAATTCCTAACACGACCGGAATCCAACCAGAACGTGACAAAAAAAAAGGTTTTGTATCCGTTAACACAACCTATTTTTAAATGGTTTGGGTTCGGATTGACCCACATGAAACAGGTTGACCCATTAACCCGTTTAAGTATTAAAAAAAATCTATAATTTTTTTTTCCGTTTTGTATTTTTCTGAAGATACACTTGCAATTTCAAATCCATTTACAAAATTTACGATATGTTTTAAAAAAAAAACATTCAAATTGCCCATTTTACAACCCAACAACCCGCTTATAACTCGTCAACATGTATGATCATATAAAAAAGAACAGAATAAGGAGGTCGTGTTTGGGTTGACCCGAATTTATGTGTGTGCAGATTAGACTTGAAATATTTGACACGAATAATAACATGGGTTGGGTTCGGGTTGCACATTCCAACCCGTCAACCCGACAAAATTGACACCCCTAGTTAAAATTGTCATCCAAGATAGCAACCTCACCTTGATGGCTATATTCAGTTTGTGAACTCCACTATCCACGACACAAAAGTCGCTATCTCAGGTAGAAATTAACTCAAAACATAAAAATTGCCTGCATTTATCATTGAAGCGTTAAAAATATAACCAATTTAAAAAAAATCCCTTGAGACGTATTTACGACAACACAACATCACCTTAGCAAGGCTTCCGAAACCTCAATCAAGCTTACCATTTTTACAAAGCCTGGACAGTTTTAACCATGATCAATGTGATAGTTTTGAACTACCACCAATGTTCATAAGGATTCTTCAACCTGCAAAAAGAACAAATACTTTTTCGAACTTACTTTGTGCATAACTTTAGTAATTAATTTGACAACGAGATTAACATATACCTTCAAGTACTCGGTAAAACCAACACATAGTGCCACTCTTAAATCTTCTCAAAGAATGCAGTTGTAGATCAATTATCCAAGCGGTTTTAAAAATTTATGGATAAGAGCAAGTTGACACTCACCCTGCTTGTGGTATGCTCATATAATGTATATATGTGTGGGCGCTCGGAGGACAAAAGTGAAAGTGCACTAATTTTAACGTTATTTTACTATTTCGTGAAAATAACGTTAAAGGAGGGGGATGGTTAATCATGCATCATGTGGTGGCGTTGATAGCCGAAAGACAAGGGGGTACCTGCATTAATCGGCGTTTGTCTCAATTGTTGAGTGTTATGTGCCTTATGTCCAAGGCTTGATGCAAAACTGCTATCGTGCCGGGGGTCTCACTAGAAGCAGTCTCTCTATTCCTACAGGGTAGAGGTAAGGTTGTCTACATCTTACCCTCCTCAGACCCTACCTTAGCTTTGCTATTGGTGGGATATACCGAGTATGATGATGATGACGATGAAGAGTAAGTTGACACTAGACACGTTACAACAACAAGAAACAAGTACACAGTTTTTTTTATGGTGAGTATCCTTTTATTGAGACGTGTTACAGATTTCTTATTTGAAACAACTAGAAAAGAAATGTTTGGTTCATACATATCAAAATTAAAATAAACGAAAAGTAGACACAGAAACATACCATTATATTAAAATCGTAACGCCTGAGAGCTTGGTCGATCAACAAGGTGCTTCCGGTTATTTGTGGATGAATCCGTCATCAATAGTTTAGCATCGTGCCAATAATTGGTATGGGTGGAGTAGGTAAAAAATCACTTTTTAACCAAAGTGTGGGTTTTTTCAATTAAATTTGATGCCTTCCAATATAAGCAAACTTAAATTTAATCAGTAACAAAACTGCTACTAAGAAATTTGTAGATTTATTTGTGTTTCAATGCAAATTACAGAGAATCGATTTCCGCTAGTTGTAAATGATGTATAGATTAAAAGCTTTGAGTAATGTAAAACCTTAGTCTTGGTTTAAAAAAGTGTGCCTAGGCGCGAGGCGCAAACCTCAGCGCCTTATGTAGCCTGAGGCGCAGGTTGTACAGAAACCGCAGATGAGGCGCACTTTTTTGCTGAAGAATCTACCTTGAGACGCGCGCGTGATGTACATGACCCATTTTCATGCAGCAAATTGTTGTAAATCATACTTTTCAGGCTGTACATGTATGCAATTTCAATATTAAAACATGTATACAGCTTATTTGTGTCTAAATATCCTAAATATCATGCAAATGATCCTAAAAACCTATATAATATATAAAAAAAAATATGCAATCACCTTGCGCCTGGCATACCAAAAGCCCACCGCTTTTGCGGTCTGTGCCTCAATTTTAGACCTCGTCGCTTTTGTGCGCTTTGCGCATTTTAAAACCATGACCTTAGTACGCCAAGTTTTTAATATGTCACACCCCTAGTGGATTTTTTGACACCCACAGATATACAACTCGTATATTCACTTTTTACAAGAAATATACGAGTTGTATATCTTTTTTTACATGAAATATACGGACTCGCATACAGATATACGAGTTGTATATATATATTTTTAACACGTAAAAACATGAATTTGCTTACTTTAAAGCATCAAAGTTATCATACACAAAAACACAAACCCACAAACTGATTTCAAATAATAAGTTGCTTTACCTATCCCGCTCATACCAACTACGGACACAAGCTTCGTCAAATATGAAGATAAATCGCCAACCTTTAACTCCCTTCGATGGTGATGCCGTTAGTTTCTGCAGATCGGAATTAATTCCCATGGAAGCTGCACAAGAATCGACTCTTGAAAAGATTCAAAGGTTTCAGCCGCCATCGTTTTGGGTTAAATTGGATGCGAAAGAGAATGAAGGGTTGGTTGGCATTGGTAATGGACCGAACGTTCAACGAACAATTTATGAATTGTGCAGCGGGAAGTTCGTTTATATTTGTTCGTTTAGTAAATGAAAGGACACGAACAAGAAATTTTTTTCAATAAGTTTAACAAGTGAACATGAGCCCATCATTGGCCGCATACGATTAATCGGGGTGAACCTCCGATTAGTGATTAATCGGCGATTAGTCGGGATTTTTACAACGTTTATGGTCGTGAACGTTTGGTAATGCATTTGTTAATATTCGCTCGTGTATGTTTATTTGTGAGCGTTATTTAAATTTTTTTAATGATACATTTTTATTTAATGGCTTTAGTTTTAAAATTTTGAAATCATAGTTATATATATGCCTCGTCTAACATTTTTAATTTCATTATTTTCAGCTTTTGTTAAAGCTTGACAAACTTCGTAGTTTTTGTGGTAATTGTGTGAAGTCTTATTTATTTTAGTGGATTGTTTGTAATCTTTTTGTGTTATTTTTGTTTTGAACCTGGAACCCAAAAAACAACCGGAACAAAATAAAATAAAAAAACCCGAAGAACACCCCTAAACATCACATATCATCATAAGCATTTTTTTCAACATGATGTTGGATTTGCAAACAAGAGCTTACAAACTTTTTAACTCTTAACGATGTAACATTAGAATTACTTATTTGTATAAGTACTTTGGTGATCTTGATATAACATATATACAATGGTTAGCCGGCGAGTGTTGTATTTGTTATGTCAACAAAGGTTGCTTAAAAATGTGTCTATAAAATATAATAGACAGTTTAAAAATATAAATCCGAGAATAATTTTTGTATTATGCATCTTTTAAACATATTTTAATTACATATTTATTAATGGATTTGGCATCAACTTTTTTATTATGCAACCAACTATAATAGAAAAACGTATAATCGAATGATAACGCTTGAAAATTGAAAATCAACGACACAAATGGAAAAAATTCCTGGGTTTGCCACCGAATACACCGACACTACTCACCGCCACCATCTATGCTATCACCAATCGGACGCCACTGGCACCACCGTTATCATTGGCACCACCTACACAGGCGTCGTCAATGACCCGATCAATACCTTCATTACACGACACACGCCCACGACCCACCCCACCCACCACCTCCTTCGCTGTGACAACGACCGCTTAGCCCATTACACGCCTTTCAAATTAGACAATTTTTTATCAAACCACCTTAAAGATGAAAATCACAAAAACAAATCTAACAAAGTTTGTTCATATTTGGTGTTACCAACATGAGCTTAAACTTTAGCAAAAGAAATCCCAAATTTAAGCGACATTTTTCATAAAATCTTGAATAAGATAACCAAAAGATGAGTACGATGAACCACCCTCCACCACCGTCGATCTGCTCTTCTCACCTTTCTTTTTCACTTTCGTTCTCACCAAATCATCCTCCATCAGCCGCCTTATCCAATTTTCTATCTCCTTCGCTGTGACTACAACCGGTTCTACCATTGGGATATATAAATTCTTTTTATAATCCATAGTGATCTCCACAGCTAATCCTAGCTCCACCACCAAATGAAATGCATTCATATGTTGCTCGGCATACATAGGCCATGTTGCCACTGGTATACCGAACCACAACTCTCCAACAATGAGTTCCACCCGCAATGGGACACGAACCCTCCAACTGCAGAGTGACCTAGCCCGCCACTTGTGGGGCCCAACCAATAACTTTCCCTATTCCAGTCGTTCGCTCTAAAAACCCTTCTGGCAAAACCACTCTGGGATCCTCGTAGTCTCTCGTGACTCGAGATCTTTTATTTGCAGGAGGTTGACGTAGCGACCACACAAAACGATAACCACTATGTTCTAAAGCACATGCTATCTCCTTCACTTGAAACACCTCAAAACTACCCATGCTCCCAAAACACAAGAACACGACCGAGGAAGGCGGTTGATTATCCTAACCACCTGATGAGGTCATCATCCAATGGTTTTTCGGCACCCGAACCACCTTCTAGGTTGAGTATGGGCCCCACCGGATACATAGTGTTGTCAGAAGACAACGACTCGATTGCGTGGGCCCCACCAAAACACAAGAACACGACCGAGGAAGGCGGTTGATTATCCAACACCGAGAGTCATCATCCAAGTTTTTCAGCACCGAACCACCTTCTAGGTTGAGTATGGGCCCCACCGGATACAACGGTGGGATAGTGTTGTCAGAAGACAACGACTCGATTGCGTGTGTTTCCAATTCAGAAAATGAATTAACAATGATTGCTTTGACCTCTCTTAGTCTCCGTGCCGATGACAAAAGAAACTCTAGAGTCTCTTTGGTTTGGACCATGTTCGGAAACACCTTCGTTGGCACCGTTTTGACAAACGTTGGAACCGCTATCTTGGTGTTCGAGTGACTCAACCGGACAACGTCTTGGTTGTGATCATCACACAGTGTCTGGATATATAATTTTAACCCAAGAAAAGCAACACTAGAAGTGAAGAACACATAGGATGGAATATCAAACTCATTAGCCACATCAATCATGCATGAACAAAACATGTCAATCACAAACCCTGCGATCCGAGTTGAACCCTGTTGACTTATCATATCCCCACGATGTTTCTTACATATTCGCGGTGATTATTCATGTATTCAGCGAAGAAAGTCAAGGGGCCTTTTGAGTCACGCGTTGTTGGGGTCTCGTGTTGTGGTAGTTCAATGAAGGATATGCGATCCATACTTTGTTTAGCTAGCGATCCAATGTAGGTGGTGACTGGCGAGTTAGAAGCTGAGTTAGGAGGCTTGATGACAAGGACTGTCACAGAAAGACGTTGATCTCGATTTGCCAATACCTTTGCAATCTCTACGGTTGACATGATATGACCAAGGCCAGGGGCCGGTATAAACACGAGTTCCGCAACTGTGTTCGCCATTGTTGTTTTGAACCTTTGGTTCTTGAATTTGGTTTGTTTGAAGTTTGAAGTTATCTTGTGTTTTTATGTACCATTTCTTTTGGACAAATTTAGGGGATGCTATTGCTGATGCCATTGCCGGCAAGAACACATAGCATGTTGAATCCAATGAAACATTGGAACATATTAAATTGTCCATGTGTAGACCAATCTTTACTAACTGTTAACTTTTTCATAGACATTTAGTTCGGATTAAATATTAGGTGGGCGGCTGGGCAGGTAATGTATGACAAGTTTGGTTAATACACAAAACATTGTTGGATAAAAACCCTACTTTTTTATTCTTTATCAATATTTTAAAAACCGCTTTTTAAATCGTATCGGTTAGGCTCAAAAATGGTTCAACCGGGTTAACTAACCAACCCTATAAATTCATAAAATACAATTTCAACTCTGAAAATAGTCCAAAACTACATCACTACATGATAAAAAAAAATTTATTAAATTATTATAAGAGTTAATCCATAATAAAAAAAATATCAAAAAAATCACTGTTGGTATCTTTTTTGGCAGTAAACTTTACTAAAGAAGGTAAAGTGTTTTTGAGACCATAAAAGATTAAGGGCAAATTTTAACCATTGGCTTGGTACCGGTATGCCGGTTTAAACCGGTAAACCCAACCGGTGGTATAACTTCTTTGATGTTCCCCCAATTATAGGTATGAGGCCAAGCTTCCGACATCTGGTTTAACCGGTTCAACCGGCCGGTAAGCAGGTTTTTAAAACCTTCTTTTTTTCAAGAATAAGGCGAGTCTTGAGGCATTATGATTGGTTCTCAGTAAACTTTAAACAACTTAATAGCGCTTAGTGTAGCTCATAAACATATGCCGCTTATCCCGCTTTCTATCTCCTTGTCGACTATAAGTTAGACCCCCGCCGGGAACCATGGTAATTATCAACTGATCGATCAGTTCTGAATCAGATGACGAGTAGGAGTACGAAGATTGGTAGCGTAGTTGGAGTGGGAGTCAATTTAAAGAAAATAGAGAGAACTTAAGAGAGGGTTTGGAGATAATTTGAATGAGATGTAGCTGGTTTGATTATAATGCAACATACAAGTTTTTAAAATTTTAAAATTAATTTTTCTTTCTATGTCAACGGTCATGTGACCATTTCCTTCTCGATCCATGCGGCAAGACACCATTAACGCCCATTGGGGCGGTGGTGTTAACGGCGCCAATCCATAAAGCATGCCCCATTTTTTAAATAAGTGAACTAACTTAACTTATTTAGCCAAATGGTTGATTTCGCCACTCAAATTAATCTAAAGGTTAAAATAAGTTACTCATGAAACTAGATAACTTGTAACGGTTCAAACAGGCCTGCACTTTCACACCACTGTTATCGTTGTCACCCACCAAAACCACCAACCAATGTGTTGGTCGTTCCTCTAGCGTCACACCCATCTCTGCAACACGCCATCGCCACGCACTGCTACTTCCCTCACCCGAGCATCTCACACACCAGTTTGTTTGAGGCCACATAATAATTCATCAACCTGCAAGGAGCATAAAGATTTTTTTCAAACTCACTTTGCACATAACTTGTGTAATTAATTAGACAATAAGATTAACAAATACCTTCAAATACTCGGTAAAGCACAACAGAAGACATATAGAATGCACCTGCAGTACTTTTTCTCAAGTGATTTTAGGATGTTCTATATAAGAGTGAGTTAGACAGTATAAACTACAAGCCCAACCATTAGAATTTTTTTAATATCAAGATTCAAGAATAACCGAGTATTAGGGCTTATGATTGGTTCTTTGTAACTTTAAACAATTTAATAGCTTTATAGCTAATAACCATATGTTGATGTAGCTCAAAGTTTTCTATACCTTTGCTATGATGAAGAATGACTAAAGAGTCGAACCAAATTGGCTCAAGAAACTGAAATCTAAAATTCATCCCATCAAATGAATTTAAGCAAAATAGGTCATGTAAATTAGTATTATACTGATTTCGATATGACGTATACAAATTTATAAGTAATAAAAAATCCTCTAATTGATTATTAGCCCTTACATTTTTGAGAGATATAAAACAATAAAGGTAATGAACATGTCGATACTAACAACTATTTTGCTAGAAATTGACTTAGTTAACTATTTTGTAATCAATGGTGATTTTCCATGTGACAAGTCAATCAAACTGACAAACTCATCAACAAAAACGAACAAACATTCCGAAAAGAAAGTTAATATTCACATCCATAATAGCTATAAGAAACTAACTTTTTTATAACCTGTATATTTTTATCAAGACAAGAAACCTTTATTAAAACAAAACCAGAACAAATTATTTGATTCATACATATCAAAATTTAAAAAAAAAAAGTGAAAGGTGAACATATGAACGTACCAATCAAACTTGTAATTCCTGAAAGCTTGGTTTGAAAGAGCGCACAAAGACGTATATAGACGAACCCATAATCTAAACTTTAGCATCATGCCAATAATTGGTATGGGTGGAGTAGGTAAAAGATCACCGCGTAGCCAGTGTGTGTGTGTTTTCTATTGTGTTTAATAACTAACACATATGGGTTATAACTTATAATGGTATCGTCATGGTATGCATGTGTGTGTGTTTTCTATTGTGTTTAATAACTAACACATATGGGTTATAACTTATAATGGTATCGTCATGGTATGCATGTGTGTGTGTTTTCTATTGTGTTTAATAACTAACACATATGGGTTATAACTTACAATGGTATCGTCATGGTATGCATGCATGTGTGTTTAATAACTAACACATATGGGTTATAACTTATAATGGTATCGTCATGGTATGCATTTGAATTCGATAGCGTTGGAAGGCTATTGAGGACAAAAACAAATAAAGAATAACAATATCTTAGTGTAAGCTCTCCTCCAATCTCATCCCCTTCATTAACCCTCATATCTCACTATTCACCATCCCTTTCCATTATTCATCATTTGCTTTTGTACTAATAGCCTTCTTAAACGCTATTAAACCCAAACATAAACAATAACATTTATACCAATGTTTTAAAAACCGGTATTTTAATCGTACCAGAATAGACTTCGATATAGTTGAACCGTGTTGTACCAGGCGGTTCAACCATTCTAATTAACTCTATAAATCCATAAAATATAATTTCAACTCAAAAAATATTCTAAAAGTTAACCCATAATAAAAAAATTATCCAAAAGTTCATGATTAAATACCCATTATATAGCAATTAGCAAACACTATAACAATTAAAAACATAAATGATTGAACAAAAGTCAAAAGAAGGTAAGGATGATCAGTTGAATAACTTAATTTGAAATGTCCAATGATTTTCTATTTTTGTGTGAGAAAGAAGTTTGATCGATGTAGATTATCAATTTTGGACGTTAACTTTTACACTTTAACTAAAAAGGTAATAGTCACCTAAAAATTAAAAGTTCAAATTTTGACCTTTACCGGTATGCCGGTTTAAACCGGTATAACCCAACTTACCGGCGGTATAACTTCTTTGCTGTTTCCTTAGTTTACGGTATGATTCGTGCCGGCAAGTATCCGGCATCCGGTTTAAACCGGTTTTTAAAACATTGATTTTTTACACTATAAAAGTTCTACATCTAGCAGATCTATCCGGTAAATATTTGAACCACTCAAAGATTGTAAAATCATTTTTTTCACAAGTTTCTAAATGCTAAGTATGGAAAAGCTAAATCTATAAATTATAAATTAATCCGGTAAACATTTTTACCATTCAAAGATTAGCAAAAATCATTTTTCCATAAGTTGTTAAATGCTAAGTATGGAAGAGCTAAATCTATAAATTATTATAAAATTAAGAATATAAATTTCGTCACAATGAAGTATCAAAGTTATGATAATTAGAAACACAAACACACACACACACACCTTGACTTCAAATAATGATGTTTTACCTATCCCACTCATACCAAATATGGGCACCGGCTCAACGTACTCCCAACAGCTTCTAGCAGTGAAACACCACTACCGGTTAAACCGAGAGTGGTTGTTTTTTCATCTAGATCTGGTAATTTGGTGGTGAATTATTTAGCTTCGGGGGCATCTTATTATAGGAAGGAACAAAAGATGGTTTCAGCCGCCATGGTTTAGGGTTACATTGGATTCCGAGTGAAAGATAACGGAAGTTCTCATAATTAAAGTGGGCTTTTTTATGTTAACTTTATGGCCGGCCCAAAAAAAAAAGATAAAGCTAGAGTTTGGGCCCTCCATTTTGAAGAAGGGAAATTGGATTTTGGTTAATCCCATTTAGAGGTGTCCAAATTAGTTAAGTTTGATAACCGGCTTGGCTAACTGGTTATACTGGTTAATTTAACTTTTTGACTTTAATCGTTTAATGCTTTAATTGGTTATTAATTTAACCGGTTGTTTTCGGCTATTAACCCTTTTTTTTTAATTTTTTAGTGTTTTCTCGGTTAATTGATATACTGGTTATTAAAATTGGTCAATAACCGGTTACTAACATACGGTTAAAAATAACCGCTAACTAGTCATTCCTAAATCGGTTATTAATCGGTTGCGGTTAATTTAGCAATTTTTTGTGCACCTCTGATCTCATCTAGATGTGGTTGGTCACCGCAATCACACATTTGAATATTATCACTGGCAGTCCTATCTATTAAATATTTTTCTCTTATTGCACCTCTGTTAATAAAAATTTAACGAAGTTAAGGTTTTTTTCTAATTTCAAACTGATGTTTGATCAGAACGATGATACGAGTCGAATGATGTGAAACTTACCTCAAACAGTGTTTCAAATGACTTGATTTTTGTTAATTTAAACACCCGAATTTAAACACCGTTTTCGTCATTTTAAGCACTGTTTTAAGCTAAGTTTTACATCAGTGGTGAATATGTATTATGAATTTTTATCTTTCTTTTTAAATCTTATTTTTTTCTAATGTATCCGGTTAGTTTGTGAATATGCAATTGTTCTTTTCTTTGACTTTGGTTTAGAAGTAAACAATAATATTAGAAGATATTATATGAATCTTAGACTGTGGGGTGTGGGGTTTGGATTGGGGGTTTTACACGACACGTAGCGGAGGTAGGCTTCACCAGGTCAACTCAAAAAAAGTGGGGTGTGAAGGGGCGTGGCCATCATAAAGTAGCCAACCATATTGGACCAGCCAGCCACCTCACCCTGTCACCCCACCCCTCACCCGTCCCACGCCAGGCGGAATCCCCACGCCAGAATGGCAACGCCCAGCTCAACGCTAAGCCAGGGTGGAAAAAGCTGGCGTTAAAGGGCAACTCACGCCCCAAAACACCACCCACACCCCGCAGTCTTAGAAAGTATGGATACATTTGTGTTCTTTATGAATACCCGTAATGATTGCTTTTGCCCATCCTATTTAATGTTTGTACTAGATCTGTGAGCATTACATTTTAAGAGCATTCACATCTTTCCACCAAAACATGTGTGTGAGATTTTTATAATATAAAGAGTATAAAAGATGGTTGTGAGTGAGGAGAGAGAAAATGTTACTGTTCATCTGTATATTTGGGGAGACACTGTTCACCCCCTATACTTTTTTAATATATATTGAAAGTGGTTGTGAGTGAATGAAGAGAAAATGTAATGATAAAAGTACAAAAATATTATTTAATTGAAAAGGATAGAGAAAAAGTATTTTTTTTAGTGGAAATATATTAATATAGGAGTTGTTTTTAGTGAAATGTATGTATATTTTTAGGGGTTGGATGTGAATGCTCTAAAGCATGGGCCATGTTTTTAGTAAATGGGTCTGACTTGATTTGATTGATAACTTATTTAGCTAAATGGTTAATTTTACCACTCAAGTTAATCTGGAGGTTAAAATAAGTTTTTTTTAATGGCAAAACGTCTTACATGTTAACTTATCCCGCTCGTCACAGTGTTCAAGGTCGACTCTTAACCGTCATAAAATCGTTTTCCCTACTTGTTATGCCTACCACCGCCAACACCACTACCTCCCTCACCCCAACACCTCTTACACTTTTCTCAATTAGATAGGATAGTTGAATACCTTTTCAATAGCATGAAAAATCAAAATCACAATTGGACATTTAGGGACTGTTTGGAAACTGTGAGTGATCTGAACCATTAAGTGCTGAACAAGTAATACGTCTGAACCATTAAGAGACAGTATAATGTTAAACCATTCATACGTATAATGTTTAACCATTCAGAGACAAATATTTGTATAATGTTTAACCAATCAGAGACAAATATCTGGTCCAATCAAACATTCGTTCACGAAAAAACAGTCTGAACCAATAAATGTTGAAACAATAAAAAGTCTAAACCATTTAGAGCCACATTAAAAGGCAAACAAACATACTTTATACTTTTGTAACATGTAGATGTTTTTAACTTTACGTTGTTATGCTTCTTTCACAAAACTTGGAGAGGTTTGTGTCATTTGCTAAGGTGTCAAAACTTTATTGTTTCATGTACATTAACGCACAACATCATCTATTAACGTGTCAACTTTTCATTAACATGTGTAACGTGTTATTAGCCTATTGGATGTTGTTATCAACTTTGGATGCAACGTTGCTATTGGCACAAAACATCAACATTTGATGTTTTTTAGTTGTACTATATTTAACCGTTAAATTTTGTTCTTTTTTTTTTCATAAGACCAATAAATATTCTGATAAATAAGTTATTCTCATGATTTAGATATGCAAAAGAGACTATAATTGACAATTTTTTTGTGTTTAAAAAATTGTTTATATTAACTATGAAGATCGACAAAAGAAACCTAACAAGCTTTTTTTTTTTTGGTCCTGTCAAAACTTAAGAGATGTTTGTTATCAAATCTTGAATAAGAGAACCAAAATATGCATATGATGAACCACCCTCCAGCATCGTCGATCTGCTTTTCTCACTCATCCTTTTCACTTTCGCCCTCACCAAATCATCCCCCATCAGCCGCCTTATCCCGCTTTCTATCTCCTTAGCCGGTACCACGACTGATTCTGCCATAGGGATAAACGAATCCTTTTTATAATCCAATTTGATTTCCATCGCTAATCCTAGCTCCACCACCATTTCAAACGCATTAATCTGCTGCTCGGCATACATAGGCCATGTTGCCACTGGCACGCCAAACCATAAACTCTCCAACAACGAGTTCCACCCACAGTGGGACACGAACCCTCCAACTGCACGGTGACCTAGTATCGCCACCTGTGGGGCCCACCCAATGACTTTCCCAACTCCAGATGCTCGCTCCAAAAACCCTTCCGGCAAAACCTCTCCAAAATCCTCATAGTCCATCGTGACACGAGATTTTTTATCTGGCGGAGGCTTGCGTAACGACCACACGAAACGCACACCACTCTGCTCTAAAGCACGTGCTATATCCTTCACTTGAACCTCATCAAAACTACCCATACTCCCAAAGCACAAGAAAACAACTGATGAAGGCGGTTGGTTATCCAACCACTTGATGACGTCATCCTCCAATGATTTTCCACCACCCGTACCACCTTCTAGGTTGAGTATGGGTCCCACCGGATACACCGGTGGGATGGTGTTGTCAGCAGACAACGACTCGATTGCGTGTGTTTCCACTTCCAAAAACGAATTAACAATTATTGCTTTGACCTCTCTCATTCTCCGCGCAGCTGACAAAACAAAGTCTAGAGTCTCTCTAGTCTGGACCACGGTCGGAAAGACCTTCGTCGGCATCGGTTTGACAAACGTTGGAACGGTTACCTCGGTATCCGAGTTGCTCAGCTCAACAACGTCTTGGCCCTGATCATCACATAGAGCCTGGAGGTAGAACTTAAAGCCAAGAAAAGCAGCATTAGAAGTGAAGAACACATATGTGGCAACATCAAACTCATTAGCCACATCTATCATGCAAGTACAAAACATGTCAATCACAAACCCTGCAACCCGACCCGAACCCGGTTGGCTTATCATGTCAGCCACAATGTTTTTAACATATTTGCAATGACTTTTGATAAATTCATGGAATGAAGCCAAGGGACCTTTTGAGTCACTCGGTGGCGCAATTTCTTGTTGAGGGAGTTCAACGAACAATATGCGATCCGTATTGTTTTTTAGCTAACGATTCTATGTAAGTGGTGATAGTCGAGCTAGAACCGGAGCTAGGAGGCTTGATGACTAGGACGGTTATGGAAAAACGTTGATCGCGATTCACAAATAACTTTGCGATCTCGATTGTTGACATGATATGACCAAGGCCAGGGGCTGGGATGAACACTAGCTTTGCAATTGTACTTGCCATTTTTGTTTTGGTTAATGAGTTTGGTTTGGTTTGGTTTAAACATATGTTTGAAGATATCTTACCCATTGGACCATGTTGTAGAATCTTATCGTCTAGAGGTTGTAGAAAGATCGTATTCTCATATGTCAGCATCAGTGTAACAAAGACAAAATAGATATATTAAGTAACTGGGACCTGTTTTCACAACCTTAGCCACATGACAACTGTTGGATTCATAAACAACTGAATTATGGGTGGTTAAAGGGGCTGGTACGTACGACATTTAATTATCTAGTTTTTTTATAAAAGATCATAGGTTTGTGTTCAGCATGTAGTGTAACTAGGGCTGTAAACGAACCTGTCCGTGTTCGTTCGCTAAGAAAATAATGTGTTCGTGAATGGTTCATGAACACTTACCGAATGAGACGTCATGTTCGTGTTCGTTCATTAAGGAAATGAATGTGTTCACGAACGGTTCACGAACACGAACAAACACTAACTAAATCGGCAGAGGCTAGAGGTCGATGGCAAGCACTACAAGAATAATGAGCAATAGCGACGACACCAATAGTTGTGACAGGCCATATGTCGTCGCTATTGGTTGATCTGGAACGCGATGTCCAATATTAAACCCTAGCCATCCATTTCTTATCTTGATCTAACGGCCGGGTATAACAAATGTCGACAGTATTCATTGATGTGAATAATGAGAAGAAAGGGAGAACGGTGCATAAACATGATGGAAATAAGGTTTTGTATTCTATTTGTTAAGGTAATAAAATAAATAAGAGCTTAAGAATACGAAAAGTTTGGATAAAATAAATAAATGTACAAAAATCTTTAATGAACAACATAAATAAACGAACATAACGTTCACAAACATGTTACCGAACGGTCACAAACACAACTGAACGAACGAGACCTCTGTTTGTGTTCATTCATTTAACTAATCGAACGAAATTTCTTGTTCATGTCCGCTCGTTTACTAAACGAACGAACGCAAACAAACTTCTCGTCGAATAGTTCACGAACATTTCACTGTTTTGGCTGCTATGTGCTCACCTAATAAACCCATTAGCAAACATAAAATGTTTAGGAATACCCAGGTTTTGAGGTCTTTGGTTCAAACCCATAGATGGCAGGATTAAAGAAATTTGTCATTCTATAAAAATAAAAACGATAAAAAAAACACTATAAAATGGGTTTACTTAGATAACTTATTTAGCTAAATGGTTGATTTCGTCACTCGAGTCGGTTAAAATAAGTTATTCATATGAAACTAGATAACTTATAATGGGTCCAAACATGCTTACACCATCACAGCTATACCTGCTAGTCGCCTTAGCACTCTCTTACATCGGAGTTAAATGAGTCTAAGAACGAGCCATCGAGTTGAGGCTTGAGCTATGTGCCGAGCCGAGCTTAGCTCGAGCTGTGTAACATCCGTCAAAAACGGATTTACCAAACCCGCTCCGTTTAGCAACCGAACAGTCAGTCAAAATTTTCGTTGCGAATTAAATGCCCAAAATATTTTTAAACGATCCGTAATCAATTATTATACGGGGGTATATATTTAGTTTTTGAAAAACTGTTGAAAATCGAAAAATAAAAATGAATTGTTACAGCCGGGTTTCGAACCCGGGTCTGTACCGAGTCACCTAGTGACTTAACTCTCACACACAAACCACTGCGCCAACTGCTTTGTTTGTTATGTATTTCAAACATTTAATTGATATAATAACTTTACAAATTCAAAACCGGCGCCCAATCGTTTCAGTCGTCGGAATCCCGGAATTTCCGCGAATCTTAACTACAATTTACGTTATAACGTAAACCTTTAATCACATATCGGTTATAACCGATGTTTGAAGTCCGCGACCAAATTCATAACCGCCGGAAAACTTAAACCGACGAACCCAGTCCGAAATCAGACCAAATACATCTCATTTTTCCCCTATAAATTCAACCACAACCGTCTACAAACACTTTCGCTCAAAAATCACACCTTTTCTCGGCATAATTCCACTCGCCGGAACTTTCCTATTTTTCGCCGGAAAACCGAGTTTTAATTTTCTGAACCTCACTAATCCCCTAAACCTTTACTGAAGTTACCCATACTCTTTCCAAGATATCCGGAGACTCGCTGCTGCAAGGAACCTATCGCCGGAGGTGAATTCTGTCGCCGGAGTTCTGCCGGAAAACAGAGAGTCTTGTCGGTATACTTTCTCCGCCCAGTTTTCTTCTCCGTTTCACTTTTATAATACCTTAATTAACTGTAAAACACTAATAAATCGATAAAACTTCGAACCAGCCGATTTTCCGATTTCTGGTTATTTTTCATTGAAGAAGACGATGATTGTTATCATATAAGTATAATATAAATCATGAAAATTATCGGGTTAGACACACAGTCCAGCGGTGGACTGTGTGCACATATAAAACGCAAAACGTCTCAAGTTCGAATCCCGTCTCACACGCTGCCTTAATAAAAACCATTGTTTTTGTTTACTGAACCGGAGTCGCCTAAGATATATGTTAAGTATATTAATAACCGAAATAATAACCAAGTTAGACACACAGTCCAGCGGTGGACTGTGTGTTTGTTTATATCACAGGTCACGAGTTCGAGTCCGGTCTTCAGCACCGACTCGGACAATTATCTCTTCTTTTTAAATAAGGCAGAAAAGGAAATATCTATTTTGTATTTAAGTATAATAAAAATCAAGTTATATAACATGTTGAACACACAGTCCAGCGGTGGACTGTGTGTTAGATTAAACCACAGGTCCCGAGTTCGAGACCTGTGGTATGCATGACCGTTTCGCCTTAAACTGTTTTTAAAATAAATGATTTTCTATTAATTCTAATTAATGTATATATGAAATTAAAATCGGATATATAACGGGTTAGACACGTAGCTCAGTTGGTAGAGCTGCGTGCACGCGTACGGGAGGTCTCGGGTTCGAGCCTCACCGAGCGCACAACAATATTCCGCAAACCGGTCAACGACCAGTCAAAGTCAACTGGTCAAGGTCAACTGTAGCAGAAAAAAATAAATATTTTTATTATTTTTATTTAATTATTTTAATTAAAAATCAATTATAAATACTTAAAAATAACATTTTTAAGATTAGAAAATAGCTTTAAACTCACAAAAATACACCCAACAATACTACTAAAATAGTTTAATAAAATCCGTTTACTCACCAAACCATAATGCGATTTATCTAGGTTAAATCTCACTCGTGGTTAAAACCACTTCGCGTGCATTCATCATCATCAACCGAACGCACCCACTGTGAGTGAATATTACAATTCCCCCTTTTAAATTACACGTTTTGGGGTGTGTCATGTGTTATGAAATAATTAATTTATTTATTTAAACTGGTGCCATACCACATCATGACTTAAACTTAGATTGATTTATTGTTGTGATCTACTTATATTCCGTTTGTCAAATTACATGAAACTCATACATTAAGCCCATCAGTTCCTCGTGGGAAACGAGTAGAACATCGCGTGCTTCAATTCAAATTCATTATTGTTCATGTGTGTTTTCATTGAGTTTATATTGTTTGTAGTTGTGTTATTCATATTACCATGTTTATGCAATTCATTCATCAGGCCCCTCAGTTCCTCGTGAGAGACGAGTTGAGCATCGCGTGCCTTTAATTGTTCCATTATTATTCATGAGTGTTTCATTTAACATCTTATGATTGTTGATCAAGTTATATCTAATTTTACTCATGTTTGGTTGTGCACATATTTCATAATCAATTTAAATAAATTGTTCAAATGTTTTCCATAGGATTCACTCGCCAACATTATGTTGATCCAAAAACCTTTTTACACATGATACAGGTGAACAGGTTGAAGCAAGGATAACATAGGATATGCCTTAGAAGAGAACAAAGAAGTTTAGTTTGTAGTTAGATCATGTTGTAGCAATCATTGTAAATTTCCATTTAAATTGTATTAATGAATATGAAACGTTTAATAAATGTCATGAGCTTTGATGATAACCCAATCATGCCCCGATCACCTTATCCGCTGCGGGTCGGGGTGTGACAGATTGGTATCAGAGCCATGACTATAAGGATAGGTTATTAGACCCTTAGAGCCTATACTATAGTCTGCCTAAATTTTAAATTGATTAGGTGGTTACATACAAACTTGTGATATTTATTTGTTTCATATTTGTTTACATTTCAGTCAAACATACATGCTCATATACATGTTCATTATACATATATACATATTCATTATACATATATCGATGTTCATGTATTCAATTTATTTTCATATTCTCATTATCCAAAGATTTTATGCAATTTTCAATTCTCATCAAAGTAAGTTCTGCGACGGGCATGTAGTAACTGGAAGGGTACAAGTACCGGTAGTCGGAACGTCCTGTCTAGGCTGGCATTCGTATAAATCCAATATAACGGACCAGTTTGCCTACCTGGGGACCAACGATGAGAGTACGAAGGACCTATTAGGCCAAAGCATGCCACACCAAACGTCGTTCGAACTAACCCACTTTGAGGTGTCATCGTGTCTACACCTGGACACATTCCGAACATCACACGTTGTATACATATTTCTCGATTTTCACCGGGTTTTGTGTACGCAACCAGGCAGAAACCGTGCGAACCATATGAAAAACCGGTAATTCATGGGGGCCCACATGATTACATAAGGTAAAGTATGGCGGCATGACGGGCCTAACAGCGAGCAAAGCCAAAGACATCCTATGGATGTAGTATTTTTGTATAATTATTTTATGAATGTTCATCCCTAATGCGACCCATGATCTCAAAAGCATCCAACTCATACCCTTGTCATGTATTCATTGTAGATGTCTTCTAACCTCGCCCGTAGGAAGTCGAGAGCAAGAAAAGCCCGCGATCGCATGGCTGCCTTAATCGCTCAACAAATGGCTGCCGTAATACCCAACATTGTAATCCAAGTTCAACAAGCACTTACCAATAATCCTGTCAATCAAGCAAACCAAAACATTTTCAACTCTTCCCCAAACACCACTAAATGCACCTACAAGCATTTCAAATCATGCGACCCTCCGAAATATAAAGGGACTGAAGGTGTCACCGCACTCCTCCATTGGTTTGAAGAAATGGAGAATACTTTTCTAAATTGCGATTGCCTTGATGATCGCAAAGTGCGTTATGCTACCGGTCGACTATATGGGATAGCACTTACTTGGTGGAACACAGAGAAGGCCAAACGAGGTGTGGAAGATGCTATGACCCTAACTTGGAACGAGTTGAAGGAAATCATGACCAGACGATTTTGTCCAAGGAGCGAAATCAAGAAGCTAGAAGATGAATTTTACTCATTGAAGCAAGTGGAAGGAGACCACACCACCTACAACAAAAGGTTCCTCGAATTACATCAAATGGTTCCCAACATGTTTACTCCCCTCTACCGTTTGATCGAGCACTACATTCGTGGTCTTCCGTTAAAGATTCAAGACCCTGTGATAAGTACCAAGCCTGCAACTTTGGAAGCAGCAATGGAGCTAGCAACAGAGCTCACCGAGAACCGAATCCGAAACAAAGACTTCAAGGAGGAGAAGAAGAAGGATAAAGAATCGACTGAAACCTCCGACTCCACTCAAACTGAATCCCCTTCTCAACCCGAATCCCCTTCTCAACCCGAATCCCTTTCTCAACCCAACCCTAAGAGAAAAAGAGTCGGACGACTTTTCGCTGCTACTCAACGAAATCAACCAGTTTTTCACGCTATACCCATCCGAGCTGTCCCAATCACCCAAGTGGCACCCAACTCAGCTTACCCAAATAAGAAACCATATCTTGGACCTCACCCTCAATGCAACCACTGTTTTTATCATCATCCCCTTACTTTACCTTGCCGGCTATGTACAACTTGTGGACGTTATGGTCATTTGAGCAATGTTTGTCGCACCTTTCAAGACCAAACCTTTTCCCCTACTCAAAACATGGCCCAAACTTATCACCAACCTCAATACCCCATGTTCCCATATGCTCGAGCTTGCTTCAATTGTGGCGACCCTACCCACCTTAGAAACACATGCCCTCAATTGGTTAACATTATCAACACTCAAGCCCAATCAAACCCAGTTAACCAAGTAAACCAAGAAAACCCAACCACTATGCCGCCAGCAAGAGGAAGAGTTTTCAATATCAACGCCAACCCTGTCGAAGATAATGACGGCCCAAACGAAGATACTCAGCTAGTCCTGTTCGCCGAAGATCCAGATTCAACTCCTATTGTTTAGTCTTTCTTTATCACATGTGTAGACTGTTAAAGAAATTATTGGATATTATATATTATATATTGTTTTCGGTATATGCTTTTGCCGAGGCCGTGGCTCCCCATCCATCGAGGTTGAGTTGGATCCCCATTTTATTATGTGGTTGATCTTGGCGTGCCCGCACGATCGGCTCCGTTTGTTGAGCCTTGATCGGTTACGTAATATTACATTTCAATACATGCAATATGCTCGGCTCCGTTTGATTGAGCCTTGAGTACACAGATTTATTTACATTTCCAGTTCATGCAATATGCTCGGCTCCGTTTGATTGAGCCTTGAGTGCACAGTTCAATTTACATTTCAAGTTCATGCAATACGCTCGGCTCCGTTTGATTGAGCCTTGAGCGCACATTTCAATTTACATTTCAAGTTCATGCAATACGTTCGGCTCCGTTTGATTGAGCCTTGAGCGCACATACAATTTCATTATCAGTATCTTGTGGTTGTGGTATTTGTAGTAGAGTCGCATCGAACTAACCATAACTTTCGGATAAAGTCAACGAAAATTTGACAAGGATATGGTGGATACGCCGATGGTACTTCCTATATATAAGTATTCTTGTCAAATAATCGGAGGCATTATCAGGCGGTTATGAGAGGTTCCATGCATAGGCTGTTTGTGTGGTTAAGTTATTCATATTCAGTACATTCAATATGTTCGGCTCCGTTTGATTGAGCCTTGAGCACACAATTTCAATTTCAGTACATTCAATACGTTCGGCTCCGTTTGATTGAGCCTTGAGCACACAATTTCAATTTCAGTACATTCAATACGTTCGGCTCCGTTTGATTGAGCCTTGAGCGCACATCCATTTTATTTTCAGTACATGCAATACGATCGGCTCCGTTCGATTGAGCCTTGATCGCACAGATATATTTCATTTCAGTATTTTATGTTTGTTGTATTGATTGTAGAGTTATAGGACTAATCATAATTCACTGATAAAACCAAAGAAAATTTGACAAGAATATGGTGGATACGCCGCTGGTACTTCCTATATATAAGTATTCTTGTCAAAGGATCAGAGGCATTATCGGACGGTTATGAGAAGTTCTATGTAGGATTTATTAGTTTCTTGGTAACCAATCATAACTTGTGGATAAAACTAATGAAAATTTGGCAAGAATATGGTGGATACGCCGCTGGTACTTCCTATATATAAGTATTCTTGCCAAAGGATCAGAGGTATTATCAGGCGGTTATGAGAAGTTCCAGGTAGGATTTATTATTTGCCTTGGTTGGAATTTGTGATACATTTATATCATCACGTTATTTAAAGAGATTGGATTGTGTTCCATTTCTACATAAATTAACCTCTCCATCATAACAAACGAGAGAGGAACTTCCATCATTCAAACATATATGGATTCAAATATTTGCTGTTGTGTTTATTCATGTTCAAATATTCGCTGATGTGTCTATTCATGTTCGAATATTGGCTATTGTGTTTATTCATTCGCTGATGTGTCTATTCATGTTCGAATTTTTGCTGTTGTGTTTATTCATGTTCAAATACTTGCTGTTGTGTTTATTCATGTTCAAATATTTGCTGATGTGTTCATTCATGTTCGAATATTTGCTGTTATGTTTATTCATGTTCAAATATTTGCTGATGTGTTCATTCATGTTTGGATATCAGCTGTTGTGTTTTTATTTATGTTCCATGTAGATTGTAGTGTTAGAAGTTTTGCCTTAGGATATAACCATATTTTTCCCAAACGTATCTAAACTCTTATGCATGATATCATTTTTTAGAGAATCATTCCTGTTTATCAATATTCATACAGTAGGCAACAAAAAGCGATTCCTGAATAGGGTACTTAACCTTTACAAGGAACGTTACCGCCTCGAAACAAAAACTTAAACCCTCATTTTTGCTAAGCATACAACTGTCAAACAAAACATCATCATTCTTATAGTCAAAATATATCATTATTTAAATTTCGGGACGAAATTTCTAAAAAGCAGGGGATACTGTAACATCCGTCAAAAACGGATTTACCAAACCCGCTCCGTTTAGCAACCGAACAGTCAGTCAAAATTTTCGTTGCGAATTAAATGCCCAAAATATTTTTAAACGATCCGTAATCAATTATTATACGGGGGTATATATTTAGTTTTTGAAAAACTGTTGAAAATCGAAAAATAAAAATGAATTGTTACAGCCGGGTTTCGAACCCGGGTCTGTACCGAGTCACCTAGTGACTTAACTCTCACACACAAACCACTGCGCCAACTGCTTTGTTTGTTATGTATTTCAAACATTTAATTGATATAATAACTTTACAAATTCAAAACCGGCGCCCAATCGTTTCAGTCGTCGGAATCCCGGAATTTCCGCGAATCTTAACTACAATTTACGTTATAACGTAAACCTTTAATCACATATCGGTTATAACCGATGTTTGAAGTCCGCGACCAAATTCATAACCGCCGGAAAACTTAAACCGACGAACCCAGTCCGAAATCAGACCAAATACATCTCATTTTTCCCCTATAAATTCAACCACAACCGTCTACAAACACTTTCGCTCAAAAATCACACCTTTTCTCGGCATAATTCCACTCGCCGGAACTTTCCTATTTTTCACCGGAAAACCGAGTTTTAATTTTCTGAACCTCACTAATCCCCTAAACCTTTACTGAAGTTACCCATACTCTTTCCAAGATATCCGGAGACTCGCTGCTGCAAGGAACCTATCGCCGGAGGTGAATTCTGTCGCCGGAGTTCTGCCGGAAAACAGAGAGTCTTGTCGGTATACTTTCTCCGCCCAGTTTTCTTCTCCGTTTCACTTTTATAATACCTTAATTAACTGTAAAACACTAATAAATCGATAAAACTTCGAACCAGCCGATTTTCCGATTTCTGGTTATTTTTCATTGAAGAAGACGATGATTGTTATCATATAAGTATAATATAAATCATGAAAATTATCGGGTTAGACACACAGTCCAGCGGTGGACTGTGTGCACATATAAAACGCAAAACGTCTCAAGTTCGAATCCCGTCTCACACGCTGCCTTAATAAAAACCATTGTTTTTGTTTACTGAACCGGAGTCGCCTAAGATATATGTTAAGTATATTAATAACCGAAATAATAACCAAGTTAGACACACCAGTCCAGCGGTGGACTGTGTGTTTGTTTATATCACAGGTCACGAGTTCGAGTCCGGTCTTCAGCACCGACTCGGACAATTATCTCTTCTTTTTAAATAAGGCAGAAAAGGAAATATCTATTTTGTATTTAAGTATAATAAAAATCAAGTTATATAACATGTTGAACACACAGTCCAGCGGTGGACTGTGTGTTAGATTAAACCACAGGTCCCGAGTTCGAGACCTGTGGTATGCATGACCGTTTCGCCTTAAACTGTTTTTAAAATAAATGATTTTCTATTAATTCTAATTAATGTATATATGAAATTAAAATCGGATATATAACGGGTTAGACACGTAGCTCAGTTGGTAGAGCTGCGTGCACGCGTACGGGAGGTCTCGGGTTCGAGCCTCACCGAGCGCACAACAATATTCCGCAAACCGGTCAACGACCAGTCAAAGTCAACTGGTCAAGGTCAACTGTAGCAGAAAAAAATAAATATTTTTATTATTTTTATTTAATTATTTTAATTAAAAATCAATTATAAATACTTAAAAATAACATTTTTAAGATTAGAAAATAGCTTTAAACTCACAAAAATACACCCAACAATACTACTAAAATAGTTTAATAAAATCCGTTTACTCACCAAACCATAATGCGATTTATCTAGGTTAAATCTCACTCGTGGTTAAAACCACTTCGCGTGCATTCATCATCATCAACCGAACGCACCCACTGTGAGTGAATATTACAATTCCCCCTTTTAAATTACACGTTTTGGGGTGTGTCATGTGTTATGAAATAATTAATTTATTTATTTAAACTGGTGCCATACCACATCATGACTTAAACTTAGATTGATTTATTGTTGTGATCTACTTATATTCCGTTTGTCAAATTACATGAAACTCATACATTAAGCCCATCAGTTCCTCGTGGGAAACGAGTAGAACATCGCGTGCTTCAATTCAAATTCATTATTGTTCATGTGTGTTTTCATTGAGTTTATATTGTTTGTAGTTGTGTTATTCATATTACCATGTTTATGCAATTCATTCATCAGGCCCCTCAGTTCCTCGTGAGAGACGAGTTGAGCATCGCGTGCCTTTAATTGTTCCATTATTATTCATGAGTGTTTCATTTAACATCTTATGATTGTTGATCAAGTTATATCTAATTTTACTCATGTTTGGTTGTGCACATATTTCATAATCAATTTAAATAAATTGTTCAAATGTTTTCCATAGGATTCACTCGCCAACATTATGTTGATCCAAAAACCTTTTTACACATGATACAGGTGAACAGGTTGAAGCAAGGATAACATAGGATATGCCTTAGAAGAGAACAAAGAAGTTTAGTTTGTAGTTAGATCATGTTGTAGCAATCATTGTAAATTTCCATTTAAATTGTATTAATGAATATGAAACGTTTAATAAATGTCATGAGCTTTGATGATAACCCAATCATGCCCCGATCACCTTATCCGCTGCGGGTCGGGGTGTGACAAGCTGGTCTCGGTTACAAAATGAGCCAGCTTGGTTCACGTCATCTCAAAATGAGTTTTTTAGCTAGTTTTTCTCGAGCTTCTTTTGAGCGAGCTACGAGCCGCGAGCTTTATCAACAACCTTCGTGCAAAGGTGTCATCTTTAATTTGGTCTGCATCCATTTGTGCAAAACTTTGAAGGCATTTTCTCCACTTGTTGACGAGCTGAATTTACGTTGTCATGTTGAGGCAAAACTTGGAGAGGTTTGTGTCACTTGCTAACATGTCAAATTCTTATCGTTCTATATACATTAATATTACGTCATTTATTAACGTGTCAACTTTTCATTAACACTGTTAGAAAAACTTGGAACTGGTTTGAGAGGAGTCTCACTTGATGCAATTTGCTAAAAGGAGGGTCATGGGTTTTACCATAGTGGGTCTTAAGGAGATGGGTTTCTTCTGTAATAGTGGATGGACAGAGTCATTAGTGTTGTCTGTGTGCACAAAGCGTGGGTGGCCTTTCGCCAATGAGTTTACCTGGATGGCCAGGCTTGTATAATATTTGTTCGATGTTAAAAAAAAAAAATTATGCACGCCTTTGTCCCCATGTGGAGCTTGTTATTAACCTATTGGATGTAATGTACGTGTTATTAAGTTATTGGAGGCAAACATAGCTATTGGCACAATTCTTCAACATGTGATATTTTTTGGTTTTATAAAGTGTTCAATTATACCATACTTAAAAAAATAAATCGACAAAACGAAATCTAACAAAGTGTGTCTTTTTTTAGTATAGAACTAATAAAAAAACATTTTAGTATAGAACTAATAAAAAAAACACAATCTTAAACTTTAGAAAATATTATAGATAAAAGTTACGAGATATATTTTGTCAAATCTCGAATAAGAGAGTCAAAAGATGCATATGATGAACCACCCTCTACCATCGTTGATCTACTCTTCTCACTCATTCTTTTCACTTTCATTCTTACTAAATCATCCTCCATTAGCCTCCTTATCCCGCTTTCTATTTCCTCTGCCGTGACTACAGTCGTTTCTACCATAGGGTTAAACATATCCCTTTTATAATCTAACTTGATCTCCACTGCTAATCCTAGCTCCACCACCATTTCAAACGCATTGACTTGCTGCTCAGAATACATAGGCCATGCTGCCACTGGTACACCGAACCAAAAACTCTCCAACAACGAGTTCCACCCGAAGTGGGACACGAAACCTCCAACTGCACGGTGACCCAACATCGCCACCTGTGGAGCCCAACCAATCACTTTCCCTATTCCAGCAGTTCGCTCTAAAAACCCTTCTGGCAAAACTACTCCGGGATCCACGTAGTCTCTTATGACTTTAGATGTTGTATCTGTTGGAGATTGACGTAACGACCACAAGAGACGGTAGCCACTCTGCTCTATCGCACGGCCTATCTCCTTCACTTGAACCTTGTCAAAACTACCCATACTCCCAAAACACATGAACACAACCGAGGAAGGTGGTTGGTTATCCAACCACTTGATGACGTCATCATCCATTGCTTTTCCATCACCAGAACTTCCTTCTAGGTTGGGTATGGGTCCCACCGGACACCGGTGGGATGGTGTTGTCAGCAGACAACGACTCGATTGGGTGTGTTTCCACTTCCAAAAACGAATTAACAATTATTGCTTTGGCCTCTCTGAGTCTCCGGGCATATGACAAAACAAACTCTAGAGTCTCTCTAGTCTTGAACACTGGTGGAAAGACCTTCGTTGGCATCGGTTTGGCAAACGTTGGAACGGTTATCTCAGTGTCTGAGTTGCTCAGCTCAACAACGTCTTGGTTGTGATCATCACATAGAGTCTGGATGTATAAGTTAAACCCAAGAAAAGCAGCATTACAAGTGAAGAACACATGTTGGAATATTAAACTCATTAGCCACATCTATCATGCAAGTGCAAATCATGTTAATCACAAACCCTGCCCGAACTGAACCCGGTTGGCTTATCATGTCAGCCACGAACGTATTTGCAGTGACTTTTGATGAATTCACTGAATGAAGTCAAGGGACCCTTTGAGTCACCCGTTGGTGCAATTTCGGGTTGAGGGAGTTCAATAAAGGATATGTGATCCGTATTGTTTTTAGCTAACGATTCAATGTAGGTGGTGATGGTCGAGCTAGAACCGGAGCTAGGTGGTTTAATAGCAAGGATGGTTATGTAGAGATTTTGATCTCGATTCACAAATAACTTTGCAATCTCGACTGTTGACGCGGCATTACCAAGGCCGGGGGCAGGGATGAACACTAGCTTTGCAATTGTATTTTCCATTTTTTGTTGTGGTTAATGAGTTTGGTTTGGTTGAAGTTGATACAAGTTTTGGTACCAGTGGACCATGTTGTAGAATCTTATCGTCTAAAGCTTGTGGAAGGGTTGCATCCTCATCTCTTACCCACATGACAACTGTTGGCCTCATAAACAACTGAATTATGGGTGAACACACAAAGCAGGATTTTGTAAAAAAAAAAAACAACACCACTAGTTTTAAACTTAACCCTCCCTTGCTATTTGTCGATTTATTAAAAGAATTGTTAAACAGTTTAGGAACACTCTGGCTTGGAGGTGTTCGATTCAAGTCTACAGATGACAGGATTAAAGAAATATTTTGTTATAAAAAAAGAAAAAAACAATAAAAAATGGGTTCACTTAGGTAACTTATTTAGCAAAGTGGTTGATTACGTCACTCAAGTCAATCTAGAGGTTAAAATTAGTTATTCATATGAAACTAGATAACTTACAAAGGGTCCAAACAAGCTTACACCATCACAACCATACCTACCAGTCGTGTTAGCACTTTCAGACCGCCGTCAATCCGTTATCGACTTATCGTTGTCACCCCCCCCCCCCTCCCACAACCATTAGTCATTCCTCTAAACTCATGCCCACCTCTGCACCACCGCCGTTGTGGCCACTACCTACGTCACCCCACGAAATCACCAATGTGTTAGTTTCCTTTAATGTCACGCCCACCTTAGCAACACTGTCCGCTGTTGCCACACACCTTCATGTGTGCTAGGTGTCATCTATAACTTGGCGTGCATCCATTGTTGCAAAACTTTGAAGACATTTTCTCCATTTGTTGTATTGTTGAATTTACATTGTCATGTTGATGCAAAACTTGGAGAGGTTTAACTTGCTAACGTGTCAAATTCTTATCGTTCTATATACATTAATGTTACAACGTCATTTATTAACGTGTCAACTTTTCGTTAACACTGTTAGAAAAACTTGCAATTGGTTTGTGAGGAGGCACTCCATTACCTTCATTGTGCAATTTGCTACAGGAGGGCCAGGAGTTTCACCACAATGGTCTTATGGGTGGGCTTCCTCTGTAATGGTAGGGCGACCGAGTCATCAGTGTTGTCTATATTCGTAAAGCGTGGATGGCCTTTCGCCAATGAGTTTACCCAGATGGCCAGGATGGGATAATATTCATCGGCCGTTTAGAAAGAAAAAAGAAAAACCTGCACACCTTTGTCCTCATGTACGTGTAGCTTGTTATTAACCTATCAAATGAAGGGGTGTTCTTCGGGTTTTTTAATCGGGTTTCGGGTTTTCAAAGCTAAATATTTAACATTATAACCGAACCATTCTAGGTTCGGGTTTAGAATGGGTCGTGTTAGATCAGGTTTTGAGTTAAAAGAAGAGTACAACAACTCTTGTATGTCGCTGAGAATGGAGGATATTGAAGATATAGAGTGTACTATGTATGCTGTGATATAAAACTTTTAGAAATTGGACTTCGTGATTTAAATTTTTTAAAAGAGGATGATATAAAATTTTTAGAAAATATGGTTGGCTGCATAATGGAATAGGGAATGATTATTAGGTTCTTTTAGAAGATACGACTAATTCTAGAAAATATGCTAATCGTTTTCAAGTTATTTCAAGTTTTTCGGGTTAAACCAATTATCCATTATTCAACCCTTTAACCAATCCACAAAACTACATTCGGGTTCGAGTTTACAGTTATTCGGTTACGGGTTCTCAGGGTTTCGTCTACTTCGTGTTCGATTAACTTTGGTTTTGGGTTGGTTTCATATTCTGGTTAGAAAAGACAGCCCTAATTGGATGTAACGTGTTATTAACTTATTGGAGGCAACGTAGCTATAAACAAAACTTCAACATGTGATATTTTCTTGGTTGCATACACTAATTTGTAACGGTTAAATTGATTTTTTTTAAAAGTCCAATGAATATTTTCATAAACAAGTTAGTCTCCTGATTTAGAAATGAAAAGAGACCATAAAAAACCTTTATAGGGACGACACTTTTAGAAAAGACATGTCCTCTCTAAAGGGCTTATAAAGTTTTGATTTTTATTTTTATTTTAAACTTACAAATAGGATATGTCCTCTCTATAGGGCTTAAGCATTTTTTTATTTTTTTGTAAGAAAACCTTTAGAGACGACATGTCGTCTATATAAGGCTTAAACTTTTTTTTATATTTTTTTAAAGAAAACCTATAGAGACGACATGTACTCTCTGTAGGCCTTAAGTATTTTTTTCATTTCTTTTAAGAAAACCTATAGAGACAACATGTCGTCTTTATTGGGTTTAAAAATATTTTAATATAAGTTGTTCTTATTTGGTAAATATTAATTTTATTTTTCATTTATTTTTTTGTACAAACTTGTCGTCTCTATAAATTTGTCTATAGCAACGACTCTTATAGGGACGACTCTTTGGGCTATAGGGACGAGGCTATAAAGACAAAAGTTAACAGAGACAACATGTTGTCTCTATAGGTGAAACCTATAGAGACAACATGTCCTCTCTGTAAGCTGTAAAAATGTTGTCCCTATAACGTATTTTTCTTGTAGTGATAATTCATTTTGGTCTTATAAAGTGTTCAATTATATACCCACATTCAAAAAAAAATTGAAAAAACTAAATCAAACAAAGTGTTTTATTCAATACAGAAGTGATAAGAAAACACAATCTTATTTAATAGAAAAGTCATAAGACAACACAATCTTAAACTTTAGAAAGTTACGAAATATATGTTATCAACTGTCGAATAAGAGAGGCAAAAGTTGCATATGATGAACCACCCTCCATCACCGTCGATCTGCTCTTCTCACTCATTCTTTTCACTTTCGTTCTCACCAAATCATCCTCCATCAGCCTCCTTATCCCGCTTTCTATTTCCTCTGACGTGACTACAACCGTTTTTGCCGTTGGGTTAAACCTATCCATTTCAAACGCATTGAACTGCTGCTCGGAATACACGGGCCATGTTGCCACCGGTACACCAAACCACAAACTCTCCAACAACGAGTTCCACCCACAGTGGGACACGAACCCTCCAACTGAACGGTGACCCAACACCGCCACTTGTGGAGCCCAACCAATCACTTTCCCTATTCCAACCGTTCGCTCTAAAAACCCTTCTGGCAAAACCACTCCGGGATCCACGTAGTCTGTTATGGCTTTAGATGTTGTATCTGGGGAGACTGACGTAACGACCACAAGAAACGGTGGCCACTCTGCTCTATCGCACTGGCTATCTCCTTCACTTGAACCTCGTCAAAACTACCCATACTCCCAAAACATAAGAACACAACCGAGGAAGGTGGTTGGTTATCCAACCACTTGATCACGTCATCATCCAATGGTTTTCACCGCCCGTACCACCTTCTAGGTTGAGTATGGGTCCCACTGGATACACCGGCGGGATGTTGTTGTGAGCAGACAATGACTCGATTGCGTGTGTTTCCAATTCCAAGAATTAATTAATAATGATTGCTTTGACCTCTCTGAGTCTCCGGGCATATGACAAAACAAACTCTTGAGTCTCTTTAGTCTGGAAAATTGGTGGAAAGACCTTTGTTGGCATCGGTTTGACAAACATTGGAAGGGTTATCTCGGTGTCCGAGTTGCTCAGCTCAATAACGTCTTGGTTCTGATCATCACATAGAGTCTAGATGTATAACTTAAACCCAAGAAAAGCCGCATTAGAAGTGAAGAACACATATGTTGGAACATTTAACTCATTAGCCACATCTATCATGCAAGTGCATATCATGTCAATCACAAACCCTACAACCCGACCTGAACCCGGTTGGCTTATCATGTCAGCCACGATGTCTCGTACGTATTTGCAGAGACTTTTGATATATTCACTGTATTTATTCATGGGACCTTTTGAGTCACTCGATGGTGCAATTTCCGGTTGAGGGAGTTCAATGAAGGATATGCGATCCGTATTCTTTTTAGCTAACGATTCGATGTAGGTGGTAACATCCGTCGAAAAACGGGTTTCCAAAACCCGCTTCGTTTATTAATCGAATATTAAGTTATAAAATTTCGTTGCGTATTTATGATTAATATTAATTTTAAACAATACATAATTAATAAACATTTTAGAATTTAAAAACTATAATTATTAAAAAGTAAAAATAAATTAAATAAAAAAGAAAAGAGGCTGCCGGGTTTCGAACCCGGGTCAGCCGGAAGAAACAAGCAACACCCAACCACTCTGCCACTTGACTCATTTGTGATATCTATTAAAACAAATAACATTTATAATAAAACTCGAAATCGAATTCAGTCATCAGCGCGCCCAATCCGCTGTCGCCGGAATTGCCGACGATTTCGCCAATTATCGACGGTTTCCTTTGACTGAACGCGTGTATTAACCTCGACATCGGTTATAACTGATGTCTAATCCCGCGATCTCATTCATAACCGCCGGAGAAAACCTTGACCATGAATCAAGACCAAATTCGGACTCAATTCATCCTGATTCTTCCCTATAAATTCACACCCAAGTCTCTGGTAATCTTTTCGCTCAAAATCGCACAATTTCTCGAAGCAATTACATTCGCCGGAGATATTCTGCAATCGCCGGACATTCGCCGGAAAACCGAGACTTACATCAAATCGGTAAATCTCTCGACTCTTTCGTTTTCAATCCATTGTTAGACTTATACTAACTTCAATCCAGCAACCAGAATCGGTCCCAGACGACATTGCCGGATATTCTGCACTCGCCGGAAAATCTCTGGAAATTTCGAAATCACACTGTAAACCGGTACAATCATCTAAACCTCCTGATATCTCTTGTTTAGTCATTTAATTTCACAACTCATCAATCAAAATTGTTAATTGATTCAATCAGACGGAATTCACAAATCAGAACCGACGACCATTGCCGGAATTCTGAGAAAAACATTCGATTCGGTACATTGATTCCGTAACTCTCTTAATCCATTACATTTCAATCAATAAAACGTTCGACGAACGATTTAAACAAGAACAGTCGAATATCGTTTGTCTGTGTCTTTGAACGAAGAAGACGAACTCGACATTGTGTATAAGTTTAATTAAAACGAGATATTAAACCAGGTTAGACACACAGTCCAGTGGTGGACTGTGTGCAAACACACAGCGCACGTCACGAGTTCGAACCTTACAAACGCACCGACTTTCCGAATTAAAACCAATTTTTTTAAAAACTGAATCAGAACAGGTTTCAGTATGTTTATAAGATTAATATAAACCGTAAGTTAAACAGATAAGACACACAGCCCAACTGGTTGGGGCTGTGCGCTTACAAACCAAAGGACCCGAGTTCGATCCGGCTCCCTGCAACCGGTTCAACCATTTAAATTCTTTTAATATAAACCAAATAAATTAACATTTAATTAGTATATATATAATTAAACATAGAATATTTCGGGTTAGACACGTAGCTCAGTTGGTAGAGCTGCGTGCACGCGTACGAGAGGTCCCGGGTTCGAACCTCACTCAGTGCACACTCAGGCCATAGTCCGACCGGTCAACGGTCCGGTCAACGGCCGGTCAACAAAAAAGTCAATTTTTTTTTATTTTTTTATTTTAAAATCAATTAAAAATACGTAAAAATAATATTTTTAAAGTTAGAAAATGACCTTAAACTCACAAAAATAAATCTAAAAATCCTATTGAAATTGTTAATAAAATCCACTTATTTACCGAACCATTTCGTTATTATTTTAGGTTAGTTTTTCCTCGTCGATCAAATCCCAAAACTCGTGCGCATTCAACATCATCAAAAGAACGCACCCAGTGTGAGTGAATCTCTACCAATTCCCCGTTTTAATCACATTTTGGGGTGTATCATGTGTCGCTTAATTATTTATTATATTTAAACACTTGTGCATCTATCATATTCATGATCAAATGTGTATCCAATATGTATCAGTTGTTGTGTGGATTATGTTCAGTTTGAAGTTATCATTTTCAGTACATACATTTCATCAGGCCCAACAGCTCCCCGTGGGAGACGGGTTGAGTACAGGTGCCTCATTTCGACCGGCTCCGTTTGATTGAGCCTTGATCTCACATACATCATCATAGGCTCGTCCGTTCCCCATTACCTATGAGCGGAACGTGACGTTGCCAACATATACATTATCATTCATGTCATATACTCATTCAAGGTGGTTTGTGTTTGTTTGTTTATATATGTTTGCTCACATATGATTATTGCACAAATTTTCCATATTAAATACAACAAGAAATCAATAACAAATGTTTTTAACAAGGTTCACTCGCCAACTTTTGTTGACCCAAAATCCCCCATTTTTACACATGATACAGGTGATCCAGTTGAAGCAAGAAACATATAGGACGGCCTAGAAGAATAAATCAGTTTAGGCTTTGGATTGTTTTACTTAGTTTCTTTTTCCTTGTAATTGTATGAACTTGTTTTAAATATTGAAGATGTAATTCGAATTTAATAAATATGAAACATTTTAGTAAACATCATGAGCACGACCGAGGAAGGCGGTTGATTATCCAACCACCTGATGAGGTCATCATCCAATGGTTTTTCAGCACCCGAACCACCTTCTAGGTTGAGTATGGGCCCCACCGGATACATAGTGTTGTCAGAAGACAACGACTCGATTGCGTGTGTTTCCAATTCAGAAAATGAATTAACAATGATTGCTTTGACCTCTCTTAGTCTCCTTGCCGATGACAAAAGAAACTCTAGAGTCTCTTTGGTTTGGTCCATGTTCGGAAACACCTTCGTTGGCACCGTTTTGACAAACGTTGGAACCGCTATCTTGGTGTTCGAGTGACTCAACCGGACAACGTCTTGGTTGTGATCATCACACAGTGTCTGGATATATAATTTTAACCCAAGAAAAGCAACACTAGAAGTGAAGAACACATAGGATGGAATATCAAACTCATTAGCCACATCAATCATGCATGAACAAAACATGTCAATCACAAACCCTGCAATCCGAGGTGAACCCTGTTGACTTATCATATCCCCACGATGTTTCTTACATATTCGCGGTGATTATTCATGTATTTAGCGAAGAAAGTCAAGGGGCCTTTTGAGTCACGCGTTGTTGGGGTCTCGTGTTGTGGTAGTTCAATGAAGGATATGCGATCCATACTTTGTTTAGCTAGCGATCCAATGTAGGTGGTGACTGGCGAGTTAGAAGCTGAGTTAGGAGGCTTGATGACAAGGACTGTCACAGAAAGACGTTGATCTCGATTTGCCAATACCTTTGCAATCTCTACGGTTGACATGATATGACCAAGGCCAGGGGCCGGTATAAACACGAGTTCCGCAAGTGTGTTCGCCATTGTTGTTTTGAACCTTTGGTTCTTGAATTTGGTTTGTTTGAAGTTTGAAGTTATCTTGTGTTTTTATGTACCATTTCTTTTGGACAAATTTAGGGGATGCTATTGCTGATGCCATTGCCGGCAAGAACACATAGCATGTTGAATCCAATGAAACATTGGAACATATTAAATTGTCCATGTGTAGACCAATCTTTACTAACTGTTAACTTTTTCATAGACATTTAGTTCGGATTAAATATTAGGTGGGCGGCTGGGCAGGTATTGTATGACAAGTTTGGTTAATACACAAAACATTGTTGGATAAAAACCCTACTTTTTTATTCTTTATCAATATTTTAAAAACCGGTTTTTAAATCGTATCGGTTAGGCCCAAAAATGGTTCAACCGGGTTAACTAACCAACCCTATAAATCCATAAAATACAATTTCAACTCTGAAAATAGTCCAAAACTACATCGTTACATGATAAAAAAAAATTATTAAATTTATTCTAAGAGTTAATCCATAATAAAAAAATATCAAAAAAATCACTCTTGGTATCTTTTTTGGGCACTAAACTTTACTAAAGAAGGTAAAGTGTTTTTGAGACCATAAAAGATTAAGGGCGAATTTAACCATTGGCTTGGTACCGGTATGCCGGTTTAAACCAGCAAACCCGGTATAACTTTTTTGATGTTCCCCCAATTTATAGGTATGATTCATGCGGCCAAGCTTCCGACATCTGGTTTAACCGGTTCAACCGGCCGGTAAGCAGGTTTTTAAAACCTTGTTTTTTTCAAGAATAAGGCGAGTCTTGAGGCGTTATGATTGGTTCTCAGTAACTTTAAAACAACTTAATAGCGTTAGTGTAGCTAATAAACATATGCCGCTTATCCCACTTTCTATCTCCTTGTCGACTATAAGTTAGACCCCCGCCGGAACCATCGTAATTATCAACTTTACTAAAGAAGGTAAAGTGTTTTTGAGACCATAAAAGATTAAGGGCGAATTTAACCATTGGCTTGGTACCGGTATGCCGGTTTAAACCAGTAAACCCAATTTACCGGTGGTATAACTTTTTTGATGTTCCCCCAATTTATAGGTATGATTCATGCCGGCCAAGCTTCCGACATCTGGTTTAACCGGTTCAACCGGCCGGTAAGCAAGTTTTTAAAACCTTGTTTTTTTTCAAGAATAAGGCGAGTCTTGAGGCGTTATGATTGGTTCTCAGTAACTTTAAAACAACTTAATAGCGTTAGTGTAGCTCATAAACATATGCCGCTTATCCCGTTTTCTATCTCCTTGTCGACTATAAGTTAGACCCCCGCCGGAACCATGGTAATTATCAACTGATCGATCAGTTCTGAATCAGATGACGAGTAGGATTACGAAGATGGGTAGCGTAGTTGGAGTGGGAGTCAATTTAAAGAAAATCGGGAGAACTTAAGAGAGGGTTTGGAGATAATTTGAATGAGATGTAGCTGATTTGATTATAATGCAACATACAAGTTTTTAAAATTTTAAAATTAATTTTTCTATGTTCAACGGTCATGTGACCGTTTCCTTCTCGATCCATGCGGCAAGACACCATTAACGCCCATTGGGGCGGTGGTGTTAACGGACGCCAATCCATAAAGCATGCCCCATTTTTTAAATAAGTGAACTGACTTAACTTATTTAGCCAAATGGTTGATTTCGCCACTCAAATTAATCTAAAGGTTAAAATAAGTTACTCATGAAACTAGATAACTTGTAACGGGTTCAAACAGGCCTGCACTTTCACACCACTGTTATCGTTGTCACCCACCAAAACCACCAACCAATGTGTTGGTCGTTCCTCTAGCGTCACACCCATCTCTGCAACACGCCATCGCCATCGCCACTGCTACTTCCCTCACCCGAGCATCTCACACACCAGTTTGTTTGAGGCCACATAATAATTCATCAACCTGCAAGGAGCATAAAGATTTTTTTCAAACTCACTTTGCACATAACTTGTGTCATTAATTAGACAATAAGATTAACAAATACCTTCAAATACTCGGTAAAGCACAACAGAAGACATATAGAATGCACCTGCAGTACTTTTTCTCAAGTGATTTTAGGATGTTCTATATAAGAGTGAGATAGACAGTATAAACTACAAGCCCAACCATTAGAACTTTTTTAATATCAAGATTCAAGAATAACGCGAGTATTAGGGCTTTATGATTGGTTCTTTGTAACTTTAAACAATTTAATAGCTTTATAGCTAATAACCATATGTTGATGTAGCTCAAAGTTTTCTATACCTTTGCTATGATGAAGAATGACTAAAGAAGTCGAACCAAATTGGCTCAAGAAACTGAAATCTAAAATTCATCCCATCAAATTTTAAGCAAAATAGGTCATGTAAATTAGTATTATACTGATTTCGATATGACGTATACAAATTTATAAGTAATAAAAAATCCTCTAATTGATTATTAGCCCTTACATTTTTGAGAGAGATAAAACAATAAAGGTAATGAACATGTCGATACTAACAACTATTTTGCTAGAAATTGACTTAGTTAACGATTTTGTAATCAATGGTGATTTTCCATGTGACAATTCAATCAAACTGACAAACTCATCGACAAAAACGAACAAACATTCCGAAAAGAAAGTTAATATTCACATCCATAATAGCTATAAGAAACTAACTTTTTTATACCTGTATATTTTTATCAAGACAAGAAACCTTTATTAAAACAAAACCAGAACAAATTATTTGATTCATACATATCAAAATTTAAAAAAAAAAGTGAAAGGTGAACATATGAACATACCAATCAAACTTGTAATTCCTGAAAGCTTGGTTTGAAAGAGCGCACAAAGACGTATGTAGACGAACCCATAATCTAAACTTTAGCATCATGCCAATAATTGGTATGGGTGGAGTAGGTAAAAGATCACCGCGTAGCCAATGTGTGTGTGTTTTCTATTGTGTTTAATAACTAACACATATGGGTTATAACTTATAATGGTATCGTCATGGTATGCATGTGTGTGTGCTTTCTATTGTGTTTAATAACTAACACATATGGGTTATAACTTATAATGGTATCGTCATGGTATGCATGTGTGTGTGTTTTCTATTGTGTTTAATAACTAACACATATGGGTTATAACTTACAATGGTATCGTCATGGTATGCATGTGTGTGTGTTTAATAACTAACACATATGGGTTATAACTTATAATGGTATCGTCATGGTATGCATTTGAATTCGATAGCGTTGGAAGGCTATTGAGGACAAAAACAAATAAAGAATAACAATATCTTATTGTAAGCTCTCCTCCAATCTCATCCCCTTCATTAACCCTCATATCTCACTATTCACCATCCCTTTCCATTATTCATCATTTGCTTTTGTACTAATAGCCTTCTTAAACGCTATTAAACCCAAACATAAACAATAACATTTATACCAATGTTTTAAAAACCGGTATTTTAATCGTACCAGAATAGACTTCGATATAGTTGAACCGTGTTGTACCAGGCGGTTCAACCATTCAAATTAACTCTATAAATCCATAAAATATAATTTCAACTCAAAAAATATTCTAAAAGTTAACCCATAATAAAAAAATTATCCAAAAGTTCATGATTAAATACCCATTATATAGCAATTAGCAAACACTATAACAATTAAAAACATGAATGATTGAACAAAAGTCAAAAGAAGGTAAGGATGATCAGTTGAATAACTTAATTTGAAATGTCCAATGATTTTCTATTTTTGTGTGAGAAAGAAGTTTGATCGATTTAGATTATCAATTTTGGACGTTAACTTTTACACTTTAACTAAAAAGGTAAATAGTCACCTAAAAATTAAAAGTTCAAATTTTGACCTTTACCTGTATGCCGGTTTAAACCGGTATAACCCAACTTACCGGCGGTATAACTTCTTTGCTGTTTCCTTAGTTTACCGGTATGATTCGTGCCGGCAAGGATCCGGCATCCGGTTTAAACCGATTTTTAAAACATTGATTTTTTACACTATAAAAGTTCTACATCTAGCAGATCTATCCGATAAATATTTGAACCATTCAAAGATTAGTAAAATCATTTTTTTCACAAGTTTCTAAATGCTAAGTATGGAAAAGCTAAATCTATAAATTATAAATTAATCCGGTAAACATTTTTACCATTCAAAGATTAGCAAAAATCATTTTTCCATAAGTTGTTAAATGCTAAGTATGGAAGAGCTAAATCTATAAATTATTATAAAATTAAGAATATAAATTTCGTCACAATGAAGTATCAAAGTTATGATAATTAGAAACACAAACACACACACACACACCTTGACTTCAAATAATGATGTTTTACCTATCCCACTCATACCAAATATGGGCACCGGCTCAACGTACTCCCAACAGCTTCTAGCAGTGAAACACCACTACCGGTTAAACCGAGAGTGGTTGTTTTTTCATCTAGATCTGGTAATTTGGTGGTGAATTATTTAGCTTCGGGGGCATCTTATTATAGGAAGGAACAAAAGATGGTTTCAGCCGCCATGGTTTAGGGTTACATTGGATTCCGAGTGAAAGATAACGGAAGTTCTCATAATTAAAGTGGGCTTTTTTATGTTAACTTTATGGCCGGCCAAAAAAAAAAAGATAAAGCTAGAGTTTGGGCCCTCCATTTGAAGAAGGGAAATTGGATTTTGGTTAATCCCATTTAGAGGTGTCCAAATTAGTTAAGTTTGATAACCGGCTTGGCTAACTGGTTATACTGGTTAATTTAACTTTTTGACTTTAATCGTTTAATGCTTTAATTGGTTATTAATTTAACCGGTTGTTTTCGGCTATTAACCGTTTTTTTTTTTATTTTTCAGTGTTTTCTCGGTTAATTGATATACTGGTTATTAAAATTGGTCAATAACCGGTTACTAACCTACGGTTAAAAATAACCGCTAACTAGTCATTCCTAAATCGGTTATTAATCGTTACGGTTAATTTAGCAATTTTTTGTGCACCTCTGAGCTCATCTAGATGTGGTTGGTCACCGCAATCACACATTTGAATATTATCACTGGTAGTCCTATCTATTAAGTATTTTTCTCGTGTTGCACCTCTGTTAATAAAAATTTAACGGAGTTAAGGTTTTTTTCTAATTTCAAACTGATGTTTGAATAGAATGATGATACGAGTCGAATGATGTAAAATTTACCTCAAACAGTGCTTCAAATGACTTGATTTTTGTTAATTTAAGCACCCGAATTTAAACACCGTTTTCGTCATTTTAAGCACTGTTTTACGCTAAGTTTTACATCATGGTGAATATGTATTATGAATTTTTATCTTTCTTTTTAAATCTTATTTTTTTCCAATGTATCCGGTTAGTTTGTGAATATGCAATTGTTCTTTTCTTTGACTTTGGTTTAGAAGTAAACAATAATATTAGAAGATATTATATGAATCTTAGACTGTGGGGTGTGGGGGTTTGGATTGGGGGTTTTACACGACACGTAGCGGAGGTAGGTTTCACCAGGTCAACTCAAAAAAAGTGGGGTTTGAAGGGGCGTGGCCATCATAAAATAGCCAACCATATTGGACCAGCCAGCCACCTCACCCTGTCACCCACCCCTCACCTGCCCACGCCAGGCGGAATCCCCACGCCAGAGTGGCAACGCCCAGCTCAACGCTAAGCTAGGATGGAAAAGCTGGCGTTAAAGGGCAACTCACGCCCCAAAACACCACCCACACCCCGCAGTCTTAGAAAGTATGGATACATTTATGTTCTTTATGAATACCCGTAATGATTGCTTTTGCCCATCCTATTTAATGTTTGTACTAGATATGTGAGCATTACATTTTAAGAGCATTCACATCCTTTCCACGAAAACATGTGTGTGAGATTTTTATAATATAAAGAGTATAAAAGATAGTTGTGAGTGGAGGAGAGAGAAAATGTTACTGTTCATCTGTATATTTGGGAGACACTATTCACCCCTATACTTTTTTAATATATATTGAAAGTGGTTGTGAGTGAATGAGAGAGAAAATGTAATGATAAAGGTATAAAAATATTATTTAATTGAAAAGAATAGAGAAAAAGTATTTGTTTTTAGTGGAAATATATTGATATATGAGTTGTTTTTAGTGAAATGTATGTATATTTTTAGGGGTTGGATGTGAATGCTCTAAAGCATGGGCCACGTTTTTAATAAATGGGTCTGACTTGATTTGATTGATAACTTATTTAGCTAAATGGTTAATTTTGCCACTCAAGTTAATCTGGAGGTTAAAATAAGTTTTTTTTAATGGCAAAACGTCTTACATGTTAACTTATCCCGCTCGTCGCAGGTTCAAGGTCGACTCCTTAACCGTCATAAAATCGTTTTCCCTGCTTGTTATGCCTACCACCGCAACACGAGTACCTCCCTCACCCCAACACCTCTTACACTTTTCTAAATTAGATAGGATAGTTGAATACCTTTCCAATAGCATGAAAAATCAAAATCACAATTGGACATTTAGGGACTGTTTGGAAACTGTGAGTGATCTGAACCATTAAGTGTTGAACAAGTAATATGTCTGAACCATTAAGAGACAGTATAATGTTAAACCATTCATACGTATAATGTTTAATCATTCAGAGACAAATAATGTTTAACCAATCAGAGACAAATATCTGGACCAATCAAACATTCGCTCACGAAAAAACAATCTGAACCTTTAAATGTTGAAACAATAAAAAGTCTAAACCATTTAGAGCCTCGTTAAAAGGCAAACAAACAGTACTTTATACTTTTGTAACATGTAGATGTTTTTAACTTTACGTTGTCATGCATCTTTCACAAAACTTGGAGAGGTTTGTGTCATTTGCTAAGGTGTCAAAACTTTATTGTTTCATGTACATTAACGCACAACATCATCTATTAACGTGTCAACTTTTCATTAACATGTGTAACGTGTTACTAGCCTATTGGATGTTGTTATCAACTTTGGATGCAACGTTGCTATTGGCACAAAACATCAACATTTGATGTTTTTTAGTTGTACTATATTTAACCGTTAAATTTTGTTCTTTTTTTTCATAAGACCAATAAATATTCTGATAAATAAGTTATTCTCATGATTTAGATATGCAAAAGAGACTATAATTGACAATTTTTTTGTGTTTAAAAAATTGTTTATATTAACTATGAAGATCGACAAAAGAAACCTAACAAGCTTTTTTTTTTTTTGGTCCTGTCAAAACTTAAGAGATGTTTGTTATCAAATCTTGAATAAGAGAACCAAAATATGCATATGATGAACCACCCTCCAGCATCGTCGATCTGCTTTTCTCACTCATCCTTTTCACTTTCGCCCTCACCAAATCATCCCCCATCAGCCGCCTTATCCCGCTTTCTATCTCCTTAGCCGGTACCACGACTGATTCTGTCATAGGGATAACGAATCCTTTTTATAATCCAATTTGATTTCCATCGCTAATCCTAGCTCCACCACCATTTCAAACGCATTAATCTGCTGCTCGGCATACATAGGCCATGTTGCCACTGGCACGCCAAACCATAAACTCTCCAACAACGAGTTCCACCCACAGTGGGACACGAACCCTCCAACTGCACGGTGACCTAGTATCGCCACCTGTGGGGCCCACCCAATGACTTTCCCAACTCCAGATGCTCGCTCCAAAAACCCTTCCGGCAAAACCTCTCCAAAATCCTCTAGTCCATCGTGACACGAGATTTTTTATCTGGCGGAGGCTTGCGTAACGACCACACGAAACGCACACCACTCTGCTCTAAAGCACGTGCTATATCCTTCACTTGAACCTCATCAAAACTACCCATACTCCCAAAGCACAAGAAAACAACTGATGAAGGCGGTTGGTTATCCAACCACTTGATGACGTCATCCTCCAATGATTTTCCACCACCCGTACCACCTTCTAGGTTGAGTATGGGTCCCACCGGATACACCGGTGGGATGGTGTTGTCAGCAGACAACGACTCGATTGCGTGTGTTTCCACTTCCAAAAACGAATTAACAATTATTGCTTTGACCTCTCTCATTCTCCGTGCAGCTGACAAAACAAAGTCTAGAGTCTCTCTAGTCTGGACCATGGTCGGAAAGACCTTCGTCGGCATCGGTTTGACAAACGTTGGAACGGTTACCTCGGTATCCGAGTTGCTCAGCTCAACAACGTCTTGGCCCTGATCATCACATAGAGCCTGGAGGTAGAACTTAAAGCCAAGAAAAGCAGCATTAGAAGTGAAGAACACATATGTGGCAACATCAAACTCATTAGCCACATCTATCATGCAAGTACAAAACATGTCAATCACAAACCCTGCAACCCGACCCGAACCCGGTTGGCTTATCATGTCAGCCACAATGTTTTTAACATATTTGCAATGACTTTTGATAAATTCATGGAATGAAGCCAAGGGACCTTTTGAGTCACTCGGTGGCGCAATTTCTTGTTGAGGGAGTTCAACGAACAATATGCGATCCGTATTGTTTTTAGCTAACGATTCTATGTAAGTGGTGATAGTCGAGCTAGAACCGGAGCTAGGAGGCTTGATGACTAGGACGGTTATGGAAAAACGTTTATCGCGATTCACAAATAACTTTGCGATCTCGATTGTTGACATGATATGACCAAGGCCAGGGGCTGGGATGAACACTAGCTTTGCAATTGTACTTGCCATTTTTGTTTTGGTTAATGAGTTTGGTTTGGTTTGGTTTGGTTTAAAACATATGTTTGAAGATATCTTACCCATTGGACCATGTTGTAGAATCTTATCGTCTAGAGGTTGTAGAAAGATTGTATTCTCATATGTCAGCATCAGTGTAACAAAGACAAAATAGATATATTAAGTAACTGGGACCTGTTTTCACAATCTTAGCCACATGACAACTGTTGGATTCATAAACAACTGAATTATGGGTGGTTAAAGGGGCTGGTACGTACGACATTTAATTATCTAGCTTTTTTATAAAAGATCATAGGTTTGTGTTCAGCATGTAGTGTAACTAGGGCTGTAAACGAACCTATCCGTGTTCGTTCGCTAAGAAAATAATGTGTTCGTGAATGGTTCATGAACACTTACCGAATGAGACGTCATGTTCGTGTTCGTTCATTAAGGAAATGAATGTGTTCACGAACGGTTCACGAACACGAACAAACACTAACTAAATCGGCAGAGGCTAGAGGTCGATGGCAAGCACTACAAGAATAATGAGCAATAGCGACGACACCAATAGTTGTGACAGGCCATATGTCGTCGCTATTGGTTGATCTGGAACGCGATGTCCAATATTAAACCCTAGCCATCCATTTCTTATCTTGATCTAACGGCCGGGTATAACAAATGTCGACAGTATTCATTGATGTGAATAATGAGAAGAAAGGGAGAACGGTGCATAAACATGATGGAAATAAGGTTTTGTATTCTATTTGTTAAGGTAATAAAATAAATAAGAGCTTAAGAATACGAAAAGTTTGGATAAAATAAATAAAGTACAAAAATCTTTAATGAACAACATAAATAAACAAACATAACGTTCACAAACATGTTACCGAACGGTCACGAACAAACTGAACGAACGAGACCTCTGTTTGTGTTCATTCATTTAACTAATCGAACGAAATTTCTTGTTCATGTCCGCTCGTTTACTAAACGAACGAACGTAAACAAACTTCCCGTCGAATAGTTCACGAACATTTCACTGTTTTGGCTGCTATGTGCTCACCTAATAAACCCATTAGCAAACATAAAATGTTTAGGAATACCCATGTTTTGAGGTCTTTGGTTCAAACCCATAGATGGCAGGATTAAAGAAATTTGTCATTCTATAAAAATAAAAACGATAAAAAAACACTATAAAATGGGTTTACTTAGATAACTTATTTAGCTAAATGGTTGATTTCGTCACTCGAGTCGGTTAAAATAAGTTATTCATATGAAACTAGATAACTTATAATGGGTCCAAACATGCTTACACCATCACAGCTATACCTACTAGTCGCCTTAGCACTCTCTTACATCGGAGTTAAATGAGTCTAAGAACGAGCCATCGAGTTGAGGCTTGAGCTATGGGCCGAGCCGAGCTTAGCTCGAGCTGGTCTCGGTTACAAAATGAGCCAGCTTGGTTCACGTCATCTCAAAATGAGTTTTTAGCTAGTTTTTCTCGAGCTTCTTTCGAGCGAGCTACGAGCCGCGAGCTTTATCAACAACCTTCGTGCAAAGGTGTCATCTTTAATTTGGTCTGCATCCATTGGTGCAAAACTTTGAAGGCATTTTCTCCACTTGTTGACGAGCTGAATTTACGTTGTCATGTTGAGGCAAAACTTGGAGAGGTTTGTGTCACTTGCTAACATGTCAAATTCTTATCGTTCTATATACATTAATATTACGTCATTTATTAACGTGTCAACTTTTCATTAACACTGTTAGAAAAACTTGGAACTGGTTTGAGCGGAGTCTCACTTGATGCAATTTGCTAAAAGGAGGGTCATGGGTTTTACCATAGTGGGTCTTAAGAAGATGGGTTTCTTCTGTAATAGTGGATGGACAGAGTCATTAGTGTTGTCTGTGTGCACAAAGCGTGGGTGGCCTTTCGCCAATGAGTTTACCTGGATGGCCAGGCTTGTATAATATTTGTTCGATGTTAAAAAAAAAATAAATCATGCACGCCTTTGTCCCATGTGGAGCTTGTTATTAACCTATTGGATGTAATGTACGTGTTATTAAGTTATGAGCAAACATAGCTATTGGCACAATTCTTCAACATGTGAATATTTTTTTGGTTTTATAAAGTGTTCAATTATACCATACTTAAAAAAATAAATCGACAAAACGAAATCTAACAAAGTGTGTCTTTTTTTAGTATAGAACTAATAAAAAAACATTTTAGTATAGAACTAATAAAAAAAACACAATCTTAAACTTTAGAAAATATTAGAGATAAAAGTTACGAGATATATTTTGTCAAATCTCGAATAAGAGAGTCAAAAGATGCATATGATGAACCACCCTCTACCATCGTTGATCTACTCTTCTCACTCATTCTTGTCACTTTCATTCTTACTAAATCATCCTCATTAGCCTCCTTATCCCGCTTTCTATTTCCTCTGCCGTGACTACAGTCGTTTCTACCATAGGGTTAAACATATCCCTTTTATAATCTAACTTGATCTCCACTGCTAATCCTAGCTCCACCACCATTTCAAACGCATTGACTTGCTGCTCAGAATACATAGGCCATGCTGCCACTGGTACACCGAACCAAAAACTCTCCAACAACGAGTTCCACCCGAAGTGGGACACGAAACCTCCAACTGCACGGTGACCCAACATCGCCACCTGTGGAGCCCAACCAATCACTTTCCCTATTCCAGCCGTTCGCTCTAAAAACCCTTCTGGCAAAACTACTCCGGGATCCACGTAGTCTCTTATGACTTTAGATGTTGTATCTGTTGGAGATTGACGTAACGACCACAAGAAACGGTAGCCACTCTGCTCTATCGCACGGCCTATCTCCTTCACTTGAACCTTGTCATAACTACCCAAAACTCCCAAAACACATGAACACAACCGAGGAAGGTGGTTGGTTATCCAACCACTTGATGACGTCATCATCCATTGCTTTTCCATCACCAGAACTTCCTTCTAGGTTGGGTATGGGTCCCACCGGACACCGGTGGGATGGTGTTGTCAGCAGACAACGACTCGATTGGGTGTGTTTCCACTTCCAAAAACGAATTAACAATTATTGCTTTGGCCTCTCTGAGTCTCCGGGCATATGACAAAACAAACTCTAGAGTCTCTCTAGTCTTGAACACTGGTGGAAAGACCTTCGTTGGCATCGGTTTGGCAAACGTTGGAACGGTTATCTCGGTGTCTGAGTTGCTCAGCTCAACAACGTCTTGGTTGTGATCATCACATAGAGTCTGGATGTATAAGTTAAACCCAAGAAAAGCAGCATTACAAGTGAAGAACACATATGTTGGAATATTAAACTCATTAGCCACATCTATCATGCAAGTGCAAATCATGTTAATCACAAACCCTGCCCGAACTGAACCCGGTTGGCTTATCATGTCAGCCACGAACGTATTTGCAGTGACTTTTGATGAATTCACTGAATGAAGTCAAGGGACCCTTTGAGTCACCCGTTGGTGCAATTTCGGGTTGAGGGAGTTCAATAAAGGATATGTGATCCATATTGTTTTTAGCTAACGATTCAATGTAGGTGGTGATGGTCTAGCTAGAACTGGAGCTAGGTGGTTTAATAGCAAGGATGGTTATGTAGAGATTTTGATCTCGATTCACAAATAACTTTGCAATCTCGATTGTTGACGCGGCATTACCAAGGCCGGGGGCAGGGATGAACACTAGCTTTGCAATTGTATTTTCCATTTTTTGTTGTGGTTAATGAGTTTGGTTTGGTTGAAGTTGATACAAGTTTTGGTACCAGTGGACCATGTTGTAGAATCTTATCGTCTAAAGCTTGTGGAAGGGTTGCATCCTCATATCTTACCCACATGACAACTGTTGGCCTCATAAACAACTGAATTATGGGTGAACACACAAAGCAGGATTTTGTAAAAAAAAGAAAACAACAACACTAGTTTTAAACTTAACCCTCCCTTGCTATTTGTCGATTTATTAAAAGAATTGTTAAACAGTTTAGGAACACCCTTGTTTGGAGGTGTTCGATTCAAGTCTATAGATGAGAGGATTAAAGAAATATGTTGTTATAAAAAAAGAAAAAAACAATAAAAAATGGGTTCACTTAGGTAACTTATTTAGCAAAGTGGTTGATTACGTCACTCAAGTCAATCTAGAGGTTAAAATTAGTTATTCATATGAAACTAGATAACTTATAAAGGGTCCAAACAAGCTTACACCATCACAACCATACCTACCAGTCGTGTTAGCACTTTCAGACCGCCGTCAATCCGTTATCGACTTATCGTTGTCACCCCCCCCCCCCTCCCACAACCATTAGTCATTCCTCTAAACTCATGCCCACCTCTGTACCACCGCCGTGTGTGCCACTACCTACGTCACCCCACGAAATCACCAATGTGTTAGTTTCCTTTAATGTCACGCCCACCTTAGCAACACTGTCCGCTGTTGCCACACACCTTCATGTGTGCTAGGTGTCATCTATAACTTGGCCTGCATCCATTGTTGCAAAACTTTGAAGACATTTTCTCCATTTGTTGCATTGTTGAATTTACATTGTCATGTTGATGCAAAACTTGGAGAGGTTTAACTTGCTAACGTGTCAAATTCTTATCGTTCTATATACATTAATGTTACAACGTCATTTATTAACGTGTCAACTTTTCGTTAACACTGTTAGAAAAACTTGCAATTGGTTTGTGAGGAGGCACTCCATTACCTTCATTGTGCAATTTGCTACAGGAGGGCCAGGAGTTTCACCACAATGGTCTTATGGGTGGGTTTCCTCTGTAATGGTAGGGCGACGAGTCATCAGTGTTGTCTATATTCGTAAAGCGTGGATGGCCTTTCGCCAATGAGTTTACCCAGATGGCCAGGATGGGATAATATTCATCGGCCGTTTAGAAAGAAAAAAGAAAAACCTGCACACCTTTGTTCTCATGTACGTGTAGCTTGTTATTAACCTATCAAATGAAGGGGTGTTCTTCGGGTTTTTTTAATCGGGTTTCGGGTTTTCAAAGCTAAATTTATTCTAAGAGTTAATCCATGTTGGTATCTTTTTTGGGCAGTAAACTTTACTAAAGAAGGTAAAGTGTTTTTGAGACCATAAAAGATTAAGGGCGAATTTTAACCATTGGCTTGGTACCGGTATGCCGCTTTAAACCAGTAAACCCAATTTACCGATGGTATAACTTTTTTGATGTTCCCCCAATTTATAGGTATGATTCATACCGGCCAAGCTTCCGACATCTGGTTTAACCGGTTCAACCGGCCGGTAAGCAGGTTTTTAAAACCTTGTTTTTTTTCAAGAATAAGGCAAGTCTTGAGGCGTTATGATTGGTTCTCAGTAACTTTAAAACAACTTAATAGCGCTTAGTGTAGCTCATAAACATATGCCGCTTATCCCGCTTTCTATCTCCTTGTCGACTATAAGTTAGACCCCCGCCGGAACCATGGTGATTATCAACTGATCGATCAGTTCTGAATCAGATGACGAGTAGGAGTACGAAGATGGGTAGCGTAGTTGGAGTGGGAGTCAATTTAAAGAAAATCGAGAGAACTTAAGAGAGGGTTTGGAGATAATTTGAATGAGATGTAGCTGGTTTGATTATAATGCAACATACAAGTTTTTAAAATTTTAAAATTAATTTTTCTTTCTATGTTCAACGGTCATGTGACCGTTTCCTTCTCGATCCATGCGGCAAGACACCATTAACGCCCATTGGGGCGGTGGTGTTAACGGACGCCAATCCATAAAGCATGCCCCATTTTTTAAATAAGTGAACTGACTTAACTTATTTAGCCAAATGGTTGATTTCGCCACTCAAATTAATCTAAAGGTTAAAATAAGTTACTCATGAAACTAGATAACTTGTAACGGGTTCAAACAGGCCTGCACTTTCACACCACTGTTATCGTTGTCACCCACCAAAACCACCAACCAATGTGTTGGTCGTTCCTCTAGCGTCACACCCATCTCTGCAACACGCCATCGCCACTGCTACTTCCCTCACCCGAGCATCTCACACACCAGTTTGTTTGAGGCCACATAATAATTCATCAACCTGCAAGGAGCATAAAGATTTTTTTCAAACTCACTTTGCACATAACTTGTGTAATTAATTAGACAATAAGATTAACAAATACCTTCAAATACTCGGTAAAGCACAACAGAAGACATATAGAATGCACCTGCAGTACTTTTTCTCAAGTGATTTTAGGATGTTCTATATAAGAGTGAGTTAGACAGTATAAACTACAAGCCCAACCATTAGATTTTTTTTAATATCAAGATTCAAGAATAACGCGACTATTTGGGCCTTATGATTGGTTCTTTGTAACTTTAAACAATTTAATAGCTTTATAGCTAATAACCATATGTTGATGTAGCTCAAAGTTTTCTATACCTTTGCTATGATGAAGAATGACTAAAGAAGTCGAACCAAATTGGCTCAAGAAACTGAAATCTAAAATTCATCCCATCAAATGAATTTAAGCAAAATAGGTCATGTAAATTAGTATTATACTGATTTCGATATGACGTATACAAATTTAAAAGTAATAAAAAATCCTCTAATTGATTATTAGCCCTTATATTTTTTGAGAGATATAAAACAATAAAGGTAATGAACATGTCGATACTAACAACTATTTTGCTAGAAATTGACTTAGTTAACGATTTTGTAATCAATGGTGATTTTCCATATGACAATTCAATCAAACTGACAAACTCATCAACAAAAACGAACAAACATTCCGAAAAGAAAGTTAATATTCACATCCATAATAGCTATAAGAAACTAACTTTTTTATAACCTGTATATTTTTATCAAGACAAGAAACCTTTATTAAAACAAAACCAGAACAAATTATTTGATTCATACATATCAAAATTTAAAAAAAAAGTGAAAGGTGAACATATGAACGTACCAATCAAACTTGTAATTCCTGAAAGCTTGGTTTGAAAGAGCGCACAAAGACGTATGTAGACGAACCCATAATCTAAACTTTAGCATCATGCCAATAATTGGTATGGGTGGAGTAGGTAAAAGATCACCGCGTAGCCAATGTGTGTGTGTTTTCTATCGTGTTTAATAACTAACACATATGGGTTATAACTTATAATGGTATCGTCATGGTATGCATGTGTGTGTGTTTTCTATTGTGTTTAATAACTAACACATATGGGTTATAACTTATAATGGTATCGTCATGGTATGCATGTGTGTGTGTTTTCTATTGTGTTTAATAACTAACACATATGGGTTATAACTTACAATGGTATCGTCATGGTATGCATGTGTGTGTGTTTTCTATTGTGTTTAATAACTAACACATATGGGTTATAACTTATAATGGTATCGTCATGGTATGCATTTGAATTCGATAGCGTTGGAAGGCTATTGAGGACAAAAACAAATAAAGAATAACAATATCTTAGTGTAAGCTCTCCTCCAATCTCATCCCCTTCATTAACCCTCATATCTCACTATTCACCACCCCTTTCCATTATTCATCATTTGCTTTTGTACTAATAGCCTTCTTAAACGCTATTAAACCCAAACATAAACAATAACATTTATACCAATGTTTTAAAAACCGGTATTTTAATCGTCCCATGATAGACTCCGATATAGTTGAACCGTGTTGTACCGGGCGGTTCAACCATTCTAATTAACTCTATAAATCCATAAAATATAATTTCAACTCAAAAAATATTCTAAAAGTTAACCCATAATAAAAAAATTATCCAAAAGTTCATGATTAAATACCCATTATATAGCAATTAGCAAACACTATAACAATTAACAACATGAATGATTGAACAAAAGTCAAAAGAAGGTAAGGATGACCAGTTGAATAACTTAATTTGAAATGTCCAATGATTTTCTATTTTTGTGTGAGAAAGAAGTTTGATCGATGTAGATTATCAATTTTGGACGTTAACTTTTACACTTTAACTAAAAAGGTAAATAGTCACCTAAAAATTAAAAGTTCAAATTTTGACCTTTACCGGTATGCCGGTTTAAACCGGTATAACCCAACTTGCCGGCGGTATAACTTCTTTGCTGTTTCCTTAGTTTACCGGTATGATTCGTGCCGGCAAGGATCCGGCATCCGGTTTAAACCGGTTTTTAAAACATTGATTTTTTACACTATAAAAGTTCTACATCTAGCATATCTATCCGGTAAATATTTGAACCATTCAAAGATTAGTAAAATCATTTTTTTCACAAGTTTCTAAATGCTAAGTATGGAAAAGCTAAATCTATAAATTATAAATTAATCCGGTAAACATTTTTACCATTCAAAGATCAGCAAAAATCATTTTTCCATAAGTTGTTAAATGCTAAGTATGGAAGAGCTAAATCTATAAATTATTATGAAATTAAGAATATAAATTTCGTCACAATGAAGTATCAAAGTTATCATAATTAGAAACACAAACACACACACACACCTTGACTTCAAATAATGATGTTTTACCTATCCCACTCATACCAAATATGGGCACCGGCTCAACGTACTCCCAACAGCTTCTAGCAGTGAAACACCACTACCGGTTAAACCGAGAGTGGTTGTTTTTTCATCTAGATCTGGTAATTTGGTGGTGAATTATTTAGCTTCGGGGGCATCTTATTATAGGAAGGAACAAAAGATGGTTTCAGCCGCCATGGTTTAGGGTTACACTGGATTCCGAGTGAAAGATAACGGAAGTTCTCATAATTAAAGTGGGCTTTTTTATGTTAACTTTATGGCCGGCCCAAAAAAAAAGATAAAGCTAGAGTTTGGGCCCTCTATTTGGAAGAAGGGAAATTGGATTTTGTTTAATCCCAGTTAGAGGTGTCCAAATTAGTTAAGTTTGATAACCGGCTTGGCTAACTGGTTATACTGGTTAATTTAACTTTTTGACTTTAATCGTTTAATGCTTTAATTGGTTATTAATTTAACCGGTTGTTTTCGGCTATTAACCATTTTTTTTTTAATTTTTCAGTGTTTTCTCGGTTAATTGATATACTGGTTATTAAAATTGGTCAATAACCGGTTACTAACCTACGGTTAAAAATAACCGCTAACTAGTCATTCCTAAATTGGTTATTAATCGGTTACGGTTAATTTAGCAATTTTGTGTGCACCTCTGATCTCATCTAGATGTGGTTGGTCACCGCAATCACACATTTGAATATTATCACTGGCAGTCCTATCTATTAAGTATTTTTCTCGTATTGCACCTCTGTTAATAAAAAATTAACGGATTTAAGGTTTTTTTTCTAATTTCAAACTGATGTTTGATCAGAACGATGATACGAGTCGAATGATGTAAAACTTACCTCAAACAGTGCTTCAAATGACTTGATTTTTGTTAATTTAAACACCCAAATTTAAACACCGTTTTCATCATTTTAAACACTGTTTTAAGCTAAGTTTTATATCAGTGGTGAATATGTAATATGAATTTTTATCTTTCTTTTTAAATCTTATTTTTTTTCTAATGTATCCGGTTAGTTTGTGAATATGCAATTGTTCTTTTCTTTGACTTTGGTTTAGAAGTAAACAATAATATTAGAAGATATTATATGAATCTTAGACTGTGGGGTGTGGGGGTTTGGATTGGGGGTTTTACATGACACGTAGCGGAGGTAGGCTTCACCAGGTCAACTAAAAAAAAGTGGAGTGTGAAGGGGCGTGACCATCATAATGTAGCCAACCATATTGGACCAGCCAGCCACCTCATCCTATCACCCCACCCCTCACCCGCCCCACGCCAGAGTGGCAACGCCCAGCTCAACGCTAAGCCAGGATGGAAAAGCTGGCGTTAAAAGGCAACTCACGCCCCAAAACACCACCAACACCCCGCAGTCTTAGAAAGTATGGATACATTTGTGTTCTTTATGAATACCCGTAATGATTGCTTTTGCCCATCCTATTTAATGTTTGTACTAGATCTGTGAGCATTACATTTTAAGAGCATTCACATCCCTTCCACCAAAACATGTGTGTGGGATTTTTATAATATAAAGAGTATAAAAGATGGTTGTGAGTGGAGGAGACAGAAAATGTTACTGTTTATCTGTATATTTGGGGAGACACTGTTCACCCCCTATACTTTTTTAATATATATTTAAAGTGGTTGTGAGTGAATGAGAGAGAAAATGTAATGATAAAGTTATAAAAATATTACTTAATTGAAAAGGATAGAGAAAAAGTATTTATTTTTAGTGGAAGTATATTGATATAGGAGTTGTTTTTAATGAAATTTATGTATATTTTTAGGGGTTGAATGTGAATGTTCTAAAGCATGGGCCACGTTTTTAATAAATGGGTCTGACTTGATTTGATTGATAACTTATTTAGCTAAATGGTTAATTTTGCTACTCAAGTTAATCTGGAGGTTAAAATAAGTTTTTTTTAATGGCAAAACGTCTTACATGTAAACTTATCCCGCTCGTCGCAGTGTTTAAGGTCGACTCCTTAACCGTCATAAAATCGATTTCCCTGCTTGTTATGCCTACCACCGCAACACCACTACCTCCCTCACCCCAACACCTCTTACACTTTTCTCAATTAGATAGGATAGTTGAATACCTTTCCAATAGCATGAAAAATCAAAATCACAATTGGACATTTAGGGACTGTTTGGAAACTGTGAGTGATCTGAACCATTAAGTGCTGAACAAGTAATATGTATGAACCATTAAGAGACAGTATAATGTTAAACCATTCATACGTATAATGTTTAACCATTCAGAGACAAATATTTGTATAATGTTTAACCAATCAGAGACAAATATCTGGACCAATCAAACATTCGCTCACGAAAAAACAGTCTGAACCATTAAATGTTGAAACAATAAAAAGTCTAAACCATTTAGAGCCTCATTAAAAGGCAAACAAAGAATAATTTATACTTTTGTAACATGTAGATGTTTTTAACTTTACGTTGTCATGCATCTTTCACAAAACTTGGAGAGGTTTGTGTCATTTGCTAAGGTGTCAAAACTTTATTGTTTCATGTACATTAACGCACAACATCATCTATTAACGTGTCAACTTTTCATTAACATGTGTAACGTGTTACTGGCCTATTGGATGTTGTTATCAACTTTGGATGCAACGTTACTATTGGCACAAAACATCAACATTTGATGTTTTTTAGTTGTACTATATTTAACCGGTAAATTTTGTTCTTTTTTTTCATAACACCAATAAATATTCTGATAAATAAGTTATTCTCATGATTTAGATATGCAAAAGAGACTATAATTGACGATTTTTTTGTGTTTAAAAAATTGTTTATATTAACTATGAAGATCGACAAAAGAAACCTAACAAGCTTTTTTCTTTTTGGTCCTGTCAAAACTTAAGAGATGTTTGTTATCAAATCTTGAATAAGAGAACCAAAATATGCATATGATGAACCACCCTCCAGCATCGTCGATCTGCTTTTCTCACTCATCCTTTTCACTTTCGCCCTCACCAAATCATCCCCCATCAGCCGCCTTATCCCGCTTTCTATCTCCTTAGCCGGTACCACGACTGATTCTGTCATAGGGATAGACGAATCCTTTTTATAATCCAATTTGATTTCCATCGCTAATCCTAGCTCCACCACCATTTCAAACGCATTAATCTGCTGCTCGGCATACATAGGCCATGTTGCCACTGGCACGCCAAACCATAAACTCTCCAACAACGAGTTCCACCCACAGTGGGACACGAACCCTCCAACTGCACGGTGACCTAGTATCGCCACCTGTGGGGCCCACCCAATGACTTTCCCAACTCCAGATGCTCGCTCCAAAAACCCTTCCGGCAAAACCTCTCCAAAATCCTCATAGTCCATCGTGACACGAGATTTTTTATCTGGCGGAGGCTTGCGTAACGACCACACGAAACGCACACCACTCTGCTCTAAAGCACGTGCTATATCCTTCACTTGAACCTCATCAAAACTACCCATACTCCCAAAGCACAAGAAAACAACTGACGAAGGCGGTTGGTTATCCAACCACTTGATGACGTCATCCTCCAATGATTTTCCACCACCCGTACCACCTTCTAGGTTGAGTATGGGTCCCACCGGATACACCGGTGGGATGGTGTTGTCAGCAGACAACGACTCGATTGCGTGTGTTTCCACTTCCAAAAACGAATTAACAATTATTGCTTTGACCTCTCTCATTCTCCGCGCAGCTGACAAAACAAAGTCTAGAGTCTCTCTAGTCTGGACCACGGTCGGAAAGACCTTCGTCGGCATCGGTTTGACAAACGTTGGAACGGTTACCTCGGTATCCGAGTTGCTCAGCTCAACAACGTCTTGGCCCTGATCATCACATAGAGCCTGGAGGTAGAACTTAAAGCCAAGAAAAGCAGCATTAGAAGTGAAGAACACATATGTGGCAACATCAAACTCATTAGCCACATCTATCATGCAAGTACAAAACATGTCAATCACAAACCCTGCAACCCGACCCGAACCCGGTTGGCTTATCATGTCAGCCACAATGTTTTTAACATATTTGCAATGACTTTTGATAAATTCATGGAATGAAGCCAAGGGACCTTTTGAGTCACTCGGTGGCGCAATTTCTTGTTGAGGGAGTTCAACGAACAATATGCGATCCGTATTGTTTTTAGCTAACGATTCTATGTAAGTGGTGATAGTCGAGCTAGAACCGGAGCTAGGAGGCTTGATGACTAGGACGGTTATGGAAAAACGTTTATCGCGATTCACAAATAACTTTGCGATCTCGATTGTTGACATGATATGACCAAGGCCAGGGGCTGGGATGAACACTAGCTTTGCAATTGTACTTGCCATTTTTGTTTTGGTTAATGAGTTTGGTTTGGTTTGGTTTAAACATATGTTTGAAGATATCTTACCCATTGGACCATGTTGTAGAATCTTATCGTCTAGAGGTTGTAGAAAGATTGTATTCTCATATGTCAGCATCAGTGTAACAAAGACAAAATAGATATATTAAGTAACTGGGACCTGTTTTCACAATCTTAGCCACATGACAACTGTTGGATTCATAAACAACTGAATTATGGGTGGTTAAAGGGGCTGGTACGTACGACATTTAATTATCTAGCTTTTTTATAAAAGATCATAGGTTTGTGTTCAGCATGTAGTGTAACTAGGGCTGTAAACAAACCTGTCCGTGTTCGTTCGCTAAGAAAATAATGTGTTCGTGAATGGTTCATAAACACTTACCGAATGAGACGTCATGTTCGTGTTCGTTCATTAAGGAAATGAATGTGTTCACGAACAGTTCATGAACACGAACAAACACTAACTAAATCGGCAGAGGCTAGAGGTCGATGGCAAGCACTACAAGAATAATGAGCAATAGCGGCGACACCAATAGTTGTGACAGGCCATATGTCGTCGCTATTGGTTGATCTGGAACACGATGTCCAATATTGAACCCTAGCCATCCATTTCTTATCTTGATCTAACGGCCGGGTATAACAAATGTCGACAGTATTCATTGATGTGAATAATGAGAAGAAAGGGAGAACGGTGCATAAACATGATGGAAATAAGGTTTTGTATTCTATTTGTTAAGGTAATAAAATAAATAAGAGCTTAAGAATACGAAAAGTTTGGATAAAATAAATAAATGTACAAAAATCTTTAATGAACAACATAAATAAACGAACATAACGTTCACAAACATGTTACCGAACGGTCACGAACACAACTGAACGAACGAGACCTCTGTTTGTGTTCATTCATTTAACTAATCGAACGAAATTTCTTGTTCATGTCCGCTCGTTTACTAAACGAACGAACGTAAACAAACTTCCCGTCGAATGGTTCACGAATATTTCACGAATATTTCACTGTTTTGGCACAATTCTTCAACATGTGATATTTTTTGGTTTTATAAAGTGTTCAATTATACCATACTTAAAAAAATAAATCGACAAAAATCTAACAAAGTGTGTCTTTTTTTAGTATAGAACTAATAAAAAAACATTTTAGTATAGAACTAATAAAAAAAACACAATCTTAAACTTTAGAAAATATTATAGATAAAAGTTACGAGATATATTTTGTCAAATCTCGAATAAGAGAGTCAAAAGATGCATATGATGAACCACCCTCTACCATCGTTGATCTACTCTTCTCACTCATTCTTTTCACTTTCATTCTTACTAAATCATCCTCCATTAGCCTCCTTATCCCGCTTTCTATTTCCTCTGCCGTGACTACAGTCGTTTCTACCATAGGGTTAAACATATCCCTTTTATAATCTAACTTGATCTCCACTGCTAATCCTAGCTCCACCACCATTTCAAACGCATTGACTTGCTGCTCAGAATACATAGGCCATGCTGCCACTGGTACACCGAACCAAAAACTCTCCAACAACGAGTTCCACCGAAGTGGGACACGAAACCTCCAACTGCACGGTGACCCCACATCGCCACCTGTGGAGTGTCAGAAAGGGAAGTCAAACCTCGGAGAAAATCCTTAGCAAAAACAAGGCGTTGACAGCTGCAAATTGACAGCTGATCAACTGCCGGATCACAGCAAATCAACAGCCGGATCCTAGCAAATCAACAGCCGGATCTTATGCACTATTTCCTTTTACGTTCCTTTGTAAACATTATAAAATCCTGCATTGTACCTTAACAAGAACACACAATATGAAAGAATAATCCTTTTTTGATAATCCACTCTGAAACTCTGATTTAACATGGTATCAGAGCGGGTTTATTTAGTCTGCTCATCATCTACCCAAAACACAACCGAGTCACCATGTCCGGAGACGGTAACTCGAGTAGTGATCTCACCTTACAACTAGCCAACCTTCTCAAAAATTCCCAGTCAAAAAGCCCCAAAATGTCCGATAGTTTACAGATAAATCTGAAACTAAACGGTCAGAATTATCCCCTATGGACCCGAATGATTCGAGTCGCCATAGGCGGAAAATCAAAAACCTTGCTGCAACATTTAACCACAAATCCCCCAGACCAAAATCATGAAACCTACGAACAGTGGGAACAAGATGACCTAATCGTTTTTTCATGGTTAATTCAGAATATCGAACCTGTTCTTGCAGGTAACCTCACCGAGTTTCCCACAGCGAAATCGTTGTGGGATGCCTTGGTAGTCACATATAGCAGTGGACGGGACAAGCTCCAAACATTTAATCTCCATGTCAAAGCGAATGATATCAAACAGAACAATACTTCTCTCGAAGAATTGTGGATCACTCTCCAAGGCGTATGGGGAGAAATCGACCGAATTGATCCGAATCCGATGACTTGTTCAACGGATATTCAAACATACTCCAAAATCCGAACTGAGCAAAAACTCTTCCAGTTCTTAAATGCCCTTGACCGGAAGTATGACCCTATAAAGAGGGAAATACTCCGGTCGGAACCACTTCCGACTGCAGAAGCCGCATATGCCACTGTTCGCAAGGAGGCCGCTCACCAAAACATTCTCGGAACACCTCTCAATGACGCACAGGGCATCGCAGCAGGTCTAATAGCCACAGAAATAGAAGGGGCAGACTTGCATCGAAAGGGCTCCGACGGTTTGACGGAAGAAGAACTGGATCTGTAAGCAGAGATGACAAAACTCATCTCAAATGTGACCATTGTGGCATGACTAAGCATACCAAGGAACAATGTTTCAGACTCGTCGGATATCCCGATTGGTGGTCTGACAGTCATAAGAAGGGCACAAAGACTACTGCTCACGAGAAAGGAAAATCACCCAGCACCGGCAACCGAGAGGTTCCAGGAGATGGAAGCCGGAGTAGGGTTGGTTTTGGCGGAATGGCCGACAACAGGCGAAGGAGACGAAGGGTTAGGTAATGGCGGAGAGAATGAAGGAGAAGGTAATGGGTTTGGGTTTGGGGCGGATAACTCAAATCCGTGGGTTTATAACCCAAAATTGAATATGTCACATTTGGTCCCTGGAAATAGTGGGAATGCTAATATGGCCCAAAAACATCATGAAAAACAAAAACGATGGATATTCGATTGTGGCGCAACCGACACAATGACTTATGAGTCATCGGATATTATCTCAACAACTAAACCAGAAAAAACACATATTCAAACGGCGAACGGAGGGATAATGGATGTAAAATCGGGAGGGACGATTGAGATTTCACCCACAATAAAAATCTCTAATTGTCTTTATGTTCCCTCGTTGTCACATAAACTGCTTTCCATTAGCCACGTCACTAAAGAACTCAACTGTATTGTCCTAATGTACCCTACGTTTTGTATTTTACAGGATATCAGGACGGGAGCGATCATTGGGCGTGGCACTGAAAGTCAAGGGTTATATTATGTGGACGAAGTAACTCAAAATGGTGCTGTGATGTTAACTCATGGTACATCGGAACGAGAAGCATGGCTGTGGCACCGAAGATTAGGTCATCCCTCTACAAGTTATTTACATATTTTTTATTTCCAAAACTATTTCCAGTTAATTCTTTGTCACATTGTGAAACATGCGTTTTAGCAAAGAGCCACAGGAAAACTTTTAAACCCAATAACACTAAGGTTGCTTTGCCATTTTCATTAATCCATTCTGATGTATGGGGTCCTGCCCCCGTTCTTGGGGGGCAAAACCTTCGCTACTTTGTGATGTTCGTTGATGATTGTACCCGAATGACCTGGGTTTATTTTTTGAAAAACAAATCCGATGTCTTTGAAAAATTCACTATGTTTTACGCCATGATCCAAACCCAATTTCAAACAAACATCCAAATCTTCCGATCCGATAATGGCGGTGAGTTTGTTAATACCTCCTTTAAATTGTTTTTTCAAAACAAGGGAATAATCCACCAAACCACATGCCCAAACACCCCAGAACAAAACGGTGTCGCTGAAAGGAAAAATCGCATTTTGCTGGAAATGACACGAGCCCTCCTAATTGAATCCCAGGTCCCGAAACATTTTTGGCCTGAAGCCCTTGCTACCGCTACCTATCTTCTCAACCGACTCCAACAAATATCCTCAAACTTAACACTCCATTACACACCCTTTCAAAATTTTTCAAACTACCCTCAGTCCTTACTCTTCAACCACGAATCTTTGGATGTACCGCTTTTGTTCACATACCTAAATCAGATCGAACCAAACTTGACCCTTGTGCTAAAAAATGTGTCTTTGTTGGGTATGGAATGAATCAAAAAGGATACAGATGTTATAACCCAAAGACACGTCATATGTTCACCACAATAAACTGTGACTTTCTTGAAACCGAGTATTACTATTCCCAACTCAGTGGTCAGGGGGAGAAGGAATGTTCAGACACACTAAGTTGGTTGAAATATGTTCCCTATGTACCAACTACAGAGTCACCAGAGTTCAATTTCAGTGCCACTGAAGGCCCTAATGTTCCTCCTAACCTGGTATCCGAGGTAAGTAATACTCACCCTATTCAGTCTGGTGATACCTTTGGAGTTTCTAATGACTCCGAAGATACCAATACTTCTAACCATGCAACTGCCACAGAACAAGCTGAAAATTTACAGGCAGATGAATCCATACAAGAAGAATCACCATCAAGATATGTGTTACCCCCTAGAACAAACAGAGGGGTTCCTCCGAAACGGTATTCTCCTGGAAAAGAGCCAAGAAGGTCTAGTTATCCTATAGCTAATGTAGCTAATGGAAATCTCACTAAGGAAGCCAAAGCGTTTATCTCATCTGTTTATTCTGAAGAAACTCCTACAAACGTGGATCAAGCTTTAAAGTCTAAACATTGGAAGGAAGCAATGAAAACAGAAATGGAAGCCTTAATCAAGAACAATACTTGGGAAAAGTGTACTCTTCCGTTGGGAAAGAAATCCGTGGGGTGTCGTTGGGTCTATACGGTTAAGTATAAACCAGACGGTACAATTGAGAGATATAAAGCCCGACTGGTAGCAAAAGGGTATACCAAGACACATGGGATTGATTACGCTGAAACGTTCTCCCCAGTTGCAAAAATGAACACAATTAGGGTTCTTTTTTCGATAGCCGCAAATGAAGGGTGGCCACTTCAACAGTTTGATGTAAAAAATGCATTTCTACACGGGGATCTAGATGAAGAGGTATTTATGGATGCTCCTCAAGGATTCACAAAAGATTTCAAATCCGGAGAAGTTTGCCGTCTGAAGAAATCTCTTTATGGTTTGAAGCAATCTCCCCAGGCTTGGTTTGGCAGATTTACCGTAGCTATGAAAAAGTTTGGATATAAACAAAGTAACGCCGATCATACTTTGTTTCTCAAAAAAAGAGGAAAATTCGTAACCTGTCTAATTATCTATGTAGATGATATGATCATTACAGGGAATGATAAAGAAGAAATGGGAAAACTAAAAGAAAACTTGTTTGTCGAATTTGAAATGAAAGACTTGGGCAGGCCGAAGTATTTCCTCGGAATTGAAGTACTAAGGTCAAAACAAGGAATTTTCATTAGTCAGAAGAAGTATATCTTAGACTTGTTGGCAGAGATTGGAATGATAGATTGCAAAGCAGCAGACACTCCTATGAGTGTAAACCAAAAGCTCTATATGGAGGAAGGAGCAAAGTTAGCAAACAAAGAGAGATATCAACGGCTGGTGGGAAAACTAATATATCTCTCACATACTCGCCCAGACATTGCATATGCTGTAGGGGTGGTAAGTCAGTTCATGCACCAACCTCAAGAATCCCATATGGAAGCAGTTTGGAGAATTATTAGATACCTCAAAGGAACAGTGGGTCATGGAGTCCTGTTTCAATCACATGGACACCTAAATGTTCAAATCTATACTGATGCAGACTGGGCAGGAGATAAGGGAAGTCGGAGGTCAACAGCAGGCTACTTCGCTCTAGTTGGTGGGAATCTTGTCACTTGGAGAAGTAAAAAACAAAAGGTGGTTGCTCTCTCAAGTGCAGAGGCTGAATTTAGAGGTATAGCTCGAGGTCTAACAGAAGCCATGTGGATGCGAAGACTCTTAGCTGAGATTGGCTTTCCTTCAAGAGAAACGAGTAAGATTATGTGTGATAATAAAGCTGCAATTCAGATTTCAGAAAATCCAGTACAACATGATCGAACTAAACACGTAGAAGTTGATAGGAACTTCATCAAAGAAAAATTGGAAGATGGTACAATTGAACTACCATTTGTTCGATCAAAAGATCAATTAGCAGACATACTAACAAAGGCTGTCAGTGGGAGAGTCTTAGGCGAATGCTTAGACAAGTTGTGTATTGGAAACTCCACTACTCAACTTGAGGGGGAGTGTCAGAAAGGGAAGTCAAACCTCGGAGAAATCCTTAGCAAAAACAAGGCGTTGACAGCTGCAAATTGACAGCTGATCAACAGCCGGATCACAACAAATCAACAGCCGGATCCTAGCAAATCAACAGCCGGATCTTATGCACTATTTCCTTTTATGTTCCTTTGTAAACATTATAAAATCCTGCATTGTACCTTAACAAGAACACACAATTATGAAAGAATAATCCTTTTTTGATAATCCACTCTGAAACTCTGATTTAACATGGAGCCCAACCAATCACTTTCCCTATTCCAGCCGTTCGCTCTAAAAACCCTTCTGGCAAAACTACTCCGGGATCCATGTAGTCTCTTATGACTTTAGATGTTGTATCTGTTGGAGATTGACGTAACGACCACAAGAAACGGTAGCCACTCTGCTCTATCGCACGGCCTATCTCCTTCACTTGAACCTTGTCAAAACTACCCATACTCCCAAAACACATGAACACAACCGAGGAAGGTGGTTGGTTATCCAACCACTTGATGACGTCATCATCCATTGCTTTTCCATCACCAGAACTTCCTTCTAGGTTGGGTATGGGTCCCACCGGACACCGGTGGTATGGTGTTGTCAGCAGACAACGACTCGATTGGGTGTGTTTCCACTTCCAAAAACGAATTAACAATTATTGCTTTGGCCTCTCTGAGTCTCCGGGCATATGACAAAACAAACTCTAGAGTCTCTCTAGTCTTGAACACTGGTGGAAAGACCTTCGTTGGCATCGGTTTGGCAAACGTTGGAACGGTTATCTCGGTGTCTGAGTTGCTCAGCTCAACAACATCTTGGTTGTGATCATCACATAGAGTCTGGATGTATAAGTTAAACCCAAGAAAAGCAGCATTACAAGTGAAGAACACATATGTTGGAATATTAAACTCATTAGCCACATCTATCATGCAAGTGCAAATCATGTTAATCACAAACCCTGCCCGAACTGAACCCGGTTAGCTTATCATGTCAGCCACGAACGTATTTGCAGTGACTTTTGATGAATTCACTGAATGAAGTCAAGGGACCCTTTGAGTCACCCTTTGGTGCAATTTCGGGTTGAGGGAGTTCAATAAAGGATATGTGATCCGCATTGTTTTTAGCTAACGATTCAATGTAGGTGGTGATGGTCGAGCTAGAACCGGAGCTAGGTGGTTTAATAGCAAGGATGGTTATGTAGAGATTTTGATCTCGATTCACAAATAACTTTGCAATCTCGATTGTTGACGCGGCATTACCAAGGCCGGGGCTGGGATGAACACTAGCTTTGCAATTGTATTTTCCATTTTTTTGTGGGTTAATGAGTTTGGTTTGGTTGAAGTTGATACAAGTTTTGGTACATGACCATGTTGTAGAATCTTATCGTCTAAAGCTTGTGGAAGGGTTGCATCCTCATATCTTACCCACATGACAACTGTTGGCCTCATAAACAACTGAATTATGGTGAACACACAAAGCAGGATTTTGTAAAAAAAAAAAACAACACTAGTTTTAAACTTAACCCTCCCTTGCTATTTGTCGATTTATTAAAAGAATTGTTAAACAGTTTAGGAACACCCTGGTTTGGAGGTGTTCGATTCAAGTCTATAGATGACAGGATTAAAGAAATATGTTGTTATAAAAAAAGAAAAAAACAATAAAAAATGGGTTCACTTAGGTAACTTATTTAGCAAAGTGGTTGATTACGTCACTCAAGTCAATCTAGAGGTTAAAATTAGTTATTCATATGAAACTAGATAACTTATAAAGGGTCCAAACAAGCTTACACCATCACAACCATACCTACCAGTCGTGTTAGCACTTTCAGACCGCCGTCAATCCGTTATCGACTTACCGTTGTCCACCCCCCCCCCCCCCCTCCCACAACCATTAGTCATTCCTCTAAACTCATGCCCACCTCTGTACCACCGCCGTTGTGGCCACTACCTACGTCACCCCACGAAATCACCAATGTGTTAGTTTCCTTTAATGTCACGCCCACCTTAGCAACACTGTCCGCTGTTGCCACACACCTTCATGTGTGCTAGGTGTCATCTATAACTTGGCCTGCATCCATTGTTGCAAAACTTTGAAGACATTTTCTCCATTTGTTGCATTGTTGAATTTACATTGTCATGTTGATGCAAAACTTGGAGAGGTTTAACTTGCTAACGTGTCAAATTCTTATCGTTCTATATACATTAATGTTACAACGTCATTTATTAACGTGTCAACTTTTCGTTAACACTGTTAGAAAAACTTGCAATTGGTTTGTGAGGAGGCACTCCATTACCTTCATTGTGCAATTTGCTACAGGAGGGCCAGGAGTTTCACCACAATGGTCTTATGGGTGGGTTTCCTCTGTAATGGTAGGGCGACGAGTCATCAGTGTTGTCTATATTCGTAAAGCGTGGATGGCCTTTCGCCAATGAGTTTACCCAGATGGCCAGGATGGGATAATATTCATCGGCCGTTTAGAAAGAAAAAAGAAAAACCTGCACACCTTTGTCCTCATGTACGTGTAGCTTGTTATTAACCTATCAAATGAAGGGGTGTTCTTCGGGTTTTTTAATCGGGTTTCGGGTTTTCAAAGCTAAATATTTAACATTATAACCGAACCATTCTAGGTTTGGGTTTAGAATGGGTCGTGTTAGATCAGGTTTTGAGTTAAAAGAAGAGTACAACAACTCTTGTATGTCGCTGAGAATGGAGGATATTGAATATGGAATGTAATTATGCTGTGATATAAAACTTTGAGAAATTGATGGACTTCGTATTTAAATTTTTTAAAAGAGGATGATATAAAATTTTTAGAAGATATGGTTGGCTGCATAATGGAAAGGGAATGATTATTAGGTTCTTTTAGAAGATACGACTAATTCTAGAAAATATGCTAATTGTTTTCAAGTTATTTCAAGTTTTTCGGGTTAAACCAATTATCCATTATTCAACCCTTTAACCAATCCACAAAACTACATTCGGGTTCGAGTTTACAGTTATTCGGTTACGGGTTCTTAGGGTTTCGTCTACTTCGTGTTCGATTAACTTTGGTTTTGGGTTGGTTTCATATTCTGGTTAGAAAAGACAGCCCTAATTGGATGTAACGTGTTATTAACTTATTGGAGGCAACCTAGCTATAAACAAAACTTCAACCTGTGATATTTTCTTGGTTGCATACACTAATTTGTAACGGTTAAATTGATTTTTTTAGAAAGTCCAATGAATATTTTCAAAACAAGTTAGTCTCCAGATTTAGAATGAAAAGAGACCATAAAAAACCCTTATAGGACGACACTTTTAGAGAAGACTGTCCTCTCTAAAGGGCTTATAAAGTTTTGATTTTTATTTTTATTTTAAACTTACAAATAAGATATGTCCTCTCTATAGGGCTTAAGCATTTTTTTTATTTTTTTGTAAGAAAACCTTTAGAGACGACATGTCGTCTATATAAGGCTTAAACTTTTTTTTTGTATCTTTTTAAAGAAAACCTATAGAGATGACATGTACTTTCTGTAGGCCTTAAGTATTTTTTTCATTTCTTTTAAGAAAACCTATAGAGACAACATGTCGTCTTTATTGGGTTTAAAAATATTTTAATATAAGTTATTCTTATTTGGTAAATATTAATTTTATTTTTCATTTATTTTTTGTACAAACTTGTAGTCGTCTCTATAAATTTGTCTATAGCAACGACCTTATAGGGACGACTCTTTGGGCTATAGGGACGAGGCTATAAAGACAAAAGTTAACAGAGACAACATGTCGTCTCTATAGGTGAAAAAAACCTATAGAGACAACATGTCCTCACTATAAGCTGAAAAAATGTTGTCCTATAACGTTTTTTTCTTGTAGTGATAATTCATTTTGGTCTTATAAAGTGTTCAATTATATACCCACATTCAAAAAAAAATTGAAAAAGCGAAATCAAACAAAGTGTTTTATTCAATACAGAAGTGATAAGAAAACACAATCTTATTTAATAGAAAAGTCATAAGACAACACAATCTTAAACTTTAGAAAGTTACGAAATATATGTTATCAACTGTCGAATAAGAGAGGCAAAAGTTGCATATGATGAACCACCCTCCATCACCGTCGATCTGCTCTTCTCACTCATTCTTTTCACTTTCGTTCTCACCAAATCATCCTCCATCAGCCTCCTTATCCCGCTTTCTATTTCCTCTGACGTGACTACAACCGTTTTTGCCGTTGGGTTAAACCTATCCATTTCAAACGCATTGAACTGCTGCTCGGAATACACGGGCCATGTTGCCACCGGTACACCAAACCATAAACTCTCCAACAACGAGTTCCACCCACAGTGGGACACGAACCCTCCAACTGAACGGTGACCCAACACCGCCACTTGTGGAGCCCAACCAATCACTTTCCCTATTCCAACCGTTCGCTCTAAAAACCCTTCTGGCAAAACCACTCCGGGATCCACGTAGTCTGTTATGGCTTTAGATGTTGTATCTGGCGGAGACTGACGTAACGACCACAAGAAACGGTGGCCACTCTGCTCTATAGCACTGGCTATCTCCTTCACTTGAACCTCGTCAAAACTACCCATACTCCCAACACATAAGAACACAACCGAGGAAGGTGGTTGGTTATCCAACCACTTGATGACGTCATCATCCAATGGTTTTCCACCGCCCGTACCACCTTCTAGGTTGAGTATGGGTCCCACTGGATACACCGGCGGGATGTTGTTGTGAGCAGACAATGACTCGATTGCGTGTGTTTCCAATTCCAAGAATTAATTAATAATGATTGCTTTGACCTCTCTGAGTCTCCGGGCATATGACAAAACAAACTCTAGAGTCTCTTTAGTCTGGAAAATTGGTGGAAAGACCTTTGTTGGCATCGGTTTGACAAACATTGGAACGGTTATCTCGGTGTCCGAGTTGCTCAGCTCAATAACGTCTTGGTTGTGATCATCACATAGAGTCTGGATGTATAACTTAAACCCAAGAAAAGCCGCATTAGAAGTGAAGAACACATATGTTGGAACATTTAACTCATTAGCCACATCTATCATGCAAGTGCATATCATGTCAATCACAAACCCTACAACCCGACCTGAACCCGGTTGGCTTATCATGTCAGCCACGATGTCTCGTACGTATTTGCAGAGACTTTTGATATATTCACTGTATTTATTCATGGGACCTTTTGAGTCACTCGATGGTGCAATTTCCGGTTGAGGGAGTTCAATGAAGGATATGCGATCCGTATTCTTTTTAGCTAACGATTCGATGTAGGTGGTGACCAAGGTCGCGCTAGAACTGGTTCTAGGTGGTTGAATAACAAGGACGGTTACAGAGAGACGTTGATCCCGATTCAGAAATAACTTTGCAATCTCGATTGTTGACATGATATGACCAAGGCCAGGGGTAGGGATGAACACTGGCTTTGAATTGTATTTGCCATTTTTTTTGGTGCATGAGTTTGTTTTTTTTTTTTTTTTGAAGTTATCCAAAATTAGTTTTAATGTTGATCATACAAATTATACATGTGATGCTTTATCGTTTAGAGCTTGTGGAAGGATTGTGTCCTCACGTGTCAACATCGGTATAGGTGTCACGAAGACAAAAATAGTACTTAACCGGGGACCTATCTCACAGATCTAACCCCCATCACTTGAGCATTGAGGGTGGTTTATACTTTAGAAATTCCGGTATCTAACCCCTTCTCATTAGAGCTTTATGGTTTTGCAGATCTGGTATAAAATTTCAGTTTTTCTAGTAGTGTCCTCATGTGCCAGTTTTATGACGCATTTCCTACAAAAACTGGTGTAAAAAGTTTCAGTTTTTCAAGTAGTGCTAATGAGAGCTTTATCGTTTTGCAGATCTGGTACGAGACGAAGAAGACGAGGTGTTGTTGTTTTCACCATCATCATCGGAGAACTCTTCAATGATCTTTATAAAACTAAAAAAAATGACTAAACTGTAACATAAATTACAGAAATCCTTTATACAAAATTGCTAGTCTATTTTTTTTATCAAAAGATCATAGGTTGTAGTTGCGTACAGCATGTAGCGAAACTGTGTGCTCATTTTTTAACGGCAAGGAACGACATGTCAACCATCATGACAACGGCGCTGTGGACAAGGTCGACTACTCCACTGTCGCCAGCCCCTTGGCTCTCCCAGATATCCAGAAACCCGACCTCCACCTGCCTGGAATAATATATTGGTAAAACATCGTCTCCCATCCAACACGATTCAGCGCCACCCGTATTCGCCTTTTCACCTGGATATCGCAGAAAATAACGGAGAAAGTGAGAGTCGAACCTGGGTCACAAGAACATCAAGTCTTTCCCCAACCAGTTTACCACTACCTGATTGGCAAACTGTGCGCTCACTTAATGAGAGTAGATGGTTAGTGGCATTAATGAGCTTGAATTAAATGTCTCATGTGGAACAGTCTTAACTGGTTGGACGTTGAAGAAAAACAGTCAACTGACCCATCCAACGTCCACATTCAAAATTAGGGGTGTGAATTTCTGACACGACCCGGAAACCTGACACGAAATTCACGGGTTTAGGTTTCGTCTAAACGGGTTCGGGTCAGTTTCGGGTTGAACACACGAACCCCTTTAGGTTTACGGGTTAGGTTCGGGTCAACCTGGTCGGGTTGGCGGCTTGACCTGTTTAACACATTTATACTATATTATATTTTTTACAATATATTTTATCTCATAAATTAAATGGGACGTGTATTTTATGCCATGATTATAACTTAAAAGGAGAAATTAACATAGCTTTTATAATTTAAATATGATATTATTATATACATTTGTGTTTTTTAAGTAATTTTTAATTTTATATATTAGTTTTAGAAAAAAAAATTAAAAAATTCGGGTTAAACGGGTCGTGTTCGGGTCAACCCCTCGGGTCGTGTTCGGGTTCATATATATGATACGATTTTCGGGTTCGGGTCGGGTTCGGGTTCGTGTAAAATTTTCGGATTCGGGTCGGGTTGAACCCGCCAACCCGCGAACACGACCCGTTTAGCACCCCTATTCAAAATCTCAGTTTCAAATTAGAAGTTTGATTTTAAGTTGAACTACTTGACGCCCCGTCCGAACTACAGGGCGATAAGTCAAATATTTCTCAACCAGCTAAAAAACCACTATCATAGTTTTGCTAGAAAAAGAAAACTAAAATGATGGAAAGATCGTAATTTTGAGCTTGCGGCAAAACTTTAATTTGTCAGGACTAATGGGTGAGTGTTAGATAGCTCTTTGATACGAAAAAAAATTAAATCGAGTCAACCAATTAAAACAAAATAATTATATGTTTGCTAAAAAAAACTAATACGATGGCAATACTGTAATTTTAAACTGAGTGCAAAATTGTATTTTTTGACTTGGGTAAAATTGTAATTTGCTAAAAACTAAAGCGAGGGTAATATTGTAATTTTGAACCAGGAGCAAAACTATAATTTTGAACATGGGTAAAATCGTAACATACCCGGGCCAATGGGGGAATGTCATGCAGCAGCCTGACACTATTTCCTTACACACCTTTTAAAAATATTAAAACAATGGCAATACTATAATTCTTAGCTCGGGGCACATTTATAATCAGAAAAATGTCAATTTCTTTGAAATTGTAGAAAAATAAAATAAATTAACGCAGTTTAATATGCTAATATATCAAAGATAAATATTGCTATTTATCAATATATACATAAGTTAAAACTTACAATTTAGACAACTTGAATTATAAATAATTTGAAATGGAAAGCTACACATGATAAATCTGCTAGTACGTCTGAATCTTAATATTAGCTAGAGCACATATATTTTATTGGGTTTCACTTAGATATCAATTTTTGTTTTTTGTGGAATGAATATTAAAATTTATTTTTTTAAGTTATCACAAGATTTTTATTCTAAGGTTTAAGATTTCCTTCCATTGGTTTTTAGGTTGCTATACTGAGTAACGGTATTGTAACGAATCAAACTAATACATATCGAAACTGAATTCCTACCACATCGTGCGAGGGATTCACATAGAGTCTGGATGTATAACTTAAACCCAAGAACAGCCGCATTAGAAGTGAAGAACACATATGTTGGAACATTAAACTCATTAGCCACATGTATCACGCAAGTACAAATCATGTCAACCACAAACCCTACAACCCGAACTGAACCGGGCTGGCTTATCATGTCAGCCACGATATCTTGTACGTATATGCATAGACTTTTGATATATTCACTGTATTTAGTCATGGGACCTTTTGAGTCACTCGATGGTTCAATTTCGGATCGAGGAGTTCAATGAAGGATATGCGATCTGTATTGTTTTTAGCTAACGATTCGATGTAGGTGGTGACCAAGGTCGAGCTAGAACTGGATCTAGGTGGTTGAATAACAAGGACGGTTATAGAGAGACGTTGATCTCGATTCAGAAATAACTTTGCAATCTTGATTGTTGACAAGATATGTTTGAATCATCTAGCATTCGTTTTAAAGTTGAGAAATATTTAGGTGATGCTATGCCTGATGTCATTGTATCCAGTGGACCATGCTGTAGAAATATTTATCGTCTAAAGCTTGTGAATGGATTGCATCCTCATATGTCGACATCGGTACTGAAACAATGACAAAACATATAAAGTAACCGGGACCTATTTTCCCAATCTTAGCCACGTGACAAAATTGAATCAAACCGAATTGATTCCTTTTATAATTAAAAATTGTTAGTTTGTATCTAAACTAGTAAATTTTCCCGCGCGATGCGCGGGTCCAAATGTAAAGTAACTCGAATTTGTACAGCAAAGATCTGAACCGTTTGTAAACAAAAGCTACGTTATGTGTACATAAAAATAAGCACAAAACTTATTATACATGGCTCAACTTTTTTCGAAAGAAATGTACGTCGAACACCAACCTGATCTTATACGCGCATAAAATAAGTAAAAATTATGTCTTAATTTTTAAGTTAAAAGTGGTACCATGCGTCGTAACGTAAAGTAAGCCGGATTTATAAAGTCTAATGAAAACGTATTATATTTGACCCGACTTGTTTTAAAACTAAATTTAGGCAAAAACGTAAATTAACTGAAAATGTACCAAAATACAGAAAAACATTTTATATTTGAGCCTACCAATTTTCAAAGAAACGTAATAAACTTGAATTTATAACGGCACGTACATCAATATAAACACTTAAAATTATAAAGTTTTAGAAAGTTGAAGGGTTGTAACTGTCAATACTAAATGTTGAAATGTAAAGATAAAAAAAATGTACTAAAAGACAAAAATAAAAAAACCGTAATCAACCTGAATTTATACTAACACATACATAAATATAAGCACGTAAAAGTGATTATATAGATTTTAGAAAGTTGAAGAGTTGTAAGTTCACATAATAAATTTTGAAGTTAAAAGCTAAAATAAGCAAAAACTTGTTAAAAAGGAAAAAAAACTGACCAATTGCACGTAATCAACTTGAATTTATACCGACACGTACATAAATATAAACACGTAAAAAAGGATTATAAAGTTTTTAGAAAGTTGAAGGTTTGTAATTATAAAATAGTAAAATTAAAAATTAAAAGCTAAAAAAACACCTGACCAATAGCAGGCTGTTACTGTAGATGGATCTTGTAATTGTTAGGATATACAATGTCAATGGTAAAAATTAAAAGCTAAAAAAAACACCTGACTAATAGCAAGTGTTATTGTAGATAGATCTTGTAATTGTAAGGATATACAATACAATACAATTCGAATAAAAAAATATATTGATGTCACATGTTTGCCACTTTTTCCTTAAGTTGTTAATTAATAATAACGAGATTTAAATCAAGGTGTGGAGGATGTAACAACTCTCCAAACACCCCAAACCGAGCCGAAACAACAAACCGACACGCGAATCGAGACCCAGCACGCAAAACAAAGAAAATGGATCTGGGCATCCTAGGCGCCACGCGCCAGGAACCCCTGATCCTGGAGCGACGCGCGACAGACGTCAGACACGGTATGTCCGTTTTTGCCATGTGGCAAGCCTATACCTGTTACGAGGCTGACGTAGCCCTAGCTAGGCACCTCAGGCGCCACGCGAGAGCAGACACAGATTCCCGCGCGATGAGCGGGAGAGGTCAAATTGGCCTATATAAGGCCAGGTCTGGGATCGTTTTTGTTGCTCAGTTTCGATCGGAAAAATCGAACGTATACTCCCTCTACTCTCTGTTTCTGCCAAAACCCCTCCCCCCAAACCCCTAAACATGCGAAACGCATGTCAAGGCTCTGCCCGACTAAGTACGTTGTGGTTCTATCTTGTGCTGTATGGTTATCCTACCCGATTGATTTAGGACCCACCGACGCATGTCAAGGCCCTGCCTGACTACGCACGCCAAGGTTCTGTCTCGGTTGTATGGCTAAAGTGACCATGGTTAATTTACTAACGCATGTGCAATGTATGTTTTAAAAAGAAATTCCAGAAAGTAATTAAGAAGTTTTCACTAGGAACTCCGTAAGATACCTAAGTTTTCAAAGTGAGTACATTCTATTTTTGTAAACCTTTTTGTGAGTCAAAATATTTTAATTTTGCTTAACAATGATTGAGTATATGTATTCTACAATTACCGCCGGTATGTTGGGGTTTTGTATACGAAATTTGAATTCGTTACCGTTGGACAAATGGATTTTTGCCAATGGGTAACATGACCCACAAGTCAGGAGTGACAGTACTGATTGGGTAATGTTGTAGATATAAACATTGTAAATGCGGACGCCCTCAATAACTGTAAAGCTATGAAACTTGTTTTGTTTATACTGGGATGTATTCACCAGTATTTCTTGTTGATAAAATCTTTTTAAAACGCGTTTCAGGTAACTTAATTTGAAGCTAATAGAAGCCAGCTGGAGAGCACTGAAGGCTTAGAAAAGTGGCTATAAAAGTAACCTAAATAAACGAAGTTCATGTTTTCCATAAGTCAGGGTTTATCCCTACAAATGTATTTAATTGAAACTTGAGTTTTATCCCATTTTGTGTAATATAAAAGTTGGTGTTTTGAAACTCTGATAAATTATTTCCTAACTACGATCCTAATGTTGTAATTCCGCTGCCAAATTAATAAATACCGGTACCACCAGCTCTGTGTCTCGCGACTCCCGCTCCCGGGGTAGGGGTCGGGGAGGGGGGGGGTTGCGACAACGAAAAACTAAATCGATGTAAAAATTACGTTATAAAAAACAGAAACAATTTTTCTTTAATATTAACACTTAGGTGGTCAAGTAACAAAAGGGATTAAGAAAAAATAAATGGAAAAAAAAAGGTAAAAGGCAAAAAAACTGATAAAAGGGAAAATCTAATTACGTAGGTAGAAAAGTAATCTAAAATATCAAATAAAAAAAGTAAAAAAAAAAAGGAAAACCTAAGTATTGTTAGTTGGAGTCGAACCGGAGAGGGAAGAATAATTAGATGAATCAACTACCACTACACCAGCCTTCAATATATGTATAAAATAATGTGGTTATTTATATATTAACAAAATCAAATGGTGGCTAACAAACAATATCAGACCAGTGGGCACTGCCACGCAGTGGCATTGGTCATCCAACTTTTCAATGTTAGCTTTATATAATATCTAATATTATTAGTTAATATCTAATAAATTGTTAAATGCAATTAATGATAATTAAATAATTCAGTTAATGTTACATGTCATTAATATAGTAAAACGTTACTAAAAGTACCTGTGTTTTACACGAGTCGACTACTAGTAAAATAATAACAACAAGAATAATAATAATAATAATAATATCATACTCAGTAAATCCATTAAAAGCAAAGAAAAGGTAGGATCTGAGAAGCGCAAGATGCAGATAGTCTTACTTTTACCCCGTATGAATAGAGAGAGTATTTCCAGCGATGCACTCGCTTGAAGTAATAATATCTAATAAATTGTTAAATGTAGTTAACGATAATGATAATTTACCGAGTATATACCAATAAATTGCTAGGTATACTTGCCGATAATTTAAAACAATTATATATACTTTGAACTAAATCAAATTAATTTATATATAATAGTTAAATTATATCTTAATTTATTGTTGTAATTTAAGTTCAATAAAAAAAATTAAGTTGTTTCTCATTATTGTAGAAGATATTTACGTAGGTTCTTGAGTTTACGTTTGATTGATGGGATAAACTAATGGGATGAGTTAATTTGATTTTTTTAGTAATTACCACTAAGAATATATAATATAAAGTAATAACTACCAAATCTTTCGCGCAATGCAACGAGAATTCAATTTCGAACAGTATTGGTTTGTTTGGTTACGATATTTGTGCGGTTCCGACACTCGTAAGCAATCTGAAAAACACCAAAGAAATGAAGTCGTTAAACTTCTTGAGATCATTTAGAAAGTTAATTTTTACTATTCCTTTCACAAAAAAAAGACAAAAATGATATCAAAGTAAAGACCATTATTAAAATATGTGCTCAAACTAGTGTTTAAGATTTAATAGTAGTAGTAGATTCTTCATATGTAGATTTCTGTTTTAAATTATTTATAATTCAAGTTTTGTAAAATGTAGGTTTTAATTTACATATTTAATGATAATTAGGAATAATTATTTACCTCTTAAATTTTGTAAATTTATTTCAAAACTAATATGCTTTTCCTACAAATTTCAAAGAAAAAATTAACATTTCGTGATTTTAAGCAATTTTCGTATAGTATTATCATCTTTTACTTACGTGAGATATTTCTATAATTCAACCCGTATGATATACGGAATCTATAACCTAGTAAGTTTATAAAAAGCTTGATTCATAGGTGTCCTGGTTCATTAAAATTGTTAGTTTATGCAGAAAACAACTTTGTTTATTGATTACATTCTCTCTCTCGGTTATGGAGTAACTTGGATTCCGTACTCGTTACGTCATTCGAAACAAGAAATCACTTTGTTCAATTCCCGGTATTGGGACCTACAAGTGGTATCAGAGCGTTAGGCTCGATTTCTTGTTAAAAACTGAGTTCATGGTGAGGTTTTTCAGTGATTTTTGAAGATTTCTTGGATAAAATCAAAAACCAAGTTTTGTTTATAAAAATACAGATTAAAACGTGAAAAAACTGCGTTATTTGATGATGTTTTTGGATAAAACCTGTTAAAAACAATGGAGATAATCAAAAGGATGAGTTTTGTTAAGTTTAAGCTTGAAAATTCAATCCACCATTTTTTCCGGTGAGCTTGGTTGCCAAAAAAAGTCATCGGAAAAGTAAAAATTTGGTTCTAAAATTCTGATTGGGTGGACTGAGTGGAGCAGTTGTACCTTTTGTCGTCTGAAATTGGCAAAGTGTTGTCCACCTGAATGACAGTATTCTTTATTTCTTAATCGACAGTGAATTAATGACAGAACCACTTATACATCGACGGCAGGCCTTCATCAATCATATGATAGTTGCTATATTATTACCTTTAAACGGCAGTGGTGCTCTTAATTTGTTTCAGCGACAGTGAAAGTTGACAGTTAAATCAACAGTTAGGTCCTCCTTTACAGGGCGATATAAACATAACGAACTGAAGACCGTGTTGGAACCGCTCTTGGTATATGGTTTTGGTACCGAAATTTTGTTTGATAGATTGTCGAGGTTCAGAGATATATGGTCTTTATGTCGTTTATCACATGGACTTCATGGTTGTTCTTTTACCAACAAAACGAGGATGCAAGTGTAGAACTTCCATGACGTCTTACATATGTGTACATATTCCATGCGATCATGATACTCGTAATCCATCCTTGAATAAGTGATTTTAATCACATCAATCATCCAAGAGTCTTAAATTATAAGTTTTCGCATTTAGTTGTAATCATTACAAATTAAACGTTTTAACTTGTTTCCATCTTAACGGTGTGATGATAAAACCACATCAAAGGATCATATTTTATAATATTATCCATGCATTTATATTAGAATTAATATATTATAAAGCGTACCTAAAATGCACCAATCAAGTAGCACACGAGAAGAACCAAAGAAGATAACACTACGAGTAGATAACAAATCAGCAATACTACTCATGAAGAATCATGTATTTCATGGAAGATCGAACCATATCAACACAATATAACACTTCATTCGAGAATGCATAGAGAACAAGCAAATTCAAGTGGAGCACATAAGTGGAGAAATGCAAAGAGCCGATACATTACCAAGGATCAAGTTCATGGAGATGAGAAGCCTCGTAGGAATCAAGGACCTTGGAGAAGGAATCAAGAATTAGGGGGGAGACGGTTAGCCTAATCTATACTTTCTATAAAAGGAGATTAGCCGCTGATGTAATTTTGCTTACGTGTCAACTTCTAAGGTATGCCACATAGGTTTGGATGATGTCATATTTATCAATTAATATTAGAAATAATTGACAATAATAATTGGCTCCAACTTCTTACACTTTTAGAATTTTGAAATATTTTGAAACTAATATTTGGCTCTCATTCTTATTCTCATTCTCTCTCTCTCTATCTCTCATTTCAAATTCCAACCCTAAATTTGAAGACACTGGTGACCATAAATTCTGGCTATGGTTAGCCCTCCTGTATCACACGCATAAATCGATCCGCCTCCTCCACCCTATCTCCCCTGCCTCATCTCCTCCGCCCTATATCCTCCTCCGCCCTGGATCTCGAACACGATTAAGTAGCGACAAGTGTCAATCGAATTTGAACACGATGCGAACCGTTCTTCAATCAGGTAATTAATTTCAATCGAATTTTATAGATCTGGTTCAGTATACATCTGTTTTTGATTTCTAGGCTACAACTTTCTCTTTATATACGCTTATATTCAATTTGATCAATTAGTTAGGGTTTGTTGATTATTGATTTCGTTGAAACTATTGTTAATCTGAAAAAACTGTTCATATGTAATCTGTTGAGAACTTAGACTGTTGATTTCGTTGATAATTGCTTAATTGTCTATCAATGTAGCAGATTTTTACACTGAAATTGATTTGTTGTTGTTTGGCTACTTGATTTATTAGGTTTTAGGTTTAATTGGTTGTATATTTGGTCATGACTGATGTTTTAGGGTTTATAATTTGTATTTGTTTCATCTGTTTCAATTGATTTCAATGCAAAATTTATGTGTTATCGTAGATTATATGTTGCTTGAATTATTTTTTTATTATTTAGACGATTGAATGAGCAGATTACTGTCGGTTTATCTGATTACCGGTGAATTTTGAGTTATTAGGTAAATTATCTCACAGATAGTTTATTTTCCGTTTTTTTATAATCTATTAAATTGTATTTGTTATGTTGGTTGTGTACAGGATCCTGGTTCAAAGTCAAAGAGTACCACGATAATTAGGAGGCATAATGAGTTGAAAGCATCTGCTGGAAACGATGGTTTAGAAGTACGGTAGACATGAAAAGTAATCAGGTGAAAGCCAATGCATTCATTCTTGCAACTTCTAAAACAAATATCGTATTGTCTAATGACAAGGATGATAAGTATGATAATCTGTTTAGGAGAATGAACCCACCCAGGTTCAGACATTTTTCTCTTTTTCTTATAGAAAAGGTTGATTCCATTAAAGTTTACTCATACCTGAGATTCTTTTCAACTTTTCGTTATCAGAGTTTTGATCGAATTGAGTCTTGGAAGAATGCTACAGTCATACAGGTATGCATTGGTGACTATTTTTCTCATATATAAAACTAATTAAGAGTTGATGTAATCATCTTCGAGTGGATGCGATATTTTCTTTTGCGAGAATCTATGTTTGATTCTGTAATTTGTGCACGTGATCGTTGGCTGAAACCAACTAGTGTTATGTAAGTTATTTCACAAGTTTATTAATTTGTTTGATATAGATTCCTCAAGTCTATGTTTAAATTGTTTTTATATTTAATTGTAGGTATCCCAGCTGTGATCATATGGATGATTGGCATGGTGCTATTTTGAAAGAGATTGATTATTTATTATTTATTTTATTTATAGTATTTAATCATTTCTAAAGGATGCTATTATTTAATCCTGTAGAATTCTATGTGGAACAACCTGGATCCAGATCAAGTAGTTGGAACATGTGATATTTTGAAAGAGATTGATTGTTTAACCGTTACTGCTGATGACATTCTCAAAGTTGGAGCTAGCATATCATCAACAATTACCATAAGGACACATGGCTATGTGGGTTTGGTAGTTGGTTCGATGTCCATTTTAAAGTGAGTTATTTTTACCATTATTTTTTTATTCTGCATTACTTTCCAATGAGTCTTAGAGCTTAGCTAACTTTTTTGTTTTTATTTTATAATTATAGGGAAGGACCGAGAATCCTGCTGAGTGTGAGGTCAAGTTGACAACGGCCCCCAATCATATCGCACAGATGACGGCACACATTGAGGCCAACAGGTTAGTAACATTAAGTTTAAGAACTAAAACTAACCTAACACTAATTCATATTTTGGAACTTGGATTTGATGCAACCAAATACTGCATTGTACAATTAGGTTAGTTTATAATGGAAACAATGAAGTAAAGTTGATCTGCTAAGTACTGGTACACTAGGTTACTTGTCAAAAGTCTGAGGGTTAAAGAGAAGTTAGAAAGTATTGGGGCCTTTTTGTCAAGTTAGAAAGTACGTTTATGCTGAAAAGTTGTAGCAAAAACACATTAAAGATGTATATTGGCATACGGTTTTCTAGGCATTTCAGTTTTTGCTGCACTTAATACTTTCATAAAGCATTTTGCATGCTAGAAAGTTTGACATCTTCTAATGTAGATGTCGAGTCTTCAAGTTTCGATGGCTTGTTCATAAACCGGAGCTGGATGTTTAAGTAATGACATTCAGACATTGATATGTGATTTTAAATAATACAGACAGAAATGACAACTGCCAAAAAGGAACCTGACTAGAATTCCAATTTTGACTGGAATCTGATTCAAGAAAGTGGGCAGGAAGTTGAACCACTTTATGGGCCTGGGTATACAGGTCTTACTAATCTTGGTAATATGTAAATTTTCTTCTTTTTGATTAAAAAGAAATCTATGCTAATGCTAGATGGTTCATCGTCTCATGCAGTTGCTGTTTAGCTGCAACTATGCAAGTTATCTTTTCAACTTATTCGTTTTGCTCACGGTTGGCATACAATTTCTTTTCGATGGCATTATATTTATATTCATTCAGTTTCCACATGTTTTATTTCAACTTGTCTTCACCTTTGCTACATACTACAAGAACCAAAGTTCGAAAATGGCTTTTTATATTGCTCCTGCTGGTCCAACAATAGACCTGACTATGCAACGTAAGTTGTTATCGCATAAATAGTCTGGTAACAATCTAACAAATATTTTTAAAATACATTTAAAAATGAAAGGGTTACCTTGGCCATTCATGTACTTTTGAAAAGTTGGAGACCAAATTCAAAATTTTGGTCAACTACAAGGACCTTCTGTGTACTTTACTATTCTTTTTAATGCTAATGAGTTTATGTCTTTTAAACTTCTCTTTGCCAGTTCACAATGAGGATTAGCTTAACCTTTATTATTCTTTTCCAGACATCCGGACATGAAAATTGCTACATTTTGACCGAATGAAAAAGGTAAGATATGTCGTATGCGTTTGTTTATCTCTTTCGGCTACTAATTTTGACACTTGACAACACTAAGTTTGTTTTTTTCAGCGAAATAAATGCTCAAGTTTTCTATTCAAATGCAGAGCAAAGAGAAGCGATAGTTGCTGCAGAGAGCCGTGCAGTTGATGAAAGAGTGAAAAAATAATCGAACTAAAAAATAAGGCATTAATGGACGTTTGAACTTTCCATTTTTCTTTGTGTTGCTTATTAAAATACATTAAAGGTGACGGTCTACAGGTTTGCAATGGAACCGATAACAACATTGTGGTTATAAATCAGAAAGGGATCGAAGGATCATCATTGGATCTTCTTGCTAGGACAAGGGTAGCTGATACTAGATCAAAAGGAGAAATATGGAGCGATTGGTTTTGGCTTGTGTGATTGATTACAAAAGTGCAGTTCTAACATATTTGATGTTTCGATTTGGATGTTTTATTACAGGAACATTGGATATTTAGATTGTGTATAATTAGAAGAGAAAATTTCGATTTGATGTTTCGATTTGGATCTTTTGTGATTTTTGGTGTTTAGTGTTGAAAATATTGAATTTTTGTTTGTGGGTATGTTTAGATTGTGTATAATTAGAAGAGAAAATTTCTAAAAACTACCCGTGTTTTCAGAATTTAAATCATATCTTGTGATCGGTTTTTTAGTATTTGATTCCGATTGTTATTAAAACTACCCGTGTGTTCACACGGGTCTTACTACTAGTTCCTAATTATATAAGTTTAGTATAAGTTAGATTAATATTAAGTTGCATTGTTATTTTCATAAGTCACGGTGGTTATAGAATGTCACATGCATAGTGAACCGTTGTGTCTTTTCATCAAGAGGCATCACACCTCTTCATGTTGTATATAAACTCGTGTACCCCCTTCATTTTATGTCTAATGTAACTTTAGTTTTTCATTCAATTCTCTCTCACTTAGAAAACAAGTAGACAATTTCACTAAAGTGCATTTGTAAATTATAAATCACAAGAGCCTTTTCTTTTATTCTTTTCACTTAGAAAACAAGATTTAGGCGGTCGAACAAATCTATGATGCAACAGAATGTTAAAGGTATGAATTTTTAACTTAAGAAATGGAACTTTTTAGCTCTTTCTTGAGCAATAAAAAACTTATCAAGCCCTTTAAAGATCTCCTTCGGAGTTGGGAAACCGCTGACCAAATGAGACCCTCCCCAACCCTAGAACCCGACTCAAACGCATTGATGAGTTCGAAAATTCGTGAAGTGGATAATTCCAGAGGGCTTGTAGCCTAACGGTATCAAGGCGTGATAAATAAGTGTTCCTCTCCGTACTAGAAAAAAGATGTAGATCTAGAAGTAGGTTTAGATGGTGCGTAACTTAGACGGGAAGAGAAAGCTAGTATGAAATGATAGTTTTAAGAAATTTAACTATTCAAGAACAGATCTGGACGGAATAAAGCTTTAAGGCTTTTACAAAGTCATTACATGATCCTAGAGTTAATGTGGCTTTAAGGCTTTTACAAAGTCATTACATGATCCTAGAGTTAATGTGGCTTTATTTTCAATTTTTTAAAGTTACGTATAGAGTTCTGAATCTTGCCATTTTCACCATGTTTGCATTTTTTGAATGGTAAGTGCTGGATCAGTAAGAGATCTGAACCATTAAGTGTTGAACCAGTAAACGGTCAGAACCATTAACAGTTGATATAATGTTTAACCGTTTAGAGGCAAATGTCTGACCAGTTCAGATAAAAGGTCTTAACCATTCAGACTCAGTAGAATGCTTAACTATTCAGAGGCAAATGTCTGAACCATTTAGAACAAACCGTTTGAACCATTAAGTGTTGAACCAGTAAGAGGTCTAAACCACTAAGAGCCCCATTAAAAGCTAAACAAACAGCGCCTAAATCTTAACCTGTTTCGAGTTTAATTGGATCATGTGATCTCAACAAAATGGATCAAGTTACAAACTGACTTTTGTGAAACTTAGTTTCAAGTTTCAACTAATGTATGTATCCTCTCCATTCAATGATAATGTTGATATGCAATAAAAGATTTAACTATCATCACAATATCACTGAATGTTGTTCAAATAAATCAAGTTTATCACACAATACACTGAATGTTGTTCAAATAAATCAAGTTTCAAACACAATTACTCAATACTATGACATTAGTATGTTTTATTCTTTTGTCACATAGCATACAATGCCTTTATATCAACATCAAGCACATAATACCACATAACCATATTTGAGCGTCAACGGGCCAATTGAAGTTGGTGATCGCAGTGCTTACGCTGATTGAAGAAGAAAGAAAGGGGGGTTCGGTGCATCCGGATTCCGACTGTGTGGTTGGAGAAGACGAAGGTTTCGGTAAAAAAAAATTTTAGTCCGTTAAAAGAGTATAGGAATGTTGAGTTCTCACCTCTTTTAAACAAACTAAAGAACCCCTCAATTTCTTCATAAGTAACAGTACAATATCATCTTTATTCATGCAATAGGTAATTAGGAAATGTTACTTATGAAGTCTTGAATAAGATTGCCAACAGCCACATACGACGAACCGCCCTCGGCCACCGCTGCCCGACTCTTCTCACTCATCTCTTTCGCTTTTCTTCGAACCTCTTTATCCTCCATCACCCGTCGTATCCCACTTTCTATCTCCTCAGCGCTGACGATGGGGGTCTTAGCTTTAGGATCAAACAAATTCTTTAAATAATCGCACTTTATCTCCACCGAGAGTCCCAACTCCACTACCATTTCAAACGCATTCATCTGCTGCTCAGCGTACACCGGCCATGTTGCCACCGGTACACCAAACCACACACTCTCCAACAACGAGTTCCATCCACAGTGCGACACAAACCCTCCAACCGCACTATGAGCTAGCAACGCCACTTGTGGGGCCCACCCGATAACTTTCCCGACTCCATCTGTCCGCTCCAAAAACCCTTCCGGCAATACAGCTCTTGGATCCTCGTAATCACTAGGGACTTTTGTTGTTCCATTAGATGGCGGTCGACGTAGGGACCACACGAACCGGTGGCCACTTTGCTCTAAGGCACGCGCAATCTCCTTCACTTGGACCTCATCAAAACTACCCATACTCCCAAAACACAATAATACCACCGAGTCAGGCGGTTGACTGTCCAACCATATGATGACGTCATTGTCCGACGGTTTTTCTCAGAAGAACCCTCTAGGTTGAGTATGGGTCCCACTGGATAAACCGTTGGGACGCTGATGTCAGCAGACAATGACTGGACAGCATGTGTTTCGAATTCCAAGAATGTATTAACCATAATTGATTTAACCTCTCTAAGTTTCCGCGCTCCCGACATAGCAAACTCGAGTCCATCTTTAGTCCGGAGCACATCCCAAAAGACTTTAGTCGGCACCGGTTTGACAAAACTCGGAACCGACACCTCGGTATCCGCGTTGCTGAGCTCAACAACATCTTGCTTCTTATCATCATTGAGTATTTGCATAAACAATTCATATCCAAGAAAAGCAGCACTAGAAGTGAAGAAAACATTAGTAGGAACATTAAACTCATTAGCCACATCTACCATGCAAGTACAAAACATGTCCACCACAAACCCAGCGAGCCGACCCGAACCCGGTTGACTCAGCAACTCAGTCACAACTTTTCTAACATATTTACAATGACTACTAATGTACTCATTGAAAGAAGTCACAAAAGACTTCATGTCATTCATAGGCGGAGCGTCGTCTTGTGGGAGTTCCACAAACGTTACGCAATTTATAGCGTTTTTGGCTAATGACTCAAAGTAGGCGGTGATAGCCGAGCCAGAACTTGAGCTAGGAGGCTTGATGACAAGGACGGTTATGGAAAAACGTTGATCGCGGTTCACGAATAACTTTGCGACCTCGATGGTTGACATGATGTGACCAAGGCCAGGGGCTGGGATGAATACAAGCTCTGCAATTGTATTAGCCATTTTTTGTTTTGGTTCATGAGTTTGGTTTGTTTGTGTTTTATCTTGTGAATTTATGTGCTATTGGTTATAGATTGTACCAATTCAGCTGATGTCATTGCATTGCTGGCCGTTAAGATATGATCAGTAACATGCTACACGTGCCAATGTACAAGTGAAATTTATATCCATATGTTAGGGACCATTTGGTTGGCCGATTGAATTGAATCCTTAGATGTCATCTTCATTATGCAACAATAAAAAATAAAAAGAGCTAGTGAGTTCTATTCGTTTGTAGACCCATATCTTTATTTGACATCACTTTTTTTACATGGTATAGACTTAACCAATACAAAAGTCAATAGGTCAATGGCAACTCTTTGAAAGAATAACCAACTCTTTGAAAGATTAAGTCATGGAAAATAAAAGCCACAAACAAGGGGACATGATTTTAATCGATAAGATATCAGCTAACGTAACGTGGAGCTAACTCATTTGACAAAGGCTTATGTATTTTAAAGGTTGATGGCCAACAAACTCAAGGTCAATGGCCTACAATTCAAATTTGTGCATAGAATATTTATTTAGGATTATTGATTTTTTAACGATAAATTTGAAACACTGACGGACCATTGTATTATCATCGTGCCACCAGTAAAAACAGGGGCGGAACCAATATATAATTAGCCGTAGCACGGGCTACGGCTCAACCCCGTATTTCGCAATTATTTTCTTTTTGGTTTTATACATAAGATACCCCTAAACATATACAGGATACCTCTAAGGGTGAAGGGAGTTGGCGGCAAAATGGATCGGTAAACTCGTTTGCTGAGCGGTAACACCGCCGCCAAGGGTGTTTACCGATCGGTTTCATTGTCGATCGACATAGGTTTGCCGCGTCGGTAAACTTGTGTGTTTGTTTGTTTGTGGCTGCTGCTGTTATAAAAAAAAATTTACCAATTCGTCAAGTGTCTAACCATTGCCAACACTTTTAACCAAAAGTTTAAACACTTTAAGTGGATTGACGTGGCACGCTCTCATTGGTTGATTTTGAAGTTTAAATACTTTAGGTGTTTAACCACTCCCTTCACCCTAAGAGAAAATTATAAAGCTTGACATTATTTGTTAAGCCTAAAACTTGTTTAGTAACTAAGACCAAATAATTAGTTTCATGATAATTAAGCCCAAATTGTATTGTAATAACCAATAAAGCCCAAACCAAAAAATAATCCATTTGAACAATGTCATGGTTTGTGTGGTAGAAAAGATTTTTTCATAAAGTAAAAGACGACGATGTGATGGAACGATTTTAAGCTATGAAAAAGAGAAGAAGACAAATCTATTAGGCATTTGTTTTATTTTATTATTTAATGTCTTTTTTTTAATATTATATAATTGTATAATATTTTTTTAAGAATACCCTTGATTTAATAGGCTAACTTCACCACTGACTAAAAACCACCCGATTGTTGGTGTACTAACATAGTAAAAACAAACTTTGCCACTCAAAAAGAAAGTGAAAGAACAATTTTATAATTTGGAACACGTGTTCATTAAAGGAGAATGCACATAAACATGATGACCAGTTACGCGGTAAAATGGATATGGTTCGGGTCAAAATGTTTTATTATAAAAACAGTAATTTTGGTTCAGGACAAAACTGGTTTTGATAGAAATATGTACACGTAAGAGCGGGCCGTTTTAAAAATACTCTATTTGCTTATCACAAACTCACTACACCATTTGAAACACTCGACTACACTTCCAAGAATTCTTAATTTTTAATAATATTAAGTTTTCAAACAGCTTTAAATAATACTGGGTTTGTTAACGTTTGCGCGTTGTGACGAAATGAAGCAAATGATAATGTAAAACAAATGTTATTTATAAATAATCAACATATTGTTTAGAAAGCCAAATTGTCATTATTGGTTTAGTTTATTATCGTAATGTTTTACGATACCAATTAAATACTCTATTATGAATATTACTTCCTTTTTAACAAAACTAATACTCGAATGTCAAGAGAAAAATAAGTACAACTGCGTACTTAAGTTTTTAAAAAAAAGATTAACGAACGTAAGTTACTAAAGAAATATCAAATTAATTGATAAAGAAATATGATTTAAAAAATATTTATTGAAAACAAAAAATAAAAATAAACTATATTAAAATTTAAAAGTAAACATAATAATAAATTATTTTAATATTAGAATAATAAATATGAAAAAACTATATATTATTATAATTTTACAATCAGTATTCATGTTTCTTCGTCGACTATTTTTATATATATAATTTTTATATTTTTATATTATATAATATACTAGTATATTTGGTATTGATGCGAGTAAAAAAGTATGAAATCACCTTCGGATAATCAAATGAGCATCACTTAATAACATACATGTCCCAACAAGATAGTGTTGGCCTTGTCTGCATTATTGGCTAAGACGGTGTCGAATAGTTCGAGGTTTAGGAAGTGGGTAGAGCCAATCTTTGTTCCATTTCTGATGTTTCGACTCATCCATGGTATGTTTTCAACCAAGATGCTAGCTACCAATATCCTTTTTCTTTAATCTTACACACAAAGATCAATGAGTTCATAATTTGTACTTTCACATTTTTGTGTTGTAAAGTTGGTATATATCAAAAAAATAAAAATAATCATGATATAATACCGATACTTGTAGTTTCGAAAGTAGACAATATGTTGTGATGATTGTGAAATGTAAAAACATCGCGTCACATAGGCAGTGGGGTTTTTTCCTGTAACTGCCAACATGTTTTATGGAGTTGTGAAATGTGGTGGTGGGTTGAGTGACTCTAGATAATTTAGTTATATATTATTTGATAGTTAAAAAATAAAAGAAATCAAACATATTTGCCCACGTCCGCGATGATCACCACCGTCAAGCCCCATCCCCTCAGCACCCTTCTTTTTGCAGTGTGTCGCACTTTGGATTCTGAGTTGCGAGGCTTAGCTCCCCACATAACACATGGTCTAAGAATAATTTGTATTTTTGTTTTATTTGATTTTCAATTATAGAAAAAATTACGCCGTTAGTCCCTGTGTTTTACAACAAATTTCAATCTTGGGTACTAGCAAAAAGTTGTTGCGCAATAGGGTACTAAGTTTTAAATTTGTTACAATGTCGGGTACTAAGGCCAATTTTTATTATTATTTTTGTTAAATCTTTATAAAATGACTAAAATGCCCTCCATTATTATTATTATTATTATGATAAACAATAGAAGTGTACGGACCTGTTTTGTCAATATAGCCAAATTTTTTCCGGTCATCTTCTCTGATGACCCCTGTTTTCCGGCTGAGGATCTTGTCAGAGGTCTGAAATGTGTGCTTATCAAACTTATTGTAGGTGCCCGAAAGCTGTTTTGCTGGTTCCCAAGTTGAACACCTGGTGTTTGAAGTTGTGAATTCCAAGGGTGAAGTGGATGTAAACTTTCATGATGAAGCTGAGATTCGACAATCACAGATTTACTGATATCAATGAATCTGTCAAATATATTTTTCGTGAAGGCCACTGCATAGTTCCTGTTCCTTCAAAGAATGGGGAGTTTACTTTTGTGGTTGCTCATTCTCGTTACCCCGACCTACAGTTAACACTAAAGGTTGAATTCTCCCATTCGCTTGCTCTCTCGTTACCTCTACACCCATTCGCTTGCTCTCTTTGTTCGACATACTCGCTGGAGGAACCGCCGTCGCCGCCGTCATTCGCCGGAGAAGATCGGAGCATTGATCGGAAACTCGTGACTTGTTTTTGATCGGTATCTATCCTCGTCCCTCACTTCATTTTTATTACTAACTTGCTTATACGCAAACCATGTTCAATTATCAAAACAATACAAGTTCATATTAATCAGTGAGAGGGTTTTCCTATTAATGAGGAATTTTAGTAACAGCATATAGATACTGAAAACACAGAAACAAGTGCGCTGCTAACTTATCGGAGGTCACGGGTTCGACCCGGCCTCCTTTAATCATCGCGGTCACGGGTTCGACCCGGCTGGAAAACAAGGGTCATCGGAGAAGATGACCGGAAAAAAGTGGTTGCCGGAGAAGATGAACGGAAAAAAAATTGACTATATTGACAAAACAGGTCCTACACTTCTATTGTTTATCAAAATAATAATATAATAATAATAATAATAATAATAATAATAATAAAATTTAATGGAGGGCATTTAAGTCATTTTATAAAGATTTAACAAAAAAATAATAAAAATTGGCCTTAGTACCCGACATCGTAACAAATTGAAAACTTAGTACCTATTCCGCAACAACTTTTTGCTAGTACCCAAGATTGAAATTTGTTGTAAAACATAGGGACTAACGGCGTAATTTTTTCTTCAATCAATCATATGATAGCTATAACGTTTGTTGTTAATTTTGTTGCATGTGTCTCACGTTCTTTTCAAAACTAATTCGGACGTGGTGAGGCTTAGCGCCCCACACACAAAGACAGTCTAAGAATAATTCATATTTTCTTTTTATTTGTTTCTTTAACTTCATATTTCTTTTTATTTGTTTCTTTAACTGTATGATACCTGGAAAGTTGGTTTCTAAGTTTTGTTATATGTTAATGGATATCTTCGACGCCCCGCTTGCGGTGTGCACATATAATGTATGTATGGGCGCTCGGGGGGCAAAAGTGAAATTGCATTAATTTTAACGTTATTTTACTAATTTCGTGAAATAGCGTTAAAAGCGGCGGACGGTTAATCATGCATCATGTGGTGGCGTTGATAGCCGAAAGACATGGGATACATGCACTAATCGGCCTTTGTCACGGTTGTTGAGTGTCATGTGCCCTATGTCAAAGACTTGATGCAAAGCTACTAATGAGCCGAAGGTCTCACTGGAAGCAGCCTCTCTATTCCTATGGAGTAGAGGTAAGGTTGTCTACTTTAGCTTTGCTATTGGTGAAATTTACTGAGAATGATGATGATGATGATAATAATAATAATAATAATGGATATGTTTGTTTCAAAATTAATAACATGTTTAGAAGTGGTACATAAAAGTAATCAGAATAAGAAGTAACGAGAGATAAAAGATACAAAGAAGATTACCTAACTATCTTATGTATCATATAAAAATACAAATGATTGTTTGGCTCATAACATATTTTAGTTCTGAAACGAACGTGTGTGTGTATAATCGGTACACGTTTTATTTTCAAACGGAATAATTATACAATTAAACTTATTCATCGTTATTAAAATTGTATGTTATGTTACTTTTGGGTTTATTACACGTAGATATGGAACATTCATTACAAGTGCATTTTGTGGAGCTTCAGCTAAACCGTTGGTCAAATGGTTGGTACAATAATTCTCACATGGGCTTGATTTAAGGTAGCCTAGTTTCGTGGATAATCTACACTATAAAATGCAATCTTGACAAGCATGTTTCATCACAAAACAAAACAAAACAAAAAACAAACAAAATGGTTCACATACACTCTCTATTGTTACTTCTTAGTGTAGCTATATCATCCTCTACCCCTTCTTTGGCCAACCACTGGCCAACAATCCATCGGAAGCCAAAACCGTCGCACCTTCGACACAAACAACCAATATTTCCAGTGGTGTCAATGTTACCGCCTCCTAAACCAATCCATTGGACAACACCAAAGAGACATGTTCCCATGGCACCACCAATGTATATGGTACCACCTATCCTCTCGCAACCACCACCATCACGAGTCTACACGTCACCACCAGATTTTGAGGCTAGTCCACCACCATCAAGAGACATTCGCATGTCACCACCTATCAATTCACAACCACCATCGTCGCATGACTACACATCACCACCGGATTTTGAGGTTAGTCCATCGCCAACAAGAGATGCTCCCATAACACCACCAATGTACATAGCACCACCTATCAACTCTCAATTACCACCACCACATGTTTACACATCTACACCAAATTTTGAGCTTAGTCCACCACCGACAAGACATGTTCACATGGCACCACCACCCTACATGGTAACACCCATCAACTCACAACCACCACCATCACATGTCTATACACCACCACCGAATTTTGAGGTTAGGACACCACCAACAAGACCTACTCACATGGTGTCGTCCAACTACCAACCACCACCTTCATATGTCTACACACCACCCCCTATATTAGAAAAGGGTCCACCACGAACACTTATCTTTACATCACCTCCAACAAATGATATTCCATCACCGCCATCTTATGGCAATCAAGCACCAATTAGAGAACTTCCACCATCACTTGAGCCTATTGATGATCCACCTATTGATGACCAACCACCACAAACTCCCATTGACACGCCACCCTCAACCGCTAGAAACTCCTATTGACGTGCCATCACCAAGTGACGATCAACCGCCAGAAATTCCTATTGACATTCCACCACCAAGTGACGATAACCACCAGATGCTCCTATGGACGTGCCACCACCAAGTGACAATCAAGCGCCACAAACTCTAGTTAACGTGCCACCACCAAGTGGCAATCAACCGCCACAACTTCCCACTAGTGTGCTACCACCAAATGACGATCAACCGCCACCAACTCCTGTTGGTGTGCCACAACCAAATGACGATCAACCGCCACAAACGCCCAATGGCGTGCCATCACCAAGTGACGATCAATCACCAAAACCTCCTACGGACATGTCATCACCAAGTGACAATCAAGCGCCACAAACTCTAGTTAATGTGCCACCACCAAGTGGCAATCAGCCGCCACAACTTCCCACGAGCGTGCTACCACCAAATGAGGATCAACCGCCACCAACTCCTATTGGTGTGCCACCACCAAATGGCGATCAACCGCCACAAACTCCCATTGGCGTTCCATCACCAAGTGACGATCAATCACCAAAACCTCCTACGGACATGTCATCACCAAGTAACAATCAACCATTGCCAACGGCTCCCATTGATAGGCCATCACCAAGTGACAATCAACCGCCGAAAACTCCCATCCACTTGCCACCACCGAGTAACAATCAACCGCCGCAAACTCCCATCGGTCTACCACCACCTAGTTACAATCAACCGCCACCAATTGATGATCAACCACCACATACTCCAAATGCCATTCCACCAATTCACGGTCAACCGCCGAAAACTCCCATCCACTTGCCACCACCGAGTAACAACCAACTGCCGCAAACTCCCATTGGTCTACCACCACCTAGTTACAATCAACCATCACCAATTGATGATCAACCACAACATACTCCAAATGCCATTCCACCAATTCACGATCAACCACCACAAACTCCAATCGACATGCCACCACCATTTAAAAATCAACCACCACAAACTCCTGTCGCCACCGCCCATGGAGAATAAACCACCACAAACTCTGGTCGACGGGCCACCACCTAAGGAAGATCAACCGCCACAAAGTCCCATCGACTTCCCACCACCCATCAAGGATCAACCACCTGACAATACGAGCTTTATGCCACCGCTTATTAAGAAGCAACCACCTGAAAATCTTCCGCCAAGACCAAAACCACATACGTGGAGACCATTTGCACCTCACAGTCGTTACCCACATTACCCTCACCGATGCATCCACCTGGCACTAATGGGACTACTAATAACTAAATCACAGACCTAAAGGTGTTTTTTTCATGCATTTATTCATGTGTGACTAACCTAATTAACTAAATCAGTCAAGACACTAAAGGTGTTTTTTTTTCATGCATGTTCTTATTCATGTTTCAAATAGCCATTGATGTGCGACAAAGAAGCATGTTTAAGGCATAATGAGGTTTTGCTTCATTGTTTAGCTAGTGTATGTGTTAAACTTTATCCTAATCCAGCATCGTTGTGTGATTATTGGGATATCCTACATTTCTTGTGTTATTTAATTGTAATGTAATTGTAATTACTATGATTTTAGTTTTACGTTTTCTTAACTCACAAACCCTCTAATTCTACTTATAAATCTAAACATTTGTTCACGTAGAACTTCAACCCTTAACCCCGTGGGGAGAGAAACCTATTTTTCATATACCTTGATATCACTAGACTACGAGTATACAAGCCCTTTAGTATTATGATTAAAGTATCCATCCACACTAGCAGAAAGTTTATCAAAAGATTCATAACAAATTAAATGGTTAATTTATTAGGCTTTAAAATTTAAATATAGTGAGTTAGGGTTCAAACCGAATAGAAATGATAAATGTTAGTATCTATAAACCTTAAAATAATAAAATAATCAAATATGTATTTCGTTTCTGAACCTATGAAAGTTTTAGTGGAAACAAATTATTAGCTAAAAAAGACTTAAAAATATTTTAATGTGACTTCATGAATTGTGGTGTTTTCTTATTTTTTCTATAACGTTTAATAAAGCCCGGTTAATCGGGAATATCACTTGGCAAAAGATCATTTACGTCTGTGATTACAACGAAAACCCTCTACCCAAAAGTTTACTACGGTAAAACTTCTGACTTGCGCATAACATGTTGTCATGAATGAGATTTCAACCGGTGACCTTCCCTAAGCAAGCCAAGATTTCGATGATGTTTTTTATCAGATAGATTTCCCACTTTCTTACAAAATATATATTTAGACTTTCAATCCTAATTAGAGATAATATTAAGCTTATATTTAGACTTTCAATCCTTATTAGAGATAATATTAAGCTTAAATATGGTTGTTCTATTGATTAAATCCATGGCCGGCCCTGAGGGTGAGCGGGGAGGACCACCGGCCAGGGCCCGATATTTCGAAGGGCACATTATTTAAAAAAAATCTGATATGTATATGTAAAATAAATAAATCAATATGTATACCCATACAAAAGCAACATAGACCAACTTACAAAACTATTTTTATGGTTTAGATTAGTTATTAGTCCATTCACATTGCTAGTCAGTGGTAGCAGAAGCCGCTCCAATTCCTCTACTATCTCATGAGCAGTGGGCCTGCATTTGAGACCTTCATAGAGACATCTCTTTACAATCAAAGCAGCTCCATGTGCTCCACCAGATGAGTAGTGCTCATCTCTATGTGGGTCTATAATGTTATCTATTTCTTTGAAATCTTTAGTTAAAAAAGTCTTAGCAAATCAACCAGTATTCACTCACCCTCTGGACCGTTCTTGTCAATGCATCGCTGCCCCGTCAAGAGTTCTAGAAGCACCACGCCGAAACTGTATATGTTGCTGCTTGTGGTGAAGTGACCTCTAATTCATAAGGTAAATCATTTGTTACATCAGTTGGTTCACATCATTGTAGCCGATCATTAAACTATTATTACTGAATCTTGAAGACTGAAGTTATAATAGTGTTACCTGTTTTAATATATTCAGGCTCCGCGAATCCTTTTGTATGTATAACTTGTCCACAGGAATCTACTGGCCCATCCTTCACCATCCCGAAATTGGAAATTCTTGCATTGTCATTTTGGTAGTAAATACAAGTGAAATTAAAAAAAGAAATTATGTAACAGTGCTAAATGTGGTATTATGTGTTTCTGAAATGCATACCGAGTCAATCAAGATGCTGGTGGAATTGAAATCGTGACACATAACTTTTGATCCAGGTTTGTGAAGGTAAGCAAGTCCCTTTGCGGCACCAAGATCGATTTTAATTCGTAGGTTCCATTTGGGGCGGAACCAATATATAATTAGCCGTAGCACGGGCTACGGCTCACCCCGTATTTTGAGTGTAATTTTTTATTTTATTTATGGTTTTATACATAAGATATCCCTAAAAATATACGAGGATACCACTAAGAGAAAATTATAAAACTTGATATTATTCATTAAGCCCAAAACATGTTTAGTAACTAAGCCCAAATAACTAGTTTTATAATAATTAAGCCCAAACTGTAATAACTAATAAAGCCCAAATAATAAAATAATCCATTTGAACAATGTTATGGTTTGTGTAGTAGAAAATGATTTTTTCATAAAGTAAAAGACGACGATATGATAGAACGATTTCAAGCTATCAAAAAGCGAAGAGGACAAATCCATTAGTTATTTGTTTTATTTTATTTATTTAGTGTCCTTTTTTTTAATACTGTATGATCATACGTAAAAAAAATTAGGATACCCCTGATTTAATGGGCTATTTCCGTCACTAGGTTCCATGCGAGAGGTCCAGTGTAAAAACGCCCTATAATGTAATGTTGTCTTAGAAAATGTAGCAATAATAAGTGGTAATATAACAAGAACTCACTTCTGAATAGATAGTTGCCCAGGATGCCTCGTTCCATGAACTCGTATACTAGAATTTTGTGGTCATCGTCTGCGCAGTAACCAATTAACTTCACAAGATTTGGATGATCAATCTGCCCTAAACAGTTAACTTCAGCCTGTAACAACAATGTTAAAATAAACATTATACAATGATTGGATTGTTTAGCTCGTCACTTGGTTCGCTTTCACTGCCTCCATCAAATATCAAATTGCTGCCTTTAGACTCAACAGTGGGCCGAAAACATGACAGTATTTTGTCAACGAACGTTGGTTCTTGTGTTGAAGACCCCTTTCTCTCTTGCAATGAAAGTATCCCCTGATGCCGTAAAACAACAGCAGCCATCTCAGGTCGCATATGTGGAGTTTCATGTACGCAGTCACAAGCAATCCGAGCAAAGTCTTTTCCCATTCGCTTGCGATTTGCCCACTGAATCTACAATCAATGGTATCGTTGAGTTTTCCTTGTTTAATACAGTCTTTGGCCCATGGTGCTAATGCTAACCCCCTATCATCTCCATCTTCGCTATTGTGAGCTGCAGGCAACCCACATATAACTTGAAGCAAAATAACCCCAAAAGCTAAACGTCAGATTTTATTCTCAATGGCAGCTTCATTACAGATTTGAATTGCTGAAAGGATCTCAACAAGGGAGAAACGGCGGCATCTTTGGTCCGGCAACTGGGATGTGGATTTTGTTTCGTTTGCTGTTTAACGTAACATTGTTTATTGGTGGTTCTTGGTAGAGATATGCTTTTTAGAGGAGAGATCCCAAGAAGAACCAAGAATCTCTTCTTGTCCTTCTCTAAGGGGCACAAGAGAAGCGCTTTTGCTACTAAGAAGCCTTGCTTCACTTGGATGGCTCTTGAGCAGGCATGTTCACACCATATATACGTATCATATACAAGTATACGGCTTTGATACACATATACTGTCGTATACTAGTATAGAGATGTTAAGAGTGCGGTTTGATACATATTATATGCTCGTATACTAGTAAGAGAATGTTAAGTGTGTTTGATTATAAGCTACAACTCGTATACAATATATAAAGGTCGTATGTAAGCTCGATATATATGCTTTATGGATGTATATAAGGCTCAACATGTAGACAGGTCATTATAAGGCGTATACATGTATACAGTCATTATAAGCTCGTTAATGTCCTATTCGTATAAGTTTAGGTGATATTAGGCTCGTCACATTGACTCTTTGCCATTGGATCATTTGTAGATCATTACTGCTCAAGATGGTAGGATTACTCAAATCATCATCGTTCCATAACAAAAGACAAAACATGTAACGGGACCTTTTTTCAAATGTAGACCAATCCTCAATTTGTATTTCGTTTTTTCCACATAACCCACGTGATAAGGTACCGTACAGTTGACTCATGAACATCTTGGTTAAGTAACAGCGAAAATTCCAAACTTATTATTAGCCAACTATCTGAAATATTTTTTCTAACTTTCAAACACTATGTGTGTGAAAATGCCAGCCGCTAATCACAATGAGCATATCCTAGTGCGAAATCGCAGGCCACGTGCACCACAAGAGATATGACACGTGTAATCTTTAGGCGAAAACGTCGTTGGAGAAACATTTTTAGGCGAGGCTGATAGCCTTGTGGTGCTACATGTTTTGGAGCTGTGCAAATGTTTTCTTAAACGGCAAAGTTACTCCTACCCTACTTTACACGTGTAGAGGTAAGGTCGATGAACGAGCCTACCGGTCCGCATGAGCCAGACGAACAAGATCCCTAGCCGCATACGAATATGTCTGGCCTCGTCTCAGCATAGGAGACGATGACGTCATCACTTTGACTAGTATATATACCCCCAAAGTACAATGTAAGTACACACAGTCAGAACATTCGTCCTTACTTTCTCTCTCTAAACATATACTTATCTTCACGCCGGAGGTGGTCACAGAGGGGCCCTCTCATCTCCCATGTGGCTTAGCCTAACGATTGTTTCATTGTGTAGTTTAGATCTGTTATTCACTCAAAAGGTTCAAAGGCTAACCCTACAGTGTTCGGTTAGTTTTTTGTATCTTAAATTGGCGCCATCCGATTCTAACGTTCACAGTCCTTCACCAGTTGAATTTCTTGAACGTTGTTACTGATCTATGGGGCTCCTGGATCTAGTATTCAGGACTCCATCTCCAATTTCTCGACTGTCTCATCCAATGTCTCAACACACTCCACATCCCCGTTTGGCTTGGCCCAAGCGCGGCCATGCCTTTTGTCTTGGTTCTGCTCCCCTAACAGTAGAATTTGACGCTTCTTTCCTGGAAAAGAATGCTGATCTTCTTCGACGCTTAAAAGATTAACAAGCTCGAGACAGCAGATCCTCGGTTTACGAACCAGGTTGTTTACAAACAAAGTTACTCGATTCGCCACCGGACCATCGATAACTGACGTCACTACTTAGTCCACAATTGTATCCACCCCAGCAAGTCTAGTCAATTACGAGCCTCAGTACGATTACTCCGGCTCAGCGTATCCTCGTTCAAGAAATTTGATCACCCGACCAGTCACAGGTAGTGATTCTGACCTCACCAAACCTTATCATCCAGTATCTATGACCGCTCGGTCCAAGTTTTCTCAGCGCCTTGTCAATGCAAGTTGCCTCCAAAGCTAAAAATGCCCTCTACAGTGAAAAAATATGACGGTACTTCGGATCCGGATGATCATATGTTTGATTTCGACGGAGCTGCCAGGGTGGAGCAGTGGTCCATGCCAGCATGGTGTTTTATGTTTGTTCAAACTTTAACTGGTGCGGCCAGAGTATGGTTTGATGCGTTAACCGAAGGAGAAATCAATGATTTCGAGGATCTCAGGCTGTTGTTTCTTCAAAACTTTAGCCAACAACGCATTACTCCAAAGAAATCACCGAAGTCCATAACATCCGGCGAAGAGACGGTGAGTCTTTGGACAACTTCATTGATCGTTTCAATCGCAAAAGTATGCAGATTAGCGGTGTTGTTGATCAGCTCAGAGTTTTGGGATTTTGTCATGGGGTCCAGAGCAATCAATTAGTTGAGAAGCTGCATGAAAATATCCCAAAACGATGGAGGTACTCATGGAGCGCGCACGAGCGTTCGCCAGGGGTAAAAATGCTTGCAACCCGTCTGGAGAAACAGAAACTAAAGGGTCGTTATGGAAAAAGAATGGGGGGTCCGTTTTCGATAAAATCGCTAAGGCTATAAGACTCGGCATACCCCTATGGACGAAGTGAACGCATCCAAAAGACCGTAGTTTCAACTCCTGATTCCAGAACTTAATAATCTCACAAAAACTCCCAGTGAAATCCTCGTAGCCGAAGGTTCAAATTTTCCGATTCCTCCAAAGCTCCGGTCCACCGGCGATAAAAACTCCAAAAAATACTCGAATACCACCGTGCCAAAGGGCATAATACTGATGATTGTTGGTCATTAAAGCAAGAAATTGAAAAGGCAGTGCGGTCGGGTAAACTGTCTCACTTAGTCAAAGAAGGCAAGGCGCCACCACTAGAGAATTCGAACACCAAGCAAAGTATTTGCATGATACAAAGCGGCAACAACAGGGGGTTCAAGCGGCCAAGCTGCCATATGACTTCCTGGATGAGGCAACCTATATCTTTCTCGTCCATTTGTTCGGATGAGGCAAAAGACGGACCAGTAATTGTGTCTGCTGTGATAGCCGGGCATAAAGTCCGTTGCGTATACGCTGACAGTGGTAGTGCTTCGGAGATATGTATTCAGCAATGTTTTCAACAATTAGCACCACAGACAAAGGCAAAGCTCATTCAAGTATCCATGCCACTTGTTAGTTTCTCCAGAGAGGTAGTTCAGCCATTGGGACAAGTTACCCTCCCAGTAACATGGGAAGGTAGCAGGCATCGAACGGTCTCTCTAACCTTCTTGGTAGTCGGGGCCAGATCCGTACACAATGTCATCTTGGGACGACCTGGCAGTTAGCCTTTGGGATGGTCAGTTCGACCATCCATGGCTCCGTAAAATTTCCAACAAAGTCGGGAGTCGTTACGCTGGTCTCTGAGACAACAAGTCAAGTAGCCAAGATAAGGTAAGCAGGAAGCTGTAGTACGGATCCTAAAAACTCATAGGAATGGTCCATTCATCCCCGATTTCCAGAGCAAAAAATTGCCATCGGATCTCAACTCCCAGACAGAATTAAAAACTCCTATGGAAAGTATTATCTAACTCTCTCAATGTGTTTGTATGGCAACACTCGGATATGGTGGGCGTTCCGAGAGCGTTGGCCGAACACAAGTTAAAAAATCCCATTCAGTAAAGCCAATAGCTCAACGAAAACGAAGCATGGCTCCAAACCGAAATAATGCTATCGCTGAAGATGTGAAAAAACTTTTGGACGCAGGAATAATCCGGGAGGTCCGATACCAGACTTGGGTCTCAAACCCAGTAATGGTCACCAAAAAAGACGGGTCATGGCGAATGTGTGTCGATTTCTCGACCTGAACAATGCATGCCCGAAAGACTGTTGTCCCCTCCTAGAAATGGACCTGAAGATGATTCCTTATCCTACTTCCGAATCAAATGTTTTTTGGATGCCTAAAAAGGATACCACCAGATCCAAATGGTCATGGCCGATGAAGACAAAACGGCATTTGTAACAATGAAAGCCTGTTCTGTTATACAAAGATGCCATTCGGACTCAAGAATGCGGGGCAACATATCAACGGTTAATGGACAAAGCTTTCAAAAGCCAGATCGGACAGAACCTTGAAATTTACGTAGACGATTTAGTTGTCAAAAGTGAAGACGAAACACATATGATTGATGACATTCAAGAATCCTTCACTCGCCTACGAAGCATAAACCTAAAATTAAATCCTAAAAAATGTTCCTTCGGCCTAGAGGAAGGAAAATTTTTAGGAGTATGGGTCACATAATCTGGGATCCAAGCTCATCCAGAAAAGGTCCAAGCGGTAGTAAGTTTACAAGCCCCAAAAACGGTCAAAGAAATTCAATCTCTGAATGGAAACTGGTAGCTCTGCACCGATTCATTTCAAAAGCAGGTGATAGATCTTTCTCCTTCATGACAGTACTGAAAAAGAGTTTCAGAAAAGGGAAAATTGAATGGACGGATGAAGCCGAACAAGCATTTCAAAACCTAAAAGTTTGTCTTGGATCACTCCCAACATTAACTGCGCCTATTACCGGAGAAACTGTCATCGTGTACTTATCAGCGTCACATTTCGCGATCAGCACAGTTCTGGTCGTCCATCGAAACCAGTCTCAAGTCCCGGTATATTATGTCAGGACCTTAAAAGATTATGAAACCAGGTATCCCACGATAGAGAAGTTGGCCTTGGCCCTCGTTCACACCTCAAGACATTAAGACGTTACTTTCAAGCTTTCAATATTGAAGTACAGACAGATCTCCCCATTCAGCAAGTATTACGCAAGCCAGAAGTGTCGGGACGATTGACCAAGTGGGCCATAGAATTAAGTGCTTTTGATATAACATACAGAACTCGAGGCTCATGAAAGGACAGGCCGTAGTCGATTTTTTAGTTGAGCTTCCGGTTAAAAGCAAAAAACAATCAGAAGAGCCGAAGGTCTGGAACCTATTCACAATGGAGCCTCCAGTAAGGAGGGTGCCGGAGTCGGTCTAATTCTGTCTGACCCAGAAGGATTAGAATCTACTTACGCCTTACGTTTCGACTTTCAAAGCTCCAATAATGAGGCCGAACACGAGGCCCTAATTGCCGGATTACAAATTGTATTAAAAGTCGGGGCAAAATCTGTCCTAGCTCATGTCGATTCATTTCTGGTAGCAAACCAAATAAGCGGCGAGTATGAGGCCCGAGAAACAAATATGGACAAATACCTCCGGAACGTACAAGAGTTGATCATGGATTTCGACACTTGTAAAGTGGTTCACATTCCCCGAAGTAAAAACAAAAAGGCCGATGCTTTGAGTAAGTTGGCAACAGTCTCGTTTTGTCATCTAGCCAAAGAAGTTCTGGTCGAAACTCTATTAGCCCCTGCAATTAGAGACGTACCAGAAGCTATGTCAATATCCATTCAAGAAGAAAATTGGATGACCCCAATCATGAACTATTTAACGAAAGATCTCCTTCCGATGGATAAGTCTCAAGCGCGAAAGGTCCAAGTCAAAGCCCTGCAGTACCAAGTCCAAGGCGGAAAGCTATACCGCAGAATGTTTCTGGGACCGCTACTTTGATGCTTAACTCCAGAAGAGGCCAGTTATGTTACTCGAGAAATTCATTAGGGAATCTGTGGCATCCATGCCGGACCGAGAATGGTCGTGGCTAAAGCAATGAACGCCGGATATTTTTGGCCGAACATGCACCAAAGTGCTGTCAACGAGCTCCAAAGCTGTGAAGATTATCAAAGGCATGCCCCAGTTAGCTTAAGAGCAAAAAATGAGATGATTCCGATCGCCGCAGCATGGCCATTTCAGAAATGGGGAATCGCCATCGTCGGACCTTTCCGAGCATTGTCTGGAGGTGTTCGTTTCCTAGTAGTAGCCATAGATTACTTTACCAAATGGGTAGAGGAAACCCTTGGTTCCATCTCTAGGGAAAGAATGGTGCGGTTCGTCTGGGAGAATATTGTGTGCCGATATGGCCTACCCATGTGCATTATCAGTGACAACGGTAAGCAATTCTCTGAAAAGCCAGTCAAAACATGGTGTGAAAAGCTCCACATCGAGCAGAGGTTCGCTTCAGTCGCGCACCCCCAAGCTAATGGGCAGGTAGAAAGGGCAAACCAAAGCATTGTGTATGGCATCAAGAAAAGGTTGGGAAGAAATGGAACTTCTTGGGCAGATGAAGTTCCAAACGTCCTATGGGCACACCGTACGATGCCTAAAACTAGCACCGGAGAAACTCCCTATAGCCTTGCCTGTGGAACGGAGGCAGTGATTCCGGCCGAATCGGAGCACCAACTCAGAGAATATCCCTTGGATCGCAGAATGAGCAAGAGCTGAGGCTGAACTTAGATTTGGCCGAAGAACGTAGGGAAATGGTAGCGGTACGAGAGGCCAGATACAAAAGGGAGATGGAAAAACATTACAACTCCAAAGTTAAAGAAATCCGTTTCAAACCCGGTGAGTATGTGATGAGGTCGAACGAAGCCAGTTTAGCCGAAGGAACTAGGAAGCTCTCACCCAAATGGGAAGGACCTTACAATAGTGAAAACGGTCGGAAAATGTAACAACTCTAAAATTTCGTTGTTATCTTTTTCGATTATATTTATCCTTTGTACTCCGAGATTCGTTATAATAAAGTTAATGTTAATTAATTTTGGTGTTGTACGTTATTATCGCATCCAATCGCTTATTAAGTCGCATCACTAATCTCATCGTATCGCAAATCGCAGTTAATTATGTGGTTTTATGTTATTTATGTGTTATGTGTGTTTGTGGTTATGATTACAATCGCTATCGCATCGCTCCCGCATATTTAAATCGCTAAATCGCACTATATATCGCCTATAACACTTAATATAACTATCTAATACGAACTGAATCGCCACACGAACTCTTAACGCGAAATTAGCAAACGGAACTTGGTCACCAGGCCAAGTTCGGCCGAACTTGATTACCACAAGTTCGCGCGAACTTGCCTGAGACACAAGGATCCCTTACTTTCCAAAAGTTCGCTCGAACTTGTACATAAATCTACAAGTTCAGCTGAACTTGACTTGCTAATCTGGAATATCTAGCAAGTTTGCCCGAACTTGCATGAATTTCATGCAAGTTCGACCGAACTTGACTCCACCAGCTCACCTTTTTGCCTTCATCTATAAATACTCAGCCCCATTCTCTCATTTAAACTTGCTGCAACTTCGCCCAGAGCTCCCGAAACCCGAAACCCTCTGTTTTCTAAGTAAGAATCAACCCGATTTCAACTACAATGATGTTCAACAACGTTTTACAACGATTTTGCACAAGGCGTTGCCTTCGTTTTTCATCAAATATCTTCTATTTACGAAAATCTTCATCTTTTTCCATAAAACTTCTGTTTTCCACTCAGATCTATACTTAGATCTGAGCAAAATCTTTTAAAACCTTGATTTTTACACCATTTTCGGACTAATGACGTATGTTTCGTTCACTTTTGAGCGGAACGAGGCGTTGTCGAAGCTAGATCTCAGATTCGGAAGCACAAGGACGAAATCGTCACTTTAGACAAGCTGGACTAACCCGTACGAACCTTCAAGTTTGCCAGGATTAGCCTGAATTTCTATAAAATGGCTAAGTTCGCTCCAAAAGACCTCTCCGGCCTAAGTTTTACTCAGTGGCTTAAGGTTGGAGGGATGGGCACTCAATTTCCTCACGACGCTAAAAAGCAAAATTTTGGACCCGAAAACATCAAGTTCGCTCGAGATTTAACTGATTTTATGCAGCTCAGGAGTCAAGTTCGCTCGAACTTGCCCCATTTGGGTCAAGTTCGGCCGAACTTGAGCCAAACCTTCACCATAATTCAACAAGTTCGCTCGAACTTGACAAGTTTCTTAGGAAACTTACCAAGTTCGCTCGAACTTGTCTCTCTCACTCATCAATGCACACAAGTTCGACCGAACTTTCCAAGTTTCCTAAGAAACTTACCAAGTTCGACCGAACTTGTCTCAAAATCCCAACAGGTAATGCAAGTTCGCCCGAACTTGCCTACTTCCCAAACCAAACTTCACCGTTTCAGCTTTTCGGAGACTGATGCACTTCCGTTCGCGTATGCAGGCTGATCTGGCGCTCTCCGCAACTCTTCTCAGATCCCTAATCTTACCTAAAACGCACCCACAGTGAGTATACTTGACCCGTTTTCGCTTTAATGCACTATTTGGGTGTTACATACGTTCCTCTATCAAAATCACTTCACAACTCAAACTGTTTATCACACGCGAATAATCTGATTATGTATTACGTGAGACTAGAAACATGTGACTAGGACTTATTTTCGTTAACTTGCCTCCTTATCTAGTATGGTACTATAGTGTGGCTAACACCCGACGGGGTCTAGTTAGGATGGACGCACAAGCCTTCTCACGGTAGTTAGAATGAGAAATAAGCCTATGTTTATCTGTGTGATGTGTTTTGGTGTATCATGATATGTAATTAGACTATTTCACGAACGCTTTCTCTATTATGCTAGTAGTACAAAAACCTGTATGCTCACATTTACTTAATTGTATTGACTTGTATTTTAACGTATGCAACAGGTTGAGGATTTAGCTTCGATGCTGCATGCTTAGTTTAGTTCGTTTTGTCTATTTTGTTTATAATGGTTTGTAATAAAATCTAGGGGAGATCGAATTGGATTTGTGTTTAAGAGATTTTGTTGAATTGTAATGGTTGTTTTAGAGGTTGTATGAGTTTGATAGTATGGGATATTGAATGTTGATTATTATCTTTGAAATGACTGTTATGGGATCTCTTGATCGATCTGATTCACCTAGTGCCACTACCCGATGATTCCGCCATCGATTGGGGTGTGACAGATTGGTATCAGAGCCTATAACCGTAGGATAATAGGTAGAATTGTCATGATTCGACTTAGTAGCATGTTTAAGTACCCGATTGACCGATCTTTGACTTAAATGTTAAACTACTTGCCATAAATGCTTAGATGTGCCTTTCCTAAGGCACAATATACACACTTGGAAACGCTCGTATCACACAAAACGAGTGATCAAGTCGAGATTAGGTGTGAAAACCGAGAACTCTCGATGAGATCATTCACTCCGTGCAATCCCTATCGCACGAGATACCTTTGTTGAGTTAGGAGTGATATCCAAACCTCGACGAAAATCTCCATTTCTATCTGGTGGAACGCCCGATGTGATCGGTGCGCGTAGCCACAACTAGGAACGACGTTGCTAAGTTAGGGGTGAAACCCGCATCTTAGTAACCAATTCCGCCTTTTGATTTTCAATCTCACCAAAGTCTCGGTTATACCGATGGTTTGGAACATGTATTAACTGGAAGGGTAAACGTCGTTAGTCGCTTGCGGTGAGAGCGTTTATCTATTAGGTCAAAGCGTGGGTCCAAATGCAAAGGGTAGTTGAATCACTTTGGCGTATCAAACGTCTCAAAACCCCGGACATTCCCAATTGATTTAAGCCTATATCGTCGATTTACGCATCATCGAGTTTATTATTATTTATGTGTTTGAAAATTTTGAGAATTTTCGCTTTATTCGATTTCTCCCTTTATTTATTTCTCGCATTACCGATTTCTCGCTTTATCGCTTTACGCTCCATAAACGCATGCACTAATCGCACAACTCTCGTAATCTAAAACGCTTATTAATACACAAACCAAACTAAAACGCTTAACTCGCTTACGCCTATGAGGACATGTGTGCCTCATGCGCGGTATCGCTCGCTATTATATATCGCTTATATCTCGCTATTATATCGCATCTCTAACGCGCTACGATTTACTTATAAGAAGGTGAATATGTGCAAAGTATATGCTTACGTGAAATACGTGCTTATGTGCTTACGTGCTTACGTATTTACGTGCCTACGTGTTTATGTGATTTTGTGCCTTGTATGAATAATAATAATAATAATAAATACTTAAACATAACTCTATTATAATCGATTCTCATCTAATCTAAATCCTTCGTGTAGATGTCTTCAATTGGATCGCACACTCGAAGGAATCTCCAGCGCAGCAACGCCGACAAGCGTATCGCTACAATGGTAGCCAAGGAAATGGCTAAGGTCATCCCGCAAATCGTCTCAGAAATTCATGCTGTGAGCAATAACTCATCGGTTGACTCGAAAGCCGAAAACCCCAAGCTGCGATTCAGTTTCAAAAATTTCAAGGCTTGTGCACCTCTCGCCTTCACAGGCAACGATGGACCGACAGCTATGTTCCATTGGTTTGACGCCATGCCCGAACCGTACCATCAAGCAAGAGCCTCAGCAGCAGCAACAGCAGCAGGCAGCACAGCCACAGCCTCAGCAGCAACTAGCTCAGGCTGCACGTGGGAGAGCCTTTAACTTGAATCACCGCCAGGCCCAGAATGACAACAACATTGTCAATGGTACGTTCCTCGTTAATGGTATTTATGCTTCATGTTTATTTGATACTGGTGCCGATAATTGTTTTGTATCGTTAGAATTCGAAAAGGTTTTAAAATGTAAGCGCGCTAAACTCCCAAAGACTTTCGATGCGGAAGTCACCACCGGAAGAACCGTTACCGTTAATTCCGTCCTACCTGGTTGTAATCTCGATCTCAACAACCATGTCTTCTCGATCAATCTCATACCTATGCAGTTACGTAGCTTCGATATCATAGCAGGTATGGACTTTCTTCGTGAAAATCATGCCGAAGTTGTGTGCTTCGATAAAATGATTTGCCCTCTCCCTAACGGTGATCAACTCCATGTTTACGGTGAAACTCCCTCAAAGAAGTTGATGCTTCTGTCATGTACTCGAGCACACAAATGCTTGCAAAAGCGATGTGTTGCCTTCTTCGCCCACATTGTGAACCCGGATAAAGAAAAGAAGACTTATAAAGACGTTCCCGTTGTTTGTGAATTTCCTAAAGTCTTTCCCGACGATTTACCCGGTTTACCCCTACTCGTGATGTTGAATTCCGTATCGATATAGTTCCCGGTGCTACTCCCGTTGCTAAAGCTCCTTATCGCCTCGCACCATCCGAAATGCGCGAGCTATCAAGCCAACTTCAAGAGCTTCTTGATAAAGGTTTCATACGCCCGAACACTTCGCCTTGGGGCGTACCCGTTCTTTTCGTGAAAAAGAAATATGGGACGTTCTGAATGTGCATCGATTATCGTGAACTTAACAAACTCACGAGAAAGAACCGCTATCCTCTTCCTCGTATCGACGACTTATTTGATCAGCTTCAAGGTGCTACTTGTTTTTCTAAGATCGACCTTCATTCCGGTTATCATCAATTGCGCGCATTGGAAGAAGACATTCCAAAAACCGCCTTTCATACCCGTTATGGCCATTTCGAATTCGTGGTCATGCCTTTTAGTCTTACAAATGCGCCCGCGGTCTTCATGGATTTGATGAACCATGTGTGTAAAGCTTTCTTATATCGTTTCGTCATTGTTTTCATCGATGATATCTTGATTTACTCGAAGTCGATAGACGAACACGTGCGCCATCTCCGTCTAGTCCTCGAACTTCTTCAAGGTAATCGCCTTTATGCTAAGTTCTCAAAATGTGAATTCTGGCTCGAAGAAGTCCAAGTTCTCGGCCACATCGTTAATAGTCAAGGAATTCACATCGACCCTGCAAAGATTGAAGCCGTCAAGAGTTGGATTACACCGAAAAATGCTTCCGAAATCCGTTCATTTCTTGGATTGGCAGGTTATACCGTCGATTCATCGCCGACTTCTCGAAAATCTCCGTGCCGCTTACCGCTTTAACTCATAAAGACAAACCTTTTGTTTGGGATTCCAAGCAAGAGGAAGCTTTTTAAACTCTCAAGCGCATGCTATGCAACGCTCCCGTACTCGCTCTACCCGACGGAAACGACGATTTCGTGGTTTACTGCGATGCCTCAAACCTTGGTCTTGGTTGTGTTCTCATGCAACGAGACAAGGTTATCGCGTATGCGTCTCGACAACCCAAGATCCACGAGAAGAAGTACACAACCCACGATCTCGAACTCGGTGCAGTTGTTTTTGCAATGAAGATATGGCGACACTACCTCTACGGTACGAAGTGTACGGTCTTCACCGACCATAAGAGCTTACAACATATCTTCAATCAAAAGGAATTGAATATGCGCCAACGCAGATGGGTTGAACTTCTCAACAATTACGATTGTGAGATACGTTACCATCCCGGCAAAGCAAACATCGTCGCCGATGCTCTAAGTCGAAGAAGCTATGTATATAGTGTCCGTGACTCTCAAGCTTTGAATGATCTCGAAATCATGATTCGCCGCTCAATTCGCCTGCTTTAACGAGAATACTTTGGAGGAAGAAATGAAATGTGGTGCCGAAACTCAGCTCGTTATCAAACCTAATGGTATTTATTACTATCTTGATCGTATTTGGATTCCCAGTCGTGATAATCTTTGTGATTTGTTAATGACCGAAGCTCATAAATCTCGATATTAATTCACCCCGGTGCCGACAAAATGTACCAGGACCTTCGCCCTAAGTATTGGTGGCCGGGCATGAAAAAGGATATCGCCTTGTACGTCTCAAAGTGCTTAACTTGCTCGAAAGTTAAAGCCGAACATCAAAGGCCCTCTTGCTTACTCGAACAACCCGAAATCCCGATGTGAAAGTGGGAGAGTATAGCTATGGACTTTATTACGAAACTTCCCCGCACTTCCTCCGGTCACGATAGCATTTGGGTTATTGTTGATCGTCTTACTAAATCTGTGCACTTTATTGCTATACGAGAAGACTTTAAGGTCGAACAGTTAGCCCGAATCTATACCGACGAAGTCATTTGTCGACACAGGACGCCTCGTGACATCATCTCTGACCGAGACGGTCGCTTTACCTCGCGTCTCTGGGAGACTTTTCAATCCGCTCTCGGTACTACTCTCAATCTTAGTACCGCTTTTCACCCTCAAACCAACGGTCAGACTGAGCACACGATCCACACCCTCGAAGACATGCTTCGTGCGTGCATCATAGATTTCGGTGGTAACTGGGATACGCATTTACCTTTAATCGAATTCTCGTACAATAATAGTTATCATAACAGCATTAAAATGGCTCCTTTTGAGGCACTGTATGGAAGGAAATGTCGATCGCCTATTGCACGGCATGAGATCGGAGAGGCACAAATCACCGGTCCCGAGCTGATTCAAACAACAGACAAAATCCTCCAGATCAGAGACAATCTTTTGAAAGCTCGGAGTCGTCAAAAGAGTTACGCCGATAACGCCACAAGCCCCTATAGTTCGAAGTGGGAGACCATGTTCTCCTAAAGGTTGCACCTTGGAAGGGAATGGTCCGCTTCAGGAAGAAAGGAAAGCTAGCGCCTCGATACGTTGGACCGTTTAAGATTCTGGAAAGAATCGGTAAAGTAGCCTATCGTCTCGAACAACCGGGGGAGCTTAATAACGTTCATTCGACTTTCCACGTGCCTAACCTCAAGAAATGCCTAGCCGAAGAAAATCTCCATGTACCTCTCGAAGATCTGCAAATCAACGAGACTCTCCATTTCGTGGAAAAGCCTGTGGAAATCATGGACCGAGAGACCAAGAAACTCCGACGCTCTCGCATCCCTATCGTGAAGGTCCTATGGGAAGGCAAACGCAGCGCCTAGTTCACTTGGGAATTGGAAAGTGATATGAAGGCCAAGTACCCGCACCTCTTTTTACAGCTACTACTTAAATTTCGAGACGAAATTTCCTAAAGTAGGGGAGACTGTAACAACTCTAAAATTTTGTTGTTATCTTTTTCGGTTATATTTATCCTTTGTACTCCGAGATTCGTTATAATAAAGTTTATGTTAATTAATTTTGGTGTTGTATGTTATTATCGCATCTAATCGCTTATTAAGTCGCATCGCAAATCGCAGTTAATTATGTGGTTTTATGTTATTTATGTGCTATGTGTGTTTGTGGTTATGATTACAATCGCTATCGCATCGCTCTCGCATATTCAAATCGCTAAATCGCGCTATTATATCGCCTATAACGCTTAATATAACTATCTAATACGAACCGAATCGCCAAACGAACTCTTAACGCGAATTTAGCAAACGGAACTTGGTCACCAGGCCAAGTTGGCCGAACTTGACTACCACAAGTTCGCCCGAACTTGCCTGAGACACAAGGATCCCTTACTTTGTACAGAAATCTACAAGTTCGGCCGAACTTGACTTGCTAATCTGGAATATCTAGCAACTTGACTCCACCAGCTCACCTTTTTGCCTTCACCTATAAATACTCAGCCCCATTCTCTCATTTGAACTTGCTGCAACTTCGCCCAGAGCTCCCGAAACCCGAAACCCTCTGTTTTCTAAGTAAGAATCAACCCGATTTCAACTACAATGATGTTCAACAACGTTTTACAACGATTTTGCACAAGGCGTTGCCTTCGTTTTTCATCAATTATCTTCTATTTACGAAAATCTTCATCTTTTTCCATAAAACTTCTGTTTTTCACTTAGATCTGAGCAAAATCTTTTAAAACCTTGATTTTTACACCATTTTCAGACTAATGACGTATGTTTCATTCACTTTTAAGTGGAACGAGGCGTTGTCGAAGCTAGATCTCAGATCTGGAAGCACAAGGACGAAATCGTCACTTTACACAAGCTGGACTAACCTGTACGAACCTTCAAGTTCGCCCGGATTAGCCCGAGTTTCTGTAAAATGGCTAAGTTCGCTCCAAAAGACCTCTCCGGCCTAAGTTTTACTCAGTGGCTTAAGGTTGGAGGGATGGGCACTCGATTTCCTCAGCAAACGACGCGAAAAAGCAAAATTTTGGACCCGAAAACATCAAGTTCGCTCGAGATTTAACTGATTTTATGCAGCTCAGGAGTCAAGTTCGCTCGAACTTGCCCCATTTGGTCAAGTTCGGCCGAACTTGAGCCAAACCTTCACCATAATTCAACAAGTTCGCTCGAACTTGACAAGTTTCTTAGGAAACTTACCAAGTTCGCTCGAACTTGTCTCTCTCACTCATCAATGCACACAAGTTCGACCGAACTTTCCAAGTTTCCTAAGAAACTTACCAAGTTCGACCGAACTTGTCTCAAAATCCCAACAGGTAATGCAAGTTCGCCCGAACTTGCCTACTTCCCAAACCAAACTTCACCGTTTCAGCTTTTCGGAGACTGATGCACTTCCGTTCACGTATGCAGGCTGATCCGGCGCTCTCCGCAACTCTTCTCAGATCCCTAATCTTACCTAAAACGCACCCACAGTGAGTATACTTGACCCGTTTTCGCTTTAATGCACTATTTGGGTGTTACATACGTTCCTCTATCAAAATCACTTCACAACTCAAACTGTTTATCACACGCAATAATCTGATTATGTATTACGTGATACTAGAAACATGTGACTAGGACTTATTTTCGTTAACTTGCTTCCTTAGCTAGTATGGTACTATAGTGTGGCTAACACCCGACGGGGTCTAGTTAGGATGGACGCACAAGCCTTCTCACGGTAGTTAGAATGAGAAATAAACCTATGTTTATCTGTGTGATGTGTTTTGGTGTATCATGATATGTAATTAGACTATTTCACGAACGCTTTCTCTATTATGCTAGTTGTACAAAAACCTGTTTGCTCACCTTTACTTAATTGTATTGACTTGTATTTTAACGTATGCAACAGGTTGAGGATTTAGCTTAGATGTTGCATGCTTAGTTTAGTTCGTTTTGTCTATTTTGTTTAGAATGGTTTGTAATAAAATGTAGGGGAGATCGAATTGGATTTGTGTTTAAGAGATTTTGTTGAATTATAATGGTTGTTTTAGAGGTTGTATGAGTTTGATAGTATGGGATATTGAATGTTGATTATTATCTTTGAAATGACTGTTATGGGATCTCTTGATCGATCTGATTCGCCTAGTGCCACTACCCCGATGATTCCGCCATCGGTTGGGGTGTGACAGAAAAGAAGGTGCCTACACCCTGTCTCGCCTGGATGGCACAGCAGTACTAAGAACTTGGAACGGAGTTCACCTTAAAAAGTGCTACATACGAGCCAAAGCAAAAATAAATGTATTTCCTATTTTTCATGTAAAGCGGATGTTTTGTTTCCCGCATCTTTCCCTCATTCCTATGTAACTAGTGGATGTTCATGCCCGCCGAAAGAAATAACAAACAACCCGACCAATATAAAGGCCGAAAGTTGTCAAGATGCATCTCCCTTTTTTATTAAACGAGTTCAGAACTTTGCAAACTCATTTCACAATGATAAGTTTCGGACATGACAAAACGTCCGGACCTACCTTCATTAAAATTGATGTCCGAATAGGACAAAATCCGGATCAATAAGTAATATTCAAATATAACATGGACGCATGACAAAATCGAATAAATAATTCACGCTAATATATATTCAAGTTTTCAAAGTAAGACAAAGTTACATCTTCCGTTTTGTAAAAACTGCCAGTTACTAGTTACATAGAAATTCATAACGGTGCCTACCCCAAGGTACCGGGTAGCTCCACCTCTCATTAATCTATTTCCAAAAGCTCCATCACCTTCGGTAGCAGTTCTTCAGACACCGTAGCAAGACCCTCGATTACCGGAAAAGTAACATTGTCAATTTTTTCAATCGCGGCATTCAAGAGGGTCTCGGCATCGGCTGTCACCAAAGGAATCTTTTCATACGGAACACTCTTCGGAGCAAAAATTAAGCCAGCCTTCACTCTGGTGTTCATCCTTACACTTATGCACATACTGAGCAATGCTCCGGGCACCTTCTGAGAAGAACCAAGATTTGACATATAATAGCTCCTCAGCTTTCATCTTCAGTTCCGCTACTTCGGCGGCCCGACCCGCTCTTTCATCTTCAAGTTCTTTCTTCAAACCCGCCACCGCTGCATTACCCAATAAAGGTCCTGACAGGAGTTAGGTTGGAGGTAAAATATCAGCAAAACAAACTTAACACAAAGTACGTACCTCGAACCTCCTGATCATAAGCATCCTTCGCCTGAATCAATGCATCTTCAACCTTAGCAAGGCACTGCTTCTGGGCTTGGTCCTCTTGTTGGGTCTTCGCCACGAACGCATCAAATTCATCCTTTATTTTATCTCGTTCTTTTGTAGCGGAAGCAGCAGTTGCAAGAGCGGATTTATGCTGGAGGGTCAAACCTTTGATTTTTCCTTCTGTTGGTTCAATTCTTGCGCCAGACGTGCGGCCTGTTTCTCAGCGTCCAAGGACCTGCGATTCTCTGTTTAGCTCCGGTTAATTGCTTGGACAGGTCTTCCCTTGTCGCCTCAGCCTCCACCCAACGCCGGTATACTTCGGAAACCAAAACGTTGGATTGAGCTTGGTTATTCAAAAAAGTTGCACCTAGCTCCTCGCCGGATAACTTCTGGCTCTGGATATGATCCATCGGGGTGAAAATATTTAGAACAAAAAGTCTAGCGGTAAGGGCATCCATGACGGAGTCTTTGTTCCGAATATTCTGGAATAAACTTCTCATCAGCACTAGCAGGGTCGACCTCCATAGCATCTGAAAAAAGATCAACATCACGACAAGTGGTTATCCTTTCCTGACCGAACCAAGAAGGAGGAAGGGAGGAAACGTCATCCCCATCAACTTCCAAGTTCGGACCTAAAAATGAAACCGACTCCGTACCTGACAAAATCCCGCTCCTCCTCTTTGGCACCGTGGCCGGAACTGTCTTCTAGATAGTTTCAAAAATACCCTCATCATGAGGGTCAGTCCGGACAAAATCAACTTTCGGTCCGATAATACCTTTTGGAACCTATCTCGAGAAGACTTCCCTCCTACAAGATGTTCAAATGCAAATTTTTAAGAACGGTTTCGGTCACTTGAGAAGCAGAAGAATCTTTTTAGATAGAGATGGTAAATACTGACGTTTACGAGAGGATGTAGGAGTAATAGTAGCGTGCTTCCTCTTCGGTGCGCCAGGGGAGGAAAACCCCATAGAGATAAGCTCCTCATCTCCCTTCCCCTGGAGACAGGCAAGCCCTTCTACAAGTCCCTATCTAGCTCCGTTATCTCCGGATCACTATCTTCGTCCACCAAAATATGTTTCGAAGAATCGGAAGGAATGATGGGATCAGGACTAGCACCATGAGTCGGATCCTCTATGGCAATAAACGTGGCAGCTTTCGTCGCAGATGAAGACCCAACCACAGAAGATCCATCCTTTTTCCCAGGGGCACCGGCTGTTAATCCGCTGATCGGATACGCCGCTGATGCAGTCTGTTCCAAGAAAGGAGGTACATCTTGAGTGTTGACCTCAAAAGAACACACCATATCATCAAAAGTGGGAATGGTTAAAGCGTCAGGTAGAGACATGACCGAACCTGCAAACATAAAAAATCAAACATAAGGAAAAGCTATAGTTAATAGCATAAGTGAAAGATGAAAACTCACGGTCGGATTTCCTAGATATAACTGGCCAGTCCCTGTCACCATGAGTACAGATCCGGCTCACCCGGCCTAATAAAGTACATACTCCGGTAATGGACGAACCGGGCTGGGGCTACCAACTAATGACCTAGCTAAATCCCGATCAAAATCAAAATCGTCCCCAAGCTCAAAATCCAAAAAACTATCTTTCATCCTCCACACCAAGTCTGACGGAAGACACCGATAATCAAGCCAAAAGTAATGATCCTTCCAGTGCTTTAGACTGGTTTTCTCCAACGATGTTATGCTAGCAACCTTCTTTCGGTGCAAGAAGGTATACCAGTCTCCGGCCGCGCCAAACTCATAAAAATATCGAAAAACCTTTAAGTCAGGCTTTCTATCAGCCGCCCGACAAGATAACTCAAAATGATTAACCCTACTAAGCCCAAATGGGTTGATCTGACTAATATGAACTCTAAAAAACTTAAGAACTTTTATCAAGAACTTGGTAAAAGGAACCCAGTAGTTTGCAAAATTACACGTCCGAGATAGAAAGCAAATTGACCGGACGGCAGGGGGTATACAGCCCTATCACGCCTAGGGGACCTCATCAGCAACATGATCCCTAACAGCATCCTTAACGTCTGCAGCATCGACCTCGACCTTATCGGCAGAAACATGAGAGTCATGATCAAAAACGTGATGGTCATCAACCATAAGGCCATCTTCATGATGATCCACCTCCTCCGGCTCAGGAGCATAATCCATCGCCTCCTCCGGGCTCGGAATCATGATCAAAAGCATCCTCGGGCTCTGACCCATCCACATAATCATCGAGCATCTCGTCATCCGAAGTCTCGTACTCGTTCGTTGTCTCCTCCTCGGAATCAGAGATAAGTATCGGATCAAAAGGTGAAGACATCGTGTGACCTATCAACAATTCCGTACAAGAGATAGATATATAAATAATGTCTTAGATATAATGAATGTCATGGAAAGATAATGCAGTGCAATGCGATGAAAAATATTTCATGCAGTGAAAACGTTTCGTGTGAGAGTTGTAAGGGTTATAGTCTAGACTCGGAAGGATCCTAGTTCGCTATAACCAATGGCTCTGATACCAATCTGTCACACCCCACCAAGGTGGAATATTGAAGTGTGATACGAAAGGTTTTCAAGCACATGATTAAGCAAACATCTAAATGAAATAACATAAGTTTGGATACCAAATAGTTAAGTGTTTACATCACCAAATATAATTGTTTTCAAAAACAAGATTTTACTTCTATATCTCAAAGTGGATGAGAAATAAATAGAAAATCTTCTCAAAAGTGGTATCCTTCAAAGATGCATGCTTAAATCCTTTTTCTATGACTTGAGATCAATTACCTGAAAAACATACTAAAAATTGTCAACACAAAGTTGGCGAGCTCACAGGTTTATGAAACTTGAAGTAAATTGTTTGAGAAATCATTTGAGAAACCATACGCATAGCTAGTTAATTTCGTGAATGATCAAATCAATGCCTAGCTAAGACAATGACATATGCGACTAACATGAGCCTATAACCAAACCTTGACTGAGACTTTGCCTCGCCCATTGTACACTAAAGACAATGAAATATAGTTTTTCGGAAGTTCAAGCACTCTTTGTCTTTACCGGGTTAGCGCTACTAACCAAGAGTGGGGGTGTCAACCCAATAGATCTATTCGTGAGATTCCATGGCTAAATCCATAGCTAATGGTTACAGTGGAGAATGAGAACACGAGGACTTTTCCTGAGTACTCTTGAGATCAATGAAAACTCATGAAACACATAAATGATCAACTAGAAAATACTTCATGCCATCACACTTTAAATAAATGCATGTTTTCCCCCAAAAGTATTAAAATAGTAAAATAGGGGCCGTGAACTCACTCGGTGATACGATGCTTGGACTTCGAAAATCCTTGTGTTCGCTTACCCTCGGGTCCTACTTGAGTCCTACGATACAAAGGAATGCCTAATGAGATTTTAAGTCCAACTCTATTGATATAGATCTACAAGTGCGCTACCATTTAAGTTTTAATATTTAGAAAAATATACATTTAGAATGGTGTTGAAACAACGGTGGATGTCAAACGGGCGACATCTCGGCTTGTTAAAAGTTTATACGGGCCCCGCCCACAAATCAAGTATATATAGTGTTTTGATGGGGTGGCGTTGGTGATGGAAAACACACCGACAAAATAATGTCGTTCAAGATCTTGTTACGAAATCGAGACTTTTCGGTGTTCAGACGTAACTGCTCCTAGTTTTGTTAAAAAAATGATTTACTACACTCTAGCACTAAGCAGAAATGTGTTTCTAAAACAAGCTTTTGGGCTTAGGCTATGTCCCTGAGTTTTCAAACATAGTATTTTCTAGTTGATCATTTATGTGTTTCATGAGTTTTCATTGATCTCAAGAGTACTTTAAATAAATGCATGTTTTCCCCCAAAAGTATTAAAATAGTAAAATAGGGGCCGTGAACTCACTTGGTGATACGATGCTTGGACTTCGAAAATCCTTGTGTTCGCTTACCCTCGGGTCCTACTTGAGTCCTACGATACAAAGGAATGCCTAATGAGATTTTAAGTTCAACTCTATTGATATAGATCTACAAGTGCGCTACCATTTAAGTTTTAATATTTAGAAAAATATACATTTAGAATGGTGTTGAAACAACGGTGGATGTCAAACGGGCGACATCTCGGCTTGTTAAAAGTTTATACTGGGCCCCGCCCACAAATCAAGTATATATAGTGTTTTGATGGGGTGGCGTTGGTGATGGAAAACACACCGACAAAATAATGTCGTTCAAGATCTTGTTACGAAATCGAGACTTTTTGGTGTTCAGACGTAACTGATCCTAGTTTTGTTAAAAAAAATGATTTACTACACTCTAGCACTAAGCTGAAATGTGTTTCTAAAACAAGCTTTTGGGCTTAGGCTATGTCCCCGAGTTTTCAAACATATTAGTCTTAACTAGAATTAGTTCTTTTTTTTACTATTGCTTTTAAACTTATGAAATAACCCATCAACTATGAGTTTAGCAATTTATTTTGTTAAAAAAAAGGAATTACAAACTCAACTCTTGAGTATCTGCTATTGTAATGCTATAAGTCAAATTTTTGACATTGTAACGACTTATTTTAGAAAAAAAAAAAAAGAATCCAAAATAATTCTATCAACTTTTGAGTTTCCCCTCTAACACTATATTAGCTTGATTTATGTTATATAATGATAGATCCGTCAAAATTTGGAGGGTCTCTACACTTTAAAGTGAGGTTCTGCCACTAAGTGTTTGGTTTTGGTTTAACACATTTTGTTAACAATGTTTTATAACGAAGGACCGTCACCAAGCTTAATTCACCGGACATCTCGAAAGGGATTAAGGATATGATTCCCCCGGCTTACACTTGTTTTGTGAAGAGTATTATGAATCTAAAGAGAGTTGTTCCTAAATCTTGAGTTTGAAGGCATGCTCGTGTATAGGTCCGATCCCTGACACAATAATGCATCTTACATTAAGGGGTGTCTCTCGAACACACAAACCTTTGTGTTATCAGACCAAGATTTAGTTGGAAAAGTAAGAGTAATAAAACCAATACTAATAAATGTTTTTTTTTTTTTTAATATATTAATGTGTAGTGAACTTGTTTCTCACTTTTTGGTCATAGAAACAAGTTTAAGTGGAGATGTTAGGAGCAAAAATCAGATTCAAAAACATCAAATCACTTGATTGTGTGTGCAAAATATTAGAGTTTTTAGAGAGAAGGAGAAGAGAATCACTAGAGAGAGTGAGACTAGAATCACTAGGATTCCCAAAATAAATTAGTTGGTAAAACAAAAGTATCCTATAATTGCAAATTCTTGTACGTAAGACTATGTGTGTGGACATTTATATTTGGTTTAATTCATTCCATAAATGCAATTAATTTGCGTATTGAATGATTGTCTAATCTATATAATATATATAAATGATTATATAGTTTATATCTCTTAGTTATTAAATTATGTATGTTGGGGTATGAGTTCGTCACAACTAATTATGGTTATACATATGTATAAATATATTTGTATACACACATTTAGGAAAGTTTGGTCTTAAAAGAGTACAATTGGTTTATATGTATAAACCATCATAAGTATTTACAATAAACACATAATATTAAATTAATGTTTAATGGACTACTTTAATACTCTTCTAGTATTCGAGACGGACAAGTTAACTTGCGCGCGTAAGGGTAATCACTAAAGATCACCAAATGCAGACCTATACATTGGAATGGGTTATGCTAAATTTTAAGTGATCAAATTATATAAAATTTAGTCTAGTCACATTATTAAAATAACCATGTTTTAGATTGATGTACGGAATTGACCTGAAAATTTGCTGGGTGTCACAAAATGCAACGTAACATAGAATGAACGAGTGACTATTAGCCATCAGGCCATACTGTATGGGTCTGTGAGAGGGGTGCCCGGGAGCCATCTAGCACGGCGGGAGACGGGACATATCTCTCCCCCCTCCAGGCAGGTCTTCCTGGAGGCTTGGTAGCTCAATTTTTGACCATTTCATTTTAATAAAAAGAAACCTACTTAAAAAATAGAATTGTTAACTAAAAATAAATACATAAATTTTAACTCTTATTTATATCATAGATACAACGTCTTCATCAAATGAAGCAAACAAGTTATTCGTCAACGTAATAGTAACCGTGGCACAAATCATCATGGAGGACGAAAAGAACATGTCAGAACCAAGAACGAGGAGCATCGATTAAATAGAGATCCGGAAGGCAAATTTTACAATTGTTTTTTTGGTTCAGTTTTTTATAATTGTTTATTTATTGTGTTATTGAAGGTGCATATAATCTTTTTTTAACATCCGAACTCGCGTACCACCAATATTTTCAGTTTTGTCTTTAATTGGTTGCCCCCATCCAGAAAATCACGGATTTCTTTTTGGTTGCCCTGATGGAGACTTCCATAAGGTTATCCATCCTGGTGCTACTCCACCTAAGCACGTTATTGTGGAGATTTCGTATGGGCCACAGCCAATGCCCCAAAATGCATTGGTACTATTTGAGGCGAGGCATGTCTAATGAACCAAGAATCTCTATTGGTCATGGACGATGTGAGATTTACCTAAGGTGTTACAATTATCGATTTAATCTTCTCAATACCGTTAAAACACCCCCCCCCCCCAGGAAAATCCCATGTACACTAATGAAGATTTTAGGTATCGGTTCCAAATCAGTCATCGCATATCTCAACGAATAGTCGACGATTTGGAAAGGACAAAACCATTTTTGTGTTCGTTCGGTTCGTTTACAGCCCTAGAGATATACCCTACTACGAGACAATTGTCAAAACTGTTTCCTTTGCTAATGATGATAAACAAATGAAATTCACGAATGACAGGAATCGACAAGAAAGGATATCTAACGAAAATATAGTGTTCTAAAGCAGCGATGACACATTATGCACAACCCGAAACATACATGGACACCAAGAAGTTGAGGTACGTTATTGTAGGTCCGGATTCAGGATCTCGAACAAAGTGACATGTTGTTTCAGATGGCGTAGCAAGTGCGAAATCCAAGCTACACTATAAACCGAGCAAGAGATCGTAAAATATAAAGTCAAATATTATACTAGAAACATAAATTACTTATAAAAAATATTGATGTGTCACATTAAATGTTAAAACATAATCATTAACTAGTCACCACAAATCGTCAAAACAAACAGATTCATTCCATTCCATTCCATTCCAAACAACCCCTCGAAAATATCCTTTTGACTCACTCTCTCCCCATCCGAAACCGACTCCACTCCATCCAAATCTCACCATCCAATCAATCATTTCCATTACCATTTCCTCTTTCACAAATCCCCTTTTCACTCACAAATTCTTCAGATCTGACGATCAAACCACAAACAATGGTCGTCAACAACCGGCCATTCAAAAAAATGAAACGCAGAGTAACCGCCGATCTCAACGACTTTCTCACCTTCCCGTCCGGCGAACACGCCGCCGGGAAACCGTTCCGAACCACCGTACGCGAGTTTTTACTCCGCCACGCGCTCCTACCGCCGCCGTCGTCGGTCCTACCGCATCTGCTGACGTGGCAGATCTTGTTTAGGGTTGGTGAACAGAACGGTGATGATTCGGTTTGTCTCGATGTGGTGGAGGAAGATGTGATCAGATCTAGATCTGTTTTTTGCGATCAGTGCCGAGTTGTTGGTGAGTTAACTCAGTCTGACTCGGTCGTGTTTAACGTGTTTTGGACCTTTGGTTTTGTGTTGGTTTCAGATCTAGATCTGTTTATTGCGATCAGTGCCGAGTTGTTCGTGAGTTAACTCAGTCTGACTCGGTCTCTAGAAATGTCTAATTGACAGGTGGCATGACGTGGAGTTTGGTGAGTAATTAATGATGTTAATTAGTTATAGTTATTAAGATGACGTGGATAATTTATTAATATTAATAATATAATAATTTTTTAATATTTAATTTGATATATTAGGCAATTTTAAAGGTTAGTGAAATTTTAATTATAATTAAGATGACGTGGATAATTGAATAATATAATATAATGATTTTTTAAGTGTTGATTTGATATATTAGACAATTTTAAAGGTTAGTGATATTTTAATTAAGATGACGTGGATAATCTAATAATAATGTAATAATTTATTAATATTGGATTTGATATTTTAGGCAATTTTAAAGGTTAGTGATATTTTATAGTGTGAAAGGTGATTTGATGAGTACTATTTTAAGTAATTAAGAAATTAAGAAAATATCAATATCAATAATTGAGCAATAAAATAAGAATTAATGGTCACTCATATGAGTTAGATATGATATGATTGATGCTGACTCATGGTGGTGGGGTTAACCATCTTTTTGCTACGTGGCTGTCAATCACTTTCAATAAAGTGTACAATATTGTTTGTTTTAATTTTTTTAAAAGAATTAATAATTACTTGTGTAATGTTATTCATCATATGATTTGATATTTTTGTTAAAGTGTGAAAATGGTTCCTGAGATTTGGTCACTTTTACCACTTTAGTTTAAAACTCAAACCTTTTAAATCTGGGTTCCTGTGTTTTCAGTTTTGTTGTCATTTTCATCAAAAAACAAAATTTGGTCAGATTTTTCAATTAACATCCAGCTTTTTTTGTCCTTTTCCTCTTTTTTAATGAAAGGCAAAATCATTAGATTTTTTTAATTTGTTATAATAAAACTTTAAAATACCATTTTGCTCTTCATTTAAAGGTAGGAAAAAAACCAAAAAAGCTTAATGTTAACTCAAAAATTTGACCATATTTTGATTTTGGATGAAAATGACAATAAAATTGAAACTATAGGGACCGAGATTCAAGAAGTTTGAGTTTTGGGGTAAAGTGGCAAAAAAACCAAACCCACCTCAGAACCATTTTGGCAGTTTACTCTTTTTGTTAATATCTAACATGATTCATAAGTCTTTTGAAGGCATTAAATTTGTTTGATTATTTTTGAAAGTTAAACCTTAATATGTAGAAATATTATCAAAAAAATGTTTTTTACATAGAAAAAAATCAGTTTTACATGATTTATTCAGAAGTTTTTCGTGTAAACACATATAGAAGCCGTTCGAATAAATAATTATTTTTTGTATTTTTTTAATTTTATTTGAACTGTTTTTTAAACTTTGTTTTTTTATTTTTCAAATTCTTTTATTAAAATGACTTCTACATGTGTTTATTTACAAAAAAAAAAAAAAGAAAAAGAAAAACCCTTTAAAAAGACTAGGTAAAAATTAATCTTTTACATGTAAAATGATTTTATGGGGTTTTTTTCATGGTTCTTCAGTTCCGCATTGAAACTCACACTTGTTTGATATTCAAATATATTTTGTTTCTAGTTTATTTCTTTGTATACTTCAATGCTATGTTGTATCGATGTTTTTAAAGTTTAACCCTTGCGGCCGCCTTACCCCTCGCCTGTTTTTGTTTTTTGTTTGTATATTATTAATGAATATACTTGATATATGAAGGATGGAGTGGGAACCCAGTATGTGGGAAGAGGTACCATTTCATAATAAAGGCTGATGGGGCTTCCATTGGTGCCTACAATAAGCCATGTGCTGCTTGTGGTGCTTTTCTTCATTTGTCTGACTCAAGGTCTGCTCTCATTTTTATCTAAAATATACAAAGTAATAGGCTTTAGCATGACATGTGGTGTTAAAGTTGTATGTAAAATTTTGGAATACAAAATAATGGATTTGATGCCAAATATTTACTTCAATATGCATGAATCTTGAACATTTGCAGGTGCAAGGCATGTAACCATGTCATGACTACTGAAGATATCGAGGATTGGATGTATAACCAGTTGGATTATACCACTCATCTGTTACATGGTGTGGTCCATATGAACGGTTATGGTCACATTCTCCGTGTCAATGGTAGAGAAGGCGGATCGTGGCTCCTTTCAGGCCGTCATATCATGGACTTCTGGGATCGCCTTTGCAAAGTTCTTGGAGTCAGGTTAGGGACATTTTCATTACAAAAACTCAAAATGTAACTGATTTATAAATTTAGAGTAAAAGGCCATTTTCGTCCCTGAGGTTGGCCAGTTTTGCGACTTTCATCCAAAGGTTTGTTTTCCGCATTTAGATCCAAAAGGATTAAATCTTGCCATTTTCATCCGGCTCGTTAACTCCATCCATTTTTCTCAGTTAAGTCAGGGTTATTTCCGTCATTTTAACAAGACCGTACATTATGCTTAAACGCTTGTACATTATGCTAAACGCTTGTTCATAAAGGGAACAAGACCGTATTGCCCTTTAAGTTATCAGAAAAGACGAAAATACCCCTGATTTAACAGAGAAAAATAGATGGAGTTCACGAGTTGGATGGAAATGGCAAGGTTTTAAACCTTTTGAATCCAGATGCGGAAAAACAAACCTTTAGACGAAAGTCCCAAAACTGACCACTTGACCGGACCTCAGGGACGAAAATGGCATTGTACTCTTTATAAAATCATTGTTTCTAATAAACTTTTTATTTCAATCTGTGAACAGACAAGTGAGTGTTATGGATGTATCAAAAAAATACGGTTTAGAGTTCAGGTTACTTCACTCAGTATGAAGGGTCATCCGTGGTACGGTGATTGGGGTTACGAGTTTGGTGGTGGAAGTTACGCGATTACTCGTGAAGCATACGATAATGCAATCGAAACCCTTGCAAACATGTCGTTATCTACCTTGTCTTCTCAAGGGCGTAAACCTAGAACACATTTACACGACTTGATTGCGTTTTACCAATCACTATCAGATCAGGAACTTGTAACTAGTAGAGATCTTTTCCGTTACTTAATACATTATTACATGACGCTAACAAAAACCAGACAACGGTTGATTATAGGACAGCCAAAAAGGTTAAATCAAGTGATTCGAGGGTGGTGTGTGTTTGGAACATGAGTGATATTGTTCGTGTTGAAGAAGCAATGTTTAGAGTGTTGAAAGCGGTTAGTGGGTCTTGTTGGGTGAGCTGGGGGTCCCTACGTGGGGCCGTTTGTCGAGTGGGCCGTCCTGAGCTTTTGGATTATTGTCTTAAGGAACTTAAAGGCAAACGGGCAGCTGATGGGATGGTGGTTAATGCGCGATCTAATCCGGATTACGGTACTCTTGAATACAGGTTAACACTTCACTCTGATATATGTTTTCATAACCAACTTATGTAAGTCCAGAAAAAAGCATCAAAGTTCAAATCTTGTTCACTATTATTATTGTTATTATTATTATTATTTTTATTTTTTATAAATTATTATATATTATTATTTCATATTATTATTATTATTATTATTATTATTAATATAACAAAAGAGGGTGTTTTTGGAATAGTACTTAAGACAACCTCTACTTTTTTATTGTTTTTCGTTGCCAAATTTACGTCATTGTCATCTAACCCATATATTTTTTTCTTTTTGTGTATTCAACCTTTCAACTTTTAGCATTGCCACTTACACCCCCTCAACTTGCTAAAAACTTTGTAAAATGTCGTTTTGACCCCCCTCGAGCTTTACGTGCTTATTTTTATGTACGTGGGTCAATTATAATACGTTTTATGTTTATGCACGTTGTTGGTTGATCTACGTTTTGTTGGAAACGAGTCGGTCAAATATAATATGTTTTCCGTAGGCGATGTCAATTCAAGTTACTTTACGTTTCAACTCTGCCGCAACGCATGTTACCATTCTTTAACGTAAATTTTCTCGGTAATGAGTCATGTCAAATATAATACGTTTCTGTTCTTATTTTCTAGTGCGTTTTCGGTTGGTTTACGTTTGACGTACATTTTGTCCGAAAACGAGTCTGGTCGATATTAAACGGTATAAGTTTGAATTACTTTAAGTTTCGACGCGGTCGTCGCCGCAACACACTGCAGGTCAAAATACTAATTAAATCCATTTGAGGGTGAATGTGACCCGACCCGTATTGTAACTTAACTATTAACAAACTCGTCTAACCAATCCATTTTGCTTGCTATATCCTAAATGTGTATCGTGGTCTAACTGGAATAATCTCATCGATTAATGCAGGCTTGAACATAGTAGCAATATAGATTCGAGTGATGACATGAACAATTGCGCTCTTACAACTTACCCGTCTGAAGATACCTTAATGCGAGATCTAAAATACTTATATGAAGCTCTACTCCATCCTCAGCATATGGTAAACTATATACCTTTAACAAAGAGGGACAATATGGTAAAGTCAGCTACCAAAATTCTAGATTGCAAGCAGTTTGTGAAGACCTACCACCCCGAAAATTCGTTTTCGGAAGCAAACCCGTACTCACTCATACTGTCGTGTAAACCCATGCTAAGTGAACAAAAATTATAAAAAGCACCTCCTGAACACATAATCCTCCCCCCTGATGCAACTGTTCAGGACGTTAAAGTTGAAGCATCAAAAGCTTTTCAAGAAGTTTATTTGATTCTGAGACATTTTCAAGCGGAAGAGCTTGTTGAATATAGAGGTGTTGATGAATCCACCCAAATCAAGCTTCTAGTCGGGTCAAACACTGAGACGGCAGTCAACGTACTCGGAAGTGTTTAGGGAAGAACGGGTTAGATAAGTTTAAAATGGAACGAGGGGAGGAAACGTGGACGTTGGATTGTAGTTGTGGGGCGAAAGACGATGATGGTGAAAGGATGTTGGCATGTGATGTATGTGGTGTTTGGCAACATACTCGATGTGCTGGTATTCCTGATTGTGACGTCGAGCCTGCGCAGTTTGTTTGCGGGAAATGTGGTGGTGACGGTGGTGAGTTTTGTGGTGGCGGCGATGGTGATGTGGCGGATCCGGTTTGCGTTTAAGTGGGTGATTTTGTACATTCTTTGGTTTCTTTTATGTTACCTTTGGTTTGTGTTATTTTGGTGTATGAGGCTTATGTTCTAATGTGGAGTGAAATGGTGTAAATATTTTAACTTAGGATTAGCCTCTAGAATAAAACACTAGCCGTTGATCTTTTAACCATTTGAATAGAAACAGATGGAATAATAAAACTTTAAAGTGCATGAAGAAAATGGTTTATTCTGGATTGTACATGATTTTAGCTTTTGAAAATACATAACTGTGGATTGAGATAAAAACTGTGATAAAAAGAAAAAGAAAAAAGAAAAAAGAACTTCAGTAAAAATTGCAAATTAAAAAGTTGTGGTAAAACATGTGCAGTAAAAAGATGGTAAAAACTGTAAATAAAAATTCTGCAGAAAAAATGCAGGTATAGATTATGCTAAAAACAGCATGAAAAATTGCTAATTGAGTTAAATAAATGATAGTAAAAATAAAACTAGATTTTTAATTAAAAATAATAGTAAAATAATTGTATTTTTTTACTAGAATTAAGCACCCCGTGTTGCGGCGGGGCGTAAACCGTTCCAATTGTTACACCACCGCCAGCGAACACGAACACCGACTCGACCTAGGACTTGCACGTTGCGACGAACATGTCAAACAAGAAAAAATACATGTAAAAACGTTGAACCACAGATGTACGTTGTACCGTATTAACTTGCAAAATTTTGAACGAAACATAAAAATGTTGAACCATACACGTACGTTGCATGTTTTAACCCTAAAAATTTAGAATGAAACATAAAACAGAAATTTGCGAAAGATGAAAAGTATAAGGGACAAAGGTTGTAAAGTAAAAAGTTATGAGGTTAAATTGAAAATAACGAAAAGTTTTGGGTTAAAATTAAAAAAGAAACAATTATGTGGGGTTAAAATTGCAAAAACTAAGAACCTTTTGGTTAAACGTAAAAAGTCAAGTTTATTTTTTGAAAAACTCTCAAAGCATAAGGTATAATTCCATATGCCTAAATTTTTTTTACTTATTAAGAGTATTTAAATAAAATAAACTAAAAAAATAGAATATCATAACTATTAAAAAAAATCAGTACTAAAAAGTATATTCAGGACTTTAATGTTTTATTTTGAAAAGGATATACAAAATTATCTTGTTACGAAGATAAACGATGGAGCGAATGACACGGCTTTTAGATGGAATAATTGGTTACCTCCAATAGTTAATCTGTTTTGTTGGAGAGCTTTTATGGGTAAAATACCGTCTAAGGTAGGGTTGGCTCGTAGAGGTGTCTAAATTGGAGATCTTGCGTGCAGTAGTTGCGGTTTGGAAGAAGAGGACTCGGTTCACATTTTGTTTTCGTGTATATGGGCGAAAGCAATCTGGTGGAATGTTTGGAATTGGTTAAAATTAAACTGGCCCGACCCGTCGTCTATAGGAGCTGAAGCTATTTATGCGGTTAATTCTCTTAATGGCTCAAATAAGTGGAAACGGTTGTTGAAGCTGTGCTATTTTCTACGATGTGGAAAATTAATTCTAAGATTTTTGAAAGGAGATGGGAGGTGGTCCCCAAAATGTTAGATGGAATTAAAGAAGATTCTTTTGTGTGGATTAAACATAGGTCGAAGGTCGTGAGTTTAAACTATGATCGTTGGTGTGATTTCAATATTATGGATTTGATTATGTAATGCTTTTCTTTTCTCTGTTTTTCGGGACTTCCAGTGTTTCGCTGGCCCCTCCTTTTGGCAATAATTGTTAAAAAAAATTCTTATCCAAAACTATAAAAGGTAGCTCAATCGAGTATAAATATCTTTCCAAATTAAGGAGATGAGTTTTGTCACACCCCGACCCGCAGCGGAAAAGGTGACCGGGGCATGATTGGGTTATCATCAAAGCTCATGACATTTATTATACGTTTCATATTCATTAATACAATTTAATGGAAATTTGCAATAAATGATACAACATGTTCTAACTATCAGTCTAAGCTTCTTGGTTCTCTTCTAAGGCATATCCTATGTTTTCCTTGCTTCAACCTGTTCACATGTATCATGTGTAAAAAGGTTTTTGGATCAACATAATGTTGGCGAGTGAATCCTATGGAAAAACATTTGAACAAGTTTATCCAATTGATTATAAATAATGTGCATACCACATATGAGTAAATGTAGATGTAAATTTATTCACACAACACATAATATTGAATATTGAACACACATACACCAAATGATTGTTTTGAGGCACGCGTTGTTCAACTCGTCTCCCACGAGGAACTGATGGGCCTAATGAATGAGTTTTGAGGCACGCGTTGTTCCACGAACTGATGGGCCTAATGAATGAGTTTTGAGGCACGCGTTGTTCTTACGAACTGATGGGCCTAATGAATGAGTTTTGAGGCACGCGTTGTTCTTACGAACTGATGGGCCTAATGAATGAGTTTTAAGGCACGCGTTGTTCAACTCGTCTCCCACGAGGAACTGATGGGCCTAAATAATTTGCATACAACTTTGACAATATGTAATACATCACAACCAACAATAGTTACATTCTAGCTTAGATCATATAATGGTATAGCACGAGTTTGCATAAGAGAATTAGTTTAAGCGACACATGATACCCCAAAACATGAATAAAAAGGGGAATTTGTAAGAATTCACTCACATTGGGTGCGTTCGGTTGATGAGGTTGAATGCACGCGAAATGGTTTTGACCGCGAGTGAAATTAACCTAGATAAATAGCATTTTGGTTCGGTAAGTAAACGGATTTTATTAATCTATTTTAGTAGGATTGTTGGGTGTATTTTTGTGAGTTTGAGGCTATTTTCTAACCTTAAAAATGTTATTTTTAAGTATTTTTAATTGATTTTTAATTAAAATAATTAAATAAAAAATAATAAAAAAAATATTTGATTTTTGCTACTGTTGACTTTGACCGTTGACTTTGACTGACTGTTGACCGGTTCGAAGGCATATTGTTGTGCGCTGGGTGAGGCTCGAACCCGAGACCTCCCGTACGCGTGCACGCAGCTCTACCAACTGAGCTACGTGTCTAACCCGTTATATATCTGATTTTAATTATATATATATATTAATTAGAATTAAACAGAAATACTTTATTTTAAAAACGAATTAAATCCCGAGAACCGGTGCGCTCCACAGGTCTCGAACCCGGGACCTGTGGGTTAGCGTACACACAGTCCACCGCTGGACTGTGTGTCTCACTTGGTTATAAACTCGATTATCAATATACTTAACATATACCTAAATCAATCCGGTTTAGTTTTGCGGAAAAAGGAATTTTTATTAAGGCAGCGTGTGAGGAACGATACTCGAACTCGAGACCTTAACGTTCAAAGTGCACACAGTCCACCGCTGGACTGTGTGTCTAACCCGGTAAATAAATTGATTTTAATTATACTTAACTATTACCGAAACTTCGTCTTCTTCACTGGTTTTCACCGGAAGTGACGACTGACTGATTCGAAGTGTTGATTCAGTTTTCTTTAGCGATTAATGACCAATTACAGACGAGATAAAAGTAAAAAGAAAGGAATTTAGGCGTGAAAAGTACCGACTGGTTCTCCTCTGTTTTCCGGCAGAACTCCGGCGACAGCAATCTCTTTCTGGCGACGAGTGTCTTGCAGCAGAGAGTCTTCCGAAAGCTTACAAAGGGTGTGGGTGACTTCGGTAAAAGTTTAGGGGGTTCAGTAAAGCTCAGGGATTAATGATACGGTTTTCCGGCGACGTATAAAATATTTCCGGCGAGTGAGTTTTCGCCGAGAAAGGGTGCGATTTGAGTGTGAAAGATTTCTGGTGAGTTGTGGGTGAATTTATAGGGTAGTATCGAGATGTATGGGGTCTGAATTTGGTCTCAATTCGAAGTCAGCCGTTCTCCGGCGGTTATGGCTGATGTCGCGGGTTCAAACGTCGGTTATAACCGTTGTGGGAGTTAAGTCTTCGGTTAATTTGAGCGGAAACGTATAATAACGGCGAAGTCGTCGGGATTTCCGACGACTGCTATTTTGGGCGCAATTTACTGAATTTTGACTTCCGAACTTGATTATTTGAATTAATTGATCCTTGTTATTATCAAAAAATCAAAGCGGCGGAGCGGTTGATTGGCTGGGTGATAAGTGGTTGTTGAGCCGGTTACAGACCCGGGTTCGAAACCCGGCAGAAGCAAATCATTTTTATTTTGTTATTTTTATCAGTTTTTCTAAAACTAAATATATATCCCCGTATAATAATTGATTATGTATCGTTTAAAATTATTTTGGGCATTTAATTCGCAACGAAAATTTTAACTGACTGTTCGGTTGATAAACGGAGCGGGTTTGATAAATCCGTTTTTTACGGATGTTACAAGTTTAAGAACTAAAACTTTTGTGGTCAAAACATAAAAATAAGGTGACTTGATTAATTATGTAAGTGATAATGGGTTCTTGTAATTAAAAGCAAAATAAAGGAAAAAGTGTAATATAGCACCAAATTGTAATTTAGTATGTATAATAATGTGGTCAAAGTATAAGAATGAGAAACTTTGGATGAAAAACCTAAAAGCAAACAACCTTAGTGTAGCTTTGTGGCTAAAGTGGTAAAACTAAAACTTTAGATGATCAAACTAAAAAGTGAATAACCTTACTGTAGCTAGATGTAGTTTAATGTGTTTTATAATTATAATTATAATTATAATATAATTATAATTATAATTATAATATAATTATAATATAATATAATATAATGTATATTATAATAATTATAATATAATATAATTATAATTATAATTTTCCGTTACACCGTCATAATTTTTTTACCTCTTTCATTTTTTGTATATAGGTTCAAATAATATTAATGGTGCACATGAGTTATTTTTATTTACGTTTCGGCATTCATTTATGTAACATTATTTTTAAACTGGCCAGTTGTTTAGACGTTTAAAGTGTTTGGTTTTTTAAACCATCTTGCACTCATGTAAAAAATATACCTTTACATGGTTTTTATCTACGCTTAAACCGACCCACTATAACACGTTATACTATATGTTAAAAAGCAACTCTGGGTGGTTGTTTGTTCGAAGGTAGTTATGCTAATGCTAAAGAGTCTTGGAAGTCGAATTTCATTGGCGGTGTGAGTTGCCGGGGGGCGGTTAACGGTGGGAAGCGATGGCGGCACTGAATTTAATTATGGGTTTTATAGATAGTTTATGTTATTGTCCTGAGAATCTCTAACTGAAACATAAATTGTTATCAATAACCAGGTTCTTAATTATTTTCGTTATTTTTGCTTTCAAAACAGGTTGGTTCTCCGCCGCAACGCACAGGTGGGAAAAACCTAGTTTTTTAAAAAGGAAACTCAGGCAACTGCTTTTTTATAAACATATGTATAAAAAGAAGATATAATCCCATATTCCCGTATACTTACTTATTAAGAGTATTAAACAAAATAAAATAAAAATATCATAACTATTAAAAAAATCTTATCCAATACTATTTTTTTTGAACGCAAATTTGGATTACTGACGGATCACCGGAGTATCATCGTGCCACCAGCGGAACCACCCGATCATATTCATCTCCACTAGGCAATTCAGAAGGAAACCCAATAAATATAGAAAAACACCCCTTATGGAATCGAACCTAAGCCTATTTGGCCTCAAAGTTTTATCTACACAAAATGGCCACTAGCCTACAAATATCATAGGCGTCTTATCCAATACAAAAGGTGCTCAATCGAGTTATTAATATCTTCCAAATTTATTTACTAAAGTCGGTTGATTTACATGGAATAAAACGATGCTTATTTAATATTATATATTTCCAAAACAAATCTTGTTAGCTTTTATATATGTTTTGGAATTTTGTCTCTTCTAACTTTGCAAAAATTAGATAAAGAAAAGAATAAAAGGAAACTAGATCTTACAATTTAGTCTTAAAGATTTTTCTTGACGAAAATAAACTTGATTACCATTTTTACATGTCTCTCCATAATCTATAAACGTCGGAACCAATTCGTAATTTTTCATCAACTCAAATCATTCTATTTTCATACTCAATCCATCATGGTAATTAGCTTTCTTCAACACTTATATTTCTTTCTTTAATTTAACTAGTTTTGTTTTGTTAAATTAAATAAATTGTTGATTGATTGATTAAATACTTATGTGTGCTTATGTTCTTCGTAGCTTCTTGCTGCGTTTTGGTTTATTAATAAAGTGTTTCTGTTGCCGTTATAAAAAAATACTTACGTGTTTGTGTTTATCGATCGAATGTAGGCTACTTATAACTCAGCAGTCGCGGTTATATTCATTCTCAGTCTCGTCACAGTCGGATACATGGTTTTCAAGCAACCTCGGATTTTTTTTTACCACAAAACATGAATTTGATGTTAAGGATATTGTTGAAGCTGTTGGAGGTGTTTCTTTGGTAATAAATTAAGTTCTGCTTATTATACATAACTCCAACTTTTTCTTTAATTTTATGTATGTATAAATTATTAATTATTTTTATATTTCAATGTATATTTGTAGGAGCAAGATCTAGTTAACAAATGGAATGTAGCATGTCATTCAACCAACGGTCAATTTACGTTGTCCACACAATTCATATTGGGGCCAGTGAACTTCCGCGGTCAATTTACGTTGTCCAACATTCATATTGGGCCAGTGAACTTCCGAGGTCCATGCCATGCTAAGATGGTTGTTAATGTGAGTATATACAAACATCAAAATTCATATATACGATATTATTACGAGTAAATTACGTCATTTATCTTTACACCAAATTGTAAAGTGTGTCATTTATCTTCAAAAAATTAAAAAAAAATGTACTTTATGTTTTCAAACCTTGTGTGTTATGTCTTTTAGTCATAACTTAGTTAATTACCTAGTTCAGTCTGACCAAGTAGACACCTAAAGAGGGTATTTTGGTCTTTTCTCATCCTGACACAATAATAACTTTATATAAAAACCCACATTAGAGTATTTTGGTCTTTTCCCATCCAAAATATACTCATGTGGGGTCTACTTGTTCATATTCAACCAAGAAAATTTAACCGAGTTATGGCCAAAAAACATATTACGGTTCGGTTTACGATTTTATTTAGTTACGGTTTTTCTGAACACCCCTAGAACATAACATGCAAGGGTTTGAAAACATAAAGTACGGCTTTTTTTTTAAATTTTGAAGTTAATAAAGACACTATGTAATTTGGTGTAAACATAAAGGACGTTTTTTTTGTAATTTACTCTATTATTATTCGTATACTATGAAAAACAATATTAATTTTCATGGGTGTTTTTTTAAGTTGTGAGATTTGAACTTGAGACCTTTAATAGGTTGTGGGTAACGTTGTAGCCAAACCGAAGAGCGCATGGCCACCTAACAGCTATACATGGATTAAGTTTGAACATGTCGAAAACCTTGTTGTAACCGGAACCGGAAACTTTAACTGGCAAGGGTTAGATTGGTGGAACTCATGTGGGGGGGGGGGGGGGGGGGAAGGTAATTAGTAGCTATTTACTTTAATCAATCTTCTTATAAATTAATCATGTTGATTACTAATTTTAACCATGTTGATTTGCATTTTCGGTCTTGTGAAACTAATCCCACGGTAAGAGATTAATTAACGAGTTTTTTGGAGAGACAATGTTGGTTTGAATGTTGTTTTGGAGATTGGTATAGTATAGAAATTATTTTGGAGAATTGAGGATACGCTTGTACTACAAGCGTATTGTCAGAATTTTTATCTATTGCGCTTGTAGTACAAGCGCATTACATCTAAATCCAAAGTTGTCGCCGGATAAGAAAGAGCACAGTCGCCCGAGAAATTATTTGTCACCGGATTTGATGGTTTTGCCGGTGTTAGCCAGAGAAGATGACCGGAGTTATAGTTTGTGGGATACGCTTGTTGAACAAGAGGTTTCACTGTTGGTTCTGGTGACATAACAGAGTTCGGTTCGCCCACAAACATGAAGTCCGGTCATCTTAACGCCGGCAAAAACAACAAATCCGGTGACATAATAGTTTCTCCGGCAAGATAATTGGAATAGGTGTAATGTGCTTGTAGTACAAGCGCAATAGACAATAACTCTGACAATACGCTTGTAGTACAGGCGTATTCCCCATTCTCCATAATAATTTCTATACTACACCAATCTCCAAAACGACATTCAAACCAACACCATTTCTCTAAAAAAACTCATTAATTAACATTTAAAGTTTATTAACATTATATATCTTCCATGTATATATAATCTTGATAATATTGGTTTATTAAATTTTTTTCTTGTAGGCGTTGGCGTTTAATGATTGTCGCGGGCTGTTGCTCGACCGAGTGACCTCAATAAACAGTCCGAGAAATCATATATCTATAAACGCTTGCAACGGAGCTACCATCTCAAACGTCAATATAATGGCGCCGATTAGTCCTAACACCGATGGCATCGATATATCGAACACTAACGGTATTAATGTTAACGGTGGACACATTGGGACCGATGGCATACGATATATATACTCGAACACTAACGGTATTAATGTTAACGGTGGACACATTGGGACCGGTATATATACTCTTTAAGTTTTTTTTTTTTTTTTTTTAATTCAAGTACTTAATTTTTTTAGCAAATATTTAATTTTGGCTGTTTAATTTTCAGGTGATGATTGCATTGCAATCAATGGTAAGAGCTTCAACATCAACATTACTAATTTAAGTTGTGGCCCTGGCCATGGCATAAGGTTAGTTTTATCACATTAGTTTAGTTGTAACTAATTAATCTTTTACTTATTATAATTTTATATTATTAGAGTGTATGAGTTATATATACAGTTAGTTTAGTTAGTTCGTTAGTTAGTTATGCCAGCTAGCATGTATGGTTGTTTGTTAGATGTTGTATCGTTGTATATATAGAGATATGCTATATGATTCTAAAACACACAAAAATATAACAAACAACCACACATGCCGGCTGACATAAGTTACTAACTAACTAATTGCATATGTAACTCATACACTCTGATATATATCATTAACAAATTAATGATATATTATTTTTCGGGTTTTTTCTCAAGTGTTGGAAGCCTAGGAAGGAACCGTGACTATGATGTTGTACGTAACATCAGAGTCATCTGCGTAACCTTTAGTGGTACTCAAAACGGAGTTAGGATCAAAACTGTGCCGGTATATTTTTAGAGCAAGCATACTCTTGATTGTTATGTTTACAACTTTACATGTTTATAATTAGTTGTTATTTCGTTCAGGGAGGATCGGGTTCTGCAAGCCAAATAACATTTAGCGGCATAACAATGGTGAATGTGCAAAATCCGATCATACTTTCTTAGTTCTATTGCCCTCATGTCGATCCTAAAGATTGCAAAAACCAGGTATATATACGTCGTTGTATATCTTGTATTATGGGTGTGCATGGGTCAGTTTTGGCCAAAAACCATAACCATAACCGTGATGTTGTTAACGGATAATCATAACTGATCGGTTATGGTGGTTATGGTTAATTGGTTTTGATGGTTATAATCATCGGTTATGGGTCGGTTAACCATGAATTTACATCTAGCTAAAAATAACTAAAAAATTCTTTTTGCCATGAAATAAATTGTTATTACACTTTTATATATATTAATGTAGTACAAAGTATTAAAAAGTTACTATAATCTATAATATTAATACTGATTATTACCGAATATTCAAACAAAAATATATGATATAGACATTAAATTCAAACAAAATTCTGCCAAAACGATATGATATATCTAATAAATTTTAACAAACGTATAACCAAAAGCACCAATATTAAAAGATGGTGAAAAGTCCAAAATCCGAAAAGGATTTTACTTCATGTTGGTTCGGTTATGGTAGGTATGGAAATATCGGTAACCCTAACCGACCCACTACTTTCGGTTTTCCAAAAAACAATTAACTGACCTAACGGTTTTTTATTTGGTTCGGTTTTTCCGGTTCAGTTTTGTCAGTTAATTCGGTTATGAGTCGGTTAATAGTGTTACTTTTTTTTGAATGAAATTGCAGCCACAGATGGTTAAAATAAGTGGTGTTTCATTTGATGATATCCATGGGACTTGTACAACACCAAATGCTATCGACATCAACTGCAGCGAGAATCCGAATAGTTGTGTTGGCATCACTCTCAAGAAAATCAACATACAAGCCGCCAACCGGTCTTTCAAGGCTGGATCGAGATGTGTAGATGCTAATGTCCAGATCATCGAAAGCGTGTTTCCTCGTGTGACTTGCATTCGAGCGCCACACATGATTGAGATGCCGATGGATTACGACTACATCGAAAGCGAACCAGCAATAGCAACAAGCTAGTTGGAAGTATATAAACATATATATCGTTTTAGTTTCTAACATGTAGACTAGAATTATGTTTTTTTTGGTTATGTTGATAGATTCAGCGGCGGAACCACAGGGGGGTCAGAGGGTCCATTAACCATCCGGCCGGCCAAGTTTCATGTTAACCTGTAAGTCCAACGAAAAAATATATTTATAGATTGACCCTTCAAAATATATCTTCTAAAGCAGTTAGAGTCAAGAAAAAAAAAGCGTAAAATCAACAACTATGAAACTCTCCGGCGACTAGTAGCAAGTTCAGTAATTTTCCGGTGAAGAGAAGAGAAGGGAAGAAGACAAGTTTTGGGTTTAGTGTCTTTTTATGTCTAGTATTTAATAAAAAATAAATATACTTGCTCCCTGCCATTCACAATGTCCTTTTATTTTTACTTTAGTATTTAATATTGTTATTAGTTTTGCAATAAAAAAAGAACTCTGAACGTTAGTATTTTTTTTATATTATTTGATTTATTATATATTATCATTTATCTATCATTTAGTTTGTATTAGCATTTCATGTAATTATTTATATAACTTTCGTCAAAAAAAATTTATCATATATTATTTAGTATTTATATAAGTTTCGTAAAAAAATTATCATATTTTATACAAGTACAGAACATTATATTTCCATAAAGTAGAGATATAACTTTAGAAAAGTAGTTAGATAAAAATATCTAAAATTAAACGTAAGTGGTCATTAAATCCATTAAATAATGATAATCTTAGTAATAAAAGAGTTAAAAAATAAGTTGAATTATTGATATACCAAAATAAGAGTTCGAAAATAAGTTGAATTATTGATATACCAAAAATTTAAAAAAAAAACTATTACGACCCTCCGGTTGAAAAGTTCTGGTTCCGCCACTGGATAGATTTATGATTAGCCTATGTTAATAGATGAATTAGTCAAACAATCAGTATTAAGATTTGGTTTTGATGTAATATTGATATAGATAATATATAGTCTCTTAATATACTAATTGGTGTAAGAAAGCAGTTCAACGATATTTTTCTATTTTTACCCTTCCTCAAATAAACAAAAAAAAACTTTTATGGTTTTCTTTACTTCTTGTAAAAGTAAACGTATTTTGATAATTCAAACGGCTCTTTTTGACCGATTTTACTTGTAAAAATAAACATAGATTTTATTGGGGTAAATTGGATTTTAATAATCCGAACTGGCTCTTTTTGGTCGATACTAATCCCAACTCAGTTAATTACCAATAATAAATCAAACTCTTCCATTTTGTTTGTAAAATAGCCCATCGTTAAAAAAACATAACAGAGTTAAGTTTTTTTTTCCCAAATTACAAACTGTATTTTTCGGGCTTTTGATAAGAACAAGGATACAGGTCGATTGCGGTAAAACTTACCTCGAAAAGTGCTATAAACGACGAAAACGGTGCTTCAATTCAGGTGTTTGAACTTCTAATTAACAAAATCAAGTCGTTTAGAGCATTATTTCGATGTATGTTTTATATCAATCGACCGTATCCTCTTTCTGATCAAAAGCCCGAAAACATCGGTTGTAATTTGGAAAAAAAAAAAAACTTAAGTCCGTTATGTTTTTTAACGGCAGACTATTTTACAAACAAAATGGAAGAATTCGGATTATTGTGAGTAATTAACTGAGTTGGGATTATTATCGGAGAGCCTTTTTCGAATTATTAAAATCCAATTTGCGCTTTTATCTTAGTTTTTTTTATTTTTTTTATAAATATTTCTTTATTTTTCTTAGTTGTATAATTTTTATTTTGCTTCTCACTTGATTTTGTAATGTAACATTTTTTTAAAAGAAGGTATTATTAGTAAAAAGATTTAAGTTGACAAATTTATCACCATACTTGCAATGTGTTCAACATTTGGTTCAATGATATTAAAATACGACCTCAACATCGACAATTCGGCCTCAATCTTTGATATTACGGCTTGTTTCAAACTAGTTTTTGTGGGGTTTTGACTAGTTGGACCCAAGTCTAGAGTTGCTACAGCCCACAAGTTACAACGCGTAACCCAAACACGACCGGTGAGCTAAATAGGGTAAACGGGTTCACAAGTCAACATGTTTTAGAAAAACTAAAAAAACATAAGCAAATAACTGGAAACTCGGAAACCCAAACACGACTGGTGAGCTAAATAGGTTAAATGGGTTCACAAGTCAACATGTTTTAGAAAAACTAAAAAAGCATAATCATATAACTGGAAACTCAATAAAAAGTTAATTGGGTTTGAAGTAATGCGTTCGGGTTATAAACAGATTCGACATGTGAGTAACACGGACTGGTTCAACCCCTCTACCCGTTTATGGAACGCATAACTTATATAAGTAAACGTGTTAAATAGGTTGACTTAGACCTTTACGTGTATATGGGTGGGTGTATGTTGTATCTAGCTGCTTGTTAGATACTTTTTTTATTTTGTGAATGAGACATCGCCTTTCAAAAGATTAAAAAAAAGTGATGTCAGTAATTGTGAATGTATTGTTTAGTTCATGTTATTGGCCATTAGCTTGATGATAGAGGCTCTTGCATCTTAGGAAGGAAAACAACGTTCAACCTCCTGGCATGGGGTTAAGAATATCGGTATTAGCGTTCAAGTAATGACATGCTAACAAAGCGTGTAGTGTTTGGTTTAATTAAGCATGTTAAATGTATCGTGTTTAGGCGTTAAAAAATGTGTCATGTTTAACATGTGTCTTGTTGAACATGACCCGTTTAATATAAATAAAAGTGTTTCAAGCCAATCTAAAAACAGATATACCATTAGCTTGACTCGCATATTTTGCTACCTCAAGTATTTATCTAAAGAACCCAAAAGAGCATCTATATGAAATTTCAAATAATAACTTTTGACATCTAATCACTCAACAACCCACATAGCAATTATGTGTTGTATTTGTTATTTTGTTAAAGGTTTATAAAGTAACATGTAAAACAAAAAATATATATACTAAAAAAATTATAGAAATTTAAACGCTACTCAAGTTTTGATAAGTATAAAGTAACACGTAAAACAAAAAAAAAACAATTAAAGAAACATAGATCCACATTAGGGCTGTTCACAAAACTTGCGGCTCGCACATTAGGGGTATTCACAAAACTCGCGGCTCGCCGCTTGGCTCGTAGCTCGCTCGAGAAAAACTAGCTAAAAAGCCTTAATTTGAGATGATGTGAGCCGAGCTGGCTCATTTTGTAACCGAGCCGAAGCTCGGCTCGTTTAACTCCAAGCTAGAGCTTTAGCCGAAACCACCTCAATTAATTTCGACCTTGAGCTAGAACCCTAATCCACGTATTGTGGCGTCCGTTAGCCGTTTGTGTGACCTGCGTTTTTTTCTTCAACTGCCATTGCGGGGCTCTTATAAATCCAAAATTGTGTTATAAAGTGTTAAGATTAGTTTTATAGATTAGTCTCATACTCTCATACATAACATTACATTTTTCTAACCATAAAGGCAAAACCTATGGTATCAAATAATTTTTAGCTTTAACACTTCAAAGAGAGAAAAGGTGGATAAAGCCATAAATTCAATAATGAATGAGTAGTCAAAAGACAAAATGTAGTAATTGTAATATCCCATTTCAAAGCGAAACCATCTCTCTGGATTGGATTCATATTAGATTCTACCCAAATACTTTAAAATTTCAAATTCTGTCGGTTAAAACATGCAAAATCTATCCAGCAAGAAAGGAAAAAAAAAATCGGTTCACTTTAAAAATTAGCCTCGTTTTCAGCGAAGCTGAGCAGAAAGTTTGAAACAGCGGGCTTGAGATTGTCGATTTCAACATTTTTCAACTCAAATACACCTTTTACAATTCGGGTATACAGCCTTTCTAGCTCTGGAATCCCATAATCAGTTGTGCGCTCCAACAATAGCGTCTTAGCGGATTCTATTTTGCCGGCACTCTCAGCATCTGCCATGATGGTATCTTGTGATTTGGGCGCGGTAACCTCGTTGGAAGTAGTGTTGACGTCAATGCAAACAGGCGGTGAGCTTTCATTAGGGTTTGGATCATCCTGAACTTCAGCCACTGGTTCTTGAGGCTGTTGAGATCCTTCGCCAGCTGTTGAAGCTGAAAATTCACATCGTCGATTAGATTCGTAAAAAATAATCGAGTAAAATGCCATTTTCGTCCCTGAGGTTTGATCAGTTTTGCGACTTTCGTTCAAAGGTTAGTTTTTTCGCATCTGGATCCAAAAGGTTTGAAATCTTGCCGTTTTCATCTGGCTAGTTAACTCCATCCATTTTTCTCTGTTAAGTCAAGGGCATTTACGTCTTTTTTGTTAACTTAAAGGGCAATTCGGTTTTTTACACTTTATGTAAAAAGACCGAATACCCCTGAACACAAAAAAAAAAAACAAAAATACCCCTGACTTAATCGAGAAAATGAATGGAGTTAACGAGCCGGATGAAAACGGCAAGATTTCAAACCTTTTGGATCCAGATGCGGAAAAACAAACATTTGGACGAAAGGCGCAAAACTGGCCAAACCTCATGGACGAAAATGGCATTTTCCTCAAAGTAATATCCACAAATCTCATAACTTCCTGATTAAAACAAAACTTTGACATGCTTTAGGCTTTTAGCTATAATATATATAAAACCAAAATTTTGAATCAATAATGCTGGATATAGAACCTGTATGTGAAGGATCGACACTCTTCTTAGGCCGTTTTAGTGCTTCATAGCTTTGATCTAAATTAACTTCCGGCTGGACATGACGAAGACGTGCGCTAGCCCTAGTCGTAGTTGCCATCTGAACAACTGGAACATTCTGGAAAGAAGATCCCGCTACCTCTTCAGGCAAAGACACCGGACCACCATTTTCAGCAATCTTTTCGCAGAAAGCGACCAATGCAGGTTCCATCTGAGATAGCATTCCATGAACCTATACAAAACAAACAATAATTAAATCATATCATAATTTTGAAACGAGTAAAGTACACACATGGTCCTTGTGGTTGACCAAAATTTTGGATTTAGTCCCTAGCTTTTCAAAAGTACACGGATGGTCCTTGTGGTTTGTACCTTGTAACGCATTTAGTCCCCAACTTTGGCCAAAAAGATCCTTATGGTTTGTACTTTGTAACACATTTAACCCCCAACTTTTGCCAAAAGTACACAGATGGTCCCTGTGGTTTGCACTTTAAAAAGCATTTAGTCAACTTTTCCCAAAAGTACACGGATGGTCCTTATGGTTTGCACTTTATAACGCATTTAGTCCCCAAGTGACTAAATGTGTTACAAAGTGCAAACCGCAAGAACCATCCGTGTACTTTTGGCAAAAGTTGGGGACTAATGCATTTCAATGTACAAACCACAGGGACCATCCGTGTGCTTCTAGAAAGCTAAAAACTAAATCCAAAATTTTGGTTAGCCACAGGACCATCCATGTTTACTCTCTTGAAAACAATAACATACATGTGACTTTATAGTTTATTACTATTACTATTAAAAAAATGACATACCGAATCTCGAAGTTCGTAAGCCCTGCTGACAATCCTAGCTCCATTGTAATCATCCCGGTTATATATCTGCATGTACAAATAAAGCATTACAATGACAATCGGTTTTTAAGATTTTAAAACATGTAAACTTCATAGTGGGAAATGAACCTTTGCATTTGCCAAAATGAGATCAAAATCTTCTAAGAAGGCCTTGCAAGTTATGTATTTACCGGCATCAACACGTTGTAGAAGAGTAGCCATATCCATAGGGTTTTGAATAACTGCATGATAGTTTGGGGCATCTTCATCCAACACGGGGTAGTGAAAAGCACTGAATCGCTTATCATATAAAACACGGTTGCAAACATCACGGAGGCACATTCTGAGTCTACGGAGAGCATGACCCTCAGCTTCCGCTTTAGCTTTTAGTTCTGAGACCTTGGGACCCGTGTCTACCTTTGGTGCCTTGCTGAGTTCAGGAACAGCAGCCGACTTCTGGGACTTGCTTGTGGGTCCCTCTGATGATATTGACAAAGCGGCTTCAATCAGACGGTCAAAAAACATACTTCTATCTTCCGTTAATGGTTTGTCCATCTGGTAGCTGTTAAAGGTACATGTATGAATTTATTATTAAAAGGTCATGATTGTATGAACTCTTGGTCATTCAATACCAAACATATTCAGCAAGCAAAAACTATGGCTGTAAATTTCTGACATGAGAAAAACCTAACAAAAAATCACAGGTTCGGGTCAGTATCGGGTTTGATAATGCCAGCACTTTTAACTAAATGTGTCGGGTCCAGGTCAACCTGGTAGGATTCACCAGCTTATTTTTATACTTTTTTGAAAGGTATTTTATGTCGTAACTTATAATTTTTTGAATTGATACCAAAATTTAGAAGTTAAAAAAGAAATGTGCCTAAACGCAATTGTTTTGAACTTTTATAAACATTGGCGTTTTTATGTTCATTTGTAATTCAGTACTAATATGAAATATAAAATTATAACAATTCAGGTAAAATGGATCATGTTTGTGTCAAACCATGATTACGTGAGTCGTGTTTGAGTACGTGTGTGTCCGACACGATTTTCGTGTTCGTGTAAAATTTCCAGATTTGCGCCAGGTTCGACCTACGAACATGACCCATTTAACACCCATTGGGATAACTCTAACCGTTTAATATAATATACATTTTAAGATACCTGAGACTAATCACCTAATGATATAAATTCAAGTTTAAGTTAAAACAGAGTAACAAAAAGTTTCCGAAAAAACTGAAGAATATAACTAACGAGATTTATTTTTAGTCTCATTTTCGAACACTATTGCATTTAGAACGCTTCACAATGCAAGCAACCTTATTCATGATATACTACTTGAAGTTTTAAAAGCACATCATATGAAACATCAAACCATAGCTTTATGAACTTGTAACAGAATAAATAAAACGGACATACATGTTACGGGAAGGGAATACAGAAGACGGGTCCCCATCAAGCTCATCGAGCTGAAGTGAGGACGTTCCAAGAAGTAGTATAGGAGAATCCGATGGCAGCTCTGCCAATAATGTCAACAGCACAGCTCTAAGTTGCTCATGTGCCTGAATTCACAAACAATGGCATACAGCATTAGAAAAAAACAATTCTTGAACTAAATCAAATGAAAAAAATGTATAGAGATGTGACAGTGTGCGTACATTTTCCCACCAAAGATGGAACTGAGGTAAATAGAGTATAGAAGGTGTAGTTCTCCTTGCTTCACCAAACACATGTACCAAAGCTTCCTCTGGTGTCTTAGCACTCGGATCAGAGAGAAGAGACGAAAGCCCTAGAGAATGAACCGGAAACTTTTCCAGTTCGTGTAAGATAGCAGGTCCCAAGTGATCCTAGAACAATGTACTTGTAAATTTACTTATAATATCGCATTTGAAAGATAACTAAATTTTGCACCCGCCGCGGATTGCAGAGGCGCCGTACGCAACGTGATAAATTATAGACTACAATCAACCCGACTCGTTTCAGAACTAAATTTACGCTGAAACATAGAGTAATCCGAATTCATATTCAACCGTTGAATGAAAATGTTTTATATTTGACACGACTTGTTTCCAAACAAAAATCACATCGAAACGTAGACCAACTAAAAGCATACATAAAATAAACACGTACAGTGGCTTCGTACGCTTTCGAACTAAATTTACGTCGAAACGTATAGTAACTCAAATTTATATCATTGAATAAAAACGTATCATATTTGACCCCATTTGTTTCTAAACAAAATTTAAGTCAAAATGTAGTCCAACTCAAAACGTACACAAAAATAAAACATTTTATAACTAACCCAACTCGTTTTCAAACAAAATTACGTTAAAGCGTAGACGTACTCAATATATAACCAACACGTACATAAAAATAAAAACTTTAGAATTTAGTTTTAGGTTAAACTCGAAACTTTAGAAACTTGAGGGAGTTAATGACATTTACAAAATTTAAAGGTTACTTTTATCACTATACAAATGTTTTGAGTTGTGACCAAAATAAACTTTTTTATAAGCAATTTATATATAAACATCTGAATCTAAAAAGATAGTTACCAGTCCGGCACCCTCCACGCCACACAACAAAAGCCTCGGTCTGTACACAAGAGGAAGAGCAAAACCACAAACAAGCATAGATAATTTCTTGGATTCAGACGAAACGTCAAGAGCGGGAAAAATATCAGATATAACACTCATTGCCTTCTGAAGATGCCGTTGTAAACACGGTGCAACAACTGGAGATAACGGTCTAGAATGAACAATTGCGCCTCTATGTGCAGCTGGAGTTATCGTTGACATAGCTTCCATAAAGTGTTTCTTTTCAACTTCAACCGATTCAACGTCGATAAGAAACTTATCGTCACTAGTGTAAACCTGAGGATATTTTTCGCGAAAAGCCTGAATTGCGGCTTCAGTACAGAGAGCTTTTAAATCAGCACCACAGTAGCCGACACAACTAGCAGCAAGCTCTAGTCTTAACTCCTTTAACGGAGGTCGTTTCCATTTTCGAGTATGAATGTCTAGTATTTCCGCACGTGCATCGAAACCAGGTAACTGAAACGTAAACTCACGATCAAATCTACCGGGTCGTCTTAATGCTCCGTCAATGGCGTCAATTCTGTTGGTTGCACCGATTAAAACGACCTGACCCCGTGAATCGAGACCATCCATTAAAGCAAGTAGCGTTGAAACAATGGAGTTATGAATCTGTTCCTGTTTACTTGACCTAACAGGGCAAGACCATCAATTTCGTCGAAGAAAATTATAGACGGTTGATTCCTTTGAGCTTCTTCGAACAGCATCTTCAATTGTCGTTCGGCTTCACCGACCCATTTGCTAAGCACGTCAGCACCTTTTCGCATATAGAAACTTACTTTCTGTCCGGCTTTCGAAGCTGCACAAGCTAAAGCGCGTGCGATGAGCGTTTTCCCAGTGCCAGGTGGACCGCATAACAACACGCCTCTCGGAGGGGTAATATGGTAACTAGCAAAAAAATCAGGGTACAGTAACGGGAAAAAGACCATTTCTTTCAAAGCATCGATATAGCCGGAAAGCCCACCGATGTCATCAAAACTTACACTTTCATCAACCTGTAACGGTTGAATGTCGGCCCCACCCTTGGAACTGGGCCCCGCGGTTTGAACACCAGAAGCTAGGTTAGCCAAAACGTCACCCTGATGACCCCAACCGGATGCAGCAATGTTTAACCCCCAAGCTGATGTCCCGTGCATTTCTGGTCCGGATAAAAGCCACGGTGGTGTACCGGACCGGCTCGCGCCACGTAACCATGGCATAGGCATGGCTTGGTCCAGCTCATCGACGAGAAGTGAATCGTCTGAATCGTCGGCACGTGATATCCGATGGCGTTTATGAACTCGGGACCCACCTCTTCTAACGTCCCGACTGTGTTTTGTACCTACTCCTTGTTGAAGTACTCTTCTTGGAGATCGTGGTCGTTGTTTACCTTCTTCGATGGATAACCGTCGGACCTCTGCGCGGTTTCTTAGATCGTATCGTCTCCGACCGTCCTGTTCTTCTTCACCATCTTCATCATCACCGTCTTCCTCGCCTTCATCTTCACCTTCGTCTTCACCTTCGTTCACCTTCACCTTCATCATCACCGTCACCCTCAGCACCACCTTCCTCGCTTTCACCGTCATCCGCATCGTTATCCTCAATCTCATTGCCATTTTCCGTCGCGTTTTGACCGTTATCCTCCTCATAACCATCTCCTTCATCCTCTGATTCAAGAATTAGTTTTCTTGAACCTGTATTAGGAAGACGAGGACGGAGACGTGATCTCATTTCATGATTTTCATCATGTGGCAAAAACTTTTCTTTATGTCTAGCACTGCTAGAATTCCGGCTTCTAGAAGTTTGGTAATTGGGACCCTACAAAATGTGCATATTTTTAATGATAATAAACATTCATCTTAAAAGGCCTGTAGAAGACTTAAGAACCTGTATCAAGAACTCACCATTAAGTCATCATCCTCACTACTATCATCTGTGTAGCCGTCAAGACCTGCCGGAACTTTCCGTTGTCTTGTGGAACGTCGAAGATTGTCTGTAGCCGACTGCACTAACAATGGGTACATATTACAAAATAGGATGAAAAGCATGGATTTTAGTTTCGGAAAATCATCATAGCAATCAGAAATACTGTATACTGAATGAATTTGGCCATATTTAAGGTTATTTGGATTCAAGTTTTGTTATCTAAGTTAGCTAAGCTGAAAAAAATACAAAATAAACAGGTTTAGAACAATATCGAACGGCAATCAACAGACCAATATCTTATCATCACTATCATCGTCAGCAGGAGCATTTGAACAAATAACCTAACACTATAGAGATAGAAAGCTACTAAATACCATAAGGAGTGAAAGAGTAACTTAGTAAGATAAAAACAAAGACAACTATAACATCATATAACACAGACATAAATACGTGAAGATAATCACATTTAAAGTCCACCCTTGGTTTTAAAAAGCTCGTATGAGGCGCAGCTGCTGGGACCGTATGAAGGCCGAGCCACACATAAAACATGGGCAAAAAAGCGCATTTTTGGAAAATTCTGAGGTTGGGGCACACGCCTCTTGTATTTTGGGTGTTTTTATGCATCAAACTGTTGTACAATAGGTTTTTTGGCTTGTACATGTAGGTAAAACCATAAATAAACCTTATTTATAGCTATATTTTGGATAAGGAATGCTAAAACCTATGGGATATATAATCACCTTGCGCCTCGGTTTCGAAATCCCGCTGCCTTTGCGCTTCACGCCTCGGTTTTAGACCTCGTCGATTTCGTGCGCTTCTTGCTTTTTTTAAAACCAAGAGTCCACCTTAAGTGTAGTAAAAATCTAGCCCCTAAAACAAAGCTATGCCACAATGCCACATGTGTATCATTTATCACCCCCTGATAGTCCTTAACCTTAATCTTACTTCTCCACCATAGTATTTAATGGTGAATAACGACAAATAGCAATAAGGTACCTATATGCTACATAGCGAATAGCGATAAATAGCGGGCGGCTTTTTATAAATAGCGATACACTAGAAAAAAATACTGAAAATTTTTATACGTATATTATATCAAAATTACCCTGGTATATATGCTATTATACATGTATATTTAACAAAAACCTATAATCCAGCTATTTAGCTATATTTAGTTGCTATTTATATGAAAAAAAAACAAAAATTAATCATAGCTATTCTCGCTATAACCCAAATTGAGACTACATCGCTTCTCTACGTAGCGCGCTATAGCCGCTATTGACAACTATCGATATAACTGACGGTTCCTCCACTATGAACTTAAGTTTAACAACTAAGTCAAATTATCCATTTCAAAAACCTTCTTATCAGCTATTACAATTCACATAAAACAAACAATTATCTTCTGCAGTTCACACGTTCGACGTCACAAGTAAAAGACAGAAAAAAAAACTCAATCAGAGCCCATCCAGTTCAAAATGTAGACCTAATTTTCCTCCATTTCGGTATCACAAACGTATTCAACAAACCTATAGATACAAAAAAATATAGAATAACAGAATATCAATCAATAAACCGAATTACTACCGAATTATTCTGTTTACTGTCTCCAGACATCCTTTTGGCAATCTGAACAGCTGAAGCCCTTGTTTTCGTCTTCATCCGTGTCTTACTCCGAGTCTTACTCCGTTTCGAATTCGAATACACAAACCGATTGAATGATTTCGGTCGTTTTCGGAGCCTATCGCTCGTGCGAACCGGTCTCGGTGACGAAACAACACCGGCTTCAACGTCAGCATCGGCACCGGCATCCTCGCTGTCTTTGCTGGAGTGTTTCGAAACCATTTTTGGTGAAATTTGAGTGAATTTGTTGATGAATTATCGCATTGTGGATGTGAAATTGTTGAGGGTTTTTGAAATGAGGGTTTGTGTTTTGAGGGTTCTTGTTTATTTGGGTTTCGGCTTGGAAAAGTTTTTGAAGAGTAGCAACATTGGTCCCTTGACTAATGTAGTAGTTAAGTTTTAGACCTTTGATTTTTTAAATTTTTTAGATTTTTTTTAGGTTTCGGTTGGTTGATAGACACGATTATACGGTATTGGCTTGGGCCTTGGGGTATTCGCGGTTCGGTTTTAATGGCTTTTGGATTTTATTGTAAGGTGATACGTTGGTAATAGTTTTTATATTAGACCGTTGGAAATTAAATCAAACTTAAGGTAACGGTTTGGTTCCACAGCTTGGGCTTTATTAGGTCTTTGTGATTAAAAAAATATATATATATAGCATAAAATGTGATTAATAAAGAAGTAATGATGTTCTAACGGTTAAACTTAAAAGAATGACTCTATATATTGTGTTGTTAAGTAACGCTCAATCATCCATATAGCCCAACTTAAAATAGTTATGTACATGTATAATATACAAGCTGCACGGCCCGAAATTTATTGATCCGGTTCGGGTTTTTCCTACCCCTTTCGAGTATAAACCGTACACAAAACCAATTTGCTTGGTTTGAACATTCTTGAAATGACCCAACGAGTAAATTAAAAAACCAAGCTTGAAACTATATGGATGGATAACTAGTTTAGACGGTTTCACAATTCAGTTACAGACTAAATCATTAGCACGCCTAGTATTTTGTAACACCCCAGCCTAGCTAGAGCCAATATGTCACAGGTACAAATAAAAAAAAGGGTAGATGCACGGTACCTCTGACCGTGGAAGAGATCCCCCTTCCTAGGCTAGTGACCCAGCAACGCTGCCTGGCGGTGAATACCCTGCCAACCCGAGGGAAACGAAGAGCCTGGGGTTGCTAGGATTCGAACCCGCATCCGATAGACCTGGGGCCGGTTTAAGCGGGTGCCGGTGGCCACTGAGCTACGCCCAATGGTTATCATTCTATGAATGCTTACACCTTTACAATATGTAAAAATAATCTATAAAATAAACTCAACCACGTATATCAAAATCAAATGTTTTCTTAAGAGGTAACACTATAATGCATGCATAAACCTCCAATGCTACTAACAAGATGCAAACCATATCAAATTCAACATAATAGTGTCAATATCAAATTCAATGTAATATTGTTAGTGTAATGGTATCAAAGTAACTATATCCAATATTTATCACTATCTAACTCGGTTTAAGAGTTCTAGCAATACCTAATTCGGTATAAGAGTTTAAGAGTAGCACATTCGGAGTAAAGCGATTGAACACACAATCTTAGTGACAATTCCATTAAACAGTTTTTTATAACACATTACTAAACCGTATGAGTGCATAGGCCTTGAGAATTCATGTACCCTGTTTGAGCTCGAAAAAACGTACCCTTAGGTCTTAACGAAATTGGGTATTGGGTTCACTAAAGGTCTAAACCTAATGTCAATGGGCTAAAAACTAATCTAAACCATAAAAATAGTTTTGTAAGTGGGCCTATGTTGGTGTTTGTGTGGGTATACCCTATTAATTTATTTAACTTTACATATACGTATCGGAGTTTTTTTTTTAAACATGTCCTTCGAAAAATCGAGCCCTTGCCGGTGGTCCTCCCTGCCCACCTTCTGGGCCGGCCATGGTAAGTGGTAACTGTTCCGGTATGAAGTTTCATTAATAACATGGGCGGTCTTTATAGTGTACGGGAAGGACCACCTCACAAGGCCGTGATTTTGAGGGGCAAATATTTTTTTATAAATCTCAAAATATTATAACTTTAAAGTCACCGGAAACCTGTGTTACTTTGCTAATATAATTCATATGCATGAAAACAATCAAATGTAGGTATACAAGTATCATAGAGGATCACATGATACCTCAGTTTGATTCACGTGACGCCGTATTGTCGGCTAAATGCGATGGTAGAGCGGCGGAGATGAGGGAATTCCGGCTAACAGATTGAAAGGGTTCAGGTTTATGAGGATTCGAAATCCCGAAGTTATAGGTATTGATTTCAAAATAAAAAAAGAAACCGAACATTTGAGATTTAGGGGTGGTAGTCAATGTTTTAAAAACCGGTTCAATACGGCTGACTGAACCGTCCGGTACACTGGTTGAACCGCTTCCGACCAAATCTGGTACGATATAAAATCTAAATTTTAAAACATTGGTGGTAGTTGGGTCGGGTAACGGTGAAAAATGATGTGGTCTATTAGATCCAATCCCGTCTTGAGGCAGCAATTTTTTCGCATGGTGTTGGCGTAGAAATCTGTCGTGGAAGCCGGTCCACGCCAAGCTAACCACCTTGTGTCCGGCATGGAGCACGGCGTTGTGGTTTGGGCTTGAGGATCTCCACCGGCGTGGGGGCAAATGTGTGGGTGAGGTGGTGACGTTTTATTGGTGGGTGGATTTTGGGTTGGTTTTGATTGGTTAATTTTTATTTTTGTTATAAAATCGTCACTTTACACGTTCCGTCCCACTCCTTTTTTTGCACCACGTCAATTTTCTGGCATGTGCTGACGCAACGTCCACGTTTCACATAACGCCCTCCTTGGTTAGAACTCACGTCAACTTGTATGGAAACATGCACGTACCATAAAGACTCCATTGTTTTTGTTGATTGTTTTGACTAACGATAAATATATAATGATATCTAAAGCATAAAAAATTATAGAAAAGGGTTTAAATAAAGGTGGACTAAACCGACTTGTGTTTATTGGGTGAACGGAATTTTAAGAATGCACGGTGTGAAGGAGCATGAAGTGTAATGTGACAGTCACGTCAGCAAGAACGTGGTAAAAAAAGCATGGCATTTTCTTTTAAACAACCAATCAAACCAACCCAAACAACACTCACCACCAATCAAAGAGCAGCCATGACACGGGACGGTATGTCGACGTGGTGGAAGGCTCAAGGCTCCACGTAAGGCCACAACGTCCGGTCTAAGGGTTTGACATTTTAAAATTTAAACTACTTTTATTTTTAATATATATTTTTATATACGTTGTTCATATCATGTCTATGAAGTGAAACCAAACGATACTAAATGCAAAAATACGGAACTCTCCTGTAAAATACGACCACTAACTAACCAAACTAATATATTACTTCTAGAAGCAAATGGTTTGAATAATCATGCAAAAATGGAATTAAGATGGATATTGACGTGCAAAGTTTCTAGTTAAATCTAAGCCTCATATTTGTGTAGCATAAATAAAAAAAAGTCTATAGCCATAAAATATAAGGTATAAACTTCATTACTATGGTTTTAATTTCAAGAGAAAAAAAAGCTACAATTAGATTTGAACAATATGTAACTAAAGGCCTTTTTTACCATTCCTCCCCCAAGCACTTACATATAATGCTTCAAACTTCAAAATGTCTACAACATATGTAATCCAGGAAAAAACGTCTACCGAATCGTTCAATCCGGTTTTTCAAACCGTAACCCATGAGCCGAACCATTGATTTGAGACAGTTTAACCAGTTCAGTCAGTTTTAACGGCTTTTAACACCATAGTTAGGGACTTGGGGTTGCTCTTATTCTTTTGTATAAGTCTAAAAACAATGTTGTCAACTTTTAACCCTTTACAATAATGTAAACTAACTCTTATGCTCTATTGAAGTAGTCAACAATTGTTCTAAATAATCAACCCCTAAATCCTCAAACACACCACCACCTTCTTTTCTCTTCTTCTCTTCCTAACCTCATCTCTCATCCTCATTGAGTGTCTCTTCTTCAACGCCATCACGGGCGAACCACCGCCTTCCACCGCTGTTACCTTCCCACCATCATCTCATGCAAAGATTCCCTCACCCTATCAACCGGAAAATTCAATATCGCGGACGAACCCCTCATCAATAAAGCGGCTTGATCATAAGCCAAAGCGGCGGCTTCTGCGCTATCAAATGTACCCAACCATACCCTTACTCCATTCCTCGTTGAGTCCCTTATCTCCGCTGCAAACTTTCCCCACGGCCGCCTTCTAACGCCTCTAAATGCGGCGGTTTTGGTGGGTGGTGTTGAGGTAACTTTGTTGGAAGATGTGGTTTTGAAGCCGGTTGTTAGGAGGCCGAAAAGAAACATTTCTTGCGAATCGTTTTCGTTGAATGGAAGGAGATCATTGTGGTGGGAGAACTCCGGTGATGAGCAGTTGGAGGATTCCGGTGAGTGGTTGGACATAGAAGAATTCATTGTGTTTGAATGTTTGATTGTGTTCTTTGCTTCCTTAAATACCAAAAGGAAGGTTCCAATATGTATGGGTCTATATTCTATAATGAAAAATGTAACATGTCTTCAAAAATTCAATATTAGTAACATGTCTAAAAACAACTTACGTGTTTAAACAAAATGGTAATTAATATTTGACAAATAGTAGTGTAAACAAAAGAACACGTACGTGAGCTATATCGAGTGTCAGTATTGGTATTGGCTTATATCTCTTTATGTTGCTATATATATCGAGTGTTGTTATTGTACCGGTATTGTAACGAATAAAGCTTGCCACCTTGACATTTTGGCATAAATTTTGTTGAAAACGTAGCGGCATTCAAATTAGAGTAGTCTTTTGGTGTTTAGATTTATACGAGTGACGGTACCGGTATACCATCACGAACCAAATTGATTCCGACTGAACAACATCGGTACCAATATCAGTATTATCGGAGTCGATACCGGTATTCGTTTTAATTGTTTTCGAACGACTTTATGTTGAAAAGTTTAGTTGTATTCAAAATATATATTTTTTGCATGTTATAGCGAGTGACGTTAACGTACCGTTGATGTGACGACCAAACCGATTTCAACGGATGTTAGTGCCATTATCGTCATTATCATGACCATTACCGATCGTTTTTATGGTTGTTGATTTTATATCCTTTTAAAATATCACAACTTTATTTTATTTTTTGTTATTATACAAGTGTCGATACCGTAATAACCCTAACCAGTGAACGAAAAACTAATGGGGGCCGGACTTTCAAAATCCAAAAAAATGGGGGCCAGACTCTTGAAAATCCGATAATTTACACTACGAACAGAAAATCTATAAGGGCCAGACACCCCCTAGCCAAAAGAAAACCTGCCACTGCACTGAGCTGATATCGACCGAATTCTTGCGATAACGTATCATCAAATTTCATTGGTTGTTAAAGTCTGTGCAAATTAATTAATTAATCTTTTTTGCTTTTCGTTGTTTTTCTAAAATCCTTTTATGACGTAACATTCAACTATGGTCAAATGGAACGGCTGGCCGATGTTAAGACTTGAATAATTATCCACATTAAAAAAATTCAAACATGGACACCCAGGGTTCCATACTGGTTTATTAAATTACTATTTTTCTTTTCTCAGTTGACAATTTTTTTTATATTTTATATATCCCTGGTTTATATTTAAATTCTTAATTATTTAACCTTTTTGTAAGTTTAACATAAAGTAGAAGCTTTCCAAAATAAAATCATAAATATTTACCATTCTTTTCGTCATCATCATCATACTCAGTAAATCCTACCAATAGCAAAACTAAGGTAGGATCTGAGGAGGGTAAGATATAGATAACCTTACCTCTACCCCATAGGAATAGAGAGGCTGCTTCCACTGAGACCCCCTGCTCGATAATAGTTTTGCATCAAGCTTTGGGACATAAGGCACATTACACTCAGCAATTGGGACAAAAGCCGCTTAGTGCATCTACCCTCTTGTCTTTATGCTATCACACTCACCACATGATACATGATTAACCGTACCTCCCTTTTTAACGTTATTCTCACGAAATTAGTAAAATAACGTTAAAATTATTCCACTTTTGCCCAAAAAACCACACACAATATATATATATATATATTACATGCACATACAAGTTGATCAAGATTATTAAATTGTTATTCACGTATATACTTTTTGTTTTTCACATAGTTGTTCTTACAGATTACCCTTCACATGTGGCTTAGTGGCTACACCAACCGGTCTAAGTTTTTACTTAAAAAAATCGCTTAAATTAAAATCACTAAAATACTAGCCAACCGTTCCCTCCAGGTGAACTGAATAGCTAGCTGTAGTAAAGTCTTTAAGTTTATGATCCTACAAACCTGAAACAACAAATCTTGAAAATTTCTAAATGCGTAATCGCTAAATCAGCAAAAGGTCTGAACCATAAAAAGTCAGTATAATACTTAATCATTTAGAGACAAATGTCTAATCAATTCAGATAAGAAGGTCTTAACACCATTCAGACTCGAAATAATGTTTAACCATTTAGGACAAATGTCTAAACCAATCAAACATTGCTCGCGAAACAAATTCCCTAACCATTAAGCATTGAATCAGTAAGAGGTTTAAACCATTAAGAACCCGTTAAGAGCTGAAACAAACAGCATCACCTATTACCCCACCCCTCAACCCACTACCCATAATCCACTGGACCCACCTAACTCTTAAAAAATATTAAAATAAAAATCCGGTCTGACTTGTCGACTTGCTAGACGAGTCAGCCCATTCGCAAACGCCTATGATTGTGTCCAGTCTGGTCCAACCACAAAAACATCTCTTGTTCATTAGCAAACATAGTACACAAAACTCCGATGTTTTATGAGACTCGCGAGTTCGAATGAGACAATACTAATAACATATCCCAAGAGTACAAAATAGGTAAAAATAGTGTAGATGCAAAATCTATTTTTTCATAGCTACGATCAGTGTTGTAAGAATCACTAGGCGCTAGTCGGTCGGTGGGGTAGCGACTAGCGATTAATCGGATCAGGATTTGTATATGTAAGTTTTAGTTATACACACATACACACACTCACTTTTATATGTAGTTTTTAAAGCAGACATGTTTTAACACTAATTGACCCACTTTTTAAAGTAATTGACGAGGAATTTATAAGATTTGGTCGAAATTTGGCCGGAATGTAGCCAAATTTTAGCCAGAATATGACCACCATTGACCGTCTAGTGATTAATCAATTGTTAATCGGTGAACCTCTGATTAGTGATTAATCGTTGACTAATCAGATATCAGTCGAAATTTTTACAACCATGGCTACGGTCATATATCAACAAACCCATATCGGTAAATGAACAATAGTGTCATGGTTAATAAATAACCAGCTAAAAGATCATTTTGAGAAAAATAATAATAAATATATTGATATATATGATAAACACAAAATATTTATTACATTATTGTGAAAAAATAGTACATTCCCAGACATACCTAAAACAAAAGTTATCATCAACCTTTTGTTTTTTCAATGTTAAAGTCAAAAAACATAAATAGTAGAAGGAGAATTCAATTGAGACTTGTCTTGTAAATAAACCTGTGTAAGTTTTGTCGACCTAATATCATTTTGACCGTCAACAAGACAATCAACGATGTATCGTAAGATGATTTTATGCTCGTGTTTGTTGTAACAGTGAGTCAGAAAAGATTAAAATAATAATAATAATAATAATAAGGTTGTTTTAACTACGTGCATTTTGATGTAACACACATCACTAAGAGTGTAAACGATCAAGTCGTTTTATAAGTTATATTCGAGACGGGTCGTTAAAGGTTTTAATGAGTGCAAGATCAAGTGTAACTAAAGTGTTAGTAAAATCTGCTAGTGATATAAACTCGACAAAATCTGAAACAGAAAGAGAGAAAGTAAAAGAAACAGTAATTGTTGAACCGGGCTTGTGTTTGACAGACATAGAGAAGAAAGAGAGTGGTTTATTAATAACGATTCAAACATATAGAAATATAAAAGAAATTGATCACTAGAATTAGAAAAAAGAAATTTACATAAGTTAATAACCTATTGAATCATTCTAGTATTTAAAGGAGCACATTCTTATTTTAATAAATCCTATTTTATAGGTAAACATCTGGCCGTCCCTAAGAATCCTATTAAAGAAAGGGTCTAGAACGAGTAGAAACATACGGGTCTTATCGGGCCAATTAAAAAGGGTTTAAACATTGTTTAATGTTAAACTATTTTAACAAGTATTGATAAGTAAAAGAGTAACTGAATTAATTTAAAACAAAATTTTAGTTTTTAATTGATTTAAAATAAACAATATAATATTAAAAAAAATCTGAGCCCTCATGGAGACAGGGCCTCTGGGCCATCACCCGCCCAACCCTTCTCAAAGTCGAGACTGGTTAACATTGTAAAATTTAAAGCAATAGATAAAAATTTGGAACGGATACCCATAACGCCTTGCTATGGTATCCCAAAGTTTTAACATATAAAAGTCCCATTTATCTTTTAAAAGTAGAGTAATCATTTATCTCTATTTAACAAGTTATTTATTTCTATTTAACAAGTTATTTAACTCCTGTAATCTATAATCTATATAAACTTATATTAAGACCATGTGTAGTGGTTTGAGTGAATAAAACCTCTACTCTTGGGCGTTTTTCATCATGTGACAGTACAGTCAGCAAGGGGCATTACTGTACGTTTTTCTAAAATAGGTGTAGTGGGGATGTGAGCATTGTATTAAAAAGGGGTGCTAAACAATTAAATTAAAAAAACATCTAAAAATGGTATTGGACAAGCATGGGAAAGAATGCATGTGATTGGCCATGGGGGTGGGGGTTTGGCGTGAATTAAAAAACGACATGAGGCTTCATCTGAAGAAAAAAAACGCTAGAAAACGCCCATGGGGTGGGGATGAGGCGTGATTGGAAGAAAAAAAACACAAGATCAAGTTCACTACGAGTGGTATAAACTATTTATAAACCAAAAAGTTATATGTTATTGAAATGCAAACAACACTTTCTATTAGGTCGTTGATAATTAAATAATTGGTTTAAGGTTATGGTTAATTTCTAGAAAGTCTAGAAGTTTGTGGTGATGCAAATTCAAATAGAAAATGGAAATGAGTATATGGTCCCAAATTATTGAGAGATTTCTTGTGGAACTTTACTTTTCCCTTTGAAATAATGGTTTGAAATGTTGGTTTTGTTAATTTGAAAAAAGAAAGTTAAGGTATAAGATATTTTTTTCTGTCATATGTACTCTTGTATTTGTGATAAATAATAATACTTAAAGATACACTTTATTATTATTTTATGACTAATTGTATAAAGTTACTAACATTATTATATTAATATCAGCAAATGTAAACCAAAACATGGTATACAAAATTTCTTGTGGTACAATCCAAACATCGTAATACTTATTACGCTACTTTAAACTATAAAATAATAATAATTACTATACTTCATTTTTTAATAGCCATAATAACTCTAGTGATTCGTATGACTCATGCCAAACAATATGCGTCAGAGAATATTGGTTATATATTTATATATACGCTTCTCAGTATCTTAGAACATAACGTGACTTGTTTGGTGATTTTTTTTCTTTCTGTTTTAGTTAAACTGCGTAGCTAATCTTGAGTTGTGATTGTAGAAAGTTAAGCTAAAAATTTTGGCTTAAAAATTCTTTTATATATACACACCATTGTAAGTTTTGTATATTAAAAAAACATAAAGGAAAATATAGAAAATATTTCTTTATTATTAGAAACTGTATTACACTGGTTACATATAGAAAATATTATATAATTAGCGAACTTCAACTTATAACTAAAAACATTCAAGATTACTATTAAATATTGAACTCCTATTTCCGGATGCCATTTTTTGTTATTAATGTTTCTTTTGCACCTAACAATGAAATTCATTTAATGAACTAATATTGTAACCACTAGAATCAATAATATTTTCTATGAAAACTAATGTACAGTGGCTAGAAAATTAATATGTAGACCCTTAACATGTTCTAGATATTGCACTTGTTCTAGACTTTGAAAAATAAATTGCATTTAACTAATTGCTATTTTTAAGAAGTTTATAAGTTGCTACAAATATAGTACTTTTTGAATGATCAACGATTAATAATTTGAATGATCAACTCATGTATGAATGTGTGGTGATAAGACAAAAGTGAAAAAAAAACATGCCTGTAACTACTTAAAAATTATCATAAAAGTTTTTTTTTTAGTTTGTCTTAATTTTATATTGTCAGTTTTTTTAACCATTTATCTTTAATAGAAACTAATCTTAGTTCCTTCGACCAAAGCTAACACGTTTGCGACGTTTTTTATTTCGATATAACTAAGGGATGTAAACGAATCGAACGTTCAGCGAACAGTTCGTGAATCATTTGGCGGTTGTTTATGTTCGTTCGTTTAATTAATTAACGAACATGAACAAGAATCAGATGTCTCGTTCATTCAATTACTTATGTAAACGTTTGGTAAGGTGTTCATGAATATTCGTTCATGTTCGTTTGTTTATGTTGTTCATTAAAGATTTTTTAGCATTTATCAATTTTATCTAAACTTTTTATATTATTTAATTCTTATTTATCACATTACCCAAACAAATAAAATAGGAAAACTTATCACCACCTTGTTAATGAATCGCTCAACTTCTCATTATTCACATCAAGAAATACTATCGACCTCCGTTCAATGATGAGGGCTTTAAGGTCTACCTCCGCTCCCTTTCACCATCCACCTCTAGTCACTGTCGTCTTCGCCTATTTTATTTGTGTTCGTTTGTGTTTGTAAACACGCTACTTTCCTTCTCATTCGGTACATGTTCATGAACCGTTCATGAACACATTATATCCTTAACGAACGTGAACAAGATGAACAACGCCTTACTCATATTCGTTCTGTTCGTTTACAACCCTACATATAACCATTCAAATCTCTAGTTAATATGTTCTTCCTTTATCGAACTTAATGTTTCGATCAATGGTTGTATTTGAAGGCAACCTTTTGCGTAATATAAGTTTTCTCTCATATTGGTTTTGACTAAAAATTTACTAGAATGTGTTTCTTTTACTTTAATTAATACTTTCCGATGCATGATACATTTAATATGTTCATATACAAAACATACTAGGTTATAACCCGTGTATTACACGGGTTAACTAAATAAAAAATCAAATAATTAATAACGAAGATTTAATAATTATATAACGATATTTGTAAGACGATTTTCTGTTATCCAAACAAAATTTTGTGTCAGGTATGATCAAAACTTGTGATGTTTGTCAAGTTTATAAATATGAAAGTATTTGAACCATCATTAGAAGACAAACTGAATCATCGACTTTCTCATGAGTTTTAACAGTCATGTGAACATACATTTAATAACACAAGTTTTATTTAAATAATAGTGGTCTTAATTTATTAGTTCTAAGAAAATTGTTGAAATGTCCAGATTAGACATATAGCAATTAGCCAATCAGATAAACTTATAGCTACAAAATAATATTTAAATTAATTAGATAAGTATAAATTATTGGTAATTATTAAATTATATAATTTTAAAATTAAAATATTTGGACGCGAGTTACATCTTAAAAGGATGGTTGTTTTTTGATAAATTTATTAGTATGATAAATGTAGTTATTATTCTTCTTGCATTTAAATATATTAAATAAATAATAATTTGTTAAGCTAGAAAATCGTTCTCTCCACCCTCGTTATGAAAATACTCCATATTTGTTTCAATTATTAAGATATAACTACGTTAGAACCCGTGTATTACACGGGTTGTATAAATGTAATTTTATATAATAAATAGTAAAAAAATATATATCTTAAAAAAACTCGTATTTGCACGTGTTGACTAAAATATAATGTCATATGATAACACAAACAGTCATCAAGGTTTGCCTTTTAATAATGAACATTTAAACCATTAAAGCGATGCGTCTAAAAACACGTATAATTTGATAAAGCATATGCCTGACCTAGAATAAGTATTTAATCCTAGCGAAAAAAGACAATAATAAAATTATTAAGTATATATCATGCGGGAACCTTTGATTCCTGATTTTCATAATTTCAATTACCGAACTCCAAAGTATATATATCTACTCATAATATCTAACTTTTTGTTTAAATTATTTATAGAAAAATAAATATTTATTCTTATCTTATTTTTTGTTTAAAATTATTATTAATATTATTTAATATGATTATAATAAAAAAAATCTTTTATTCTTATCTAAAATTTTGTTTAAAATTATATTATTATTATTATTATTATTATTATTATTATTTAATATGATCATAATAAAAACAAATGTTTATCCTTATCTTAATTTTTGTTTAAAATTATTTCTAGAAAAACAAATATATATTCTTATCTAATTTTTTGTCAAAAATATTATTATTATTTAATATGAGAGATAAATAGGAAAATAAGGTATTTATTCTTATCTTATTTATTGTTTAAAATTATTATTAATATTATTTAATATGATTATAATAAAAACAAATGTTTTATTCTTATCTAAAAGTTTGTTTAAAATTATGTTAGTGTTATTATTATTATTTAATATGATCATAATAAAAACAAATGTTTTCTTATCTTAATTTTTGTTTAAAATTATTTATAGAAAAACAAATATATATTCATATCTAATATTTTGTTAAAAATTATTATTATTATTATTTAATATGAGAGATAAATAGGAAAATAAGGTATTTATTCTTATCTTATTTTTTGTTTAAATTATTATTAATATTATTTAATATGGTTATAATAAAAACAAATGTTTTATTCTTATCCAAAATTTTGTTTAAAATTATATTATTATTATTTAATATGATCATAATAAAAACAAATGTTTATCCTTGTCTTAATTTTTGTTTAAAATTATTTATAGAAAAACAAATATATATTCTTATCTAATATTTTGTTAAAAAATATTATTATTATTATTTAATATGAGAGATAAATAGGAAAATAAGATGAGAAGGCACCAGGAAGTGACACGTGTCCAAATTTTTATTTATTTATTAGTATAGAAAGATAATAAAACAATTTTGTGCGGCTTTTCAAACCACATTTAAGTTTTTCTCATATGTACAAAGGCTGATATTGCCTATATATTAGTTTACCAAAAAAGTCAAAATTTTAAACCCACACAAATAACTTAATTTAAATAATTTCGTCCATGTGGTTTGTCAAAAATCGCTATTTCAGTCCATTAGTTTAAAATTTGCGATTTCAGTCCATGTGGTTTCACTTTCGTAACCACGTCAATCCATTTATTCTGTAAGTACAGGGACTAAAATGGTTGCGAGGTGGACTGAAATGGTTACGAAAGTGAAACCACAGAGACTGAAATCGCAAATTTTAAACTAATGGACTGAAATAGTGATTTTTGACAAACCATAGGGACGAAAACAGTAATTAACTCAATAATCAAACATAAACTATTTAAAAACATTTCCATCATCCAAACACCAAAAGCATTTATATGCAGTTTTGAACACATCAAATAAACAGGCCTATTAAATAAAAAGAATATCAGACACCCCTTTTCCATCATATATATTACAAAGAGTATAAATAAAGCATAAATCACAAAAGAACTATTTAAGCATAAGACTTTTAATAGTATAAACATTACACAGCAAACAAACGCATCCCAGTGTACCTTGCATCCCATTTAACATTTTACAATATCGTACAACATTGGTTCGTTTTCTTCGCTTGTTTGTAAAACATCTGTTAAAAATAAAAAAGAAATCGTATGAGCCACAAAAAAACAAATAAGATGTCAAATCGTATGGCCACCAATACATAAAAACCGTCTATTAGAATTCAAGAACTATATGTATTAAGAACGGGTCGATTAGAATTCCAGGTTGTACCATTTCAATGCATCGTGTAGGTGTAAACGAGCCAAGATGCGCGTGAGATACTTGGATCAGCCCGCTAAAAGCTCAAAACAATCTGAGCTTAAAACTTAAGCTATTTTATAAACGAGCTCGGGCCAAAGCTGAACTAGGCTTGTGCGCCTAAACGAGCATGTTACTATAGATAAGTAATTTAATTTTATATAATAAATATTATTTTATAAAAAAAACTAAATAATATAAATTGTATTATATGCATAAAATTATAATAATAAAAATATAGAAAAATAAATTATACATATAATATATAATATTCAATTAATAATAAACGGGGGATGAGATCAGAATCGAACCTGTATCATACAGAAATATACCAAAAACGAGTAAAAGTAAAAATTGAATACCATACCGATTTTTGTCGGTTCGGTACCAGTATCGTTGAAAATACCAAAACCAAAACCATGCAAAACGATACCGATGTACAGATGGTGTTCGGCTATTGATTTTTTTTTAAATTAAAATAAAATGTATTATTTATTTGTAGAAAACCATGAATAAGACGTTTGTAGAACTAAGCGTTTGACAATGCTAAAACCGAGTATCATGAGATAAATACACCAAGAATACGTGTGAAAACTGCAGTTTTGTTTTTACTAAACATTTGAAAGCCACAAAAGGATAACAAGTAAAAAAACTTATAATATATAATAAAATCAAGAATAATAGGAGGGAATGAAATAATTAAAGGAAATATATCTCATACCTGTGAAGCTGCACTGAGATCTGAACTTTTTTCGACTAAACTGTCCAGCTTTTCACCTCTTTCAAGTACACTATCAATAGTCTTGTGCTGTAAAACAAACATATTTATGCATCACCAGAAACTTACAAAAATAGTATTTCAAAAATGTCCAGATATCTTCAATTTTTACCTATCAGTTATGTAATACATAATTACATGATATAGATGTTTATGATTTTAGACTGATGGAACCCATCGATCAACACCTATTGTATGTTTTGAAATCTAAAACCTTTTTATAACTCATAAAGCTTGTCCTTTTGTAGATATACTGTGTTATAATATGCAATAATCATGTATATCAGCATACATACATCATAAATACTATCAATTTCAAATGGTTCAGCTTGAATAATCACTTACAAGTATGATTTTTGTTTCATCCAATTCCCTCTGAATTTTCAGCAGCTTGTCTGCCTGGGCAGGATCCTGATAGTTTAAAGGTAATCAAGTAAAAACGGAAAAGAGTTAATTACGTTTTTCATCCCTGTGGTTTGTTGAAAATAACCATTACAGTCCATTAGTTTAAAATTTGCCAAAACAGTACCAGTACTTTCACTTTTGTAACAATTACAGTCCATCTCCATTAACCCATTCAATTTGCCGTTAAGTTTTTGGTGAAAGGACTAAAATACCCTTATGTTAAAAAAACTATAAAAAACAAATAAAGTTTAATTACGTTTTTTGGCCCTATGGTTTGTTGAAAATAACCATACAATTCATTAGTATAAAAATTGCCAAAACAATGCTAGTACTTCCACTTTTTGACAATTACAGTCCAAATCCGTTAACCCATCCAATTTACCATTAAGTTTTTGTTGAAAAGACTAAAATACCCCTATATTAAAAAAACTACAAATAGTTTCGTTATTAGCATATAACTAAAACCTGAAATCTGGTCAAAGCTTCATCTAAATAAGGCCACGACTGGCTAGAATCTGCTTGCACACTTTTCCATGAATCACCAAAATTCTTCTGGTATTCATCTAGCACCTAAACCAACAGTTAATCAGCATTTGGATTAAAAAAATCAGTGAAATAACAATAACGTTTAGTGCTAGGTCCATACTTTAAATAACTGATAAACCTGAAACAAAGTTTTTCAGGTCGAATATCATATGGTTATACATGTACAAAATTCGATTACTATAAACTATTCAGAGTGAATTGATTCATATAATAAAAGAAGATGAAGGTTGTATGGGCTTACTTGGTTTAAAAGAGAAAATGCACTTCGAACAGGATAGTGGTCATCCATAAAGCCCAAAGCACAAAGACCATTTCTATTGTAGGAATGCACCTTGTATTCTGATTAACAAACGAACCAAATAAGACCTTACTTTCTGGTTCATGGAACATCATATCAAGAAAGAATTATCCATGAACGAGTAGCATGAAACTAAGATACTTTATTTTTAACATTCTAAAACACTGGATGACAAGCAAATAAATATGTAATGCTTGTTACAGTAGTAAGCCGATAATACCTAAACGTACACATGTTGTGTTAAGTCATGGATTATACAATGGTAAGTGGTGACTCAAGCTTCAGTGAACAAACTTCAACACATAATCAATCACATATATTTACAGACAGGATATACATATAGAAAGAATTATACATTTATGCATACCAATGAACCAATCTATTGGGACACTATCTTGTTATCCATACCATTATACTTTCCCAACATACAACCCATAATTTAAAAAGGCTTTCCGAGGCCGGCCTCGAGGCTTACGCCTTGGCTGAGGCTATGAAAAAACGCCTTAAAGGCTTAGCCTCATAGGGGTCAACTGAAACCTAGGCCTCAGTCATCTGAGGCTTTCCGCGGCTGTCCGAGGCGCTGAGGCGGTGAGGCGAGGCGCTGAGGCTTAAGCCTCACCAGACCTTGTGAAAATTGAAAAATTTTAGGTTTTCTGGACTTTATTTTAGACCCATTTAGTGTTTATTAGGCTTAATTGGTGGGCCAACCCAATAGCTCACTTAAAAAAAACATTTATTAGGTTAAAAAAACCTAATCTAAAAGAAGAAATCGGTTGGGCACGGATAGGATGGACAAGTTGGTGCACGTTATCTACAATAGGAGATTGAAGCAAAAGTTTATAAAGAAGACGAATCTAAAAGATGATGAAGACCCGATAGTTGCCGATGATGTTTTGTCGGATGATGAGTGGATAACCAACCCGAGTGGGGATGAAGATGGCATTGGTGGAGTTGGCGGGTCAAATGAGGTAAAAGGTGAGAGTTTATCATCTAGGAGAAAAAGGAAAAGAGTTATTAATTTGGTTGACGAAGATGGCGATCTAAATACGCCAGATGATAACTTTGACGATGATGATGCAGAGGAACATGAGTTCTTTGATATTTAGATGTCATAACATTATTGATTTAAGTTGTTCGAACTATTTTATGATGTTCGTTTTATGTTAAACCTTGTTTGTCGAACTATTTTCTATTTATGTGTTTGTTTTATGTTAATTTGTGATTTTTATGAGATATATATTTATTTTTTTTATTTTGTTAAGAATGTTTTGAGGCTTACGCCTCGACCTGCCTTGAGGCTTACGCCTCGTGAGGCTAAGGGAAAACACCTCGATACCCGTTTCCGCCTTTTTAAACCTCGCAACCCAATAAACAATTGATACTAAAAGTGTAAATGTCTAAAACCCTAATCCAGATTCAAAATAACGCTAAGTTTTGACTCTCTTGACCCTTAGCAGCCGCTCTCATCGCCCATCGGTCAAGGATTTTTTACAATCTAGCCTAGTTCATTGCATCAGGACTTCACAATCTAAGATTCGAAGGTCACTATCAGGTAAAAACATCTCGATCCACATATTACTCCAAAAACTCCCTCGAAGCTCAATCGAAAAATGTTCCTATCAAAAATTCGATCGTTCGATTTCGATTCCGTTGTAAAAGAGCAGATCGGCTCGGTTCGATTTGTAAACGAGCCAAGCTCGAGCAAAGGTGATCTCGCTCGTGAACAGCCATAACACCATAAATAAGTACACTAGGTCCAATTTTTGTTGATATTCAACCTCTAAAAGATAAAGCTAGATCCGACTCAAAGAGGGAATTCACGAAAATGAAATTGTAATCCACCAAACGAACAACATGCCAATAATTGAAGTTGATCCAGTTTAGTAAACAGATGTTTCACATCTAGCAATTTACAACAGAAACATCAATCATCAAGACTTAGGGCTTTTCTAGTGTTAGATTTATATCTATTTTTTTCATATAGCAAAGTATTTTACTATTTTAGATAAATTCATCTCAAACACAGCAAATAGAATTACAATCCAATCTATTGCTAAAAATCTAGCTCTATAACAGAAACCTAGATCCAATTCGAATAGTGAATTCACGAAATTGAAATCGTAATCCACCAAAACAAACTACATACCAGAAATTGAAGTTATACCTAAATTGATAGTACAAACAGATTGATCCTAATTTCTATTCTGTATACTCATATACTTCAATAGAATAACCTGAATTCTCAACTAGATTCAACTCAATCAAACTAATCTATTCACATAACTCAATCCGTTAAACAGAAACACAGATCTGATTCAACTAACTAACTCACAACAACAATCGAACAAACAAAACACAATACACAAACTAAAATTGAAATTTCCTTTTCGTATACTTCATCAGAATAACCTAAATTCTCAACAAGATCCAACTCAATCAAACTAATCTATTCACATAACTCAATCCATTTAACATAACACCAGATCCGATTCAACTAACAAACTCACACAGCTCATAACATCAATCGAACAAACAAAACACGATACATAACCTAAAAGGAAGTTTCCTTTTCGTAAACTCGTATACTTCAATAGAATAACCTAAATTCTCAGCTAAATTCAGCTCAATCAAACTAATCAACACAATCTATTCACAACACTCAATCCGTAAAACAGAACAACAGATCCGATTCAACTAACTAACTCGTAACATCAATCGAACAAACTAAATTTGAAATTACAGAAGAACGAGCAACAGTACCTTCGTGTTGAACAGATTGACGTTGAGACGGAGGTGTGCGTTTGGCGACTGTACGGCCAACGAAGACGATGAACTCCTTGACGCTAGACCGCTGGAAGTAACCGAAGTGGCTAACGTCGGTGGAGTTTGCGAGGATGATCGGATCTGATGAAGCGTCAGGGTTGCATTTGAGAACAAGCAACGCTGTGATCTTCATGATCGTCTGTGAATTGGGGGAATCTTGGAGCACAAATAACTGGTTTTGATGGGGGTTTGGGAGGATGAATACCTTTTTGTCTTGCCTGTATTGCTGGAAATATTCATAAATATAAAAAAGAGTATTTTTTTATATATAAAAGATAAATAAATAAATTGAAAGAGTTATATAATTATAAACTTCTTTATTGGCAACTATATTATTCGAACTAGTGCTAATATTTGTGTACTATACAGGCTAAATAAATATAATGTGAAACAAAAAAAAACATCTTAGTAGTATATAGGTTGAATAAGTATAATGTGAAACATAAAAAACATCTTTAATATAAGTTATAACTAGTGTTAGGACTCGCGCTTTACGACAAAATCGTTAAACCAACAAAATGTAGATGTAAACACGCTGAACTATGCACTGTGTTGTAGTGTGTTAGCGTTCAACGTGCTTATACTGAAATGTAAAACATAGAAAAACATAACTAAGTGGACTTAGAACATGTGCATTGCGACAAGGCTGTTAAACTGCTAAACAAAATAACGTAAAAACTTTGAACCATACGCACACATTGTTGGGTGTTAACTCGCAAAATTTAGATCGAGACGTAAATATAAAAAGTATATGAGAACAAAGCTGAAAATGAAAAAAAAGTATTGGGGCAAAAAATAAAGAAAATGCTTTGTGTATAAAAAGATTGAATTATAACTCTTACTCATAAACCAAAATTTGATAAAAGTAGGAACATATAAATCAATGGCTAGATGGATCATTAAACCAAAGAGAAAAATGAATTGTGCATTAGTTAATTATACACAAAGTGACTTGTACAAAATTAAACACTAGATTCAACTCATAAAAACTTTTTGTGAAAGGGGAATTTTATAAATTGTTCATCACTATTTATCATTAAAAGTTATAGCTCGTCCATTTTTATTATAACTCTTTGGATCACATAGTTTGAATAATGAAGTTAGCATACATACATATACAATTACAACATATACATTACATACAAATGCCGGCTCTATAGGCTTGCCAACTTAGGCACATGTCTAGGGCCATCAAAAAAATAAGGGCCTCCAAGTTTTTATATACATTATTTGTATTAGGGCCCAAAAAATACGTTTATTTCAAAATTAAACTAGGCTTTTTATTGGAGCTCAAAGTAAATATTGTTTAGCAAAAAAACAGGCCCAGTTTCAAAGCCCATTTCGCATTAATTTCCAACTATTACAACACAACAACTATCGACCTAATCATCATTATTCAGCGGCCAAAAGCCCCTAAAATAGAGCCGCAATCATCGTTCCCACTTCCCATCGCAACCTGCTTTCAATTTCTAGGCTATCGGCAATCACTAGACGAAAAAAGTAACCGTAATCACCCATGGCGACGGGTCCATCGGGATTGGAGGATAGTTTATGGGTGAAATTAGGGCTCCCACTTCGTAGTTTGCTTAGGGTCTCCAAAAACGTTGAAACGGCCCTGCATACAATATCTTATGACTTTCCTAAACTATATTCAAATGACTATATTCAAATGAATTTAGATTGCAAATCATGCTCTTTCAAAATCACCAATTCAAATGACTTTCCTAAAACTATATTCATAGTTATTATATAGTGTGGGACGTTAGCGGATTGAGTAATAACTGAATTTGCAACTTGTTTTTGATATGATATAATGGAGTCTTGAACCCACATAATATAGATATCTATCTTTTGTTAGTTGCTTATAGCAAGGCCTGGAGGTACATCCTCTCTGGCTCTTTCACACCACTATAAGCACCATTACAGTTCCGCCCGAATTCACAGCAACAATTATATTTAGCGAACACTTGAAACCAAATGAGCAACGCTATCATCACCTGAATTAAAATTTGTTGAAGTAATAGGCGTCGGGAAACTTTTCTGATAAGCAAAAACCAGTTATTTAGGCCCAACTTCTCAGATAGTACTTGCTTTACTTAATGATTAATACATCATTGGACTCAACCACATGATATATATTAACCCAGAATAGATAATCCAACAAACTATAAGGATAAAAGGAAATAGTCAACAAACTCATTATAAGAAAAAAAAAAAAAAAAAAACTATAATTTCTTCAACTCCCAGCTTTTTTGAACTTCTAATTCTTCACCTCTACTTCCTTAACATGTGATGGTCCAAACTCCAAAGCAAACACACCCAACTGATATTTTATTTGCCTCCTAATCAAAATTCCTATTCCTTTTTTCTTTTAAATTTGAACCAAATAACATTATTAATTATCAACTCTAAGTTAAAAAAAAGATTCACACATATATATCATTTAAAGATTCACTCATCAATCTCAAGTTTTTGCTTAGCAACACCAGGCTGCGTTGAAAACGTAATCAGACAAGGTCACTAAACACGAGAAGGCCTGTTTAGATAATCAACACGTGTTTATCCCATTCGCATTTGATACATTTAGGTCCCTAGCCCCAGAGGCTGTGGAATTCCTAAACAGGGTCCAACGGGTTGTGAATAGTAATCTCTCAACCTTTAAGGATCGTTTCGTCTTTAGTAAGATTGGTTTTACAATTTAAAAGAGGGTTGCGGCGCAGCTTGTTGCTCGTTTACCTGCTATTTGTTTGTAATTTATTACTTTGGTATTTTAATGGAAGTAAGATGAAATATTATTTTGCCAAAAAAAAATTCTGTAAACAATAACCAGCTTCCATCACCATTTTTACATACTAGATATCAACCAAGAGGACACCAATTTAACTAAGAAAAGAAAACCCCTGTTGGGTCCTCTTTCCAAACCCACCTAGTGAATAGCTATTGTTTTCCTTTTTGAATATAAATCAGTATAATCGCTACATATATTTCCACCTCATAAGAATACCAATAACAACCAAGTAGCTATCGTTTCCCATAAACTTGTAATATTTGTGCTCATTGACCAACGCCTTAGGCGGTGGGGTGTGGGCGCGGGGAGGAGAACGAGAAGCCGACGTGGTATCTCACAGTCACATTCACAACCCTCAATCAATAGGTTTTTGTCTTATCGTGTTAACCAGCTATAAGCAGGTTCGTTTTTGGAAATAAACGACAAGATAAGTAATGGTATTGCGTTCGTATCTAACCCCTCAGATCATCATGTCTTATCGTGTCGTGTCTAACACTATATGCCAACCCTAAATGATATATGTTGAAATCATTGGTTACATTTTAACTCATAACCAAACTAAAACTTTAAGTGTCACGTTTTGATTTGGTCTTTTGTTATTTAAGTCCGGATAAAAATAATATGAAAAAAATGAAACTTCGATTCACTAATCATTATTCATTAATCATTAGTAGTACATATTTAATCATGTGGTAGAAGCACAATTTACTTATGGTGGTAAAAGTACATCTTGTTACCATTTTAAGACAATACGATGTGTGGATGAGCACGTTTATGCCTTTCCATGCCACACACCACACCCCCGGGCGTTGTTGAAGGGGCAGCAAGAACTCCATCGGCGTGGAGGGTATAATGGGGAACGACGTGGCCGCTTGTTATTGGATGCAATTAATATTATTTTTTTATTTAAATTTAATAGATGTTATATAATTTTTAAGTATAAAAGTGTATGCCACTTGTCGAATAACGCCGCTCTTCAATGCCCCGTCCCACACCTCTTTTTTTGCACCACACTCATTTCTGACGCTTGCTTACGTGTCGTCAACGTATCGTTTAACGCCCCATTTTCAAGCCCCTCCATACCGTATGGTCTAATCAATAAAATGAACTTTTACATGGTATCGAACAGACTGACGCTCATCACATGTGAATTGTGACGCCATCCATACAAATAAAGCTTAGACCACGGGGTGTGTGTGTGGAGGGGGGGGGGGGGGCTTGGGTTGGGGGCTTTGCACGATAACGTGGCGGAGGTGGGCTCCACCAGGCCAACTAAAAAAAAGTGGGGTGTGGAGGGGCGTGGCTAGCTTGGCGTAGCCAGCTTAAAGTAGCCAACCAAAGCTATCCATATTGGACCAGTCAACCAAAAGTCAGCTCACCCTGCCCCCTCGTCCCATGCCAGGCGGAATCCCTACGTCAGAGGGGCAACGCCTAGCCCAACGTCAAACTGAGATGGAAAAACTAACGTTGAAGAACAACCTACACCCCAACCCAAGCCCACGCCCCGCAGTCTTGCTGCCCGAGCCATCATTATTTATCAAACAACTTGCGGTAAAAAAATCTCTATAATGCATCCAAAACGTATTATTTTAAAATTTTTAAAACTTTAAATGATTTTAGACCACAACAATAAAATAATACACCCAAAAAATAAACATTTTCCACGTGGCCCAACATGATTGGGCGAGATCCCAATCCTTTTTGCAGAACGTGACATTCCGGATAACAGTGTAATCAATCAAATTTTTATTTTTGACCACTTTTTTTATTAAAAAAAAAAAAACTCATATCATATCTAGGGTTTCGTTTCCAATATTGTTAGCGATTGTATCGAAATCAACATCAAATGGATCCGTTTGAGGATACAAATTGGGATCTGATTGATTACGACAGTCTAATTAACGATGTTCCATCCACCGATCTCTATTGGGCCGATCAGAGGTAACTGATTTTGTTGTTTATCGTTTCTTTTTGTGTTTTTAAATTTGACATTTGATTTTAGTAGCTTTTAATTATGTTATTTGTGAATTTGAATTCAGATTGTAAGGATGAATTGTTGATATTGTTAGTTAGGGTTTGAATTTGGGATTAGGTGTATGTTAAGTTGTTGTTGCTGTTATTAGTTAGGTTTAGGTTGGATGAATTGAGTTGAGTTGAATTGTGTTAATGGTTTTATGGAGTTGGAAACAAAGTTGTTTGATTGAGTGTTGGTTTGGCGTTGCAGTGCTGCGGTCCAGGTAGATGCTTCGGTTGCTGGCTTTGCACTGCCGGAGAAGGAGTGTACGGAGAAAGAATGCTCGAGGAAAAGGTATTATGGAGTACGTTTTTTCGTTTGAGCTAAGGTTGATTTAAGTTTGGTTAAAACCTAAAACACAAAAATGACAATGGAAAATAGAGTAACAGTGATGACAATATAATGCCACCAAGCATGGTTTTAAAAAACGGTTGCGAAACGGTCAAAAAACGATTCTAAGGGGGTTTATATTGTATGTGCGCCTCAGAGGGGCTGGTCTGAGGCGCTAAAAAGGCTGCGCCTCAGGGTTTTTGATGTTTATTTTTGATGTTTTTGACTTTTTGTGTCAATTTCAAGCAGTTTATGTCCTTTTTATGTGTGTTTTTGATGATTTTGATGATGAGTTTAGTCAATATTATTATTTTTATAAGATATATAATTTTAGATTTATTTTTTAATTCTTACGCCTCGGTCCGCCTCGTGAGGCGAAGGGAAAACGCCTCGAAACTCGTTTCCGTTCTTTTAAACCTTGCCACCAAGGATGTTGTTGTCCTTTATTTTTAGGTTTGCTCTTAGTATGGGTTGGTTTTGTAAGAAGTCTAACGTATCCGGTCTCTATAAAAGAATGATAGTCGTGTTAAACGACTTTTGTTAGTTTTAACTTTCAAGATTTTGAAAACAGCGCTTTTTCTTTACATTAGTTTTGTTAGTCAAAGCAAGAGGGGATTTTAATTTATTTTGGTCTAAACGACATGATTACTAACATAAATGGATTCTGTCTGATGAAATAAAGATTATTGGCCTAGAAGTAATTGCTTATTAAGTGTGAGTCTTTTGCAAACACTATCTCCAATTCTAATGTATGATTTAGGTTTCTTGTAGTCGTAGTTGTGCTTATGGTGCAGGCTAATCACTTGTTAAAACAAAATATAGACGCAGAAGGATGCCTGAATTGGTTTCTTAACCATTGTGATCGTACCTTTGTTGCAAACTAACTACTGTACCTGCTAACCGCTGTGGCTCTTTTAGAACCCGTCATATCCGCTCTCACACTTAACATTTGCAGTTTGCACACTGCACTGCAGACCCTTTTGGCTTGATTTGGGCAACTCTGAATCCAATCCAGTCTGAACACATACTCTTTTGACCTAAAACCTTTGTTATTCGTTGGAAATGCTTTTATTTATTTTTACACCCAAACAGCCCCAGAGATTAACCAATGGCCCAAATAGTTTCACTATTAGAAACACCAGAATTGCCCCCTCTAAATCTGTGTCCAGTTTATTTAGTATGTATAATGGACCAAAATTGTCCCATTATAACGTAACTGCATATTTTGGGGTTCTGTTCCTCTCGTGTATATGATTATAATTTCTTTTCTCTTTCTCTTTTCTTGTCATCCATTAATCTGACATTTGCTTCATATTGTTTGATCACATAACAGGGGACGCAGTAATTCATGCAGAAAGGCCGAGAATAAAGCCTGTCGTGAAAGGCAAAGAAGAGAAATGTTGAATAACAGGTGACCCTTTTCTTTATTAAGTTTCCTTAAAAGCTTCCCCTTTGTAACATTATCGTGATTCAGTCAAACTTGATATACCCTTTAGCATTAGTAAAATGATTCTTGTTCATGGTTTACAGATGACATATTGTTAATTTTTTTTTCAGGTTCTTCAAATTAAGCTCTACTTTGGAACCTGACCGGCCAACCACTACTGATAAATTAGCTATACTTGGAGATGCTATCCGAGTTTTGAATCGACTCAAATCTGAATCTCAGGATTACAAAGAAACGAATGAGAAACTATTGGAAGAAATTAAAACATTGAAGGTTAGTCTATATATCAGTATATGTCATACAGTGGCGAAGCTTGAGATTTCCGATCGGGGGGTCGAAAACGTATATACCTAAAAAAAATTATAAAACCGGGGGGTTGAAAACGTATATACCTAAAAAATTCTATACGAAAACACATACCGGGCACTACTGAGGGAAAAGTTCGGGGGGTCGGGCGCCCCTCCCGGCCCCCACAAAGCTACGCCCCTGGCATATGTATAGTATAATAGATATAAATGTATATGTGGTGTGTGGATTAAATAACTTTGCCAAAACTGGCAGGCAGAGAAAAATGAGCTTCGTGAAGAAAAACTCGTTTTAAAGGAGGAAAAGGCAAAATTGGAGCAGCAGGTGAAAGCGATGGCCAATAGTATTCCGCCACCTGGATATATGGCACCGCATCCAGCTGCATTTCAGGCTGGAGCGAACAAGATGCCCGTTTTTCCAGGCTATGGTTACATTCCAATGTGGCAGTATTTACCACCATCTTCTTGTGATACGTCTCATGATCATGAGCTCAGGCCACCTGCCGCTTAATAAATGGCTAAGGGACGACAACCAGTGAGAATATTGTTAGCTCATTGTAGTTTGTACATAGAAATGTGCTTAATTGCATGTTGCTGTTTTCATCTGCTGTTATTGATTTCTAGAGACTGATAGTGATAAGAGTTTATCGTAGGACGAATTTGTTGGATAGAAATAATACCCTTCTTTTAGCATTATCACTATGACATTTGTATCTTCCTTGCTCTGTTTGCTTTCAAAACTTTAGATTCCTGGAAGCTGTTTATATGCCAAGTAATAATGCCCATCATGGAAAACTTAGCGGTAGTCAACCTGAAATGTTGACTTGTAAACATCTAGTGTGATCATTAAGCTAATAGTAAAATCTTTGTTACATTTTATTTGTATTATCCTTGTTTGTTGATTCTTTTTGTAAAGAACCACTTACCCTTGTTTTAAAAGAGGGAGACCTCGACGCGCTTAGGGTCCTGGCAAGACGAACAACCTCAGTTTACAAGGTATTGGGAAGAAGTATCAAAAAGTAAGATGATGAAAAAAGTAGAAGTATTCTAATAAAAAAGTGAACAAGCTGAATACACAGCCTTAGAAAAACTAAATACAAAGTTTTAAGTATACAAGTCAACAACCATATCTAGTATAGTCTCACCAAACATAAAGTCAAATGAAAACATACATTGAGGGACAGAGTATAGTCCCTGAGGTTTGGGCAGTTTTGCCACTCTAGTCCAAATCTCAAATCTTTTGCATCTGGGTTCTTGTGGTTTCAGTTTTATTGTCATTTTGGTCCAAAAGTGATATTTATCTTCTAAAATCTTGCTATTTTGTCATTTTTCTCATAGGCAAAATGGTCATTTTAAACATTGTTTGAGGTTTATTTATATATATAATATATATTAATGCTTAAAATGACCATTTTGCCCCTAAAGAATAGGACAAAATAGTAGGATTTTAGAAGACAAATATCACTTTGGACCAAAATGGCAATAAAACTAAAACCACAGGGACCCAGATACAAAAAGTTTGAGATTTGGACTAAAGTGGCAAAACTGCCCAAACCTCAGGGACCAAAATGACAGTTTACTCTAGAGTATAAAAATAGTCTATAACTAAGCTACCAATAACAGATATTTGATGGAAACATATGGGACACATGACATATCATATAGACGCACAAACTAGCGATGACATGCAAGGCTCCTCTTTGGGTTGGAAGTGATGAAACATGTGGTAGTTGCAGACATGGTGTCTACGGCTAACGAGGTTAACTCAACCCTTTGTTATTTCTATGGAGAATATGACGAAAATGAAGACCTTTTATTTGCTTCTTGTGATCTAGCGTTATCGGTTTGGGATAACATCGTTAGGTGGTGCAGTGTCATCTTTTTTTGCATTCGAAGCCAAGGATTCGGTTAAGATGCATTCTAACCTCAAGGGGTCGCATAGGTGGAAAAAGACAATATACTCGATAATCCAAACCACCATCTGGTGCATTTGGAGGAGCAGGAACGAGATGGTATTTAATAGGAAGCAAACAAGCGTCGCACAGGTCATTGACGAGATAAAAACTCTGGCGTATCTTTGGGTCAGACACCGATCAAGAACACAAGATCTTTCGTGGGAGAAGTGGTGCAGTTTTGATTTGCTTTGTTATAATAACTGATGTATGGCTGTGATTATATATGTTTCTGGATGTTCTGGTGTTTGGCTAACACTCTGTTAGCTGGCTCTTGGGGGGCGTTTGATTGGCAGGAATTCAATGGAATTTAAGGGAATTGGAATTTGAATTCCATCTCTTAATATGTTTCGTTCAAAGAATTTGATGGAATTGGAATCTCAATTCCGATCTTCATGTGTTTGGTTGACAATGGAATTGGAATTGGAATTAGGCATGAATTCCTTTAACTAAAGGAATTCAAAATCCTTCCTATATGTGAAGAATTAAAGTAAATTCATTGGAATCTTCGACCGTTTTGACCAGAACGGTTTCGACCCTAATCGTTTCGACCCGTACCGGTTTCGAGCCGAACCGTTTCGACCCGTACCGTTTCGACGCGAACCGTTTCGACCTGTACTGTTTCGACGCGAACCGTTTTGAGCCGTACCGTTTCGACACAAACCGTATCTACCCCCGTACCGTTTCGAATCGAACCAATTCGACGCAAATTGTTTTGACCCATACTGTTTTGACCCGTACTGCTTCGACACAAAAATGGAATTGAGATTCCAATAATTTCCGATTCCCATTGGAATGTTTAAATTCCAAATCCAATTCCCTCAAATTCTAATTCCCATTGGAATGTTTAAATTCTAATTCCAAAACATTCCCGAACCAAACGCCCCCTTGTGAATTAATAAAATGAGTTTGTTTGCTTTAAAAAAAAGGCCACCCATATTTTTAAGTACCATAACATGACCATAATTTTAAGTATCATAATATGACATACAAAAACAAAAAAAAAACATCTAGAAAATATTTGCTTATTTAAGTGTCAAAAGGAGTTATTGTAATACTTTTCGGTTTTTATCTAATGCAAAACACTATCCACAAACAAGCAAAGTCCAACATTTAAACTCATATTCGCTCTTTTTTCTCTTACATACTCATAGTTTCTTCTTAGTCATGCCATTCTGTTCCAACCTAACTGCGAGAAACCCGTCTCTCCTACTCCCAAATATTTCATATCACCAACTCTCTCGACCAAGCCCCTCTCAACCAGCAATCACCCGCCGATACAAATCAGTGATAACCTGAAGCAACATCCCAGACAAAAAGCAACAACCTCAAGCCACTTTACAATATCATCCCACTTCATGTCTTTTGAAGCATTTTCTAATATTGTCCAGTTATTCTTGTAACTAGTTACAATATTTGAATTTAGGGTTGTAAATGCAAAACAACAATAATATAAGGACTATGAATAATAACGAAAAATAAAAGGACAAAAAATGAAGAAAAATATTAATACAGGGATCCATATGCAAACATTCAAACCCTTTTCCCCAAATCTCATCTCATCTTCATAAAACAGAAATCCGAAACAAATAACAGAGTGTTCATCTTCATCTTCAAAACCACCACAACCAACCTAGGTTAGGGATTACACACAGTCAATTCCACCATGGCTCGTAACGAAGAGAAAGCTCAATCGATGCTCAACAGGTTCATCACCATGAAAGCCGAAGAAAAAAAGAAACCTAAAGAACGCCGGCCGTTCCTCGCCTCGGAGTGCCGAGATCTCTCCGACGCCGACAAATGGCGTCAGCAAATCATGCGCGAAATCGGCCGGAAAGTCGCCGAGATCCAAAACGAAGGTTTAGGCGAGCACCGGCTCCGTGACCTAAACGACGAGATCAATAAACTGATTCGAGAGAAAGTGCATTGGGAGCGTAGGATTGTAGAGTTAGGTGGACATAATTACTCGAGATATTCGGCGAAAATGACTGATTTGGATGGTAATATTGTTGATGTACCAAACCCTAGCGGACGTGGACCAGGGTATAGGTATTTGGTGCGGCGAAAAAGCTTCCTGGAGTGAAGGAATTGTTCGAGAAGCCGCCGGAGTTGAGGAAGCGAAGGAGTCGGTACGATATATATAAACGGATTGATGCGAGTTATTATGGATATAGAGATGATGAGGATGGGGTGTTGGAGAAGGTGGAAGGGCCGGCGGAGGAGCGGATGAGGGCGGAGGCGGTGGCGGAGTGGATGAGGATGGAAGAGATTAAGAAGGAGGCGAGGAAGGCGGTGAAGAGCGGGGAGGTGGCGGAGGTGGGTGTGGCGAAGGCGATATTGTTTGAGGAGGAGGAGGATGTGGTGGAGGAGGAGAGGAGGGTGAGGGAGTTGGAGGAGAAAGAGAAGGAGAAGGAGTTTGTTGTGCATGTTCCGTTGCCGGATGAGAAGGAGATTGAGCGGATGGTTTTGGAGAAGAAGAAGATGGAGTTGTTGAGTAAGTATGCTAGTGAGGATCTTATGGAGGAGCAGACTGAAGCGAAGGCGATGCTTAATATTCATCGCTAGATTGGTATGGTTTCTTGTTCAGATTCAGTTGTCGTTAATTTGGATTCGTTTTGATTCAATGATGTTGTTTATGCTTGAGTTTATCATCATATTTTGTTTACTTGTGACTCTAAAACTGGTTATTGAGACCTTTAAGTTGGTTTAAATGCACATTTAAACAGGCTACCATTCATATTTGCTTTACTGCTTTAGTCTAGATTAACGTATCCTATGAACTCATATACACTCTCATTAAACCTGGCAAAATGGGTGGGTCGGTCGGGTTGGGTGGCAGGTCAAAATGGGTCAATTCAAAAAGAGGGTTGTTTTGGTTCGGTCAAACGGGTTTCGGTCGAAACGGGTTTCGGGTCGAAACGGGTTTCGGGTCTGGTTGGTTTGAAAATGTTTATTTAAAAAAAAAGAAAAGAAATTGCAACAGTTATCCATTAGATTCAAAAAATTGTTTTGTTGGTTCAGGACTTCAGGTTAGAAGTACGGGTCAAAAACGGGTTGTTCAAAAATATATCCTATTTAAATAAAAACTTAAACAAATTTTTTTTTTTTGAACGGCCAACAAAAACTCCTCATTTATAAAAACCAAAAGGCTAACATGAGTTAACCCTCACCAAGTTACAAACATACAGGAAGCAAAATAAAAACATGAAAAACATCACCTGCAGTACAAACTACCTACACCAAATTGCTTACACACCCAAGGATGAGACATTAAACTCCCTCCATAATTCCCACGAAAGGCCTGCAGCTTTTGCTCTACTTTTGACCCATAGGAAACTCAAAATTTTGACCTCTTCCAACACGTTCCAGATCCGGGGCTGCTTGTTATTAAAAACCACATCGTTTCGACATTTCCATATACACCAAGCTACCGTTTGCATAATTGCGTATACGATCTTCTTCCACTTAGCCGAACCCCGAGCGTAAATGTGAAGATGAACTATATCTCTTCTTTCTAGCAGAAACAGACCATGAACTATAACTCTTCTTTCTAGCAAAAACTTAGACAAATTGAAAATAAAAATTTGAATGTGAAACGGTTAGCTGGGAACGTCAGCACAAAAGTGAAAAGCTGAAATAGCTTTTTTAATATTTTGATAAAAACTATAAATAAAAAAGATTCAACCCAGGTGTCTGAACTCACCACCCCACCTCCTCAAATTTCTAAATGATTCAACCCAGGTGTCTCTCAGATACAGAAATCGTGAAGAACCAAAGAAAATATCCAAGATGTTAATTCTTGTTAGCGATTCATTCAATAACAATGAGAGAATTGTTTGTGTGTTAAGTTCAGTTGGTTTTTTATTCCAGTCTCAGAATCGATTTTGCGACCTTTCTTTTCCCCTCTCTCCATAATTGAAGGGTAGCGAACGCCGTGAACGACGGTGGTTGGCCGTGGTGGACGACGGTGGTTGACCGCGGTGGATGACGGTGGTGACGAAGTCGGTGGGCCGCGGCCATGGCAGTCGAAGAATGAAGCTCCTCTTCAGTCTTCAATTTGAATAATGAATAACCCGTTCATAATCTGCCTTGACCCATTTCGACCCGTTGATCACTTGCCTCAACCCGGTCTGACCCGTTCTTCCCGATCTTGATTTTTTTAGGTGCCCACTTTGACCCGTCATTCACATTTGATACACCCAAAAGAACCCAAAGACATAATTTTAACCCAAACCAACCTAGAAATGAGAGTTCGGGTTGTGATTGACACCCCTAAGGCCCTAACTCTCATGCATATGGAACCAAGTTCTTTAACGCATTATGCGTGTTTCAAACAAACATGCCGATGTGATGCAGCATTATTTGTCGACTAAGGGTGCCGGACGTGTGTTGTATATATTAAAAAACACTTTTATTTTTCTTTTTATACATTTTGTTTATAAATAAAACTTGACAGTTGAGACCATAATTACCCTCTTTCATTGCCAATTCTGTAACTCTTATGGTCGTGGTCAAGAACTTGGGGATACGATTTAACTTCAATTCATGCATTTGCATACCTTGTCTCATACCTAAAACACCTATTATCGATTTATCGTATCCAGCAACGGATGCAAGTACCTTTGTTTTATAGTTCTTATATTTTGAGGTCCTTAGAATCTGCATTGACGATCTGCATGTGAATTTTGCATCTCAAATTGTCATTATTTGGACCTTTTCAGGTGTATAACTATGCTGTGGATGCGGTAACATTAGAATCTTGGTTTTCATTTGGTAACCGCTGTTGCTTTCGAGTCCCAGACATAGCTTTAATCAGATATTGGGTTACCAACAAGTAAATGACTCTTCTACAATGTTATAAAGGGGAAAAGAAACTGTACAACTTTGTTCGGTTTTTGTCATCAAGTTTAATGTTTTCCATTGGAATGCTGCAGCTTTTGCTTATTTTGTTACCCATCTAGCTTTAGTTTACTTAAATGGCAGTCAACGGTATGTCAGTCGTATAATCTTTTTGTTTAAATTGTTTGTTTGAGTGATTTATTAAGCATTGGGTCTTGGTCTTCAAGTTTAAGCAGCTTGGTCCTAGTGTGTATTACCAATAGAAGAAGCTGATCACTAATAGTAACATAGAAACTGCTAAATGCAGTATTTAGCAACAAGTTATCATTTGGTGGTAGCAGAATAGCAACATATATTATTTCATTACTTGTTAGAAGTTGGCTTTATTTTATTTGTTAAATAACCGACAAATTAGCAGGATTATGAAGTTTAGAAACAATTAGAGAAATCCTTTGGTATTGATACTTTATTCAATATTCAATCTTACATTTGTGGAGCAGTGAAGGGTGTGAAGATAATACGCATGTCATACAATATACCAACTACACAACTCAACCGAATTCTTATGGAAGTCGCAACAAAATAGTAAAAACATGGTTCAAGATGCCATACGATTAGCATGAAAATAATAGCTTTTATTCATAGTGATGAGTCTCATATCGACTTCCAAACGGATCAGATCTTGAAATGCAAAAGGGCCGAAGTGTTTTCAAGTCCCTTTGCATTATAGTAATCTACATACTCTTTCAGCGTTGTGCCTCTGTATTTGGCTGGATAATCTTTTGAAAGCAACTCGATGATCGGTTCGTACACTTTTTCTGTTTGAATGTTACATGTGGTAAAGAATGATGCTATAAATACTCTTGGCCCAACCTTGTTAGCCACCACTTTGTGTTGCGAACTCACAAACTTGTCGTTTGCAATCAACTGAAAACTTCCATAGATTGCCCTTATTTAGTTACAACATAATCTAACTATAAATTCATCTCATTTCCTACTACATTTGACTTTTATTAGAGACCGTTAAGGGTGTGCATAGGTCGGTTTTGATTTTATACCATAAACCAAAAAACTGGCTTTTGGATTTATGATGACCGTTTGGTTTTGGCTTTCACAATGTATTTGGCTCGCTTTCAGTTATGTTTTTTTGTTTTGCCATTTAGATTTGAAATTTTAGGCCCAAAAATCCCAAATAACGAATATAGGTCTAAAACTTTGGGCCTAAAACTTTTTTAGTTAATTGGTTATAAATTCATTGTTATACATCTGGGCATAAATTTTGAGCTACACCATTTTTAAATTTCTTACAAGTTAACATTTGAAAGCAAAATTTATAATTCTTAATTCTATAACTAAAGTTGGTTTCAACAATTTTGGTTTAGTTTTTTACGTTTTTTGGCACATGCAAAACCAAAATCGAATTGTAAATATGAGTTTTGAAAAAAAAAACACACAAACTGTTTGGTTTAGAGATGGGCATAAAAACCGGTTCCGAACCCGAACCGGTAGAACCGAACTGGACCCGGTTCCAGTTCCAGTTCCTACCCGACATTAAGTAGAACCGGTTCCGGGTTCAAAATACCCGTTGGTTCCAACCCGGTTCCACAATTTTACCATTTGAATCGGGTCGTACCCGGTTCCTACCCGTACCCGGTTTCACTAGTACCCGGTTCCACTAGTACCAGGAAATGCAGTTCTAACGATTCGGACGACGATTGTACCGAGATACCCGCACCTAAGAGAAACTCATCGGAAAGTGTTCACCTGCCACTAGTAAAAGATCAAAGAAATAAAATCTTACTGGAACCGGTTCTGAGTAATTTTTTATTTTTTTTTGTAACCGGTTAATTTTTATATATATTGTAACCGATTAATTTTTTTTTTAATTTTAACCAATTATTGTTACTATTTTTATTTATCAATGTAACTAATAATAAAAATCAAACATAACAAACACAATAGAAAGAAACATTACACAAACTTTATTAAAAACATCAAACCAAACGGGTTACATCAAACATTTGAAGAAACGGTGCCGGAACCTTCTCCCCTCATTTTTCTTTGCCTTCGTCAATGGGCAATGCCGTGTGTTTCTTAAGGGTTGAGTTGGCGGCGGCCTTCATAAATTTTCCACAATCTTTGCATCTAGCCATCTCGTGGCTGTCGGAAAACAGAGATCAAAATTCTTCCATATAGCAGGGTTTCTTTTCGTCTCTAAGACCGTAACAACTTCATCGTTGCATGCCATATGTATTTGCAAGAAATTAGAAGTTGATTGATTTTGTAAGTTGATGATGGTGAGTGTTAAGTTTAGAAATGGTAAGTAGGAAGGGGTTTATATACAAAAAAAAACCGATTTTTTAATCAGGAACCGGTTTCCAACGGTAACATTTATCAGGAACCGGTTCCGAACAGTAAATGGCAGGTTTGACTGTCAGGAACCGGTTCCCAATAGTAAAATGGCAGGTTTGACTGTCAGGAACCGGTTCTGAACAGTAAAATGGCAGGTTTGACTGTCAGGAACCGGTTCCCAATACTATCAGAAACCGGTTCCGCACCATACCCGGTTCCATACCCGTACCCGGTTCTACACGGTTCCATATTCTTGGGTGTGAACCCGGGTAGGAACTGGACCCGGTTCCACACCATACCCGGTTCCAATGACATCCAAGCAGAACCGGGTCCGGATTGGAACCGGTTCTGGGTAATAATAAAACCCGATTATGCCCATCTCTAGTTTGGTTTGACGTGGGTTCCGTTTATTTGGTTTGGTTACGTCGGCTATTTCGGTTTTAGGTCAGTTATTTCGGTTTGACGCACACTCTTAGAAACTTTTATGGCAATAGTATCAAGTTTGACAACCTAAAAGATATCAGAACTGTAGTATAATATAAAAAACGACACTGAAATTGTAGTGGGAGAGAGAGGGAAAGAAAGGATGCCTGCAAAAAATCTCCGGCGTTCACTACAACAGCTCCTGGTATAGGAGGAACATGATTCCATTGATTTTGATAAAAGATCTTGAGGCCCCCCACATGATCTTGCAGAAGAATCGTGATGAAACTGTTGTCGGTGTGGTTTGGTGTGCCTATTGTTAATTCCGGTTGTGGGCAAGTAGTAGAGATGGGCATAAAAACCGGTTTCAAACCCGACCAGGTAAAACTGAACTGGACTCGGTTTCAATTCCTATCCGACATAAAGTAGAACCGGTTCCGGGTTCAAAATACCCGATGGTTCCTCCCTGGTTTCACATTTTTTAATTTTAATCGGGTCGTACCCGGTTCCAAACCGTAACCGGTTACTACCCGTACCCGGTTCCACCCATACCCGGTCCCGGCTCATAATAATTAGTTATTATTAATGTTTTTAATGTAACTAATTTATTATCAATGAATAAAAAAACATTAAATTTACTAAACTCACTAAACATTAGTAAAAATTAAACATAATAAACATCTCCACATGACCGGTTACCCATTGTACCCGTAACCGGTTCCACACAGTACCCGTACCCGGTTTCACACGGTTACATATTATGTGGTGTGAACCCAGGTAGGAACTGGACCCGGTTCCACATCAGACCTGGTTCCAATATCAACCAACTAGAACCGGGTCCGGTTTAAAACCAGTTCCAGGTTCTAATAAAACCCGATTATGCCCATCTCTAGCAAGTAGGATAGTAATGACCAAGAACAGCAAGCCCATCAGCACATCCCATGTCTAAAAGGTGATTGGGATTGAGCCCAAGCGCCTCAGCCATTAGCTCCAATAAACAAATCCCGAGTTTCATCACTTGTTCCGAGTACTTTAACAAGATATCTCTGTGATAATATCTCAATCAAACAAAATATATCCAATAAGTAAACTTTTTGTTCAACTTTACACTTAACACTTATAATTATTGCATCACATGTAATGTCAAATTACTTGTATGGTATAATAAGCTATTATTAATATTAATGATGCTAAATAAACCTATACATATTCCTCAAATCATAAGAGTTTCGTAAAATGGTCTACAATAACTAATATTGAAGTTATGTATTATTATGTTTTTTTTTAATCTAGTGAAGGTGATCTTTAAGTGCCCTTCGTACATACATCCTTCTAAAACCTATAATTTCTAGTTAGATAGGACCGTATTACACCCTCTTTTTAAGAGTAGAAAGGTGTACGAATCGTTTTTTTGTTAAAAATCGGTTCTGGTTATTAATCTAACCGGTTTTTCTCATAAAAAACAGTAACCGGTTTTTAAATTATCGGTTTCGGTTACTAACATGTTTTTTTACTTAAAACAATAACCGGTTCAACCGATTAGGGTCGGTTTTTTACCGGTTTATTAAAAAAAGCCGGTTTTTAACCGTTTATAACCGCCGATTCGGTTCTAAAACCAGTTTTGAAAAAAAAAACTGTTAAAAAAACCGGTTTTAGTTTTAAAACCAGATTTTTTGTACACCTCCCCACATCTAACTTTTCAGATTAAGTTATGTAATATTATGTTTTTTTTTCATTATTATTATTTTAATGTTATCATTTGGATAACGATAATATGATGGTCAAATTCTTATGATGTGAGTGTTTGGGGGCCAACGCCACCTTTCTCACCCCGGCTTGGTGTTGGGCTGGACGTTGCCCGTCTATCGTGGGAATTCCGTTTGGCGTGGGGTGGGGGGCAGAGTGATCTGGCTGACTTTGATTGACTGGTTCAATATGGTTGGCTTTGGTTGGCTATTTTAGGGTGGCAACACCAACCTAGCCACGCCCCTCCACACCCCACTTTTTTAGGTTGGTCTGGTAGAGCCCACCTCCGCTATGTGTCGTGCAAAGCCCCCAACACAAACCTCCCACTGTTTAATTTTGTGCAACCTAGCATGCCTTCACGTACAAGTGAATAAAACGCAATTCAATTTATTATTATTATTATTTCCATCTAGCCATTCTCAACAGTTCATTCTGCTTTTTAGATTTCGTCTCAACACATAACCCGTTACTTGGTTTATGTGTAACTTTTATTGTTTAATTTTTTACCAATATCATTGTACAATTTAATAAATCAAAATACTTTTTTTCTAAGTTTTCTCTGCTTTTTTACTTTTCGTTATTATAAAGTATTTATTTTTCAATTTTTAAATCCTTAAATTTATTTTCAACATCTTAACAAATTACAGTTTGGACGCGCTGACACCTAATCTCTCCCAGAGATGATTGGTAGACGTAAAACATTATATTTTTGTATTAGTGTAATTTGTTTAGAATTAAATGCCATTTTAGTCTATGTGGTGTAGGTCATTTTACCAGTTTAGTCTAAATGTTTCATTTTTCCCCTGTGGGTCCAAAAAGGTTTCACCATTGCCATTTTAGTCCATTGGGTTAATTTCATCCATTTTTTCTGCTAACCAGAAGGGCAATTCGGTCATTTTATATTGTCGAATTGCATTTTTAGTTAACAGAATTACATATAAAATGACCGAATTGCCCTTCTCGTTAACCGAAAAAATGAATGAAGTTAACCCAGTGGACTAAAATGGTAACGGTGAAACCTTTGTGGATCCACAAGGGAAAAATGAAACATTTGGACTAAACTGGCCGGCAAAATGGCTCAAACCACAGGGACTAAAATGGCATTTAACTCTTTGTTTTAAGTTTAACATATTAATAATACTAAAATTAGCAAATTTGTTAACGTTTCAAAGTGAATTTTTTTAATGTTTTGTTTTTGTTATATAAAGCCGCAACACATGGGTTTATGTCAAGATTTCATTTTTTATATAAAGTTTTGAATATTATTAACGTCTTCCTCCGTATCACATGAGGAGTCGAGGATTCAATTCTTTATCAACATTTTGACATCAGTTTTTCAAAGATCGATTTTCAAATCCGGCTGTAATGCGCGTGTCTTAATAACTAGTTTAATTTAATTTAAAAGTATAACCTGCATGGTGGAGGCAACTCATGTGGTTCAGGAGGGTTAGGGGCCATGGTGCAGTAGAAGGTGTCACGCCAGTTAGTCACCGGTGCAGCATACAAGTCAAAGTTGCTATTGTAGATCACCCTTGTATTCCCACTCATATCCGTACCACTGCTTCTTCACCTCACTCTCTTGCTCATAAAAATCCATCACTCCCTTTATCATCTCCTCCAATATATGAGCCGGGATTCCATGATTCACCAATTGAATGAATCCCCAGCTCTCCAACTCACCCTTAACTTGCTTGATCACCTCCTTTCGACGTATGGGATTGCTATCGATTCCTTGGAGGTCGATGGTTGGAAGAGTTAGCTCGGGTTGTTGGGAGTTGAGGTTTTCGGGTGAAGGTAGATGGAATATTCTAGGGACTTCGGTTATTCCGGCATCAATGAGTCCTTTGACGCCGGTTTTGGTTTCGTCGAACGCCCTTAGCTCCGCTTTCGGTCATAGTCCGGTTGGGTTGATGTAGAGGTACCATTGAGGGCCATTTTTTTTGTCTTGTGGAAGACAAATATTTTGAAGTGGTAAGTAAATAAACAAAGTTAGTTAGATACTTAAATAGTTATTGAGGGATCTCAAATACCCATAAAATGTATAATCGCAACTATTGATCATGGATAACTAAAGTCAAAGTCAAAGTCAAAGTCAAATATTTTGTGAGAGATTAGGGGCTCCCTTCATTTCCGTGATGGTTTTTTTCTTCTCTTTTTTTTTCTCGTTTTAAAGATAGGTGAAAAATGTAATATGAATATAATGGATTTATTAAAAATAACTAATATTATAATTTAAAAAATCGGCTGGAAACATAATTTTTTGACTTTTTTTTATCAACAAATATTTTAGCACCTTAATTTCACATTTACCTTTTACTTGTAAGGATTTGACCGACAATCTTATATTTGTAAGGCGAATACCATACTACAACCTTGCAAATTTTTAATAGTTTTACATAATAATTATCAGTTGGAAACATTTTTTTTTTCAGTTTTATTAAAAGTAACACATATTATAGATGGGATGGTTTTGTGACATTATGAAATTTCGGTGATATAATGTGGAATATTTGGTTAAAATGATAAATATTTCTTTGTTGCGTGTCAAAATTTATACAATTTGACATCTAGATTCAAGCTAAAGTTGCAGCAAAAAGTCAAGAGATTTGATTTTAGGGAGGATGAAAAACACGAGGGTAACTACCTTAGCCCAGATCAATCACTACTTGCTATAACAAATTTAGTGTAAGGTACTTATTAGCTAGTAAGTACTAGTAGCGTCTCTCCATACCATTAATATTTTTTTAATTTAAAAATAGTCAAATGTTAGATAAAAAGTAAACTTCATTGAATAAAAATAAAAATACATAATTAAAAACAAACTAATAAGATAAACTGAAAAAAAGATCATCCTACTCATCGTCTTCCTCATCGAGGTACGGTAGATCTTGAGCAGCTAGATGGATGAGAATATCATTTCTAAGTCGATAATGCGAATCACTATTCATCAACTCAGCAAGTATTGTGTCGTCAAAAACGAGTTCGACGACTGGATTCTTAATGTGGACCGGTGAGAATGCATGCCCTTCGTCCTTTAAGATTGTATTGTGAAGTATCATGCACGTATACCTCTCGTTACTAATCTTGTTCACCGTTATAGCACGCATGAGTCTCCTAGGTACGCCCCATTTTCCTTTTAAGAGACCAAAAGCCCGCTCTACATCTTTTCTTGGCCTTTCTTGCAATTTTTTGAACTTCTTTTCATTCGGATCTATAGAATATGGAAACATTTTCACAAACGTTGACCAAGTAAGATAGATCCAGTCGGTTAAATAGTATCCACGTTTGTATGTATGTCCATTGAAATGGACACTTAGGTGGGCTCCATTCCGTTTAGTGAGGTATATTGGAGACTGTTGGAGAACATTGATGTCGTTTAGTGAACCAGACAGTCCACAATATGCATGCCAAAACCATAAATCTTGTGACACGACCACTTTGACCATGACTGTCACACCCCAACGATGGCGAAAACATCGGGATGAGACGAAAACGAGATTGCAAGAGACTTCATAACACTAATTGTGACAAGTATTTAATAATTGCTTTTTACGTTGCTTAAACTAGGAACACTACAAGTTTAAAATGAAGAATGTATAATAAGTGTTCAAATAAATAATTTCATTTCATTAAAATGATTTTTGTACAAGAACTGGAATTGAGTTACAACATGATTGAAAATAAATTACAATACAACGGACATTAAATTTAAATGCGTTTCTAGGCAATCCTACTAAATTCATCGGTCACAATCCTGCAACATGTAATAAAAGCATGGATCCGTACAAAAGCACTGGCGAGCATACAAGTTTGAATATAAGTTTATGTATAAAAGTTTGTCTCAAATCCATATGGCATTTTATATTCAAGATGAACGAGCATACATAAACAACTTACGCATAGCAAATAGTATATAATTAAAATCCTTAACTAGCATGCATAACAATCTAAGCATAACAATATCATGGGATTACAAGTCGAAACTAACAAGCATAAACAACCTAAGCATAACAATGAACATATTCGGTGGTTTGAGTATTTAATTATAATCGATTGCGTAAAGTGGATTTTGTATACATGTTGCAACAAAAAATGCGTTAAAGCGTAAAAAGGGTCGAGTATGCTCACGGTTTTGCAAAGCTTCCTTTGGTGATTCCGTGAAGAGTTGGAGGTTGGAGCTTCAAGCTTCCTTTAAAACACTTAGTGTTTTCTTTTATAAATTTTAGAGTTCTCTTCCTTGCTTGGAAGATTTGAGAGAAGTAGAGAGGTTGAGAGAATAATAGTTGGAACACTTAGTGTCCTTTTAGAATTCTTGATTTAGAGAGATTGAGAGAATTAGAGAGATGGAGAGAAGAATGGTGTAAAGAAAATAGTAGAAGGAAGTTGGTATTTATGGGTAGAGAAGGTGGAAAATTGTGAAATATGATTGGTTAAAAAATGTGGAAGATGATTGAAAAGATGATTGGTGGAGAAAGGAGGTGGAAAATGGTGAAATATGATTGGTTAAAAAAGGTGGAAGAGGATTGAAAAGATGATTTGTGGAGAAAGGATGTGGAAAATAGTGAAATATGATTGGTTAAAGAAGGTGAAAGTGGATTGATGAGGTGGAAAAGATGATTGGTATATTTTTTGGTATTTCTTGAGTATATATTATGTAATTGAGTATATAAAAAGTATAAAAGTATAATTCAAGTATTGAGAATGTGCGTATAAGTATTTATACATATAATTGTGTCGGTTTGCGTATAAATACGTATTTAAATGATCGGTTGTGTGAATAAAAAAATATGTATAAAATATGAATTTTATTATGATTAATGCCTCGAGTTGTGAGATTGAAATTAAAATACGAATGTAAGGTTTCTAAAATTAGAATACGGATACAGACATTTTAAAATAGAAATACGAAGATACGAGGCGTTACACGAATAATGAATAACAATTAATAATATATATACACACACACATATATTTTTATTATGTTTTAACGCCCCGAATTATGATACAAATATTTATTTTCTAAAATAAGGATGGAAAAAGCGAGGCGTTACAATGGCTGTTGGGTATTTGTGATCACCTCTCATATACTTTGACCTCGTAACGCTCTGGGACGCATCCTCCATACAAGATGCGTACAATCAATGCTACCTAGCATCCCTGGAATTAGGTGTTTTTCATCGTGGTTTTTGTATAAATTTTCTACGTCAGTGCTTGTCGGCCTACACATGTGCTCATCACCATATAATTGGTTAACGATGTTGCAAAAGAAATTGTAGGCACTCTCGCGAATTCTTTTCGCCCATTTGTATATACTCGTTCTCGTCGGTAGTATTACCGGTCATGAGTTGTTTAATGTCGGATGTAACCTTTTGTATCACCGTAAAACTCTTTTTGTACCACCCATATATCCCTCTTGAAACCAAGGATATTGTGCTTCAATATCACCAACAATTTTTAGGAATAATCGTTTCGACTTACGGAAACGGTAACAAAATGTTTCATCATCATACTTGTCACACCCCGACCCGCAGCGGAAAAGGTGATCGGGGCATGATTGGGTTATCCTCAGAGCTCATGACATTTATTTTGCGTTTCATATTCATTAATACAATTTAATGGAAATTTACAATAAAGGTTACAACATGTTCTAGCTATCAATCTAGGCATCTTTGTTCTCTTCTAAGGCATTTCCTATGTTTTCTTTGCTTCAACCTGTTCACCTGTATCATGTGTAAAAAGGTTTTGGATCAACATAATGTTGGCGAGTGAATCCTATGGAAAACATTTGAACAAATTCATTTAAATTGATTATGAAATATGTGCACAACCATACATGAGTAAAAATAGATGTAAACTTAATCAACAATCATAAGATATTAAATGAAACACACATGAACAATAATGGAACATTTAGAGGCACGCGATGCTCAACTCGTCTCTCACGAGGAACTGAGGGGCCTAATGAATGAATTGCATAAACATGATAATATGAATGACACAACTACAAACAATATAAACTCAATGATACACACATAAACAATAATGAATTTGATTTGTGGCACGCGTTGTTCAACTCGTCTCCCACGAGGAACTGATGGGCTTAATGAATGAGTTTCATATAATTTGACAAAAGGAAATAAGTAATCACAACAAAATAAACAATCTAAGTTTAGGTCATGATGTGGTATGGCACAAGTTTAAATAAATAAGTTTATTATTTTCATAACACATGACACACCCCAAAACGTATAATTTAAAAGGGGGAGTTGTAAGATTCACTCACCAACATTATGTTGATCCAAAACCTTTTTACACATGATACAGGTGAACAGGTTGAAGCAAAGAAAACATAGGAAATGCCTTAGAAGAGAACAAAGATGCCTAGATTGATAGCTAGAACATGTTGTAACCTTTATTGTAAATTTCCATTAAATTGTATTAATGAATATGAAACGCATAATAAATGTCATGAGCTTTGATGATAACCCAATCATGCCCCGATCACCTTTTCCGCTGCGGGTCGGGGTGTGACAGATTGGTATCAGAGCCATGACTATAGGGATATAGGATAGGTTATTAGACCCTTAGAGCCTATACTATAGTCTGCCTAAATTTTAATTGATTAGGTGGTTACATACAAACTTGTGATATTTATTTGTTTCATATTTGTTTACATTTACAGTCAAACATACATGCTTAAATACATATTCATTATACATATATACATATTCATTATACATATATCGATGTTCATGTATTCGATTTATTTTCATACTCTCATTATCCAAAGATTTTGTGCAATTTTCAAATCTCATCAAAGTAAGTTCTGCGACGGGCATGTAGTAACTGGAAGGGTACAAGTACCGGTAGTCGGAACGTCCTGTCTAGGTTGGCATTCATATAAATCCAATATAACGGACCAGTTTGCCTACCTGGGGACCAACGATGAGAGTACGAAGGACCTATTAGGCCAAAGCATGCCACACCAAACGTCGTTCGAACTAACCCTACTTTGAGGTGTCACCGTGTCTACACCTGGACACATTCCGAATATCACACGTTGTATACATATTTCTCGATTTTCTCCGGGTTTTTGTGTACGCAACCTGGCAAACCCGTGCGAACCATATGAAAAACCGGTATTCATGGGGGCCCACATGATTACACAGGTAAAGTATGGCGGCATGTAGGGCCTAATGGCGAGCAAACCCAAGACATCCTATGGATGTAGTAGATTTATTTTTCTATAATTATTTTATGAATGTTCGTTCCTAATGCGACCCATGAACCAAAAAACATTCAACTCATACTCTTGTCATGTATTCCTTGTAGATGTCTTCTAACCTCGCACGTAGGAAGACGAGAGCAAGAAAAGCCCGCGAACGCATGGCTGCCTTAATCGCTCAACAAATGGCTGCCGTAATACCCAACATTGTAATTCAAGTTCAACAAGCACTTACCGCTAATCCTGTCAATCAAGCAAACCGAAACATTATCAACTCTCCCCCAAATACCACTAAATGCACCTACAAGCATTTCGAATCATGCGACCCTCCGAAATACAAAGGAACTGAAGGCGTCACCGCACTCCTCCATTGGTTTGAAGAGATGGAGAACACTTTTCTAAATTGCGATTGCCCTGATGATCGCAAAGTGCGTTATGCTACCGGTCGACTATATGGGATAGCACTTACTTGGTGGAATACAGAGAAGGCCAAACGAGGCGTCGACGATGCTATGACCTTAACTTGGAACGAATTGAAGGAAATCATGACCAGACGATTTTGCCCAAGGAGAGAAATCAAGAAGTTAGAAGATGAATTTTACTCATTGAAGCAAATGGAAGGAGACCACATCACCTACAACAAAAGATTCCTCGAGTTACATAAAATGGTTCCCAACATGTTCACTCCCCTCTACCGTTTGATCGAGCACTATGTCACACCCCGACCCGTAGCGGAAAAGGTGATCGGGGCATAATTGGGTTATCATCAAAGCTCATGACATTTATTATATGTTTCATATTCATAAATACAATTTAATGGAAATTTACAATAAATGATACAACATGTTCTAACTATCAATCTAAGCTTCTTGGTTCTCTTCTAAGGCATATCCTATGTTTTCCTTGCTTCAACCTGTTCACCTGTATCATGTGTAAAAAGGTTTTTGGATCAACATAATGTTGGCGAGTGAATCCTATGGAAGAACATTTGAACAAGTTTATCCAATTGATTATAAATAATGTGCATACCACATATGAGTAAATGTAGATGTAAATTTATTCACACAACACATAATATTGAATATTGAACACACAAACACCAAATGATTGTTTTGAGGCACGCGTTGTTCGACTCGTCTCCCACGAGGAACTGATGGGCCTAATGTATGAGTTTTGAGGCACGCGTTGTTCTTACGAACTGATGGGCCTAATGTATGAGTTTTGAGGCACGCGTTGTTCTTACGAACTGATGGGCCTAATGTATAAGTTTTGAGGCACTCGTTGTTCTCGTCTCCCACGAGGAACTGATGGGCCTAATGAATGAGTTTTGAGGCACGCGTTGTTCTTACGAACTGATGGGCCTAATGTGTGAGTTTTAAGGCACGCGTTGTTCTCGTCTCCCACGAGGAACTGATGGGCCTAAATAATTTGCATACAACTTTGACAATATGTAATATATCACAACCAATAATAGTTACATTCTAGTTTAGTTCATATAATGGTATAGCACAAATTTGCATAAGAGAATTAGTTTAAACGACACATGATACACCCCAAAACGTGAATAAAAAGGGGGAGTTTGTAAGAATTCACTCACATTGGGTGCGTTCGGTTGATGACGTTGAATGCACGCGAAGTGGTTTTAACCACGAGTGAGATTAAACCTAGATAAATCGCATTACGGTTTGGTAAGTAAACGGGTTTTATTAATCTATTTTAGTAGGATTGTTGGGTGTATTTTTGTGAGTTTGAGGCTATTTTCTAACCTTAAAAATGTTATTTTTAAGTATTTATAATTGATTTTTAATTAAAATAATTAAATAAAAATAATAAAAATAAAAAAAAAATATTTTATTTTTGCTACAGTTGACTTTGACCGTTTGACTTTGACTGACGTTGACCGGTTCGGAAGGCATATTATTGTGCGCTGGGTGAGGCTCGAACCCGAGACCTCCCGTACGCGTGCACGCAGCTCTACCAACTGAGCTACGTGTCTAACCCGTCATATATCCGATTTTAATTACATATATACATTAATTAGAATTAAACAGAAATCCCTTTATTTTAAAAATGAATTAAATCTAGCGAACCAGTGCGCTCCACAGGTCTCGAACCCGGGACCTGTGGGTTAGCGGACACACAATCCACCGCTGGACTGTGTGTCTCACTTGGTTATAAACTCAGTTATCAATATACTTAACATATACTTAAATCAACCCGGTTCAGTTTGCTGAAAAAGGAATTTTTATCAAGGCAGCGTGTGAGGGACAATACTCGAACTCGTGACCTTAGCGTTAAAAGTGCACACAGTCCACCGCTGGACTGTGTGTCTAACCCGGTAAATAACTTGATTTTAATTATACTTAACCATTACAGAAACGTCGTCTTCTTCACTGGTTTTAACCGGAAGTGACGACTGACTGGTTCGAAAAGTTGATTCAAGTTCCTTTAGCGTTTTATGATCAATTACAGTCGAGATAAAAGTAAAAAGGAAAGGAATTAGGCGTGAAAAGTACCGGCTGTTTCTCCTCTGTTTTCCGGCAGAACTCCGGTGGCAGCAAGTTCTTCCGGCGACGAGTCTCTTGCAGCAGAGAGTCTTCCGAAGGCCTACAAAGGGTGTGGGTGATTTCGGTAAGAGTTTAGGGGGTTCAGTAAAGCTCAGAGGTTAATGATACGGTTTTCCGGCGATGTATCAAATATTTCCGGCGAGTGATTTTTCGCCGAGAAAGGGTGCGATTTGAGTGTGAAAGATTTCTGGCGAGTTGTGGTTGAATTTATAGGGTAGTATTGAGATGAAAGGGGGTCTGAATTCGGTCTTAATTCGAAGTCAGCCGTTCTCCGGCGGTTATGGCTGATGTCGCGGGTTCAGACGTCGGTTATAACCGTTGTGAGAGTTAAGGCTTCGGTTATTATGAGCGGAAATGTAATTAAACGGCGAAGTCGTCGGGATTTCCGACGACTGCTAATTTGGGCGGAAATTACTGAATTTTAACTTCCGAACTTGAATATTTGAATTAAATGTTTCCTGATATTACCATAAAATCAAAGTGGCGGAGTGGTTGGTCGGCTGAGGTGATAAGTTGTTGGTTTGAACCGGTACAGACCCGAGTTCGAAACCCGGCATGAGTAAAACATTTTTATTTTGTTATTTTTAACAGATTTTCAAAAACTAAATACATATCCCCGCATAATAATTGATTACGTATCGTTTAAAATTATTTTGGCCTTTTAATTCGCAACGAAAATTTTAACTGACTGTTCGGTTGATAAACGGAGCGGGTTTGGTAAATCCGTTTTTGACGGATGTTACAGTATCCCCTGCTTTTTAGAAATTTCGTCCCGAAATTTAAATAGGGATATAATTGACTAAAAGAATGATGGTGCTTAGTTTTGACAGTTACACGCTTTAGAAGAAATAAGGGTTTAAGTTTTTGGTTTGAGGCGGTAACGTTCCTTGTAAAGGTTAAGTATCCTAATACAGGAATCGCTTTTTGTTGCCTACTGTATAAGTATTGTTAAGCAGGAATGATTCGCTAAAATGATATCATGCATAAAAGTTTGAATATGCTTAGGGTTATATCCTAAGGCAGAAATTCTACAATCTACACAAATAAACACAACAACTAACAATTGTATCCACATTCTGATAGCATATATGTTTGAATGGTGATGGTTCCTCTCTCGTTTGTTATGATGGAAAGGTTAGTCTATGTAGAAATGGATCACATTCCAATTTCTTTAAATAGTGAGGTGATATATATATGTAACACAAATTTCAACCAAGGCAATACTAAATCCTACATGGAACTTCTCATAACCGCCTGATAACGCCTCTGATCCTTTGGCAAGAATACTTATATATAGGAAGTACCAGCGGCGTATCCACCATATTCTTGTCAAATTTTCATTGGTTTTATCAGTGAATTATGATTAGTCCTATAACTCTACAACCAATACATCAAACATAAAAATACTGAAATGAAATATATCTGTGCGATCAAGGCTCAATCAAACGGAGCCGATCGTATTGTATGTATTGAAAATGAAATTGTCTGTGTGCTCAAGGCTCAATCAAACGGAGCCGAGCTTATTGCATGTATTGAAAATGAAATTGTCTGTGTGCTCAAGGCTCAATCAAACGGAGCCGAGCTTATTGCATGTATTGAAAATGAATAACTTAATCACACAAACAACCTATGCATGGAACCTCTCATAACCGCTTGATAATGCCTCCGATCGTTTGACAAGAATACTTATATATAGGAAGTACCAGCGGCGTATCCACCATATTCTTGTCAAATTCTCATTAACTTTATCCGCAAGTTATGATTAGTTCTATGCGACTCTACAACATAAACAACAACCAGCGCTTGAGTCTTAATTCTGATAGTATCCGTGTTTGACAAAACCTCTCTCGTTTAATATGATGGAGAGGTTAGTCTATGTAGAAATGAGACACAACTCAACTTCTTTAAATGATGAAACTGAGATATGTCGTGAAGTATGATGATATGAATATTAAATCAATGAGTATAAAACAAACTGAACTAGTAATTTGCATTAAAATTCTTGGATAAAATTCCAATTGAGATACGTGAAAATTGAGATAACATAGAGAAAAACATAAAAACTAAGTGATTGGAGTTGAATCTGGATTCGTGATGAGAGAAGGCTAGTTAAGTGGTTGGTTTGGTCCGTTAACATCTTCAACAGGATTGGCGTTGATGTTATAAACTCTTCCTCTTGCTGGCGGTGGAGCTGGGTTTGCTTGGTTTGCTTGGTTAACTGGGTTTGCTTGAGCTTGGGCGTTTATGATGTTGACCAAACGAGGGCACGTGTTTCTAAAATGGGTAGGGTCGCCACAATTGAAACAAGCTCGAACATATGGGTACATGGGGTATTGAGGTTGTTGATATGTTTGGATCATGGGTTGAGTAGGGGTTGAGGTTTGGTTTTGAGAGGTGCGGCAAACGTTGCTCAAATGACCGTAGCGTCCACAATTCGCACATAGTCGACAGGGTAAAGTAGATGGATGGTGATAGAAACAGGTGTTGCATTGAGGGTGAGGTCCAATGTAAGGTTTCTTATTTGGGTAAGTTGAGTTGGGTGCTACTTGAGCGTTTGGGATAGTTTGAGGAGGTACAACTTGTGAAGCTGGTTGGTTACGTTGGGTGACGGCGAAGATTTTCCCATCACGTTTTCTCTTAGAAGTAGGTGGTGTAAAGGATTCGGTTCGGGTGGGGTTTGAGGTTTCGGTTGATGCTTTATCCTTCTTCTTCTCCTCTTTGAAATCTTTGTTCCGGATTTGGTTCTCGGTGAGCGCGGTTGCTAGCTCCATTGCTGCTTCCAAAGTTACAGGCGAGGTACTTATTACAGGGTCTTGAATCTTTGATGGAAGACCACGAATGTAGTGCTCGATCAAACGGTAGAGGGGAGTAAACAAATTGGGAACCATTTGATTTAACTCAAGGAATCTCTTGTTGTATGTGGTGTGGTCGCCTTCCTTTTGTTTTAAAGCATGAAACTCATCCTCCAATTTCTTGATTTCACTTCTTGGGCAAAACCGTCTTGTCATGATTCCCTTCAACTCTTCCCAAGTCAAGGTCATAGTTTCTTCAACACCTCGTTTGGTCTTCTCTGTATTCCACCATGTGAGTGCTGTTCCAAGTAAACGACCAGTAGCATAACGCACTTTGCGATCATCGGGGCAATCGCAATTTAGAAAAGTGTTCTCCATTTCTTCGAACCAGTGGAGGAGAGCGGTGACACCTTCAGTACCTTCGTATTTTGGAGGATCGCAGGATTTGAAATGTTTGTAGGTGCATTTAGTGACTGAAGGATTGATAGTGTTTTGATCTTCTTGTTGGGTTGAGTTAACGGAATTAGCGGTAAGGGCTTGTTGAACTTGAACTACGATGTTTGGTATTACGGTCGCCATTTGCTGAGCGATTTGGGTAGCCATGCGTTCACGAGCTTTTCCTGCTCTCATTTTCCTACGAGCGAGGCTAGAAGACATCTACAAGGAATACATGTCAAGAGTATAAGTTGGATGCCTTTGGGATCGTGGGTCGTGTTTGGGGAATGAACGTTCATAAAATAAATATAGAAAAATAAATCTACTACATCCATAGGATGTCTTGGGTTTTGCTCGTAATTGGGCCTTGCATGCCGCCATACTTCACCTTCGTAATCACGTGGGCCCCCATGATTACCGGGTTTTTCATATGGTTCGCATGTGTTAGCCTGGTTACGTACACTAAAACCCGGAGAAAATCGAGAAATATGTAACGTATGATATTCGGAATGTGCCCCGGCATGGACACGGTGACATCTCAAAGTGAGGTTAGTTCGAACGACGTTTGGTGTGGCATGCTTTGGCCTAATAGGTCCGTCGTACTCTCATCGTTAGTCCCCAGGTAGGCAAACTGGTCCGTTACTTTGGATTTATACGAATGCCAACCTAGACAGGACGTCCCGACTACCGGTACTTGTACCCTTCCGGTTACTACATGCCCGTCGCAGAACTTACTTTGATGGGATTTGAAAATTGCAACAAAATCCTTGAATAATGAGAGTATGAAAATGAATTGAATATATGAACATTGATATATGTATAACGAATATGTATATAAGCATGTATGTTTGACTGTAATATGAAACAAATAAATATCACAAGTTTGTATGTAACCACCTAATCAATTTAAAATTTAGGCAGACTATAGTATAGGCTCTAAGGGTCTAATAACCTATCCTATATCCCTATAGTCATGGCTCTGATACCAATCTGTCACACCCCGACCCGCAGCGGAAAAGGTGATCGGGGCATAATTGGGTTATCATCAAAGCTCATGACATTTATTATATGTTTCATATTCATAAATACAATTTAATGGAAATTTACAATAAATGATACAACATGTTCTAACTATCAATCTAAGCTTCTTGGTTCTCTTCTAAGGCATATCCTATGTTTTCCTTGCTTCAACCTGTTCACCTGTATCATGTGTAAAAAGGTTTTTGGATCAACATAATGTTGGCGAGTGAATCCTATGAAAGAACATTTGAACAAGTTTATCCAATTGATTATAAATAATGTGCATACCACATATGAGTAAATGTAGATGTAAATTTATTCACACAACACGTAATATTGAATATTGAACACACAAACACCAAATGATTGTTTTGAGGCACGCGTTGTTCGACTCGTCTCCCACGAGGAACTGATGGGCCTAATGTATGAGTTTTGAGGCACGCATTGTTCTTACGAACTGATGGGCCTAATGTATGAGTTTTGAGGCACGCGTTGTTCTTACGAACTGATGGGCCTAATGTATAAGTTTTGAGGCACGCGTTGTTCTCGTCTCCCACGAGGAACTGATGGGCCTAATGAATGAGTTTTGAGGCACGCGTTGTTCTTACGAACTGATGGGCCTAATGTGTGAGTTTTAAGGCACGCGTTGTTCTCGTCTCCCACGAGGAACTGATGGGCCTAAATAATTTGCATACAACTTTGACAATATGTAATATATCACAACCAATAATAGTTACATTCTAGTTTAGTTCATATAATGGTATAGCACAAATTTGCATAAGAGAATTAGTTTAAACGACACATGATACACCCCAAAACGTGAATAAAAAGGGGGAGTTTGTAAGAATTCACTCACATTGGGTGCGTTCGGTTGATGACGTTGAATGCACGCGAAGTGGTTTTAACCACGAGTGAGATTAAACCTAGATAAATCGCATTACGGTTTGGTAAGTAAACGGGTTTTATTAATCTATTTTAGTAGGATTGTTGGGTGTATTTTTGTGAGTTTGAGGCTATTTTCTAACCTTAAAAATGTTATTTTTAAGTATTTATAATTGATTTTTAATTAAAATAATTAAATAAAAATAATAAAAATAAAAAAAAATATTTTATTTTTGCTACAGTTGACTTTGACCGTTTGACTTTGACTGACGTTGACCGGTTCGGAAGGCATATTATTGTGCGCTGGGTGAGGCTCGAACCCGAGACCTCCCGTACGCGTGCACGCAGCTCTACCAACTGAGCTACGTGTCTAACCCGTCATATATCCGATTTTAATTACATATATACATTAATTAGAATTAAACAGAAATCCCTTTATTTTAAAAATGAATTAAATCTAGCGAACCAGTGCGCTCCACAGGTCTCGAACCCGGGACCTGTGGGTTAGCGGACACACAATCCACCGCTGGACTGTGTGTCTCACTTGGTTATAAACTCAGTTATCAATATACTTAACATATACTTAAATCAACCCGGTTCAGTTTGCTGAAAAAGGAATTTTTATCAAGGCAGCGTGTGAGGGACAATACTCGAACTCGTGACCTTAGCGTTAAAAGTGCACACAGTCCACCGCTGGACTGTGTGTCTAACCCGGTAAATAACTTGATTTTAATTATACTTAACCATTACAGAAACGCCGTCTTCTTCACTGGTTTTAACCGGAAATGACGACTGACTGGTTCGAAAAGTTGATTCAAGTTCCTTTAGCGTTTTATGATCAATTACAGTCGAGATAAAAGTAAAAAGGAAAGGAATTAGGCGTGAAAAGTACCGGCTGTTTCTCCTCTGTTTTCCGGCAGAACTCCGGTGGCAGCAAGTTCTTCCGGCGACGAGTCTCTTGCAGCAGAGAGTCTTCCGAAGGCTTACAAAGGGTGTGGGTGATTTCGGTAAGAGTTTAGGGGGTTCAGTAAAGCTCAGAGGTTAATGATACGGTTTTCCGGCGATGTATCAAATATTTCCGGCGAGTGATTTTTCGCCGAGAAAGGGTGCGATTTGAGTGTGAAAGATTTCTGGCGAGTTGTGGTTGAATTTATAGGGTAGTATTGAGATGAAAGGGGGTCTGAATTCGGTCTTAATTCGAAGTCAGCCGTTCACCGGCGGTTATGGCTGATGTCGCGGGTTCAGACGTCGGTTATAACCGTTGTGAGAGTTAAGACTTCGGTTATTATGAGCGGAAATGTAATTAAACGGCGAAGTCGTCGGGATTTCCGACGACTGCTAATTTGGGCGGAAATTACTGAATTTTAACTTCGGAACTTGAATATTTGAATTAAATGTTTCCTGATATTACCATAAAATCAAAGTGGTGGAGTGGTTGGTCGGCTGAGGTGATAAGTTGTTGGTTTGAACCGGTACAGACCCGAGTTCGAAACCCGGCATGAGTAAAACATTTTTATTTTGTTATTTTTAACAGATTTTCAAAAACTAAATACATATCCCCGCATAATAATTGATTACGTATCGTTTAAAATTATTTTGGGCTTTTAATTCGCAACGAAAATTTTAACTGACTGTTCGGTTGATAAACGGAGCGGGTTTGGTAAATCCGTTTTTGACGGATGTTACACACTACATTCGTGGTCTTCCGTCAAAGATTCAAGACCCTGTAATAAGTGCCAAGCCTGCAACTTTGGAAGCAACAATGGAGCTAGCAACAGAGCTCACCGAGAACCGAATCCGAAACAAAGACTTCAAGGAGGAGAAGAAGAAGGATAAAGAAACGACTGAAACCTCCGATTCCACTCAAACCGAATCCCCTTCTCAACCCAATCCTAAGAGAAGAAGAGTCGGACGACTTTTCGCTGCTACTCAATGAAATCAACCAGTTTTACACGCCATACCCATCCGAGCTATCCCAATCACCCAAGTGGCACCCAACTCAGCTTACCCAAATAAGAAACCATATCTTGGACCTCACCCTCGATGCAACAACTGTTTTTATCACCATCCCCTTACCTTACCTTGCCGGCTATGTACAACTTGTGGACGCTATGGTCATTTGAGCAATGTCTGTCGCACCTTTCAAGACCAAACCTTTCCCCTACTCAAAACATGGCCCAAACCTATCAACAACCCCAATACCCCATGTTCCCATATGCTCGAGCTTGTTTCAATTGTGGCGACCCTACCCACTTTAGAAACACATGCCCTTAATTGGTTAACGTCATCAACACTCAAGCCCAATCAAACTCAGTTAACCAAGTAAACCAAGAAAACCCAAACACTAGGCCACCAACAAGAGGAAGAGTCTTCAATATCAACGCCAATCCTGTCGAAGATAATGACGGCCCAAGCGAAGATACTCAACTAGTCCTTTTCACCGAAGATCCAGATTCAACTCTTATCGTTTAGTTTTATGCCTTTCTTTATTCATGTGTAGACTGTTAAAGTAATTATTGTATATATTATATATTGTTTTCAGTATATGCTTTTGCCGAGGCCGCAGCTCCCCATCCATCGAGGTTGAGTTTGATCCCCATTTTATTATGCGGTTGATCTTGGCGTGCCCGCACGATCGGCTCCGTTTGATTGAGCCTTGATCGGTTATTTCATTTACATTTCAATACATGCAATACGCTCGGCTCCGTTTGATTGAGCCTTGAGCGCACAGTTCAATTTACGTTTCCAGTTCATGCAATACGTTCGGCTCCGTTTGATTGAGCCTTGAGCACACAGACAATTTCAATTTCAGTACATTCAATACGTTCGGCTCCGTTTGATTGAGCCTTGAGCGCACATACATTTTCGTTATCAGTATCTTGTGGTTGTGGTGTTTGTAGTAGAGTCGCATAGAACTAATCATAACTTGCGGATAAAGTCAATGAAAATTTGACAAGAATATGGTGGATACGCCGCTGGTACTTCCTATATATAAGTATTCTTGTCAAATGATCGGAGGCATTATCAGGCGGTTATGAGAGGTTCCATGCATAGGCTGTTTGTGTGATTAAGTTGTTCATTTTCAGTACATGCAATACGCTCGGCTCCGTTTGATTGAGCCTTGAGCATACAGACAATTTCATTTTCAGTACATCCAATACGCTCGGCTCCGTTTGGTTGAGCCTTGAGCGCACAGACATTTCATTTTCAGTACATGCAATACGATCGGCTCCGTTTGATTGAGCCTTGATCGCATAGATATATTTCATTTCAGTAATTTATGTTTGTTGTATTGGTTGTAGAGTTATAGGACTAATCATAATTCACTGATAAAACCAATGAAAATTTGACAAGAATATGGTGGATACGCCGCTGGTACTTCCTATATATAAGTATTCTTGTCAAAGGATCAGAGGCATTATCGGACGGTTGTGAGAAGTTCTATGTAGGATTTATTAGTTTCTTGGTAACCAATCATAACTTGTGGATAAAACTAATGAAAATTTGGCAAGAATATGGTGGATACGCCGCTGGTACTTCCTATATATAAGTATTCTTGCCAAAGGATCAGAGGCATTATCAGGCGGTTATGAGAAGTTCCATGTAGGATTTAGTATTGCCTTGGTTGGAATTTGTGTTACATTTATATCATCATGCTATTTAAAGAGATTGGATTGTGTTCCATTTCTACATAAACTAACCTCTCCATCATAACAAACGAGAGAGGAACTTCCACCATTCAAACATATATGGTATCAGAATGTGGATTCAAATATTTGCTGTTGTGTTTATTCATGTTCGAATATTAGCTGTTGTGTTTATTTATGTTCAAATATCAGCTGTTGTGTTTTTATTTATGTTCCATGTAGGTTGTAGTGTTAGAAGTTTTGCCTTAGGATATAACCATACTTTCCCAAACGTATCTAAACTCTTATGCATGATATCATTTTTAGCAAATCATTTCTGCTTATCAATACTTATACAGTAGGCAACAAAAAGTGATTCCTGTAATAGGGTACTTAACCCTTACAAGGAACGTTACCGCCTCGAACAAAAACTTAAACCCTTATTTTTCTAAGCATACAACTGTCAAACTAAACATCATCATCCCTTTAGTCAAAATATATCATTATTTAAATTTCGGGACGAAATTTCTAAAAAGCAGGGGATACTGTAACATCCGTCAAAAACGGATTTACCAAACCCGCTCCGTTTATCAACCGAACAGTCAGTCAAAAATTTCGTTGCGAATTAAATGCCCAAAATAATTTCAAACGATACATAATCAATTATTATACGGGAATATATAATTAGTTTTTGAAAAACTGTTAAAAAACGCAAATAAAAATACATAGGTTCTGCCGGGTTTCGAACCCGGGTCTGAACCGGTTCAACATCAGCCTTATCGCACATCACACAAACCACTGCGCCACTTGTATTGTTTGATAAATATTGGAATCATTTAAATTATAAAGTGACGTTACGAATTCAAAACCGGCGCCCAATAGTTCAGTCGTCGGAAATCCCGGAAATCTCGCGAGTTTTAACGACAATTTACGTTATAACGTAAACCATTACTAAGACATCGGTTATAACCGACGTCTGAGTCCGCGACCAAACCATAACCGCCGTAGTTTTTATAATCGATGAATACAGTCGGAAATCAGACCAGGTTCTTCGACGATTGCCCTATAAATTCACCCACAACCCACTGCAAACCTTTTCGCTCAAAACCACACCTTTTCTCGGCGTAATTCCACTCGCCGGAATTTTTCTGTTTGTCGCCGGATAACCGGGTTCCCCATTGCCGAGCCTTATTGAACCTCCTAAGCTTATACCGAAGTCACCCACACCTTTTGTAAACTTTCTGAAGGCTCGCTGCTGCAAGACACACGTCGCCGGAGGTGATTTCTGTCGCCGGAGTTCTGCCGGAAAACAGAGGAAAGCGAGTCGGTATACCTCACGCTTATTTTTTTCTTCTTTTTACTTATATCTCATCTATAATTAACCTAAAACGTTAAAGGAACCTGAATTAATCATTGAACCAGTCCGTCGTCTTTTCTGGTTATACCTTGATGAAGAAGACGATGTATTCGGTATCTTATAAGTATAATTAAAATCAACTTATTAATCGGGTTAGACACACAGTCCAGCGGTGGACTGTGTGCACATAAAACGCAAAGGTCTCGAGTTCGAATCCCGTTTCACACACGCCGCCTTAATATAATGCCTTTTTGTTTTGTTAACCGAACCGGAGTCGCTACAGGTATATGTTAAGTATATTAATAATTGGATTAATAACCAAGTTAGACACACAGTCCAGCGGTGGACTGTGTGTATGTTTAATCAAAGTGCACGAGTTCGAGTCTGTTTTCTGCATCGACCCGGTCAATTGTTTACCTTTTTAAAATAAGTCAGAAATGAAAACAAATAGTTTGTATTTAAGTATAATAAAAGTTGGATTATATAACATGTTAAACACACAGTCCAGCGGTGGACTGTGTGTTAGTTTAAGCCACAGGTCCCGGGTTCGAGACCTGTGGAGCGCATCGTCCGAGTAAATTAAACTGTTTTTAAAATAAAATGATTTTCGGTTTAAACTAATTAATGTATAAATACAATTAAAATCAGATATATAACGGGTTAGACACGTAGCTCAGTTGGTAGAGCTGCGTGCACGCGTACGAGAGGTCTCGGGTTCGAGCCTCACCCAGCGCACTTATATTCCGCATTCGAACCGGTCAACGGTCAGTCAACGGTCAACGGTCAGAAAAAAATCAATTTTTTTTATTATTTTTATTTAATTATTTTAATTAAAAATCAATTAAAAATACTTAAAAATAACATTTTTAAGGTTAGAAAATAGCCTCAAACTCACAAAAATACACCCAACAATCCTACTAAAATAGATTAATAAAATCCGTTTACTTACCAAACCATAATGCGATTTATCTAGGTTAAATCTCACTCGTGGTTAAAACCACTTCGCGTGCATTCAACATCATCAACCGAACGCACCCACTGTGAGTGAATCTTACAACTCCCCTTTTAAATTATACGTTTTGGGGTGTGTCATGTGTTATGAAAATAATAAACTTATTTATTTAAACTTGTGCCATACCACATCATGACCTAAACTTAGATTGTTTATTTTGTTGTGATTACTTATTTCCTTTTGTCAAATTATATGAAACTCATTCATTAAGCCCATCAGTTCCTCGTGGGAGACGAGTTGAACAACGCGTGCCACAAATCAAATTCATTATTGTTTATGTGTGTATCATTGAGTTTATATTGTTTGTAGTTGTGTCATTCATATTATCATGTTTATGCAATTCATTCATTAGGCCCCTCAGTTCCTCGTGAGAGACGAGTTGAGCATCGCGTGCCTCTAAATGTTCCATTATTGTTCATGTGTGTTTCATTTAATATCTTATGATTGTTGATTAAGTTTACATCTATTTTTACTCATGTATGGTTGTGCACATATTTCATAATCAATTTAAATGAATTTGTTCAAATGTTTTCCATAGGATTCACTCGCCAACATTATGTTGATCCAAAACCTTTTTACACATGATACAGGTGAACAGGTTGAAGCAAAGAAAACATAGGAAATGCCTTAGAAGAGAACAAAGATGCCTAGATTGATAGCTAGAACATGTTGTAACCTTTATTGTAAATTTCCATTAAATTGTATTAATGAATATGAAACGCATAATAAATGTCATGAGCTTTGATGATAACCCAATCATGCCCCGATCACCTTTTCCGCTGCGGGTCGGGGTGTGACAGATTGGTACGGAAACGGTAACAAAATGTTTCATCATCATACTTTGGTTCATTACCTTGTACGCGGTCGCTATACCGATATCAGACCCTTCTATTCCTCTAATTCACATGGCATCACTTGGTGGTGAGAATTTTCACAAACTCCCAGTTACTGTTATTCCTTACGGTTTTAACAAAAAGGCTAGAAGTGTTGTAAAGCAGAATGTTCTTCCATTCCATCTCGATGGTGAGAAGTTAGACAATATAATGATCCACCGCTTTACTCGAGAGTTCAAGAGGAGAACAACCGAAAGGGCAATGAGAAAACATGAGTGACTACAACGACTACAAATGCCTTCGGACGACTCGGGTGGTGGCCGCCGTGGCCTATTACACATCTTCTGATTGCATCTTTGAGGACAAGGATTGTTCGACCGGAGGAATGATGTGTGCCATGATTCCTTCCAAATCCACATACCCATGCATATGCATAAATAGTTCCCAATGTGGTTGTGTTACCTTGCAGTTTCTTCATCCTTTTCTATTTATTAGTTACTTTATTTTTAGTTAGATTGGTGGGTTTAGTGTTTAGGTATTAGTGGGTTTAGGAATAGAGGTAAGGTTTGTCTACATCCCACCATCTCCAGACCCTACTAATAGTTTTGCTATGTGTGGGATTTACTGGTATGATTGATTGATTGTTAGTGGTGTTAGTGCTACGGTAGTTATCACAACAGTTAGTAGTGTTTGTAAAGCTATATAGCCATCGTATTCTTATTTTGTTTTTAGTAATGAAAAATTAGAGAGTTATCTCAAGTCTTGTTCTCCCTACTAATTTCTTTTGAGCTTGACCCATTCAACAGGTTATCTTTATCCAATATGTGGTAGCATAATAGCAACATATATTATTTCATTACTTGTTATAAGTTGGCTTTATTTTATTTGTTAAATGACCAACGAATTAGCAGGGTTATGAAGTTTAGAAACAATTAGAGAAATCCTTTAGTATTGATATTTTATTCAGTATTCAACCTTACAATATACCAACTACACAACTCAACCAAATTCTTATGAAATTCACAGCAAAACACTCATAACGTGTTTCAAGATACCATACGATTAGCATGAAAATAATTGAAAATAATAGCTTTCATTCGTAGTGATGAGTCCCTTATCGACTTCGAAATGAATTAGATCTTGAAATGCAAAAGGGCAGAAGTGTTATCAAGTCCCTTTGCATTATAGTAATCTGCATATTCTTTCACTGTTGTGCCTCAGTATTTAGCGGGATTATCTTTTGAAAGCAACTCAGTGATCGGTTCGTACACTTTTGATGTTTGAATCGGACCTGTGGTAAAGAATGATGCGACGGATACTCTTGGCTCAACCTTGTTATCCACCACTTTCTGTCGTGAACTTACAAACTTGTCGTTTGTAATCAACTGAAAATTTCATGGATTGCCCTTATTTAGTTACAACATATTTTTAAATTTTAACTATAAGAAAAAATCTCATTTTCTTATTTGACTTTCGTTGGACAATTTAGGGGTGTGTATAGGTTGGTTTTGGTTTCAAACCAAACCAAACATTGAAAGTTAGATTTTTGGATTTTTGAAAGTTGTTTGGGTTTGGTTTTCACAATGGGTTTTGTTGTTTTTGATTTATTGGGATGTGCCGTTTGAGCTTAGAATTTTTGGGCTTAAAAGTGGCCCAAAATTATGAATATAGGCATGAAACTTTCGGCCTAACACTTTTTGTTAAATAATTATAAACTAGTCTTAAGCCCTTCGTGTTGTGGGGCAGAGAGGGAGGATGTAAAACCGTGTTAAGTAGCAACTGAACCAACCCCAAAACAGGGAAAAACGTAAAACAAGTACAGATTTTTAACACCAAGTGACTCACGTAACGTAAAAAGTAGACGAAGTCGAATCTATATGGACACATATTGAAAATCGAGGGAGTAAAAAAAACCTGATGGATCAAATGTGACTATCAAACACCGTGTTAAATAGCAACCAAACGAAAAATACTAAGTGACAAAATGTGACCATCAACATTGTTAAAAAAACAAAACAAAACACAAAACCACAAAACACAAGAATATGTTACTATTCCTCAAAATGTTAGAAATTAATACATAGTGAGAATTGATTGTTACACGTTCGCTTATGTTGGTTATTTTGGTTTCATGTTGTTATTTCAGTTTCATGCACACCTCTAAAAACCTTTATGGAAATCGTAGCAAAGTTGACAACCTGGAAAATGTCAGGACTATAGTATAATGTAGAAAATGACATTGAAACGTTAGAGGGTGAGAGGGAAGGAGGGGTACCTGTAAAAAATCCCCGGCATTCACTACAACAGCTCTTGGTATTGGAGAAACTTGAGTCCATTGATTTTGGTAAAAGATCTTGAGGCCACCAATATGATCTTGTAGAAGAATCGTGATGAAACTGTTGTCGGTGTGGTCTGGGGTGCCTATTGTTAATTCAGGTTGTGGGCAAGAAGGATAGTAATGACCGAGAACCGCAAGCCCATCGGCACATCCCATGTCCAAAAGGTGATTGGGTTTGAGCCCAAGCGCCTATTAACTCGAACAAAGAAACCCCAAGTTTCATCACTTGTTTTGAGTACTTTAACAAAATATCACTGTGAAAATATCCCAATCAAACACAATATATACAACAATTATACTTTCTATTTAATTTTACACTTTTAGATAACACACAAAAAAATGTAGAAATATTTTCGGATTTTTATTTAGTAAAGGGTGATCTTAAGGGCACCTTGTTAATTTTTATTAGATGTCTATAAATTTTATTCCGATAGGATTGATCTTAAGTGCACCGTATTACACCCTCTTTTAAGTACACCTACATCTAACTTTCAAATTAAGTTTTGTATTATTTTGTTTTTTATTATCATATCAATGTTAGCATTTAAATAAGACAATATGATGGTCAAATTGTTAGTTTACAGACAATAGACTTATTCAGTTTAATCATTAAGTAGCTATATTCATCCGCCTGTTGTGGCGGGTATTCATCTGGTATTGGGTCGATTCATTACATCATCGGTACGGTATCACCACTCGGTATATCAAGCGAAAGATAAAACTAAAAAAATAAAGTTATAATATGACTAAAATAATATTGATACGCGTTTTACATGGGCGAAAAACCATAAATACAAATATAAGAAATGGTTCTGATAATAACGATTCCAGTACCGATGTTGTTTGGTCGAGATCGATAAACTATCAATTTTGTTAAGACATTATCTTAGATGTTATATGAGAAAACTTAAGATAATAAAATAATAAATTAAAGGAATCAAATAATAAAAGAAAATTAATATAAAGAAAATCGTGAAGTACTATTCATCGCCAATTTCTAATTTCTAATATCTAATAACTAGGTTTAAAGAAACTCGCCGCATTGCGGCGAACTTCTTTTGGTATTTAGTCTGTGTTTACATGTGTTTTGAGATCACTACGAGCGTGTTATGAACGGAACCGTTTACAAGAATAAAAAGAAAATGTAGAAAAAAACACTAAAAGATAACCGAAATAAAATCAACCAAAAAAGTTGTATGGTAATGATGTTGTTGGTATGAAACTCGTGGTCAGAGATGAGCAAATGGTACTGGGTACCGGTTCGCTATTGGTTTTTACCTTCGTATACCGGTACCGTAACCGTTATTTGTGGTACCAGTACCGATTCGGTATCGCTTGGCATCGAGCTCATCCCTACTCTTGAAACTAAAAAGAAAAGAAATCATTAAAACTTGAAGAAAATCAACAAAAAAAGTTGTACGATACCGTTGTTCGTACGGTACCTGTGATCAGGGATGAGCAAATGGTACCGGGTAGTTGTACCGAATTTCCCAAACTATAAGATTTTCAATATCAATTCGCTACCGACTTTTGACGTTTCTGTACCAGATTGGTGCCGTTTTTACCTCATACACCGATACCAAACAAAAATTGTTATGTATATAAAACCTTATTTAAACGAAATACAATACTTACCACGTGTATGAAAAACAATCTAAACGGTGCAATTACTTGCGTTGCTACGTGGCATGAGCTCATATGTGATGTTAGGGATGAGCTCGGTACCAACCGGTACGGAAAATTCCAAAAAATGGGCACCGGTACCGAATATACCCGGTACGGTTCGGTATCAATATTTAAGGGTAGATAGCGGTACTGAAGCGGTACCAAAAATGTCAAAAGTCGGTACCAAATTAATAAAAAAATGTACACAGTTTGATAAATTCGGTACCAGTAGCGGTTCGGTACCAGTATCCGATACCATTTTCTCATTCTTAGACGATTTTACTATTCATTAGGTTTTCTTTTAATATTATAGGAATGTACCCAGTTTGATAAATTAGGTACCGATAGCAGTATCCAATACCATTTTCTCATTCTTAGACGATTTTACTATTCATTAGGTTTTCTTTTAATATATAGGTAATTCGGTACCAGTACCGGTTCGATGGCAGTATCCGATACCATTTTCTCATTCTTAGACGATTTTACTATACTTAGGTTTTCTTTTAATATATAGGTAATATGTATAATAAAATTGAAGATCTTGATCTAATTGATCTTATCCGATAAAAAAATTGTTGACTTAAATTTTATCAAGTCAACTCGACATTATACTAATCTAATATTCATCCCTTGACCCACCATTTTGGACTATCTCACCGACCCAACCCACTAATTACTAATTAATCCCAAGTGTCAATAAAAGAATTGAGCTCGTTAAGGGCGTCAAAGATGGCTTCGTCATGGTTGGACACATGTGGGGCCACTTTTCAAGAAACAATCACATTTTTGTTCCTTTTTTTTTATATGTATATAGTAAATTGGGGTTTTATAAGACTTTAAACCATTGCATGCAAGTTAAAGGAAAAGACTTTAAAGCCCCATATGTGACATGAAGCTTATGTGTCACTAATGATGTGGCATGATAAGCCCCTAAAGGCTTTATATCATATCAACTAGCAGCCTTATTGAGTGGATTAAAATGTTAAAAGTAAAACCTGCATGGTGGAGGCAACTCATGTGGTTGAGGAGGGTTAGGAACCATGGTGCAATAGAAGGTGTCACGCCAGTTAGTCACCGGTGCAGCATACAAGTCAAAGTTGCTATTGTAGATCACCCTAGTCTTCCCACTCATATCCCTTGTGTACCACTGCTTCTTCACCTCACTCTCTTGCTCATAAAAATCCATCACTCCTTTTATCATCTCCTCCAATATATTAACCGGGATCCCATGATTCACCAACTGAAAGAATCCCCAGCTCGCCAACGCATCCTTCACTTGCTCGATCACCTCCTTTCGTCGTATGGGATTGTTATCAATTCCTTGGAGGTCGATGGTGGGAAGAGTTAGCTTTGGTTGTTGTTGGGAGTTGAGGTCTTCAGGTGAAGGTAGATGGAATATTCGAGGGACCTCGGTTACTCCGGAATCAACAAGTCCTTTGACGCCGGTTTTGGTTTCGTCGAACGCCCTGAGCTCCGCTTTCCGGTCATAGTCAGGTTGGATTGATGTAGAGGTACCATTGAGGGCCATTTTCTTTGTCTTGTGGAAGACAAATAGCTTGAAGTGGTAACTAATAAAACAAAGTTAGCTAAAAATAAAATAAGTATGACAACGGACAATATATATATTTAATCGCAACTATTAGTGATGTATTAGAGGCTCCATAGAAAATATATCCATTAGCCAAAGTCAAATGATTTGTAAGAGATTAAAGGCTCTATTTATTTCCGTGTTGATTTTTTTCTTGTTTTCTTTTCCTATTTTTTTAAAAAAAAGTTTAATCTTGTTTGAAAAACAGGTGAAAACTGTTATATGATTCCTGAAAGGTATGGGCAGCATAAAACGAGAGGTATGTCACGCCAATAATCTAAATGAGTGGTAATTTGTACGGGTTCGTCTTGTACGTGGCGTCAATCAGCAACACATGCGGAAAGGCACGCCACAAATTATGCGATTCTGAATGGATTAAGAAAACATCATGTACCATGTTAGAGGTTTAATCTTCTCCGGTGTAATAAATATAATTTTTTGATTCAAGTAGGTAGAAACGAACCCGTATTGTAGTGTTGCTAACTTTCTCTGTTTACCTAATTTCGCACACGCAATATTGTTTATGATTTTTCTACCGGAAATGGTGTTGGAGTCATCTTTTCTTCTTTTGGGGTCAGCCTCATCATGTACAAATGAATCATGGTTACTTTTAGCATGTCTAACCTCTAGTGTCCATGCATTTATCCTCTTGTGGTATATCCCCACCACTTGGAACTTGCACCCTGTATTTTCGGTTCCACCACGTTAAGTTCAATCGTTGGGTGCCCATGATGTATCAGTTGTGACATCCTACTGAAATAGCCCAGTTCACCAAATATTCTAAGGTGACGAATCTTTGAAAAAAATTATTGTGGACGGACTACATTAAGCTTATGACATATAAGTGGGAAAATGTTGTACCAGGTCGGTTTCAAACACCCTAGGCCCCATGTCAAGGTTTTCACCGACAGACACCATGTCTTTCTTGGGTTCAATAAACCCAAACTCATTAGCATATTCACGGCCTAAGGACTCTAATTTAAATCAGTCATCCCTTGATTGGTATCAAATAGCCCCAAATTTAATCAAACACCCCAATTCTCTAATACGCCTCGCTACTAGACTCACCACCAAACAAAAAATCGCTATCCCAAAAGACATTGCTAATTAAGATAACTTGAATATAAAGAAAACTGAATAGATATGTAGAGAATTGAGTGAAGAAAATTATAGTTGTTTAAATAGTAAGTTTTGATAGAATATTACGTCTTGTCAAGTAACTGGCGCACATAACTAGAAATATGATGTCTAGTCAATTAATCGGCTCACGTTTTGAGAAATATTCATCGAGTTAAATAACTCGCGTGTGAATCAAGAAATCTTACTTTGAGTCGAATAATTTGTGAAATTTTAAAATTTTAAGCAAAAGTTGGAGAAAATTGGCTGGTGTTATTTGGTTGCCAATGTTTTTGGAAATTTGAAAGAGTTGAAACGAGAACGTTTTTCAATAACGGAACTATTTTGATTTCAAGAACTTTGAAAATGTCAAAGAATCTATATTCCTTTGGATTAGGAGGTCTAAATTTCATAGTTTTAATTGGGAGAAATGGTATGATCTTAACATTCGTGATGTAATTGTGTCTCTTGTTTTGTGGTTGTTTCAACTTAGCATTGATCCGTTTTTTCTATTTTTATAGAAGTTTCATCATTAGAAAAAAAAAACTAAAGAGAGTTTATGAATAGTGCCGGAACTTCTTTATGGAAAGGCTATTTCTTTTTCTCTACAAGCTACAACTAGTTGTCCATGTTTCTTTTTAGAATAATCCTAGATTATATATATGTGAATCCAACAAATTTCCATGGTCCGGGGATCAGCAGACCCTCTTGACCCGTTCTTGCTCCGCCCATGTTTATGAAAGTCATGTTTATCTATAATAGTAGAATTAGAGTAATAACGTCTCTAGGTTTGCGCGTTGGTTGATGAACGAGCTTATGATTTGCAAGGGTCCGACCTATAATTGTAATCTTCTTTTGTTAGCAATATATTATGAATGTTTATCTATCAGCCTAAAAACTCATGTTACATAAGCTCTGAGCCTCCTACTAACCCAAGTTGGCTAAGAGAAATGTCAGATTTAGCCTAAGCTATGAGACTCAATAAAGCGGCACTAGATTGATTGAATTTTAACTTTTAACTACCATAAAAATGCATGGCCACATGGGTATGGCATTGGTGGTTATGTCCTTTATCAACAGGTTTCATTTGTTTATTAATTTGTTTAAGTATCCAACCAATTGGTAGGATTATGCATAATCGTTAGAAACAAATAGAGAAATCCATTTGTATTAATCTATTCAATTTTCAACTTTAAATTCGTGAAGGGTTCAATGATTTGCATGTAACATACAATATACCAATCAAACAATTTATTCAAACTTTTATGAAAGTCACACCAAAACCATAAAAATGTGAGTCAAGATAGATTACATTTATGATGAACATGAAACTAATAGTGATGATTCCGTATTGATTTCTAAACGAGTTAGATTTTGTAATGCAAAAGGGCAGAAGTTCCATCAAGTCCCTTTCCAGCAAAATATTCTAAGTATTCTTTCAAAGTTATGCCTCTGTACTTGGCTGGATTATCTTCTGAAAGCAACTCAGTAAGCGGTTCATACACCTTCGATGTCTCATTAGGACCCGTGGTAAAGATTGATGCCACTGATACTCTTGGCCCAACCTTGTTTGCCACCACTTTGTGTCGCGCACTCACAAACTTGTCGTTAGTAATTAACTGCAATATTCAAATTGGTTTATTTTAATACATGTCTTAGACTAATTAAATCTCAATTTCAAATATATCTGACCCTAATTTAAAAACTTTAAGGAGCAAGTTTGAGATACAAGTTAATATACTAAGAGAGAGAGAGAGAGAAGAGAGAGAGAGAGAGAGAGACAGAGAGATAGATGCCTGTAAAAAATCTCCAGCGTTCACTACAAGAGCTCCGGGAATAGGACGAACATCAGTCCATTGATCCTGATAAAACACCTAAAGGCCACCAATATGATCTTGAAGAAGAATCGTGATAAAATCATTGTCGGTGTGGTCAGGGGTGCCTATTGTTAATTCAGGTTGTGGACAAGAAGGATAGTAATGGCCAAGAACGGCAAGCCCATCGGCACATCCAATGTCTATAAGGTGATTGCGGTTGAGTCCAAGAGCCTCAGACATTAACTCAAATAAACAAACCCCAAGTTTCATCATTTGTTCCGAATACTCCAACAATATATCCCTACAACAATATCAAATCAAATTAAACATCTAATAAACTAGATTTTACGGCAACAAACTCAAGTTCTCATGGTTAGATAATCAAATTTTATGAAGTCAACTGAATATGACCCTCAATCTACTATCACATCCCCAAAAGGAGATCCATCATTTTCTCACATAATATTAATCCCATGGACCATGACCCATCTAAACTACCTAACCCAACGGCCCAACCCAATCAGTCATAGATTATTATTGGATGCATTAGAAAATAAAAAGTAAAACCTGCATGGTGGTGGCAACTCGTGTGGTTCGGGAGGATTAGGAACCATGGTGCAGTAGAAGGTGTCTCGCCAGTTAGTCACCGGTGCAGCATATAAGTCAAAGTTGCTGTTGTAGATCAACCTGGTCTTCCCACTCATATCCCTTGTGTACAACTGCTTCTTCACCTCAGTCTCTTGGTCATAAAAATCCAACACTCCTTTCATCATTTCCTCCAGAACACTAATTGGGATTCCATGATTCACCACCTGAAAGAATCCCCAGCTCTCCAATGCATCCTTCACTTGCTCGATCACCTCCTTTCGTCGTATCAGATCTTCACAGATTCCTTGGAGGTCGATGGTGGGAAGAGTTAGCTCGGGTTGTTGGGAGTTGAGATTTTCGGGTGAAGGTAGATGGAATATTCTAGGGACTTCTGTTATTCCGGCATCAACGAGTCCTTTGACGCCGGTTTTGGTTTCGTCGAATGCCCGGAGCTCCGCTTTCGGTCATAGTCCGGTTGGATTGATGCAGAGGTACCATTGAGTGCCATTTTCTAGTGGTAAGTAATAAAACTAAGTTAGTTATATTGAATTAAAATAAGTATATGATAAGGGAGAAAATTTTATAATAATTATTTAGGGATCTCAAGTACCACATGCTATATATATATTTAATCGTAATATATAGTTAATGATGGATTAGAGGCTCCACAGAAATATATTTAATTGCCAAAGTCAAATATTTTGTTAGAGATTAGATCTCCATTAATTTCTGTGATAGTTATCTTCTTCGTCTTTTTGTTCTTTTCTTTTTATATGGTTTTAAAGATAGGTGAAAAATGTTATATGATTCCAGACTGATCTATTAAACTAACTAATATTAACAGGTATATATGATTTTAGAAGGACTATGAATAGTGCCTTTTGTCATCTTAAAGAGAATATCATAAACTGCTACTGTAAGTTCCATACATATCATCAATCACTTGTAACAACAATACAAGCCTCTATATATATAGAGGAGAAGGTAAGTGAAACTAGCCTCAAACCAACTCTAACCAACTTTAACAAACTCAACTCTCTAAGACATACATATACATACTAATATGCCCTCTCAAGCTGAACGTGGAGAATCCACACGAAGCTTGGACCTAAGAGTATCAAATCGTGAAGATTGCAACCCTTTGGTCAATAAATCCGCAAGCTGAAGTGCAGTCAGCACATATCGAACACAAAGTGTCTGTGCTAACACCACATCACGAATAAAATGTAAGTCAATGTCTAAGTGTTTCGTGTGCTGATGAAACACCGGGTTGACTGCAAAATAAGTAGCACCAATGTTGTCACACCAGAGAGTAGTGGACAAGAAGAAGATATATGAAGCTCACCCAATAATGCAATAATCTAACGAATCTCGGCAGCAGTGTGAGCCAATGCTTGATACTGAGCCTCTGTACTAGAACGAGCAATAGTATGTTGTTTCTTGGAACACCAACTAATAAAGTTGGGTCCAAGAAAAACACGATATCCAGTAGTCAAACGACGATCATCGGGGCACCCGGCCCAGTCAGCATCAGAATAATTAAGCATGACTATCAAAACTGTTAGATCGTCGAATACATAATCCATGAGAAGCTGTGCCCCTAAGATATCTCAAAATACGCTTGACTGCAACCCGATGACGATTAGTAGGTGTGTTTGTAAGAACTGAGACACCATACTAACCGCATAAGCAATCTTAGGTCGAGTCACCGGTATCTAAAATTGTCTTTGAGACATGTAACAACTATATATGATTTTAGAAGGACGATGAATAGTGTCTTTTGTCATCTTCTCTAAAATTGTCTTCTAAACATGGAAGCCACTGGTGTTGCCAACCCTTGGTTTTCAGCTACGTGTCAATAAATGGTTTCCTCCTTTACATAACCCATCCACTCCACCGCTCCCAAAAAACCGGTCCAAGATCACCATTCTCAGTTTTCGTATGATTTCGTATTCCATAGCCACCAGATCAAGGTTAGAAACTTAGAAGGATGAAGATAGTGGATGTGGAAGCAAACAATGAGATTCAGGCAATGGGAAGGTACTCCTTGGATGAGTACAACCGCTTGCGGCAAAGCAGGTCAGGGAGTAACGACGGAGATTTGACATTTTCTCAGGCGGTGGAGCCGACACAACACGTGGTCCGAAGGTATTTCAAGCTCGCAAACTTGCTAGCTACCATGTGGTGAATCTTCTCCAGAATTTGACGATGTATACCATCGTCGGTAGGCTTTAGCTTCGGCTTCTTTGTTGAGAATGTAATATGTGAAGCAATTATACAATGCTTAATAAGCTCAAAGCATATTAGATGGTTGTCCTGATGTTTAAGATAACATTTGTTTCATGGAATGTAATGAAATTGGAATTTGTGTAATCTGGATTTTTGGTGTGTTATCCAGAATGAAATAGAATCTCGATGAAATTGGAATGTAAAATTTGATTCATGTTAATGGTTTTTTATGTTTATTTTCTTTGTAACTATGACAATATTGTCCTAATATGTTAGAAGTAAACATTAAGCTTGGCCTAATATGTTAGAAGTAAACATTAAGCATGATCGATATAAATATCTACTATTTGGTTTGAAATTATGAGTTAAAAGTAACATGGAAAGGATTGATAGTTAAATGAGTAGTGATGGAACCATATAACACGGTGATGCCTAAGTGATTTAGTTATGTTTCATTGTCTACAAGTTTTAGTGTTTGTTTTGAAGTGCATGATCATGGCACTAGGTTTTTAGTAGCTTTCCCATTTTGTCGTTGATTATTTTTTCATGTTTGTTTAGTTCAAAATTTAGCGTGGTGAATTAATAGAAATTAACCGAAACCTAACCATCACCGGCTTTCATAATCGATTAACCGAAACCGAAGTTTGCTTATAGTTATGGTTAAGGAAATCTCATAATTGAAGCTAGCGGTTATGGTTATGATTAAAGGCAAAAATCGAACCGAACCATAATTTGCACACGCGTTCCAAGAGATGGAGGGTTAAATCCCACAATATGGAGGTATATGTGTATTTGAGAGAAGTTTTTTTGTTAAATAAAAAAAGAATTCACTAATGTTAACTCTCCATGCTAATGCTAATACACTTAAGGTGAACCTTGTTCAGACAGTTCAAAGCCATCCTAATGGAACATAAAGGGTGCGGATCTTCTTCTTCTTTTTTTTTTAAATAGCAACGCTTTTACTACTCTATTACACCAAAAATCCCATATTAATCTTCATGTCCAGGTTTGAACTTATGACCTCTGGTTGAAGATATATACATTTTGAAATAATATTCCTTTTTTATAATATGGGTTCTTTAAGTTATGATTTTGTTTAGCACCTTAAACTAAATATTAAAAATGTTATGTAATTAAAAATATAATCCTTTTTAAACGCTTAAATGGAATTATGTAATTAAAAACATATCCATATTAAACGCTTAAATGGAAAAGTTTTGGGACTCTTCGTAAATATACTTTTTTTTCATAGGAAAATTTATTAAATTAGTTATTGAAAATGTGGGCATTACAAATTTTAATCCATAAATTACTAATTTTCTAACATATATAAACCAGACAATAACCTAATTCTTAGCAACAATCACACCAAATTGATAAATATAGTGTTTCAATAGAGAGATTACATTACCATATGATGAACATAAAAATAGCCTTAACTCACAATGAAGATTCATAAATTGACTTTGACGAGTTAGATATTGAAATGCAAAAGGGAAGAAATGCCATCAAGTCCCTTTGCCCTGTAGTAATTTACATATTCTTTAAGTGTCGTGCTTCTATACTTGGCTGGATTATCTTCTGAAAGCAACTCAGCTATGGGTTCATACACCTTCAATGTCTCAATTGCACCCGTCGTAAAGAACGATGCCACCGATACTCTTGGCCCAACCTTGTTTGCTACCACTTTGTGTTGCGAACTCACAAATTTGTCGTTTGTAATCAGCTGAAAAAAGTCCACACCGTTAATTCTAATACAATAAACAACTTCTAAGCTGAAAACGTAGTTTCAAATGTTTTTCACTCCCGTTAAAAGCTGTATGACAATTATAGCACGTTTGACAACCTAGAAGATTCTAAATTTGTTCAACAATACATCACAAAACCATATATATATATATATATAGAGAGAGAGAGAGAGACCTGTAGAAAATCCCCGACATTCACTATGAGCCCTCGGTGTAGGAGGAACATTAGTCCACTGATTCTGATACAAGACCTTGAGGCCACCAATATGATCTTGCAGAAGAATTGTGATGAAATCATTGTGGGTGTGGCACGGGGACCCTATTGTTAATTCAGGTTGTGGACAAGAAGGATAGTAATGACCTTGAATAGCAAGTCCATCAGCACATCCCATGTCCAAAAGATGATTAGGTTCGAGCCCAAGAGCCTCAGACATTCACTCGAATAAACAAAGCCCGAGTTTCATCATTAGTTCCGAATAATCCAACAAAATATCCCTACAACAATATCCCAATAAATTAAAGGGAAAATTACAAAAATCGCAATATTTTAAGTGCATTTTCAAAAATGTCAAGCTCATACGTCATTGGAGTGGTGCGTCAAGCACGTGATGCGTCTATATACAGACACCCAATAAAAACTGGACACGTGTCCTTTCAAATGTTGCAGATGGGCCCAGACTCATAGGATGCGTCGGGGAGGCATAAAATGCGTCGGAGAGGCATGGGATGCGCGCGCGTGTGTGTGTGGGGGGGGGGGGGCTTGGGATGCGTCGGGGAGGCATGGGATGCGTGTGGGGGGCTTGGGATGTAACGCCCCAAAACTCGAATTGTTAAATTCGCTAGTATGTGTCCATATCTTATAGTATGAAATAAATAATATGTTGAAATATTGTTTATTAGAGTTGACGGTTAGTTTGTTTATAACCAAAACTTATGTTTTGGGGTTGATTATGTTCAACAAAAGACTATATGGGCTTGGTTGTAACTTGAGACTTTAAAAAAGGCTAATGTTCTTAGAAGTGAGTAGATGCAAATTGTTGAGAAAGAGTGTTGGGGGTAAAAATCCCGTTTTTGTCTAAACCAACTGCAAAGAAGTATAATTTCCCGGAGATTTAAATGTTGGATCGTTCTCAAATTTTAACTGAAGCATCACAACACATGTTAGATCAGATCCAACGGTGGGTTCTCCATTTAAATGCTTGGAAGGCGGGTTTTTATGCGGCTGAACAGAACAGGTTGCTGGGTTTTCCAGCGACAGTTTTGATTCTCCGGTAGCGGAGACTTCGGTGAACGTGGCGGAAAGAGGTGGGGAGGTTGAGACAGTTTTGTGGCTGCTTGAATCACCTCAATCGGGGCTCGTTAGATGTGGATTCGAGATACTCGTATTTGTGTCAGGATTCAACCAAGAAAGAGAAGAAAGAAGAAGGATTTGGTCTTGATCACAAAATTTAGCTTGTGTATGCCTGATTAAGGAAGTATTGTTTTGCACATCATCTTCATAACTTTAGGTAAATGACCATCTCCTTTGTTTTGCCTTTGCATGTTCATCTTTGATAAACTCTTACAAGTTAGTTGAATATGGTATGAAGTTAGTTTGATGCTTTGTTGTGTTGATGATTGAAAGTAAGAATTTGGAAGATTATGTATAAATTAGTTGTACATTATGCATTAAATGGTGTACGCACACCAAGTGTTTGATGAAATGCCTAGTAGAGGTTAGAATGTGAAATTATATGCTAAATAATGAATGAATATTAGTAAAATGTGGTTACGATATGATTGATGATAAGTAAACTTGAAAATGCATACAGTGACAATTGCATGGTCAATCATGATAAAACGGATGTATGAGGTTTAGTTGAAAGCTCATATGATAAATCTCTGACTTCCTGAGAGTCACTATGCATAAGTAGCAAGGCTAGGATTTTGTCATAATTGTAATGTTATAGAAAGCCAAATGTGAGATATGCGTTTGATATGATCGTTAATATGTACAATCATGTATGCTAACAAGAATGTGTTACAAAAACATGAATATTCAAGGATCATGTCAAGATGGATGGAAGCATGGAAGGCTAACGGGTCAAAAGGAGTAAAGGTAATGGATGCAAATACGGACACTAAGGTAAGTGATTTCTGGAATCACTTCTTATTTTATAAATAAAGTTTGATAAGCTGAATGTACGAAATCATGTAGGAAATTATGAGTAATGGTAACTACTAAAGTAAGTATTTTTGAGGTAAGTTTATAGGAAGTATGGTTGTTTGGAATTACATGATAGAGGTGAACGGGTCAAGAATATAGAAAGTAACATGATGTAATGTGGTAGTTAGTTTGATCATGGGGTTAAGTATTAGAAGGTTTTGGGAGATTGAATATGGTCAATTTACATCTTGGAAGCATGAAAAATATGAAAGAAAGAAGGTCGGGGGCCTAACAGTCGTTTGCAAAATTTAAAAAGGAAGAAAAAAAAGCTAGGAGAAACCGCCGTATATTACGGTGGCTTGGCCATAACCTACGCTCAACAAACAAATGTGGGTAGTAAGTGGTTGTCGTAACCTATGGCTGAGGGCCGTAGGTTAAGACGGGGTCCGGGGTTGAAATTTGACCTTTTGTTTTCTTGGTTTCGTACATCCGGTTGATCCCTATTTCGACTCGATGATCTTTAAGGTTCACGAGAAGTTTCTTAAGCTTCATTGAACATGTGAACATCAATTTTTGATCATGTATTGAGGTGCGAGTAAGGAATATAATTAGTATGCGAGTACGATTATGAAAAGAATAATGAATGTGAGCATGTAAGCGCGGAATATATATATTTTGTGATTTGAACCTTGTTGATTAATTTGTTAGTATGTATATAACTCATGAAGGGTTTGAACTTGTCCTTAGGAACGTTATAGGTGGAAAGATGTACGTATGAAAAAGTATGATACTCGAGACTTGTACGTGTGTTATAGATATTTAATCATAGAGGACGTAAGTAACATAAACTTATAGTTTGTGATATAAGAATGGAATTGGATGTATGTGATCGTTTTAAGAAATTGTATTCGCGTGCGTTAGTTGAATAATGTACACTAATGATATGTATTTACGCGAAGATGTGAGATTTCACGATATTGAAATAATGTGTATTAATCGTGTTCCGTTGAGAAAGAAATGTAATGCAGTTATATTATTGTTGACCCACTTAAGGTCAAACACCGAGATGAAATGCTTGAATCCAGAAAAATTAACCGAATGGAATGCATAAAAAGGACAGGACGCAACGTGATCCTATAGTTGTGAATCTTAGATTATATCTAATGTCACCAAGTAGTAATGATGTAAATGTTTGTGGTGAATGCAGGTTGTACGGAATCACGGATCATCATCATGAGTTGTAAGCGGTCGAAGATCGAGTCACAAGATAGATTGTACGGGATTGTGTGATTATGAAATTTATTAAGCATAAGTTATGTTTTATTTCGTAAATGAGAATGCAGAATGTATTTATTGAAGAATCATCTTAAAATGGACTTTCAATTATGTTAAGACGTTTATAAAGAAAGAAATTTTAAGGCTCGTATTTCTGCTGCGTGTTTATGATCATAACGTGTTGGGGGCTCACAAGTTGGTATCAAAGCCCTGGTTTGAGTGAAATCATGTACAGAAGGTAAATACTTGAACTCAAGCCCTTGTGCTCTTATGACCCGGAACCCGTACAATCCAAGACTCGATCAAGATACAAAGGAAGAATTGAATGTAAGCGTGTATATATGTATTCATATATAAAGCTAACTATATTGTAATGCAAGGTAAGCTTAAGTAATGAGGAGAATGATCTGAGGATGAGGTTAGGATGAATACCAAAGCATGAAATCAGACAATGGAACCAAGGTACACAATCTTAATAAATATGGGAATCGATATCGGGAGAATCTCCTGGGATATGACCAATGATGAACGAATGATGTTGATATTGCCTCGACAAGATCTTATTGGTGATGTACGAACTGAAACCCACTTCTCTGCACATAAGGTGAAGATTACATGAAGGCACGAGGCTAGTATGTGGATTGTGCACCTGGCCAGTGCGCAAGAAGCATATGACACTCGTGAGACCATGATAATCATTACAGGTATGTCTGGTAGAATTGGAAAGTAAGTGGTCGTGTGTGAGAAAAGAATAGTAAGACTCCCAAGCAACTTGGGAGCATTATATGCTAAATGAAAAACATGAATGAAAAAGTTTGAATCCGTAGTAGATGTACGGATCAAACTTGTAAGAAAATGAAAAAGTTTGAATCTGTAATAGATGTACAAATCAGATGTGTGAAAATGAATGATAAGAATGAAAATGTTTGAATCCGTAGTGAGTACGGATCAAACAATAAAGAATGAATTTTAAGGACGAAAAGGTATGAGTCCGTAAGTAAAGAACGAACCAACCAGGTAAGAACAAAAGGTTTGAATCCATTGACGGATTCAAACGTAAAAAGAATGAAAACGTATGAAAGAAAGGTTTGAATCCGAGAACGGATTCAAAACATAAAATGAATGAAATTAACCTACATAAGAATGTGTTGACAGTTTGACCATGTTGAAGTCAAATGGGTCATATGAGTAGGTATAAAGTAAATGCGATAGATAGCAAGAAGATGATTGTAATTGGCACGTAAACATAAGTTTTTATTAAAAGAAAGAATATTAGAAATCAACTCATGAGAGTTGGGTGAATAACAAGCTACGACCTAGATGAACGGCTTAAGTATGGACGGGAACGCAAGGTTTTTGAAATAAATGCTAAAAGTTATAAAATGACGTTTTGTAAGTATGTTCGAACGGAGGTAAGTGTAACGCATACTCCAAAGTATGAAAACAATAAATAATAAATGGCAGTTTGAACTAGAAGCAGAAGTTATGAGAATACTACATAAAAAATTAAATGTGTAATGTAGTATACCAAGTAAGTTAGGGATTTGCAAAAGAACATAGGTGAAATAGTACCGAATACAGTGAATAGCCGAATGGAAATGGTATGTTAAAGAATGGATATGTATCGACTCATTATGAACGAGTCAATGGTTTTGGACTTGCGTTACGAATGTATAAAAGGTTATGCTTTCGGTAGGAGCTTATGGCTAGACTAGACAGGGATGTGTCAGAATTGGGTAATAAATTAACCCAAGTGAAATGCATCTAGCAGTTTGGGTTGACAGTCATTTTGGTCTAATGTCTTACCGGAGGGTAAAATTGGAATATAAAGGTTTTCCTAGAATAAATCACCATAAAAGAAGTTGTGTTGAAAGATGTAATAAAAAAAAGTAGGAGGCACGAGCTTCAATGTGAAACGCCTTCTAACGGGTCGGTTGAGTAATTGATAAAACATAGATAAGAATGTATTTACAGCTGGACTTCCGAAAATTCAAACGAAGTTAAGTTAATAATTGTTAAGCAAACAATAGTAAAATAGCATGAAGAATTTGATTCATTAAGTAAGTATAACCGATGAAAGCTATTGTAGTAGCAAGAAACCTAGTTGAAAGAAATAAGTTTTGAGTACGTTATGTGTGAGGTATGTTAGCAATTGACCAATGCGAGTCAAAATGAATGATGGGCTAGGATTTGGATGAATGACTTATGTAATTTACAAGAAAAGGAAAACTTTCACAAGAAAAGCGAAAACAATGTCTTGTAAGTATGCTTGAATTTGAAGGAGTACAAACGTGTACTTCAATACATATATGATAGGTAGAAGTGCTAGTTTGACCTTGAGAAAGTCAAATTGCAAAAGGCAGGCGAAGTAATTAGCAAAATGAAAGGATTGTATGAAAGAAATGGTATGTGTGATATGTTATGGCATACATGAAAGAAATTTATGAAAGAATAGTAGATTCTTAAACACCGAGAAGAATAGTTGTTGAAAAGATGCGCAAAGGCGGTAGCTCAACAAATGAATGAATGCGATCAATTCGGGCATTGCATGAACTCATGAAGAAACGGATCGGTTCGGGTCATGAACTGTTGGGTTATGCAATAAAATCAAGGTTAGTAGGATGTTTAGCTTGTGATTATGAGTAAGTATTGATATAATTAAATGTTTATGGTATGCTTATGACGATATGTTCTCCGCATATGAATATGAAAGTAATTAGAGGGAACATTAGTAATGGGATGTCGAGGTTTGCTCATGGTGAACAAAAATGAAACGTCATACGTGATATATCCGTAAAATGGAATAAATCAATTTATTATGATTAGTAAATGTAAGAATGTATTATGTTTAATTAGGAAGGTAGAAACAAACCGTAAATTTAGGTTTGTGTGAAACCTCGAGAACGTTTTTGCATTAGCATGCATATTGAATGAATTCAATGAATGAATCGCCAGTGAGGATGTTTGCTAGGAACTAGCATCATACAATGATAAGGTAATAGTAGGAATGAGCAAGGTTTCTGGGACGAAACCTCCTTTAAGGGGGGTAGACTTGTAACGCCCCGAAACTCGAATTGTTAAATTCGCTAGTATGTGTTCATATCTTATAGTATGAAATAAATAATATGCTGAAATATTGTTTATTAGAGTTGACGGTTAGTTTGTTTATAACCAAAACTTATGTTTTGGGTTGATTATGTTCAAAAAAAGACTATATGGGCTTGGTTGTAACTTGAGACTTAAAAAAAGGCTAATGTTCTTACAAATGAGCAGATGCAAATTGTTGAGAAAGAGTGTTGGGGGTAAAAATCCCGTTTTTGTCCAAACCAGCTGCAAACAAGTATAATTTCCCGGAGATTTAACCGTTGGATCGTCCTCAAATTTTGGCTGAAGCATCACACACATGTTAGATCAGGTCCAATGGCGGGTTCTCGAGTTAAATGCTTGGAAGGCAGGTTTTTATGCGGCTGAACAGAACAGGTTGCTGGGACTTTTCCAGCGACAGTTTTGATTCTCCGGTAGCGGAGACTTTGGTGAACGATGGCGGAAAGAGGTGGGGAGGTTGAGACAGTTTTGTGGCTGCTTGAATCACCTCAATCGGGGCTCGTTAGATGTGGATTCGAGATACTAGTATTTGTGTCAGGATTCAACCAAGAAAGAGAAGAAAGAAGAAGGATTTGGTCTTGATCACAAAATTTAGCTTGTGTATGCCTGATTAAGGAAGTATTGGTTTGCACATCATCTTCATAACTTTAGGTAAATAACCATCTCCTTTGTTTTACCTTTGCATGTTCATCTTTGATGAACTCTTACAAGTTAGGTTGAATATGGTATGAAGTTAGTTTGATGCTTTGTTGTGTTGATGATTGAAAGTAAGAATTTGGAAGATTATGCATAAATTAGTTGTACATTGTGCATTAAATGGTGTACGCACACCAAGTGTTTGATGAAATGACTAGTAGAGGTTAGAATGTGAAATTATATGCTAAATAATGAATGAATATTAGTAAAATGTGGTTACGATATGATTGATGATAAGTAAACTTGAAAATGCATACAGTGAAATTGTATAGTCAATCATGATAACACGGATGTATGAGGTTAAGTTGAAAGCTCATATGATAAACCTCTGACTTCCTGAGAGTCACTATGCATAAGTAGCAAGGCTAGGATTTTGTCACAATTGTAATGTTATAGAAAGCCAAATGTGAGATATGCGTTTGATATGATCGTTAATATGTACAATCATGTATGCTAACAAGAATGTGTTATAATGACATGAATGTTCAAGGATCATGTCAAGATGGATAGAAGCATGGAAGGCTAACGGGTCAAAAGGAGTAAAGGTAATGGATGCAAATACGGACACTAAGGTAAATGATTTCTGAAATCACTTCTTATTTTATAAATAAAGTTTGATAAGCTGAATGTACGAAATCATGTAGGAAATTATGAGTAACGGTAACTACTAAAGTAAGTATTTTTGAGGTAAGTTTGTAGGAAGTATGGTTGTTTGGAATTACATGATAGAGGTGAACGGGTCAAGAATATAGAAAGTAGCATGATGTAATGTGGTAGTTAGTTTGATCATGGGGTTAAGTATTAGAAGGTTTTGGGAGATTGAATATGGTTAATTTACATCTTGGAAGCATGAAAAATATGGAAGAAAGAAGGTCGGGGGCCTAACAGTCGTTTGCAAAAGTTAAAAAGGAAGAAAAGAAAAGCTAGGAGAAACCGCCGTAAGTTACGGTGGCTTGGCCGTAACCTAAGCTCAACAAAAAAATGTGGGTAGTAAATGGTTTGTCGTAACCTATGGCTGAGGGCCGTAGGTTACGACAGGGTCAGGGTTGAAATTTGACCTTTTGTTTTCTTAGTTTCGTACATCCGGTTGATCCCTGTTTCGACTCGATGATCTTTAAGGTTCACGAGAAGTTTCTTAAGCTTCATTGAACATGTGAACATCAGTTTTTGATCCCGTATTGAGGTGCGAGTAAGGAATATAATTAGTATGCGAGTACGATTATGAAAAGAATAATGAATGTGAGCATGTAAGCGCGGAATATATATATTTTGTGATTTGAACCTTGTTGATTAATGTGTTAGTATGTATATAACTCATGAAGGGTTTGAACTTGTCCTTAGGAACGTTATAGGTGGAAAGATGTACGTATGAAAAAGTATGATACTCGAGACTTGTACGTGTGTTATAGATATTTAATCATAGAGGACGTAAGTAACATAAACTTATAGATGTGATATAAGAATGGAATTGGATGTATGTAATCGTTTTAAGAAATTGTATTCGCGTGCGTTAGTTGAATGAATGTACACTAATGATAGGTATTTACGCGAAGATGTGAGTTTTCACTATATTGAAATAATGTAATGCATGTACATTATTGTTGACCCACTTAAGGTCAAACACCGAGATGAAATGCTTGAATCCAGAAAAATTAACCGAATGGAATGCATAAAAGGACAGAACGTAACGTGATCCTATAATTGTGAATCTTAGATTATATCTAATGTCACCAAGTAGTAATGATGTAAATGTTTGTGATTGCAGGTTGTACGGAATCACGGATCATCATCATGAGTTGTAAGCGGTCGAAGATCGAGTCACATGATAGATTGTACGGGATTGTGTGATTATGAAATTTATTAAGCATAAGTTATGTTTTATTTCGTAAATGAGAATTCAGAATGTATTTATTGAAAAAGAATCATATTAAAATGGACTTTCAATTATGTCAAGACGTTTATAAAGAAAGAAATTTTAAGGCTCGTATTTCTGCTGCATGTTTATGATCATAACGTGTTGGGGGCTCACATGGGATGCGTTTGGGAGGGCATGGGGTGTGTCGGGGAAGCACTGGATGCGTCAGTGAGGGCATGGGATGCGTCTTGAAGGGCATGGGATGCGTCGGGGAGGCATGGGATGCGTCTTGGAGGGCATGGGGTGCGTCTAGGAGGCATCCCATGAATCTGAGCCCACCTGTAATATTTGAAAGGATACATGTCCATTTTTTATTGTGTGTCTGCATATGACGCATCCAATGACGCGTGAGCCAATATTTTTTAAAGTGCACTTGGTCAACTGCTATTTTTGTAATTTTCATTAAACTTTGAATTTCATCACTTTCTATAAATAGTATAAATATAATATACATCCTCTAGTTGGTCACTAGAGAAGATTATATAGTATGGATACAAAAGTAAAACCAAACCTTCAAGGTGGTGGCAACTCTTGTGGTTTGGGTGGGTTAGGAGCCATGGTGACGTAGACAGTATCTCGCCAGTTAGTCACGGGTCCAGTGTACAAATCAAAGTTGCTATTGTACACCACTCTAGTCTTCCCACTCACCTCTCTTGTGTACCACTGCTTCTTCACCTCAGTGTCCTGCTCATGAAAATCCTTCATTCCTTTTATTATCTCCTTTAAAACACTTATGGGGAATCCATGATTCACTATCTGAAAGAATCCCCACGTCTCCGACGCATTCTTCACTTGCTCAATCACCTCTTTTCGCCTCATCGGATCTTTGTTGATTCCTTGGAGGTCGATGGTGGGAAGTGTTAGGCCTGGATGTTCAGAGTTGAGATTTTCGGGTGTGGGTAGAAGGAATATTGGTGGGACTTCGGTTACTCCAGAGTCGACAAGGCCTTTGACGCCAGTTTTGGTTTGTCGAACGCTGTGAGCTCCGCTTTCCGGTCATAGTTCGGTTGGAATGCAGGAGGGGCCATTTTCTTTGTTTAATATCTGAAGAGAAATGATATGCATTTGTAGGAAACAAGTATAACAACGGACAAAATGCCATCAATAATCATTGCCGATTATAGATACCAATGAATATAGAAAATCCACTTGTTACTGATGGATTAATATCCACTTGTTTGTGAGGTGATATATTTTGTTTTTAAGATGGGAAATGTTTTAAAAAGGTACATTGACAAATACCAACTTGTATAAAAAGAAATGCATAATAATTAGACATGGGGCATCTGCAATATGACGTTCAGGGCCTTGGCAAACGTCGAGATGGCGCCTAGGGCTACCTGTCCACGGATGGCGCATTTCATGTGTTTCCTTTTAACGACAAACTAATCTACTCCTAAATATGCCCATACCCAGGGGCGCAACTTAAGAGGGGCAGGGGGGGGGGGGGACTCGTCGATTTTTTCGCTCAGGAGTATTATATATGTAGTTTTCGTATAGAATATTTTGGGTATATATGTTTTCGACCCCCCGATTTTATAGAAAATTTTGGGTATATACGTTTTCGACCCCCCCTCGAAACCGTCAAGCTTCGCCACTGCCCGTACTTGCACATGATTTGAACCCTTCAACTCGTGGAAGAGGGGATACACCTTATCACCACACAGTGTCCCTTGTGATCTTTGTTATGGATATGTTTAGAGAGTGGGGGTGGTTTTTATGGATTTTTTTAAGCCTTCATCAATTGAGTTTCAACACTAAAGTAACCATAGTTAGAGGATGTTTAGAGGTTACTGTAATAAATTTGATCATATGTATGTTGATGGGGATATGTAATTGTGCTCAAGAAGCACATTAAATTAATGACAACATTAACTTTTAGGAAGTCAACCATGAGCGGACAAGGTTTTACAAGAAGGAACTGTAACAAAAAAAATATAAGATCATTCTATATCTTAAGTGTTAAGATGTGAGAGTAACTCTCTTATTGATGTCACAAAGATCTCGGACATTGAAACTACTATAAGTTTCATCAAAGGTTAATTTAAAGTTGACCCATATGCATATTCTTGTGAAAACTTCTGTCTTCCCTTTGATCTATAAAGATAACTATGTGTATAAATTTGAAAAATCATTTTTAAACTAATTTTCCAACATATATAAACCAAACAATATAACCAATTTTTCTTAAAGATCACACCAAACTGATAAATATATTTCGTTTCAATAGAGATTACATTACCATACGAGGAACATAAAAATAGTTTCAACTAACAATGAAGACTAATAAATTGACTTTTGCACGAGTTAGATCTTGAAATGCAAAAGGGAAGAAATGCCATCAAGTCCCTTTGCCCTATAATGATTTACATATTCTTTCAGTGTTGTGCTTCTATACTTGGCCGGATTATCTTCTGAAAGCAACTCAACAATGGGTTTGTACACCTTCAATGTCTCAATCGCACCCGTGGTAAAGAACGATGCCACCGATACTCTTGGCCCAGCCTTGTTTGCTACCACTTTGTGTTGCGAACTCACAAATTTGTCGTTTGTAATCAGCTGAAAAATACATGTGTGCCCTTTTCAATACAATATACAACTTCTAAGATGAAATCACAATTTCAAATGCACTACAATCATAACAAACCACAAAACGACATTAGAGAGGGAGAGAGAGAGAGACCTGTAGAAAGTCTCCGACGTTCACTATAAGAGCCCCAGGTGTAGGAGGAACATTAGTCCACTGATTCTGATACAAGACCTTGAGGCCACCAATATGATCTTGCAGAAGAATCGTGATGAAATCATTGTCGGTGTGACACGGTGAGCCTATTGTTAATTCTGGTTGTGGACAAGAAGGATAGTAATGACCTTGAACAGCAAGTCCATCAGCACATCCCATGTCCAAAAGGTGATTAGGTTCGAGCCCAAGAGCCTCAGACATTAACTCGAATAAACAAAGCCCGAGTTTCATCATTAGTTCCGAGTAATCCAACAAAATATCCCTACAACAATATCCCAAATAAATAAATTCAATATTAAACTATAAGTTCCATCACTTTTTTTTGCATTTCTTATGTACATTCACTAAAGAAGATTATTGAATGGATTAGAAAAGGAAAACCAAACCTGCAAGGTGGTGGCAACTCTTGTGGTTTGGGTGGGTTAGGAACCATGTTTACGTAGACGGTGTCGCGCCAGTTAGTCACGGGTCCAGTGTACAAATCAAAGTTGCTATTGTACACCACCCTAGTCTTCCCACTCACCTCTCTTGTGTACCACTGCTTCTTCACCTCTGTCTCTTGCTCATGAAAATCCTTCATCCCTTTTATTATCTCCTCCAAAACACTAATCGGGATTCCATGATTCACTATCTTAAAGAATCCCCACTTCTCCGACGCATCCTTCACTTGCTCGACCACCTCCTTTCGTCTTGTCAAATCTTCGTTGATTCCTTGGAGGTCGATGGTGGGAAGTGTTAGGTCTGGATGCTCAGAGTTGAGATTTTCGGGTGTGGGTAGAAGGAATATTGGAGGGACCTCGGTTACTCCAGAATCGACAAGGCCTTTGACGCCGGTTTTGGTTTCGTCGAACGCCTTGAGCTCCGCTTTCCGGTCATAGTCCGGTTGGATTAATACAAACGTGCCATTGAGGGCCATTTTGTTTTATCTTTTTAAGAGGAATGATATGCACCTATGCACCTTATGCATGCACTTATAGAAAAAGAAGTATCACTAGGGACAAAATGCCAGCCATATTATCATTGATGGATTGTTATCCGTTGATATAATGTCCCTAAAGCATATGTAAACAAATTCTGGTCAATAATTACGCCTTAGAACATCTGCAACTAGGCGTTTTGGCATCGTATTGCACGGGTCTGTGTGTAGATATCTTTTACTAACGCGTCGTTGTGGACCCATTAATCGTTTCTTTCATGAGTATTCTTTTTTGGCCAGCCGTTCTTTTCATGAGTTGATCCTCTTTGTTTTGGATTTTTCCTCAAATTGGTGGTTTTTTGGATTTTTTGAGATGTGCAGGATGGAAATTTAATAGTGGGCTGAGAGAGGACAGGGACAGATGTGAAAGCATTATCTATTACTATTATGTTTTTTTGTTTTCCCTTTAGAACACCCAACTCTTACGGATAGGATATAATGATATATTCATATGTATGTGTTCTGGCGGCTGCTTTATTTCTATATAAATATATTTCTAATATTGCTCTTAAAATTAATTAAACCAAATTTTATTTTTAGTTTTACATAAATGTAAAATTAAATGAGGTGTGAAAATGTGAGGACATTGATAAACTTATGAGTAGCTCTTTTGAACGGCAAAACAGATACAGTGTACGAATCTATTCTAACTTTCAAAGAATTTCTACAATTTTAGAAGGGATGGGAGTTGTAATTCTTTCAACCACTAGAGGTACAATGAGAGACCGAGAGGCTCGACTAGAAAGAATAGGTGGAGAAATTTTTTGTTATACAGGGTAATCTTTCTAATATCCGAATTGAATAGGAAACTTCATTTTTGTGAAAGAGAAAAAAGAAGGGGTGGGTTGTCTAATAGGGTTCTTTCTCGAGTAGTTGATACTTCTAGGAGTTTTTATTAGGAATGAAAGAACAAAAATAGATTCATGAAGGTTTAATTACTGAATCGCTTCCCAACATGTTCTGGGTTCGTTTAGATAATAAACATATGATTCTAGGTTATGTCTCATGAAAGGTGTAGTTTATACGAACATTGCCAGGAGATAGAGTCAAAATTGAAGTCGTTATGATTCAACCAAAGGTCGGTCGTATAATTTATCGACTCCGCAACAAAGAAGCGAAAGATTAGGTGTTTTCTTCAACTTCACTATTTTTTCGTAGGAATACGATTCAAAGTAAACAAATTAAATAAACTTATTTTCTTCCAAGAAATGGATTCAAAATTAAAGCACGGAGTGGAAAATATGAAAATAAGAGCATGCATTCTTAAAATTTGTGAAAAATGTTGACTAATCCATCATCGGGGGACGAATATTGTAATTTGTTCCGGCCCAAAATATAAACAAAGACAAGGATAATAAGACACGTTAACGACCCAATATACAAATAAGAAGGTGGATCTTTTTGACATGAAACTAATATATCTGTATATCTCTATCTTTGACTCAAATTTATAAGATGATAATTTAGCAAAAGCTATACTGAAAAAGGGTTCACGTGGACGTATTGGTTGGTTCACGTAAGAGTATACGTAAAATACCAAAGGGGGTTGTTCATATTCAAGCAAGTTTCAATATGAGGGCGAGTGATTTCTTGGTCCTCTACTGGTACTTGTGGCTTTCGAGGTACAAGAAGAGGGACGCCATTTGCTGCTCAAAGCGTAACAGCAAATGATATTCATGAAGTAGTAGATCAAGGTATGCAACGAGCATAAGTCATGATTAAAGATCCCCGTCTCGGAAGAGACGCATCATTACTAGCTGTGAGGATTCCTCGAACAAGGTAAAGACTATTAACTTTCGTACGGGATGTAACCCATATGCCACATAATGGTTGTAGACCCCAAACAAAAGACGAATGTAGAAATAAAAATTCAAAGAATTTTGCAAGAGAAACAAGAGAAATAAATGATTTAGTGATCAGATCAAATAGTATTATTATGGTTCTAGAGAAAATAACAGTATCTACTTGGACACTATAGTGGAAGTGTCGTTGTTCTATGGTTTTCTATAGGTGATTTTTGGATTTGCAACGTCCAGATCTGTATTACTTTATGTTCTGGGCACCATTTATGGATCTATTATATATCGATTTGTGCTCTTTGAGCTATACATGTGATTTCTAAATTAGCAACCGATCAGATCTACATTCCTTCAAATTCAATACGCCATGTTTGATCTACAACCTTCATGTTGATAATGTTCATGGTCTACTGTCTCTCCTCTAAACGTGCAACACATTGGCCAAGGGGATCATGGTTCTGTTGGGGAATTTAGAACGAACAGTGGGTTAAGGCGGTTATTAAGGGTCGTAGAACAAGTGGAATGGGTTTGGTGGTGTCTGGTTCCAAAGATAAATGTTTGAAAGAAGCAAACTTTTGGGGCCTGAGGCTACCTCTTGAAGTTTATACTTCTGTCTGTCTATATTAAAAATTAGGAACGTTTCATTCCAATTTGCTTGAACCGTATTCAACGAGGATATCCATTGTTTTCTCTGCACAACATTAGCCCCACCAATAGAGAAAGGATAAAAATCCTCTTTGATTTTGAGGTCGAAATCTGTAGTGAAACATCACGACATACACGACTACAACAAATGATATCACCATTCCCAATTTGAACTCCAAATGGGTTTGTGAGTTGGGTGACCCGATTAAGTTCTTGAACCAGTGTATCAGAGATAAAATTATGGGTAGACCTAATGTCAATTAGAATAAGTACTTCAGTTGAGTTTAGGGTACCGTGGACCTTCATGGTTAAAAAGGGCCAAGTCGCAAGCTTTTGTGTTTAAAATCGATACCGAAAAAGCCTATGGCTCGATTAGTTGGGATTTCATTGATTGTGTCTTATAACAAATGGGTTTTCCAAGCATTTGGAGGAAATGGGTGAGGGGTATATTAAAATCATCTAGAGCTTCAGTTCGAATAAATGGCTCGCCGTCCCTAGAATTCCAACGTTCTTGGGACGTTCGGCAAGGCGACCCCCTTTCGCCTTTCATCTTCATATTAGCTATGGAGGCTCTAACCGGTTTCATCTCCAAGGCTACAGAAATCGGCCTAATACGAGGTTTAAACTTACCAAATAACGGCCCGTCTATCGCCCATTAATGTACGCGGATGACGTAGTTTTCTTGGGTGAATTGGGTGATAATAATATCTCCAGTATCGTGCGACCTATGAGGTGTTTCTACCTCATATCAGGGCTGAAATTTAACCATAAAAATCAAGTTTGTTTGGGCTCGGGGCCGCGGATTCTTTGGTTGAAAATATGGCGTGCGAAATAAGTTGTAAAGTGGGTAAATTTCCATTTAAGTATCTTGGTTTGTCGGTGGGTGCGAACATGAACCAAGCAAGGTATTGGAATGGGGTCGTAGACTATTTCATGGCCCGTTTGTCTATATGGAAATCATGTACCCTCTCAATCGGGGGAGGGTGACCTTATTAAAATCCGTTTTGGATAACCTTTCTTTATATTTCTTCTCTCTTTATAGAGCGCCGAAAGGTGTTTTGGACAAGTTGGAAGCTATTAGGTGAAGGTTTTTTTTGGGACGGAGACGAAGATAGAAATAAAATGGCATGGGTTTGTTAGGAGCGGGTCATAGGTCCCATGGACAAAGGCGGGCTTGGGCTGGGTTCTTTGAGAGACATGAACCTGAGCCTTTTAGTTAAATGGTGGTGGCGGTATAAAAGAGAGGATGATCAATTATGGACGGAGGTCATATAGGCAATCCATTACCAACAAAACGCATGGTCATATTTACCGGTAAAACTGGGCATATCGGGCGTGTGGAATGGAATTTTTAAAGTGGGAAGGGATATGGGGATTTAAATGTAAACATTGAACAATTGATTAAAGGGGCTGTGAAGAATAATGGATACTCGGTACACCTTTTGATAGATAAATGGTGGAGGGATCGCCTGCTTAAAGACTTGTTTCCAGCCCTCTTCGTATTAGAAAACAATAAACTGGCAACGGTTGAAATGCGGGCTACAGGTTGGGATTGGAAAAGGTGTCCAGGAAGCACGGATGAGCTTCAAGAACTTGCTCAATGTGGTAATGTGTTTAATGATTCCCTTCAAGAACTTGTCATGTGGTATGTGTTAATGATTCCCGTGCAGAATCTGGAGAAGATATTTGGGCATGGGAGTTATCAACTGACGGGGTTTTCTCTGTTTCATCATGTCGCCGGCTGCTCGAGCTCTCGACGATGCCATTTAGTCCATTTGATTGGGTAAAATGGGTCCCGAAAAAAGTCAACATTTTCGGGTGAAGAGTCGAACAAGATCACCTTCCGACCTTATTAGGTTGGCAAAAACGGAATATTCTTCGTGGCCCGGTGACTTGTCGGTTGTGTGGGGAGAGGAATGAGGATGCGGACCACCTATTCATGACTTGTGTCTTTGCTTCTGTGATTTGGCAAAAGGTTAGCATGTGGTGTTCGGTCCCAAATATTTATGCTTTTAGCGTCAAAGATTTGTTTCGGTCGCATAAAAGGGTGGGGGTATCTGAGCACAAAAAACAGCTGGTCCATGGAATTGTTCTGGCAACATGTTGGGTAATATGGAAGGCGTGAAATGATTCAATATTCTCAGGGAAACGGACGCACATTAACAGCTTATTTGGAGAGCTGCAGGCTTTGACTTTTATGTGGGTCAAACACATAACAAAGAGGAGTGGTATAGACTGGGAGAGCTGGGTAAAATTTAAATTATAAACCTAATTCATGTAATTTTGTTTCCTGTAATGTTTGTTTGTGGTGAAACAGTTGGTGTTGTGTGGTTGCAGTGTGTTCTAGCACCTTGCTAGCACACTTTGGGGAGTAATGGTTTTTGTTGTTTGCTGGCCAAAAAAATTGCATTAGTGGTTATGTCCTTTATCAATAGGTTTCATTCAAAATTGTTAAGTATCCAACCAACCAATCAGTAGGATTATGCATAATCTTTAGAAACAGATCAAATCAAACAATTTGAACAAACATTTATAAAAATGGCACCAAAACGATAAAAAAGCATGAGTCAAGATATATTACATTCACCATATGATGAACATGAAATTAATAGCTATAATTCATAGTGATGATTCCCATATTGACTTCTAAACGAGTTAGAAGTTGAAATGTGCAAGGGCAGAAGTGCCATCAAGTCCCTTTGCCCTATAATAGTCGGCGTATTCTTTTATTGTTGTGCCTCTATACTTGGCCGGATTGTCTTCTGAAAGCAACTCAGTGATCGGTTCATATACCTTAGATGTCTGAATTGGACCCGTGGTAAAAAAATGATGCCACAGATACTCTTGGCCCAACCTTGTTTGCCACCACTTTGTGTTGCGAACTCACAAACTTGTCGTTTGTAATCAACTGCAAAATCCCAAGGATTTATTTTAATACACTATGCTTTTAACGTCTAAGTTTAAATTTTAGTTTCAAATATATTTGACTCACGTTAATAACTTTTCGACAATCATATCACGTTGGAGATATCAATTATTTAATAATAGACCAGTAAAACGACATTGAAGCCCGTAACTCTATGTGTGTGAGACAGGGAGAGAACGAGAGAGGGGACATGTGAGAGAAATGCCTGCAAATAATCTCCAGCGTTCAGTACAAGAGCTTCCTGTATAGGAGGAACATCCGTCCATTGATCCTGATAAAAAACCTTAAGGCCACCAATATGATCTTGTAGAAGAATCGTGATGAAATCATTGTCAGTGTGATCTCGAGTCCCTATCGTTAATTCAGGTTGTGGGCAAGAAGGATAGTAATGTCCAAGAACGGCAAGTCCATCAGCACATCCTATGTCCACAAGGTGATTGCGGTCGAGCCCAAGAGCCTCGGACATCAACTCAAACAAACAAACCCAGAGTTTCATCACTTGTTTCGAATACTCCAACAAAATATCCCTACCACAATATCCAGTCAAACAATAGTGATTAAAACTTTCCATTGCATATAATTCAACTTTTGATGCGACTAACTTATTTCAGTGTAGTAAGTAAAAACATTAATGATTTAAATTCATTTTACCGAATAAAAGATTGTTAAATTTTTTTTGGAAATAATGGATTTTAATAATCCCAACTATTAGCTGTTGGCCGACAACAGTCTCAACTTAAAAAAAACCAGTGATGGTCTCACACTTTCACATATTGTAAACCAATGGACCTTTACTAAGAGAAAAGGAAAACGGGACAAAAAGGACTTAAGGTTCTGTTAATAAAGGTCCATTGGGTTACAATATGTAAAAAGATGGGACCACGACTGATTATTTTTTAAGTTGGAATCGTTGTCAGCCAACGGCTAATAGTTGGGTTTACTAAAATTCATTATTATTCTTCTTTTTTTTTGTTAAGTCAACAAAAATATAAGCATATAACTCAATCTCAATCATATTCCGGAAACAAACAATAATTTCACCATCTTCTCCTATAGATTATATATAATATTTGTTCCCTGACCCATAACCATTTTGGACTTTCACCCACCTAACCTTACCCAACTAGCTAATCAATCACAATGTAAATTATTGGATGCATTAGAAAAATTAAAAGCAAAATCTGCAAGGAGATGGCAACTCTTGTGGTTCGGGAGGGTTAGGATCCATGGTGCAGTAAAAGAGTCTCGCCAGTTAGTCACTGGTGCAGAATACAAATCAAAGTTGCTGTTATACACCACCCTACTCTTCCCACTAGGATCTCTTGTGTACCACTTCTTCTTCACCTCTAGTGTCTTGCTCATGAAAATCTATCACTCCTTTTATCATGTCCTCCAATATATTATTCGGGATTCCATGATTCACCATCTGAAAGAATCCCCAGCTCTCCAACGCATCCTTCACTTGCTCGATCACCTCTTTTCGTCGTATGGGATTGTCATCGATTCCTTGGAGGTCGATGGTGGGAAGAGTTAGCTCGGGTTGTTGGGAGTTGAGGTTTTCGGGTGAAGGTAGATGAAATATTCTAGGGATTTCTGTTATTCCGGCGTCAACAAGTCCTTTGACGCCGGTTTTGGTTTCGTCGAACGCCCTCAGCTCCGCTTTCCGGGCTATATGTAGACTTGTCACTGAGGACCATTTTGTTTGTCATCTAGAAAGTAAAAATCTTGAAGTGATAAATAATAATAGTTTCGGATATGATCATATAATGTATGATATTCGTATTTATAACGTGTCCGTATTGTTTATCAGAATACGACAACAGATTTCATTAAATATATGGGGTATGGGGCGGGGTTGGGGTGTGGGTTGGGTACAAACGCCCAGGTCACTACCCCGAGTGGGCTTGGGTTTCGGCATGGCCTCTTGGGCGGGGGTTTCAGCCCAGACGTTGGGCGGGGCTACCAATATGACATGGCGAATCCTCATTGGTCAAGACAGCTGGCTGTTTGGGCTAGCCGTTGTACTAGCCGTTGGGCATTTTTTTTTAAAAAAAACTTTTTTTTCCTATATAAATACTCTGAACATATATAACATTTTTCTCACCCAATATCAAACACATAAAACACAATCTTGCCATGAGTTCTTCAAGTTCGAGTGAATCGTCATAATCATCTGACGATGGTGCAGAAATATTTCTACAAACGATCGCGAAGGTGGTGAAAGTTGTCGTGGAAGACGATGAGGAAGAGACTTCACAACCTAAACGAAGGAGGTATATCGCTCGTGAACGGCACACCGCTAACGATTTGTTGGTAAACGATTATTTCTCAGCCGAACCTAAGTATGATGAAAAAATGTTTAGGCGTCGTTTTCGTATGAGTAGAAACTTATTTTTAAGGATATCTAAGGATCTTGAGGAGAAGTATGATTTTTTCCAACAAAAACCGGATGTAACCGGACAATTAGGATTTAGTACGTGGCAAAAGGTCACGGCCGCACTTAGATAATTAGCGTACGGCAATAGTTCGGACATTATGGACGACTATTTAAAAATGTAGGTATGTGTAGCTAGAGAAAGTCTTCACAACTTTTGTTCGGCTATTTTAGAAGTTTATAAGAAAAGATATTTGAGAAAGCCGTCGTTCGGTGACATGCAACAAATATTGGAACATCACGCCGATTATCATGGGCTACCCGGGATGCTAGGTAGTTTAGATTGTATGAAATGGCCTTGGGAACTTTGTCCAACCGCATGGCAAGGCGCTCACACAAGTGGATATCACGGAATGCCAGCCATCATGCTTGAAGCGGTTGCGTCTCAAGATCTTTGGATATGGCATGCGCTCTTCGGTATGCCAGGTTCACATAACGATATTACCATCATAAACCACTCGTCCCTTTTAAATGATCGGGTAAATGGTATAGGAACCAAAGGAACTTTCTTTGTAAATTGGGTTGAGTACGTGTATGGGTACTACCTAGTTGATGGGATTTACCCGAAGTGGGTGATTTTCGTAAAATCGTTCACAAAACACGGTACCCTTGATCCAAAGAGATTAAAGTTTAATAGGATCCAAATGGCTGCACGTAAAGACATCGAGCGAGCGTTCGGTGTGTTAAGAAAAGGTGGCGAATTTTGGCAATGCCTTGTCGACTATGGGACAAGGATCATATTGGAAACATGATGTACGCATGCATCATTCTTCACAACATGATTTTGGAGGATGAAGGTCGTGCGGTCGTTACCTACCTTGATAACGATGACCCCCAACCATATAACGTATCTGTTACAGACGAAGATAAATAATAAATGAATTTTTGATCAAGTCAAGGGATATACATCAAAACCTTCGATCTGATTTGGTGGACCATGTTTTAACGATTCCTGGGTTCGACTCAGACGAAGTCGACGATTCAAACGAAAAATGATTGTTTTTATTTTATTTATGTAGTTTTTAATGGTTTATATATATATAAATGATGTGGCTTGGCCACGTCACCCCAACCATGTCTCACAATACCCCTTTAATATTGGGTGCCCCACAATCCACGTGTTGTACTATGTCTCCAACCTCTGTCCCACCATACCTCATGGTCTAAACTGAAGTATATATAAAGATAATGGACTTTGTAGTTAATAGTATGTTGACTTCTTTCTTCTTCTTTTTTATTTACTTGTTTATTTTACTTTTCTTTTTATTTTAGTTGAGTTCGTTAGTCAAAGTTGGAAAAACTTGGCAAGTTTTTAGTGAAATAAATTTTTTTATTATTGTAAAAAAGAAAAATCATAATTCATTTCAAATTTTATATATGTTAATAAGTTGTTTTTTTAAGTTAATAAGTTATAAACAATCTATACTATATAATAAAAGAAACCATTTATGAGACACTTGTCATCGTATTAGGTCATGTCTTATAGATAATTATTATTTTATTTTAATTAATTATAGATAATCCTCCTATTAAATATTATTTAGTTTAATATCTTATGGATAATTATTATTTAGTTTAATCTCTTTTAATTAATTATAGATAACTCTCCTACTAAATATTTTTTTGTTTAATCTCTTCTACTTAACTATAGATAATTATTATTTATTTTAAATTTAATGTATACTTCTCATTTATAACTCTAATAAACTTTAAACTTTTATCATAGACATAAAATCGAAAAAGATTTTGGATAACGCCAAACAAAATTATCAATATAAATTCATTGATTTTATTAATAATAATAAAGTCTTAGTTTTTTAAATTAGATTTATTACGGGTTTTTTCTAAATATAATTTATATTTTATCACTCAAATAACTGCTTATTTGTTTCTTGAATAACATGTTTGACCACTGTATCTTCTTTTCAATAATCATATTCGCAGTCATCATATCTATCGCGTACCGAGTATATTCATTATTTTTTTAAATTTAATTTTCTTATTATTTGGTACATAAAATCAATTTTATTTAAGCTGTGTAACACAGGAGGGTTTTTAAAGATATAACTTTTTTTTTATTTGGTAAACAATACTACATTTATTCACCCCGTGTAATACACGTGGTTTTAAAGATATAATTTTTTTATTATTTGGTATATAAAATTACATTTATTCAACCGTACAATATGGTTCATATATAATATTTTTAAAAATAAAATTACATTTATGCAACCCGTATAATAAAGGAGGTTTTTAAAAATATACTGTTTTATTATTTAGTATATAAAATTCATTTATTCAACCCGTGTAATACACGGGGTTATAATCTAGTCAGTTTAATAAACTAAACTACTTGGACCATGAAAGATGTTCGTTTGTGGGGAGTCCACAAACGGCCTCTAAGACTCACGGATTTAAAATTGCCGGAGTCACATTGCACAACTACGTTCATGGACTATTATGGATTTCACATTTGTAGAGGCGAAAGTCACGAACAAGGCATTGTGAGCCACCCTGATTTTTTTTGTTATAAATGATAATTATCTAAATATTTATATATTTAGTTTTTACAAAATTTATTTTTAAATTTGTAACCTTATATATCTAACAGTATTAAATATTTAAAAATTATAAAATAAGTTATTGAGGTATAACGTTTAGTAATATATAGAAATTTATGTAAGTTATAAATTATTAAAGTTTTATAAAATAAACTTATTAAAATAACAAATTTTATAAAGTATATATAAGGATGCTGATTATATATAAACTAATAAAAGTAACAATGTCTGTAGAATAGATAGATTTTTAAGAAAAGTTGGTGAATGTTAGGGATGAGTGAGCCTGAGCATTTAAAACCATTCGCTATATATGATCTTAGTTCAAAGGTGTATCAATCAACAAGCTATTTGAAGAGATCAAGTCATTTGATTTCTTTTGGGTTAAGCATAGATCGCATTTGGGAAACTTGGGTCGGGTATATTAGCGCACTATTATATGTTTAGCCTTTGTCATGTTTAAACATTTGTACGGGTGTATGTTCCGCGCTCCACGGCCACTGAAGAACCTGATTGAAAACAAATTGTACGACTTGGTTTTGACTAAACTGATAACCGGCTGCTCTCACCACATATGCTACTGGAGAGGTTCTTAAAACAAGTTTAAACACATGAAAAGCTTACAAATGCAATGCATTTACACTCCAGATTAGATGTAAAACTTGTTTTCATTTACAAAAATTTTACTATGCCGGTCCCCAAGCCTCCCTTGTCTTCAATCTCCTTCAAGTCCAATATTAACCGGTCTTCTTCGATCTCCTTCACACCTCCCTTGTCTTCAATCTCCTTCAAGTACGTTCGGCGCGAGTGTTCACGGGCTTCTGCCCTAGGTGAGGGTTTTCCCCGGTTCGGAAGCGAGTGTATCCCGATTTGGTTAATTTCACCGGTAGCTCATTTGGATGATTTGTTGGCCGTTCAAAAAAAACAATATATTCGTATTCATTTTCCTTTTTTTCTACAATTAGGCTCTGATGTCTTCGTAGTTATCTATTAATTGTGTTAATCCTTTGTGTTCTCATGTTAACTTAAGGATAGAATAGAAAGGATTCTCTCTTTCTTTTCTTTTCTTTTCTCTATGTTTCCATCCAAATTGGAAGGATTGGTTAATCCTCTGTGTTCCCATGTCAACTTAAGGAGATAATAAAAAGGATTCTCTCCCTTTCTTTTCTTTTCTCTGTCAAAAATATCATTTTTTCCCTTCTTTTCTCTCCTTTAATGAAACTCAGGAACACAGACAAATTAGTTTGGTTTAGATCTATGCATCATGTTGTGTTAGATTTTCGTTACTCAGTGTTTAGTATTTCCTTGTTTTGATTAAATTAGGGGTTGGTTGATAATCTTTCTATTATAATTATGTGCTCTTGGTGATACTAATATTTTCTTTTGAATATTCTTTATAAATATTCAACCTGGTATATGTCAGGGGTGTGGTAAATTGCAAATAATATATGATATGCCAACCAAACAATTAGACAAGACTTTTATAGATGTCACACCAAACAATATACCAACCAAACAATTTGACAAGACTCTTATAGATATCACATCAAAACGAAACAAGACTCTTATAGATAACACACCAAACCGATATACCAACAAACAATTTGACAAGACTCTTATGGATTTCACATCAAAACGATAAAACCGTGTAACAAGATAGATTACATTAAATAGGATGAGCATAATCATAATAACTTTAACTTATGGCGAAAATTTCCAGGTATGAGTTCTGAACCACTTAGATCTTAAAATGCAAAAGGGCTGAAGTGCCATCAAGTCACTTTGTCCTACAATAATTTGCGTATTCTTTTAGGGTTGTGCATCTATACTAGGCTGGATTATCTTCTGAAAGTAGCTCAGTGAAAGGTCAATACACCTTCGATGTCTCAATCGCACCTGTGGTAAAGAATGACGCTACTGAGACTCTCGGCCCAACCTTGTTTGCTACCACTTTGTGTTGTGAACTCACAAACTTGTCATTTGTAATCAACTGCCAAGATTTTCAAATATCATTCTAGCAATGCCCTGTGCATCAAGATTTTCAAATGTCTTTCCCCAAGAATGTAATAAGTATCACAATAAATGTCAATATGTAACACAAATTGCAGAGGATTTTAACACATCGTTGATTATAACATTATTCATAGTACACCTAATGAAGTTGAATTCCGTTAGCAACTGAAACAGATGTATACATGTTATAATAGTAGATAACATGACAGAGAAGTACAAACTGCATAAAAACAAACTGCTTAAAAAAATACTCCAGAAAGCTTCCCAATCTGCACGCTCATGATGCATCATGCGCCAGTCCCTTGTGATTTGGTTGCTGGTTGAAATCTGGTTAGCTTGTGCAAGCACGTGAGATTGATACTGTTGAACCACATGCGACAGGTAGAAAAGGTGGCAAATTGCTTTAATTTCCAGACAGGTGGATTTCCCCGGTGCGACTCTCGTCATACGAGCGATAGCAATGAACGCCCAAGGTATCTTCAGGCCAGATCGGTGAGGGTTCTTTGTGTTGCACTCCAAACGAGCTAACACCCTCACCAACCGCACCACCGCCAGCGCCACCCGCATGCTACGCCTCAGCCCGATTACCCTTATCGGCTGCACCACCCATTACCCGAACTTCTTGAGCAGACTTCTCAGCTTCGTGTACAGGTTTTTCAACCTCAACAGTTACAGTCTTCTCAAACTCAATAGGTTTTTCAACCTCAACTACCTTCTCCACCCGCACGATGTTCTCTACCGCTTCAACAGATCCACTACTAGGAGTGGCACCCCCATTGATGGGAGTTGCAACAGAGGTAATAATTCATCTTCTGGCTCAACAATCTTTTCACCGGTGGCCACATGCGCACCTTTCGCCGTTTTCGTGGCATCGGCAGGAGGAGGTGAAGGTGACTTAGGCGCAGACTTCGAGTATATAAACCTGAATTTCGGTTGCCCTGCCTTTGGCTCTACATTACGATTACAGTGTCAGAAATCTCTGACATGAGAGATCCATGGTTGGGCTTTTTCCCAATTATAGGCTTATGGAAAGCCACCTTCTTGGTCGTCGGCGCACGAGTCGCACCTGACTCCTTGCGTTGGCGCTTTGAAGCATTCTTCCTGGTCAATTCCGGCACAAGATCAGCTTCTGGTTCCTCAACTTCTGGATTTGAGGTGGAGTAGCGCCGTATTGTTGATCTTTGGAGCTCATGTTCCCAGAACTCCGTGTGTCGGTAGTAACACCAGCCTTGAACTTTCCACCTATCGAGTAAAGTTCCTCCATGGAATCAGCAATAGTCACATAATTATCTAAACTATGTTGTTGAGGGTGGGAAGTACCTTTGCACAAGGCGGCATCAAACGCCATAACACTCTGCTCAGGTTTCTTCGCGCGCGCCCCTTTGGAAATAGAGACGCCTCTCTTCTTGCTTGGTCTCTTGGGCTTCTGGCCATCAGAGTCAACGCCTAGTTCGCACAAGCTACCTTCAAACATATAAGGTGGGATATTTAAACCCATGTTCCGAAGAAGCAATAGACTCCTTGCTGGAAAGCAGTATAACTTCTTCCCAGCAGGAATTATGGCCCTACATGGCCTAGGGTTCAGTATATGCGCACCTTCAGTTGCAGTAGGCGGCGCAACAAATGCATCCGCTTGTGAATACATGAAATAGGCACGACTCTGCTTGTACCAATACTCTTCACCATCGCGCAAGGGCCTTGTGCCCATCACTCCTGTGCATACTGGAAAAGCCTTATGATACTAATCAATCTGTGCAAACAAATGGGAAGAGACTCATTAGGTTTTTTCCCCTTAAAAAAACTAAAGAAAACATCAAGGCAATAAAGTTAAGGCTTACCAGCGCTTTCTAAGAGCAGCACAGGGACCTCCATGCTGTTGCGCTACCATTTGTCGCTCATACCGGCAACGACCAACACATGCTCAACAAACGCCTGGTTCGGAAGCGCCTACAAACCTTCATACCCAGCCATGCCCTTCGGTAAAGAAAGGGTCTCTTTCGGTATTGCGCCCAGAGCGCGGAACTCCATGGCAACGGGTATCACCTCCTCACGAATATAGAAGAACTTACCTTTCCAATCATGGTATCTCTTCGGAGGGATAATAAGAATCTTCTTTGCCGCGCCGCGCATGGCGAAGGAAAAGAAACCCAAGTTGCTCTGCAACTGGTAAAAGGCTCGAAACAGATCGACGGTTGGCTCTTGTGCTTGAGACCTGCAAGTGAACTCAAAGTCTCTAATCCTCACCATGCTCAACGGGCTCAAGTGTGAGACATGAAAATGGTAGTGGGAAAGAATCGCACCAAATAATTTGGTGGCTGGTAAACGAAAGTTAACGTCACCGGAAAAATCGGCAAACAAGGTGATGTGCGTCCCACTCGCTGGAGAATTCCCGGGCGATCTGCTCAAAAGGCCCTTCTTTCCACTTCAGTGGTGGCATGACACCACCGATTTCTTCAACATCTTTAACATCGCCTTCGCGATCAGCCATGGATGAAGATGAAGATTTTGAAAAATCTGGAAAAAGATGAAGAACACCTGAAGATCTTCAAGAAATCACTTGAAGATTTGAATGTGTGAAAGATAATAGAGATAGAACTCAAGGAAACACGAACGGAATCGTTGCCCTCTCCTCCTATTTATACCCATCGCATTTAATGCAATGGGAAACCGTGCCTGCAACTTGCAGCGCTTACCCAATCACGGATCGACATGTCAGGCGGGTAAACCGGAATGACAGTTATCACACACACGTGGACTACACTCTCTTGAAATAAGGCGAAACGGCGCGCCTGACATAGTGACAACATGCGTGTTACTGTGTCAGCGATCACATCGGTCGTCGCTTTCACCACCAACCTGTCAGAAGATGCCCTTTTCAAATTTCAAAGTTTCTGCCGCGCAAAACGGAGCTGAATCGTCTTAGAAAAGTTTGATAGTTGTGCCGCATAGCTGAGAGCCAGCACATACGTGCACCAATTTCCTAACACGTATGATGATTTACAGAACCCTCGAGTTAAAACGCAGATACTTCTATTATTTTCTAGTCCAGAGCTCCAACCACTTGTTTCGTGCATGGAAGCAGCAATGGACCGGGTGACTTGAAGGGGTATGGTCGCAAATCTTACGCCGACCACACGAGTTAACCCAAGGTCGCGCGAGAAGCCATACCAAATCAGATCAATCCTAACACTTAGTTCTTTCTACAAAAGATTTGACATTCCTGACCTTGCGCAGATTACATGAGTTAACCTCAGGTCGCTTGCGAGGCCATGTCCAAATGGATCTTATCCAACACTTAGTTCAATCTAAATGCGAACTGGTGCAAGGCCAAGAAGCACAAGACAGTGTTGGACAGTACGGAAGGTACGGTCGACATAGCAGTATGCCAATGAGCGCACGACAGGCTATACTCTATCGTGCTGTACGATGAGCAATCGTGTAGGAAACAAGAAGTACACAAGGACCTGTACGTGGCATCAATCAGCGTGCGTCGACCACTGCTCCATGATCTACACGTAATTGCAGGATTATCGCAGCTGTTGAAAGAAGATTAACCTTTATTGGACGAGACACAAACCACAAGCTAATCTCCGGATTAGCCTGGTGTTTCTTCACATGCGGTATTATGGGTAATTGCCTGCAACAGACTAACTGTAAAATATATTATTAGTTCAGCAACGGTCGATTTAATAATATATTTTACAACTTCAAACCATGAGTGATTATACTAAAGTCACAATAAAGAAATAACCCAAACTATTATGTGTTTGACCATAGTATATCAGACCATCACATAAGAGTTGGATTATAAACCATGATTGATTATACGAAAAGTCACAATAAATAAATAACCCAAACTATTATGTGATGGACCATAGTATACCAAGACCCATCACATACCAATATTTAACTAATTACAACAGCTAACAGCCACTAACTACCGTTTTAACAGAATCTTAACAACCTACCAGATATTAACAAAAAATACTAACAAACTTAGCGACATCTAGCCTAAGTACAAATAAATATTTTAGAAAGTTCAGATACTCTATAAAGCAGAGCATATTTTCACCAAATCTTACATGCTCTATAAAGTATCAGATTATATGTTAGCTATACGTTGTTAGTCCGCCCTAGTATTCCACTTGTTAACAACTAAATGTTTTTTTATTTATTCTTCTAACTTTTTGAGCATTTGTATGAAGCCTATGTCTTTTCCTTTGGTTTTTATAAATTAGAACCAAGTTTGGGCTAGTGTTTTCTGTATGACAAATGTTAATTACATATATTTTTTCTATTCTTTTAAGCTGTAATGATGGTTTTGTTTCTGCTATTAAACATTCCGAATTTGTTACTGCCATATATTTACTCTCCCCGTTAATCAAAGAAATTGTCCCACGTTTACATTAATGCGTTGAAATTTCCCCCTTTCGTGTTTTACTTCGCTTTGGGCCATCAAAATGGTTGAGCCGGCCCTGGCAATCAATTATGAATGTTTATTTATTGGCCTAAAAACTCCTGTTACATAAGCTTCAAGCGGCCCTGACAAGTTGGTACAGTGGTTAGTCACTTGGTTTGTCTCTTGAGGTCTCAAGTTCAACTCCGACAACATCACTTTGAAAGACATTGGTGGTGGCTATGAAGTTTATAACTAGACCTTTCTGGAGGTCGCCAGTTCGAAACCGAGCCGAACAGGGTTTTACCGCAGTGGGCCTTCAACGGGCGGGTTTTCCCCGGAATTGGTGGCTTGCTGGCTCTGGTATGCTCCAACTCTGACCATTGTGGAGGAGGGGATGCATTTGCTCGGCTGCGGGCATCCTAGGATGTTTATCCGGCGATTTAGTTGGCCGTTCAAAAAACATAAGATTGGAGACTCCAACTAACCCAAGTTAGCTTAAAAGAAATGTCTATAGGTGACTGGTGCTTAGAGTTGATCAATCAAATGTCAGCTTTAGCTCAACTATGAGACTTAATATAGCGACATTAAATTGACTGAACCTGTAACTTTTAACTTAACCATAAAAAATATATGCATATTGATATGCGTTGGAAATGAATGAGCTCAAGATTGGTAACAATGGTTGAGCTCATTAACGTTCAAGAAGCAATGTAATTGAATTAGCTTCCGAGAGTTCGTTAATGGCAGTTGAGAGAAAGAGAGAGACTAAGACTAGTTTGTTATTATTTCACAAGATACCCTACACTATTACAACTTGTCACTTTTATACTCAATTCTTCAACTAACCACTCAACTAACTTCTAATCTCACAACAACTCTCACCCAGCCTGTCATCTCTCTAACTAACTACAACTACCCAATTAGTTCATATCAATACCCTCCCGTTAAGATGATTCTTGACCCCAAGGATCAAAGTGTGGAAATTTTTGCATTAATACAGCTGCATCTTCCCAAGTAGCACTTTCTGGTCCCATATTCTTCCATTTGACTAACCAATGAACAACCATTCGATTAAACCGTTTAAGAACCTTTGAATCCACCACACCTTCAGGTTCCAATGCAGTAGGATCAACTCCTCCATCCACAGCCATCGACACAGAGTTAGGTGGTGGTCCATAATATATTTTAAGCATTGAAACATGCACAATAGGAAGGATAGAAGATCCAGCTGGCAACTGCAGTGTGTATGCCACTTCTCCAACTTTAGACAATATCATATACGGACCAAAATACTTTGCTGCCAACTTTTGATTCGATCTTTGTGCTACTGATTACTATCTATAAGACTGTAATTTCAGGTATACCCAATCACCTACTTGAAAATTTCTTTCAGTTCTATGGGCATCAGCCAATTGCTTCATGCGATGTTGAGCTTGTACTAAATTGTATTTAAGGATATTAATGACTTCTTCTCGAATGATTAAACTTCTATCCACTGCCTCAACATTACTCTCACCAGGAATATAGGGCAAACGTACAGGAGGTGGTTGACCATATATGATTTCAAAAGGTGTGCACTTTATAGCAGATTGGTAGGTAGTGTTATACCAATACTCTGCCATAGGCAACCACTTAGCCCATTCAATAGGCTTTTCAAAGCACATGCATCTCAAATAATTTTCTAAACATCTGTTTAATATCTCTGTTTGCCCATATGTCTGTGGATGATATGAACTTGACATCTTTTGCTCCACCCCTTGTAACACCAATAGTTCCTTCCAAAAATTACTGATGAATATTTTATCCCTATCTGATACAATTGATCTGGAAGGCCCATGCAACCGATAAATGTGGTCTAAGTATAGCTGAGCCACATCCACTGTTGTAAAAGGATGGTGCAAAGTTATAAAGTGTGCTCCTTTACTTAATCTATCTACCACTACCAGTACAACTTCCTTACCATTAGACTTAGGTAACCCTTCCATAAAATCCATTGCTATATCCTCCCATACCCCTTTAGGAATAGGTAAAGGTTGTAACATTCCTGGATAAGCCATAGTTTCTGATTTACATTGCTGACATGTAGTACAATGCTTCACATAGTTTATCACGTCTTTTTTAAGCTTTGGCCAGTAAAACAATTTGGTAATTCTGCTTGTAGTAGCATGAATACCAGAGTGACCACTCCTTGTACTGAAGCATGCATCCAGTTCAGTATTTGTTGTTTCAAAGTGTCTGAGTTGCTAATAACCAATTTACCCTTCTTACTCAACTCTCCATTCGCCCAACTGTATTGACTGTGAGATAAAGGATCCTTTTTAAAATCTTGAATAATACCTAGTAACTCAGCATCTTGTTGCCACCCCTCTTTAATAGCTGGCACATACAGTATGGACAGCAGAAGCTGCCAACTGCAAAATTTCTCCATGAGTGACTCTTGACAAAGCATCAGCCACCTTATTCTCAACCCCTTTTTTGTACATAATATCAAAGCTAAACCCCATTAACTTTGATAACCACTTCTGTTGGAAAGGAGTAGAAATCTTACTATCTAACAAATACTTCAAGCTATGTTGATTTGTCTTGATCACAAAATGGTTATGAGCTAAGTAAGGCTGCCATTTTTGTACTGCATGTATAATAGCTAACAACTCCCTCTCATAAGTAGATAAAGCCATATGTCTAGGGGATAATGCTTTGCTAATGTAGGCAATAGGGTGACCCTTCTGCATCAAGGCTGCTCCAATTCCATACCCTAAAGCATCAGTTTCTACCACAAAAGTTTCTTTGAAATTCGGTAATGCTAACACAGGTGGCTGACTCATACTGATTTTCAACTGTTCAAAAGCCTGTTTAGCCATGCTAGACCATTTAAAGGAATCTTTTTTGAGTAACAATGTTAGTGGCTTGGTAATGGTACCATACCCCTTCACAAACCTCCTATAATACCCTGTAAGACCCAAGAAACCTCTTAGTTCTTTGATATTAGTTGGTACAGGACACTTTTGAATAGCTGACACTTTTGCTGGATCTGTGGCTACCCCTTGTTGGGAAATTATATGACCCAAATACTCCAATTTAGTAGCCCCAAATTCACACTTACTTTTCTTAGCAACCAACTGATGTTGTCTTAAGACTTGTAAGACATCCCTCAAATGGAGACATATGAGTATCCCAACATGGACTGTAAACTAATATGTCGTCAAAAAAAAACCAGCACATACTTCCTCAAATATTGTTTGAAAACTTGATTCATCAACCCTTGAAAAGTAGAAGGAGAATTTGTAAGGCCAAAAGGCATTACCAAAAATTCGAAGTGGCCACTGTGAGTTTTAAATGCGGTCTTATGAATGTCAGCCTCATCCATCGTAATTTGATAATAACCAGCTTAGAAAAAACTTAGTACCATGTAACTCATGTCACACACCCGACCCGCAGCGGAAAAGGTGATCGGGGCATGATTGGGTTATCATCAAAGCTCATGACATTTATTATGCGTTTCATATTCATTAATTACAATTTAATGGAAATTTACAATAAATGTTACAACATGTTCTAACTATCAATCTAAGCTTCTTTGTTCTCTTCTAAGGCATATCCTATGTTTTCCTTGCTTCAACCTGTTCACCTGTATCATGTGTAAAAGGGTTTTTGGATCAACATAAAGTTGGCGACTGAATCCTATGGAAAACATTTGAACAAGTTTATTTAAATTGATTATGAAATATGTGAACAACCAAACATGAATAAAAATAGATGTAAAACTTATTCAACAATCATAAGATATTAAATAAAACACACATGAACAATAATGGAACATTTAGAGGCACGCGATGCTCAACTCGTCTCTCACGAGGAACTGAGGGGCCTAATGAATGAATTGCATAAACATGATAATATGAATGACACAACTACAAACAATATAAACTCAATGATACAAACATGAACAATAATGAATTTGATTTGAGGCACGCGTTGTTCAACTCGTCTCCCACGAGGAACTGATGGGCTTAATGTATGAGTTTCATATAATTTGACAAAAGGAAACAAGTAATCACAACAATATAAACAATCTAAGTTTAGATCATGATGTGGTATGGCACTAGTTTAAATAAACAAGTTAATTATTTTTATGACACATGACACACCCCAAAACGTGTAATTTAAAAGGGGAAGTTGTAAGATTCACTCACAGTGGGTGCGTTCGGTTGATGACGTTGAATGCACGCGAAGTGGTTTTAACCACGAGTGAGATTAACCTAGATAAATCGCATTATGGTTCGGTAAGTAAACGGATTTTATTAATCTATTTTTAGTAGGATTGTTGAGTGTATTTTTGTGAGTTTGAGGCTATTTTCTAACCTTAAAAATGTTATTTTTAAGTATTTTAATTGATTTTTAATTAAAATAACTAAATAAAAATAATAAAAAATTTTGATTTTTTTCTGACCGTTGACCTGACCGTTGACCGTTGACCTGACCGTTGACCGGTTCGAGTCGGAATATAAGTGCGCTGAGTGAGGCTCGAACCCGAGATCTCCCGTACGCGTGCACGCAGCTCTACCAACTGAGCTACGTGTCTAACCCGTTATATATCTGTTTTTAATTATATATATATATATTAATTATGTTAAACCGAAAATACTTTTATTTTAAAAACAGTTTAATTGATTCGGACGATGCGCTCCACAGGTCTCGAACCCGGGACCTGTGGCTTAAACTAACACACAGTCCACCGCTGGACTGTGTGTTTAACATGTTATATAGTCCAATTTTTATTACACTTAAATACAAACTATTTGTTTTCATTCCTGACTTTATTTAAAAAGGTTAATAATTGTCCGGGTCGATGCAGAAGACCGGACTCGAACTCGTGACCTGTGATATAAACATACACACAGTCCACCACTGGACAGGTGGCGCAGTGGTTCAAGTGTTATGTGTTAAGTCTGTTTCCGGACTGGTCACTCACCCGGGTTCGAAACCCGTCAGAGACATTGTATTTTTATTTTGCGTTTTTTTAACAGTTTTTCAAAAACTAATATATATATTCCCGTATAATAATTCATTATGTATCGCTTAAAATTATTTTGGGCATTTAATTCGCAACGAAAATTTTAACTGACTGTTCGGTTGATAAACGGAGCGGGTTTGGTAAATCCGTTTTTGACGGATGTTACAACTCATCTATCAAATCTTCTACTAAAGGAATAGGAAATATGTCTGGAATGGTAGCCTGATTTAGCTTCCTATAATCAATACACATCCTGTCACACCCCGACCCGCAGCGGAAAATAAGAGTCGGGGCATAATTGGGTTATCACCAAAGCACATGACATTTACTATTATGTTTCATAATTAAATGAAGTCAAAGTTACATTTCTCAAACCTTCAAACATGTTCATTCATTACAAAGGAAAATAACCAACATAATAATCCAAGCATTAAATCATTTTATTTCTTCTAATCCAGGCCCTACGTGTTCCTAGCTGCTGCTGGTTCACCTGTATCATGTGTAAAAATGGGAGGTTTTTTGGGTCAACATAAGTTGGCGAGTGAACCTTATAGATAAACATTTAATAATGATTTTCTGGTTAGTTTATCAATAAAATATTGTGCATAATCATAAAAGAGCATACGTATGAAATCAAGCAATGGCAACATCAGTTACAATTATAGCATACATTAACATTTGATAACATACATGATCATACCAACATCATATGAAAATTAACATAAATGAACTGTGAGATCAAGGCTCAATCAAACGGAGCCGATCGTATTGCATGAACTGAAAATGTAAATTGAACTGTGTGCTCAAGGCTCAATCAAACGGAGCCGAGCGTATTGCATGATCTGAAATGTAAATTGAACTGTGCACTCAAGGCTCAATCAAACGGAGCCGAGCGTATTGCATGAACTTGAAATGTAAATAACCGATCAAGGCTCAATCAAACGGAGCCGATCGTGCGGGCACGCCTTGATCAACCACATAATAAAATGGGGATCAAACTCAACCTCGAGGGATGGGGAGCTACGGCCTCAGCAATTGCATGTACTGAAATAATAACTTGCAAACAATTCTAACTACTGAACAGCAACAACTAACACACATGTCATGATATGATATATGCACAATAACTTAGTTATAATAAGTAATTGAATAAGACACATGATACACCCCAAAAATATGATTAAAACGGGGAATTTGAAAGGGTTCACTCACTTTGGGTGCGTTGGATTTGAATTGGTGAGATGCGCACGATTTAGACGAAACGAGTTAACGAGGAAATCACTGACCTAAATAATAATGGGAAAAATATATTAAATGGATGGATTCTATTAAAGATTTTTAATGGGATTTTTAGATATATTTTTGTGAGTTTATGGCTATTTTCTATCCTTAAAAATGTTATTTTTAAGTATTTTTAATTGATTTTTAATTTAAATAAAACAAATAATTATTAAAAAAAAAAAATATTTTTTTTACTGTTTGACCGTTGACCGTTGACCGTTGACCGGTTTCGGTCAGCGGAAATTCTTGCGCCGAGCGGGATTCGAACCGGTGACCTTCCGTTCACGCGCACGTAGCTCTACCAACTGAGCTACGTGACTAACCCGTTAGAAATCTAGTTTTAATTATATTAATACACTTATTCGAATTTACCAAATTCCTTTATTTTACAAAAACGTTTTATTCTCATTGAACCGGTGTTGGTGTCGAGACTCGATCGCGTGACGTGCAGTTTGTGTTGCACACAGTCCACCGCTGGACTGTGTGTCTAACCCGGTTATATTCTTGAATTATATTATACTTAACAACTACTCAATCTAACCCGGTTAGTTTTATGAATAAAAAGGAATGTTATTACGCAGCGTGTGTGTGTAGCAAGGATCGAACTCGGGACTTGTATATAAACTTTGCACACAGTCCACCGCTGGACTGTGTGTCTAACCCGTTAATTATCCGAGTTTTTATTTATTCTTATCTCGATTTTTGATTCATCTTCTTCATTGCACTTACTGGTTTTTTTACACAGACAACTGATTCATGGTTCTACTACTTAAGTATCATGCCTACTAGTTTGAATGAATAACCGAACAGTTTGGGGGAAAGGAATACCGGACAGGTCGTCTTCTTCAGGAAGTCCGGCGAGAACAGAAAACTCTGTTTTTGAAACTTCGGCTGAGAGGGCTAATCAACAGAATTTAAGAGTTAGATTCGAAATTGAACCAGAGTACATGGGTTTTTAGCACGATTGAATGTGTTTACCGTCAACTAGCGTGGTTCCGGCAATTTCCAGAATTTCTCCGGCGAAACCAGAAATCCAGCAAAGTCTTCTGTGACTGACTTTGAGTGACGGAAAAATGTTAGTAGTGTCCTAGCAATAGATTGAAACGGCAAGAGAGGAAATTCTTACTGGTTTATGTTGAATACGGTTTTCCGGCGAGAGTTGCAGAAAATTCCGGCGACAGTTTTCTTGTGCTCAAATGACTTGAAAACGCGACGAAAATGGCTTTGAGTGTATTTGAGACAGTTCAGAATCGTATATATGATTGGAGACGGAATTATTTGTAACTTAAATGTCCTTCGGTTTCAAAACTCAACAATTGAAGTTCATTCAATCTAAACTTTAGTTAGAAACCGATATGCGTCGGTTTATAAGTTAATTAAACGAACGAAAACTGATCTGACGATTTGGCTTACCGATTTCCGTTATTCAAATATCAGATAACCGTTAAACCGAGTTTGCGTATAAAATTTAATCGTTTCATATACTAACAGAAAACAACTTGTGGCGGAGTGGTTTGGAAATGGATAGATAAATCGTTGGAGGCAGTTGACCCGGGTTCGAGTCCGGTCAGCTCCAACTATTTTTTATTTATTTTATTTTAACTTTTATCAAAAATAATTTTTTATAGATTAGTTTATATATTAATTATGTAACGTTTAAACTCAAAATATTCATAAATACTTAATGAAATTTCGTAACTTGGTATTTGATTACAAAACGAAGCGGGTTTTGGAGACCCGATTTATACAAATGTTACAGTATCCCCTACTTTGAGGAATTTCGTCCCGAAATTCAAACAGTTGATGTAGTAGGGAAAAGATGAGGGTATTTTTCACGCATTGAGTCTTCACGTTCCCAAGTAAATTCAGGTCCCCGTTTCGACTCCAGCGTACCCTAACAATAGGAATGCGACTTCGACGTAGACGCTTTTCTCCATAATCCATAATCTCTACTGGCCTTTCGATAAAATGCATGGATTCATCAATCTGAATATCCTCTAGTGGAATATGAAGATTCTCATCAGCGAGGCACTTCTTCAAGTTCGACACGTGGAATGTGGGATGAATTCTGTCGAGTTCTTCCGGTAGGTCAAGCTTGTATGCTACAGGACCTACTCTTTCGAGTATTTTGAAAGGTCCTACGTAACGTGGTGCTAGCTTTCCCTTTTGCCCAAAACGAACTACTCCCTTCCACGGTGACACTTTTAAAAGCACATGATCACCAACGCTAAACTCCAAGGGCTTCCGTCGTTTATCTGCGTAACTCTTTTGACGACTTTGAGCCGCTAGAAGATTGTTTTGATTTGATGAATCTTATCTGTTGTTTCTTGGATCAATTCCGGACCAGTAATTTGAGCTTCCCCAATTTCGTGCCAACAAACAGGAGATCGACACTTTCGACCATATAAAGCTTCAAAAGGTGCCATGCCGATACTAGAATGATAACTGTTGTTGTACGAAAATTCGACTAACGGTAGGTGGGCGTCCAATTTCCCTTGAAGTCTATGACACATGCTCTAAGCATATCCTCAAGGGTTTGAATGGTGCGCTCAGACTGTCCATCAGTTTGGGGATGATAGGCTGTACTGAGATCTAATCGAGTGCCCATAGCGGATTGTACTGCCTGCCATGTACGTGAGGTGAAACGACCATCACGATCAGAAATAATACTTAATGGAACTCCATGACGGCTGACGATTTCGCTGATATAAATACGAGCAAGCTTTTCGTTCTTAAAATCTTCTCGAATAGGAATAAAGTGAGCTGATTTTGTGAGTCGGTCTATAATCACCCATATAGTGTCATACCCACTAGAAGTGCGAGGTAACCCGGTAATAAAATCCATGGTTATATTTTCCCACTTCCAGACAGGTATTTCTGGTTGGACCAGAAGTCCTGAGGGTCTTTGGTGTTCAGCCTTTACTTTAGAACAAGTGAGACACTTGGAAACAAAAACGGCAATATCTTTCTTCATTCCAGGCCACCAATAGGTGTACCGTAGGTCTTGATACATCTTATCGGCTCCTGGGTGTATAGAATATCGCGACTTATGGGCTTCATGCATGAGTGTTTCACGAAGATTGATATGGTTAGGAATCCATATACGATCTAGGTAATACAAAATACCATCAGATTTAGTTTCCAGCTTTAGCTCGGCTCCACAGGACATCTCCTTTTGTACATCTTCCTCTGTTATTGAAACGTGTTGAGCCTCTCGAATTTGATCCTTAATATTGGTTATAATTTGCGAACATAGAATATGAATGGAGTTCGCATACCCCTTTCGACTAAGTGCATCAGCCACCACATTCGCTTTACCAGGGTGGTATTTGATTTCACAGTCGTAATCATTTAGAAGTTCGACCCATCTGCGCTGCCTCATATTTAACTCTTTCTGATTGAAGATGTGTTGTAGACTCTTATGGTCAGTGTATATTTCACACTTCGTGCCATAAAGATAATGTCTCCATATCTTAAGAGCGAATACAACGGCTCCCAGTTCAAGGTCATGAGTGTGTAGTTCTTTTCGTGAGTCTTGAGTTGCCTTGAGGCATAAGCTATAACTTTTCCTCTTTGCATGAGAACGCAACCTAACCCTTGCCCTGACGCGTCGCAATAGACTACAAAATCATCACAACCTTCAGGAAGAGTGAGAATTGGTGCATCACAAAGTCTTTGCTTGAGGGTTTGGAAAGCTTCTTCTTGCTTGGGCCCCCATACAAATGGTTTCCCTTTATGGGTTAAAGCCGTGAGTGGCACCGCAATGCGAGAAAAGTTTGAAATGAATCGACGATAGTAACCAGCAAGTCCAAGAAAAGACCTTACTTCAGTTGGCGTACGTGGAGCTTGCCATTCTTGAACTGCTTTGATCTTTGATGGGTCCACATGTATTCCTTTGTCATTGACTACATGCCCAAGAAATTGCACCTCTTTTAACCAGAATTCACATTTGAGAACTTGGCATAAAGCTTTTCCTTTCTAGAAGTGCAAGAACAAGCCGCAGATGACGCTCATGATCAGCTTTAGATTTTGAATAGATAAGAATATCGTCAATGAACACAATAACAAATCGATCAAGGTAAGGTTTGCAGACTCTATTCATTAGGTCCATGAAAACAGCTGGTGCGTTGGTTAATCCAAACGGCATAACCATGAATTCATAGTGACCATATCGAGTTCGAAAAGCAGTTTTAGGGACGTCTTCTTCATGCACCCTAAGCTGATGATAGCCCGATCGAAGGTCGATTTTCGAAAAGCAACTGGCACCTTGTAGTTGGTCTAGGAGGTCATCTATACGAGGTAAAGGATATCGATTTTTGATAGTTAACTTGTTGAGCTCTCTGTAATCGATGCACATGCGGAAAGATCCATCCTTCTTCTTTACAAAAAGTACAGGTGCACCCCAAGGCGATGAGCTGGGGCGTATAAATCCCTTGTCAGTCAACTCTTGCAATTGACTGGCTAGCTCTTGCATTTCAGAGGGGGCTAACCTATATGGAGATTTTGCCACTGGTGTAGCACCAGGTATAAGATCGATACGAAACTCGACATCTCTGATTGGAGGAAGTCCTGAAATGTCGTCAGGAAAAACTTGTGGAAAATCTTTTACAACAGGAATATCTTCAAGTTTCTTTTCTGCGGTCCCCTTCTTGATGATATGGGCTAAAAACGCGACATAATTCTTGCGAAGGTATTTCTGAGCTTGAAGGCAAGACATTAAGTTGAGTCCTTTCGCCGAGGTTTCTCCAATAATTCGAAGAGTCTGACCGTTTGAAAGAGGAATACGAATAAATTTCTCACGACATACAACTTCCGCATTATGCTGACTAAGCCAATCCATTCCGACTATGATGTCGAAACTTCCAGCTTCATAGGAATAAGATCGACTGAGAAATCGTGATTGTTTAGGGTGAGCGTACAGTTGCGTAAAATAGAATCTAACGAAACTGGTTTTCCATCTGCAACTTCCACTGTTATAGATTCCGCGAGCTTATCTCGATTTTTACTTAAGATGGGTTCAAACTCTAATGACACGAAACTTCTATCCGCACCAGTATCAAATAACATAGAGGCATATCTACCATTTATAAGAAACGTACCGTTGACCACATTGCCGTCAGCTCTGGCCTGGTTTGCGTTAATATTGAAAGCCCTTCCTCTAGCAGGTGGAGGAGCTTGGTTTGCTTGGTTCACAGGGTTGGCTTGGGCCTGAGCATGAATAATATTGACCAGCCTTGGACATGAGTTCCTGAAATGACTTGGATCCCACAATTGAAACAGGCCCGCATAGGTTGGCCCATAGGGTAGTTGGGTTGGTAGTATGTTTGGGCTAAATGTTGAGTGGGTGGAAATGGTTGTTGTTGTTGGGCTTGACCCATAAATTGTTGATGGGTTTGGGTTATAGGTTGGTGGCGATTTGTTCGTTGAGGTGCGCGGCATGTTTGTGCAAGGTGTCCAGCGCGACCGCAGCTGGTACAGTACTGGCAAGGATAGTCAGGGAAGTGGTGATACTGACAACGGTTACATTTTGGTAGTGGTCCTGTGTATGGTTTTTTGTATGGCGCGGGTGGAGGAGTGGCTTGAGTGGATGGGTGCAGCAGGAACAGGGGTGTTGGTGTGGGTGACTGCAAAGTTCCTGTTGTTGCGCTTCCTCTTGTTACCAAATTTAGAGGAAGGAGTGTGGTGGTTTGAGGTTTGTCCCTCAGCAGGAGCTTTCTTCTTTTCTTCCTTGAACTTCCCATTACGAATTCGGTTTTCGGTTAGTTCTGTTGCCAACACCATGGCAGCTTCGAGTGTTACCGGTGAAACACTGAGGACCGAATCTTGGATTTTCGAGGGAAGTCCTCGAATGTAATGTTCGATCAGACGGTAGGTTGGAGTGAATAAGTTTGGTACCATCTGGTTCAACTCCAAGAACCGTTTGTTGTAAGTAGAGTGATCACCATCTTTTTGTTTCAGGGCATGAAATTCATCTTCCAATTTCTTAATCTCACTCCTAGGACAGAAACGCCTAGTCATGATCTCCCTTAACTCCTCCCAAGTTAAGGACATCGCATCTTCCATTCCCCTCTTTCCCTTCTCAGTATTCCACCAAGTGAGAGCTACACCAAGTAGTCTCCCGGTGGCATAACGAACTTTGCGATCCTCCGGACAATCGCAGTTTAAGAAAACGTTTTCCATCTCCTCGAACCAACGTTGGAGAGCAGTGACTCCCTCAGTCCCTTCGAATTTTGGGGATCGCAAGACTTAAAATGTTTGTAGGTGCATTTGCCGGTAGGAGGGTCGTTGATGATCTGGTCCTGTTGTTGAGGAGGGTTAGTAGGATTTGCAGCAAGAGCTTGTTGTACTTGTACTACGATGTCAGGTAATATCGTGGCCATTTGGTTGGCGATATGAGTGGCCAATCGTTCCTGAGACTTTTCCGATTTCCTACTCCTTCGATGCGATCTATACGACATCTACAGGATCATAAAATGAGAAGATTGTGAGTTTATGGTATCTTTTAGGTGTCATGTGTCTTAAAAAAAATGAAAATAACATAAATATCAATAATGCAACTACATCCGAAGGATGTCTTGGGTTCGCTCATGTTGGGCCTCAAATGTCCCCCATACCTTCACCTATATAGTCATGTGGGCCCCCATGGCTATTGGTTTGGTAGGATTCACATTAGTATTGGCAATTTAACACTCGCATCCCCCGAATGCTAACCACAAAATATGTTTCATGAGATGTTTGGTCGGAACGTGTCCAGGTGTAGACACAATGACAACTCAAAGTGGGATTAGCTCTCACGACGTTTGGTATAGCATGCTTTGGCCTAATAGGTATTTCGTACTCTCATCGTTGGTCCCCAGGTAGGCAAACTGGTCCTTTATTTTGGATTTATACGAATGCCAGCCTAGACAGGACGTTCCGACTACCGGTACTAGTACCCTTCCAGTTACTACATGCCCGTCATGAGAACTCACTTTGATGAGATTTGAAAACACGAAAATCGTTGTAAAATCAATCATGATGTGGTGTGTGCTTGCATGGATGTGATATGTTATGATCATACGATTTCATGATAAGCATTATTTGATAATACATACTTATGAACATGCTTGAACAATATCAAATGTAACATGTTAACATAAACATATAAACATCATGAAATTTGGCATATAACACACAAAATTCTTATAAGTTTCTAATCGACTATAGTATAGGCTCTAAGGGTCTAATAACCTATCCTATATCCCTATAGTCATTGCTCTGATACCAATCTGTACACACCCCGACCCGCAGCGGAAAATAAGAGTCGGGGCATAATTGGGTTATCACCAAAGCACATGACATTTACTATTATGTTTCATAATTAAATGAAGTCAAAGTTACATTTCTCAAACCTTCAAACATGTTCATTCATTACAAAGGAAAATAACCAACATAATAATCCAAGCATTAAATCATTTTATTTCTTCTAATCCAGGCCCTACGTGTTCCTAGCTGCTGCTGGTTCACCTGTATCATGTGTAAAAATGGGAGGTTTTTTGGGTCAACATAAGTTGGCGAGTGAACCTTATAGATAAACATTTAATAATGATTTTCTGGTTAGTTTATCAATAAAATATTGTGCATAATCATAAAAGAGCATACGTATGAAATCAAGCAATGGCAACATCAGTTACAATTATAGCATACATTAACATTTGATAACATACATGATCATACCAACATCATATGAAAATTAACATAAATGAACTGTGAGATCAAGGCTCAATCAAACGGAGCCGATCGTATTGCATGAACTGAAAATGTAAATTGAACTGTGTGCTCAAGGCTCAATCAAACGGAGCCGAGCGTATTGCATGATCTGAAATGTAAATTGAACTGTGCACTCAAGGCTCAATCAAACGGAGCCGAGCGTATTGCATGAACTTGAAATGTAAATAACCGATCAAGGCTCAATCAAACGGAGCCGATCGTGCGGGCACGCCTTGATCAACCACATAATAAAATGGGGATCAAACTCAACCTCGAGGGATGGGGAGCTACGGCCTCAGCAATTGCATGTACTGAAATAATAACTTGCAAACAATTCTAACTACTGAACAGCAACAACTAACACACATGTCATGATATGATATATGCACAATAACTTAGTTATAATAAGTAATTGAATAAGACACATGATACACCCCAAAAATATGATTAAAACGGGGAATTTGAAAGGGTTCACTCACTTTGGGTGCGTTGGATTTGAATTGGTGAGATGCGCACGATTTAGACGAAACGAGTTAACGAGGAAATCACTGACCTAAATAATAATGGGAAAAATATATTAAATGGATGGATTCTATTAAAGATTTTTAATGGGATTTTTAGATATATTTTTGTGAGTTTATGGCTATTTTCTATCCTTAAAAATGTTATTTTTAAGTATTTTTAATTGATTTTTAATTTAAATAAAACAAATAATTATTAAAAAAAAAAAATATTTTTTTTACTGTTTGACCGTTGACCGTTGACCGTTGACCGGTTTCGGTCAGCGGAAATTCTTGCGCCGAGCGGGATTCGAACCGGTGACCTTCCGTTCACGCGCACGTAGCTCTACCAACTGAGCTACGTGACTAACCCGTTAGAAATCTAGTTTTAATTATATTAATACACTTATTCGAATTTACCAAATTCCTTTATTTTACAAAAACGTTTTATTCTCATTGAACCGGTGTTGGTGTCGAGACTCGATCGCGTGACGTGCAGTTTGTGTTGCACACAGTCCACCGCTGGACTGTGTGTCTAACCCGGTTATATTCTTGAATTATATTATACTTAACAACTACTCAATCTAACCCGGTTAGTTTTATGAATAAAAAGGAATGTTATTACGCAGCGTGTGTGTGTAGCAAGGATCGAACTCGGGACTTGTATATAAACTTTGCACACAGTCCACCGCTGGACTGTGTGTCTAACCCGTTAATTATCCGAGTTTTATTTATTCTTATCTCGATTTTTGATTCATCTTCTTCATTGCACTTACTGGTTTTTTTACACAGACAACTGATTCATGGTTCTACTACTTAAGTATCATGCCTACTAGTTTGAATGAATAACCGAACAGTTTGGGGGAAAGGAATACCGGACAGGTCGTCTTCTTCAGGAAGTCCGGCGAGAACAGAAAACTCTGTTTTTGAAACTTCGGCTGAGAGGGCTAATCAACAGAATTTAAGAGTTAGATTCGAAATTGAACCAGAGTACATGGGTTTTTAGCACGATTGAATGTGTTTACCGTCAACTAGCGTGGTTCCGGCAATTTCCAGAATTTCTCCGGCGAAACCAGAAATCCAGCAAAGTCTTCTGTGACTGACTTTGAGTGACGGAAAAATGTTAGTAGTGTCCTAGCAATAGATTGAAACGGCAAGAGAGGAAATTCTTACTGGTTTATGTTGAATACGGTTTTCCGGCGAGAGTTGCAGAAAATTCCGGCGACAGTTTTCTTGTGCTCAAATGACTTGAAAACGCGACGAAAATGGCTTTGAGTGTATTTGAGACAGTTCAGAATCGTATATATGATTGGAGACGGAATTATTTGTAACTTAAATGTCCTTCGGTTTCAAAACTCAACAATTGAAGTTCATTCAATCTAAACTTTAGTTAGAAACCGATATGCGTCGGTTTATAAGTTAATTAAACGAACGAAAACTGATCTGACGATTTGGCTTACCGATTTCCGTTATTCAAATATCAGATAACCGTTAAACCGAGTTTGCGTATAAAAATTTAATCGTTTCATATACTAACAGAAAACAACTTGTGGCGGAGTGGTTTGGAAATGGATAGATAAATCGTTGGAGGCAGTTGACCCGGGTTCGAGTCCGGTCAGCTCCAACTATTTTTTATTTATTTTATTTTAACTTTTATCAAAAATAATTTTTTATAGATTAGTTTATATATTAATTATGTAACGTTTAAACTCAAAATATTCATAAATACTTAATGAAATTTCGTAACTTGGTATTTGATTACAAAACGAAGCGGGTTTTGGAGACCCGATTTATACAAATGTTACAGTATCCCCTACTTTGAGGAATTTCGTCCCGAAATTCAAACAGTTGATGTAGTAGGGAAAAGATGAGGGTATTTTTCACGCATTGAGTCTTCACGTTCCCAAGTAAATTCAGGTCCCCGTTTCGACTCCAGCGTACCCTAACAATAGGAATGCGACTTCGACGTAGACGCTTTTCTCCATAATCCATAATCTCTACTGGCCTTTCGATAAAATGCATGGATTCATCAATCTGAATATCCTCTAGTGGAATATGAAGATTCTCATCAGCGAGGCACTTCTTCAAGTTCGACACGTGGAATGTGGGATGAATTCTGTCGAGTTCTTCCGGTAGGTCAAGCTTGTATGCTACAGGACCTACTCTTTCGAGTATTTTGAAAGGTCCTACGTAACGTGGTGCTAGCTTTCCCTTTTGCCCAAAACGAACTACTCCCTTCCACGGTGACACTTTTAAAAGCACATGATCACCAACGCTAAACTCCAAGGGCTTCCGTCGTTTATCTGCGTAACTCTTTTGACGACTTTGAGCCGCTAGAAGATTGTTTTGATTTGATGAATCTTATCTGTTGTTTCTTGGATCAATTCCGGACCAGTAATTTGAGCTTCCCCAATTTCGTGCCAACAAACAGGAGATCGACACTTTCGACCATATAAAGCTTCAAAAGGTGCCATGCCGATACTAGAATGATAACTGTTGTTGTACGAAAATTCGACTAACGGTAGGTGGGCGTCCAATTTCCCTTGAAGTCTATGACACATGCTCTAAGCATATCCTCAAGGGTTTGAATGGTGCGCTCAGACTGTCCATCAGTTTGGGGATGATAGGCTGTACTGAGATCTAATCGAGTGCCCATAGCGGATTGTACTGCCTGCCATGTACGTGAGGTGAAACGACCATCACGATCAGAAATAATACTTAATGGAACTCCATGACGGCTGACGATTTCGCTGATATAAATACGAGCAAGCTTTTCGTTCTTAAAATCTTCTCGAATAGGAATAAAGTGAGCTGATTTTGTGAGTCGGTCTATAATCACCCATATAGTGTCATACCCACTAGAAGTGCGAGGTAACCCGGTAATAAAATCCATGGTTATATTTTCCCACTTCCAGACAGGTATTTCTGGTTGGACCAGAAGTCCTGAGGGTCTTTGGTGTTCAGCCTTTACTTTAGAACAAGTGAGACACTTGGAAACAAAAACGGCAATATCTTTCTTCATTCCAGGCCACCAATAGGTGTACCGTAGGTCTTGATACATCTTATCGGCTCCTGGGTGTATAGAATATCGCGACTTATGGGCTTCATGCATGAGTGTTTCACGAAGATTGATATGGTTAGGAATCCATATACGATCTAGGTAATACAAAATACCATCAGATTTAGTTTCCAGCTTTAGCTCGGCTCCACAGGACATCTCCTTTTGTACATCTTCCTCTGTTATTGAAACGTGTTGAGCCTCTCGAATTTGATCCTTAATATTGGTTATAATTTGCGAACATAGAATATGAATGGAGTTCGCATACCCCTTTCGACTAAGTGCATCAGCCACCACATTCGCTTTACCAGGGTGGTATTTGATTTCACAGTCGTAATCATTTAGAAGTTCGACCCATCTGCGCTGCCTCATATTTAACTCTTTCTGATTGAAGATGTGTTGTAGACTCTTATGGTCAGTGTATATTTCACACTTCGTGCCATAAAGATAATGTCTCCATATCTTAAGAGCGAATACAACGGCTCCCAGTTCAAGGTCATGAGTGTGTAGTTCTTTTCGTGAGTCTTGAGTTGCCTTGAGGCATAAGCTATAACTTTTCCTCTTTGCATGAGAACGCAACCTAACCCTTGCCCTGACGCGTCGCAATAGACTACAAAATCATCACAACCTTCAGGAAGAGTGAGAATTGGTGCATCACAAAGTCTTTGCTTGAGGGTTTGGAAAGCTTCTTCTTGCTTGGGCCCCCATACAAATGGTTTCCCTTTATGGGTTAAAGCCGTGAGTGGCACCGCAATGCGAGAAAAGTTTGAAATGAATCGACGATAGTAACCAGCAAGTCCAAGAAAAGACCTTACTTCAGTTGGCGTACGTGGAGCTTGCCATTCTTGAACTGCTTTGATCTTTGATGGGTCCACATGTATTCCTTTGTCATTGACTACATGCCCAAGAAATTGCACCTCTTTTAACCAGAATTCACATTTGAGAACTTGGCATAAAGCTTTTCCTTTCTAGAAGTGCAAGAACAAGCCGCAGATGACGCTCATGATCAGCTTTAGATTTTGAATAGATAAGAATATCGTCAATGAACACAATAACAAATCGATCAAGGTAAGGTTTGCAGACTCTATTCATTAGGTCCATGAAAACAGCTGGTGCGTTGGTTAATCCAAACGGCATAACCATGAATTCATAGTGACCATATCGAGTTCGAAAAGCAGTTTTAGGGACGTCTTCTTCATGCACCCTAAGCTGATGATAGCCCGATCGAAGGTCGATTTTCGAAAAGCAACTGGCACCTTGTAGTTGGTCTAGGAGGTCATCTATACGAGGTAAAGGATATCGATTTTTGATAGTTAACTTGTTGAGCTCTCTGTAATCGATGCACATGCGGAAAGATCCATCCTTCTTCTTTACAAAAAGTACAGGTGCACCCCAAGGCGATGAGCTGGGGCGTATAAATCCCTTGTCAGTCAACTCTTGCAATTGACTGGCTAGCTCTTGCATTTCAGAGGGGGCTAACCTATATGGAGATTTTGCCACTGGTGTAGCACCAGGTATAAGATCGATACGAAACTCGACATCTCTGATTGGAGGAAGTCCTGAAATGTCGTCAGGAAAAACTTGTGGAAAATCTTTTACAACAGGAATATCTTCAAGTTTCTTTTCTGCGGTCCCCTTCTTGATGATATGGGCTAAAAACGCGACATAATTCTTGCGAAGGTATTTCTGAGCTTGAAGGCAAGACATTAAGTTGAGTCCTTTCGCCGAGGTTTCTCCAATAATTCGAAGAGTCTGACCGTTTGAAAGAGGAATACGAATAAATTTCTCACGACATACAACTTCCGCATTATGCTGACTAAGCCAATCCATTCCGACTATGATGTCGAAACTTCCAGCTTCATAGGAATAAGATCGACTGAGAAATCGTGATTGTTTAGGGTGAGCGTACAGTTGCGTAAAATAGAATCTAACGAAACTGGTTTTCCATCTGCAACTTCCACTGTTATAGATTCCGCGAGCTTATCTCGATTTTTACTTAAGATGGGTTCAAACTCTAATGACACGAAACTTCTATCCGCACCAGTATCAAATAACATAGAGGCATATCTACCATTTATAAGAAACGTACCGTTGACCACATTGCCGTCAGCTCTGGCCTGGTTTGCGTTAATATTGAAAGCCCTTCCTCTAGCAGGTGGAGGAGCTTGGTTTGCTTGGTTCACAGGGTTGGCTTGGGCCTGAGCATGAATAATATTGACCAGCCTTGGACATGAGTTCCTGAAATGACTTGGATCCCACAATTGAAACAGGCCCGCATAGGTTGGCCCATAGGGTAGTTGGGTTGGTAGTATGTTTGGGCTAAATGTTGAGTGGGTGGAAATGGTTGTTGTTGTTGGGCTTGACCCATAAATTGTTGATGGGTTTGGGTTATAGGTTGGTGGCGATTTGTTCGTTGAGGTGCGCGGCATGTTTGTGCAAGGTGTCCAGCGCGACCGCAGCTGGTACAGTACTGGCAAGGATAGTCAGGGAAGTGGTGATACTGACAACGGTTACATTTTGGTAGTGGTCCTGTGTATGGTTTTTTGTATGGCGCGGGTGGAGGAGTGGCTTGAGTGGATGGGTGCAGCAGGAACAGGGGTGTTGGTGTGGGTGACTGCAAAGTTCCTGTTGTTGCGCTTCCTCTTGTTACCAAATTTAGAGGAAGGAGTGTGGTGGTTTGAGGTTTGTCCCTCAGCAGGAGCTTTCTTCTTTTCTTCCTTGAACTTCCCATTACGAATTCGGTTTTCGGTTAGTTCTGTTGCCAACACCATGGCAGCTTCGAGTGTTACCGGTGAAACACTGAGGACCGAATCTTGGATTTTCGAGGGAAGTCCTCGAATGTAATGTTCGATCAGACGGTAGGTTGGAGTGAATAAGTTTGGTACCATCTGGTTCAACTCCAAGAACCGTTTGTTGTAAGTAGAGTGATCACCATCTTTTTGTTTCAGGGCATGAAATTCATCTTCCAATTTCTTAATCTCACTCCTAGGACAGAAACGCTAGTCATGATCTCCCTTAACTCCTCCCAAGTTAAGGACATCGCATCTTCCATTCCCCTCTTTCCCTTCTCAGTATTCCACCAAGTGAGAGCTACACCAAGTAGTCTCCCGGTGGCATAACGAACTTTGCGATCCTCCGGACAATCGCAGTTTAAGAAAACGTTTTCCATCTCCTCGAACCAACGTTGGAGAGCAGTGACTCCCTCAGTCCCTTCGAATTTTGGGGATCGCAAGACTTAAAATGTTTGTAGGTGCATTTGCCGGTAGGAGGGTCGTTGATGATCTGGTCCTGTTGTTGAGGAGGGTTAGTAGGATTTGCAGCAAGAGCTTGTTGTACTTGTACTACGATGTCAGGTAATATCGTGGCCATTTGGTTGGCGATATGAGTGGCCAATCGTTCCTGAGACTTTTCCGATTTCCTACTCCTTCGATGCGATCTATACGACATCTACAGGATCATAAAATGAGAAGATTGTGAGTTTATGGTATCTTTTAGGTGTCATGTGTCTTAAAAAAAATGAAAATAACATAAATATCAATAATGCAACTACATCCGAAGGATGTCTTGGGTTCGCTCATGTTGGGCCTCAAATGTCCCCCATACCTTCACCTATATAGTCATGTGGGCCCCCATGGCTATTGGTTTGGTAGGATTCACATTAGTATTGGCAATTTAACACTCGCATCCCCCGAATGCTAACCACAAAATATGTTTCATGAGATGTTTGGTCGGAACGTGTCCAGGTGTAGACACAATGACAACTCAAAGTGGGATTAGCTCTCACGACGTTTGGTATAGCATGCTTTGGCCTAATAGGTATTTCGTACTCTCATCGTTGGTCCCCAGGTAGGCAAACTGGTCCTTTATTTTGGATTTATACGAATGCCAGCCTAGACAGGACGTTCCGACTACCGGTACTAGTACCCTTCCAGTTACTACATGCCCGTCATGAGAACTCACTTTGATGAGATTTGAAAACACGAAAATCGTTGTAAAATCAATCATGATGTGGTGTGTGCTTGCATGGATGTGATATGTTATGATCATACGATTTCATGATAAGCATTATTTGATAATACATACTTATGAACATGCTTGAACAATATCAAATGTAACATGTTAACATAAACATATAAACATCATGAAATTTGGCATATAACACACAAAATTCTTATAAGTTTCTAATCGACTATAGTATAGGCTCTAAGGGTCTAATAACCTATCCTATATCCCTATAGTCATTGCTCTGATACCAATCTGTACACACCCCGACCCGCAGCGGAAAATAAGAGTCGGGGCATAATTGGGTTATCACCAAAGCACATGACATTTACTATTATGTTTCATAATTAAATGAAGTCAAAGTTACATTTCTCAAACCTTCAAACATGTTCATTCATTACAAAGGAAAATAACCAACATAATAATCCAAGCATTAAATCATTTTATTTCTTCTAATCCAGGCCCTACGTGTTCCTAGCTGCTGCTGGTTCACCTGTATCATGTGTAAAAATGGGAGGTTTTTTGGGTCAACATAAGTTGGCGAGTGAACCTTATAGATAAACATTTAATAATGATTTTCTGGTTAGTTTATCAATAAAATATTGTGCATAATCATAAAAGAGCATACGTATGAAATCAAGCAATGGCAACATCAGTTACAATTATAGCATACATTAACATTTGATAACATACATGATCATACCAACATCATATGAAAATAACATAAATGAACTGTGAGATCAAGGCTCAATCAAACGGAGCCGATCGTATTGCATGAACTGAAAATGTAAATTGAACTGTGTGCTCAAGGCTCAATCAAACGGAGCCGAGCGTATTGCATGATCTGAAATGTAAATTGAACTGTGCACTCAAGGCTCAATCAAACGGAGCCGAGCGTATTGCATGAACTTGAAATGTAAATAACCGATCAAGGCTCAATCAAACGGAGCCGATCGTGCGGGCACGCCTTGATCAACCACATAATAAAATGGGGATCAAACTCAACCTCGAGGGATGGGGAGCTACGGCCTCAGCAATTGCATGTACTGAAATAATAACTTGCAAACAATTCTAACTACTGAACAGCAACAACTAACACACATGTCATGATATGATATATGCACAATAACTTAGTTATAATAAGTAATTGAATAAGACACATGATACACCCCAAAAATATGATTAAAACGGGGAATTTGAAAGGGTTCACTCACTTTGGGTGCGTTGGATTTGAATTGGTGAGATGCGCACGATTTAGACGAAACGAGTTAACGAGGAAATCACTGACCTAAATAATAATGGGAAAAATATATTAAATGGATGGATTCTATTAAAGATTTTTAATGGGATTTTTAGATATATTTTTGTGAGTTTATGGCTATTTTCTATCCTTAAAAATGTTATTTTTAAGTATTTTTAATTGATTTTTAATTTAAATAAAACAAATAATTATTAAAAAAAAAAATATTTTTTTTTACTGTTTGACCGTTGACCGTTGACCGTTGACCGGTTCGGTCAGCGGAAATTCTTGCGCCGAGCGGGATTCGAACCGGTGACCTTCCGTTCACGCGCACGTAGCTCTACCAACTGAGCTACGTGACTAACCCGTTAGAAATCTAGTTTTAATTATATTAATACACTTATTCGAATTTACCAAAATTCCTTTATTTTACAAAAACGTTTTATTCTCATTGAACCGGTGTTGGTGTCGAGACTCGATCGCGTGACGTGCAGTTTGTGTTGCACACAGTCCACCGCTGGACTGTGTGTCTAACCCGGTTATATTCTTGAATTATATTATACTTAACAACTACTCAATCTAACCCGGTTAGTTTTTGAATAAAAAGGAATGTTATTACGCAGCGTGTGTGTGTAGCAAGGATCGAACTCGGGACTTGTATATAAACTTTGCACACAGTCCACCGCTGGACTGTGTGTCTAACCCGTTAATTATCCGAGTTTTATTTATTCTTATCTCGATTTTTGATTCATCTTCTTCATTGCACTTACTGGTTTTTTTTACACAGACAACTGATTCATGGTTCTACTACTTAAGTATCATGCCTACTAGTTTGAATGAATAACCGAACAGTTTGGGGGAAAGGAATACCGGACAGGTCGTCTTCTTCAGGAAGTCCGGCGAGAACAGAAAACTCTGTTTTTGAAACTTCGGCTGAGAGGGCTAATCAACAGAATTTAAGAGTTAGATTCGAAATTGAACCAGAGTACATGGGTTTTTAGCACGATTGAATGTGTTTACCGTCAACTAGCGTGGTTCCGGCAATTTCCAGAATTTCTCCGGCGAAACCAGAAATCCAGCAAAGTCTTCTGTGACTGACTTTGAGTGACGGAAAAATGTTAGTAGTGTCCTAGCAATAGATTGAAACGGCAAGAGAGGAAATTCTTACTGGTTTATGTTGAATACGGTTTTCCGGCGAGAGTTGCAGAAAATTCCGGCGACAGTTTTCTTGTGCTCAAATGACTTGAAAACGCGACGAAAATGGCTTTGAGTGTATTTGAGACAGTTCAGAATCGTATATATGATTGGAGACGGAATTATTTGTAACTTAAATGTCCTTCGGTTTCAAAACTCAACAATTGAAGTTCATTCAATCTAAACTTTAGTTAGAAACCGATATGCGTCGGTTATAAGTTAATTAAACGAACGAAAACTGATCTGACGATTTGGCTTACCGATTTCCGTTATTCAAATATCAGATAACCGTTAAACCGAGTTTGCGTATAAAATTTAATCGTTTCATAATACTAACAGAAAACAACTTGTGGCGGAGTGGTTTGGAAATGGATAGATAAATCGTTGGAGGCAGTTGACCCGGGTTCGAGTCCGGCAGAGACACTGTATTTTTATTTTTTTTTTTAACATTTTTCAAAAATAATTTTTTTATAATAATTTTATATCGCTTAATTATTTAGGTTTAATCGCAACGAAAATTAATAAATTACTTTAACGAGGAGTTTGTAAACTTGGGATTTGAATTATTACAAATACAAAGGATGGTATTTGGAGACCGATTTTCTATAATCAATGTACACATCCTCCATGTCCCATCCTTATTTTTAACTAAGACCACTGGAGATGCAAATGAACTAGTGCTGGATCTGATTACCCCTTGTTCCAGCAACTCATTATTCATTTTCTCTGTTACATCCTTCTGAACTACGGGATACCTATAAGGTCTTAAATTTACCCCTTCAGTTCCTTGTTTCAAAGGAATCCTATGATCAAACTGACCCCTCAATGGTGGTAAGGTTTTTAAATCCTGGAATACATCATCAAAGTCTACCAATAACTGTTGCAACTGTTGCTCTTGGACAACAGTTGGTTGAGTCTCTTGTAACAATACTGAAGTGGTAGTACTGTACCCATCAACTGCACATACCTAAACCATGGCTAACTCTCCCCTCTGCTGATCAATCTTCTTGAGGTTACCTTTGGTAATTTGTGAAAAAATTTTACCCTGCTGCCCCCTTAATATCACTTTGTGGCCTTTGAACTTAAATGCCACGGTCATGTCATTATAGTTCATTTTAATACTACCCAAAGTGGTAAACCATTGTACCCCTAATACCAAATCACACCCACCCAAAGGAATAACATATACATTAGCTTAAACTGAATTCCCTGCATTTTCCAGCAAAATCCTTTGACCATTTGATCACAAATTTCTTCATGGCCGTTTGCCACTTTTACCAACATAGTTGGTCCTTTAACCATTTTACACCCCAACTGCATTGCTAATGTAAGATCCAGGAAATTATAAGAACTCCCAGTATCCATTAACAGCTGTAATTCATATTTTCCATAATGACCAGTAACCCCTTGGACTTATACATATCATTTCCTTCAACTGCATTAACTGAAATTTATGCACATTCCATTACCACTTCCTCTTCTACTTCATTCTCATCCTCATCTTCCAAACATTCCACTTCTATATGATACAACTGAGGTCTTTTATTACCCCTACACACATGATACTGGGAATACTTCTCATCACAATTAAAACATAACCCCTTAGACCTTCTTTCATCCATTTCACCTTTAGTCAAAGTTTTCCTAATCACATTCTTTTTAACTTCAGAATTTATAGGTTTATTATATGGTACCATCTGTTTATTATTGACTGGATTAGGCAAAATAGTTGTCTTAAACCCAAACCTACCCTTCTTGGCCTTAATAGTTGCTTCTTGAAGTTTTGCTAGACAGAAGGCTTCTTGAATGTTCTTTGGAATAAACATCCTTACCTGTAAATGTATCTCCTCTTCTAACCCAGCAATAAAACAACTCAAAGCATATTCAACTGGTAATTGTAACCTACTTATGATAGTATCAAACTTATCATGATACTCTTGGACTGAGTTGGTTTGTTTCAAATTCTTTAATTCAGTCATAGGATCATCAAACAATTTTCCAAATCTAACTTTTAGTGCTTCAACTAATTCTACCCAAGTCAGAACCTCTCTTTCAACCCTTTGACTAGTAAATGATTGATACCACTATAGAGTTTTATCTTCAAAATGTATTGCAGCTAATCTTACCTTGGTTGCATCTGGTACCCTATCCAACTGGAAAAACTGTTCCACTTTGAACAACCAAGAAGTCAGATCTTCACCTTTGAGCCGAGGAAATTCAATCTTCGTAAGCCTAGCCGCATAGTTGAAGCCTTCACCCTCGTTATGCACTTCCTGTCTTTGATTTCTGATAGTATTCTGATTATTCACTAACTGCTTCAATTGAAGTGATAATCCAGTCATCATGTTCCTCATCTCTTCTAAGGCTTTGGCGTTTTCCTCAATCCTACTGTTCATTTGAAACTGTTGACTGTTTTCAGCTTCATCAACATCTGGAATTCCATGTCTTCTTGTCATTTTGAACTACAATTGATCGAACAATGATCAACGTATGAAATTGAATTGAATCGCACATAAATTGAACGGAATTTGATCGAAGGAATGATCAAATTCAGAATTCGAATCGAACGGTAATTTTCCCCAAATTGGTGAATTAGGGTTTGGAATTGACTGAGAGCGTCCAAGGATAGATCGCTCTGATACCAATGATATGTGCTGGAAATGAATGAGCTCAAGATTGGTAACAATGGTTGAGCTCAATTAACGTTCAGGAAGCAATGGAATTGAATTAGCTTCCGAGAGTTAGTTAATGGCAGTTGAGAGAAAGAGAGAGACTAAGAATAGTTTGTTATTATTTCACAAGATACCCTACACTATTACAACTTGTCACTTTTATACTCAATTCTTCAACTAACCACTCAACTAACTTCTAATCTCACAACAACTCTCACCCAGCCTGTCATCTCTCTAACTAACTACAACTACCCAATTAGTTCCTATCACATATGCCACTGGTTGTTATGTCCTTTATCAATAAATTTCATTTGTTTGTTAAATTGTTTAAGTATCCAACCGACTAGTAGGATTATGCATAATCTTTAGAAACAAATCAAATTAAACAATTTGAACAAACATTTATGATAAGGGCACCAAAACGAAAAAAAAAAACCGTGAGTCAAGATATATTACAGTTTCCATATGATGAACATGAAATTAATAGCTTTAACTAATAGTGATGATTCCCATATTGACTTCTAAACGAGTTAGATCTTGAAATGTAAAAGGGCAGGAGTGCCATCAAGTCCCTTTGCAAAAAAATGATCTAAGTATTCTTTTATTGTTGTGCCTTTATACTTGGCTGGATTGTCTTCTGAAAGCAACTCGGTGATCGGTCCATACACCTTCGAATCCTGGATATGCCCTGTAGTAAAGAATGACGCCACTGATACTCGTGGCCCAACCTTGTTTGCCACCACTTTGTGTTGCGAACTCACAAACTTGTCGTTTGTAATCAACTGGAAAATTCCAATAGATTTATGTTAATACGCTATGGTTTTAACGTTTAAGTCTAAATTTTAGTTTCAAATGTATTTGACTCTCGTTAGTAACTTTATGACAATCATATCAAGTATATTATAATAGACCAATAAAACGATATTGAAGCATGAAACTCTATATGTGTTTGAGATAGAGAGGGTAGAGGGTGAGAGAGATGCCTGCAAAAAATCTCCAGCATTCATTACAAGAGCTCCCGGTATAGGAGGAACATCAGTCCATTGATCCTGATAAAAGACCTTGAGGCCACCAATATGATCTTGCAGAAGAATCGTGATAAAATCATTATCAGTGTGATCCCGGGTGCCTATTGTTAATTCAGGTTGTGGACAAGAAGGATAGTAATGTCCAAGAACAGCAAGCCCATCAGCACATCCTATGTCCAAAAGGTGGTTTCGGTCAAGCCCAAGACCCTCAGACATTAACTCAAACAAACAAACCCCGAGTTTCGTCACTTGTTTCGAATACTCCAACAAAATATCCCTACAACAATATCCAATCAAACAATATATTCAGTAAATTTATTTCAGATTAGTCATTATTAATAAGTTAAAGTCAAATTTCATAATTTTTGGAACGCCAACACTTGCTCCTACTCTATTACACCAGTCACCATAAAACATTACCCAGGTTTAAACCTGATTTATAACATTAATCCCTGGACCCAGAACTATTTTGGACTGTCACCCACCTTACATAACTCAACCCAACCCAACCCAACCCAACCCAACAAACTAATCAATCATAAAGAAAAGTATGGATGCATTAATATATATATATATATATATATTATATATGTAATAATAAAACCTGCAAGGGGGTGGCAGCTCGTGTGGTTGAGGAGGGTTAGGAGCCATGGTGCAGTAGAAGGTATCTCGCCAGTTAGTCACCGGTGCAGTGTACAAGTCAAAGTTGCTGTTATAGGTCACCCTAGTCTTCCCACTCATATCCCTTGTGTACCACTGCTTCTTCACCTCATTGTCTTGCTCATAGAAATCCATCACTCCTTTTATCATGTCCTCCAATATATTATTCGGGATTCCATGATTCACTATCTGAAAGAATCCCCAGCTCTCCAATGCATCCTTCACTTGCTCGATCACCTCCTTTCGACGTATTGGATCTTCATCGATTCCTTGGAAGTCTATGGTTGGAAGTGTTAGCTCGGGTTGTTCGGAGTTGAGGTTTTCGGGTGAAGGTAGATGAAATATTCTAGGGACTTCAGTTATTCCGGCATCAACAAGTCCTTTGACGCCGGTTTTGGTTTCGTCGAACGCCCTGAGCTCCGCTTCCCGGTCATAGTCCGGTTGACATGTAGACGTGTCATTGAGGACCATTTTGTTTGTTATCTAGAAAACAAAAACGGTTGAAGTAATAAATAAAAATGTATGATATTCATAACCATAACGTGTCCATATTGTTCATCACAAGATATTTCATTAAATATATGTGGACCCAACCTTTTAAAACTGACTTATCTGTAATTATCAGTATGGTGACTTCTTTCTTCTTCTTTTTTTTTCTTATTTCTTGTTTGTTTTAATTAGTGTTCTTTTTATGTCAGTTGAGTTGGTTAGTTAAAGTTGAAAACGATTATGATAATACATCATTCTAACTTTTAAATATGTCAATAAGTTGGTTTTGTTTTAAATAAAGTATAAACTGAACTAGTTAGAGCATGAACAAACGGCCACTGTGACTCACGGATGTAAAATCGTTGTAGTCACATATACGTTCATGGGCTATTACGGCTTTGGCATCTGTAGAGACGAAAGCCACGAACAAGGTAATGTGAGCCAGTGTAATTATCTTTAGATATAAATGTTGCAACGATTGGTATCAGAGACGAGACTAAACGATAGGCTCGTTCATTATAAAACGGTGTTATTGAAGATCTCGGAAGCAACTTGTACATGTTTAAAGATGTTGAGGTGCATAACCAAAATTGGAAAAGAAGCAAAGTAAGTCACGTGTGCCTTGGGGGTGAATAACTAAGCCACGAGAAGAATTAATTAGGTTGACTTGAGGAGTATAACCAAGCCATCCAGATTTTTGTTGGCAGTTCTATCCAGGTGTCAACCCAATTTAAATTCGAAGACTTTATTTTTGACATCCGGTAATTTTCGGTTTATTGTTACGCACATAACAAACATTATGACAATAATAAGTAGTGTTTTAAGACACAAATAAACTTAATTAGGCCTTCAGAAAACCTAGGAGCGTCTATTCGGCTTCACAATACGCGAATGGTGATTTGCGGGAAATCTACCGAACGTTTAAACGATAACGAACTGATATCGGACGGAAATCTGACTACGCCGAAAAAATACAAGTTTATACACGTATATTTTATACACATGAATTTATTTGTGATTTATTCTGCTTCTGAAGGCAACAGAACGCATACATGGACGAAAACGAGACAATAAGAACGTACCGACATCGAAACGGGAGTATCGGACTGGTTAATTATCTTGAAAATGATTTATTATGATATATTAACCTTCGTAGTCGAATTTTAGTATTCACGGTTGAAATCGGATCGAAAAACGGGTTTCAAAAGACAACCGAAATATCTTACGCAATTTTAACGCAACCGATGAACGCACTCGTCAAATATTGACATCCGTCATAATTTTAAGTGTTTTCAACCTTAAACAAACATTTTACGACATTCCACGAAGTTTGGGTGCAAAAATGAACCTTGGAAACGCGTTTGGGCCGCATAAAAGACTAGGAACGCGATAGTGAGCTTTAGGCCAACCCACACAAACCCAAGGTATAAAAACCTAAACCCACACACTTACACCTCACAAACACGCACTCCTCTCTCTCTCTCTCTCTCTCTCCTCACTTAACTCTCTCTCTCTCTAAGATGACCGACGACCGGTTGAGCCGGCCGGCCGACCCGGTGGTGCGGTGGTGGAGCCACTGCTGGTGGCGGTGGTCTGGTGGTCGTCCTGCGGGAATTTTTCAGACAACCCCACATCTCCCACTAATTTGGACCTCCCCAACGCGTTGGTGGTGGCCGTTTCGATAAATCGAAGCCGTTTGGGCTCGGGAGCAACTCTGGCGAGGTTCCGGTTTAACTTTCCGGCGAGCCCATTTTGAAAGATTCTTCACGTGCATGTTTAGATTGGGCTACTAAAGACCTTTCTGCAAATTTTCACAAGTTTTATTTTCCGACGACTCTCTGGTTATTTTGGTAGCTCCGGTGGAGAAGAGGGTCGGCGGTGGTGGTTGAGGGTGGCCCTAGGGTGGAGGCGGTGGTGATATGCCGCGGAACAAAGCAGCAGTCGGCCGGCAGCTTTGGCGATGGGTTGGTGTTTAGTTCAATTCGATTCAGGTTCGGGTCAACACGGTTCAACTTGGTTCAGATTCGGGTCAACATGATTCAACTCGGTTTAGGTCAACGCAGTTCAACTCGGTTCAGGTTCGGGTCAACACGGTTCAATTCTACTTCGAGTTTCAGGTTTGACAAAACACAATTCATATTATTAACCTAGCGGGAAGCCACATTAATGGTGACTATGTATATGGTTAATCAAGGGGTAGATGGGGAACCGAACTTAAAAGGCCCTATTCACACAACACCAATTATATTATATGAAGCATAAACCACAAACAAATCATAGACCAAAAAAGTTCATTAAGTTCAAGTTTCAACAAAATCAAATCTTTTAAACGAAAAACCACTATCGAGCTAACAATAACTTAGTGGGTACAAATTCAATCCCAAAAATCTAGTTAAGGTATTAAAAGCATCAACTACAAAACCTACTTCCAGAGGAGATCATGAGTGAGATTAGTCGCTCATCATCATGGTTGAATCTTCTATGGTTGTTTGGGATCTTGATTGCATTGAAGATTTGAGAAAATTGAGGTTTGGAACTTGAAAATTCGTCCTTTGGGGCCAAAAACGTCTAGGGTTGAAGGTATATGCGTTTGGGGTTGAAGATATCTTTAAATAGGGTGAAAACTAAAATTTTCGCATGCCTATCTGTAACTCGGCGCAAGATGGCACCATACAAGCGCCACCTTACGTTTATTACTGGTTTCTTGCCCGTTTTCGCGTTTTTCAACTCCCGTCTTGCATGTAAGCTTTCAATCCATCATAATGCTTCCGAAAACCTTTCGTTAAGCTCCAAAAGCCATCCGTTAAGCGCCGGGTACCTACAAATTAATTCTAACTCAAAGTAACCATGTTTTCTGATGATAAACACTTAAATCCATCTACTTACACACGCAAAAACACAGTCATTTACCCTTCTATCACATCCTCACACATCATCTTTGCTTATCCCCATGCAAAGCTTTCTCATAACATTAGAAGTCACACTTCACCAATTTTGGGTACAGGCTCCTTGATAGTTCCGGACCTCCGATTCCTTTCTAAATTTATGATAAAATCTTTCTTAGCTGTTGAAAAAGACATGATCTTAGTTTGGTTATAGTAGTCTATCAATAGTGCTTTCTTATTTATTTCTACATCTCAAAAAGGAAATACAAAATACAATATTCTCCCACGTATTATCACATTTTTTCAGGATTTAATAGGCTACCTTGGATGGTAACGAAGTGTGTGGACCTGAAGACATGTCTGATAACTGACAGTGCAATCCAAAACCCTCCTTGAAGCCATCAGTAGCCCACTAGCATACTAAAACCCCAGTACTATCATCTATAAATCACTATCCACGAATTTACATAAATGCCATTTTCTCCTAAAACAAAAGAGTTACAACATGCGTGTTTTAGACATCAATCTCCTTTGGTCTTGTTAGTTAAATAAAAGGTGAATCTTAATCTAGAAATCCAACTCAACAAATGTTGTATAATTTCAAAACAACAAAACCTTTACATAATTCATACAAAATATTGCCTCCAAATGTCTTTAAAAAAAACAACCCAAGATGCAACCTTAGCACACCATCTCTCTTAGGGTGATCGCCTTCTTTATTGTTGAAGATCTTCTAGAGAAGGAATTCTTCATCTGGACCCCCCCACCCCCCACCCCTAACCCCTAACAATAACACAACTATTTGCAAATGATAAACAATATACCATCCAAATCTTATAAACATTGCATCAAATCGTTAAAAATGTGTCTAAGATATATTACAGAACTATATGATGAACAGAAATACAGTAGCTCTTACGCATAGTGATGAGTCACAAATTAACTTCTAAACGAATTAGGTCTTGAAGTGCAAAAGAGCACAAGTGCCATCAAGTCCCTTTGCCCTGTAATAATCTAAGTATTCTTTCACTGTTATATTTCTATATTTGGCTGGATTATCTTTTGATAGCAACTCAGCGATTGGTCCATACACCTTCGAAGTCTGGATATGACCTGTAGTAAAGAATGACGCGACTGATACTCTTGGCCCGACCTTGCTTGTCACCACTTTGTGTTGCGAACTCACACACTTGTCATTTGTAATCAACTGTATATGCCAATGGATTTTTTTAGTACACTACGCTTTTAACTTCTAAGATGAAATCGCTGTTTCAAATATAAATATACTTAACCTGCGTTAAAAACTTTATGACATTCATAGCAAATTTGAGATACCAATTTTATACTATTATTTATTATATATTGTATTAATCCTCAAACACTTCCATACTTTTAAAATGTTAGTTTTAGCCAATTTTTTATAGTATATTAGTTTTAGGTGTCATTGCGTCAACATTTTCATTTAGTGTTTTGGTAAAAACGGCCCACCCACGCCGCGGAGCGCGGGTGTACTCGCTATTTAGACCAATAAAATGATTTTGAAGCTTGAAACTCTGAGAGAGAAAGAGGGTGGGGGTGAGAGAAATGCCTGTAGAAGATCTTCAGCGTTCACTACAAGAGCTCCCGGTATAGGAGGAACATCAGCCCACTGATTCTGATAAAAGATCTTGAAGCCACCAATATGATCTTGCAGAAGAGTAGTGATGAAATCACTGTCAGCATGCTCCGGGGTTCATATTGTTAGTTCAGGTTGTGGACAAGAAGGATAGTAATGGCCAAGAACACCAAGCCCATCAGCACATCCTATGTCCACAAGATGATTCGGATTAAGACCAATCGCCTCAGATATCAACCCGAATAAACAAACCCCGAGTTTCATCACATGTCTTGAGTACTCCAACAAAATTTGTCTAAAACAATATCCCATTCAAACAAAATATCCAATGATTAAACCTTTGCACTCATTCAAGTTTTGATGGTTCAGTTTTTAGTTTAAAATAAACTTATTCAATTTGATCATTAATAAACATATTCAATCCCTTAACCAAGAATACCTGCAAGGTGGTGGCAACTCGTGTGATTGATGAGGGTTAGGAGCCATGGTGCAGTATAAGGTGTCTCGCCAGTTAGTCACCGATGAAGTATACAAGTCAAAGTTGCTGTAATACATCACCCTACTAGTTGAATCTCTTGTGTACCACGGCTTCTTCACCTCAGTGTCTTGCTCATAAAAATCCATCACTCCTTTTTTCATGTCCTCCAATATATTAATTGGGATTCCATGATTCACCAACTGAAAGAATCCCTAGCTCTCCAATGCATCTTTCATTTTCGCGATAACATCCTTTCGTCGTATTGGATCTTCGTCGATTCCTTGGAGGTAGATGGTTGGAAGAGTTAGCTTGGGTTGTTGGGAGTTGAGGTTTTCGGGTGAAGGTAGATGAAATATTCTAGGGACTTCTGTTATTCCAACATCAACAAGTCCTTTGACGCCGGCTTTGGTTTCGTCAAACGCCCTGAGCTCCGCTATCCGGTCATAATCCGGTTGTGCTAATGCTAATGCAAACGAGACCATTTTCTTTAATTGTCTTCTGAAAGACAAAGGTACCTCTTTGAGTGATAAATAATCAGTTTAAGTTTCGATGTATGATGTGATCCATCATGGATAATCATCGGAATTTTGTTCAAAGGGAAAAAAAGATTTATATGTGTGGACTCAAACCTTGGAAGACTGAATTATATGAAAAGATAACGGCCTTATCTCTACTTATCAGTCGAGATGGTGACTTCTTTCTTCTTTTTTTTTCCATTTCTTGTTTGGATTTCGCCAGTAATCCATCACTAGTGGTTTCTTATTTATTTCTACATCTCAAAAAGAAAATACAAAATTTAAAATTCTCCCTCGTATTATCACATTTTTTCTGGATTTAATAGGATATCTTGGAAGAGGTGTAATTTAATATAGTACTAGGTTAGAGCCAACGTGGTTTAACAAATAAAAATACTTTAAATTTATCCGGTTTTAATTAAAACAATAAAAATAATTTTAATATAAATAAAATAAACTTAAAAACTCATATCTATATATCATATAATAAAAGAAACCTAGGTGAGACACGTGTCATTCATTGGAGTTATATATTTTTGTTAAATTACACATACCACATAAGTCTAATGACAAAGTGAAATTATCTCAACTCGTTTATCGCTCCGTTGCCGCATCCCCTTACATATGGAAGTATACGGTCTCACCCATAAAAGCAACCAATTAAAAATTATTAATTTATAAAAATAACTAACAATAAAAAATATTCAAAAGGTTCTAAATAAAATAATCCCATGGGAATTACGCCTACCAACTTTGGTTCTTGTTTATTTATTTATTTATTTTATTATTACTTGTATTTTTATTTATATTTTTACATTAAAAGTCCAAAACGTTAGTAAAGCCACTAGTTATTTATACTTATTTTATTATAATCCAATTTTATTAATCTCTACAATAAAGCAAAGACATGATAATAAATATAAATGGAAAACAAAATGGTAAAAGATAAAGTTCATGGACTAAAATAATGTATTTTTATTTAAATCTTATTAACAATATTATTTATATCCATTTATTTAGGATAACAGATAAAAAAATAAATTCTTAATTTTATTATAATAAGGGGTATTAACATAAATTTGCATATCCAAATTATAACATGTTTTTATGTATACGGTAATTTTTCTCATTTTAGATATGCATAAATAGAAGATAATGAGAATAAGTTTATATCAGTTAAAAGAGGCATATTAATGGATCAGATTTGAATAGAAGATAATGAGAATAAGTTTATATGAGTTAAAATTTTACATACGCATATTAATGGATCAGATTTGAAAGAGTGATTAGTATTTAATCTAAGTAATTAATACCCATAAATAAAGAGGTAAAGAGATATAATGAATAATTCAATTATAAAAATAAGTATTTATCATTAAGTAGGAGAAAAAGGCGGGAAAACAAAAAAATATATATCTCCAATGAATGAGACGTGTCTAACCTAGGTTTCTTTTATTATATATATAGATGAGGAATATAAATTTAGCCATTAAAAAAATAGGATACCTTCATACCTTGCCTGGTAACGAAGTGTGGAACTCTTGACATGTATGATAACTGATAATATAATCCAAAACCCTCCTTGAAGCCATGAGTAGCCCGCTACTATGATATCCATTATAAAATATAAATCACTAATCCACGAATTTACATAAATGCCATTTTCTCCTAAACCAAAAATGGTACTTTCTATCATGCTAACTCCAAGATGGCTAGATCAAGATGTGTGACCCAAAAGAGTTACAACATGCGTGTTTTAGACATCAATATCCTTTGGTCTTGTTAGTTAAATAAAAGGTGAATCCTTAAACTAGAAATCCAACTCACCAAATGTTGTATAATTCCATAACAACAAAAACCTTGACATAAATCATACAAAAGATTGCCGAAAAATGTGTTGAAAAAAAAAAACAACGCAAGATGCAACCTTAGGATACCATCTCTCTTAAGTTGGTAGCCTTCTTTGCAAATGATAAACAGTATACAAACCAAATAATTGAACCAAATTCTTATAAACATTACACCAAAACGTTGAAATTGTTGGATTAATCGGTTCATTTACGGTCACGGGTCGGCACGTTATCAAGTCACGGTTCAAATGGTTAATTGTTTCCGGGTGTCGGACTCGCGGGTCACAGGTTGCAACTCGGGTAAGCTGGTTGCGGATCAATATAGCAAATGATTAAGAGTTGAATGAATCAATTAGCATGTGTTGGTGTACGTGAGTTAATGAAGAATTGGTCTAAATTTAACAAACTTCATGGATGTTCACGTGGGATGTGGAAGACTTGGTAGTGCTTATTATTAGGAATTTTAATTAGTTAGTTTGTTAATACACGTTTGTATTTTCCATTATAAATAGAGGTAGTCTGCACTTGTTTTTGTAAGTTGTAATTGAGTTCCATTTAATTAAACAAAGCTAGTCGAACCAGTTTGGGTTCAAGTGTGTTTAGTGTGTGTAATCAAAGGGGCCTGAACCAGCAGAAAACGTGTCTAAGATATATCACAGTACTATATGATGAACATAAATACAATAGCTTTTACACATAGTGATGAGTCACAAATTGACTTCTAAACGAATTAGATCTTGAAATGCAATAGAGCAGAAGTGCCATCAAGTCCCTTTGCCCTGTAATGATCTACGTATTCTTTCACTGTTATATTTCTATATTTGGCTGGATTATCTTCTGATAGCAACTCAGTGATCGGTCCATACACCTTCGAAGTCTGGATATGACCTGTACTAAAGAATGACGCGACTGAGACTCTTGGCCCAACCTTGTTTGTCACCACTTTGTGTTGCGAACTCACAAACTTGTCGTTTGTAATCAACTGTAAATTCCAATGGATTTATTTTAGTACACTACGCTTGTAACTTCTAAGATGAAATCTCGGTTTCAAATATATATACTTAACCTGTGTTGTAAACTTTATGAAAGTCATAGCAAATTTGAGATACCAAGTATATACTATTAATCTATTATATATTGTATTAATCCTCAAACACTTCAATACTTTTAAAAATGTTAGTTTTTGCCACCTTTTTATAACATATTAGTTTTAGGTGCCCTTGCGTCAACATTTCCATTTAAATTTTTGGTAAAAAAGGCCCACCCTCGCTGCGGAGCGCGGCGTAGTTGCTAATTAGAAGCAATAAAATGATTTTGAAGCTTGACTCTTAAGAGAGATAGAGGGTGGGGTGAGAGAGATGCCTGCAGAAGATCTCCAGCGTTCACTACAAGAGCTCCCGGTATAGGAGGAACATCTGTCCACTGATTCTGATAAAAGATCTTGAGTCCACCAATATGATCTTGCAGAAGAATCGTGATGAAATCGCTGTCAGCATGCTCCGGAGTTCCTATTGTTAGTTCAGGTTGTGGACAAGAAGGATAGTAATGGCCAAGAACACCAAGCCCATCAGCACATCCTATGTCCACAAGATAATTCGGATCAAGACCAATAGCCTCAGATATTAACCCGAATAAACAAACCCCGAGTTTCATCACATGTCTTGAGTACTCCAACAAAATTTCTCTACAACAATATCCCAATCAAACAAAATATCCAATGATTAAACCTTTGCAACCAATTCAAGTTTTAGTGGTTCAGTTTTTAGTTTAAAATAATCTTATTCAATCCCTTGACCAAGAATACCTGCAAGGTAGCGGCAGCTCGTGTGGTTGAGGAGGGTTAGGAGCCATGGTGCAGTAGAAGGTGTCTCGCCAGTTAGTCACCGATGAAGTATACAAGTCAAAGTTGCTGTAATACATCACCCTACTAGTTGAATCTCTTGTGTACCACGGCTTCTTCACCTCAGTGTCTTGCCCATAAAAATCCATCACTCCTTTTTTCAGGTCCTCCAATATATTAATCGGGATTCCATGATTCACCAGCTGAAAGAATCCCCAGCTCTCCAATGCATCCTTCACTTGCCCGATCACCTCTTTTCGTTGTATTGGATTGTTATCGATTCCTTGGAGGTCAATGGTGGGAAGAGTTAGCTCTGGTTGTTCGGAGTTGAGTTTTTCGGGTGAAGGTAGATGGAATATTCTAGGGACTTTGGTTATTCCAGCATCAACAAGTCCTTTGACGCCGGCTTTGGTTTCGTCAAACGCCCTGAGCTCCGCTTTCCGGTCATAATCCGGTTGTGCTAATGCAGACGCGACCATTTTATTTAATTTTCTTCTGAAAGACAAAGGTACCTCTTGGAGTGATAAATAATCAGTCTTAAGTTTCAATGTATGATGTTTATAACCATAACGTGTCCGTATTATCCATCAGGATGATCATCAGAATTTTCTTTAAAAGGAAAAAATATATGTGTGGACTCAACCTTTTGAGACTCAATTATATTATAATATAACGGATTTATCTCTACTTATCAGTCTAGATGGTGACTTCTTTCTTCTTTTGTCTTCATTTCTTGTTTTCTTTCTTCTTTTGTCTTCATTTCTTGTTTGATTTACTTTTTTGTTAGTTGAAGATAAAAATAGTTACGATTAGAAACAGGTCATATACTAAATTTTAGATAAAATTGTCATTTCGGTCTTCATACACGTTCTTTGGTAACAAGACTATACGGATGTTCTTAGGCATCCTTAGTTGTTACGTCATACTTTTACAAATCCTTAAAACATTTATTTAACCTCCAACCATACAAAAATTCTTACTCTTCTAAATTTGCATCTCATTACCAGCTCACTACACACAATACTTAAATAAAAGTTTTTTTTTTAATTTGAGCCCACCTTATCACCAAAACCAATACAAACATGCATCTATAATTAAGTGCTCGATTGTTAGGGCTCCAAAAGGCATTGCTCCATAGGTAAGGGCATTTAAAGGTAAGGGTGTTAAGGATGCATTGGAAATAGTCTAAATTTCATTTTTATTAAAGTTTTTTTTCTTGTATCTGAGTCTATGTGGTTTTATATTCTTATCAAATTCATCTAATAGGGTCGGACTTGAGAGTTCGGATGTCCTGTGCGACTGGTGGTTAAAATAGACCATTAATATATTGGGTTATTTGGTTTTAGTAACGCTAACTTTGGGGCCAAATATTAGGGTAGGAGAAGTTAGCGAACAAAGTGAAGTGAAGCTTCGAAGACTTGAACTCGTGACTTCATCTATGAAACACAAATGTTTTTATCAACTGTTTTATTCATTACCTTTGTTAAAATCTTGGATATAGTAAGTGAATAATAATTAAAAAACTATACATGTAAAACAAAAACTTTTTATGGCCCCCTCAAAACTTTGGGCACCATATTGGCCCGACGCTAATCATTAAGCACCTTAAAGATGATGCCCATGTTTTATCTTGATGAAATTTTAGTTATAATTCAAACTAAAATTCACAAAATTATTGATGAAAACAATATAATCATAACAATGAGCTTGCGGTGGAGTGGTAAGGGAAAGACTAGGGTTTCCAAGAGACCAGGTTCAATTCCTGCTTCCCCTCATTAGTTTTTGGCGGCACCTGGTGATGATGGGAGACTAGACGAGTTACGGCGATCGTTAGTTCGATCCTTGAACTAAACGGGTTTTATCTCACCGCACTGGTTCGGAGTCTAGTATATCCCAATTTAGTGAATTTCGCCGGTAGCCCATTTGGAGGATTCGCTGGCCATTCAAAAAAAACAATATAGCCGTATTCATTTTCCTTTTTTTCTACAATTAGGCTCTGAATCAATGCTCTTCAAGAGTTCTTTGTCTTCGTAGTTATCTGTTAATTGTTTTCGTCCTTTGTGTTCCCGGGTTAACTTAAGGAGAGAAAAGAAAGGATTCTCTCCCCTTCTTTTCTTTTCTCTCTGTTTCCTTCTTAATCGGAAGGATTAATTTTAAGCCAAAAAAACTCCCTTTTTTCCCTTCTTTTCTCTCCTTTAATGAAACTTGGGAACACAAACAAATTAGTTTGGTTTAGATATAGGCATTGTAGGATCTTCGTTGGTCAGTGTTGAATATTTCCTCGTTTTGATGAAATTAGGATTTGGTTGATAATCTTTCTATTATAATTTTGTGCTCTTGGTGATACTAATATTTTCTTTTGAATATTCTTTATAAATATTAAACTTTATATATGTGAGGAGTGCGAGAAATTGCAAATAATATATGATATGCCAACCAAACAATTAGACAAGACTTTTATAGATATCACACCAAACAATATACCAACCAAACAATTTGACAAGACTCTTATAGATATCGCATCAAAACGAAACAATCTGACAAGACTCTTATAGATAACACACCAAACCGATATACCAACAAACAATTTGACAAGACTCTTATAGATATCACATCAAAACGATAAAAACGTGTAACAAGATAGATTACATTAACATACGATGAAAATAAAAATAATAACTTTAACTTATGGTGAACATTCCCCGGGTTGAGTTTCGAACGAATTAGATCTTAAAATGCAAAAGTGCTGAAGTGCCATCAAGTCCTTTTGCCCTGTAATAATTTGCGTATTCTTTTAGGGTTGTGCTTCTGTATTGGGGTGGATTATCTTCCGAAAGCAGCTCAGTGATAGGTCCATACACCTTCAATGTCTCAATCGCACCTGTGGTAAAGAATGACGCTACCGATACTCTCGGCCCAACCTTGTTTGCTACCACTTTGTGTTGTGAACTCACAAACTTGTCGTTTGTAATCAGCTGCAAAATTCCAACGGATTTATTTTAATACACTATGTTATTTACTTCTAAGAATAAATCATATTTTCAAATATATTTGACTCCCATTATAATTTATGATAATCAAAGCAAGTTTGAGATGCTAAGTTTATACTATAATAGACCAATAAAACGATGAATCTTCAAACTTAGAGAGAGAGAGAAAGATGCCTGAATAAGATCTCCAGCATTCACTACAAAAGCTCCCGGTATGGGAGGGACATCAGTCCATTGATTCTCATAAAAGATCTTGAGGCCACCAATATGATCTTGCAAAAGAATCGTGATGAAATCATTGTCTGTGTGCTCCGCGCTACCAATTGTTAGTTCAGATTGTGGACAAGAAGGATAGTAATGGCCAAGAACAGCAAGTCCATCAGCACAACCCATGTCCAAAAGGTGATTCGGGTCAAGCCCAAGAGCCTCAGATATTAACTTGAATAAACAAACCCCGAGTTCCAGTACTTGTTTCGAGTACTCCAACAAAATATCTCTACAACAATATACCCAATTAAACAAAAATACCCAATGATAAAGCTTTTATGAAGCAACAAATTCAAGTTCTTATGATTAATTTTTTAGTTTTTCTGTATGTTCTTTGACACTAACTCATTTTTAAATGAAGATTGTATTATATAAAGTAACTAAAACACTCTAAGTATTAAGAAAAACCAAAAATAATATTTATAAAACGGAAAAATGTATTTAATCTTGCCCTTTTTTCTTCTCCGTCCTTATTGCATCTTAAAAAATAGAGTTAATTACTCAGATAGTCTATGTGGTTTATTTTGTTTGTAAGTTTGGCCGCAACGTTAAAAGAAGAAAAAAACGTTTGTAAACGATAGTATCATCCTTGTATAATTTCTAAAATCAGAGGCCAACCTTACAAACTAGGTAAATCACGGGTACCATCCGTGTAATTAACTCTTAAAAATAAATAATTAATGATTTTTAATATATTATCTACTCATCCCTTGACCAATAACTCAATAAGGCAATAACCATTTAGGAGTGACACCCACCTAAACCACCAATTACTGTAATTAGTCAAACAAAATTATCGGAGGGATTAAAAAATAAAACCTGCAAGGTGGTGGCAACTCATGTGGTTGGGGAAGGTTAGCAAGCATGGTGCAGTAGAAGGTGTCTCGCCAGTTAGTCACCGGTGCAGCATACAAGTCAAAGTTGCTGTAGTACACCTTTTTCTTTTCCTTCATCTCCTCCAATATATATTTTTTTTTTCACATAAATATAATTCATATATAAGCCAGAAAACTTGCCAAGTTACATCAAAACAGAAGGTAGCCGGGCAACAAGCTGCGCCGCCAATCCTTTCTGAATTGCAAACCCTAACCTTCCAAATACAAACCCTTGCCCCCTTGGGGTTGAACAATTGCTGTAGACGACACGTTGAACCCTCGTCAAGAAGTGGATAGCTTCTGGCGCTAGGGAGCCAAAAGTATCAAAGACAAAAGGGACAAAGACATGTTGGTTCTCTGCGCAAGCTTTAGCGTGCTTATCCACTTTCTTTGATTCTGCCTTTCTTGCCGCTTGTCCAGCTACAAACTCGTTTTCCCTTAAACCAACCAAAGGGGAAACCCCCGTGAGGTCTACACAAGCATGTTTCCCCCAGCCCAGCCAAAGACGAGCAGATCCGCTGGTCGCAAAGTAGATCTCCCTTCCATAGGGTCCGTGAGGAAATTCACAGGGGCCTCTTTCTTAGCCGAAATCCCAGCTCTTCTTAAGATGTCCCACAAAGCATCCCGCACCCACTCGTGCCGATATTTGAACCCAGGGAGCTCTTTACAGTGAACTGCATGCTCCCCGTATTTATCCATACAAGCTTTACGACATATCGGGCAAGTTTCATCTTCCGGGTACATAAGGATCATCAACCGGTATTTGAGAATGGCTCTATATTCTACTGCAGACATACATTGTCCCAACCCCTCAATTGGTATAACGGTAAAAAATTTCCTGAGCATGGGGACCTTTTAGGCACTCAAACACCGCCTTCTGGCGGGATGACAAATCAAAAGCTTCTCCCAGGCCTTGAGCGATTTTGCTAAACAGAGCATTCGCCAAAGTTTTTTGTGGCTTCGAGGGGGCGGTGTCCTTATTAGAGAAACCGCCAATATCCAAGTCTGGGAGAGAGACATTTAAGCGTTCAAGCGCCTGCTGATAGTCCGGGTCAAGCCCGACAACCTCAAAGTTTTGAATGATATGATCCTGTAGTTCCCAAGACTGAGCTCTAGACGCCACAAAGGCATAAACCCCAACATCTCGAGCTGAGAAGAGACCCAGACCACCTAGACGCATTGGCAAAGATGCCAAACGCCACTGGAGGTCACCAAAGAAGGGGCCGCCACCCACTACTATGTCTTTTATACCCTCTCTAAGGCCATCATCGAACCGAGATACCGCATCCTCCATAAAATGCGGTTGACAAGTCCGCAACCCAAAAGTAACTTAGCGACCCCCATGCACGACCTTAGCAGAAGGAGTTCACATTGGGGATCTCTCAGGCAGGGTAAGAGTTTCATGAGGTCAACCGCCCCCGAGGCTCACCGCCCTGCCAACTCCTTAATAAAGCTAGGATCCCGACTAACAGCTCCACCAAGGAGCTTAACCCCCTTCTCTGGTCTACCGATCCCTCTCGGGAAAAGCCCATCTTAAACTTTCCGCCCGTAGCATGTCGGCCAGAAAACCTATGTTTTCTTAATGTTGAGATAAAGCCCTAGATATGGCCCCTCCTCGTTGATGATGTCTAAGGCCTTAGTAACCTCAGAGGCGTTGCCGATAATCGTCCCATCATCCAAGTACCAAGCATGAAACGGGAGTTTACAGCGGTCCTGAACCCGGAGAATAAGGGGATGTAAGAATCCCCAGCTCTCCAATGTATCCTTCACTTGCTCGATCACCTCTTTTCGTCGTATCGGATTGTTATCGATTCCTTGGAGGTCGATGGTTGGAAGAGTTAGCTCAGGTTGTTGGCAGTTGAGCTCTTCAGGTGAAGGTAAATGGAATATTCTAGGGACCTCGGTTACTCCGGAATCAACGAGTCCTTTGACTCCGGCTTTGGTTTCGTCAAACGCCCTCAATTCCGCCGGTCATAGAATGCAGACATGCCATTGAGGGACATCTTATTTTGTCTTTTGAAGGAGTAAACCTACAAGTGACAATTGTTAAATAACTTGTCAATGTAGGATAGTGTTTCGTGTCGTGTTTATTATGTATATTTATAAATAGAGTAAATTACGGTTTTAGTCCAAGTGGATTTGGACAAAATAACCAATTTAGTTCAAATTTTGGAGCTTGACTTTTCAGTCACCGTGGTTTCATTTTTGTTTCATTTAAGACAAGACGTTTAATAATGTTAAATTTGACTTTAAATTCTCACCATTTTATTCATTAGAAAACTCTTGTAATCACCTTCTTCAATCCAATGATGATCGTTTGATGTTAACTTGGAGAGCTCGGGATATTGCGAAAAGATCTTACAGGTGCAATTGACGAAATCGATATTAGTCAAAGAATGATCGGTCATTGCAGATAACTCGATGATGTAGCAAGAAATGTTCAATCGACCAACTCGGTTTTAAACTAACTGTTGATCTGTGGATTAGGCTTGAAGCCCCAAATGGTATACTTTTAGCAGGTGAACAAAGAACCTTTAACTTTCAACTTAACCTTAAAAAATATAGGCATATGGCGTTAGTGGTTATGTCCTTTATCAATAGGTTTCATTTGTTTGTTAATTTGTATAAGTTTCCAACCATTTGGTAGGGTTATGCATAATCTTTACAAACAAATAGAGAAATCCATTTGCATTAATTATATTTTTTCAGTTTTCAACTCTAAGTTTGTGGCAATCAAACAATTTGAACAAACTTTTATGAAAGTCGCACCAAAACGATTTGAACAAACATAAGTGAGGATAGATTACATTTTCCATATGATGAACATGAAATTAATAGTTTTAACTCATAGTGGTGATTCCCATATTGACTTGTAAACGAGTTAGATCTTGAAATGTAAAAGGGCAGAAGTACGAAGTCCCTTTGCCACATAATAATCTACGTATTCTTTTATTGTAGTGCCTCTATACTTGGCTGGATTATCATCTGAAAGCAACTCAGTAATCGGTTCATAAATCTTCATTGTCTCAATCGAACCCGTGGTAAAGAATGATGCCACTGATACTCTTGGCCCAACCTTGTTTGACACCACTTTGTGTTGCGAACTCACAAACTTGTCATTCGTAATCAACTGCAAAATTCAAATGGATTTATTTTAATTCACTATGCTTTAATGTCTTAGACTAGACCTCGATTTCAAATATATTTGACGCCGGTTTTAAAAAAAAAATATTGGAGCAAGTTTGAGATACAAGTTAAGATACTATAAGAGACCAATAAAACAACAATGAAACTTGATACTCTAAGAGAGAGATAGATGCCTGTAATATATCTCCAGCGTTCACTACAAGAGCTCCCGGTATAGGAGGAACATCAGTCCATTGATCCTGATAAAAGACCTTGAGGCCACCAATATGATCTTGCAAAAGAATCGTGATGAAATCATTATCGGTGTGATCTTGGATTCCTATTGTTAGTGCTGGTTGCGGGCAAGAAGGATAGTAATGTCCAAGAACAGCAAGCCCATCGGCACATCCTATGTCCACAAGGTGATTCCGGTCAAGCCCAAGAGCCTCGGACATCAACTCGAATACACAGACCCCGAGTTTCATCACTTGTTTCGAATACTCCAAAAATATATCCGTACAACAATATCCAATCAAACAATATATATCCAGTGATTAAACAATATAAAAAGTAAAACCTGCATGGTGGTGGCAACTCGTGTGGTTAGGGAGGGTTAGGAGCCATGGTGCAGTAGAAGGTGTCGCACCAGTTGGTCACCGGTGCAGCATACAAGTCAAAGTAGCTGTTGTAGATCACCCTGGTCTTCCCACTCATATCCCTTGTGTACCACTGCTTCTTCACCTCACTGTCTTGCTCATAAAAATCCATCACTCCTTTTATCATGTCCTCCAAAACATTAAATTCGGATTCCATGATTCACCACCTGAAAGAATCCCCAGCTCTCCAACGCATCCTTCACTTGCTCGATCACCTCTTTTCGATGTATCGGATTGTTATCAATTCCTTGGAGGTAGATGGTGGGATGAGTTAGCTCGGGTTGTTGGGAGTTGAGGTTTTCAGGTGAATGTAGATGGAATATTCTAGGGACTTCGGTTATTCCGGCATCAACAAGTCCTTTGACACCGGTTTTGGCTTCGTCGAACGCCCTGAGCTCCGCTTTTCGGTCATAGTCTGGTTGGATTGATGCAGAGGTACCACTGAGTGCCATCTACTTTGTCATGTAGAAAACAAAGACCTTGAAGTGATAAATATTTATCAGTTACAAATTTGAATGTAAGATATTCATAACTGTAACGTGTCCCTGTTGTTCAGAACAATGTGACAGATGTTGCATTAAATATATATCTGGACTCAACCATTTTTTTTCTGAAAGGTGACCAATTCTTTTAAAGAAACGAGAAGAAGTACAAGACTAGCCAGGAGCTAGCATCAAAGAAAAACCCAAAAATAGACTGAACTATACACTCGAAAAATTAAATTGCTCCGGTGGGACCGCTTCAAACTCGCTAGCTTAGACCTGTTTTTCACCCACAAGTACCCGATAGATTTGTTCTCCTCAATAAGTCTTGTTACGTTTACAGAAACGTCCTTATTTGAAAAGACGAGCTCATTACAGGCCTTCCAAATACACCAACAAGACAATATGATAACCGACATTCTTTTTGTTTGATCATCGACATGAATGTTTTTACACCAGAGGCTAACCTTTTCCCATATGTTAATTAGTGGAAACTAGCAGGTTACACCTGCACTTCGCGGCGAGGGCAGCCTGATTTTTAACAAATTTTACATGGATAGTAGACGCAGTGGAAAGAATAACGTGAATGGCAGGAATCTGGTCGATATTGGTCCGGTTCATTACAGCATCTATATAGCACCGACACTTGATATAGCAACAGAAAGAATAAACTTAAAAATAAAGCCGTGTTAAGTCCATAAGGATGCCGACACATGGTTGACATTGATTGAAAACCATACTAAACAAATACCATTAACGGTTCTAATAGTACCAATACAGTACCGATGTTTTTGGGTGGTATCAGCTCGATCTGCTTGAAAAAAAAAAACGTTTACAAAAAAACTAACGAAAGTTATACACGAAAATAAGACCATCTGGTTAAAGATGTGTATTATATTGAGCGTCTTGTGTAAATTTGTAGAAAGAAAAAAAAACCAAAGTCACTATTCATTCACATGTTATGAATTAATATAGATAAATAATGTAGCAAGTTGTGAATAGATGATATGTCAACTCCGAACCGTCAACACAAAGCTTCCTTCGTAGGATTGTAATACAATTGTGTCCGCCATCCAAATATATTAACTTTGAGCGGGAGCCACTTATTCCAATCGAGGCTAACGGATTTGCTTAGCATAATTATTCTCACAGATTTAAATTCTTATTGGAATATTAAAATCAAGACTACACACTTTTGAAGGTGTATTGAGTTAAAACTCCACCGCTATATGTAGTGATCTGGCATGAGAGAAACTTATGTACTTCTTAGTTATACCAGTACACGTCTTATGAATCAGTAACATAAATACCATTATCTTCTTTCATTTCTAACTCCAAGATGTGACCCAAAAGAGTTACAACATGAGTGTTTTAAAATTGAATCTCCTTTGGTGTTGTTAGTTAAATAGAAGGTGAATCCTTAACTAAACTAGAAATCCAACTCAACTAATGTTGAATAATTTCCATACCAAAAAAAATCAAGAAACCAATAAAAAAATTAACAAATTCTTATAAATATTACACCAAAACGATAAAAACATGTCAGGATAACATAAATATAATAATAGCTTTAACTTATAGTGAATATCTTCAATCTGACTTAGATCTTAAAATGCAAAAGAGCAGAATTGCCATCAAGTCCCTTCGCCTGTAATGATCTACATATTCTTTCAGGGTCGTACCTCTATACTTGGCTGGATCATCTTCTGAAAGCAGCTCACTGATCGGTCCATACACCTTCGATGTCTCCATTGCACCTGTGGTAAAGAATGACGCCACCGATACTCTTGGCCCAACCTTGTTTGCCACCACTTTGTGTTGCGAACTCACAAACTTGTCATTTGTAATTAGCTGCCATATTCAAACGAATTTTTTTTATACGCTATGCATATAAATTCTAATACTAAATCTTAGATCCAAATATATTTTACTCCTGTTAAATTTTACGACAATCATAAATAGGGGCGGATCTAGGGGGTTGAGGGGGTGCCCTGGATATCCCTCAACTTTCTTGGCGAAGTGCAAATAAAAAAAAATTCCGTGCTTATTTTTTTCTAAATCCGTCACAGTATACACTGATTTTTTTTTGAGATACCCATGAATGTTACTTTTAGATCCGCCACTAATCATAAGAGAGTGAAGAGAAACCTGTAGAAAATCTCAAGCGTTCACTACAAGAGCACCCGGTATAGGAGGAACATCAGTCCACTGATTCTGATAATAGATCTTGAGGCCACCAATATGATCTTGCAAAAGAATCGTGATGAAACTATTGTCGGTGTGTTCCACGGTTCCTATCGTTAATTCAGGTTGTGGACAAGAAGGATAGTAACAACCAAGAACAGCAAGCCCGTCCGCACATCCCATGTCCAAAAGATGATTCGCATCAAGCCCAAGAGCTTCAGAGATTAACTCGAATAAACAATCCCCGAGTTTCATCACTTGTTTCGAGTACTCCAACAACATATCTCTACAACAAATAATACCCCAATCAAATACTTAAAACTATTAGTTAAATGGATTAAATAGTTGAACCTGCATGGTGGTGGCAACTCGTGTGGTTCAGGAGGGTTAGGAGCCATGGTGCAGTAGAACGAGTCTCGCCAGCTAGTCACCGGTGCAGCGTACAAGTCGAAGTTGCTATTGTACTCCAACCTATTCTTGTCCCTCATCTCCCTTGTGTACCACTGCTTCTTTAACTCTGTGTCTTGTTCATGAAAATCTATCACTCCTTTTATCATGTCCTCCAATATATTATTCGGGACTCCATGATTCACCAGCTGGAAGAATCCCCAGCTCTCCAATGCATCCTTCACTTGCCCGATCACCTCCTTTCGTCGTATTGGATTGTTATCGATTCCTTGGAGGTCGATGGTGGAAGAGTTAGCTCGGGTTGTTGGGAGTTGAGGTTTTCGGTGAAGGTAGATGAAATATTCTAGGGACTTCGGTTATTCCGGTATCAACAAGTCCTTTGATGCTGGTTTTGGTTTCTTCGAACGCCTTCAGCTCCGCTTTCCGGTCGTAGTCCGGTTGGATTGATGCAGAGGTACCATTGAGTGACATCTTTTTTGTCATGTGAAAACAAGAAACCTTGAAGTGATAACGGGTGACTAATTTGTACATCTAGGATACGTGTCGTATTGATTTGTCCATGATAATAATTGGACTTTTGTTTCTTTGTAAATTTAAAAGAAAAATAACAGAAAAATAAAATATGTTATCAACAGTTCAAGATGTATCATGTCCAACAAATATTTATTGGATATTCAACCTTTTAAAACTAAAAATATATAAAGATGAAACTTGGGTTCAAAGTCAAACTGAAATTTAGGTTTGAGATTGGTTCGATTCAAGCTTTTAACAATCTGTCTAAAACAATTGAGTGGATTGGCTTATTTACCATAATAAATTGTCTTAAATGAACATATATAGTGTGGAGGATTCAGAAGTTGTTCTCAAATGAATATAGTGTGGTGGTAAAGCGTCTTACATATATTAAAAAGGTGAAGAGTTTAAATTCCAAAAGGTTTAGGTTATATATTTATACTACTAGGTTACTAGGTTAGAGCCGGATATCTCATTGGAAGCAGTCTCTCAATTCCTACAGGGTAGAGGTAATGTTGTCTACATCTTACTCTCCTCAGACCCTACCTTAGTTTTGCTATTGATGGGATTTACTGAGTACGATGATGATGATTTATACTATTAGATTAGTTACCCGTGTGATACAAAGGCTTAACTTATATGTTATGTAAATAGATTTTTTGAATAAAACTACATTGCAGATCGATTAAAAAATACAAAATTTTATTTAAATTCTTACTTCCAAAAGTAATTGTGAACATGTTATCTAGAAGCCACCTTCAAACCTAGTCATGATGTCCCCACCCATGGGGAAAATCACATAATTGGCCCATTTTACCAAAACAATCTATTTAATGACCTTGACTTTTTGATATTACAAGAATAGCCATCCTGCGCCAAACCCTTTCTTCCTGCGCCAAACCCTAAAACTCCTGCGCCATCTCCTCTGTTTCAAACCAGTAGCCTGCTCTGCGCCATATAGGTCGGTGACGAGAATCTCCTGCGCCATCAGTTAATCTCCTGCGCCAAACTCTATTGAAGGGTATGGCGATCAAAAGTTTCAGTTTTCTTCTATCTTCTTCTTCAATCTCGCTCTTCTTCATCTCTCAATTTCCTGTGCATCTTCTCTTCAATCAAGTGTTCGTATGTTTCAATCAGAAGAACAAAGGAAAAGGTAGACATCGATTTGCTCTGTCGATCTGTTTCTGTCAGAAGAATAAAGAAAAAAAAAGAGTTCATCTGTCGTATGTTTCAGGTTCTTGCCATATAGTTTTACTTTTTTTTTCTTGATATAGTGTAAAATCCAGGTTCTTTCTATATAGTGTTGATTTTTTTCGAAATAGTGTTGATTTTTATTTCGATATAGTGTAAAATTCAGGTTCTTCCCATGATTGAGACTGAATCTGGGGTGTTCTCAGGGTATTTTTATTGGCTTAAGTTTTTCGGTCGGGTAGAATTTTTGGGCGGGAAAAGGTCAGGTTGGTTTGGTTAATTCTGGTTGGGTGGGGTAGGATATTTGGCAGGGAAAAGCTCGGGTTTGTTTGGTTTAATTCTAGTCAGGTTTAGTAAGTTCGTATCAAATTATACAGACTAAAAGGACATCACTCGCTTCACACCATCTAGCTTTCACACCATCTTGTATCAAATTATCAAGATCTATTACTTGGTTGTTGCGCCGTTGCCCTTCTACGCCATCCTTTTCAGCTTTTTGCTGCGCTGCGCCGCGCCAAGCTCTCCTGCGCCACACAATGTTGCGCCATATTTTCCGTTGTGCTATTTTTTTCCTTCTGCGCCAAATAGACACATGTCACGCTCTTGTTGAGTGGTAATCTAATAAATTTGATGGCTAGTTTGATAATTTTTTTAGTCAACTCGGCTAAATTCGTGATTTTCCCCCACTCATGCCCATGCCTATGGTCCAAAGGTGAAGGCCTATATGTTCAAACAACCAAATGCCTACCTATTGTATATACCTACAAAGAAAAGCTTGTCTTTTAGTTGCTTACTTTTTTTTATATTTGTCTTTCACCTTTAAATATTGATTTTTATAACCCCTCAACTTTACAACATTTCGTAATCGAGTTTGACATACGTATTTTTATTTGTGTGTCGGTATAAATCAAAGTTGATTTACGTTTCGACATAAGTTTTATTTGGGGAAATCAGCCAGGTCAAATATATAAGGTTTTCGTATTGTACCATTTTTAACTTAATGAAACATTATATATTAAAAAGAGTCAGGTCAAAATATAATAGCCTCTCATATACAGTATAAATTCAAGTTATTTTACGTTTCAGTATAAATTCAAGTTTGTTTACATTTAAAGTTACAATCACAAGATGGATGACCGGTGCTTGGCAGCTGGCCATTGGTTAGGTTTTTTTCTCACTTTTTAATCTTTTAGTATACGTTTTTTAGCCTTTACCTTTCAATATTTAGTATTGGCGCCTACAACCTTTCAACTTTCTAAAAACTTTATAATAATTTTTTGCGTGTAATATTTATGTACGTGTCGGTATAAAATAAAGTTGATTACATTTCTTTAAAAATAGGTGGGCTCAGATATAGTATGTTTTTTTTTTGTTTTTTTCTTTACATTTTCATAGATCTACGTTTTAACATAAATTTTGTTTTACAATAAGTCAGGTCAAGTATAATATGCTTTCATTATACTGTATAAATTCGACTTACTTTACGTTTCGGTGCCACCGCAACGCATGATACCATTTTTAACTTGAAAAATATAATTTTGTACTTATTTTTATGTACGTGTAGGTATAAGTTCGAGTTGGTGTTCAACGTAAATTTCTTTCGCAGATAAGTCTTTCATAAATAATATATTTTTTTGCTTATTTTTATGCACATCTTTAGTCTATCTACCTTTTGACGTGACATTTGTTTAAAACGATTCAGGTGTTGACTGTAAAAATCCGAGTTACTTTACACTTGGATCCGATTTTTTTACGTTTTTATATGATCCACGCTTTGTGTCACACCCCAACCGATGGCGAATCATTGGGGTAGTGGCACTAGGCGAATCAGATTGATCAAGAGATTTCCGTAACAGCCATTTCAAAGATAATATTCAACATTCAATATCTCATATTATCAAACTCATAAACCTTCAAAATAACCATTACATTTCAACAAAATCTCTTAACATAAATCCAATTCGATCTCCCCTAGATTTTATTACAACCATTCTAAACAAACTAACAAAACGAACTAAATTACGCATGCAATATCCAAGACATCCAAGCTAAATCCTCAACATGTTACATACGTTAAAATACAAGTCAATACAATTAAGTAAATGTGAGCATACAGGTTTAAGTACTACTAGATAATCGAGAAAGCGTTCGCGAAATAATCTAACTACGTATCATGATACACCAAAACACATCATACAACATAGGCTCATTTCTCATGCTAACTACCGTGAAAAGGCTTGCGCGACCATCCTAACTAGACCCCGTCGGTTTTAGCCAAACTATAGTACCATACTAGCTAAGGAAGCAAGTTAACGAAAATAAGTCCTAGTCACATGTTTCTAGTATCACGTATCGAGCATATACAATCAGATTATTCGCATGTAATAAATAGTTTTGATTTGTGAAGTGTTTTTAATATAGGAACGTATGTAACACCCAAAAAGTGCATTAAAGCGAAAATGGGTCAAGTATACTCATTGTGGATGCGTTTGGGAGAGAGTAGACGACTGCCGAGAGGTGAAGAGGAGCGCCGGATCAGCCTGCATACGCGTACGGAAGTGCATCAGTCTCCGAAAAGCTGAAACGGTGAAGTTTTGTTAAGGGCAGTAGACAAGTTCGAGCGAACTTGTATGGTCTTGCTGAGTTGTGAATCAAGTTCGGGCGAACTTGCAAGTTTCTCAAGGAAACTTGGCAAGTTCAGGGGAACTTGAGAGATCTTGGTTAATGGTTTGACAAGTTCGGCCGAACTTGTGAAGCTTCCTGAGAGACTTCGCAAGTTCGAGCGAACTTGAGGGTTTCTTGCTGAGGTTTGGATGAGTTTCACTCAAGTTCGGCCGAACTTGACCCTCCCAGGGCAAGTTCGAGCGAAGTTGACTAAAGTCCTGCACGAAAATCAGTTAAATCCGAGCGAACTTGATGTTTTCGGGTCCAAATTCTTGCGTTTTCGCGTCGTTTGCTGAGGAAAATCGAGTGTTCATCCCTCCAACCTTGTGCTACTGAGCAAACTTAGGTCGGAGAGGTCTTTTAGAGCTGTTTTAGCCGTTTTACAAAAGCGTGGGATAATCCAGGCGAACTAGGGGTTCGTTTGGATTAGTCCGGCTCGTGTAAACCAACATAAATGTCCTTGTGCTTCCAGATCTAGGATCTTGAATGATAAATGCTTCGTTTCATATCAGAAAATGAACAAAATATCATTAAAAGTCCGTATTTTGTGTCAAAATCAATGTTTAAAAGGTTTTGCTCAGATCCAAGTATGGATCTGAGTGATAAACAGAAGTTTTATGGGAAAAAGATGAAGGTTTTCGTAAACAGAGAAGATTTGATGAAAACGAAGGCTATGCCTTGTGCCAAAATCGTTGTAAACCTTTGTTAAAACGTTGTTGTAGTTGAAATCGGGTTGATTCTTACTTAGAATACGAAGGTTTCGGGTTTTGAGAGCTCTGGGCGAACTTACAGCAAGTTCAAATGAGAGGAATGAGCTGTGTATTTATAGGAGAAGGCAAAATGGTGAGCTAGTGGGGCCAAGTTCGGGCGAACTTGCTAGATTTCCAAGAGATAATAGCCAAGTTCGGCCGAACTTGAGGATTATGAAGGATCCTTGTGTCATCAGGCAAGTTCGGGCGAACTTGGGTAGTCAAGTTCGGCCGAACTTGGCCTGGTGACCAAGTTTCGTTTGCCGATTTCGCGTTAAGTGTTCGTTTGCCTATTCGGTTCGTATTAGTGAGTTACATTAAGCGTTATAATTGATGTAATAGTGTGATTTAGCGATTCGAGTGTGCGAGAGCGAGGCGATAGCGATTGTAATCATAACCAAACACACACAAACACGTAACTATCATATAAACACGTAACTAAATTTACCACATAATTCCAATAAGAAAAATAAGTAATTGCGTTGCGATTGCGATGAGATAGCGATGAGATTTAAAAGCAATTTGATGCGATTATAATGTACAATATCATAATTAATTTACATAAACTTTATTATCAACCGAATCTCGGGATTACAAAAGATAGGTACATCGGAAAGACAAATGAAAGATAACAACGAATTTTCGAGTTGTTACAGTCTCCCCTACTTTAGGGAATTTCGTCCCGAAATTCAAGTAGTAGCTGTAACAAATAGATGCGGGTACTTGGCCTTCATATCACTTTCCAATTCCCAAGTAAACTCGGCGCCGCGTTTGCCCTCCCATCGGACTTTCACGATAGGGATGGGAGAGCGTCGTAGTTTCTTAGTCTCTCGGTCCATGATTTCCACAGGCTTTTCCACGAAATGGAGAGTCTCGTTGATTTGCAGATCTTCGAGAGGTACATGGAGATTTTCTTCGGCTAGGCACTTCTTGAGATTAGACACGTGGAAAGTCGGATGTATGTTGTTGAGTTCCTCCGGTAATTCGAGTCGATAGGCTACTTTACCGATCCTTTCCAGAATCTTAAAGGGTAGCTTTCCTTTCTTGCCGAAGCGGACCACTCCCTTCCAAGGTGCAACATTTAGGAGAACGTGATCTCCTACTTCGAACTGCAGGGGCTTGTGGCGTTTATCGGCGTAACTCTTTTGATGACTCTGAGCTTTCAAGAGATTGCCTCTGATTTGGAGGATCTTGTCGGTTGTTTCTTGAATTAGCTCGGGACCGGTGATTTGTGCTTCTCCGATCTCGTGCCATGCAATAGGCGATCGACATTTTCTTCCATACAGTGCCTCAAAAGGAGCCATTTGAATGCTGGTATGATAACTATTATTGTATGAGAATTCAATTAAAGGTAAATGCGTATCCCAGTTACCACCGAAATCTATGATGCACGCACGAAGCATGTCTTCGAGGGTGCGGATCGTGCGCTCAGTCTGACCGTCGGTTTGAGGGTGAAAAGCGGTACTGAGATTGAGAGTAGTACCGAGAGCGGATTGAAAGGTCTCCCAGAGACGCGAGGTAAAGCGACCATCGCGGTCAGAAATGATGTCACGAGGCGTCCCGTGTCGACATATAACTTCGTCGGTATAGATTCGGGCTAACCGTTCGACCTTAAAGTAGTCTCGTACGGCAATGAAGTGTGCGGATTTAGTAAGACGATCAACGATAACCCAAATGCTATCGTGACCTTAAGAAATACGCGGGAGTTTGGTAATAAAGTCCATGGCTATACTCTCCCACTTCCACATCAGGTTTTTGGGTTGTTCGAGTAAACCAGAGGGCCTTTGATGTTTGGCTTTAACTGTTGAACAAGTTAAGCATTTGAGACGTACAAGGCGATATCTTTTTCATGCCCGGCCACCAGTACTTAGGACGAAGGTCCTGGTAATCTTGTCGGCTCCGGGGTGAATAGAATATCGGGATTTATGAGCTTCGTTCATTAGCAAGTTACGAAGGTTATCGCGGGTAGGGATCAAATACGATCGAGATAGTAATAAATACCATTAGGCTTAGATACGAGCTGAGTTTCGGCACCACATTTCATTTCTTCTTCCAAAGTATTCTCGTTAAAACAAGCAAACTGAGCGGAGCGAATCATGATTCGAGATCATTCAAAGCTTGAGAGTCACGAACACTATATACATAGCTTCGTCGACTTAGAGCATCGGCGACGACGTTTGCTTTGCCATGATGGTAGCGTATCTCACAATCGTAATTGTTGAGAAGTTCAACCCATCGGCGTTGGCGCATATTTAGTTCCTTTCGATTGAAGATATGTTGTAAGCTCTTATGGTCGGTGAAGACCGTACACTTAGTACCGTAAAGGTAGTGTCTCCATATCTTTAATGCAAAAACAACTGCACCGAGTTCGAGATCGTGGGTCGTGTAGTTCTTCTCGTGGATTTTGAGTTGTCGAGACGCATACGCGATAACCTTTTCTCGTTGCATGAGAACACAACCAAGACCAAGGTTAGAGGCATCGCAGTAAAACAACAAAATCGTCGTTTCCGTCGGGTAACGCGAGAATGGGAGCGTTGCATAGCATACGCTTGAGAGTTTGAAATGCTTCCTCTTGCTTGGCTTCCCAAACGAAAGGTTTGTCTTTATGAGTTAAAGCGGTAAGCGGAACGACGATTTTCGAGAAGTCGGCGATGAATCGACGGTAGTAATCCGCCAATCCAAGAAATGAACGGATTTCAGAAGCATTCTTCGGTGTAATCTAACTCTTGACAACTTTGATCTTTGCAGGGTCGACGTGAATTCCTTGACTATTAACGATGTGGCCGAGAAATTGGACTTCTTCGAGCCAGAATTCACATTTGGAGAACTTAGCGTAAAGGCGATTACCTTGAAGAAGTTCGAGGAGGCGCGCGAGTTCGTCTCTCGACTTCGAGTAAATCAAGATATCATCGATGAAAACAATGACGAAACGATTTAAGAAAGCTTTACACACACGGTTCATCAAATCCGTGAAAATCGCGGGTGCATTGGTAAGACCGAAAGGCATGACCACGAATTCGAAATGGCCATAGCGAGTACGAAAGGTAGTTTTAGGAATGTCTTCTTCCAACACGCGTAATTGATGATAGTCGGAACATAAACCGATCTAAGAAAAACAAGTAGCACCTTGAAGCTGATCAAATAAGTCGTCGCTACGAGGAAGAGGGTAGCGGTTCTTTATCGTGAGTTTGTTAAGTTCACGATAATCAATGCACATTCGGAACGATCCATCCTTCTTTTTCATGAAAAGGACAGGTGCGCCCCATGGCGAAGTGCTCGGGCGTATGAAACCTTTATCAAGAAGCTCTTGAAGATGGCTTGATAGCTCGCGCAGTTCTGATGGTACGAGACGATAAGGAGCTTTAGCAACGGGACACCTGGAATTAAGTCGATACGGAATTCAACATCGCGAGTAGGGGGTAAACCGGGTAAATCATCAGGAAAGACCTTAGGAAATTCACAACAACGGGAACATCTCTATAACTTTTCTTTTCTTTCTCCGGGTTCACGATATAAGCGAGGAAGGCAACACATCGCTTTTGCAAGCATTTGTGTGCTCGAGTACATGACAAAAGCATCAACTTCTTTGAGGGAGTTTCACCGTATACATGAAGTTGATCACCGTTTGGGAGAGGGAATCGGATCATTTTATCGAAGCAAACAACTTCAGCATGATTCTACGAAGAAAATCCATGCCTACTATGATATCGAAGCTACCTAACTGCATAGGTATGAGATTGATCGAGAAGATGTGGTTGTTGAGATCGAGGGAACAACCAAGTAAGACGAAATTGACAGTAACGGTTCTTCCGGTGGCGACTTCCACATCGAAAGTCTTTGGGAGTTTAGCGGCTTACAATTTAAAACCTTTTCGAATTCTAACTATGCAAAACAGTTATCGGCACCAGTATCAAATAAACATGAAGCATAAATACCATTTATGAGAAACGTACCATTGACAACATTGTTATCATTCTGGGCCTGGCGGTGGTTGAGATTGAAGGCTCTGCCACGCGCAGCTTGTGGTTGTTGCTGCTGCGGCTGAGGCTGCTGCTGAGGCTGCGGTGCTGGCTGCTCTTGCTTGACAGGACGATTCGGACAGACATTGGCGAAATGATTCGGATCACCACACACGTGCTTTTGGAGCTTGCTGCTAATTGGCTAGAGGAGGAGCGGGTAAAGCTGAGTTGCTGGAGCCTGAGGAGCTGGCTGACGAGGACCTGATCGGCAACTCACAGTAAAGTGGCCGTAGATATTGCAGTTTGTGCAAAAACGGCAGTTGCCACCAACGGCATGATGATAAGTGCACTTAGGGCACAGAGGGTGAGGTCCGGTATACGCACGCTTAGTGGAGGTGCGTTCGGAGCGGCTACTGAAGCGGCTGAGGGTTTGCTGGAGCTGCGAGAGCATAGTTCTTACTCGGGTTTCCTCTTTTGCGTCCCTGACGCTTTCCCTTTGGTTCACTTGATGATTCGGTAGCAGCGGTTGGTTCGACGACGGCTTGATTGGCGACTTTAGCAGAGTTCTTGAAATAACCATCCTGAACTCGCTGATCGTTGATTTCAGCGGCGAGCGTGTAGGTTTCCTCGATCGTTGTAGTACGAGCAACTTTCATGAAACTTGCAACACACTCGGGTAAACCACGGATGTACTTGTTGATAGCTTTCTCCATCGTATCAACCTGGCTGGGACAGATGTGCTCAAAATCTTAAACTGAGCAGTAAATCCAGCATTGTCGGGACCATCTTGTTTGATACCCAAAACTCATTCTCGAGCTTTTGCATTTCATGCGGAGGACAGAACTCCTTCATCATTACTTCCTTGAGTTCCTCCCAAGATAGACTGTAGGCTTCATCATTTCCACGCTTGTTTCTTTCAGCTGACCACCAGTCGAGAGCACTGGACTGGAAGTCTCCGGTAGTGTTCACGGTGCGAAGGTCATCGGGGCATCCACTTTGCCTAAAAGTGACCTCAATAGCATCGAACCAATGAAACATAGAAGTTGGTCCGTCATTGCCCGTGAAGGCGAAAGGTGCACAAACCTTGAAGTTCTTGAAGCTGAATCGTGGCTTGGGATTCTCAGTTTTCGAGTCGACTGAGGAGTTGTTGCTCACAGCATGAATTTCCGAGACGATTTGTGGGATGACTTTTGCCACTTCCTTGGTGACTAGTGAAGCGATGCGCTTGTTGTTGCTGTGGCGCTGAGCAGTACGGCGAGTATGAGATCCGAGTGACGACATCAAAGATATGGATTAGATGAGATTCGATTATAATAGAGTTATGTTGAAAATATTTATTATAATTATTCATACAAGGCACAAAAACACATAAGCACGTATCCACATTAGCACGTAAGCACATAAGCATACACTTTTGCACATATTCACCTTCTTATAAGTAAAGCGTAGCGCGTTCGAGATGCGATATAATAGCGAGATATAAGCGATATATATATAAGCGAGATAATACCGCGCATGCGGTACACATATCCTCATAGGCGTAAGCGAGTTAAGGGATTAGTTTGGTTGTGTATTAATTAGCGTTTTAGATTACGAGAGCTGTGCGAGTAGTGCATGCGTTTATGGAGCGTAAAGCGATAAAGCGAGAAATCGAAAATGGGAGAAATAAATAAAGCGAGAAATCGAATAAAGCGAAAATTCTCAAAATTTTAAACACATAAATAATAATAATAATAATAAACTCGATGATGCGTAAGGCTTAAATCAATTGGGAGTGTCCGGGGTTTTGAGACGTTGACTACCCAAAGTGATTCGACTACCCTTTGCATTTGGACCCACGCTTTGGCCTAATAGATAAACGTTCTCACCGCAAGCGGCTAACGACGTTTACCCTTCCAATTAATACGTGTTCCAAACCATCGGCATAACCGAGACTTTGGTGAGATTGAAAATCGAAGCACGGAATTAGTTATTAAGATGCGGATTTCACCCCTAACTTAACATCATTCCTAGTTGTGGCCACGCTCACCGATCACATCGGGCGTTCCACCGATAGAAAGGGAGATGTTCGTCGAGGTTTGGATGTCACTCCTAACTCAACGAAGATATCTCGTGCGAGAGAATGCGCGGAGTGAATGATCTCATCGAGAGTTCTCGGTTTTCACACCTATTCTAGACTTGATCACTTGTTGGTGAGATACGAACGTTTCATAATCGTGTATATTGTATTAGCCTTAGGAAAGGCACATTTAAGCATTTGTGGCAAGTAGTTTAACATTTAAGTCAAAGATAGGTCAATCGGGTCCTTAAACATGCTACTAGGTCGAACATGGCAATTCTACCTATTATCCTATGGTTATGGCGCTCTGATACCAACCTGTCACACCCTAACCGATGGCAGGAATCATTGGGGTAGTGGCACTAGGCGAATCAGATTGATCAAGAGATTTTCGTAACAGCCATTTCAAAGATAATATTCAACATTCAATATTCCATACTATCAAACTCATAAACCTTCAAAATAATCATTACATTTCAACAAAATCTCTTAACATAAATCCAATTCGATCTCCTGTAGATTTTATTACAACCATTCTAAGCAAACTAACAAAACGAACTAAACTACGCATGCAACATCCAGGACATCCAAGCTAAATCCTCAACCTGTTACATACGTTAAAATACAAGTCAATACAATTAAGTAAAAGTGAGCATACAGGTTTAAGTACTACTAGCATAATCGAGAAAGTGTTCGCGAAATAATCTAACTACATATCATGATACACCAAAACACATCATACAACATAGGCTCATTTCTCATGCTAACTACCGTGAGAAAGCTTGCGCGACCATCCTAACTAGACCCCGTCGGTGTTAGCCAAACTATAGTACCATACTAGCTAAGGAGGCAAGTTAACGAAAATAAGTCCTAGTCACATGTTTCTAGTATCACGTATCGAGCATATACAATCAGATTATTCGCGTGTGATAAACAGTTTTGATTTGTAAAGTGTTTTTATATAGGAACGCATGTAACACCCAAAAAGTGCATTAAAGCGAAAATGGGTCAAGTATACCCACTGTGGGTGCGTTTAGGAGAGAGTAGACGACTGCCGAGAGGTGAAGAGGAGCGCCGGATCAGCCTGCATAGGCGTACGGAAGTGCATCAGTCTCCGAAAAGCTGAAACGGTGAAGTTTTGGTTGGGCAGTAGACAAGTTCGAGCGAACTTGTATGGTCTTGCTGAGTTGTGAATCAAGTTCGGGCGAATTTGCAAGTTTCTCAAGGAACCTTGGCAAGTTCGGGCGAACTTGAGAGATCTTGGTTAATGGTTTGACAAGTTCGGCCGAACTTGTGAAGCTTCCTGAGAGACTTCACAAGTTCGAGCGAACTTCAGGGTTCCTGCTGAGGTTTGGATGAGTTTCACTCAAGTTCGACCGAACTTGACCTTCCCAGGGCAAGTTCGAGCGAAGTTGACTAAAGTCCTGCACAAAATCAGTTAAATCTCGAGCGAACTTGATGTTTTCGGGTCTAAATTCTTGCGTTTTCGCGTTGTTTGCTGAGGAAAATCGAGTGCTCATCCCTCCAACCCTGTGCTACTGAGCAAACTTAGGTCGGAGAGGTCTTTTAGAGCTGTTTTAGCCGTTTTACAAAAGCGTGGGCTAATCCGGGCAAACTCGGGGTTCGTTCGGATTAGTCCGGCTCGTGTAAACCAACATAAACGTCCTTGTGCTTCCAGATCTGGGATCTTGAATGATAAATGCTTTGTTTCAGATCAGAAAATGAACAAAACATCATCAAAAGTCCGTATTTTGTGTCAAAATCAATGTTTAAAAGGTTTTCCTCAGATCCAAGTATGGATCTGAGTGATAAACAGAAGTTTTATGGGAAAAAGATGAAGATTTTTGCAAACAGATAAGATTTGATGAAAACGAAGGCTATGCCTTGTGCCAAAATCGTTGTAAACCTTTGTAAAACGTTGATAAACGTTGTTGTAGTTGAAATCGGGTGATTCTTACTTAGAACACGAAGGTTTCGGGTTTTGAGAGCTCTGTGCGAACTTACAGCAAGTTCAAATGAGAGGAATGAGCTGGGTATTTATAGGAGAAGGCAAAATGGTGAGCTGGTGGGGCCAAGTTCGTCGAACTGCATGAATTCATGCAAGTTCGGGCGAATTTGCTAGATTTCCAAGAGATAATAGCCAAGTTCGGCCGAACTTGTAGATGTATGTACAAGTTCGAGCGAACTTGAGGATTATGAAGGATCCTTGTGTCATCAGGCAAGTTCGGGCGAACTTGGGGTAGTCAAGTTCGGCCGAACTTGGCCTGGTGACCAAGTTTCTTTGCCGATTTCGCGTTCAGTGTTTGTTTGCCTATTCGGTCGTATTAGTTAGTTATATTAAGCGTTATAATTGATGTAATAGTGCGATTTAGCGATTCGAGTGTGCGAGAGCGAGGCGAGAGCGATTGTAATCATAATCACACACACACAAACACGTAACTATCATATAAACACGTAACTAAATTTACCACATAATTCCAATAAGCCAAATAAGTAATTGCGTTGCGATTACGATGAGATTTAATAAGCGATTTGATGCGATAATAACATACAATATCATAATTAATTTACATAAACTTTATTATCAACCGAATCTCGGGATTACAAAAGATAGTACATCGGAAAGACAAATGAAAAGATAACAACGAGTTTTCGAGTTGTTACACTTTAGCATTAATTTTGTTTTACAACAAGTCGGGTCAAATATTATATGTTTACATTAGAAGATAAATTCACTTACTTTACGTTTCGGCGCCACGGCAACATGCGGTATCGTTTTTAACTTACAAAAACATAATTTGTATTTATTTTTATGTACGTTTCGGTGTAAGTTCGAGTTGGTGTTTGACGTAAATTTCTTTCGCTAATAAGTCGGGTCATATATAATGCGATTTTATGGTTATTTTTAGGTACATCTTTAGTTTATCTACGTTTTGATGTAACCTTTGTTCATAAACGATTCAGATGTTGACGGTACAAATTCGAGCTACTTTACATTTGGGCCCGCCGCAACGCGCGAAGAACTTTACTAGTTAAAACTATAGGCAACAGAGCACACGCAAACACACTCTCATCTAACACATTTCATTTTATTGCATAACTAACAAGAAAATCCGCACGCGTTGCAGCGCAGGGACATCATAAAAATCGAATGGATTAGTCCAAGCAGTATGTGATTTGTTAATCATATGAAAATGTGTTTTTCGGCATATCCGATTGAACTCAATGTAACATATATAAGCATTTTGATTAGATCTGAACGTAAAGTAAATAGAATATATACCGTAAAATCACAACGTAACGGGTGTAAAGGAAAAAAACTGACACGTGTAATCAAAGAGGATTATTTAGAGCTTTTAAAAAAAGGAAAAAATGAAATCATAATTTGACTCCACTTGGGTCGGAACAAAATTTATGAAACATACATAAGATAAGCACGGAAAACGTATTATATTTGACATGACTGTTTCCCAAAAAAATAAAGTCAAAATGTAGACCAATTTGGATTTATACGCACATATACACATAAAAACTGGTATTTCTCAACGAAAATATCTTATATTTGACATGAGTTGTTTCAAAAAAATACATCGAAATGTAGATTAAATTGAATTTTATATTAACACATATATAAAAATATACACGTAAAAAATAGTATTTTTTTAAGAAAAGTACACTATGGTGTTGGGTTTTAATGTAACTATAAAATAAAATGTATGGAGCAATTCTATATATTTTGTATTTAAATGTGTTAAAACATTATTATTAGAATATAAATTAACACAGAATCCGTAGCTTTAAAAATTAGTTTACAACTAGAAATAACACCTGCGTGTGTTGCGGCGCGGTACATTGCAAACATCGATTAGATTAGTCCAAACATTATGTGATGCGTTAACCATATGAAATCACGCGTTTCGATGAATATGTATATGATTGAACTCAATGTAACCTATATAAGCAATGTAATTTGATCAAATATAAAGCATATCAAATTTACACCGAAACGAAAAACTTGCAAAAAGATGAGAAGTATGGGGGGACTAAATTTAAAAATAAAAAAGTATTGGGGTTTAACAAAAAAGTTGAAAAGCCTTGAGCTAAAACTAAAAAAACTAAAGGGGTTAAAATGTAAAAGATAAAAACCTTTGGTTTAAAAGTGAAAAATATAAAAAAAATTGAATAGTTCCAAAACATGTGTTACAACTAAAAGTATTTCTAATTTATAGTTTGGAAATGTAGGCACCTGTGTAGTTTTGTGAATCAACAAAAATAGAAAATGAAACATGAAAGGGCCAAATCGAAAAGGCAGAAGGGCATAAAATGTAAATTGCAGCGAGATTTACATTTAAGTAATATAATAATATTACTTAAATAATATTACTTAAATGTAAATGTCGGTGCAATTTACATTTTATGCCCTTCTGCCTTTTCGATTGGCCCTTTCATGTTTCATTTTCTATTTTTGTTGATTCACAAAACTACAAAGGTGCCTACATTTCCAAGCTATAAATTAGAAATACTTTTTTAGTTGTAACACATGTTCATTTAAGTAATATAATAATTTTCATATTATAAATTAACAGTGCTTTATTGTGTTGTATTCTATGTTTAGCGGGTATTTAAAAAAAAGTTATTTCACTTCTAACCCAAAATATCTCATCTCTGCAATTTAACCCCTTTGGTTTTTTTACTTTTAACCAAAAGTTTCTCATCTTTTGCAATTTAATCCTAACATTTTTTTACTTTCAACTTTGGCCCTCATACTTTTTATCTTTCGCAAGCTTTTTGTTTTACGTTTCATTCAAAATTTTGCGAGTTAACACGCCACAACGTACGTGTGGGATTCAAAGTTTTTTCGTCTATTTTTTCCCATTTGACAAGTTCGTCGCAAAACGCGGGTCCTAGATCGACTTAGTTATTTTTCTATGTTTTACGTTTCAGCCTAATTTTTTTTGCATTAACACGCCGCAATGGGTGTGCATGGTTCAACGAGTTTACATCTGCTCATTCGGTTTTATTTTTTCCTTTTATATTTGTTTAGTTTTACGAGCTTTCCGGTGTTGATGGTCACTGACAATGGTGTGGCATTGGTGCTATTTTGCATGGTTTTTCACCCCGTCGCAACGCGGGGGCCTTAATATTAGTTACTTTCAAAGTGCATCCAAACCTCCACCATATATTGATGTAGCCACATAACACTTTCATAATCTATGACCAAGTAAAGCGTGCTATCTTGCTGACTTAAATGACTATTACATGGCGAACTGCAACTCTACATGAGCCAAAAGCAAGGCATATAAAAATCCAATACACAAAAAGCCACCATAGCTAAAGTATCAAGATGCCATTTCTCAATCTAATTTGTTCAATTGCCGCATACTTTCATTACAAAGACTCCCCCTTAGATCACTCTGCGTCATAATATACAGATTCCAACAATATGTAAGCTGGATAAAATGTTAAACTTTCTTTGTAACATAAAATCCATTAAAATACCATATATTATCCATTTCATTTCAATCATATGAGAAAGAACTCCGTAAATTACAATCAGTTATACAAAAATTCAATCAATAAAACTATAAAACTACCTAAATTTAGCAGAAGTGGCCCAGGATAATGATATATTGTTTCAAGAACACAAGGATGGTGAAATATATTTAGGAAGCAAGAAAAGACAATTGGGAGTTGGTTCCAATTTGTCAATCTAGGGCCCAGATTCTAAACTTCAATGAATGAAGATTTCCCTTCAAAGTTTGGTTAATTACTATTATTTTTTCAATCACTTTTAACCTTCCCAAAATTTAGCATCTTGTGCAACACTCTCACAGGGATTCAATAATTCACCAAATCAAAAAACAGCTGTATTATCTAATGCTCCACTACAGGGGAATCCAAGATTCACCACTTGAAACGAAATAGTTCTTGCAAGACCAAACCTAATGGGACGTTAATGGCACTCATCACGCTCCCACACCACCCCTCTCCTCGTGATTGGCTGGATTTTTAGGTGGAGCGTGATTGAATGGTCTAACGTGCAGAGAATCAATGAGGTTAGTAATACTCTTTTGACGATTCCATGCTGAAGTAATAAATAAAAGTTGCGAGGGGCTTGAAAGATAGATGAACATCGAAACATACATTTTGTTTTAGTAATAAACGTGTTCCTTTAGAAGATAATACTTATATAAAAGATGAATCCTTAAACTACAAATCCGACTCAACAAATGTTGCATACTCAACAAAACCTTGACACAAATCATGCAAAAGATTGCCTCAAAATGTCCACGAAACAAAAAATAAGAAAATCAAAGTAAATATCTCTTAAGTGGTCTTCGTTTTGGCAGCCTTCTTTGTTGTTGAAGATCTTCTTGGGGTCGAATTCTTCATCCCGACAAAAAACAGAAGTGCCCCCAACAACGCCAAACTCTACAAAAATAACCAACCAAAAATATTTATTTACCACACATTCAAGAATCAAGATTACATAAGAACCAATCTAACGGGTCAGTTGACCCATCTGAATAATAAGTAAATGGTGCCGAAAGATTAGCAATTAAACCTGTGTGAATTTGATGAAAAGGTGAAGGAATTCCTTTTTCTCGATGTCATAATTGTAGAAGTCGTATAGGATGGGAGTAGCGATCAACTGGTGCAGAATCTGTTAAAGAAAAGTTTTAAACAATTCGTTCTGAAAGATAAAAAGGAAACGCGTTTTTGTAATCAGGTATTGCTAACCAGCAGAGTAGCGCCAAGGGTACTGCCAAAAACGAATAGCAAGCTTCCGAGGGCTTTCAGGGCAATAGCACCAGCAACCAAGAACTTGATCTGTATGATAACACCGTTTAACAACCACAAAGTAATGTACGCTAACGGAACTTTACTCCTTTAGATGTGAATTATTATGATTATTGCAAAGCACTATGAAATAGATTATACCTCAAAAGCTGGCACTTGGAAGCCTGTGTGTGTAGTCAAATGCTTTGAAAACACATTGAACTTTGGTTCAAGAGCTTTGGCTGCAGATCCACCATCAACTCCAAATTCGTTAAACCTACAAGCGCCAAAAGCAAATTCAGTCATTAGGAAACGTAAAAAATGAAGATTCAGTCATTAAGCACCGTAAAAAATGATGATCATGCAACTTTTTGGTAGGGGTGCAAACGAGCCGAGCCCGAGCTCGACCAGGCTCGAGCTCGTTTAACATATGAAGACTCGAGCTCGAGCTCGTTTAACATATGAAAGCTCGAGCTCAAGCTCGGCTCGATTCGAGCTTTATTTCTAAAGCTCGAGCTCGGCTCGAAGGTAATTCTTCAACTCGAGCTCGGCTCGGGCTCGACTCGTTTAATATTTATTATTTAATTTATATTAATTATAATTATTATTATACATATAATTTACTTATTTTTTATATTTATATAAATGGTAAATATTATTATTTAAATATAAGTTTAATATATTAATAAAAAATATATAAACAGAAAGCTCGTTAAGGGCTCGCGAGCCGGCTCAAGCTCGATAAGCGAAGCTCAGGCTCGGGCTCGTTTACTAAACGAGCTTATTTTTAGGCTCGGGCTCAAGTTCGAGCTCGTTTAAGCTCGGCTCGTTCGAGCTTTTTTTCAAGCCGAGCACGAGTAGCTCGCGAGTAGCTCGGCTCGTTTGCACCCCTACTTTTTGGGGGAACTTTTAGTAGTTTATTAAACTAAAACTCACAGCAATAATGATAAAAACAACATATTCATAAAGCACATCATATAAACACAGATTATTTCAAATGAAACTTAAAAACTCCTGATCTATAAATCTAAACAATAAGTATACCACTTCCACTGTGAAAACAGCAATTAATAACATATGTCAGACTAATCATCCATTTAAAACTTAAAAGTTCAGATTAACATTTTCTTAAAAGCAACTTAAAAAAAAATCAACTAATCTACAATATTGACATATAACATACTACTTTATGAGAAAAAACTGGTACTATTTAGATTTTACCTTCTTAATTATGTAATTCATAATGGAAATTTAAACACAAGCATCAATAACATCAATCAAGCAAACTTAAAACATAATCAACATAAAAACTTCTAGAATCTGACGTTTCGTGGACAACAAGTCACCTAATAGCTCAATCAAACATAAATCTCCATAAAAAACTTGCATACGAATAACCTACAATATTGACATATAACACACTATTTTATAGATTAAACTGCTAGTATTTAGCTTCTTAATTATGTAATTCAGAATGAAAACTTACAACAGAAGCATCAATAGCATCAATCAAGCAAACTTATAACCTAATCAACATGAAAAACTTCTAAATTTAACGTTTCGTGTACAACAAATCACCTAAAAAAGCTCGTATTACAAATAACCTAACTATAATTTTACAGATCAACAATCGCATAACTCAAAACTACATGTAAACACACATGCATAGATACAAAACCGAAACCGAAAATTCAGATCTGAAACCACAGATCGAGAAAACAAACACGCATAACGATGAATTTCAAAATTTTCAAACTAGATCTGAAGCAGAAGATATGATGCTTACTCTTGCCAAGCGGAGAGAACGAAGACGGAGACGAAGAGGACACGGCCGACGAACGATAAGAACGCCATTGATGCAGCTTCAAGCTCTCTCTCTCTCTCTTGTCTACTTCTCTCTCTTAGAATTGTACAGAGATAGAGAGAGAAGCTGAGAAGACTGAGGGTGTTTAAATTTTGAGAAAAAGTACCGCTTTAGTGGATATGTTACATTTAGGTCCTTAAGGTTGTATGTTTTGTTAAGTTGAGGACCTTAAGTTTTGAAGTATATAGTTTGAGACACTAGAAGACTACAATAGGTATGTGCCAAAAAGGAGAAAATAGCATGTGATGAGTTTGTAAAGAGTGTGGAAAAAACGAAAAAGTAGTTGAGTAATTCAAAAAGGTTGTACAAAGTGTGTTAGTAGGTAACATGGCTCATTAATCATGAAGTACTACCGTCACCTAACTTGAAAATTGGACGGGTATCAGAGTTATTGTTTGTAGGAAGTCAGGAAGATAGAGGAATAAGTTGTAACGGCATCTCAGGAACTTATCACGGTTGTAGTATACTATGATGTTTGTTATAACTCGGATAGGAGTATGTTCAAGTAAGGATTATGGATTAGTCATTACGCTTTATTAAAAGACAAAAAAATGTGTTTAAGTGTAAGCTTGGTTTTCATGTTTTAACTCTTTATGAATAAATCAACTAAAAGTAAAAGTGATACATTAATAGTTATAGCATATCATGTACACTTTCTCTTCTTTTTTCTTACGGAATTTCAATTTCATTATGCACCAAACATGGAGAAAACTACAAGGGAATCCAAGGTGTTGAACCTTTGGTTATTTTATTATGGGTTTTAACATCGTCAAAGTTTGCAAGTTTAATCTTTTGAAGTATATTTAAGTAGATACATGTGTAGTGGAGTGAAAGGTGAATAGCAAGTAGCATTATAGCATGATAGGAAATTTTCTAAATCGTTGACGACATATACCATCGTGTTTGAGACTAACTATTATTTATTTGAAATTTGATAAGCTGTGTGTTAATTTGAATTTTGGTTTTATTTTTATTTAAAGGTTTTCTTTTATATATATATATATATAATATATATATATATATATATATTTAGAGTTTCTATATTTATTGGTGTATGATTGTGCACTTTATTAAATTACTTTTTTGTTTTACTTTATTTCATATATGGTTTGTATTTTCTAGATTTTTATCATAAGTTGTAGCTCTTAATTTTTGGATGGAAGAACAAAGTATTTAGATAAAGCAATTTTTTCGACAACAGATGTGTCTTATAATTTTTTTTGCACAGCAAATTTCATTCAACCAAAACGCAAGCAAGAAAACAAATTACAAAGAGAAGGCAATCCAATCTTTCCACGATATATTTTTGAAAGTCAACCTGTTTATAATCCAAAGGAACCCCAAAGTCTTAACATCTTCGATTATCTTACCGTATGAAGGTTGAGCGTCTTCAAAGATAATAGCGTTTCTCTCCTTCCAAATGCACCAACACGCTATAAAGATATACAACATACTGATATTATGGTTTTACTTTATTTTTAGAAAAACAATAAAAATGGTTAGGCGTTTTCAAAATTTTGAAATCAAGTTGTTCATGTATATAACTAAATCATTCTTACATAATCAATAGATTTATAAAAGTTTTCTCTAGTTAGTTTTATAACTTTAAGTTTCAAGTACAAATGGGTATAAGATGTCAAGTTATGATAATGAAGGTGATAGTTTGACAGATCAAAAGGTCTTGAAGGATGCAAAGTGATCTTGATCCTATGTGGCAAAGTACACGTAGTTGGACCAATAGCAAACAGCCGGCCACGCACGCGCCTGACCAAATGGCTTTTAATATTCAAGTTTGGCGCGTGTGTTCATAGGTTTATACTTTGTACTAGTTTCAAAATTAACCCATGGAGTATATGTTTTAGGACCATCTCTTTGAGCTCTTGATGGTACGTAAGAAGATTTTTGAACGGTTCAGATATTTGTTTTTAAGCAGATTTTGACTGTTTGTTTTTAAGCAGATTTTTGAACGATTAGATATTTGCTTCTAAATTGTCAAGTATTATACTGAGTGTGAATAATTAAGAGCTCTTATTTAAATTAGTTAGACATTAACATCTGAACGATTAAGCAGTATAACGGCTCTTAATGGTTCAGACCTCTTACTGGTTGAGCATTTAATAGTTCAGACCTTTTACTGGTTTAGCATTTACCAATTCAGAAGTTGCCAAACATCCTCTTGGTCATTAGATTATGAATTTGTTGATTATGATTCTAATCACTTTTTCTATAATCAGACTTGACCCACTTTTAATTTTAAAGTTGTTAATTAGGTCGATTTTCAGATTACTTGGGTTATTCAAAAGTGAAAACGTTGAATATGAATTCGAATTAAAATTTAAAAATCTTATTCAAATTTAAAATTTTGAACTTGAATAACCTAAATTATAAAATAAAAAAGCTAATAAATAAGAAAATATATGTATTTATTGGGAAAAAAAAGATCGGGTTGGTTTGAAATTCATAGATTTAAATTCGTTCAAAATCCGGTTCGGATATATAGTCTGATTCAAAAATTTGAAACCTAAATCAGTTCAATATCCAAATCGAATTTCAAAGTTTTTTAGTCCAATTAGAATAATAAACGCCTCTACTTTTCATATATTTGTATTATACGTAGGCGTATAAGTAAATAGCAAGTTTGAAGAATAGTTAACAGACTTATTTGAATGTAATAGTAACTAAGATGTGTGTTCAAAATGACAAATAACAAACGAGTTGATTGTCCGTAATAAAATAGTTAACTAAAAGGTGTGTCCATCTATAATAGTCACATATAAGCATTAGTTAGTTTATATATATTAATCATGTTATAGAAAAAAGTTATTTACGACTGATAAAGTGTTTATTGTCAAATTATGTATTATAGAGTGTAGTGTGTAATTTATTATAATTATTTGTAATGGCACTTTATAAAAAATTATTTATTAACGTGATAAGTTGTTTATTGTTTAAAACAACTTATATTAAACATTAGTTTATTTATTGTGATATTTTGTAATTAGTTTTTGTTTTTTCAATATTAATAATTTCCTGAGAAGGATAGGTAGACCTGAGAGGGGGGTTAAGCTCCTTTGGGGGGGGGGGGGGGGTTAGTCGAGATTCTGGTTTTATCGGGATTTAGCAGGGCGTCGGGCATCGACAGCGGGTGACCTTATAAAACTCCTGCCCTGCCTCCAGGACCCCAGTGCGAGCTTCTTCTTTTAAGGTCATGTATGGGGGTAGCTAAGTATTATTTGGGTTGCGAACCTGCCAACCCCACTTGATAGCAAATCCGGTATCCTGTTTTGACGATGGCCTCCGAGAGGTCATCGAAGACATTGTTGTTTGCGGAGGGTCCTACTTCGGGGACCTCCAGTGGCGTTTGGCATCTTTGCCTATGCGCCTGGGTGGTTTGAGCCTCCTCTCAGCCCGGGATGTTGGAGTTTATACTTTTGTGGCGTCTAGAGCTCAGTCGTGTGTATTGCAAGACCATATCCTTCGGAACAGTGGGGTTGCTGAGCTTGACGTAGACTACCAGCAGGCCCTTGAGCACTTACGTATCTCTCTTTTAGACTTTGATATTGGCGGTTTCTCTAAAATGGACACCGCCCCCTCAAAGCCACAAAAAACTTTGGCGAATGCCCTATTTGGCCAAATCGCTCAGAGTCTGGGAGAAGCTTTGATTTGTCTCCCCGCCAGAAGGCGATGGTTGAGTGCTTGAAGGGCCCCCATGCACAGGACTTTTTGCTGTTATCCCGATCGAGCGGCTGGGGCAACGCATGTCGGCGGTTGAGTACAGGGCTATCCTCAAATACCGGCTGATGATTCATATGTATACTGAAGACGAAACCTGTCCAATCTGTCGTAAAGCCTGCATGGATAAATACGGAGAGCATGCTATTCATTGTAAGGAGCTTCCTGGATTCAAATATCGACATGACTGGGTGAGGGATGTTTTGGGGGACATATTGAGAAGAGCGGGGATTTCTGCCAAAAAGGAGGCCCCTGTGAATTTCCTTACATATCCTATGGAAGGGAGATCTACGTTGAGACCAGCGGATCTGCTCGTCTTTGGCTGGGCGGGAGGGAAACATGCTTGTGTGGATCTCATAGGAGTCTCCCCTTAGTTGGTTTAAGGGAAAGTGGGTTTGTAGCAGGACAAACTATAAGGAAAGCGGAATCAAAAAAGGTGGATAAACATGCTAAAGCCTGTGCTGATAATCAACATGCCTTTGTCCCCTTCGCCTTCGACACCTTTGGCTCCCTAGCTCCAGAAGATATCCGTTTGTTGACTAGGGTCCAAAAGGTTATCCACAACAGTAGCTCTTCAACCGGGGGCGGGGGTTGTCTTTAATAGGCTAGGGTTTGCTATTCAAAAAGGGGTAGTGGTCAGCTTGTTGCTCGCTTACCTGCAATTTTGATGTAACTCGACCAGTTTTTATCATTGAATATATAAAAAAAAATATAGATACCGATTTTTTTGGAAAAAATTGGTAAAATGCTGAAGTTGTTTCTTATTATTATTATGTCAAACATAACTTAATTGAAACGCCTCTACAAAATAATGTATTAAATGTAACATTTCTCTTTTTTCAGAAATTAATTAAGCTAAAGTAAATCTTGATTTGAAAAGTCAGGCATATGATATCCAACTCACTACCCTGTTATATTCAACGTACTAACCACTTTCTATGTTGCCTTTCAACAAAAGTGTGCTCAAAGAGAAAATGATATACTTCACCTTAAAACGGTTTAGATTTTGTTTTCTTTAAGCGTGGTTATGCAAGAATGAGAGAGGAAATGGAATAGACCATTGTGAGGAATGAAGAAAAAATGTTTGGTTGGTCAATGGAATGGAATCGCTCATTCCAAAATGCATTTCATTCCCTCAAAAGCATTCTATCCCTCCCCCTGTTTTTTTTCATTTCATTCCCTTTTCACCTTTCATTAAAATACAACAACCCACTACCGTTGCCACCACCCACCACCACCATTACCCGCCGCCGCCACCCGCCACCACCGCCCCCCCCCACCACCGCCACCCGCCTCCGCAGGCACCCGCCACTCACCGCCACCCCCCCGCAGGCACCCGCCATCACCACCCACCGCCACCACCCACCTCCGTTGTCACCCACCACCACCACCGCTGTCGCAACTCACCGTTGTCTCCGCCCACCACCACCGATGCTGCTACAACTGCCATCTATCACGCCTACCCACCATCACCGCCTATCATTGACCACCTCCATCCGATTTTATTCATTCGTCTTTTCACGCATACCAAACAACAAAAGGCAATGGTTCATTCCATTCTCACATGGTAACCAAACAAGACATGGAATGGTAATGATCAATTCCATTACCTCGTCTATTCCATTCCCCCGCTCATTCCATTACCCATACCAAACAGACCCTAAATAATATAGGCTACCTTAGAAAAAAAATCATAAGTAAAAGATTTTACTCATAAAAAATTATTTTTAAAATTTATATCAACCTCCTCTATATATATGTCAAACCAACTTGCTTAAAAAAAACCTACTATACAAAAATATTTTTTTCAACCTCTTTCAATCTGTTTGAAATAATGGTTACACGTACCCGAATTACTGACTTGGTAATAATTTCTCGATTCTGAAACCACCTCCACAAAATGTACCAAAAAACATTCTAGTGGTCAAACGGACAACGTTCCAGCGATCGAAGAGGAAAACGCTCTGATGGTCGGAGCGGACAACGCTCTGGTGGTCCAGCCAAACAACGCAATACTGGTGCAACCATACAACGCTCCCGGAGATGGTCAAGGTTGTGGTCCATACAAAGATAAGATATCAGATTCTAAATTACCCGATATTGACGGTTTCATACAATATCATAACGAAGCGAGTGAGACAATTGGTGGTATTATAACCATTATGACCCTCATTTTGATCCGTATTACGAGTATGATACTCGTTAAAATATTTCAAATGTCGATTATCATTGGAAGTAACAAACGTCTAATTTTTTATGTACAATTAAAATAATTTTGAATTTCTTATTCTATTTTATATTAAGTAATATTCTGTTAGATCTATTTAAAGGAAACATCGAAAATAAATTATTATTAAATTAATAAAAGCATGTAATACTGTAGAGGGTGGGGTGGAGTTGTGTGAAGGTTTGTTGATGCACAAATAATGCTCCAAACGATTAAACGGTGACTAAATTCGGGTGTTTAAATTTTCAATTAATAAAAACAAAGTCGTTTGGAGCACGTATACATCAACCGACTCGTACGCGCATTCTGATCAAAGCCCTAAAACATTAGTTGGTATTTCGAAAAAAAAAGTTAACCCCGTTAAGTTATTTTTAACAACGGACCATTATACAAATAGAAGAGAAAGGTTGCACTACTACCAGAACTAAACTCAGTTAAAATTATTATTGGCTAAAAATAGTCAGGTTAGATTATTTAAATCCAATTTTCTTAAAAATAATATTTAAATATAATCATATAGGTACATGTACATGTATAAACAATTTAATAATTTATAATTATTAAACGAGTTGGACCAAACTCCAAAATTGGGGATGAACAAAGGGGACTCGGTATTGAAATCGAACCGGTTCCAATACCCAAACTGTATCGTACGGGGCCATTTCTGGTACCCACTTTTTTGCATTTTCCAGTATCTGTCTTTTCGGTTCAGTACGGTACATTGTGTTTTGGGTTGATATACCTTCGAATACCGTATCGAACCGAACACTTTCGATACTGGTACCCAATTTTTGCGGTTTTTTGATCGATACCGATACTATACTGAGCTCATTCCTACCAGAGTCATGCCCGAGCCAAACTTGAGTTTGAAAGCATATATTCACAAGCTCAGGCTTTAGATATAAAGACGGAACTTAAGCTCAGTTAAATTAAACAAACCAAATTTGACTTTAAGCTTTGATTAAATATACAATCCGAACTCGAGCTTAAATGAACTAAAGTTTGACTTAACTCGTTCACCTTTATGTATGTGGTATATCATATGTAAATAAAAGTCCTATGTTTTTTATTTATTTATTTGTAGTCACAATATAGAAAAAAAATTAAAAAAGATGATATATCTCCCAACTACTTCTATTAGTATCATCATCATGCATATCATAACAGAAATGTCCACACCTGCCACTGCCCATTATTAGCATTAGAAAAACCAACAAATCTCTTCATGTCGATACCAAATCGTCTATCATGATATATGCCATTTATTTATTCAGGTTTGAAAAAATATAAAAATTATAAAAAAAATCTTCTTTAATTAGATTTATCTATATGATAAACATTAAAATTAAAAACATATAAATAAGCAACAAAATAATGGTTATGGTGTTTGTACTTTTAGTTTTGGGAGCCTTAAAAGAAAATATAGAATTTTCATTTATAACTCTAAAGTTTTAATCTTTAACATTTTAAGTCTAAAGTTTTAATCCTTTTTTAATTCAACCCCTTTGATTAATTTGATTTTTCGCTTCTAATTCAAAAGTTTTCATCTTTTGCAATTTAACCCTTTTGATTTTTTTTACTTTTAACCCAAAGTTTTTAATCTTTTGCAACTTTGGTCCCTTTTACTTTTAATCTTTCGCAAGTTTTCTGTTTAACGTTCGCTCTAGATTTGCCAAGTTAACACGCCGCAACGTGTATGTGGGGTTCAACGTTTTTTCATCTACTTTTTCCCGTTTGACAGGCCCGTCGCAGCGCGTCTATTTTTCCCCGTTTGATAGGTCTGTTGCAACGCGAAGATCATAGATCGATTTAGTTATTTTTTTCTATGTCTTACACACAGGCTCGCGGTCATGTAAAAAACATTTGGCTTTCATGTAATATGATATATTACTAACGAATCCCCCGCTACATTGCGGCGGGTGATAATTCTAGTTTAAAATAATGTTACAATTGACTGGAATTTTGTATAATGCGACCTTTCATCTCCTATGATTAAAAATAGTCTTACACTATTCACACACCTAAAATTTTATTTTCACACCCTTTATCTATACAACCCGTATAACATTATACGGGTCATATAACTAAATGTTCCACAAAAAAATGTCAGAGAGTGTTTTTTTGTCTCCATGTATACGAGCCGTATAACATTATACAACCCTTATAGAATGTTATATGACTCATATAATGTTATAAGGCCCAAACCTCACATAATGTTATTCGACCCATATAGAATGTTATACGACCTAATATTTTTCCCATCAATACAAGCCTTATAAAATTCTATACGGGTTGAATAACATTATACGACCCAATATTTTGTAATGTCAATTATTCTATACGGACCGTATAACCATATACGACCCATATAGAGGGTGTGAAAATAAGATTTTGGGATCTGGCTTTATTAACACCCTAAAAATATCTCAAGTTTATTTTTTAATATCCGGACATTCACCTGCTTTTATAGAACTATTTTTTTTTCAAAGGCAATTTTTTTAACGACAACCAACAAGAGAACTAATACAAGATTACAAAATATAAAAATAACATTCAGCGGCGAAGCTTGAAAATTTCCACCGAGGGGTGGGAAGTCATCGGACCTAAAAATTATATAAAACCGGGGGTCGAAAACGTATATACCTAGAAAATTCTATACGAAACGTACATACGTAACACTGTTGAGCGAAAAGTTCGGGGGTCGGACCCCCACCCCCCGCCCCTTGAAAGATACGCCCTGATAACATTAATCCTACCACTGTAGTGATTTGTGTCTTGATCTATTTTTTTTATCTATAAGAACCAAAAAGACTTGATATCTTTATAGATTTTCTTCACTTTGGCCGTTTTGTTTAAGAAGCGGGCTTCATTTCTATCCTTTCATATGCTCCAACAAGCAATTGAGATGATGCCATGGATCACTTCCTATTGGAAATCTCCAACGTTCGTTGTTATCTAGAATATAAATCAAGCATATATGTAACCGATAAGGCGCAAATTTGATGAATATTGCACCAACTACCAACATGGTGCCAAATAACCAAGCTAATGCCCATGGCTTTATAGCCTAGTGACATCTTGGGGGCGGGATATGACTTTGGGACTAATAGGTCTTGGTTCAATTCCCACAAGGGGGTTTTCCCATATTTATTGGGTTTCCTCCTAAATTGGTGTATATGCATTATGCCTAGTGGAGATGGATATGATGGTGGTTCCACTGGTGACACGATAATACTCCAGCGGTCCGTCAGTGATCTAAATTTGTCGTTTAAAAAAAATTAACCATGCCAATAATGGGCAGTGGCATGTTTCTTTTTTTCAAAGCTGCTAAAGTTTGGTAAGTGATCCACTGATCCATCTTTGCCCTCCACCCAAGTATGTGACCTTTACTTGGATCCATTTGCTCCATTTCATGATGACAGTCCTGAAAATATTAACAACATTTGATCCATTTCCTTGAACAACATTGCTTTGACAACAACTGAAATCAAAACAATGAATTTCGAAATTTTACTTGATACATGCGTTTTTTAAGTTCATAAATTATTATTACACGTACCTATCATTGATATATCGGTTATCGATCCCCTGCCGAGATATCTGTGAAAAATATCGGTCAGAATACCGGTACCGATAATATCGACGACATTGACCAATATATCACCGATTTTCCCGATATGATTACCTTTTTTCTTAGTTCTACCATTTGTCTTTATTCTTATTATCGCTATTAGTGTTTTAAGTCTTAATTGTTAGTTGTTAGTGTTAAATGCTAGTGTTTTAAGTCTTAGTCAGTTCCCACTTGCTACAATTGTTAGTGTTTTGCAAGTTGTAAAAGGTTAATTTGTTAATGGTAGGAGAATATACTAAATTGTTAGTGTTAAATTGCTATATATATAAGTTTAGCATGATATTAAAAAAGTCCTCATATCTCACCTCAATAACCATTATCCAAATATCGGTCCTTGAATGATATCCGATATTTTACCGCGTTAACTACTTGGACTAACGTCTAATCCCTAATGGACGATATCTGTCGGTAATCACCAAAAAGGTAAACAAAAAAATATAAAAATGATAATCCATCGCTAATTACTGACACATTACAAAAGGATACGATAACCGGCAGAAAATGATTATTACTGACGAATCTACCAACATTCGGTCAAAATTGACGTGATAGCAATAGTTTGATAATATTATGTTTAGTCAAGTCCTATAACGAGTGAAGACCTCGTTTTGTGTTGTTCAGACATGCGCCTAAGGAGAAAGTCTTTGCAGCCGAGGAGGCGAGTGACGTGCCAGCGCTACTAATTGAGTGCAGCACGTAGCTGTGCTGTCAGTAAGAAGGTAGCCGGCGCCTTTCGAAGCCTAAGCCCTTTCTTTTCTAGCGTGTGCTTTAGTTTGATTGCAGCTAGCGCACTTGACTAAGAAGATAGAAAGGATTTTTCCCGCTTGGTTAGTAAAGTCCAGTTTTTGGCCTTATCTTGCAGAAAAAATTGCACCGACAATTTTAATGGTTTGTATAATGTAATACCACTTTTAGAAGTCAAAATATCTATATAAATTTGAGAAACATAATGTAGTCAATAGAAACATCAGGGATCATCATTGTCAATACAATAATATTGAGTTAAAATACTATCCATTTAGAAGTTAAAAATAAAATCTCATTAGGTGACCGACATGGCGTTTTTATGTCTATATTATGCGCTAGATTCTTTTCTTCTAAATGTATACTAAGTTTGGGTGGCGCCCTTTGGTGCCCCCGTCCCTTTTGACTCCAAATTGAGTGTGTTGATTGGTCTATGGGCTGACACATGTAGTTCACACCTTTCCTTCCTTTCACGCCGGTCATTCTACCCACGAGAGCTCCTTTGACGCCCTCGGGGCGGCGCCAGGGGTGCTGGCTAAAGATATTCGTTAGTTAAATACAAAATTGACCGAAAAAGTTTAAAACGGTTAGTATTACATTAGAGATTTACATATAAGTACAAGTTAGAATGCATATAGTATAACTTAAAAGAGCATCTATACTCTCTATAAAAGGAGCTTAGATGCTGACCTCGTTTGCTTACGTGACAAACTATTAGATACGCCACGTAGTCAACGATGATGTCATAATTTGAATAAACAATATAAACAATAAATACCTTAAATAACTATATTTGATTATTATTATTAGTTCAAAATTTGAATTTTACCTTTCAAATTAAAGGTCTACACACAAACATCACAAACACAAACATCAGATCTGCTTTGGACCTTCTCTTCTCCGTGGATCTTCTACTTGGATCTTCCTTCATCACAAACATCAGATCTGCACAGTTAAATCACTGGATCTTCATCGTCATCGACTGGATCTTCACAGTTAATCCTCTTTTAAACTCACTTCTCCCTGCCCTAATTTACGTTTCAACCATTCGAAAGCTATATAGATCTCATCGTATCAATTTTAGTTTATATATGCATCTGTATTGTATGGAAAGTTAATTAATTCGACTGAAATGATATCTGGTCTATCTTGAGCGGCTGAAATCTCACCTAGGGTTACGAAACTTAACCATTAGAGGAGGTTTCAAAATTAGATTTAGGGTTTATAGGTTAGTCGATGTACTGTTATGGGTTTGATGTTGAATATGTGTTTGTGCAGTAGTGTTGAATATGTGTTCGTGCAGTAGTGTGTTTGTGCTAGTAGTGTTTTAACTGTTATGGGTTTGATGTTGAATATGTATTTATACCTCCATTACATGGGTTTGATGTTTGTGCAGTAGTCTTTTTTAATGGTATGCTTTCAAATTATACGATAAAATGTTATTTATTCGAATTATTGTTTACTGTTTGTGCAGTAGTCATTTTTTGATGTTTGTAAGTAGTAAGTAAAAATGTTAATGTGGTCATACCCATAACAATTTAGGTTTGGTAATGAGTATATTAATGCTAATGGTTGAAAGTTTAGGTTTTAATTTTGAATATCACACATTGTATGTTTGTATATGTCTTTTTTAATGGTATGCTTTGATTTTCTTTGAACAATCGAACAGGCTTTGCTGGTGTTGATACTAATCGTTTGTAAGTGTTTAAAATTATACGATAAATTTAATAAGTTTAGGTTTTGTAATGACAATGCATAGAGTGGATGGAGTTTGTTATATGTGATTGAAAGTTTGTAAGTAGTAAGTAATATGATTTGTTTTGTATTCTTATGATTCATTCATTTAAATATATATTATTATTGTTGGTTCTAAAGACTGTTGCGATTACTGCTGCAGACATCGATCCCAAGAATAACAGTCGTTCTTTATTGAAGTTAATCGATGAAGATGATCTTGTATTTTTGGTATGTTTTGTTGTTATTTTTATTTTTACTAAAAAGTAATCTTCATAGTCATTGATACGTTGTGTTTCCAATTACAGGACATACCGTATGATTTTGCGGTATATCGATGGGGAGAAAAATTCCCATATGGTGAATGGGTTAAGATTGTTGATGCTGACAACTTATGGCTTGTCAAAATTGAAAAAGACGTTTCTGGTCCTGTTTTAGGTCATGGGTTTGTTAAATTTGCTAGGGAGAGTGGTTTAAAAAAATGATTATCTGTTGGTCAATCCTTTTGGACCGTCTACATGGTGTATCGATATCTTTAAATCATGTGCTTTGGACAACTCTTTCATCAGTGGCATTAGAGGAGATGATGATTTCATTCTAAGAACTATATATGAAAAAATCACTTTGTTTTATACCAATTTTTATTGTGGAATTTTTTGTTAATTTTATTTGTAAGTAATTTACAGCTCATGGCAGAGAAATACTGGTCACAGTTTTACGGAAAGAGTTATAAAGGTGGATCCGCAACTATTTATGTGGGAGATAGGTTTTGGAAGGTGAAGTTGGAGGCGTTGTCTGACAATTGTGCTTTCACTGATGGATGGTCTAAGCTGCTTAAGGATCTTGCATTAGATAGTTGATGTACTTTTAAATTTACTACGGTTCGATATGAAACTTTTGAGGTGTCGGTTTTTAATCATCATACTGGTATGGAGATGTATTTCAAGAAGGTTGAAATAGTTGTTTTGGATTATCCTATTTATGGAGATGATGGATTCGATCTTCTTCTTGCGGTTAGCGTTATCATTCTTATACGTAATTTTTTAATAATATGAGCTTATCACTTAGTCTGTAATTTAAATCCTTGCTATTTGTGAATATTGTGGTTTTGTAGTCTGAACACAAAGAGAATGTGATGACCAATGACACTGATGTTGATCAAGATGTTACCGTGATGCACTTGGTGACTCTATGTGGCTTTCACAGTTTGAGTCTAACTTTAATGTATGTATACATTATTTTCTATAAGTTTCCATACGTTTAGATTCATATTGTGTTTTCTTCTTATGTTTGTTGTCGTTCTATTCTTTTTTTTGGTAGGATATTGATGACTCGAAGTTTGATCAGCATATAGCCGCTGTAATTGAAATGGAAGCTCTTAAAAACAAGGTAAGGTTTCACATTATGCTTTGATATCGAGTGTATTAAACATACTACTATAAGAGAATTATACTGTCAAATTGTGCTACTATTTTCTGCTTTGTAGTTTAAAGAAGACTGGAATACGAAACGTAAACTTTTTAATGAAAGTTCTGGTGATGGCAATCGGTCTCATGTAAGAGTTTTTACAACCTGTGTTATATATTATATAACAATTAGATAATCCGTGTGCATGAATATATTTTATCATACTATGTTTTTTTTTGTTTTTTTGTTTTTTTGTAGGTTGATCCTAAAGGGAAATCCAAAGTTGTTGAAGATAAAGGCCTTTCCACAAATGTTCTTACTATTTCGATTATATAGTTTCATATTTTTTTATAAATATAATTACAAATTTCGAGAAGTTTTTAAGTTGAAAACCCAGTTGCAGATCGATATTGATAAAAAATTTATTTTCTTTAGGTTGCACCGAAAGGAAGATCATGTGCTTTTGTGTCTGACCAGAAAATGCGTAGTCATGTTATCTCTCAAGTAAGAAAATTATATAATATTTCTTTTCATTATTAATTATTTTTTATGTATGAGTAGAAGTTGTTTATGCCATTTAAAACAATTTACTGTTCACACAACTCTTCTATTTTTTTAAATATTTTTGTTTAGAATAGAAAAATGCCTTCAGCTAAGGACACGTCAAAAAGCTTTTATACAGTTGATCTTCATACGTTGGTTGTACCCAAGGAAAAACATAAGGTGATTTTGATTTAGTGCATTTAACTTAGTTTGAAAAAAAAAACATTCATTTATTATTAATCCTTGTGTATTTTCATTTCTTTAGCCATATGTTAAGTAACTATTTTTTCAAACTTTTAGGGAAACCGAAAACGTATTGCTATAACGCCGGTCATCGATAAGTGTCATATAGCTTATCGTACACATTCTAAGGTTCCGAAGCTTGAGATTCTATGGCTTTTCACAAAATCAGTCCTGGTGAAAATAAACAAGTAAGTATCATTATATTAAATATTAATTTGCTTATTTATAAACTGTTATAATTTTACTTTTTTGTCCCGGTACATTTACACTTATTACGTGTTATTCAAATATATAGGCTAAACGAAAGTGTAACGCATCCACGTCCACAAATGGTGTTTTTGGCCGTAAATGTTCTACGTCCAAAAAGTTGAAAAAATGTTGTAATTCAGTTTACCAAGAAAGCCGAAAGTAGACTGGTAAAGTTTATAGTACCATTTTTATTTTCAACTATTATAACTTAACATACATAATTTATCGGCCAGTCTGTTAGTTAACTTAATCCTTTTTTTATCAGCGTTTATCCACTTGTGTTTCAAGTCATCCGTGTCTGTCTGTTGACAACTTGCACCATGTTACCGTTCAGAATCTCAAATGTGAACTATGTAACTTGGGTACAATAGCAGAGATGTCTGGTAATGGTTTCAGGTATGGTTTATTGAAGTGGACAGCTTTCTTGAAATCTAATCACATCGAGTTTGGCTCCACTCTTTTCTTTACTTACGTCAAGTCTTCTAAGCAATTGCTGTTGAACAAAGTCGTACAACGGATTATAAAGAAAAGAGGGCGTGCCTGAATGATGGTATTGTGTTTTTGTCATATGGTTAATCATGATACTAGATGTGGTTTTTTGGTTTCTTGGTCTTCATCCTTAGGAGATAGTATGGATAGTTGGTTAGTGTGTTCTTTTGATAGTATGGAGTTTGTTGTTCATATGCTGATGTGGTTAGTTGGTTAGTATTACCGTCTGAACAATTAGTAACTAAACAATGGTCTTTTGTATGAAACTTGAATGTTTACTTGTGGTGTTTATTTTAGTGGATAACACAATTTTGAATGTAGTTACGTTATAATATCGATGTATATAATCCGCCAACGAGGCTTTAAAACATTTTGGTCAATGTGAATAACTATGTTCTTATTGTTTGTCAATGTTAATAACTAAACAATAAAATGCGTATGATTGTCCTTCTTATTTGCTACAATAACCATTTTAATCACCTTATTGGTTTGTTAATATTTGCTTGATCATTTTACAAAAACTACTGTCTGGTATTATTTTTGTTAAACTTATGTGTTGATAGTTTTAACCATTTATAATGAAAGTTTCAAGTTGTTACATATTTTCTAAACCATATAAGGTAAAGAAAAAAATAACTACATACATATATTTTTATTGTAAAATTCATCCTTATTTAATTTTTATTGTTTACTTTTTTAAGAATGTAATTATTTATAGTACTGATATAGGTATTTTTGGGGGAAAATTCCATGTAACTCAAACAAATAACAAGGAAACAATGATAATTAATTTCTGTCAATACATATTATGAAATATATATATATTGGATTATTAAAATTTTTGGACCTTAATCTATATATTATTATGTGACTTTATAGTTAGACTGAATTGTTTATGGAAAAGGACATGGAGGACCATGTATAGATGATTACTATACAAGTGAATATTAGACACAGTTTGATATAAATATGATATGTGTTGTTTTTGTTGGTTATTTTAAGCTACTTAGATGGATGGCTATAAATTCGGATTTTCACGTTAATTCTTCTTAGATGGATGGCTATAACTTTGTCAGGATATTGATTTGCAGCTCACAAATCTTGTGATTTTATGTATTATTAGTTGATTAACAGTTGAACTGATCGTATATAATATAGGTTAAATAATTACTTTCCTACACTAATTGCATTAGAAAGGGATAAGTTAGCTTCTGTTCCTTCATTTGGTGGTGGCGCTGCACCTGAAGTTGCTGCTGCTGAGTAAAACAAGGTTGTAGAGAAAGAAGAGTCAGCTGGCGTAACCTCTCTTCTTATAAAATCTTTGGGTTTCAATTGTTTATTTGATGATCTTCATTGAATTTCAGGGGCGGCTGTATATGTTCTTAAGTCTGACAGAATGGCCGATTATACAGTGATAGCTCAATCATTGCTAAACATTTATGTTAGTCAATCTAATTTTAACTGCATAGATGTGATGTAATTGACATGATTTTAAACTATGTTCGGAAAAGTAAGCTTGCGGCGTCATGATCTCAAAAAGGCAGCTTGAGGCGCTGTTTTTTTGTTTGAGGCATCGCTTTTTGCTGAGTTGATACTTTAAGGAGCCTGTTGTATGAGGCGTTTGAATGTACATCTATTTTTATATAACATATTAACCTTATCTATTTGCAGGACTCTTACCTTCGCGTAAGAGTGTGCAATACATCGAACAGGTACATCATGATGGCCAAATATACCCTTACTCTCTTATTTGAAAACAAGCCTGAGATATCCAGATAGTTGTTTAATTTTGGAAAATATAAAAATGTTTTTTTGAGTAAGCCTATTGTTTCAGTTTGAGTTACGTATTTTTTCTATTTTTATGAGGAATTATGTAAACCTATGGCCTATTCAGTCCAAGTTATCGTTCTTAGATGATGCAATGTTGGAAAGATAGGGAGGTTACAATTTTAGCTCTTGGTGCTATAGGTGAGGGTTGCATGAATGCTCTCCATACTCATCTAACTAAGGTGAGCCCTATGTTTAAATGTCATATAGTTTGAGGTTTGCTTTCATGACCTGATATTTGTGTTTTCGGATATGTTTCAACGTAGTTCAGGGCCAGGGTTGGTGACCAAAGAAGGTGATTAATAGGGGGACCAGTGGTTATACTAAGAGCAACTACGGTAGCAGGTGATGGTAAGTGCTTGACTTCCTAAAAATTTCTATGAATCACTTTTCGGACATAATTTGATTCCATCGTAAAGATGGAAGACAAAGCAAAGAAAATTGTAATTTCAATAATGCAGTTATAAGTAATTTTAGGATTTATGTCCGAAAAAAATATTTAGTTATTTGCTTAGTGACCACACAGACTCAGGTGTGTTGCTTTCAGGTAGCAATTAGGATTATATATTTTTTTGGACTGCAGGGCTATAGCATTATGTAATCATGGATTCGGGCATCTCTTTAACTCTGACATATCTTTTGGGTCATCAATGTATAATATTTTTATTATATCGTCCGAGTGGTCCGTAATTAGTACTAGGAAACTAATTATTTAACACGTAACATACCCTATGCTGCAGGAAAGATTCTACTATAAAATACGAATTGTGTTGAACTTCGAGACCCCACTAATAACGAGCTTGTGTTATCGCTTGGTAGCAGTTTAATATTATAGGTTGATTCAAGGTACTACATCATTATTTAATACTACTACATTATATATATAAGCCACCAAACCTAATTATATGAGAGGTAAACATCTTTTAATTTGCATTTAAGCCGCCTTATGTTAATGCTTCTCATCTGCAGCTCAAAAATCTCAATCTGAACAGCTTGAGATTTTTTAGCCGGAAATGAGAAGCACTAGCCTAAGGCTGCTTAAATGCAAATTAAAAGATGTTTACTTTCCGTATATTCAGGTTTGTTGCCTTATAAATAATACATGGATTTTAAATAATGATGTAGTACCTTGATTAAACTCGCACCATGTAAAATGGAAGGAATCGTCCTGCAGCAGCCAATTCTTTAGTGGAACTGAACAAATCATTATCACAAATACGAGGAGCTATGCAGATATCTCGTAAGTTAATCGGTTTACCATTCCATTTCTACACTTCTAAATCTAGCTTAGATATGTTCGCTTCAAACTACCTGTTTTGCGTTTTGAAGTGAAACTTCATTCTTTTGGTATGTTGTAGTTTGTATAACGCGGTATTTGGATGCTGCCGTTCCCGTTGCCTTTGCTGCCCCTGCCCCTGCCCCTGATACTACAGCTTAGCTTTTTTACTTTCGTTAGTTAAAGTTTAATGAACATAGATGTATGAATATTAAAAATGTTTTTTGATAGGAATACATATGGTTTGGAACTCTGTTGATTTGAAATATATTGGTTTGAAACTAAATGAAGTATTAGATAATATATTTTTAATTAATGCGTTTTCTATGTTAGTGAAACTGTGACCATGTTTTGTGGGTTCGTTTTGCTTCTCTTGTGTCTAAACTTAATCAGTCCACAAGTTTAATGTATTCTTAAGTATAATGCTAATGTAAATTCACTGAATAATTTCAAATCATATTTTATATATTAATGTAGACAAAAACTTATATCATTGTACTTATAACACTAACAACAACACGTCCATAGTTATAACAAACGTAGAGAAAAATTAATATCATTATAGTTCACGTCATATTTTACATTCGTAACATAGTAATTATAATTTTTTGTCCTAACACATACTGTAATAAATAAGCTTTAGTAAAGATATATAGCTAAACGCCAAGAATTTAAATGGTATATTATAATATGTTTTTTTAGTATTTTATTGCGATCGTTATTAAACATACCCGTGTGTTCACACGGGTACTACTAGTATAAAAAGAAGGTACATCAAATAATGACACCACACCACTAACCACTTTGCGTTGTTGGGAATTAAATTAAAGTGCAATGTGTCAATATAATGGAATGATTAATTCGGGAGTAATTGAGAGAAATGTGTCACTAACCACCTACTTGTCGTCCAGGGGGGATCCAGGTTAAGCGCAGGGTGGGCGGACACACCCCTTGAAAATAAAAATTTAGTGTATTTATTTGGCAAAAAACCCGACTGCACCTTCTGAAAATATGCTTGAACCACTCATCCGCACCCCCGGCAAATAATTTCTGGGTCCGCCACTGTTGTCGTTTACACCAACATTCGTCACACTCGCTCAAAACACACTTATATATATTGGTCCGGCTTGGTCAAGTGTCAAAAAAGCCTTTTATGAAATGGGTTAAATGTAGAGGGATATCTCAAAAACTACAATTTTGTTTCACTGTAAGACCATCTGTAGTGATCCATGTCTAGAGGCGTGGATATATTGATCCAATTCAGCAACATATATATCTGTGTGCATAGCAACATACGTAAAAACGCATGTGCGGCAATGGGCGTGGAGGGGGAAGGCGTGCTTCTAACCACCCATGAAGAGCCAGAGGGGGAAGGTGTGGTTACCACGCCTTGGACGTGGACCACTACAGATGGTCTAATGAAAAAGCACAACACTAAAAATTTAAAGCGATTAAATTCACCAACCGCAACTGATCACATGTCTCCCTTTGAAGTGCAAAACTGAAGCAGTTGAACTGTTGCTACAACAAAATTTAAGATTTCCATTTAAGAGATTAAAGTACAGAAAACTAAACAATACTATTTGTCATTATTCAGCGTTGAATCCCACCTTGTGATTATAGATTTGCTTGCTACTTTCTTTCTCAAAATATTCTGCTCTTTTGCTTCCTTCTCCATTGTTACTGAGAATATGATGAATTTTGCACTTCTGAAACAATCGAAACATATAGCAGCGTTTGATGCCCCTAGATAGAGACGCACAAATCAGGTTTTTTAAGATCCAAAAAACCGTGTAGTAACCGGGTCCGGGTTTGGTCAACAAAGTCAAGAACCGGGTAGAGTAGGAATCGGTTCCAGGTACGACCGGGTTTTGACTAGGCTGGCCAGGTTTTTTCGAGTTTTGGCCGGTTCGGGACGGGGACCTGGATGAGGTGGAACCGGGTTCGGTGGTTCCAGGCCGGGTCCGGTTTGGTTTCATTTTCTACACCCAGGTCTGGAACTGGTATGTACATGTGGGTCGGGTAGGGTAGGAATCGGTTCTGGGTCGGGTTCGGAGCCGAGTATTTGTGCATTTCTACCCCTAGAGACCAAGAAGAACCGTGCCTAATTTTTTGTTTAATAATCTGGTAACCCAATTTCGTATGGGCCTTCATGTTGGATTAAGTAGGGGAGTAATGTAATGGGATTGATATAAAGAAAAGACAAAGAAAATGCAGATTTTGATAAGAACAATGATCCACTCTTTTTATTATAAACCAGAAATTGGACTTAACTACAAAGACAACATGACCTATTATTGTAACACCGGCCTCCCAGAATGGGCTCTAGAGAGTGTTACGCATTGGATATACAAAACACATAGTAACCAAAGAATTCACAGTTTGATTACACTTTAAAGTTTGTTATACATCTATATGTAATACAATATATTACATCAGTTTAACTATACTAGATATCTAAGACTTCAGTAGCCCTATCCCCTCAACCCCCATAAGCTAGTCTGTTAGTCTCCAATCCCTGCAATCACATGGCACCAATGATGTTTGCCCATAAAAATATTTGGGACTAAACATAATGCTAGAGATATATAAATTCAACTAAAAGACATATGAATCAAGATTAAAAATCCATTATTGTGATTCTTGAGGACAAGATCTCTTCGCAAAGAAAGCAATGGTGCATAGTGGCACAAATGGTAATCCAAATAGTAAGAGAAAGATAATCTTTAAATAAGTTTGTAGAAGAGAATCATATGATGGTGCTCATGTGTTGAGAACTTTGAATCGAAATAAATACATCCATATGGGTACACCAAACTAATCCTCGTTCAATCGACATGGGTTCTCATACTCGTAAATACGCTATAAAGAGCCATATGGGTGAATTTTTTGGCTACCATGGTGCAATAGTAGCCAACACTCTCACTACTCGTAGCATTGTCTTTAAGTGAACTAAAATGTTACTACATTATTGACGAAACCTATACATTTAGATCTATTAATCGTGTTGTTTTAAATCTTTGTTACTTATTGTTTAGCATTTCATCGTGTTTGATTGTAGATATTTTTAAAGATATTTGAGTTGGTTCTAAGTAGAACTCTTATTTTGTTGTGTTTGTTTCTTTAAGTTTTTGGTAATTTTAATAGTTGATAATCGTTACGGGTAGAACTCTTATTTTCTTTTGCTTGTTGTTGGTAATAATGTAATATTTTCTTTGAGTATTCTTTACAATTAAGTAATTAGTATTTATATATTTATTAACTAGTCAACTCTATATTTGTAAAGGGTGCAGTAATTTGGAAATAATGTGCAATATAGCAAGCAAACAATTTTATCAAATTCTTAAAAAAAAACGTGTGCCAAGATAGATTTTTCTGAACAATCAACAACATTTTATTGCCAAAAGGTAGGTAGACGCTGGAAGTCTCAAAAAGTACATTGTGCCAAGATAGATTAAATTATTTAAGATGAACATGGAAATAATAGCTTCAAACTCATAGTGAATATTGATCATGATTTGACTTCCAAACGAGTTAAATCTTAAAATGCAAAAGGGCAGAAGAGCCATCAAGTCCTTTTGCCCTAAAGTATTCTACATGTTCTTTCAGTGTTGCGTTTCTATATTTGGCAGGAGTATCTTCTGAAAGTAGCTCTGTGATTGGTCCATACACCTTTGATATCGGAATTGCACCAGTGGTAAAGAATGACGCCACTGATACTCTTGGCCCAACCTTGTTTGCCACCACTTTGTGTCGCGCACTCACAAACTTGTCGTTAGTAATCAACTGCAAAATTCCAATGAATTTATTTTAATAAACTATGGTTTTTAACTTCTAAGCCTAAATCTTTGTTTCAAATATATTTGACTCCAAATTTAATATTTTTACAACAATCTTAGCAAGTTTGAGATGCCAAGTTTGTACAACCACCAAAACGTTAATGAGGCTTCAAACTCTAAGAAAGATATACCTGTAGAAAATCTCCAGCGTTCACTACAAGAGCACCTTTAATAGGAGGAACGTCAGTCCATTGATTCTGATAAAAGATCTTGAGGCCACCAATATGATCTTGTAAAAGAATCGTGATGAAATCGTTGTCAGTGTGCCCTGGGGTTCCAATTGCTAATTCAGGTTGCGGACAAGGAGGATAGTAATGACCAAGAACAGCAAGCCCATCAGCACATCCCATGTTCAAAAGGTGATTGGGGTCAAGCCCAAGACCCTCAGATATCAACTCGAATAAACAAGTCCCGAGTTTCATTACTTGTTCTGTGTACTCCAGCAAAATATCTCTACAAGTATAACAAAATTAAACAAAGATATCAATGATTAATGATTAACCCCTGATAAACATATTTATAAGTTGTTATTAACCGACAATAGAAGTTTTGCACGTCAAATTTGGTTTTGCTTTGAGCCTTAACCAAAACCAAAACTTATGGTTAAGGTATTTGGAAAATCGATCAGTTTTGGTTATTAGTGGTTACTCGGTTCAATCGGTTAACCATGGGGTGAACCAGCGTAAACCAGTAAAATAAAATTTTAATTAACCCATGAAAACTTAAAAAAAAACTAAAAAAAAAAATACAAACAACGTGAAGCACACAAGGCCTTTTTTTCTTAAGCCAATCAATCATTTCAGGCAAGTTTACTTTCTCACTCTATGAGATGAGCATATCTTTTTAAAAGTAGCTGATGCTATCAAGAGTTTCTATTATATCTTCTGTGAAAATTTTAATTTTGTTTTTGAATAAAAATGTTACTTCTGCTCTATTTTGGATCAGTGATTATTTTAAATTAACTTAACTTTTTTAAGTTTAAATCTGAAACTTCAACTTCAACTCTAAGAGACATATATCTTTACTAAGTGTAACTGGACTAATGTGTGCAATGACTATGAAAATGTCTTCTAATCTATTTATTTGACCAATATAAAATAACTTGTGAGCACAGGACACTATTAGCGTGAGTATTTACAAATGTAAGGAAACTAGTTTGAATCCTGTGCTTTGTGACGGACAAAATTTGAGTGGTATTGACACATTCATTATAAACAATTTCAAATGTTATTATATTAAAAAGTATGTAGTTAAATTTAAGTTGTATAAAAAAGTCTTTATGAAACATTAATAATTTATAAAATTGAATTAGTAATACAATACATACCCATAAGACGGTAGCCTATACATACACATACTTTTTAATATACAGTATTTATTAAAAAAAATAGTTTAACCATCAGCATAAATAACTGAACTTGTGAAAAGAAATTCTACGTTGATTGATGAGACGAAAATATTTTCACTACACTACCAGATCAGATTACCATTTTTCTCTCGGTTTTTTTTTATTTCATTCATTATATTGCTTTCTAGTCTTATTGTTTCTAGTGTAAATAAAAAAAAAGATACAAACTAAAAATAATATAGTTTAAGATTTAAAAACTAAAAAGATTATATATTTTCAAATTTCAAACTGATTATTCAATAAATTTTAGAATAAAATATAGTTTTTTTTATTTTTTTTAATTGAAGAACCATGTCATTACGTACTTTTTTTTTGCCATATCATATTAAATATTAGACAAGTCTAATAAAACCTGAGACATTATCATTGGAAACCTTAAATAGTAAAGCAATATAACATCAAATTAAACTTAAACGACTTTAGAGAGACAAAAAAAAGTTCCAGTAGCTTAACTAGAACAATTAGCAAACTTGATAACATTTCTACAAAGTTATCCCATTAATTAAAGTCCAAAAAATGATAGTGCACTGTACTATACAAAATATTAATTTAAGTAGAAAATTGATTCGGTTCAGTTAATTTGATTACACAACATATCAAAACCACACCATAAATTTTGGTTAATTGGTCATGCCTTAACCAAGCCATCGGTTAATTCAGTTCAGTTCATTCTATTCGGTTAAGTCTGTTATTTCAATTACATGTTATTTCAATTACAGTTCGGTTATTAACCGACTAGTTATATGACATGTTTCAAATACTAATATTTTGTAGCTGGTTTGCTTAAATTGGTATGTATAAACTTAAATATTATGAAATATGGTTACGTGTTTTTTAAAATAATTTTTCTGTGAAAAGTTGGGACCAAAATTCCTATAAATATGTTAAACAAAGTATAAATTTTGTGATGTTAATAGTATATATTATGATTAGAATTTGTAGATTTGGTTATTATGCTGATCATGTATGTGTTTCATATGGATAGTTGGAAGGAGGATCCTGTGCTACAAAAGTTAATACGAAAGTTGTGACAACATATGTAGCATATATACTATAAATGATAGTTACTGTAATTAGTGAAAGGAAAATATTGAATGGATTAAAAAGTAAAACCTGCAAGGTGGTGGCAACTCATGTGGTTGAGGAGGGTTAGGAGCCATGGTGCAGTAGAAGGTGTCTCGCCAGTTAGTCACCGGTGCAGCATACAAGTCAAAGTTGCTGTTGTACTCAACCCTAGTCTTATCCCTCATATCCCTTGCATACCACTTCTTCTTCTCCTCAGTCTCTTGCTCATGAAAATCTATCACCCCTTTCATCATCTCCTCCAAAACACTAATTGGGATTCCATGATTCACCAACTGAAAGAATCCCCAGCTCTCCGACGCATCCTTCACTTGCTCGATCACCTCTTTTCGTCGTATGGGATTGTTATCGATTCCTTGGAGGTCAATGGTTGGAAGAGTTAGCTCGGGTTGTTTGGAGTTGAGGTTTTCGGGTGAAGGTAGATGAAATATTCTAGGGATTTCGGTTATTCCGGCATCAACAAGTCCTTTGACGCCGGTTTTGGTTTCGTCGAACGCCCTTAGCTCCGCTTTCCGGTCATAGTCCGGTTGGATTAATGCATAGGTACCATTGAGGGCCATCTTCTTTGTGTTTTGGATGACAGAAACCTTATGATAAATAAATTGTGGGAGTGTAGGATGAAGTGTGTAACGTTTATATAAATAGTATTACCGGTATAACAACCATAAAAGTCCACTATATATATTTTTGTTTAACACACGTGGATATATTCACCTTTTTAAAACTAAGATTATGTAAAAGGATGTCTCTAATTATCATCAGAGGTGGCTTCCTTTTATATTGAAACTTTCTTCTTCTTCTTGGATTTAGATCATCATAGTTATATGTAATATATTATGTTGTATAATATATATTAAATTACATCATAAAATTGCCATCATGCTATTATCTATAATTTTATAATATTAATAGTGAACCTCACATGAGTTCTTCCTCACCTTAGCTTTCTTTTTAACTTTTTTTTTGCTTTGCTTTTTGTTTGAGTTTTAATTTTATTGTTGAATTTTCTTGATTTATAAATTTAAATCGACTAACATATGGATAATATTATTTGGACATTAAATGCATCAACATAGAATCTTTATATGTTTTTTTAATACCATAATTGTCAGAATTGATTTTTTTACATCAATAGTTATTGCGTGAAAATTTTCATTAATTATATATAATTCATTTTGGATATATCACGCTTTAAATCCATTTGTATTTGAAACTTTCAATTTAAAATAGAACTACGATCCAAACATATATAAAAATACGCACGTCACAATGATATACTCGAAACTTTATGAAACATTATATTATGTTATAAAAAAACAAAAATGATAAACGGGGTTACTTTATATGAAAAACGAAAGCATGAAACATCTCTAATGACATGTACGTTTGTGCTTTAGTTATTTTGATGTTTCTCCTTACCTTGAAATTTTTTTCTTTCTTTTTTAATTCAATTAGAATTGATTTTTTTTTGTTACATCAATAGAATTGAATTTTTTTATTATGTTTTTTAAGTTACAAAATAATGTGTTTTTTATTTGGGTTCGATGTTGATAATGTAGCCGTTGCAACCGGACACATGAATATATCGTTTTAGTCATATACAAATTTATGTTTTGGTTATTCTCTTTCACTTACCATACCGATACCGACCGAACTCCTATCGGGTCTCCGCCGCAATGCGCGAATGGAAACTTACTAGTAACTAGTATTAAGCACCCTCTCGTTGCGACATGTTAATGCGAAGAAACTAAACCGAAATGTAAAACATATAAAAGAATAACTAAGTAGCTCTAGGACCTGCGCGTTACGACGAACCTATCAAATGGGAAAAATAGACGACGGAAAAAACATTTAACAACACACGTACGTTGCTTCGTGTTAACTCGCAAAATTTAGAACAGAACGTAAAACGAAAATTTTGCGAAAAAATGAAAAGCATAAAGTATCAAAATTGAAAGTAAAAACGTTGTGAGGTTAAATTGCAAAAGATGAAAAGTTTTAGAGCCAAAAGTAAATAAATCAAATAATTTTGGGTTAAAAGTAAAGATGAAAATTGTTGGGGTTTAAAGTCAAAAAAATCAAATAGTTTTGGGTTAAAAGTAAAGAATCTAATAGTTTTAGGTTAAAAATAAAATTCAATTTTTTTTGGAAAAAACCCAAAGCATAAGTTACAACACCCTTATGCTTAAACATGTTAAAAATTATAATATTGGGTAATTAGTTGAATAAATGAATTAAAATACAAACCATAAATTTTGGGTAGTTAGTTGAGTAATGAGTTAAAATACAACTATGAATTTGAATTTGAACTAGATTCATTTGGTGTTTGGTGTAACAACTCCAATTTTCGTTATTAATTTGTTTCTCAATTATTCATTTGTACTCTCGAGATTCGAACTATAAGAAAGTTATCTTAATTAAATTATGATTGAATTACAGTTATATCGCACCTTATCGCTTAATAAACGCATCGCCAATCAAATCGCAATTACAACTAACTATGCTATTGTACGAGCCAAGTGTGTTATTGTTTAATAAACACGTGTGCCATCGCATCACTTATCGCATCGCATCGCAAATTACAGTTAATTATGTGGTTTTATGTTATTTATGTGTTATGTGTGCTTATGATTATGATTACACTCGCTATCGCATCGCTCTCGCATATTCGAGTCGCTAACGCTTAATATAACTATCTAATACGAACCGAATCGCCGAACAATCGATAAACGGACGAAAAACAAAGAAAACCCAACATTTGGGTCAAGTTCGCTCGAACTTGGTGTTACCATGTTCGGCCGAACTTTACTGGCCAACACTAACTGTCACACCCCGACCCGCAGCGGAAAAGGTGATCGGGGCATAATTGGGTTATCATCAAAGCTCATGACATTTATTATATGTTTCATATTCATTAATACACTTTAATGGAAATTTACAATAAATGATACAACATGTTCTATCTATCAATCTAAGCTTCTTGGTTCTCTTCTAAGGCATATCTTATGTTTTCCTTGCTTCAACCTGTTTACCTGTATCATGTGTAAAAAGGTTTTTGGATCAACATAATGTTGGCGAGTGAATCCTATGGAAAACATTTGAACAAGTTTATCCAATTGATTATAAATAAGGTGCATACCACATATGAGTAAATGTAGATGTAAATTTCTTCACACAACACATAATATTGAATATTGAATGCACAAACACCAAATAATTGTTTTGAGGCACGCGTTGTTCGACTCGTCTCCCACGAGGAACTGATGGGCCTAATGAATGAGTTTTGAGGCACGCGTTGTTCTTACGAACTGATGGGCCTAATGTATGAGTTTTGAGGCACGCGTTGTTCTTACGAACTGATGGGCCTAATGTATGAGTTTTGAGGCACGCGTTGTTCTCGTCTCCCACGAGGAACTGATGGGCCTAATGAATGAGTTTTAAGGCACGCGTTGTTCTCGTCTCCCACGAGGAACTGATGGGCCTAAATAATTTGCATACAACTTTGACAATATGTAATACATCACAACCAATAATAGTTACATTCTAATTTAGTTCATAAAATGGTATAGCACAAATTTGCATAAGAGAATTAGTTTAAGCGACACATGATACACCCCAAAACATGAATAAAAAGGGGAGTTTGTAAGAATTCACTCACATTGGGTGCGTTCGGTTGATGAGGTTGAATGCACGCGAAATGGTGTTAACCACGAGTGAAATTAACCTAGATAAATCGCATTATGGTTTGGTAAGTAAACGGGTTTTATCAATCTATTTTAGTAGGATTGTTGGGTGTATTTTTGTGAGTTTGAGGCTATTTTCTAACCTTAAAAATGTTATTTTTAAGTATTTTTAATTGATTTTTAAATAAAATAATTAAATAAAAAATAATAAAAAAATATTTTATTTTTGCTACAGTAGACTTTTGACCGTTGACTTTGACTAACGTTGACCGGTTCGAAGGCATATATTGTGCGCTGGGTGAGTCTCGAACCCGAGACCTCCCGTACGCGTGCACGCAGCTCTACCAACTGAGCTACGTGTCTAACCCGTCATATATCCGATTTTAATTACATATATACATTAATTAGATTTAAACAGAAATCACTTTATTTTAAAAATGAATTAAATCACAAAACCGGTGCGCTCCACAGGTCTCGAACCCGGGACCTGTGGGTTAGCGGACACACACTCCACCGCTGGACTGTGTGTCGCACTTGGTTATAAACTCGGTTATCAATATACTTAACATATTCTTAAATCAACCCGGTTCAGTTTGCTGAAAAAAAGAATTTTTATCAAGGCGGCGTGTGAGGGACAATACTCGAACTCGTGACCTTAGCTTTAAAAGTGCACACAGTCCACCGCTGGACTGTGTGTCTAACCCGTTAAATAACTTGATTTTAATTATACTAAACCATTACCGTAACGTCGTCTTCTTCACTGGTTTTCACCGGAAGTGACGACTGACGGATTCGAATGTTGATTCAAGTTTCTTTAGTGTTTTATGATCAATTACAGTCGAGATAAAAGTAAAAAGGGAAGGAATTAGGCGTGAGATGTACCGGCTGTTTCTCCTCTGTTTTCCGGCAGAACTCCGGTGGCAGCAAGTTCTTCCGGCGACGAGTCTCTTGCAGCAGAGAGTCTTCCGAAAGGTTACAAAGGTTGTGGGTGACTTCGGTGAAAGTTTAGGGGGTTCAGTAAGCTCAGAGATTACTGATACGGTTTTCCGGCGAAGTAATAAAAATTTCCGGCGAGTGAGTTTTCGCCAAGAAAAGGTGCGATTTGAGTGTGAAAGGTTTCTGGCGAGTTGAGGGTGTATTTATAGGGTAGTATTGAGATGAATGGGGTCTGAATTCGGTCTCAATTCGAAGTCAGCCGTTCTCCGGCGGTTACAGCTGATGTCGCGGGTTCAGACGTCGGTTATAACCGTTGTGAGAGTTAATTCTACGGTTATTTTGAGCGAAATCGTAATTAAACGGCGAAGTCGTCGGGATTTCCGACGACTGCTAATTTGGGCGCAAATTACTGAATTTTGACTTCTGAACTTGAATATTTGAATTAATTGATTCTTGTTATTACCATAAAATCAAAGCGGCGGAGCGGTTGTTTGGCTGAGGGATAAGTGTTTGGTTTGAACCGGTACAGACCCGAGTTCGAAACCCGGCATGATTAAAACATTTTTATTTTTTTATTTTTATCAGTTTTTTCAAAAACTAAATATATATCCCCGCATAATAATTGATTACGGATCGTTTAAAATTATTTCGGGCATTTAATTCGCAACGAAAATTTTGACTGACTGTTCGGTTGATAAACGGAGCGGGTTTGGTAAATCCGTTTTTTACGGATGTTACACTAACTCTCATCCTTCCCCCAAGTTCGGCTGAACTTGACTTGCTTTCTCAGAATCCTCAACAAGTTCGCCCGAACTTGCATGAAATCATGCAAGTTCGACCGAACTTGACTCCCACCAGCTCACTTTTTGTCTTCACCTATAAATACCCAGCCCCATTCTCTCATTTAAACTTGCTGCAACTTCGCCCAGAGCTTTCAAAACCCGAAACCCTTTGTTTCCTAAGTAAGATTCAACCCGATTTCAACTATAATGATGTTCAACAACGTTTTACAACGGTTTACAACGATTTTGTACAAGGTTTTGCCTTCGTTTTCAACAAAACTCTTCTGTTTACGAAAATCTTCATCTTTTACGAAAAACTTCTGTTTTTTTTTTCACTCAGATCTATACTAGATCTGAGTAAGACCTTTCAAAAACATTGATTTCTATACAATATTCGGACTAATGACGTATGTTTCGTTCACTTTTGAGTGGAATGAGGCGTTGTCAAGCAAGATCTCAGATCCGGAAGCACAAGGACGAAATCGTCACTTTACACAAGCTGGACTAACCCGTAAGAACCATCAAGTTCGCCCGGTTTAGCCTGAGTTTCTGTAAAATGGCTAAGTTCGCTCCAAAAGACCTCTCCAGCCTAAGTTTTACTCAGTGGCTTAAGGTTGGAGGGATGGACATTTGATTTCCTCAGCAGACGACGCGAAAACGCGAGATTTTGGACACGAAAACATCAAGTTCGCTGAGATTTACCTATTTTCCAGCAGCACCTAGGTCTAGCAGCACTTGGAGGGATGGACACCGAACTTGGGTCAACTTTTCAGCAATTCTTCACAAGTTTCGCCCGAACTTGTCTAGTTTCTTAGGAAACTATACAAGTTCGCCCGAACTTGCCTTTTCAGTGAACATTTCTCACAAGTTCGCCCGAACTTGTATAATCTCCTTGGAAATTAGACAAGTTCGCCCGAACTTGTCTGAAACTCAGCAGAATCAACATAAGTTCGCCCGAACTTGTATGATTACATACAAGTTCGCCCGAACTTGTCCTCTGCCCATTCCAAACTTAACCGTTTCAGCATTTCGGAGACTGATGCACTTCCGTTCGCGTATGCAGGCTGATCCGGCACTCCTCTTCACCTCCCGACAGTCGTCTACTCTCTCCTAAACTCACCCACAGTGAGTATACTTGAACCCTTTTACGCTTAAATGCACTTTTGGGTGTCACATATGTTCGTATATCAAAAACACGTCAAACAGCTCTCAAACGCTTATTTGCAACCCGCTGTTACATGATTATACGTGAAATCTGTTGAATTGTATGTATTGCTTGATTGCTTGTACGCTACCCTTAACATGATAGTATACTAGAGGTTGGCCCGCCACCGGAGGCCCGGGGTTGTTAAGGCTCACACTTTTATTTCGGCTTTATTTTCTCTATTAGGATGTGAACGTTTGTTTGCATGCCTCGATTAATCGCGGTTTGTTGGTTTGCATGAATCTAAGTAGTTACATAATTCACGACTATTACGTATGTCATGCAGTGTATGCTAAAACGCTTTTATGTCTATATTGTATGCAAAACTCGTATGCTCACCTTTATTTAATTGTATTGACGTTTTATTTTAACATATGTGGCAGGTTGAGGATTTTGCTTTGGACGCGTAGTTGAGATTTTTGCTTTAGAAACGCTTGTAATAAATCTAGAGATTTTAAATTAGAATTTGTGTTATGAGAATTTGATATTCTGTAATGTTATTTGAGGATTGTATGTTGAAAGTATGGGATTTTGACGTTTAAATATAGTCGTTGGAATAATGTTACGGAATTTCTCGTGATATAATCTGGTTCGCTTAGTGCCGCGCCCCGATGATTCCGCCATCGGTTGGGGTGTGACATTTGGTATTTTTAAATTTTTATATATATAAATCAAGTTTGAGTGGTAGGAAATATTAATATTTTATGTTTATAAATCAAGTTTGAGTGGTAGGAAATATTATTATTTTATTTTTATGTTTATAAATCAAGTTTTGAGTGGCAGGAAATATTATGAGCTCGGGATAGACTCATCAATTATTTATGTCTTATTATATTTGTATTTATAGCTATTTTTATTCACATATATAGTTATAATAATATATAAAACATATTATATATATATATACATACGTATATATGATTTACCTTTAAACTATGATGTTTTTTGAACGATTTAAATTACATCAAATCCTTCTTTGGCGGGACTCGAAACCTTAGCCTCAACGGGACAACGCCTTAACTCAAATTATGGATTATATTTTTATACTTATAAAATTGAAAGGCTTCATTATACTCGTGAACTAACGAGAGTTTGAAATATGGCACTTTAATTGGTTAAAAAATGTGTTGAAATTTAGGTTTGAGTTTTGTTTAATTTATCTAATTTGAAGAAACATATTTACATTTTGTTACCCTTGTATGTAATTGCATTAGATTAAGCGTGTATGTTTATTTTAGTGCAATTATTAAAGTTATGGTATCACAATGGAAAGATATTATAAGTTTATAACAAGTGTAAAAATATGTTTTAGCCCACTGTGCCTATAAATATAAAGAAATTGGATGAGATAATGTTTTTGTTTGAAGTGTAATTCGACCATGTATCAAATACAAAAACGGATCAACATACTCATCCAATTTCTTTCTAACATATATCAGCACAGATTGAGGAAAGACGAAAGTGTATATGATACAAAGTAACTGTTAGGGATTTTGGTATCGCAACACACATACAAAACGAACAAACTGCAAGAGAAAAAAAATGAAAATGAACTCGCGAGATTTAGGAGGGTCGTTCTAGACTGATCTACTACGTCCACGAGTTGCAACCATGATACTCTTATTGCTTTCTGCACCACTCTTGATGAATTACAATGTATAAGACGTGAATATATAGAGACTGTACTAGGTTTTCTAACTTAATTAACAAGAAAAGATACATGGGCTAATAGTAAAAGATTAGGGTCTGCCCGACTGCCTTGCGATCTCCATATAGGCCCAAACTGATCTGCACTTAAACGATCCCAATCAAGATTTCACAAACCCAACAATAACAAAGCCGATCCAAGAGTTGACATACTCGTATACGGAACAAACTGTTGAAGGCAAATGAGCTAGAAATTGTTCAACTTAAAACGTGCATAACTTTTTCTCCTTTTTGCCACATCACTGAGCGAGACCCTAGACCCCTAGGTCTCAGTTTCTCAATCTCGAGCCCTGATTTTGATTTCAGGATCACATTAGAAACTTTAGTAAAGTATTAGATTTACATATAAAAGAGGGTTGATGACCACATGAATTCCAAGAATGAAGAATCAAACAATTGAAATGACACAGTTCTTGTAATAAATAAATTATCTCCAGTGGTGGATCTGTAAAATCTTCGTAGCGGTCACGTTTTATAAAAAAACGATAACAAAATCAAAAAAACGTCAAGAAAGTCAATATTTTCCAAAACTTATACTATCGCCGAAGCGCCAAGCGGTAGCGGAGGCTACCCCTTGTAATAGGGTAGATCCGCCCTGGTCGGATCTAAGGATTTTGTTACAAGGATTTTGTTACAAGGGTAAAAAATTGATAGGATCATAAATGGTATGGATTTAAAATGATTTGAGTGTAAATGGACCAAAGGTCAGGTCAAGTAAACATAAAATTGATAATACACTAAGTAAATAACATGAGATATAATATATTTAAACGATATGGTTCATTAAATTTGATAGTACTAAACCCATGCATCTATAACGCTACCAAATCCATTTTTTTCTACGGAACACGCCATACAAATGTTCAAAAATTATGACACTGAGATTGACAAAGACCTTTCAAAATTTTTTTATAGCTCCTAATACAATAATAGTCAATAATCATTTTAAATTACTTAATCAATTATAAATTAATAAATCAATTAAGTACTAAAATAAATTAATAAATCAATTAAGTATCAATAGGTCTTGGGTTTGATTCCTACAAGGAAAGGTTTTCCCATATTTATTGGGGTTCCTCCTGAATTGATGTATAGACATTATGCTTAGTTGAGATGGATATGATCGGGTGATTCCGATGGTGGCACGATAATACTCCAATGATCTGTCAGTGATCCAAATTTATCGTTAAAAAAGTACTAAAACTGAAACTAAAACGTGAGCAAATTGCGTTGGATCATAAATGGACCACGTAACATTGATTTGTAGTCGTACAATATAAATAAAGAATATAGTTTATTAAAAGTGATTAACACAAATTATATAAATATACAATTGCAAGTTTGATTTATACGGTAATTAAATTTTATTGGGTCATATGTAATGTTTATATTGAGCCACCTTCTTTTTTTTAGTTTCTTATTTTAAAACCATTTTAGTTTACACCCAAACCAATAAATATGAGGTAAAGCAAATTCTAGAAGATGTTGCTAACTTGCTATATTTTTTTCTTATTAAAGTGATTTCAAATAGTAAAGTAATATTACGTTAGATCATGCATAAGAAAAAGTTTTTTATAAGTGTCTAAAAAGGGTTTTACCAAAAAGTTTTAATTGAACATATAATTTATTTGGATGTGATAAGTTTTAACTTTTATTATAGAGTTAATTGCAAAATCTCCCGTTTGGGCACGTTTGTCATTTTCGTCCAAAATGACTTTTTTTACCATTTTGTCTCCTACGTTTGACATTTTTGCCATTTTCATCCAATTTACTAACAAGGTTTACTTATTCTGTTAACTCAAGGGCAATATGGATATTTTACTATTTTTTCTCTTTTTTATTTTCTTTTCTATGTTTTTCTAACCATTAAATTAAAAAAATTACAAAACCTACCCCACCCCCACCCCACTCCATCTCCTCCCCTCCCTCCTCTCTCTCTCTCTCTCTCTCTCTCTCTCTAAACCTCTACCTCTGCAACTCTGTTTTTCTCTAAACCCCTCTCTATATCTATAAACCTCTACAACTCTCTTTCTCTCTCTAAACCTACCCGTAAACCACCACCTAAATCCACCAGAAACTGACCACCACCTGCACCACCATAAAACGACCACCTCCACCACCGTAAACCAACCTCCGAAAACCGACTACCAGTAAACCGATTATCGAAAATCGCCCACCACCTTTGCATTTGATTCATCCAATTATGCAACAACATCAACAATAGCCATTCTTCTAATAGAATTAGACCTATCAAGACTTTTTCTCCTCTTAGATGAAGAATCCAGATAATACTCTCGGGTCTGGATAGACCCGCCCGGTATGCTACTATCGTTCAAAACCGGAACATCTTCGTCAGGGATCTACTATGATGGTGTCGGGTTGACGATGATGGTGGTTAGGGTTCTCCGGCAATTCAGTTTGAATGATCTGTGTTGTATTTATTTTGGGTGAATTGATGTAATTGGGTTTTTGAGTTCAGTGGCTTGCTGTTTCACTTATGTCGTTCTGCGTATGGATTTTATGTGATGAATGAAATCATTCTGTTGTCAAAAAAAAAGTTGCAGAGGTGTAGAGAGAGTGGGGGTAGGGGTGATTGGGTGAGGTTATAAATCTATATTTTTTATTTTATTTAAAGGTTAAAAAATGTAGAAAAGAAAATAAATAACAAAAACAAAAGTAAAATGTCTAAATTAGACTTAGTTAACAGAAAAAATAAATCATGTTAGTGAATTGGATGAAAATGACAAAAAATGCCAAACGTGGGGACAAAATGGTACAAAAAGGTCATTTTGAACAAAAATGACAAACGTGCCCAAACCTCATGGACGATTTTGGCAATTAACTCTTTATTATATAAGGATTTTTCATATGTAAGATTAATGATACATCAATTATTTAATAGAAGCGTTTATTTATACCTATGTTCCCAAAACAAAGTCGGGTCAATCGTTACATTACTCAATTACAAAGGATGAAACAAATGGTACAAGTTGCTGATGTAGTAAGTTACCCTTTCCTTTTCTAAGTTTTATAATATATTTCTATATATGTTAGTGCGCACTTCGCCTTTGCAGTAAAGACAGGATTCGAGTCTCCCTCCTCCCTACTATAGATAACTTCCTTTAGTATTGAGCCGGTGACTGTTTGTAATGTTCGTTTATGTATGTTAAAATGAATGTTCTAGCTAAGTTCCTACATATCTATGCAAATTTTCATACAATTTTCAAACACTTTTTACGCTTACCCGTCACAACGCACGGTCCAACCTTCTAGTTATTTGTACATATGCCTCTGCGTGTTACATCCCCATCGGTAGCGGTATTAAGTCCATGTTTATCTGCGGACAAACCATACAAGTATTCAGATGGTTGACAAATACCTTTCAATAGTTTGAAATGTTGGAAATCAGGCCCTTGATCGAATAAACAAAACACGATACTTGAACTAACTATTCGACTCTTTTATTATTTATCAATGAGAAGCACTCAAATACAATAATCCTAACCATCTATTTATACTAAACCTATTCTAGTCCTAACCCAACTAAAACTCTATTAATGTAAATAAATAAACCAAGCAGATAAACCTGTCTAATTAAATCTAACAATTATCCCTATAAAGACTCAATAAATCATTCAACATAATTATCTAAACCCGTCTTTATCTTTATCTTCTAATCAAGATTAACTTCTTCATTCTCCCCCTTAATCTTGAATTGAACTCTTTTCTTCACATCCGCATCATTATCCACAACTTCAATCCCTTGACCAAGTTTGACATCCCTCTTCCCGGGTCACCAGAACCTCCCCATTCCCGATCTTGACCACCGATCAAAGAAAAAACAAGCCTCACCGCTTCTTCCCTTTTATTCTTTTCTTGCTAGACGCGACAAGATTGAAAGCCCTCCTGCTTTGACGAATCTTCTTCCGTCCGTCTACCCGCAAATTCCGATCGGATACTTCAGCCAAAAGAACAACCTACACCGGTTTTTCCGTTCTTATCATTGGCAGGACGGATAGGGTCTTGATCTAACCTGATTGAAAATTGCTAATGCTATGAAGGGTCACCACCGCCAAAACCAACTGGATTGATCACATGTTACTACCGTCATCCCAACGATACTCCCCGTGACACCCGGTTGACCCGAACCACCGTTCGCTTTACTTTATGTCAAACAACTTGAATACTTATTTGATCGTCGTTTTTTCACTCTGTTAGACTCCTCCTTGATATGCCTCACCGAAAATATCAACTACCAACAAAGACAACAACCCACCAGTCATTCCGTCGATCGGTCGTCAGACGAATCTCTTAGCCTCCTTGCTCCTTCGTTTTATCCGCGACACGCCCGTTGGGTTTTCCACAAATAAAAATGAACTTCAACAAATAAAACACGATCAAACCTGAGTTGAACCTGCCTCACCATCACTGGTTTGCCACTGAACTGCTTCTTGCCCGGCCTTCGTCGCCCAAAACATAAAATATTCAGCCCCGAAACATCACCCGTTTCATTGTCGAATACTATCGCAACCATGCAGCCCCGTTGGCCCTTCCCTTGGATAAAATTCCGCTTGCCGTACGAAAACCTGCTACCGCGTTGTTTCGTTACCCGCAAACCTCTACATCGGACTTTGCCAGCTCAACACCTTGGCACCCAAGTTTCTGACTTACTGTTAATTCTCAAGTCATAAGTTAACATCTTCATGAATTAATTATGAATTTAATTCCACCATGCCAATCCAATTTAATATCATTGCCTGACGTGTACAGCTCCACTTTTATCACCATAACAATTGAAATTTTCCAATTGTTAATCCCTTTGTCCGCATCTCTAATTTCGATCACCAAACTTCTTGCCGTTCAACCGCCGTTGTCGCCCCCCAGGGGCGGCTCCCTCTACTCGGAAAACGACTCTCAAAACGCCAACCGCTAAGCTCTGATACCAATTGTTGGAAATCAGACCCTTGATCGAATAAACAAAACACGATGACTTGAACTAACTGTTCGACTCTTTTATTATTTATCAATGAGAAGCACTCAAATACAATAATCCTAACCATCTATTTATACTAAACCTATTCTAGTTCTAACCCAACTAAACTCTATTAATATAAATAAATAAACTAAGTAGATAAACCTATCTAATTAAATCTAACAATTATCTCTATAAAGACTCAACAAACAATTAACATAATTATATATAACCCGTCTTTATCTTTATTCTTCTAATTCAAAATTAAGTTCTTCATCATGAAAGAGCTCCTCATAGAAGAATAGTCAATAAGCATTTAAATTAGTTAATCAAATAAGTACTAAAACACGTGGGCAAAAAATGGTCGAATCATAAATGAATAGGCCAAAATAAACATAAAAATGATGATAAAATAACATGAGATGATATAACATATTTAAACAATATAGTCTACAAAAAATAATAAGTACAAATACTTACATTTGCTCTCTGCGTGTTTTGAAAATTTTGGAAAGGCTTAATTACATCGCATCAGTATGCTATTTTTTATGGACAAATTTGGATTACTGATAAACTATTAGAGTATCGTTGTGTCATCAATAGAACCACCCGATAATATCCATCTTTATGAGCCAATAATACATATACATCAATTTACGAGGAAACCCAATAAATATGAGAAAACCACTTGTAGAAATCGAACCCGGATCTAATTGTCTCTGAACCTTAACTCAGCCCTAAAATGTCACTAGACTATAATACGATATACATTAGTAATGTTGTTAAGTCCATGTTTTTCAACAACATAATTAAATCCTACAAGTATTCAAATAGGAGAAATTGGCCTGTAATAATCACATTTAAACCTTATTGGCCATTAATAATCTCATCTCAGAATATTCCCCCCACCAGTCTCACCTTTCATCTATTTTTCCTACAATGGCCCCCCATTAAAAAAATCTAACGGAGTTAAGCTTTTTTCAAAACTCAAACAGATTTTTTGGGCTTTTGATTAGAACGACGGTACGAGTTCATTGATGTAAACTTGCCTCGAAACGGTGCTCCAAACGCTGAAAACGGCGCTTCAATTCGGGTGTTTAAATTTCCAATTAACCAAAATCAAGTCACTTGGAGCACCATTTCAAAGTAAGTTTTACATCAATGGACTCGTATATAAAATCTGTTGAATCATTTGGAAAAAAAACTTAACTCTGTTAAGTTTTTTTAACGAGGGACCATTGTAGAAAAAATATGTGAAAGGTGGGACTGGTGGGCAGAACATTCTGAGGTGGAATTATTAATAGTCAATAAGATCCAGGTGGGATTATTACATACCAATTCTCTAAAAAAACAATTATAGCCACTTGGTTCACAAAGACATTTCAAAAGTTTTTATAGCTCCTAACAGAAGAATATTCAATAATCATTTTAAATTTGTAGTCATATAAGTACTAAAAGTGATGCATAATTGTAATCTAAGTTTGTATAAGTAATTCTTTAAGAATAACCAAAAATGATGTAATCTAAGTTTGTATATAATTCTTTAAGAATAAAGAAACCAAAAATAGAAGTGATGCATTTTATCTTGTTAGGTATTCTTTAAGAATAAAGAAACCAAAATAAAAGTGATGCATTTTATCTTGTTAGGTATTCTTTAAGAATAAAGAAACCAAAATAAAAGTGATGCATTTTATCTTGTCGAGTTATGTTAGTTTTCTCTTTCTTTCATAATTCATATACTGACTAGCATTACGAGGCTTAATGAACTTAATTTTTATATAAATAATAATTATATATAGTATTTTTTTAATATAACAAATACAACGTAATAAATCTATATATATATATTTATCTATACTATCTTATAAATAAGAATAACTTTGTTGCCAAGTGTACACCTTCTCTGATTGAGAGATCAGAGAGAACACATTTTAGGGTATAGGTTTATTCTTTAAATAAATAATTATATTCTAAATAACTAAGCTAAACAATGAATAAATCCCATTATTTCCGGTAACTTCTTGTGTTACATATCGGAAAAAAGGAAAGACGGTTTGGTTACACGTTCATTGCTATCTATTTTCAATCAAATCTTTTATTTTCAGAATCATAATTTCCTTTTCTCCTGTTTATCTCAAAATCTTCCATTTACAACTTAACATAAATACATCTAGTAATTTTTAGCACCGAAACTTATTTATTATTTCTGTTCAAAAATCACATTTAGAATGTTGAATATCCTTTATGTTTAATTATTATATGTTATACTTGATAATTTCGTAAAACAGAAACATCATTAACAAATAAAATTATATTCGTCACCAAACGTTTGTTTTTTATCTTATCCCTAATCAAATAAACTAAATAATATATATATATATATATATATATATATATAATGTTTTAATTACGCTCGCATTTAAAGTCGGGTAACACTTATCCACCACTGATTTACATTTTAAGATCCAAAATCCATTACTTTTGTTAGACCACTCGTAGTGGTTTACTTTTCCGGCGTTATCCCCCCAAACACGCCCACACACACTCGTTCTCCACCCCCGAGGGTGTTTTCAGGCGTTATTTTGCAGAAAAGCCCCCTTCGTGTGATTTGAAAAACGCGGGATGTTCATTTGATTGCCCAATAGAACATTGCCATGTGTTTGTAATTTGTTTTAATTAAAGAAAATCAAAAGAAATAATATTTGTGTGTGTAGAATCATATTTTATTAAGGGGTAACTTCGTAGAATAGTAAGCAAAATTTAAAAGTGTTCTAATTAGGTCACTCAAGTTTCAAAAGTGTTCTGATCAGGTCACTCAACATTCATTTTTTATTAAAATTAAGGGTTTTTTTCCTCAATTTCATGGGTAAGCGTGGTGATGTGATTTTTTGTTTCTTTTTTCCCTTTCATTTGATGCTAACGTCCAGTGATGACGTGGATTTTAACTTGTTTTTTTAATTTTTAATGTAATTGAAGTGTTTTTATTTTTAATAAATAAAATTTCATATATTAATATAATCCGACCCTAGGATCTAATGCTCTATTTTTCTCTTGAGACATGGAAAAAATGACATGACTCGATTTGAACGTTAAGTTATCTAATTGGGATAAAAACGATACGAGTGACCTAATTAGAACACTTTTGAAACTTGGTTACTATTCTATGACTATTAAAGGGGGGTTTTGAAGCGTGTTGCAGGTTGATTTTGGGTGAATAAGAAGATGATTTTTCACAATGAGTCCCTATACTTTGATTGTATTAGGAAAAAAGAGTGTTAAACTTTAAAAACTTTATTATTTCAAGTTTCAAAAATTATATATAAGTCCTTAAAGTTTTGTTTATTAAATGTCTAATTTTGGATCTTTTATAAAACCTAAAATTTTGCAATTTTTTTTATTTAATGAATTATTTTTAAGTTTTTAATTTTAAAAAATCAATAATTGTGTAATGATTGGTTGGGGCATTATTGGCGAGCCGTACAAACCGCCCTGTGTACACGATTAGACCTCAGTACCGCTTTTCATCCTCAAACTGATGAACAATCTGAACGCACCATCCAAACTCTTGAAGACATGTTTCGAGCATGTGTCATAAACTTCAAAGGGAATTGGGACGCTCATCTACCATTAGTTGAATTTTCGTACAACAATAGCTATCATTCAAGTATCGACATGGCTCCTTTCGAAGCTTTATATGGTCGTAAGTGCCGATCTCCGGTATGTTGGCACGAAATAGGGGAATCACAAATCACCGGTCCAAAGTTAATTCAAGAAACAACCGACAAGGTCATTCAAATTCGAAACAATCTTCTAGCGGCTCAAAGTCGTCAAAAGAGTTACGCAGACAAACGACGAAAGCCCTTGGAATTTGACATTGGTGATCAAGTACTTTTAAAAGTATCACCGTGGAAGGGAGTGGTTCGTTTTGGCCAGAAGGGCAAGCTAGCCCCACGCTACGTAGGACCTTTCAAGATACTCGAAAGAGTAGGTCCTGTAGCATACAAGCTTGACCTACCAGAAGAGCTCAACAGAATTCATCCCACATTCCACGTATCAAACTTGAAGAAGTGCCTCGCCGATGAAAACCTCCATATTCCGCTAGAAGACATTCAGATCGATGAATCTATGCACTTCATTGAAAGACCAGTAGAAATCATGGACTTCGAAGAGAAGCGTTTAAGACGAAGTCGTATTCCAATTGTCAGGGTGCGTTGGGAGTCAAAACGAGGACCTGAGTTTACTTGGGAACGTGAAGACTCAATGCGCGAGAAATACCCGCATCTTTTTCCTGTTACCACTACTTAAATTTCGGGACGAATTTTCTAAAAGTAGGGTATACTGTAACATTCGTCGAAAAACGGGTTTCCAAACCCGCTTCTTTTATCAATCAAATACTCAGTTATAAGTTTCGTTGCATATTTATGGTTCGTATTAATTTTAAACAATACATAATTAATATATATATTAGAATTTTAAAACATAATTATTAAATAACAAAAAAATAATGAATTAAAAAAAATATGGAGACGCCGGGTTTCGAACCCGGGTCACCCACAAACTCAAACACACAACACACCGCTCCGCCACACACTGCTCTTGTGATAAACATGGAAACAAATAACATATATAATAAAACCCGAAAGTCAAATCCGGTAATCAGCGCGCCAGAACTCGCAATCACCAGAAAATCCGGCAATCCGCGATTTTGGCCAAATTCCTTTTGACTGAACCGCACAAATTGATGTCGACGTCGGTTATAACCGTTGCCGGCAGTCAATTTCCGTCATAACCGACGGAAATCTTCAATCGCGAACCTTGACCCAATTTAAACCCATTCAGCCTGTTTCCACTATAAATACCCACTTGAACACTCTGGAAATCCTTTCGCTCAGAACCACGATCGTTTCCGAAGCTTTATTCATCCCAAAACACGTCGCCGGAGATATTCTGCATTCGCCGGACTTTCACCGGAAAACCGAGACTTACTTCAAATCGGTAAAATTCTCGACTCTTTTGTTTGTAATTCAGTATTCGGCATGTATTAACCTAAATCGTTCAACCAGAATCTGTCTCAGACAACGTTGCCGGAAATTCCCACACTCACCGGAAAATCACTGAAAATCCGAAGTCTCACTGTCGATCGGTACAATCATCTAAACCCTCTTGATATCTCTTGTTTAGTAACTTAATTGCACAACACATTGATCAAAACTGTTAATCAATTCACTCAGCCGGAAGTCACCAATCAGAGCCGACGACTCTTGCCGAAAATCTGAGAAAACATTCTGTTTTGGTACATTTTATTCCATAATCTTCTTTATCTATTTCATTCCAACTAATTATAAGTCTTGATGATCGATTTAAACAGAACAGTCGGACTTCACTGTTCTGTGTTTTTGTAAACGAAGAAGATGAAGTCGAGTATAGGTTTAAATATAATTAAAACTGGACATTCGAACGGGTTAGACACACAGTCCAGCGGTGGACTGTGTGCACAAACAATACACACTGTCACACCCCGACCCGCAGCGGAAAAGGTGATCGGGGCATGATTGGGTTAACATCAAGGCTCATGACATTTATTTTAACGTTTCATATTCATTAATACAATTTAATGGAAATTTACAATCATAATTACATCAATGACCTAGACATCAATCTAAGCTTCTTTGTTTTCTTCTAAGGCATTTCCTATGTTTTCCTTGCTTCATCCTGTTCACCTGTATCATGTGTCAAAGGGTTTTTGGATCAACAAAAAGTTGGCGAGTGAATCCTATGGAAAACATTTGAACAAGTTTATTTAATTGATTATGAAATAAAGTGCACAACCACACATGAGTAAAAATAGATGTAAACTTATTCATAAACCAATTTAATATTAAACAATACACACATGAACAATAATGGATCGTTTAGAGGCACGCGTTGCTCAACTCGTCTCTCACGAGGAACTGATGGGCCTAATGAATGAATTGCATAAACATGATAATATGAAAGACATAACTACAAGCAATATAAACTCAATAATACACACATGAACAATAATGGATTGGTTTTGAGGCACGCGTTGTTCAACTTGTCTCCCACGAGGAACTGATGGGCTTAATGAATGAATTACATATAAGTTGACAAAATGAAATACATGATCACAACAATATAAACAATCTAAGTTTAGATCACGATATGGTATGGCACAAGTTTAAATAAACGAGTTAATTATTTTGTGACACATGACACACCCCAAAACGTGTAATTAAAAAGGGGGAGTTGTAAGATTCACTCACAGTGGGTGCGTTCGGTTGATGATGTTGAATGCACGCGAAGTGGTTTTAACCACGAGTGAAATTAACCTAGATAAATAGCATTATGGTTCGGTAAGTAAACGGATTTTATTAATCCATTTTAGTAGGATTGTTGGGTGTATTTTTGTGAGTTTAAGGCTATTTTCTAACCTTAAAAATGTTATTTTTAAGTATTTTTAATTGATTTTTAATTAAAATAAATAAATAAAAATAATAAAAAAAGTTGACTTTTTTGACCGTTGACCGTTGACCGTTGACCTTGACTGTTTGACCGGTTCGTATGCGTGTAAGTGTGCGCTGAGTGAGGCTCGAACCCGAGACCTCCCGTACGCGTGCACGCAGCTCTACCAACTGAGCTACGTGTCTAACCCGAAATATTTCTGTTTTTAATTATATTTATATATTAATTTAGATTAATCCGAAAATCAATTTATTTCTAAAAAGATTTTACTGAATCGGACCGGTGCTCTCCACAGGTCTCGAACCCGGGACCTGTGGGTTAAGTTAACACACAGTCCACCGCTGGACTGTGTGTCTAACTTGTTAAATAATCCGATTTATATTATATTTATATACAAACTGAACATTTCCATTTCTGTCTTAAATAAAAAGTTTAATAATTATCCGGGCCGGTGCGGTAGCCCGGACTCGAACTCGTGTCCTGTGATTTAAACATACACACAGTCCACCACTGGACTGTGTGTCTAACTTGGTTATTATTCCGGTTATTATTAAACTTAACATGTACAGCGTGACTCCGGTTCGGTTACCAAAAAAAAACATTTTTATTAAGGCAGCATGCGTGGGACAAGATTCGAACTCGAGACGTTTACGTGTTTATTGTGCACACAGTCCACCGCTGGACTGTGTGTCTAACCCGAGTTATAACTTGATTTTAATTATACTTAAACATTACAGAAACTTCGTCTTCTTCGTCAGTCTTAACCAGGAACGATGACTGACTGGTTCGAAGTTTTAATCAGGTTTCTTTAGCGTGTTTCAGTTAATTACAGGTGAGATATAAATAAAAAGAAAGAGAAATTAGGCGTAAGGTATACCGACTGGACTTCTCTGTTTCTCCGGCAGAACTCCGGTGACAGCAAACACTTCCGGCGACGTGTGTCTTGCAGCAGAGAGTCTTCAGAAAGCTTGAAAAGGATGTGGGTGACTTCGGTATAAGCTCAGGGGGTTTGGTAAGGCTCAGAAGTGAAGGGCTCGGTTTTCCGGCGAGGTACAGAAGTTTTCCGGCGAATGGATTTACGTCGGGTAAAGGTGGGGTTTTGAGCGAAAAAGCTAGCAGAGGTTCGAGGGGGTATTTATAAGGCAGGTTATCGATGAACTTGGTCCAATTTCCGACTTGATTCAAAGTCATTACGTTTTCTGGCGGTTATAGTTTGTGTCGCGGACTCAGGCGTCGGTTATAACCGATGTCCTAGTAAATGTTTACGTTATAAATGAAGATATCGTAATTTCTTGGCGAGTTAGTCGGGATTTCCGACGACTGAAATTTGGGCGCCGGTTTTTGAATTTGGGAATCATGATATGAATTAATTGATTCTAATAATTAACAAGAAACACTAGTGGCGCAGTGGTTGAGTGTGTGTGTGTTAAGTCTGACCCGGCTGACTGACCCGGGTTCGAAACCCGGCAGGGCCATATTATTTTTATTTTCTTATTTTTAACAGTTTTTCAAAAACTAATTATATATTCCCATATAATAATTAATTATGTATCGTTTAAAATTATTTTGGTCATTAAATTCGCAACGAAATTTTTAACTGATTGTTCGGTTAATAAACGGAGCGGGTTTGGTAAATCCGTTTTTGACGGATGTTACAGTATCCCCTGTTTTTTAGAAATTTCGTCCCGAAATTTAAATAGTGATATATTTGACTAAAAGAATGATGGTGTTTAGTTTGACAGTTACATGCTTAGAAGAAGTAAGGTTTTAAGTTTTTGTTCGAGGCGGTAACGTTCCTTGTAAGGGTTAAGTACCCTATTACAGGAATCGCTTTTTGTTGCCTACTGTAAAAGTATTGATAAGCAGAATTGATTCGCTAAATATGATATCATGCATAAGAGTTTGGATATGTTTGGAAGGATATGGTTATATCCTAAGGCAAAACTTCTAGTACTACAACCTACATGGAACTTCTCATAACCATCTAACAATACCTCTGATCCTTTGACAAGAATACTTATATATAGGAAGTACCAGCGGCGTATCCACCATATTCTTGTCAAATTTTCATTGGTTTTATCAGTAGGTTATGATTGGTTCTATGACTAAAGAACATAAATAATCACAACAACTAATATTTGAATCCACATTCTGATAGCATATATGTTTGAATGGTGACAGTTCCTCTCTTGTTTGTTATGATAGAGAGGTTAGTTTATGTAGAAATAGAACGCAGTCCAATTTCTTTAAATAGCGAGATGATATAAATGTAACACAAATTTCAACCAAGACAATACTAAATCCTACATGGAACTTCTCATAACCGCCTGATAATGCCTCTGATCCTTTGGCAAGAATACTTATATATAGGAAGTACCAGCGGCGTATCCACCATATTCTTGCCAAATTTTCATTGGTTTTATCCACAAGTTATGATTAGTTACCAAGAAACTACTAAATCCTACATAGAACTTCTCATAACCGTCTGACAATGCCTCTGATCCTTTGACAAGAATACTTATATATAGGAAGTACCAGCGGCGTATCCACCATATTCTCGTCAAATTTTCATTGGTTTTATCAGTGAATTATGATTAGTCCTATGTGACTCTACAACCAATACACAAACTCATAAATACTGAAAATGAAAAATGTCTGTGCGATCAAGGCTCAATCAAACGGAGCCGATCGTATTGCATGTACTGAAAATGAAAATGTCTGTGCGATCAAGGCTCAATCAAGCGGAGCCGATCGTATTGCATGTACTGAAAATAATAAATTTAATCTAAACAACAATCACACAAACAGCCTATACATGGAACCTCTCATAACCGCCTGATAATGCCTCTGATCCTTTGACAAGAATACTTATATATAAGAAGTACCAGCGGCGTATCCGCCATATTCTTGTCAAATTCTCATTGACTTTATCCGCAAGTTATGATTAGTTCTATGCGACTCTACAACAAACACAACAACCACAAGATACTGATAATGAAAATGTCTGTGCGATCAAGGCTCAATCAAACGGAGCCGATCGTATTGCATGTACTGAAAATGAAAAATGTCTGTGCAATCAAGGCTCAATCAAACGGAGCCGATCGTATGTGGGCACGCCAGGTTCAACCTCATAATGAAATGGGGAACATGCTCAACGCTCATAATGTAATGGGGAGCGGCGGCCTATGAAATTGCATGTACTGAAAATAATAAACAATAATTACTCAAACAGTCTACACATGGAACCTCCCATAACCGCCAGATAATGCTTCTGATCCTTTGACAAGAATACTTATATATAGGAAGTACCAGCGGCGTATCCACCAAATTCTTGTCAAAGTTTCATTGGCTTTATCCTTAAGTTATGTTTGGTTCTATGTGATAAAGAAAAACATAAAACTAAACGATAGGAGTTGAATCTGGATTTTCGGTGAAGAGGACTAGTTGGGTATCTTCGTTTGGGCCGTCATTATCTTCGACAGGATTGGCGTTGATGTTGAAGACTCTTCCTCTTGCTGGTGGCCTAGCGGTTGGGTTTTCTTGGTTTACTTGGTTAATTGGGTTTGATTGAGCTTGAGTGTTGATGACGTTAACCAATTGAGGGCATGTGTTTCTATAGTGGGTAGGGTCGCCACAATTGAAACAAGCTCGAACATATGGGAACATGGGGTATTGGGGTTGTTGATAGGTTTTGTTCATGGTTTGAGTAGGGGGAGAGATTTGGTTTTGAAAGGTGCGGCAAACCTTGCTCAAATGACCATAGTGTCCACAAGTTGCACATAGTCGACAAGGTAAAGTAAGGGGATGGTGGTAAAAACAGTTGTTGCATCGAGGGTGAGGTCCAAGATATGGTTTCTTATTTAGGTAAGTTGAGTTGGGTGCCACTTGAGTGACTGGGATAGCTTGGATGGGTATGGCGTGTGAAATTGGTTGATTTCGTTGGATAGCAGCGAAAAGTTGCCCGTCTCTTTTTCTCTTAGAATTGGGTTGAGAAGGGGATTCGGTTTGGGTGTAGTCGGAGGTTTCAGTCGATGCTTTATCCTTCTTCTTCTCCTCCTTGAAGTCTTTGTTCCGAATTCGGTTCTCGGTGAGCTCTGTAGCTAACTCCATTGCTGCTTCCAAAGTTGCAGGCGTGGTACTTATTACAGAGTCTTGAATCTTTGACGGAAGACCACGAATGTAGTGCTCGATCAAACGGTAGAGGGGAGTGAACATGTTGGGAACCATTTGATGTAACTCGAGGAATCTTTTGTTGTACGTGGTGTGGTTAGTCGGGATTTCCGACGACTGAAATTTGGGCGCCGGTTTTTGAATTTGGGAATCATGATATGAATTAATTGATTCTAATAATTAACAAGAAACACTAGTGGCGCAGTGGTTGAGTGTGTGTGTGTTAAGTCTGACCCGGCTGACTGACCCGGGTTCGAAACCCGGCAGGGCCATATTATTTTTATTTTCTTATTTTTAACAGTTTTTCAAAAACTAATTATATATTCCCATATAATAATTAATTATGTATCGTTTAAAATTATTTTGGGCATTAAATTCGCAACGAAATTTTTAACTGATTGTTCGGTTAATAAACGGAGCGGGTTTGGTAAAACCGTTTTTGACGGATGTTACACACACATCCCGGGTTCGAATCGCACACGTTACCGACTTTCAGAAATAAAACCAACATTTTTAAAACTTAATCAGATCAAGTCACAAAATGTTTATAAGAATAATATAATCCATAAGTTAAACATATTTGACACACAGCCCAACTGGTTGGGCTGTGCGCTCTCGAACCGAAGGACCCGAGTTCGACTCCGGGTCCCTGCAACCGGTTCGGCCATATAAATCATTTTTAATAAAAAACCAAATAAGTTTAAAATTTATTTAGTATATAAATATAATTAAAACAGAGAATATTTCGGGTTAGACACGTAGCTTAGTTGGTAGAGCTGCGTGCACGTATACGAGAGGTCCCGAGTTCGAACCTCACTCAGCGCATATAAAAACACAGTCCGACCGGTCAACGGTCAACGGTCAAAAAAGTCAATTTTTTTATTTTTATTTATTTATTTAATTAGAAAATTATTTAAAAATACTTAAAACTAAGATTTTTAAAGTTAGAAAATTTCCTTAAACTCACAAAAATAAATCTAAAAATCCCATTAAGAGTATGAATTAAAAGTATTAATCTCAAATAAAATCCATTTATTTACCGAATCATTTCGTTATTATTTTAGGTTAGTTTTTCCCTCGTCGATCAAATCCTAAAATTCGTGCGCATCCAACGTCATCAAAGAACGCACCCAATGTGAGTGAATCTCTATCAATTCCCCGTTTTAATCATGTTTTGGGGTGTATCATGTGTCGTTTAATTCTTTATTATATTTAAACACTTGTGCATACATCATATCCGTGATCAAATGTGTATCAAATGTGTATCAATTGTTGTGTGGATTAAATGTAGTTTGGATTTATCATTTTCAGTGCACGCATTTCATTAGGCCCATCAGTTCCCCGTGGGAGACGGGTTGAGCATCAGGTGCCTCATAAGATCGGCTCCGTTTGATTGAGCTTTGATCTCACAATCACCATCATTCATATCATATACTCATCCAAAGTGGTTTGTGTTTGTTTACTTATATATGTTTGCTCACATGTGATTATTGCACAAATTTCCATATTAAATAAAACAAGAAATTAATAACAATGTTTTATCAAGGTTCACTCGCCAACGTTTGTTGACCCAAAATATCCCCCGTTTTACACATGATACAGGTGATCCAGCTGAGGCAAGAAACACATAGGAAGGCCTAGAATAATAAACCAGTTTAAGCTTTGGATTATTTACATAGTTTCATTTCCTTGTAATTGTATGAATTATGATTTGGATATTTAAGATGTAATTTGAATTTCATGAGCTTTGGTGATAACCCAATTATGCCCCGACTCTTATTCCGCTGCGGGTCGGGGTGTGACATTAGCTGATGTCAGCTGCCATGTCATCAAAAAATACCATGTCAACTGCCACATCAGCTGCCACGTCCTCAAAAAATGTCACGCCAAATGCCACATCAGCCGACACGTCATCAAAAAGTGTCACATCAGCTGCTACGTCATATGTCATATCAGCACAAATGGCCACATCAGATGCCACATCAACAAAAATGAACTGGGTTAGGGTTCAATTAGTTAGGGAGTGTTATCGGCCAATAAGTTGAAAGTTGGGAGTGGTGGTGTACAAATCGAAAGCTGAGAGCGTTATCGACCAATTGTTGAAAGTTAAGGTTATTTAAATCCAATATCCCTTATTAGTAAATGAGTCAAAATGTGCTACTTTAATATCGTTTTTAGTAAACAAGCCAAGGGTTAAGGTTACTATTATTAGTAAAGGTGTCAAAATGAGCTAATTTAATAAATGGATAAATATCGTTATTTTTAGAAAACGGGTTAAGGTTACCAGTTTCAATTAACAGGTCAGAGTGAGTTACTTTAATAAACGGGTCAACTCATCACTTTTAGTAAACGGGTCAAACCTATCGGTTTTAGTGAGCAAGTAAATAATGTTAATTTTAGTAAACAAATTAATTTTTTAGCCCGTATAATACACGGGTTTTTAGCCTAGTATTATTTATATAAGGGTATAAAAATAACCTACATAATAAATTGTGTTTTCTAAATATTTATATTTATAATTATAGATATAAACAATAACCATGTATCTACATATATGAATAATAATAATAATAATAATAATAATAATAATAATAATAATAATTAATATAAATAAACGAGTTAGATGAGAAGCATGTTTAACCAAGCTCGAGTTTGTAACATTACTTACAAGCTCGAGCTTTTAGCTTTAGATATAAAGCTCGAGCTCGAAATAATAGAACTTAACCTTCGTTAAATTAAACAAGGAAAATTCAAATTTAAGATCTACCAGATTATACATGCCGAGCTTGAGCTTAAGTGTGCTCAAGTTCACCTTAATTTGTTTACACCCTTATACACTTAATATCTACCCATATACATAAATACCCAACATTTTTTTTTAACTTGAACTTACAATATAAAAAAGTTATATTGATGATGCATCTCCAAACTATACTACTACTATTATTATTATTATTATTATTATTATTATTATTATTATTATTATTATTATTATTATTATTATTATTATTATTTCCACACCTGCCACCACCCATAATTGGCCTTAAAAAAGACCACAAATCTCTCCATGATAAACAACTTTCAACTTGAATTTTCATAATATTTCGTCTATCTTAATATATATTTACCATTTATTTAATTCAGGTTAAGAAAAAAGAGGAAGAGGATTAAATAGAAAATATGTTTTGGGTAGAAAGCATAGGAAGTAATCTTAACCGTTCATCTGGAAAAGTAGAAATACAAGTGGGAAGGGTATTTTAGTCAATCTTTTTTTTATCTATTCTTTCTATTTCCCTCATCTGCATCTTCAAAAACCAGATGTTCAAAACTCACCATCTTCAACATTTCATTCATTTTCTCTCTCTATAATTACTACATCACGGTGCAATTTTTCTTCATCAATGAATGGTTCGAACACTCAATTAACGTGTTCTTCGATTTCTTTGAAGTAAACCCAGTTTATGTTTCTATAATTTCTCGTTTTTTCAATTTAACATGATGCGATGAAACATGAGATTTCTGTTAAAACAGGTACTCCTATTCTCAAATTTCTCAAACAATTTTGATTTCAAAGTGAAGATATCTCTGATTCTACTCTTTCTCTTGATGTAATCATGCGTTTGGACAACATCATTAGTTCCAATTTCATTGAGAAATCATTAATAAAAAGTTGCAGACCAGGTGTTTGACAAAATGTCTCAAAGAAAAATTACAAAATACCTTTCAGTTTAGACTTTTATTTAAAATTGTGTTTTACAAAAGAATGAAAAAACACATTTTTTTATGTTTTTTGGTCCATTGCGTTTTATAAAATAATGAAAAAACACATGTTTTTATCCATTACGTTTTACAAAGAATGAAAAACACACTTTTTGGGTGTTTTTTGTCCATTGCGTTTTACAAAATAATGAAAAAAACTGTTTTTTATCTATTGCATTTTACAAAAGAATGAAAAAACACACTTTTTGAGTGTTTTTTGTCCATTGCATTTTACAAAATAATAAAAAAACACAGTTATTTGTCCATAACGTTTTACAAAAAACACTTTTCTTTTGTGATTTTAGTCCATTGCGTTTTAAAAAGTACACTTTCTTTATATTTTTTTGTTAATTGCGTTTTAGAAATAAATTTTTTGTGTGTTTTAATTCATTGCTTTTTAGATAAAAAAAACATTGTCTTTTATGTTTTTTATCAATTGCCTATTAGAAAAAAAAACATTTTTTTTAATGTTTTTTAGTCCTTGTGTTTTATAATATTTTTTTGAACTTGAAATGAAATGATAATAATGTTGGAAATTAAGTGTGTTTGAATAGATGTCACAAAATGGTAAACCACTTGTCCCACATTGGTGTGGAGACAAAGTATAAGGTTATTTATAAGGTGAAACCTTTTGTCTAACCAACATAACTTTATGGCATGTTTTACCATAAGTCCTACACGCGGGTGCGCAGGGGGGTGCAAATTGGAACCGGAATTTAGTCGAACTCGTGTGCACCCGCGCGTCTTGCGGACACGAATGCCGTTCCGAAAACCCGGGCTCGAGTGTTGCTGGTTTTTACAGTTAACTGTGTTTTTTTTTCTGCTGTTGCGTTTTACATAAAAAACATAATGCGTTTAACATGTTTTTTTTTTCTGTTGTTGCATTTTACATAAAAAACATACTGCGTTTTTTTTATTATCTGCTGCAGGTCAGGTTCACTGCTGACTGCATTTGCGTTTTACAACTGCATGTCAGCGAGGTTCACATGCGGGCTGCTTTTGTGTTTGCGTTTTATAACTGCAGGTCAGCGTTGCGTTTTTTTAACTGCAGATCCGCTTTGCTGTTGTTGCGTTTTTTAACTGCAGGTCTGCTTCGCTGCTGTTGCGTTTTTTAACTGCAGGTGTTGTACTTGCGTTGCGTTTTTTAACCGCAGGTGCTGTGGTTGCGTTTTGTTTGTTACTGTTGGTTCAGGTTAAAGCTTTTTTTCATTGCGTTTTACGCAACAGTGTTTTCGAAATTATTTTTTCGAAATATAGCAATAGCATACTCGTTTTAAAGATAAATAAACGCTCGTTTTTTGGTGCAATTTTTATAATAAAAAATAATTCGTATGAAAGAGTTATTAATGTTTAAAAAATAAGAGGGAATTGGGGGAGAGAGAAACTATTACTTTGGATTGACTAGAATGTCCCTACAAAAACCACGCGCCTCATTTTTTTATTCAATTTAATTCATTTAATCTTAACCCTTGATTACTAAATGGATGAACAAGATTACTTCCTATCCTTTCTAGTGATAGAAACTTTTTATTTATCAAATTTACTTTTCATATAAAAATGAACATTTAAGATATCGTTATCATTGACTTAGATTTTGTATTATTTGAAATTACAAGAAAAGGTTGAATTGTTTTAAATAACAACCCCCAACATTTAAAGATATCGTTATCACTGACTTGATTTGTATTATTTGAATGAAATTACAAGAAAAGGTTGAATTGTTTTGAATTAGTTGAAATTACAAGAAAAGGTTGAATTGCTTTGGAAAAGGTTGAATTGTTTTAAAGAAACAATTCCCATAAAAAAAGATTTTGTATTTTTGATATTAAAAACTATATGGTTATTATAATTAGAGTTAAAGTTTGTAATATGTGTTTGTTGTTTGGCTATTTTATATGTGTATTTTAATAGTGATCGAATCGATAGGGATTGAGGAGTAAGTAGTGAAAATCACGCCTCATGATCTATAGTCTTTGAGTGAGTGGGTGAAATTGGAGGGTAGTGATGACATAACACTTAAGTTATGTGAGTAAGGTTTCACATGCCATTAAAACGAATTTAACTGTAATAACTAAATTATGTAATAAAAAATTAATAATAATAATAATAAAAAATAATAATAATAATAATAATAACAGATGTGACATTTCTCATCAAGCCTCTCTTTTTTTGCCGTATGTGATTAGAAATCTCAATCTTTATCATTTAATAACTTGACATGCATCTACTTGTAATGAATAATTATTACATGACGCCATATAGTACGGACATATAAGACCCCAAATTTCAAAAGTTAAAACTTTTTTGTGGCCCTTCGGTTTGAGGTTGGCAGTGCATTCTAACAAGTTTACTTTTAAAAAAAAAATAATAGTTACAACTTAGATCAGCTGGCTGCAGGAACTTCACATGGTTGTTCCCTAACTAATATCATGAAATCTCAATAGTGATGTGTGTGAAACACCGTTATTTATCTATGTATTTTGTATAATATAAATATTCCAGTAGGTTTTGCATTCAAAAGACGAAAATGCCCCTACAAGATCCCATAATCACCCACAATGACACCATGCGTTTTATTTGATTGTTTGGGCTGCTCACGTATCGCAAGGCCGTGATGGGCCCTTATCATGTATCGTCTAGAGTCTCAAAGTTGGGCTGAAGTAGTATGGTCCAATACAAACACAATGTTAAATGATAATAATATAATATACATCACATACTAGGAGGCAACCATGTTGTTAATACTATTCTATTGGATATTATTATGTCATCGCTTACACGTTTGTTACATGGGTTGAATACGAAAAAACGTAGATTATAAATTTATCTATAATCTTTATAGGTGAAGTGACTTATTACATGAAATAGTTATACAAACAGAAAAGTTACATTTTAATTATTCAAATATATATTTTTTAAGTTTCACTATTTTCTCTTGAGTCACTATAATCCATCTTATTCTATACGATTATAAAATAGTGCACTAAAAATATAAAAATAATGATGATAAGTCTGAAAGTATTTTTCTTTTAAATTAATTGTAAGTTATGAGGTACCAATGGGGTGGTGGTCCATTGATAAAGGCAAAACTTTAAACACATGGGTTTGAAAGAGGGAGGTCTTAATCTAGACTTCTAATATTCCCATCGTCCCCTTTCGTTTTGCCGCTAAATAGCCGAACGCAAACCATGAATCCCTGCTGCTGCTGCTCGCTTTAGTCTAGATTATTAAAATCAAATAAACATATTTTTATATTTTATTTTGTATGATTATAAATTTATACACCAAATTTCAATTAGTATATTTACATGAATTTTTTTTGAAAGATTCATAAGATTGAGAACATCCCACATGTTTTTAATTCATTTTAAAAAACAAAAATTTGCATCTGGTTCAGACATGCAGGATAATATACAAATCTCTATAGATAGATATTCGATCTGTCTGTATAAAAAGGCAGACATCTCTAAAGCTATTTATTATTATTTTGTTTTTTTAGAAAAGATTTGTTAACACCCTTCATGTATAACAGACTTTCATATGAAAAACTTATAACCGTCGATATTACAGAATTTTGTTAACAACTAAACTGTAAGCGATAGTTGTTAGCAGCTCGTTACAGACGATAACTAAACCGAAGAACACGTTTTTTTATTTAACGAATATCTTCGCGGTGTTACTTAGAACAAAAATACATCCCAAAATCGTTCTAGAAAGAATCTGAACCGTCGAAGCACATTCTAGCAAAAAAAAAAGTCGTTACCATCCAGCAAATAAAAGATCATTTTCATAAGGAATCTAAGTTGTTTTAGCTTTTAAATGCCTCTTCTTGATTAACTTCCTTGGAAGCACAGTCTTCATTCCGATAAAAAACAGAAGCGCGCCCAGCAGTGCCAAGCTCTGTAACGAACGTGGGTCCCGTTAAACATTGCATTCTTTATACACAATTCGCTATAAATTTAATATATATATATAGGATTAGGATCAAGGGAAAACCCTTACGAGTTGTGAGAACTTAGAGAACTCGGCCTTCCCGTGTGATTTTCAACCCCATTTTTTCACACCCCTAGATTAAAATGTTAGAAAAGACTGCCGTAAAAAAATATTAAAAAAAAATTCGAAGTGGGTTTTTCGGCCCCTTACAACGACTGTAAAAGATGTTTTTTTTGGAAAAGTTGATTTTTTTTAGGATTTTTGGTAAAAAAATAATTGAAAATAACCTTTTGTAAGGCCGAGTTCTCTAAGTTCTCACAACTCGTATGAGTTTTCATTATACGAGTTGTGAGAACTCAGAGAGCTCGGCCGCCATTCGAAACGTTTTTTCAAAATAATTTTTACCAAAAATTCTAATAAAATCCTTAAAAAGATCATCTTTTCCAAAAAAAAAAATTACAGCCGCCGTAAATGCTGTAAAAAGCTGATGTCATGCTGCAGTTGTAAGGGCCGAAAACACTACTTTGATTTTTTTTACGGCCGTCTTTGTAACATTTTAATCTAGGGGTGTGAAAAAAATGGGGGCAAAACTCGCACGGGAAGGCCAAGTTCTCTAAGTTCTAACAACTCGTAGGAGTTTTCCATTGATCCAAATCCTATATATATAAATTATTAAAAAAGAAACCTGCACGAAATCTGTAAGATGAGGATTAAATTCTAGATCATCCAAGTCATAGTCGTAGAAGTCATGTAGCAATGGCGTCATAAGTAGCAAGTAATATATCTGCAGATGAAGATAAAGATTTGATCAAACTTCAATGCTACACATTTGGATTAGCATTTGTGGGTCCCTCATAAACGCTAATCTAATTGGATTATGTTCCAGCCAATAGCGCATAAAGAAGGGTGAAACTGTTACCAGCAAATAGGCACCGGTGGTGCTGCCAAATACAAATAAAATCCCGCCAACGCCTTTTAGAACCATTGAAGCCAAAACAATATGCTTAACCTGTATTAAAATGTAGAAAAGAAGAAGAAAAAACCCTCAAAATATGAAAACATAACCGAAAAGCTAAGTTGTTAATGGCGAATATCGACAAATAGCGATATGCTACATAGCGAATAGTGATAAATGGTGGGTGCTATTTATAAAGAGCAATACACTAGAAAAAAATTAAAGCCTTTTTTATATGTATATTATATCAAAATACCCTTGTATATACGCTATTTTACATGTATATTTAACAAAAACCTAAAATCCAGCTATTTTATAGTTATATTTAATCGCTATTTATATTAAAAAAAAAGAAACTGAAATCCCGCTATTTATGGCTACATACCCTGTAGCGACCTTCAACCTATAAGCTACGCTATTCGCTATAGCGACTGCTATTGACAACTATGCCTAAAAGTAATTGAGTAATTAACTTTTTGAACCATTACACTAGACTTTTTTTGTTGCATGCAAAACAAACTTTCTTGAAAAAACACTACACTTCGCAAGATTTAGCTATTTGGACAAAAGGTGCATTATATGAAGATTATTTTCAAATATAAATTCCAATGTTTAGCCAAATTTGTCAGTTTTACGTAGTGTGGTGCTACTTTTGCAAACTTGTCAATTTATTTGGTATAAAAAGGAACCTCACGTCAATTTTTGGCACTCCTTTTCCAAACTTGGAGGCAAGATATTTCTGAACTGAAACAATTTTCGGAGCTAGTTCCTTTGCGGCAGGGCCACCATCATTGCCAAAATCATTGAACCTGATTAGTAAACAGAAACAAAAAATACGGGCCTTCAAATATTAGAATAAAATACGCGTTCGCAGTGGCGGATCTAGGATTCGTTCGTAGCGGTAATATTTTATAAAAAAGCGGTAAAGAAATCGAAAAAACGTCAAATTTTTCCAAAATTTACACTAATTTTACACTACCGCCGGAGCGCCAAGCGGTAGCGGGCGTTGCCCCTTACCATGCACTAGGCCTGCCCCTGCGCGTTCGAATGTTCAAGTGGTTCTAATATATATGTATCATAGATTCATATCGTCACTAGTTTATTGTATCTAAAGTCTAAACTATATAACAGTAAAAAAGATATTTCTTCGAGCCTTCTGTAACAATCATTTATGGGCGAAAAGGTAATTTTTTTTAAGTTGAGATATGTTTGAGCTTATATGAGTCTGTTTATTAATAAGGTTTAATTTGAAATATTTGCCAACAGTAATTAGCATAAGTGCATAACAGTTGCTACAAAATCACACATTTTGGTAAACATAATAGGTGGTTTAATAAGAAAGCACCTGCATTGCCATCTTAAGCCATTTTTTACCATCGATTTAGTAGCATGCGACAACTACAAAGTACAAACAAATCCATATGAAAGTAGGGGTCTGAATTTCCGACACGAGAAGAACCTAACAACGAATTAGCGAGTTTGCATTTAGTATACACAGGTTCGGTGTAGTTTTGGGTCCGACGAACAAGTTTAGCTAAATGGTTCAAGTTCATGTCGACAGTCCTTGACCCGTTTAACCCATGTTTTTTTTTATTAACGTATTTTTTTATAATTTAAACAGGTTGGGTATTTTACGCCAAAATTTAAAGGCCACAAGAGAAATTGGCATGAGGTTTTATAGTTTAAACATATACATCTTTATATTTTGGTTGTGCATTTGTAATTTTAGAGTATTAATATGCAGCAAAATAACAAAAATATCAAAAATTTCAAGTTAAGTGGTCATGTTCGTGTCAACATTCCTGTCATGTTTGGGTTCATGTGTTAGGCACGATTTTTGGTTTTCGTGTTGGGTTCAACCCGTAAACACGACCCGTCTAGCACCACTACATGAAACGAGCCAACCTAAAGATGATGCATTATCAGGCAAGTTATAAATTGAGAACAAAATACAAACAATGTGGACACTAGGGCTCGTGTTCGTTTGTTAAGGAAATATGTGTTCATGAACACTTACTGAACGCGATTTTATGTTTGTGTTCGTTTGTTAAGGAAATGAACGTGTTCGTGTTCGTTTGTTAATTTCAGGCAATGAACGCAAACAAACGTTCATGGACACAAACTAATGTTTATGAACACAAATGGAAACAAACGAACACAAACAAGCGTTTAGAAATAGAATATTAAATACACTGATACTTATTAAATATTTTATATGTCAGAAATTTAAATATTAAAAAAAATATAAAAAAACTAAAAACACTAATGAACTATCGAACATAAACAAACACGTTACCGCACATTCACAAACATAAATGAACAAACGCGCCTCTGTTCATGTCCGTTCGATTAACTAAACGAACGAAATTTCTTGTTCGTGTCCTCTGAGTAATAAACTAACAGACACAAACGAATTTTCCGCCAAACAATTCACGAACTGTTCGGTAAACGTTAGGTTCATTTGCAGCCCTAGTGGCCACTGCATGCTATAATTCAGATAGATTAATAATTTCCAAGGTTTGGATAAACAAGTATTAATTCATAAATTCACAAATTAAAAAAAAAAAAACTTGTAAAGTGACAGATTCTTGCTTCAATTTTAGGGACAAACTTATCATTCAAAAAGCATATTATAAAAATAAAAATTAAAATAAATAAATAATTTATCCAAGACCCAATATCAATTCAAAAGCTTAACCAAAATCAACAAATTTCATAGAAGCCAAAAAAAAAACCTAAAACAATAACATAAACAAACACTAATCAGGCTAAAATAACATCTAAATTTTCAAAATTATGTCGAAATAAAATAAAGATAGATCTAAAGAGGGGTAATTTGATAGGTTGTTATGAAACTACAAATAATAATAAAGGTGAAGATGAAAAGGTGGATCTGGAAAACGTACATTTGCCAAGCGGAGAGGATGAAGAGGGAGGCAAAAAGGAGCCTTCCGAGGAAGGAGACGAACCCCATTTCACGGCGTTTGTGGGTTGAAATCCGCCGTTGTCGGGTGGTCGGAACTCGATGAAATACAAGAAATCGAAGTTGTTGGGTTGGTTTTATGACACTGGTTTAATCTACTTGGATATTGGGTGGTTTAATTACATAAATGCACCTCCCTGCTAACCTTTTTAGAGGTTTTTTTTTTTTATCAATATTGGATTTAATAAGGGTTTAAATGTCATTTTAGACTTGTGCTTTGGGTCTTATCGTCAGTTTAGTTCAAATGTTTCACTTTTTATTGTGGGTCCAAAACGGTTTCATCGTTGTCATTTTAGTCCACTCGGTCATTTTATATGGCCTATTATCCTTCTATATTCGATTTTCTACAACATTGAAACAAAAAAACATTCATAAATCAATATTCGAATCCGATTATTTACTATTTTTTATTATACTTCAAACTAAATACAATGTCCATATACTATATGTATTTTAAAAAATATATTAGTTTTCGGATATCAGATAATCGGATTATTCGAATTTTTGAAATTCACATCCGAATCCGAAAATTCGGATTATTTGGTTTTCGGATATCTGAAATTTCGGATTTTTCAAATCCGGTTTCGGATCTGGATTTTTTGAACACTCCTGACCTCCACTGCAACCAGTATTTGTCACATGATGATGATGATCATGGTGTATGCTTGCACGTTTGTATATTGTGATTTGGAAGTTGTATGGACTAGTCGCAGGTTATATGTAAACATTGCCACTAATTTCATGTAATACTATGTGTAATCAATTATGACCAAGATGCTTGGTATGTCGAGAAGATTGGATTCAAAATAAAATTTATATTGCGGGAGTCATAGATTCTTATTATCGACTTCAAGCACAACCAATGTGTAACATAAATTCTGAGAAATTATAAAGGTGTTCATTTGATGTTCTAAATCTATTATTCTTGTCACCATCTTTTTCCTAATAATTTGAGATACAACGAGGAGATTGACATTGAAGTTTGTTATCTCAAACGGTTTTTTTTTTCAATAAACGAATTTTGCTTATGATGGTAAGGTACTAATGTTATACTTTGAGTTAGTTGTTCCACACCGGGACGGATTAATAAATTGTAGAGTGAAGTGCAGTATAATAAAAATATAAGTGAACCGATTTAAAAACTAAAAGGATTGGTTGGCTAAATATGCCAGACTCGCCCATTGAATGGTGAGTGTTGTATGGCTATCAAGACATATGGCCAACATAATTTATGTGAACTTACAAGGTTGGCTCTCTTTGCCCGACTCTATTGTTTTTAATTTTTTTTTATGTATTGTCATCTATTTGGGCTATTCAATTTTTGGTGCCTATATATAGTTTGTGATATGACGAAACCATTAAATAGTGTCAACAACCGTCATGTGTTTACAAAGAATCAATGAATAGTAACATGTCTAGTATAACTATTATTTAAAGTGTTGGGCCCACGTAAAAATTTATAAGGACGGGTACGTTTGGTCTAGCCTCCACTCTTTTCACATGTTGATATATATATATATATATATGACTATCACATAGGGTTTTCAATTTTGGTGTATATATCGTATGTAATTGTTATGAAAATGAAGTAAGGTTCAATAAGTGGATAACTCATTTTGTTAAATGGTAATCCATTCGATTATTTGTCCAACCGTCTTGCATTGATTAAAAAAAAAAAAAAACCAATGAATAGTCAAATTTATAACATGCTTTTATGTATCTTAAGGCCCTATTGGACCCGGCCAACAAGTAGATGGGCTCATGTGTTGGCTGTTATAAACTAGAAGTGAGGCATTTGAAAAATTCATCGATGAGGCCATCAAATTACGGGCACATTTTCTAGATTATACTACTAAACAATGAGACTTGATAATGATGAAGAATTTATATCCCAAATATTTAAACAATAATGCATGTCTGTATAAAATGTAGTTGAATATCAGTTTCTCAGGAAAACATACAAAAAGGTTTAGTCAAACAAGCCTTTAAACATTTACAACTAATAGCTAGACCATTAATAATGCGAACGAAACTTATTTGGAATCATGCAAGTTAACATGTTATTTAATTCATACGAGACCAAGTGCGTATCACTAATGTTTTTCTTACAGCTAGTTTTGGTAAAAGGCAAACATTTCATATGTTAGAACAGTGGTGGATTTAGTCACATTTTATGGGTTCCTAGGAACCCAGTCAGTTTGAAAAAAAACCAATGAGAATTAGTGAAAAACTTGTATGGTTTGAAAAAAAAATAGTGACAGTCAATTAAAAGAAATCCATTAGAAAAAAATCTAAATCTGCTACTACGTCAAAATCTTGGGTTGTGTGGTATATGCTATTCTTAAATCACCACAACTCCGAGATATGGGTGCTCCAAGAATTTGAGGATATATGTTGGTTTGAAACACCTACCACAATAAAATACCATCATTATTTAACAAATGAAGTTATTAGGAGGTGCCTCATTGATGGCCAATTTAATGTGAATAAGAAAATACAATTCTAGATAAGGATGTATTATGGTGTGAACAAACACTTGTTACAACATTTCAAATCATGTTGGATTATTGCAATGAGTGAACTTAGTAGAGGTAGTGTATGGTTAAGAGAACAAATAAATTTAATTTCACGTGAATTGTGTTAGATAGCTTAGTGTAATCGGGATTAATTTGGCGACTAAAGGAAATTATAATATACATTAAATAAGTTAGGAGGGATGGGAGTGCATGCTTGTTCGAGCTGTTATAATTCCAAGTATTCGGGCGTAGCCCTGAATGGGGGTTCCAAGGGGACAACGCCCCCTTGGCGGGAGTTCTGGGGCAGCGCCCTTAGGAACAGGGTCCAAGGGACGGCAGCCCTGGCAAGGTTCAAGGGGCAGAGTCTCTGACTGGAAAATACCTTAGAAAAATTATTTTTCTAGAAATTAGTTAGAATTTTTAGACAAAAACTTAAGGCAATTTAAAGCAATTTTATTTAAATTTGAATTATAACTGCCCAGAGACACTTATCTGCCGAACAATACCCAAAATTCGTATCTTCTTCTTTGGAAACATTTTGGTTCAACTACGGATTCATCAATGCACAAACTGTTGTTCTATTTCTCGAATTCAGAGTTGTATCCGGTTGAATTATTCGATAGAACCACCGAAATAATTTGATTTGAAAGTGATTTCACACCTCTCTGATTATCCATGGCTTACAAAATTCCCCAACAGATTGATGAGTGACGAAAACTTATTATAATCAATGAAGATAACGCGACTTGTGTCACGAAATGAAATGTTCATATATTGCCATAACAAAAATATCATATCTAAATGAAATATATATAATATAATAAAACTTAAGCAAATATCATATCTAAACGAAGTATATCTTATAATGAAACTTAAGCAAAGGCTACAAAATATATTATTCATGAAGCATAATCACAACTCTGAGATTAGGCATGTGCAAAATATGTAATTATTCAGGGATGTCAACAAGAGGGGCCAACCATATACTACTCGTTTTATCTTACCTAGAGTTCTTTGTCTTTCCCACATAAATTTATTTAAAAGGTTTTTAATAAGGTGGTATTTAAAACTCAACCATAATTTAAAACATTGCCATCTAAGGTAGGTGTAAAGACGTAAACAAGCCGAGTCACTTGTGAGCTACTCGATATCAACACGCTAAAAATTCGAATCAAGCCGAAATTGAACAAGCTCAATTGTTGAGGATCATATAATATATGAGATCGAACCAGAGTTTCACATATCGAGTTAGAGCCGACTCACGAGCCTAAATGAACGTTTTATTTTTAGAATTTTTATAATACATAAAAAATAATCATTTATATAATCATTATTATATACAACTACAACAAGTATGGTCTAAAGTTTCACTCCTGATCGGATTTTTTTTTCTTTTGGTATCTTTTTGTACCTTTACCTTTCTAAGAATTTTTATAATACACTTCTAAACGAGCAAAAACCCTTTTAAGCTAAACGAGTCAACTAAAATTTAAACTAACTCATACTCGGCTTGACTTCTTCACATCCCACCTTTAGGCTATAAATATAAAATGGAGTATAGTATAAGGTAAAGACAAATGAACGACCAAATTGTTAGGTTGGATGGTATGGGATAAAGCCTTAGGGGCTTTATCACGCCACGTAAGCGACATATAAGTAGTAAGCGTTATTGTTAACTTACACAACATAGAATAAAACCCATTTAACCCCATCCTCCAATCTCCCTTCTTTATTAAAGGAAAAAGAACGATGCCATAAGAAAAGCTTACGTGGCAGCCATAGAGAATGTCCAACGCAGCTTTTTTTTATGCCATTTTTGCATCATCATCCTACTTTATTTAAAAAAAGTATTTCAAAGTAATCTCTCTTTAGATTACAATCTTGTCTCCAAATTCAAAATCATTTCAAATAATGTCTCTTCCAGATTCAAAATTCAAAACATTATCTTCAATTCACGCCATTAATCTTTCTCACATCTTTCTCTCAGCATCTTCCACATCTTTCTCTCTCATCTAGAATTCTTCTTCCATCGCTGCAATCAACAAAATAATCAACTGGATTTCTCTCTTGCGCTTCATTATCTCAACATCTTTATCGCAAACAAGAAGGTCAGATCTGCCCCTTTTGTATTCGTGATTTTTCATCTCTAATATGTATGGTTTCTTTATCAATAGGTAGGAATCGGTCATGTTCTCTCGCCGATAACTCGCCGCTGCTGGCATCCTGGCCGCCAGATTCATTGTTGGAATCCGCCATAGCTGCCGGATGATTTGAACTACTGAACAATTACGATCGGTGACCAGAGGATTTGAAAAATTGGTGTGAAATGGTAGATCAACGGCGAGGATTAGGGTTGGAGGATGGAGTGTTCGAGAAGGTTTTGGATTGGGAGAAATGTTGGTGTCTTTTTTATTAATTTCGTACTAAATACTTATTAATTAACTTAATTAGAAATTGATTTTTGTTTATTTATTTATTTTTGTATTCAAGGTTTGTAAATAGCATGGAGATTGGAGGCCTCTATACCAAAATCATGATAAGGGAATGAATGGTACCATCAAGTTTTTATTCATCTCTTAATTGCCGTTTCGTTTCTCCATTGCATGTTCTTAAACAAAGTTATATTCAGCTCTGTTTATGCTCCATCAGGTTTCTAACTTTCGTCCTCTCCATCTACACACAGTTTTCGTAAGTACTTAATTTCGTTTTAGGTTGTTGACTGTTGAGGTTATATATGTTTTTAGGGTTTCTAATGGTGCCTTTAGTTTACCTAAGGATGTTACATTGCACCCATGTGTATGTAATCTAACTTTAAACAAACAGTTCTAATTGGGTCAAATGAGCGGTGGGCTCGAAATTGAGGTTTTTTCTCTTTGCAACCGAGAACCTGCCTTAGCTTTATTTTCAAAAAGAAGTGATGCAAAAAAACTTGAATTTCTATTTTTCAAGATTTGGTCATCTTGAACAAGTTTGTATAGTATTAATCAGGTGGCTGATTTAGCTAGGCTAACTAAGTCATGAAAATGTAGGGAAGTTGCTGGGATATTGTATTGAAGGTGTCCCATTTACGAGGATGTTATTAGCTTTTTGGCATATGTTAGTATGATAAGGGGAAAAAGAACATCCCATGGGGGACCACATTAGTTAATTACTTCTGCTCTCGTGTATCGTAAAAGTTAGTATGACCCGTTTGTAGCTATTATCCCGCATAGAGATGACATAGTAACCTATTGTATGCAATTAAATTTTATGATTTCCAGCTATGGTCTTGATCATAGCTAATTATCTATTAAGTTATATCTGACAAAATCTTGATCTTTTTTGTACACCTTACTAACCGAAGAATTGTCGAAGATGGATGAGAAACTGAGGTTGACAGGATCTCTGGTATATACCAAGGTATTAACCGAAGCTCTTCTGTTTATTTGGATTCTTTATCATTTTTATTGTAGCTAAAATATGATAAATATACTTTTTGGTTATGTAGAATCTTGAAAGCATCTATGGTGGCTCAGTTTGCTACAGAAGCCACTCTAAGAAGGGTTCATGTTGTTTAAAAAGATGATGATATGCCTCTAATTGAGGCAATCCTTGAACCATTTGAAGGTGACCTGAAACTTGCTCGACAAGAAGTTTGCTTTCATTGAGTGATTAATAATAACACATCAATTTAATGCTAACTGATTATAAATGATTGAGCAATTATAATGTTGTCTTTTTTGGGTTTCAGATTGTTAAGCTGCAAGATGATAATAAAGCATTAGATCGACTGATACTTTTAAACCCATTGATTTCTATTAGTTTCAGACTGTTTTGATCAGGAAAAGAATTTTCATAAGGGTTTCAGAGTAGCAGTAATCAGCGAGAGAGGTTGTGTGGTAAGGTAGTTGGGCGGAAAGAAGGCTTACGAGTGGTTCGACTGTCATGACACAATGGTCAATTGTCACATTGAAGGTGAGTATGAAATCTCTTATGTATATATTTGCCATAAAAATAGAATACAAATAAAAAGGAATATTGATTTGTTTGTTGTTGTTGTTGTTATTGTTTTATTTATTTATTTTTTTGGGGTGGGGGAGGAGGTTAAGAAAGAATAAAGGATGACTATAATACAAATGATTTTTAAAATGAGGGTAGTATCTCACAGGGGACAATTTTAAATTTTGTGGTGCCTATCATTTTTAGGGTGACAATGATGGTCTGATAAAGGATGTTGATAATATAGGTGATTTCTAAAACAAGTAGATCAGGCGAGTTATTTATTAAGCAAGCTGCATTTTTATTACAGTTTGGAATTTGGAATAAGGGAGTCATTCTTCAGTCCGTGTAAATATTAAGCGTGACTAGAGGCAACTGCAATTGATGTAGATTTTAAAGAGTTCAATTATGGATATAAGAGTCATTACGTTCTTTCCCTAAACCAACAGCAGATGTATGAAATGCCCAAATTGTTTAAAAACATTTCCTAAAAATTCAAACAACAAATCTACAAATCTAAACAAAGAATGTAGTCTTTTAAGCCCCCACATTGGGTCGGGTTATGCTTAATCTAACCAGGTCAAATGTGTCAAAAGTCTTCCAAAAAGTAGCATCAAAGTTGCGCAAAAATTTCCCAAAATGTACTTCAAGAAAACCCAAATGGGTCTCATCAATTATTTAAAGAATATATCATCGTTTCTGATCTTTATGAATGCGCGTAACAAAAAAGAGTTCTGATTGAAGTACTCTTGCTCCAAACATCCATTTACTTGTGAAAGCCTTTTAGGCTTATGTGCCAACCAAAAAAGGACCTCACACAATGTAAGTGGCCATTTAATATGTAAGTTTTCACATGTTTGGTAGATGCGCTCATTGCAGTAAACAATGTAGGTTTCGTCTCCGCACAAAAGATGAATGTCGCTGACATATTGAAAACTATATAAGGAGGTGGTGGCTAGCAACAGTGATGATCCCCAACAAGAAGGAGCGTCATTGATATATCTTTGGCAGCGACATCAGGGATCTTAAGACCAGCAACGACAACTTCGGAGATGACCTACCAAGAATCAGATGTCGCACCAGGTCACAATGATGGAGGATTTCACTTTCGTTCAGAGCTTAATTAGCAGCAGCCCGTGTTTTCAAAATAAAGGCGCGGCTTTGCGATTTGGTGATTGTGCAAAACATTTTAATAAATGCCGGTAATCCAAGATCTCTTTGGTTTAAAATTGAAAGTTCTTTGATTGATTTCTGTTGTTTGATTTGAACTTGTGATAATTTGTGCCTAATAATCGACTAATTAAACAGATTGTGATTTTTATCTAAGTTTATTAATGTGAACTAGTTGTGATTTGTGTTTATATTTTAAACCTTTGATGACTTGTGCATAAGTTCACTAATATGAACTGTTGTGATAACCTTTTTAGGTGGATTTGTTCACTTGACACTACAACACACCAAGTAGGGGGTAGCGATGCAAATTGGGCAAGCATTAGTTTCACCGAAGGCAAACTAAATAATGGCTACTATACTATATGTAGATTTGTAATAAGTCTGATAAGATAATGTTATTGTACCTTTTGACCTTCTGTGTTCGAAGAATATTGTTTTGAATCAACTCAGTTGCCGTAGAATAAGCTGCAATATAGCTTTCAATTGTGAACTGATGCAAAGAAAAAGATGAATCATCTTTAGTATCACTTCTCCGAGTCAAACAAATACTTTCTAACTTCTATGTTGGTTTTTGTTAGTTTACTTGCTGTTTTATTGGTTTTTTAGCTTGCTGTATATGGTGGAAGAGGGGGTGGAGGGCCAATCATGGGTGATTTATGGACGTTGAAGGGTCTCATCGAAGTAGGTATGCTATTATCATTTTAAAAAGCTTTTAAGTGTAATATAATTAATTGATTGGTAAGGTTCTGATGTAAGAATTACTTATACACACACATATATACATGTATCAACTTGCAATAATTTGTAACCGTTGATGAATAGTAACGTTTTTTTTATGTTATTATATTAAAAGTTTCTTAAGTTTTAGTTTACGTTTTTATCCATTTAGTTTTATTCAATTGGATTATCATAACACGCGTTCATTATCTTTTTTTTTGTTAAGTTGAAAGTGCACTAATTTTAACGTTATTTTACTAATTTTGTGAAAATAACGTTAAAAGACGGGATGGTTAATCATGCATCATGTGGTGGCGTTGATAGCCGAAAGACAAGAGGTACATGCACTAATTGTCGTTTATCTCAATTGTTGAGTGTTATGTGGCTCATGTCCAAGGCTTGATGCAAAACTATTATCGAGCCGGGGGGTCTCACTGAAGCAACCTCTCTATTCTCACAGGATAAAGGTAAGGTTGTCTATATCTAACTACCTTAGCTTTGCTATTGGTGGGATATACTGAGTATGATGATGATGATGATGATAGCTTGCGTTAACATTGCTTTTATTAAGTTGCAATACTTTCATATTAGTCTTTATTTATTAATGGATTTAAACTAATTATATAGGCTATAGTACTTGCTGGTTAGAAAAACATTTTTAAACTAATCCGACCCGAAATCCGTTTTTCGACCATAACCCATTTCGACCCGAACCAAAATAACTCTTATTTTAAATCGACCCGTTTTGAGACCAACCTGTTTGACTCGGCATTCCACCCGACCATACCCGTTGAATTTCACTTTTAAGCGTGATGTCATAATTAAAACGAAGTCTTGCATTATTTTTGCTTTTAATATGTGCATATTTATTTTGACATCTTATATAATTAATCCTATTTCTAACTTTGACAAAATAAATGTACATATTGAATGATTGCGGGGCTACGTTATTACTGCACTATCATCCCCATCACCTTTTCATGATAGATTATCAAAGGATTCGTCTCATTATTTTACTAATGGTTATATAATTAGTATATTTTTATATATAAAAGAATTTGACAAAAGGTGTTGCTTGTATATTATTGTGTTAGGTTGACCCGAAACACCTATTTTTCATAAAAATCAACCTTTTTTCCGTGTAAATAATATTTTATCAAATATCATTAAAAACTACATTATATCAATGAAAATCTCATTATTATTAACTTTTTGAAGGGGTTTTATGCATCTAACGTACACTTTGGGCATGTTCAGCCCATTTGACCTTACTATTTTTAAATTACATCTTTATTTTAACCATTAGATCCGTTGTATAAAAAAATAATCCGAGTTGACCATGTTATAAAATAACCGTCAAAATTATGATCTATATGTTTATTTGTAACCAAAATTTTGCATTGATTTTTCTAATTTTAGGTCTGCACCGGTGTGATAATACATGGATATGATCTGCTTTCAAAACTATGCTCGGAGCTAAAGACTTCATGAGACCTCATAACTTTTCAACCATATATTAATTTCGAGGGTATGCATTCAAAAACATAAGTTTCAATTAGATTAATGAACTAAAACATATGTTTTTTTCCGTTACTTTTGCTCCACATTGCTTGAGCTGATGTGAATATCAGAACAAAATGCTTAGATAAACTATTCCAATTAGTTTTAAGTTGCCATTGTTGTCCTTGTGAATTGCTGGTATTCATTGTTTTGATTAAATTCTTTCTACCTAACAACTGATGTAATATATTGTTATCCAAAGGACGTATAGCTAACTATCATTCACACATATTTTTATGTTTATTTTTCACCTGATACACGCTATTATCCGTAAAGAATTTATTAATAAAGTTTTACGCAAAGTAGTGATCTATCTGGTCCGAACTAACCCGACCCATTTAACCCATACCAAAATAAATTGAAGGCCACCAATCCATGTAAGGGTTAATGCTTGGTTAATGTGTTAGTGGTGCTTCATCAGCGTAAAAACTAGAGAGGGGGTCAAATTACTAATATTAGACAAACGACAAACCTATATATAAAACAACAAATGTGGTGTATGAAGAAACCTTCAATGATTTGTGATTTTTTATTCATTTCTTTTATTTCATTGTAATATAATATTTACGTTACTAATGGAACGTTTCTTTCATTTAAAAGTTTATGTCAACAATGTTAAATAAATTAATGTATTGTGAGACTACCCGTGTAACACACGGGTACTTAAACTATACATATATAAACTGAGTTCACTAATCAAAAATTCAAAATCCTGGCTTCACTTTCAAAATCCAATCCATTTCTCTCTCAAATCCAGATCCTTCCATCAGTCCACAACAAATCCGATAAGTATTCACATGAGTGACAAAGAAGTCAACTCAATCACCACACACAACGACCCTTCTCTACACCCAAACCGAATCATGATCTCACATTCTTCCACCGATTTTGCTCTGTTTCAGATCTTCGACGGCGGTATGGATTTCTCAAAGGTTGGTGAAAAGCTTCTCCGTTCAGTTGAAAGTTGTGTATTGAAGAATGTTGACTTTGATTGATTCTCAAGAAATTGAAGAAATTTACCCTTTTTGTTTACAGTTTTTACAGTTTATCTTATGATTGATTCTCAAGAAATTGAAGAAATTTTTGACTTTGTGTTTGACTTGTGTTGACTTTCAAAGTTGTGTATTGAAGATCAAGTTCCAAAAGAGTAAATATGGTAGCCATGAAAACATTATCCTCATCAATGGCATTCTAAGTGAGTTTGTTTCTTTTTTGTGTATCTATTATTGTTTTAACTTTGACTAATATTTAATTTAATAACATAATAGGAGAAGAAAACCCATGGTTGGTACCTACTGAGGATCATATCTATGAATTTATGAGGTAATGTGTGTAATATTGTTACAATATATCTACAATATATCCATGTAGTTAATGTAGCAGAGTAGTAAATACTGAATTTTAGATTATTAATAATATATAGTTTAAAAATAGAGATCGTTTGTGCTTTTGGTTTACAATGACCTACGGTATACTTTTATGTTCTACATGTGATGTAGGTGGGATTTGAAAGTAGGTTTTGTTGTAAACAACAGATGTACGAAAGTTGGAAAGAGGATCATGTAGATCAACATATTGAAGTAACTCTACTGTATACTTTTATGTTCTACTTGCATCGAGTCTGTAACGAGTCGTAAATATATAATATTTTTATTTATCGTCTGAGTCCATGGAAAGATACGAATCATGTTGAAAGTTGGAAAGAGGATCATGTAGATCAACATATTGAAGAAAAGCAGTAGTACGTATATCTTAACTTAGTTCTTTTTTTTTTCTTTAAAGCCGGCAGTAAGTATATGTCAATTTAGTGTCAAACCTTAAAATCCGTATTCCGATCAGATCACGCTGCTTCGTCGAGGATCTGCGTTGTAGAATTTTATAGGACGAAATTCCCAATTTCAGCTGCATTTAGTGTTTTCAATTTTCACAACATACATGTGTTTTTAATTTTATTGAAATATGTTGCAAAATGAACGCGTATTTGCTGAAAATTGACATTTCAAAGACAATATAGATTGAAATAGCGATTTTTTCATTTGTTTGATGTGTTCATCAGGCTTAGCTTTTCTTTAGATATATTAGGAGCCGGCAATTTTGAAACGAATATATGGTGCAGCACTGCGGAAACAAAATGGTTGTAGAACCAGAGCTCCTACAACTCATCAATAGAAGTAAGCTAAACACAATCAAAGCTGCATCGAGTGTTTCATTACAAGGAATTGGCAATATTGAAGTAAATCCACAAGATTTGTGTCAGATTTAGCGATGAGTGAATTATTTATATTTGGCAAATTTGGATGTTTATAGCTATCAGGCATTGATTATTTTGGATTAATATTTATAATTTACATTTCGCTAAATGCATTTGTTTGTTTCTAAAGAATTTGTTTATAGTGGCAGGTTTTGATCAATCCATCAATAAGTCTTGTATCTTTGTTAATTATCAGTTAAATCGTATTTTTTCTATAATAAAACGTTACTAAAACTACCCGTGTCGCACACGGGTCCTACTACTAGTTAACTATATATATAAAAAGAAGTAAAAATAAAATAAAAGAAAAAATCTGATTGGTTGTGACTCACTCTCTCCTCTCTCACGTCCGCTAATCCACTGACGAAGACAAGCCATAGCGCCCTCTTTAGCCATAACAGGGTGGTGTTAAGGGCCCCGCCCAGCTAAGATGGCGCACCGTGACAGAGGGGTTGCGCCACACCATCTGGTCTCAGCTTACTAAACCCTCACGTCCAATAATATTTGAATAGATTATTGAGTAAACTTCCGTTTTGCTCCCTGTGGTTTGGTCACTTTAACGGTTTTGCCCCAAACCTTTAAAAATAGCCATTTTCCTCCAATAGTTTGCTATGGTTTTTCCATTTTGCTCCTCGCCCTTAACTCAGTTAAAACATACATTTAAAGGTAGGGGTATTTCAGGAATTTTATATATCAGTACTTAATTATTTATAAATTCCTTAAATGTATTTTCTCTTTTTATTTATTGATATTAAATTAAATATATAAAACCTATCTCTCTCTACATAATTAAAACTTATTTCTCTCTCTACAACCCCCCCCCCCCCCCCCCCGTCTCTCTCTCTACTTCTCTCTACCAAACCATCATAAACCACCGTCACCTGCCGTGCACAACCACCCCACCATATGCAAATCAGTAAACAACAGATATAAGTTGTAAACCAAAACATAAACATGGAAAATTTCGCCCCTTTCTGGCTACGCTAGGGTTAGAACACTATTAATTAGTTAGGGTTTTCAATTTCCCCCAAATTGAAAAACTCAATATAGAGATCCACCACAAGAGATTGCCATCAACTGTATCGCAGCCTGTTCTTCTCGTAGCTTGTTCCACCATGGTTTCCTCTGCTGCTGTTGATCGATCACCATCACTCTCACCTTCAACACAACGCCGTTTCGTTTTGCCTTCTTTGGTGATTTTCTTCTCGTTTTCTCATATCCACTCATTTGTGATCTTCTCTTCTTGTAGTGGTTTGCAATCGGTACATCATTTTGTCTGATTTAACGAACTCTCGGCTTTTTCTTGACTTGTGTATCGACTGATCTTTGCAAAAATATTTGGATTTGAACCTGTTGAAATTCATAGAGAGAGATGGAAAGAAAAATATTGAAGAAAACGATAAGAGTTGAACAAAGTGTGTGTACCTTATATTTTAGATCCAAGATGAGGATTGCGACAAACACTTTTTGGAATAAAAAAGTGTGTGATATGAGATATGATCACTCACTGTGTGAGTGAGTAAAGGATAAGGAATGGGTTATGATATTGATGGCTGTTGGTTTGTATTATATGTGCAGCCTTATGCAAAATGGTGGGATTCAGCGGTGTGGGTTTTTTTTAAGATGATGTCGGTGGTGAATGGTGGTGGTTGTTGGTGAAGAGAAGAGAGAGGGTGGAGAGAGAGAGAGGGGTTAGAGAGAGAAGAAAGAGGGTAAAGAGAAAAGATGATCAGATCTTTCTGGGTTTTGTTATATATTATTATATAATCTTTATTTATAGTTTTACTTAAATACCCTTACTTTTAAACTTAAATTTACCAAAGTACCCTAACAGTTAACAAATAAATGGATGGAGTTAGAGACGAGGAGTAAAATCATGAAAAGATTCATAGATTAGCGAGTAAACTGGCTATTTTAAAGGATTGAGGCAAAACCATTAAAGTGACCAAACCACATGGAGCAAAATGGAAGTTTACTCTAGATTATTAGTTATTTTCATTTCTAACATAATTAACTCCTTATTTTCCCCCTACGTTATTTGTTTCTAGAGTAAACTTTCGTTTTGCTCCCTGTGGTTTGGTCACTTTAACGGTTTTGCCACAAACCTTTAAAAATAGACATTTTCCTCCAATAGTTTGCTATGGTTTTTCCATTTTGCTCCATGCGGGGAGCAAAATAGAAAAACAGACAATTTGGATGGAGTTAGAGGTGGGGAGCAAAATGGAAAAATAATAGAAACTATTGGAGAAAAATGGTTATTTTTAAAGGTTTGAAGCAAAACCGTTAAAGTGACCAAACCACAAAGAGCAAAACGAAAGTTTACTAGTTTCTTTATTCAGCAACTTTCCCCCAATCTCAGTTCATTCTCCCTTCCTCACTTCCTCCCCAAACCCTATCCAGATCCGACCATGTGCACTCTCCAAAAACGCAACAACCTCTTCATCCTAACCCTAACCGGATCCGACCAACACCGTCTCAACCCGACCCTAATCACCACAATCCGATCCCATCTCTCCGAAGTCAAATCCCAGTCAACGCCGGAACCGCTCTAATCACCGTCGCCGAAGGCAAATTCTTCTCCAACGGCTTCGATCTCGCCTGGGCATCCTCCCAATCCAACGGCTCACCATCCGAAGCAGTCAACCTCTTACGTCACATGGTCAAACTCTTCAAACCCTTAGTCGCTGACTTAATCTCGCTCCCCATGCCGACAATCGCCGCCGTCACCGGCCACGCCGCGGCTGCCGGACTGTTGTTGGCGGTAAGTCATGATTACGTCATGATGAGGAGGGATCGTGGGGTGTTGTATATGAGTGAGGTGGATATGGGGATGACGTTGCCGGATTATGTTACGGTGGTGATGAGGGAGAAGATTGCCAGGCCGGAGGTCCGGCGGGATGTTTTGTTGCGGGGGGTGAAGGTTAAGGCAGATGAGGCGGTGGTTAAGGGTTTGGTTGATTCGGCGTATGATAGTGCGGAGGAGACGGTTAAGGGTGCGGTTAAGTTAGGTGAAGAGTTGGTTAAACGGAAGTGGGACGGTGAGGTTTATTGTGAGATACGGAAGGCGTTGTATCCGGAGATGTGTAACGTTTTGGGGTTAACGGCGAAATCGGTTGTGAAAGCTCGGCTTTAGAAGTTTGAAATTCCGACAAATAAAATATTTAATAAGTGTCGATATTATATATTCTGTTCATGAACGCTTGTGTTTGTTTGTTTTTATTTACGGTCATGAACATTACTTTGTATTTATCAACGTTCGTTTTCATAAATAATATTATGAGTATCATGCAATTGCTTGTGAACTTTGCTTGTTTTAACGAGGTTAAAAAATCTCTAGAAGCTTAGAGACAATCTTTAATTCATATGTTCAAGTTATGTGAACCTCAAAAAATAACTTGGAAAGCTTTTAACTTGTGTGAATACTACTGGCTTTTTACTAGGGATGAACAAAATGGACCCGGTACCGAATTTACCAAACCGGGTACGTTTTCGGTACCGATTCGGTACCGGTTCGGTACCGGTATTTACCGGTTTTTTACCCTCAAATACTGGTACCGTACCGGTATCAAACCGAACCGAACCGGGCATATTCGGTACCGGTACCGGTACCCACTTTTGGGGATTTTCGGTACCGGTACTTTCGGTTCCGGTACCGGTTCAGTACCGGTCGGTACCGAGCTCATCCCTACTTTTTACAAGCCTTTTTAGTTAAAAGATGTGAAAAAATATATATATATTGTCATTAACAAATTCGATGATAATTTGGATGATTTAGATGATCATATGTGTGTACATCTTGTGGGATCAAACTAAACACTTGGGAATAAACCATTGTGAATTAGATTGTGAGAAACAAAGTTTAAACGGGTCAAAACAAGGATGGGAATTTGGGAGACAGGTTGGGCGACAGGCCAATGCTGGCAGTGACCATACCTCATGGACCAACGCCCCCATCGTCAGGATCAATTTTTGGGTCAAGTTCGTATATTTTGTGCAATGTGTTTAAGTATCAATGGAGATATGAATTTGTATATATTCGCTTAACTTTGCCTATTGAGTTTTTTTCTAAAATGTTTTCGGGTAATACACCTAAGTTGGATGATAATGAGTGATTAGCCTTGTAACCCGATTATATGTTAAGGGTTATTCAAGATAGGAGTTATGATGTTAACCACCTTACTTAACTATGTCACTTTTTTAAAATCAACCTATTATGTAACTAAAGGTATATATCATATTATATCATCAATTAATTAGTTTACAACCATTAAAATCAGTTGTGTACTTATCAAAAGTTGGGGATTAATGATGCAAAATCTACAAATCACATAGCCCAACCAAGCGTTTAACTCCTCTTTAAAATGTTTCGCAATTATGTTTAAAAATTAAGAAAAATGTGAAATATTGTTAAAAAATTAAATTTAGAACTTGTAAAAATTAGTATTTTAAGCTGACAAGTGATAATATTCTTTACAACCATTGATGTGGGAGTTGATAATGATATTTGATATATATGTGAGAGAATAGCTTTCTTTACAATCAAGCCCAATGGGTATAGTATAACCTGGCCCAAACGTTGGGCTCAATTAAGAGCAAACCGTTTCTTACTTATACTGTGCAAAATTTTGACTTATTACGAAGGTTAGAATATTTCAATTCAACCTATATATAATTATCTCAGATTTTGTTTCAAGATTCAAATACTGAATTGTTTATAAATTCCAGTAAAACAGTTGATTTTTACTAGTTCCAGCTTTTTTAATTCTTCTATTATGGAGCTTAAAGTCAAATCAAACATTTTTCTGCCTAACAAATACAAAATGGAGATGACTATTTCTTGGTCAACAGTTCAAAATTTCCAATCACAAGTTTAAAACACACCTGACCCAAAACTTAATAATATAAATCCATGTCTTCAGTTCTATATATTCTTTTTATCAAGTTACTAGTTTTGTTTAGAAAAAGACTTTGACTTTTGTTTTTGTTTGATTAACTTTTGACTTTGTCCTTGTTGAGTTGTGGAGGAGAAACGAATACAAGAAGTTAAGGTGAGGAAAAAATTCATATGTTTGCTCATCCATATATTGAAGAAGGAAATACCAGTCGAATTTATGAATACCGATATGAACTTCGATAATTGCTTTATGATCAACTTCTGGACTAGGATCACTGAAAACTTCTATCAAAATGCTGCAGAATCAAAACCGTTAGCCTCGTCTTAGAAAGAGAGATTTCCTTGTAACCATTCTCCTAACTAATAATAAGTTCTCACGTTTTCAGAATAAATAGTGTATAATGTAAAGTAGGGTGTGCATGAGTCAGTTTTGGCATAAAACCAGTGTTGTAAAAATCACGTCGCCGATTAATCGCTAGTCGGCCCTCTACTGAGTATTTTTTTTGTTAATCAGTCCATTAATCGCTAGTCGGCCCGAATCGGTCCTAGTCGGCCTACCAAAAATCGGAAAATCGGGAAAAATCGGAAAGAATCGAAAAAAATAAAAAAAAATCGAAAAAAAATCATAGATTCCGCCCAGAACCTGCCATAGTCCGGTAAAAACTTGTCAACTTACAAAAATTATGTATAAAAATATGTGTATACATGTATAAAACTTAAAAATATACATAAAAAGTACGATCCAATTAATCCCGATTAATCACTAGTCCCCACTCACCAGCCACTAGCCGCCTGACTAGCGCTACGAGTTCTACAACCATGCATAAAACCATAACTATAACTGACATGTCGGTTAATGGAAAACTATAACCATAACCATATCCGATCGGTTATGACGGTTATGGTTAATCGGTCTTGATGGTTATAGTGGTCGTTATGGGTCGGTTAACCATGAATTTGAGCCTAACTAAAGTTAGCTCAAAAATATAACTGGGCATTATTTGGGACAAAGGTTCAGCCTTTAAATTTTATTTATCATGGTATTAATTGCAATTGCAATTTTCACATTTGTAAATATTACATAGCATTAAAAATACATATAATCTCTAATTTTAATACCGATAATCACCGGATTTTCAAACAAAATGATAAGACATAACACATGTGGTTAGATTAACCCTGACTATACTAACATGCGGGTCGGTTCGGTTATGGTGGTTATGAACAATGGAAAACCATAACCGACCCATATATATCGATTTTCATAAAATAATTAAACGACCCATCGGTTTTCTCATAGGTTTGGTTTTCTTTTGTTGGGTTTTTCAGTTAATTTGGTTATGGGACAGTTAATGCAGTTCTGTGCATAGGAGTGTTGATGAGTAAACGAATTGAGTATACAAATTACCTTTTTTTTAAATATATGAGTCACCTTTTTATATAATGTTTCTCCATACATATTTTTTAAAATCAAAACCTAAAACAAAATACTTGTTTAATGATCTTGCACGTACGTAGAACATGGTTACCAATTTAAGGGATGAAGTTTTTAATACAAGGATGGGCAGAGAGCACGTGTCTCGTGTAACAAACGGTAACATGAGAACCAACATCTTATTGGTGCCACGTGGATGGTGTATGGTTTATAAGCTACAGTGACCGTAGATTGATGATATGGTCAAAGATCTAGAGAATATATATATATATATATATTTACCATAACTAGGGATCTTATCCTGGACTCGAATATGCCTTTGCTTTGCTATATATAACTTGCTTGGGATCTTATCTTCCACTCAACTCTATGTATTGGCTTGGCTTGGCATAATCTGGCTCAGCTTGGCTTAGGCTTTATGTAATCTTAGATGCATTTTGATTAGAGAAATGATACCTACGGGTGTAAATAAGCTGGGTTGAGCTCAACTAGGCTCGAGTTCGAGCCTACTTATGAGGGGCGGTCCTAAGGATCATCGGTCTAGACCTGATATATTTTGAAGGCACGTTATTTAAAAAAAATAATTAGGTATACTCATACAAACACCAACATAGATCCACTTACAAAACTATTTTTATGGTTTAGATTAGTTATTAGCTAACTGGCATTAGTTTAGACCTTTAGTGAGTCCAATACCCAATTTGGTTAAGGCCTAAGGTCACGTTTTTTCGAGCTCGAACTGGGTACACGAATTCTCAGGACCGGCCCTGCTATTTATTTGAGCTCGAGCTATTTTGAGAACAATCTCAAACGGGTTTTGCACGGCTCGAGCTCGATTCAATATCGCTTAAATGATCTAAAGCTCGGCCCAAGCTCGGCTCGCCAATGTTATCAACATTATTATTATTATTATATTAGATTTAGAAAATAAAATGTTGTTTGGGCTCGTATAGGCTCGACTTGTCAAAGCTCGGCATGTTTGAGCTTTTAACCGAGTTAATCACAGTAGCTCTTGAGTCTTTAGGCTTGTTTATACCTTTAATGATATGTGGCATGCCTAAAATAACTATGAAAATTGAATAGATGAATAAATATAAAAAAATATTAAATGCATTTGTAACATAAAAACAAATTAAGATAAATACACGGTGTGAAATAAATGTGGGTTGTCTAGTTTAGATCTAAAGTGACGAACCATTGAGATCTAGAGTGCCAAACCTAGGTACCCCACAAAGTAGTGTAGTGGTTCTCTGTTACCACATTACTTATTAAATTAAAGGTGACATTTATGTCGGGTTTACAGGTTTTGGGTTAACGAGTTGAATTAACAAACCCGAACAATACTCATAATTTTGTTAGTGTCAAAGGCGTTAACTCTAAGCAGGATACACATAAAATCATGTAACCCGAATATAACCTGTGTAACTCATTTATGTAAACGAGTTAAAAAGGTTGAAAAATGGAATCATAGTGTAGTTAGTTAAACGAGTCATAAACGTATCGGTGGGTTGTAATAACGTGCTAAACACGTATGAGCAAATTAAAATTAAATTAAATATTTGTAAGGAAAAGTTAATTTGGCAAGAATAGTAAAATGTCTTGAACCTGATGGTTAATGCTTTGTGGATCAAGTAATTTAGTATTTGTTAGAAAAGTTTAGTTGAAAAGGGTGATTATTACTAAACTTTAGATAAATAATTATACTAATGTATCATATTTTCTTCTAAAGTTGAAAATATGGGAATCTATCATTTCATGATGTAAAATTGCATCCTTTGATGGCGTCATTTGTGTAGGCGGTGTTGATGATACCGATGAGGACTACAAACACAGCCTCAAGCAAATTGACGATACAAGGTATTCAACAGCAAACGTTCGAGTATAAAATAATAAATATATAAACAACTTTATTTAGAATTACAATCCAAAAGGAAATTAAGGAGTAAAATACAGGTACTAAATTACAATCGAAATAAAGAAATCCAAAAAATGATTATAAGACAGAAAAGAAACGGCTGAGGATTGTGTTGAACACGGTCACTTAAAACAAATTCTAAGTCTCCTAAGAGAACTCGTTTGTTTCCCAGAGTACCACAGCCTAAGGAGTTGCTACAGCAGGGGGAATACACTAAGCCCAAAAATATACCTTGAAGATGATTCCAAACCCAAAAATATACCTTGAAGATGATTCCAAAGAATGAAGAGAGAGTTGAAGTGTGTTTCTGGCTTGTTTCCAACCAAGACCTCTATTTGGTTTTACAGTGAAACTTGAGTCGAAAAAGTCCCACATTATTTGAGACGGAAAAATAAATTTCTTTGAGCTATGGAACATCTTCAATGCTTTTTATTGCATTTTTGAATTTTGTTTAGAAACTATTTGATTGATCTGTTTCAATCTACAGACTTGAAACTGTGGCTAAACCTGCTGGTCTGCGTCATCCGCAAAGGCAATAAAACAAACAAAGGTGACCCTCAAGCGCCTACGGCAGGCGTGCATGCACAATTACAAGTTTAGGGTTCTTCGCACCCTTTGTGAACCCGTTGATGTGAGGTTCTAGGAAACTATAAGGAAACGAGGCTTCTATATGTAAGTCATTCTATTTTTCTTTCCTACTCCTGTATGGGTCAAGTTTCCACTTTTCGCACCCTTTTCCATTCCCTTTTTCTTTGTTTTCCTATCTTAGTCCCAACTTGGAGCATCGAAATCGCATTCATCTTAGCTCTGATTTGGACGTGGTTTAGTTTGTTGTAAAACCCGTACAACATAGAATACAAGCCCACAAAATATTACTTATATTAACCAAAGTATAATATAAATATATTTGTCCAAAGTTTAAGAGATATACACATTTACACTTTATGAAAATACACTCATTTTCACCCATGTTTCCAACAACAATAAACCGACATCAAAAGCTAAGATTGCGGAGATCAAGTCCAACACATTTATATGGATAAAGAACAAGGTGAAAATTCGGTTTTCCTAAAAATCTCCAAATGTAAGTTTAACGCCGTCATCTAGAGGGTAGGGGTTTTAAGTCAAATTAGTAAAACTATTGGAGTTATGGTATTGCTCCCCTTGAGGTTAGTGGTCGAGCTCACCGAAGACTGATTTGGTGTTAATTTAAACCATTAAAAAAACCGTCATCCATTTTTAGTTGTCGTGGTTTGACACTTTTTCAAAAAAAATATCCTAAATAAGAGGCATGAGTGACTGTTAAACTCAAAATTTAGTAAATTTAAAAGGTTTCTAACAAGTTACATTTCATAAATCACCGGAATAATATAAGTAGTTGTATGAATATGTAAAAACCACATTTTACTGTTCTTTTTAGTTATTTATTTTGATATTTGCTACCAATTTTTTCTTAATAACACATTTTTTATTACAAATAAATATCTGAACATTTCGAATCAAACATATACTTTATCGAAGTGGGTGACAAGTTCCCAAGTTGGTTTCCCACAAAACTGGATGGGTTTTCTTTTGACAATGTGAGTTCTTCTATTTTGCTTCTTCTTTTTTTCTTTTTCTTTTCTTTTCTTTTCTTCTTTCTTTTTTACTTTTTGCATTTTGTTAATGAGTCATAGTTTGTACACGATGCTGTATACTTATTTCTGGGTTTTAATTTCTTTATGGTACTTTTTTCTTCGTATTTTGATTTATAAAAGTAAAAGATAATATATAAATATAAGAAGTTTAGAACGACAGTCAACAAAACATATAGTCTAAAAAATACATCACGAGATTTAATAAATAAATACATGTTAAAATACAAATTAGTTAACAACAGACATATCTAGAAACTTCTTAAAATCAGATAACATCGATAACTAAGTTGAAATAAAAGTCTAAACATCTTAAATAAATTCAACAGCAAGCTTGATTTGATTTGATCTTTACCTCAAATATATGAAGTTATATCTACGTTATGTTTGGCCAGGAGCTTTTAGAAGCTTTTAAGTTTTTAAGAAAAAACTCATACTCAATAAAAAGTCTTGTTTGGTTGAAATAGCTTCAAGCTTTTAGGTTAGGAGCTTGAAGCTTTTGGTTGAACGCTCCATTAGTAGCGTTTAGAAGGAGCTACAAGCTTTTAGAGAAAAAAATGACTATTTTAACCTCTAAAGATAATGAAATTTTAATGCACCAACTTTTTAATGTCCATTTTGGTCATTTTACACATTTTATTAAAAGTTCCAGCTACTCTGCCAAACACCTAAATATATTTAAAAAGCCTTCAGCTACCAGCTTTCAGCCACCAGACTCCAGCCACCAGCTACTTTTTGCCAAACATACCCGTAATGCGTTAATTAAAAAGTGTAAAAGTTTTTGTAACAAGACAATTAGACTTTAACTAAATTAAGCTTTTACAAATATATAATACTCAATACGTGGAAAAATAAATAAAGTGATTTGTTAATAGCTTGCGGGCCCATCTCCATCTCCTTCACACAGTTAGATCCTGGCACCTCGTTTTGGTACGCTCATTTCGGTTTTTGGTCACCACTCATCAATTTCATTCATCGAATTGCTTACCCAATGAGCTGACGACGGTATTACCACATCAAGAACACTACCCGAATACGCCCCTTGTATACTTATACTTGATTGTTATATGTTTTAAACTAACTTTATTCTTAAACTTACATAAAATTAATATTGGAATAACAAGTTAAATATAACTCTTTTATATTATAGGGACAACCCATCACCAATATACGTAAGGATGGACATTTGGGACTTGGTATTACTATCGAACATGTACCGTACATGTATCTGTTTTTTTTCGGTATCGATTTGGTACCTACTTTTTTGGGCTTTTGGTATCGGTATTTTCGATATGATACATGTTCAGTACAACACATGTATTTTACCGAATTTACACACAAATATCAGTAACGTCTCGGTACTGTACCGTATCAAACGTTTTTCGTATCAATACCAGTATCCATCTTTGATGAATTTCAATATTGATACTACACTGGTATGGTACCGATATCAAGCTCTTCCTTAGATATACATTACCTTAAGTTTAAGTTACAATAAAGAAATCATTAACTCAAGAACCAATAATTGCAAGGCTAAAGGGTATGAGGAGGGTCATCCCCAAAGGATGGGTCGCCACGTAGGGTGCCACATCCCCATCCTTTGAAGGATGACCCTCCTAGCAAAACGAGGGGGTGGAGGGATGGGCATGACCCACCTAAAATTAAATTAATTTTTAGTTTTTATTCATTTAGTTTTATAAAAACACTACACATATTAAATAAAAATAAAACTTGAAACAAGATAATTATTCCTAAAATAAAAATTACGATTCTAAAAAAAAATTACGATTCCTAAAAAAATTACGATTCCTAAAAAATAAAATTTTCGAATCCTAAAAATAAAACTACGAGGTCCACTTTCTTTTAACGTCCTCCTTCATCCTCCGGTAAATCTCCCGTTCATCCTCCGGTACGGTATCGAGATCCAACTGTAGAATTTTAAAATCACTCGCTCGAGCGAAATCGGCCGACAAATCTTTCTTATATTCATTTTTTTTCTCCATGATCTCTCGGAACGAACGCATCTCGTTTATCAACTCATTCATTTTCGAATCGCTCCCGGAAGATGCCGCTTTTTTCTTTTCGGCCGCCGCCGCTTTTTTCGCCTTGTCCCTTCCACCGGGACGTTCCGACTCTTGCACCTCAACCTCCACCCCGTCAAACTCCTCCGGCTCATCGTTTATGTCTATTTGACAACGAGCGGTGGAGCCTCCGGCGCTATAACTTCCGGACTCGGAAGTTTTACTCCGTTTGGCGGACGCCACTTTGTTCGGAACCGGTTTCCATTTGTTTTCTTTCTTCAAAATTTTCCAAGCTTGAAGATGTGGGAACATGGTTCTAGCCTTCGGATCCCAATTTTCCAAAGCAAGGTTGAGGATGGTGACTTCGTTTGCACCGCTAGGAGGATTAGTGTAATAGCGGTTGTAAATTTTGCTAAAGCGGTTGATTTTGGGGCTCATTTTCTGCCACTTGGAAGAGACGGACTCGTGATCGCGTGGGTCGGGGTGCTCCATAATCTTGTTAAAAGCATCCGTTATTTTTCTCCAAAAGCTATTACCCGATTGGCTGTTCCCTAAAATTAAAAAAATAACATTAGTAAATAAAAATATAATCTTTTTAAATTTTAAATTAAAAATAGAGTATTAGGTGCATTTGTTGTACTTGAGACATGGAATGGAACGCGTTCGGTGTTTGTTGGAATCCCGAAAAGGTGTATTGTGGTGTCGCCCAAGAGGGGTCAATAGCCGGTGTGTAACCGGGCGTGGAAAAAGGATTCGGGTTCGTGTTGTTTGGGTTGTTCGGGTTCGGGTTGGTTTGGGTTCGGGTTGTTTGGGTGTTCAGGTTGAGGTTCGGGTTGAAAGGATTCATGTTTTTTTTATAAAAAGGATAAGAAATTTTTAAAGTGGATGAGAAGAGTGGGTGGAATTTGGATGAATGGGGTATAAAAAATGGGTGGTTGAATGGTATTTAAATTAAAAAAACATTTTTTTTAAATAGCCGTTGGGTAACGGTGCTCAATCAAAATTTGTGCCAAATTGGAGCGGCAAGGGCGGCAGGTGGATGCCGGGTGTGCCGCGGCCTGGCAAGGGGGCGGTGTGGGGTTTCGACGCCAATGCCCGGCCCCCATACCGTCTGATCTAAGAAACCCCGTACGGGATTAGTTGAGCTGTCTACATCTCACATCTCATTCTAAACCACCCCAACCTGTTAATACTTAATAATAATAATAATATCCAGCTGGCAGTCAAACCACGACTCCTTTTCCGTGTACCCGATATTATATTAACTCCTTTCCAAGCCGAGCCGAGCCACAAAATAACCCACCTTTACAAAACTTTAAACCACTCACTCGTCATCGGCTCAGCTCAGCTCATCGTGCTCACCACACGCATCTCTGTATCTATATATCACATTTCGCCCACAGATCTTAACCACTAATATCCTCTCTCTTTACAAAAACACCTAATCATATTCTCTCTAATCCTGTTGCTCATTCAATCGATATTCAATCTCTGATACTTAATATAATGGCGGATCGATCGACGAAATCGAGAACGCAACCGAGTCGGTTACAGCGGCGAGCTCCGGCGTCGATTCAGGTAACTCCGGTGAGTAACTGGAACGTTGCGATTCCGTTATTATCTCCGTTAGCTACGTCACCTGACGTGAAGAGAAATTGTGTTGATATTAGTGACGACAAAACCGTGCCGGGGCCGGAGAAGGCTCCGGTAGTGTGTAAAAAGTGGCAACATCCGGCTGCTCCGTTTTATTATGAGCCTGCGCCGACGTTGTTGCAGTCGATTTGTAGTGGCGGTGTTGATAGAAGTTAGTTGATGATTGTTGATTGATTGATATAGATTTAGTAGGTTTAGGTTTTGTGATTGTAACATGTATTTTGATCGTAGAAGTTAGAACTGGTGGCTGTTAGATCTAACGGTGAATGATATCGGTTTTCTCCTGTTTTTTGATTGATTTGTTTTTAATAAGTTATTTGATGTGGAGGAAACTGGAAATGGATCTATGAAATGATGAACACTGGTTTTGAATCGGTATTGATTACTGTGTTTAGGTTAAGAACATTTGTTTTTATGTGATTGAGCGAGGCTGAGCCCGAGCCGACTCGTCGTCATGTTTTTACGAAGCTCGAGCCGAGCTACTTTGAGAACAACCTCAAACGAACTAAAAGCTCGGCTCGAGCTCGCTTCAATATCGCTTAAACAAGCCAAAACTCGGCTCGAGCTCAGCTTGCTAATGTTATCATCATTATTATTATATTATATATGAAAATATTAATTTTTGTTTGGGCTCGTTTAGGCTCGCGAGCCTAAACGAGCTTTGTATGTCAGGCTCGAGCTCTGGCTCGATAACTAAATGAGCTTTATTTCAGGCTCAGGCTAGTTAAAGCTTGGCTCGTTCGAGCTTTGACCGAGCCGATAACGAGTAGCTCTCGAGCCTCTAGGTTTGTTACACCCCTAGTGATTGCTAGTTAACTTAATCATGCAGCTGAAAATTTTGAATTGTTAAGTTAATTAACAGTTGAAATTGTATGTTAATGTTTGTTTTTTGGCACTTAATTACATAATTAATAGAATCAACTATCACAGTAAGACAAATTGAAATCCAAAGAAAGGATACACAGTAATCCTTAAGATTCATTTTTCCACGAGCTGAGTCGATCGGAGCCGTGTCACTTGTCAAGTTAAGCTTGACTCAAATTTGTTTAGAACAAGCTTGGATTGGCTCGAAATGTTTAACCGAGCTGAGACTTGAACTCGTTTACACAGCGAGTCATCTTGGCTTGATGAGCCGACTTGAAACGATCAAGCAACGGTGAACAAAGGTGTTTTAGATCAACTCAAATTTAGCAGTGCTATGATTGATGACGAGTCGAAGTTTTAACCAGATCGAAGAGGACGCTTTTGGGCTATTCAAAATCTGATGAGTGGTGGAAAGCAAGGGGAGCTATAACATGCTGGAAGATGTGTTGAAACCAAGATCAACCGATGACGTGTATCTACCAGGGATCCACTCTGACGGACAGAACGACCTGCAAAAGAGAACACCATTAGCCTCGTCACAGAGGGCCCGGAAGGGGGGGGATTAAATGCTAGTATTGAAGTGGTCAGAATCTCTTTGGTGTATTGAATGCAAATGTATTTACCGAGGGACTTTCTTAAGTGTGTATCAGAGAGTTCAAGATACCTTAGGCTACTCGGTATGGAGGATGGGGCTCCTTAGAGGATGACCATCCACGTAGGTGCCAGTGGGTCATCACATGGAGGATGCCCTTCCAAGGAGAACCCAAGGAAATGGGTGATGGGGCTACCCCACTAGTTCATTTATTTACTTTTTAGTATTGAATGAGAGGGGTGTATGTGAAAATTGGAGGGCTCGGCTTGAACGTCTCCACAAAGACGGTGAGGACGACGACCAACCACCCGGGGTGGTGTTCTGGGCCGGCGACGCCCCTCGACGGGAGGGGACGCCCCTCCATACCGAATGGCCTTATGATGATCGTTACCTTTGCTTGTATGAGCATTGACCCGGCTCCAAGGGAAATCCCTTTTTGGCAGAGAACCCTATAATTGCTTTACCCGGGTAACCACCTTCCTAGAGATCCTTGCCATTAATGTTTGCTTTTGGATTTAGTATAGTGACCTTATCTTCTCCCAGAAAGCCCATGCCGAGCCGCCAGCTCTCAGGAGCGTTTAAGGGGCTAGTCGAGTCACATCGGAAAGGCCCTTCTGCTCTCAGCTGAATAGTACTTCCTATGCACGTTTAAGCGAGAAAGTTCTTTTGGTTGACTAAAAGTCAAGCCCTGGGCCTTGACTGTCTTATTTTAATAGGAAAGCTCAAATGGGCTCAGGCCCAGTTACTATCTTTAGGGAATGAGCCCAAACAGGGACCCTCGTCATCAGAGGAAAGCTAAATTTGCAAAATAAATAGGGTAAAGGAATTGGAGTTAAAAATGGTGGGTAGGATTAGGAATTGAAATCAGTATTTGTGCTAAACAAAAACAGTTGAACTAAAATTAAATACAACTCTGAATGAAAATTAAATCCATCCTTCTTAGAATGACAAGCTCGAGCTGAATGTTTTTGAACAATCTTATTCGGATCATCAGCTATTTGAACATCCCCATTTGAAAAGTTGGATGGGAGGCCCCTGTTGTCAGACTTTGGTTTTGAGAGAAGGTCGGTTTGAAATTTCTGAATATAAGCTTGATGGGCTACTACTAATCCTATTGCTAGTTGGTTTTAAGATAGAAACCTTATAGAGTTTGTACGTTGGGTTTGGGCCGTTTGGCGAGATTTGGGCTAGTCATGATTGTTACACATGGTAAACAGGGTTGTGTGGGTTTTAAATGGGCTCTCATGGAAACCGAACCGGTTATAGCAATAACGGTTCCAACCCTAAAAACGAGAAACTGAAACCGGTTCCATAATCGGAATCGGTTATTAAGGATACCCAGTTTTTGCACCTATGCTAAGAAGTATAGGCTAACCGCTAACGTAAAGGCGTAAATAATTCAACCTCGCAATCAATTTAGTTAGTTGAATATGAATATTGATGAGTCATGAGCTGAGAGATTTATTTGTATTTGGGCCCATAATAATTTGAGTATGTTTTGTGGCTTGTAAGTTGTATCTACTAGAACTAGAACTAGAACTAGTTAGGCAGTTAGCTACCAAAGAGCAAAGCCTTAAATGGGTCCAGCTTCTGAAGCCCAACTTTATTTGGTAAATCCAAGGCCAGCATAATTTGATTTTTCTTATGATTATTTTTCTTATTAAATTACCAATTTAGAGACACGAGCAGTATTATTTCTCAATACAAAATTAATAAAAATATATTCAAAATATGTTGGAGATATTTTTATTTTAATCGATATGTTTTAATAGGTAAAGTTATTCTATAAAGGCTCCCTAATAAGAAATGTAGAAAGACACAATCGATCGTAAAATATAACACAATGTCGAGCAAAATATAACACAAAGTCGAAGAAAAAAGGCACAATGAATCATAAAAAAGACACAATGAAGCAAATATAGAAAAGACACAATGATGTAAACAAAAAATATATCAAAAAATATGCAAGTTAAATATCTAAAAACAAAAACCTAAAATCTCACATTGTAAAGTTCGATACGACTGTTACAGTGTCGCTTAAATGAGGTCAATTGGAGTCCGTTTGATACCATTTTTAAAACTTTTTACTTTTAACAACTTTGTATTTAAACTAACCCATGTTTTAATATATTACACGTATAGTTAATTATATAGTTATTATTAGTAAAGTGTGTAAAATTAAATCTTTAACATATATTAATATAAATTTTGCTCAATAAAGTGTCATAAATTTCTAGTGGCTTGGAAGGTTGTTTCCTACTACTTCACAATAAGTAGACTTTGACTTGTCAACACCAAAAAGGTCCCTTTCTGACCCCCAATCATAAAGTGGCTTGTACTACAGTTTCCATAAATTGCTGAACCACCTCACAGCTCAACTCATTGTAAGTTCTCTGGAAGTTGATGTGCTTGTCCTGTTTTTTTTTTTAATTATTTAGAAAAATACGTTATAGCTTTAAACTATTTTTAACGGGTAACTTTAGACGATTTAAGTCCTAATCGACAATCAAACCGAATAGAAAATTGAATAAAAGAATTTAAGATGAATAACTCTCAATCTTATTAATCACAAAATAACTCAAAACTGATTACCTTTCTCTTAACCTTAATCACAACTTTGATCAGATTATATAGGATATGACTTGGTTACAATTTGAGTAGGACTCAACTTTCCAACTAGATAATAATAAAATAAACCCACATGTTTATCTAACCTATCTATTATAAATTAAATATAACCCATTTAATTTATCTCTAATTAACTTAACCAAATAACCATACTAATCCATAGCTCGAATTAGTTCGGTCCAACCCATCTCACACGCTCAGGTTGGGGAATTACGTCCAACATGTCTATAATATAACTCCTACCCTACTCTCAAAATTCTAAAATTACTCCATGTCTAGATATTGAACCTCACGTCTTACCTAAAGAGAAGAGTCTCTATCAAGTCAGCTAAGAACACCGACAATGGAAGTAAATTCCAGACTTTCACAAACTGCCACCTAAGCGTCACATTAGATTTGAAGACTTCCCCAAAACATTCACTTTCCCCGTAATGTACAAACCCCTACAAACTCTACATGATTATCACATACTTTTAAACTACATTTATATGTTTCAACAAACCTAAATTACATAGAGTCGATAAAAAAATATCTCAACACATCTGAAAATTTATCAAAAAAATCAAATAAATAAATTGAATAACAAGAGGCTCAGATTTTGGTCAGATTATGATGCCCAATCTGCTATGACTGCATTCATAGTTGCAAATGATAGTTGCCATCCGGATTGCCCTACCAAGATACAAATTGGGTCTACACAATCCGATTTTTATCAAAATCATCACACAAATCTACAATATGGTCCGATTTATTCAAAATCATCATCGCCTTGACTACAAGACATCTGAAAATAAATAAACCGACAGTTCGTCCTTAAATCACGGACTAATTCTTTGGATTCCACCATCAGACGCCACCCACAATGTCGGAAAACTTTAAAATCTCATCCGGAAATTGGCACATCGTTGCAGACGCACCCTCAAGGCATACAATGAGGGTGCTCTAAACCCACATTTATATATTTATCAATCATCAGAAACATGTAACTGGTTAGATTAGTAAAGTAGATGGTGTCAACCATTTAGGTAATTCATTAGATCATAAAAGTATAAATTTTTTAAGTTCTCTCATGATTTGTAAAAGTTATAATACTCGCATCAAAATCACGAACTAAGTAAACTCAATTATACACCTAAGTACCTAACCATAAAATAAAAACTAAATGACTCAATTTTGGACTTTCGACTTATATACTTGACTTGACACTAAACTTCAACTTTTCTTTCAAATTTGATTTCCAAAAAAGAAGTATATCGCCAAGATAGCTAGTTAAAATGTAACGTTTACAATGAAAATATAGATAGGAAAACATCCGCATAATACATTTAAACAGTCTTACTCAATTTTTTTCGAAACCGGATAAGACACGGTTATGTGAAACTAAATGCATTCTCATGTTATTCATTGTAGAAGATGGGTATTTTTCTTAAAAGGGATATTGGATTTAAATAACTCCGACTTTCACAAATTGGCCGATAACACTCCTAATTTTCGATTTGTATTTTCAACTTATTTTCCTTTAGCACTCTCTAACTAACTGAAACCTAACCCAATTAGTTTTTACTGATGTGACATCTGATGTGGCCCCTTTTGCTGTCGTGGAATAAGACACGACAGCTGATGTGACATTTTTGATGACGTAGAAATTGATGTGACATTTTTGATGATGTGACATCTGACATAAGCTAACTTGGTTAAGTGTTATCAGCCAATTGGTGAAAATTGATGTTATTTAAATTTAATATCTCTTTCTTAAAATGAAACAGGAAAATATATGAATTTCTATTACATAGTTGTGTCATGTATTTATGTTGAAAAAAAATATATATTTTGAAATGAAGACACATGGTCCCAAGTAAGTAAACTGTAATTTTGAAATGAAGAGACATGATCTCAAATATATAAACTGTAATTTTAAAATGAAGACACCTGTTTAAAATAATTTAACTTTTACATAAACTATGGCACAATCATGTGAAAACCCACACATAGCATGTCATAGTGGTTGGCCTAAATAAAGTAGCCATTTACCAATAAAATCCAACTTTATAAAATGCATACAAACAATACACACACAACAACAGTAATTAATGTAAGGTGTTCACATACCACATAACATAAATTTCACCAACTTTCATGAAATTTAAAGCAATCCAACTAGTTCGCGAGAAGCAATATTAGCCACAAGTTAGCATCACATGTACACACTAACATCGTTGCTTGATCATATTAATAGAGTGTACATGTTATGAAAGTCAAGTAGTCAACAATACAAAAAATATGCACGTGAACATTAGATAACTATATTGTGCTATTTCATACACATTTTCACTAAGTGGTTGTTTGTTTAACTTATAATTGGGCCTTAATGGTTCAAACCTTATACTGGTTCAACACTTAATGGTTCAGATTGTTTGTTTTGCGAGCAGATATCTGAATCGTTCAGACATTTGCCTCTGAATGGTTAAACATTATATTAAGTCTGAACAGTTAAGGCCTCTAATCTGAATTGGTCAGACATTCGTCTTTGAACAGTTAAGTGTTATAGTCGCTCTTAATGGTTCAGACATCTTACTGGTTCATCACTTATTGGTTCAGACCTCTTATTGGTTCAAAACATAACCATTCAGAAGTTGTCAAACAAGTCCTAAGATTTTTATCAAAACAAACTTTGTAATTCATATACAGATATTAGCTGAGTATAAGTTAATTATCAATACTAAAACCCATATCTCACAAAAGAAAAAAATAAAAACAAAAACAAAAACAAACCCATCATAGGTAAAAATGACCCATTTTCAAGAAGAGTCATTGATATGCAAATGCAATATCACCATGCTATGTTTGAAATATCTAATATCTAATATAATGTATCTAGTTTAAGAGATGTCACAACTAAAATAGGAATTCAATTTTTACTTACCAAATGTATTGTTTACTCTCAATAAACTCCTACAACATGTTAGAAACATGCTAGTATTAATCTTTGTACCTTAAATTGTGACATGCAACTTCGATATAGAACTATCCACATAACCGATATCAATATTTTTAACATGGAGAGAATGCCCCATACAACCAAATGTGTTAGTAAAAAGAATGATTCATTTGCGTAGCGACTTAAGGAAACCTTAATAAACCTTGAGGTTGAGAGAGGTTTTACTAACATGAGTGTTAGATTGGACTTGTGAGGTTTTACTAACATGAGTGTTAGATTGGACTTGTGAATTGACCATGTGAGTAAAATGAAATATTCTAATTATATGTAATGATAAGTAAGGACTGAAAAAATACAATAAACTATTAAATCGAGATACATATGATCCATCTATAATCCACCGTATGTATTTAGACCACTTGCTAGTATTATTTCATTTGATTTTTGTGACATCTTTCTATTTGGTGTGTCATGTTAATTGTTAATACAAGTGCAGAATAGTCACTAATTCACCATTTTTATAGAAGCATTACACACATATATTTTATGTAATTAGAGATAGGTGTGTATGTATCATATGTGTGTATCAATGTGTTTTTACAATTTTATATAGCATTGTGTGTGATGTCTATTATATGGATTTTGTTGATTGCATTTGGTGAAAAGAAAAAAAGGAGTCAACCATTTTGACATCTTCTGCTAATGGCAACCCCTCCATTAAGCCATAATTGACCTTTAATTTCCATATGTTTGATTTATACTTTCCATTTTTTTTATAATATATCATATACTTTCAAACAATATACTCATAAACCTTTTAAATTTATTTTAGTTACCAAATTATGGGTTTTCATCTCTAATTTTTTTTTATCACTAGTTGTTGCCCTAAAACTAAGATTTTCTATGTAGACACTACTTGAATTTAACTTAGTAGTTTATTTTAATATTATAAATCTTTAAAAATTAATATGAGAAGTAAACCACTAAACCACTTGTTTAGTTGTTTACATACAAGAGAATATTAAGAATTATATCTGTCTTTAACTTTTAATTTACACCAGAAATGGCAAGGGAATAAGGAATTGTTGATTGACTTAAACCAAAATTTTTATAATTAGGAAAAGGTCAATACATTAAAAGGAAAGTCAACAATATTGACATTGCAAGTTGCCTAATAATCACAACCTCTCCAATTCTATTCTGTATTCCTGTATGCAAGATGGTGATGCTTGGACAGTCTTTATAGTTTATATACCCACTTGCCCCATTCCAAAAATTCCCTACTTTTAATTATTTTATTCTCCCATGTTTTTTTTTTAATTTGATTATATTAATCATAAATAACAAAAAATATTGCATAACTATTTTTGCCATTAATTACTCAAAGATGATTAGCATGACTTCAATAATCACTTCAAAGGCACCCTCTAATAATATATGAATACATTCGGTGTAAAAATCAATATATAAATGAGTCTTAATATTTAAAATATCTTTAACGTAAGAAGTGAAGGAGATTTTTTTTTGAAATTTTTTCCCTACTAAAAAAATCTGTGATTTTACACTAGTGAAGTAATTATTACTTTACTAATGTAAAATCATGATTTTTTTTAGAATTTTGAGGACTAAAATACAAGCTTAATAAGATGGGAAAAAATTCAAAAAAAAAATAATAATATCTCCTTTACTTCTTACGTTAACGGTATTTTGTATGTTAAGATCCAAACAAAAATATTAATAAATTCAAACTTAGATTTTGATTCGCTATAGAATCCAAACACATATTTGTGGTTGGTATTACTTGAAGCTATTCCAAAGCAAACTGAATCAAATACCAAAATATATGATCGTATCGTATCCCATATACACCACCACTAATTCATAAAAAAGAAGTTCAATTACACATTACACAACCACTAAAAACAAATACCATAACCCACAACAAAAAATAAAAAAAAATCAAAGCATCATTCCATTTACATAAAGCAATGAAACCATATAACTAACATGGATTAGTTAGTTCTAAAGTATACAAATCCAAAACAACTTGTAACATTTCACAAAATAAACACCACCTTTTTGCTAATTTAATAATATTAATAATTGCCAATAATTTCTAGATCAAATTCAATCTCAATTGATGCATGGTGAGTAATGATAGGAACTCAAGGAAACCTGGGTTTGATTTTTGAGTCAAACGGATTTTACCAGTGATTTCGTTGCCATGCCTATGGATGGGTGGGTTATCGGGTTTCTCTCAAAATTGATAGTGGACTCGGGTTACTCTCGTAGTACTCCGTTTGATACAGTAAAATATTTTGGTCGTTTAAAAAAATAGTATTATTTATAATAATAATAATATTGCACAGAAAGACAGTGGCGCAGTTGAGTTACGATTGTCTTCATTCAAACTGTCATTTCCCCTCTTCAAATATCCCCCAAATTCTCCCTCCATCTTCACCTCCAAGACCCTAATTTCACCATTCATTCTTCCAAATTCTCCAAATTCTCCATCTCACAACACAATTCAACCACATATTCCTCCAATTAAACCTCCAATTCCCCCACATTCACACTCAATTTCCCTCCAATCCTGACCAGATCTACTGCGTTTTTCTCCGTGTGTCTGTGTGTGTTGAACATCTCGTAGATCTCTTAGCTTCAACAATGGTAGCCGAGCCCTGGCTAGTCAGATTAGGCAATCAAATGAGCTCGAACCACTCGAATCAATCGAAACAATCGAAGAAGAACAACAAGCAAGAAGCTAACCGAACAGCTGAAACGATCGGAATCTTATCGTTCGAAGTGGCGAACGTGTTGTCAAAAACCGTTCACCTCCACAAATCGTTAACAAACGCCGAAATCTACAAATTGAAAACCAAGATTATAAACACTGAGGGTGTGAAAACCCTAGTTTCGTCAGACGAAACGTATCTTCTCGAACTCGTGGTATCCGAGAAGCTAGAGGATTTAAATACCATTGCTGGAGTGGTATCCAGGCTTGGTAGGAAGTGTACTGTCACACAACTGCAAGGGTTTCAACATGTGTATAATGATATTGTTACTGGAGTTATTGATGTTGGTGAATTAGGGTTTTTAGTGAAGGATATGGATGCAATGGTGAGGAAAATGGAGAGATTTGTTAATACGACTGCTAGTTTGTATAGTGAAATGGAGGTGTTGAATCAGTTAGAGGTTGCGAAGAATAAGTTTCAGCAGAATCAGCACGAGGAAAGCCGGAAAGTGTTCGAGCAGAAAGTTGTTTGGCAGAAGCAGGATGTGAGGCAGTTGAAGGATGTTAGTTTGTGGAATCAGAGTTTTGATAAGATTGTAGAGATGCTTGCTAGAACGGTTTGTACGCTTTACGCACGTATTTGTACGGTTTTCGGTGAGACGATTGCTAGACGAGAGATGTTTTCGAATAGTTCGGGTTCGGTTACGAGGGTTAGTTTGGGGAATTTACAGTCTGATGCTCGCAGTGGGAAATCTTGTAGTGGGTTTAGTAAGGTTAAGGGATCGAAGAAGGGTGAAATGTCGTCGTTTAAAGGAGATGATTTTAGTTTGGCTTGTGGGTTGGGACCGGGGAGGTTGTTTATGGAATGTTTAAATAGGAACGCTTCGGTTTCAAAGTTGGATGATTTTGATGATGGTTCTGTTACAAAAGGTGATGATGTAAGCAGCCAGGTTTCCGGTTCTTGTAGTGTGGCAAGCAGTGTAAGAAAAGATATCACGAATCATTCGGGTTTTCAAACTCGGATTCCAATGATTGGAGAAGAAAGACGGGTTAGAACAAACGGGATGAGCGGGTTTAAAACGGATCTGAAAAACCGGCTAGTGGTACAAGCTTCTCAAAACACGATTGGAGGGTCTGCGTTAGCGTTGCATTATGCTAATGTTATTATCGTGATTGAGAAATTACTTCAATACCCTCATTTAGTTGGTGAGGAAGCTAGAGATGATTTGTATCAAATGTTACCAACAAGCTTACGTTTGGCGTTGAAGACGAGTTTAAAGTCTTACGTGAAAGATTTAGCGATATACGATGCGCCTCTTGCTCATGCTTGGAAAGATAGGCTTGATGGGATTCTCGCTTGGCTTGCACCGTTGGCACATAACATGATCCGGTGGCAAAACGAGAGAAATTTCGAGCAACAACAAATAGTTTCACGAACCAACGTTCTTCTTCTGCAAACATTGTATTTTGCAGATAGAACGAAGACAGAGGCAGCCATTTGCGAGCTTCTTGCGGGGTTGAATTATATATGTCGTTACGAGCATCAACAAAACGCGTTATTGGATTGCACAAGCAGTTTTGACTTCGAAGACTGCGTGGAATGGCAAACGCAATATTGAGCTTCGTGGTGGATAAATTGGATTTGTGTGAGTGACGTTTTCGCTTTCTCCCATTATTTGATACAATATGATGTGAATACTAGAAGTTTTGGCTTTCAATAGATTTTTAGACAGGCTAATTTGTATGCATGAGTTGTTTTATTTACTTTGTTACAAGGCATATGATATCTCTCTGTCTTTGAAGTACATAAATTAACTTGACAACATCTACCTTATTTAATATCTATAACATATTTAACTGTTTGTCAGTTTCTACTTTAAATCTTGTTTGTATAGTTTGATTGACAACCTTACGCTTCATCACACGCGTCTCTAAAATGAATGCGTTCTTCGTTCTGCAAAATGAGATACAGTTTGACTTTACGAAATCATTTCATTTGTGTTGACGTCGTAAAACTTAGGGGTTGTTTGTTTAGCTCTTAATTGTTCAGACCTTTTATTGGTTCAACAATTAATGGTTCAGACTGTTTGTTTCGCGAGCAGATTTCTGAATGATTCAGACATTTGCCTCTGAATGGTTAAGCATTATACCGAGTTTGAATGGTTAAGACCTCTTATCTGAATTGGTCAGACATTTGCCTCTGAACTGTTAAGCATTTATACTAGCTCTTACTGGTTCAGCACTTACCCATTTAGAAGTTGCCAAACAGCCCATTATTATGTTAGGTTAGCTAAAAACATGTAATCATGGAATGTTTGCACTATATCTATATTCTATCACGCCGATACTATAACTCTTGTGAAGAACATATAATCATGTGAAGTTATGATTCTGATACTTGAATTGCCTAACATGCTATACCAGCATCATTGATGTGCTCACTGGACCATCTTTTGTAAAACTCTAGATTCTCATTCTACTACTAGTCGAGCATTCGATTGTACTGTACAACACGCCAATGCATACAACGCGTGATCGGGTTCGTGGGGTCCTCTGCAAAATGGATCAACTTTTAGTTGCTGATAATGGTGTGGCTGGTAGTGGTTTAGTTGAAAAGAAAAAGGTTAAAATATCAAAGTAGGTGAAGCAAGGAAACAGCTTTAGAACCTTTATTGAACCATGGTGAGATCATATGTCTTATCTTATACACTTTTAAGTGGGTCCCAGATAATGTTACTAGAAGAAATGAAATGAAATGAAATGAAGATGAAGGTGTGAATTTGATTTACTAAACTGAAAGTGGACCAAAAGACAAGTAGACAACTATGAAGAGTGTTCCCATTTATAGGACTTTATTAACCATCATCATATTACTCATGCTTATTGCCTGCTCAAATTCCTGACAATTTTCCTTACTTTTTTCTTTACCATTGTATGATTTTCTTCCCAACAGAATGTACAACTTGATACCTAATTTGAAAAGGGGTTTACACTTTTTGTGGAAATTGGAGCCTTGGCAAACAAGTAGGGATGGTAAAGTAACCGAAAACTTCGGCGGAAAACCCGAAATCCAAAAAATTTAAGACAGTTATACATGTAAGTGGAATTAGTTTCAATTTTTCTAGTGGGTTTGGGACGGGTATGGTATTATGTGATAGTTGATGTGTTGCCTGAATATACTGCACCTTTTTTCCTGTATTAAAACTGAATATATTATTATATAATATAATTTTAAAAAATAATAATAACATGTTGAAGTTGGTAAAGTTAAAAGTTATCATAAGTGTAGTCGATATTTAAGTCGGTTTTTGAGATGAGTTCAGATCAAGTCTCGGGCAATGAGCATCAGTGATCTTTAACTGCGTAAGATCATAAAAATACATATCTGATAGACAAGTACCCGTTAATATGCCGGTATGTCCAAGAACCCGGTGGGTACTATTGTAGTAACGGGTACACTAATGGGTTGAAACATAATCGGATATGAAACTTAAATTATTAATATTTCTTACTTAGACCACACAGTGTGGACGTGGTTTTGTGGCATTTATGCCACGCCACGCCGCACACACCACCCCGGGAACGGCGTTGTCCATGGCGTTTATGTTTGGGCTTGGGGTTTTGGCGTGGGGTGCATTTGAGTTGTGAAGTGGAGGCTCTTGATTGATGGATGGATTTTGGGTGTGTTTTAATTGGTTGATGTCTATACATTTGTTCTTCTAAAAACGCCACTAACCACGCCACTCCCCCACCATCTGTTTTAGCATCACGTCATGTTCTGATGCGTGGTCCACGTGTCGTATAATGCGCCATCTTCAAGTCTCACACCGTATGTTCTTATATCTCATCGTGACAAACAAGTTTGGGAAATGAAAACATAACTTTTATAGGCCACAACTTTCAAATACAGGCACCATCGTGTGAAATCAATAGGTTTTGACTTTTGATTTTCACGTGTTTGTTTGGTGATATTTTTACATTATTCAATGAGAATACCAATACTGAGGATTTAGACTCTACAGTCTATCAGTGACGGATCTAAAATATCCGTCAAACGGTAATGTTTTATAAAAAAACGGTAACGAAATCAACAAAACATCAATTTTTTTAAAATTTACACTACTGCCAGAGCGCCAAGCCGTAGCGAAGGTTGCCCCTAGTTATACACTAGGTCCGCCACTACCGTCTACATACAATGGCTTATATAGGTGTTCTTTGTATCAAGTCATATTACAAATATATTCTGCACGAGTTCACATAAAGTTCGGTTAGAAAAAGCCATGCAGAAGGCCGTGTGAGATGTAACAAATCCATTTTGTTGTATACATTGTGAAAAAAAATGGCACCAACTTTAACCATCAAGGCGCTAAACAAAGTGAACCTTAACTGAGTTAGATTTTTGCTGGTGTAGCATTTTGTCTGGTGACGTGGCATCTGGCGTGGCCTTTTTTGTTGACGTGGCAATTATTTAGTTACAACTTACGTGGCATCTGACATGGATTTTTTATCATGACATCTGATGTGGCACTTGTTTGATGACATAGCATCTTAGTCAGCTAGCTGAGTTGAGAGTCTAATTTGTTTGAGAGTGTTAGAGGAAAATAAGTTGAAAGTTAGGAGTGATGTAGTACAAACCGAAAGTTGGAAGTCAATTGATGAAAATTGAGGTTATTTAAATCCAATAAAGTTTATGTTTGTAAAAAAGGGCACAAGGTTGTGTCAACTGTCAAATTGGAACTAATCGAAGCTGTAAAACTAGAGGTGAGATGGGTTCGTTCGGTTCGATTTTGGGCTAAAAGCTGGTCCGGTTATATATATAGTTAGGATAATTCAGTTATTAAAAAATATGTATGGTTAATTCGGTTAACCATATCTTAACCCCCAGTTTGTACTTGGTAGTAGACTCAAGCTAATTCAATTATGTGGACCAAATAAAATATTAGCAGTCACTTTAATTTACAAAAGAGAAAAAATATGATGAATATGTTGTTAGATATGTTAGTGTAATCAGGATTAACTTGGTGACCAAAGGGAATTATAATATACATCGAATAAGTTAGGAGCTGGGGGATTGCACGTTTGTTTGAGTTGTTGTAATTCCAAGTATTCGGACGAAGCCCCAGATGGAGATTCAAAGGGGGCAGAGCCCCTGGCTGGAGTCATTTTATTTTAATTAAATTGCTTTATGGAAAATGCCTTAGAAAATTATTTTTCTAATAATTTCGTTAAATTTTTTGAGACAAAGATAAAGGCAGTTTAAAACAATTTATTTAAAATTTGAATTATAACTGCCCAGAAGCAGTTATCTGCAATTGATCCCCAAATTCGAATATACAGTTCTTGGTCGCTCTCTTTGGTTCAATTACGAATTCATCAATACAGATACGGTTTGTTCAATTTCTCAATAAGAATTGTATCCGATTAAATTATTCGGTAGAACCACCGAAATAATTTAATCTGAAAACGACTACATGCCTCTCTGATTATCCGTGGTATTCAGAATTCCCCAACATATGTTATTTATTAATATAATAAAATCTTTGATATATAGTAGTTCATTTATAGAAATATATAATTTGGTTTTAGTTGTTGGTCAATATGAATTACTTTGGTTATTTCAACATATATATATATATATATATATTAATATTATATATATATATATATATATAACCATAACCGAACTACAAAATTTGTTTGTTAAAAATCATAAACGAACCATCAGTTTCTCAATTGGTTTAGTTACTTTGAATCTTTTGATTCTAGTTCAATTATCTTGTTTTTTCTGCTACTTCGAATATTTCGAATCAAAGGGTGGTGGACCCCATGGAACCAATCAATCAAATTCATTTTTCTTAATTATTTATTTTATTTTATTGTGATTTTAAGGGGTGACGTGTAATGAAAATCTATAAAACCATTACACGCTAAAAGTGAGAAAAGTTGGAGTGAAAGATTATACCTATGTAGTAGTAGTAGTGTGGCACTCGCTCTATAATGTTAATATAAACAAATGAACCCATTACCATACTTGTGAGTCCAAAAAAGGGTAAATTGTTTCATTCTCACTAAGTATAATTTTATCGTATATTTAAATATAATTTAATACAAAAATATTATAAAAATAATTCAAGTTTAATGGACAAAAATTGACAACACATACCGAATACAATTTAATAGAAAATATAGGTCAGGATATAATGGAAGTATGTTTTAGGTAGGATGGATAAAAAGTTATCTTGACCATTCATTAAGTAAAAAGAGTTGAGATTAAAGGGGTTGAATTGGTCAATATGAGAAACGCGTAGTTTTCAGTAAGGCTAATCTAGTCTATCCAAGTCAATATTTTCTCTCTCCTCCAATTCATCATCGTTTTTAAACGTTAATAACTCTTTCATACACATTATTTTTTTATAAAAATTGCACGATAAAAACGAGCTTTTTTTTATCTTTAAAACGAACACACTATTGCTATACTTTTAAAAAAAAATCGAAACCAGATACGTAAAACGCAATGGAAAAAAAACACGAAAAAAATAATTTTTTTCTAAAACGCAATAGACTAAATCACACAAAAAAATGTTCTTTCTAAAACGCAATGGACAAAAAACACAAAAGAAAGTGTGTTTTTTATAAAACGCAATAGATAAAAAAACACAATACAAATTGTTCTTTCTAAAACGCAATGGACAAAAAACACAAAAGAAAGTGTTTTTTTTCTAAAAGGCAATAGATAAAAAACACAATACAAAGTGTTCTTTCTAAAACGCAATAGACTAAAAACAAAAAAAAGAAAGTGTTTTTCTAAAACGAATGAACAAAAAACACAAAAATGTCTTTTCTAAAATGCAATGGATCAAAAACTCAAAAAAAGTGTTTTTTCTAAAACGCAATAGACTAAAAATATAAAAGAAAATGTTCTTTCTAAACACAATGGACAAAAAACTCAAAAATGTGTTTTTTTTTTTAAAACGTAATTGACTAAAAAAACAATTTTTTTTTCTAAAACGTAATGACTAAAAACACAATAAACATGTGTTTTTTTCTAAAACGCAATAGACAAAAAAGTATAAAAATAGATGTTTTATATTTGTTATAATACGTAATGGACAAACACATACATTGTGTGTTATAAAAAATACACTACTGTACAAAAAATTGGGAAGTTATTGAAAAATATAAAAGTCAATTAGTTTTTGATCCTTACAGTTAAATTAATCGCAACTCACAAGAAGTCAATTATGCCTACTTCCCAACTTCTTTATTTCACAAATATCACAATTTCCTTTTACAACGCAATCAACAAAATTAACGTAAAACGCAATAGGAATTACTTTTCATCTATGCTGCAAGTTAGTCTTAAAAAGACACAAAAAGACAGAAACTATTATTTTTAAAACATAAAATAATTCTGCACATCTTATAAAACGCAAAATATAGTAATTATTGCATAATATTGTAAAACGCAATATATTTTAGTTTGAGGTGCTGCCGATTAGTTTTAAAAGACAAAAACATTTGATCTTCAAACACCAAATAATTATGCACACACCATGTAAAACACAAAAACAATAATTGTTTCACAATAATTATTCCCTGATATTGTAAAACGTAATTCATTATTTTGGGTAATTGTAAAACACAATATATTATTTTGAGTTGGGATGAACGAGAGAAGATAAAAACATCACTTTTAAGACAAATGTAAAACCTGCACATTCATTCGTAAAACATCATGTTGTATAACACAAATGTAAAACGTAAAACCTGCACATTCATTTGTAAAACAAAAAAATGGTTCAACACTACTTTTAAGACGGAGGTCTGGATCAGAGGAGATGAAGGTGTCGTAGAGCCACTTGCAGAGAGCATCGCGACTGGAGCCCGAGGTGATGGTTGCTAACCGGATTGTGGGAGTCGGGTACGGGTAAGAATGTGTATAAGTGGTGGTCGCGAGATCGATGTTGTTGTCGAGTAGTGGTGGTTGGGTGGCGGCAGATGTCGTCGTGGTTATGGCAGTGGTGGTTGGGGTGGTTGTGGTGCGGTGGGTGATAGTGTGCTGGAGTGGTGGTTGTGGTGTAGGGTTGAGTTAAAGAGAAAGAAAATGGGTTTTGTTAGTTCTAAGTGTATTTGATATTGTTTGGACTAAAATGCCCTTCTTTGTAATTTTTATTTTTTGCCACGTGTCCTTTTTATTACTTTCTACATTTCCTATCCAAATCATACTTCCTATTTTTGATCTTTTCCCTAGAAAATATTATAAAATATTTCCCGGACAAAATTGACTAACAAATTCCAATACAATTTAATATAAAAATATCATATAATAAATCCAAATTTTTGGAACAAAATTAACGAATATATGACTAAAGATTTGTGTAGTTGATGTTTGGAAAAAAATATATATATTATATATATATGATATATATAACACAGGTACACAACCTATATATCCACCATACAATGGTGGAGTCTCCATACCCGGGCAGGGGCCACATTAACCCTATGATGAACCTCTGCAAGCTCATTGCTCTGCGCCGACCTTCGGACTTCCTCATCACCTTCATAGTCACTGAAGAATGGCTCGGCTTCATCGAATGCGAGCCTAAACCGCCTAACGTCCAATTCGCTACTATCCCCAATGTTATTCTGTCGGAGGTGAACCGAGTCGCTGATTTTCCAGGGTTTGTAAAAGCCACACAAACGAAAATAGAACATCCGGTGGAGCAGTTGCTCCACCAACTGCTCCGCCGGGTGGGAGTACCAATAAGTGTACTCTTATACGATACTTACTTTACATGGGTGTTAGGTATAGGCAACCGGATGAATATTCCGGTTGCCAGTTTGTTCACAATGTCCGCGACCGTGTTTTCCATGATGTATCATTACCATCTTCTTGTTGAAAATGGCCACGTTGGTTGAAAACTTCTCAGGTGGGTTAAATCTTGTATTTTGTGGGTCTAAGCAATATGTAAAAATTGGGCCCCTGGGTGCGGTTCAAAATTCGTTTCGAATACGAAAAAATTAAAATTCGATTTAGTTTAATTCGATTATTAAGAATTCGAATTCGATTCAATTCGAGTTCAGTAAATCGAATATGAATTTATAATTTTAATTTTGATTCAAAATTCAAATTAAAATAATACACATTCATTTATTATATTTTTTATATTACATATATATAACTTTTATTGGGCTATAGTATAAATTAATCTTTAAATTTATTCTAAAATATTAAAATAGCCCATTAGCAAACCCATTACATAGCCCGTAACTAAAACGAATTTATCGCATATTTAACTGATTGAATCAAAACTAATTTATTTGAATTGGGATTTAAATTCGAATAGGAATTTGAGTCGAATTCGCTGGTTCTTAATCGAACTCGAATCAAATACGAATCCAAGAAAAAAAATTCAAAAATTCAAAATTCGATATTCGATTCGATAAACACCCTTACTTAAAATAAGTGTGTTTAGAATTGAACCGGATGTTAAACTGGTTGCGTTACCGGTCCACAAATGGGACCTGATTCGAAAAATGGTTCGTTTAGAGGTCCACTGGTCAGACTAGTCTAGCGAAATTATCCCACGAAATCATTTTGGTGCGGAATTTGTTGGAGAATATTCGTTTCGTATGCATTTTAACGTAGAAAACGAACAATTTCTCTAGTCATGTGTATACGAATATATCCGAAAATTAATATGATCTTGTACAGGAAATATCGAAGAAATAGTAGATTACATACCTGGAGTTCCTCCGATTCGGGTGGCCGATTTGGAGACAGGATTTAATGGCAAGAGCAAGGAAACTACATCGGTAGCTTTAGACGCGATTTTGATGTCTACAAAAGCTCAGTTCCTTATATTCGCATCGGTTTACGAGCTCGAAGCTGAAGTCATTGATGCGTTAAAATCGAGTCTTTCCATACCTGTATACGCTATCGGGCCTTCTATTCCTTACTTTAGTTTGAACGACGTACAAAATGACGAAAATACCCCTGACTACATAAAATGGTTGGACCGTCAACCTGAGGGTTCAGTGTTGTACATTTCCCAAGGGAGTTTTCCCTCGGTGTCAAGTGCCCAACTGGATAAAATCGTCGCGGGTGTGCAAGATAGTGGAATACGATACATGTGGATTGCACGTGGGGAAACGTCCCGTTTTAAACGGGAAAATGACGAAAAGGGGATCGTTATACCTGGTGTGACCAACTACCCGTGTTGTGCCATAGTTCTGTAGGAGCATTTTGGTCACATTGCGGGTGGAATTCAACGAAAGAAGCCGCTTTTTCGGGAAAGCCAATGCTCACTTTTCCGATAGTTTGGGATCAAGTTCCGAATAGTAAGATGATAGTTGAAGATTGGAAAACCGGAAGGAGGGTGATGATCGATGAGCGTATTTTGGTCACTCGAGCAGAAATCTCAAAACTTGTAAGTAGTTTTATGGATCCGGATAGTAAAACGGGGAAAGAAATTAGAAAACGTGCGAAAGAAGTCGAAAGGATTTGTCGAAGAGCGACACGAGAAGGAAGTTCCTGTCAAATCGACATCGATTCTTTTATTCGTGACATTTCAAAAATGTATTAAGTTTCATGTATGTGTTAAGATGGCTTTGTTGGGTAAGTTGAATATAGTAAGGTAAAAATGAGTTCAACTTAAAACTTCTGAATGGAAGTTGAAATGTCTCAGGTTAATTTGACTCACCAAACGTTTGTCTACTTTGTTCATTCGATTTATGATTATATTAAACACTAGTGGGATTCTCTCACGCTTTGCGACGGCTTTCGGCCATTATCGGTTTGGTTCATTATAGAAATAAATAAGATATATCGCAGAAATAAATAATTGTCCACTTCGGTAATCAATTTTATATGATTGAATGAACGTTTACGACCATATTTATAAAGATCAAATACAAATTGGTATGAATATACCAAAGGTAAGAAGTGAAGGAAAAAAATTATTGAATTTTTTCCTATTACTTAATCATAATTTTTAGTTGCCAAAAACAACAACAACAATAATAATAATAATAATAATAATAATAATAATAGTGTAATTATTTTTATATTTTATTTATTTTTTAGATTTTAGGTCTAAAATACATGCTTGACTAGATACGAAAAAAGATATTAGAAAAAATCTTTCACTTCTTATAGTTAATATATTAAAGTATTTGTACAATACCCTTACCCTACATTCTAAAATATGATCTCAGTAGACCACCATCTGTGTGACTTTCTCACAAATTAAATTGGTGCATTTTTAGGTCACCGGATTTTTTTTAAAGTCATTTTTAATTTATTATAAGTAAAAAATAAGACAAAAAGGACATCGATTAAGAGAGTTGGGCCTAGCGTCAAAAAGTGGATCCATTGTGCTTACAGCTGGATCATCAATATTTTGGGCTACAAGCCTACAACTGAATAACTTGATGACTGGACTCTGGAGGTTTTGAGGTTGGGCTTGGGCCAACATCTTTCCAAAATCTTTTAATATTAGGTAATTTATTTATAGTTTACTTTTCTAAAAAATAACATCTAGTTATTTATGATCCATATTTATAAAAAATTAAAAATGAATGAAGATAATACTTATATTTTTTATTTTAAATGTAATATAATTATTATGCAATAAAGAAGTTACATTAACTGATGCGTGTAGTAAAATATAAGTAGTTATATGTGATGCGTGTAGTAAAATATAAGTAGTTATTTATAATCCATATTTATAAAAAAAATGAAGAAGATATCTTATAATTTTTTATTTTTAATGTAATAATAATAATATAATGATTATATAAAAATAAGTTACATGAACTGATGTGTACTTTAATATAAATAGTTATTTGTTACAAAAGTACATGGTGTTGCGGCGGGTGAAGCGTTATTCCAAACATTTGTATAGACCACCACCACGTATGCCTGTTTGTGTATGGTGATAAAAATTGTTACCTATGTTTCACAACAGATCTAACGTGTATGATCAGGCAAATGGCTAAACACAAGAAAGCTTGTTTAGAGAATTAACACGTGTTTATCTCATTTTCTTTTAATACATTTAGTTCTCTAGCCACGGAGGCCGTGAAATTCCTGAACAATGTCCAGCGGGTCGTGAATAGTAATTTCTCGACCCTTACGACTCGCTTCGCCTTTAGTAGGATCGGTTTTGCAATTCAACATGGGGTTGCGGCGCAGCCTGTTACCCGTTTACCTGTCATTTGTTTGTAATTTGTTGTTTTGGTATTTTAATGAAGTTTATTTATATTTCATTTAGGATGCTAGAAGATAAACATACCACAACATTAGGCTAAGGTTTTTTGTGCACATACAAACTATTATCTAATAGGTGTAGTACTACTAATTGGTGGTGGTCAATTGGCAAATGCAAAGACAAAACCTTTAAACACGTTGGGAGGGGGGGTCTTGATTTTAAGTCCCACATACGACATGAATAAAAGAAACTTGCCGTTAAAAAAGAATAGGTGTAGTACCATTAATGAAAAGTATCAAAAGTGAAGTAATTACCTTTATTGGTTAAATGTTTGTAATGTACTGTGGAATTCAAAGGTAAAAAAACAAACTTGTTCTAATTGGGTTGCTCCACTTAGGCTGGGCTGTTCATCTAGTTTAATTCCCAGCCTAATCTATTCACACAGACCCAACCGAACCCTATACAAAAGCCCAACATTATTCATATATCAAGTGTAAAATGTGTATTAGAGTAATATCATTCTGGTTATATACGAGGAGAATCAGATAGTTTTTAATTGCCTAGTTTTATGATAATAAGAATTTGTGTTTTTATCTTGTTAATAAAGATTAGTTGATCGATAATAATGGTAGGGAGGCTTGAGTTCTCCAATGGAGACCCAAGTTCAATCCTCAATTGTGTCACTTTGGTGGATTATGCAATGATGGATAGAGTCTAGCCTCCTTGCAGAGATGGTAGGTTCTATCATTAGCCCACCCGAGTTTTTGCGTTATGCCAGAGAGTGTTCAGCTATTGTGGTGGCACAACGTCTGTCAAATGGCAGTTGGCGGTATGGTTTTCCGGGCGAATGCCCAAGCCAAACTCTGAAGCCAACATAAGTCCGGTTAAAACAACATAGTCTGGCTGAAGTGGGCAAGGAAGCTCTCCAATTTAGGGAGTGTTGTGGCCTAACAGTCACCGTTGAAAAATAATAATAATCATTAATATAGAAAAGGAGGCAGATTTCGATTTTCTGTGAGTTCTTTTTTATACACTTAGATCTTATGTTAAAATATAAAACGTCATTTGTCTAATTTTGACTTGAATTCCAATTAACTAATTACGTGTTTGCTCAAAATATTTGAAATTAACGTTTCAACTTTTATTCAAAGAAAAGAAAAGAAAGTGTGAAGTTGAAATATCACGTAGAATGTTTTTTTTTCTTCAAAAGTTACGTGATTCAATTAGTTCGAATAAGTCATTCTAAAATAAATAATGAGTATAATTCTTTATTTTATTACTCATGTAGTCATGTCTAATCCATAACTATTATATATTGGCTTTACATTACATCTTCTTCACACACCAATCTATTAGTTTATTGGATTACAAAACATTTTAAACATCCAATCAAAATCCATTTGTGCATGTTTGATGGCAATACTTCATGCTTGTATTGACATCATGTCAATTTGACTTATCAAGACACGATTTTCTTTCTTATTTATTATTATTAGTATTATTACTTTCTAGAAATCATTTCATATCATTATTATTAGTATTTTACTTTCTAGAAATCGTTTCATATCATAAAGGATTTTTGTATACGCGTGATTTAGTAATTTTTCCCTCTTTATAATGATTTTATCTAAGCTTCAAAAAAGAGAATAACATGATGAGTAGACATTACTTGATGACCATAATTTCCTATCTTAAAAAAATTTATATAGAAAGTTAAAAAAAGAGAATACATATGAAGACATTCACTTGTGAATTCTATAACTTCCTATTAACTTTTTTAGAAAATGTTGTAATTGTCAAGAAAAAATTGATGAAAACGTAGTGGTTGAATCAGAACGTGTCGTCATAAAGTTATCATAAGGTTTTTTTCTGTATTAAACTATAGCTATTCTATAAACTTACTGTTCTTATCATTTAAAAAAAGTGCAATTTATGAAGAAAAAATTTGATAAAACTTAGTGGTTAATCAGAATATGCCAGTCATGAAGTTATCATAAAGTCTTTTTCTATATAAATTATAGCTATTCTATAAACTTACTATTCTTATCATTTTTTTTCTTTTTACAAAAAGTGTAACTGTTAAAAAAAAAATTGATAAAACTTAGTGGTTGAATCAGAACTTACCCCTCATAAAGTTATCATAAATTTTTTCTCGTATAAACTATAGCTACTCTATAAACTTACTATTCTTATCATTTAAAAAAATGTGTAATTTGTGAAGAAAAAATTGATAAACTTAGTGGTTGAATCAGAAATCATAAAGTTATGACAAAGTTTTTCTCATATACTATAGTATGGAGTTTAACTAATTTTTTTAAAGAACTTAAATTTTATAAAAAAAATCCCGGTGAATTTTGGTGACATCAAAGTCAACGAACCCCTTGACCCACGTTCGGTCCTTGTAATCGAGATAATCCGCTATGTTATTGAAAAATAAAATAATAGTCTTTGTAAATTAATAGTTCTTGTCGTATGTATTTTTATTTTGCTGAAAAATTAATTCCATTTATTAGATTAAGACAAATAGTGAACAAAATTAGAAAAGTAAGTATTAACAAACACGACCTTAGTTTGGAAGACTATTAAAAAGGTAGTTGGACAAATTGTAGTTTGAACAATCATTTTTTTAGGATATATTCAATGTTTGTACCAAATAATCAAATCATTTTGGTGTAGTTTGAACAATCATTTCTTTAAGATATTTTTAATGTTTGTACCAAATAATCAAATCATTTTTTTTTGAAAGTCCAACAAAATTTTATTTCATACCATCTGGGCAACCAACTGTTAGCCAAATAAACCACCAAAATCATACATCAGTTCTTAATCAATCACACATCAAAACTATTTAAATCAAAATTACACCAGCTGACCCATGTAATAATCAAATCATTTTGATATAGAAATTAGGAGTATTTTTTAAATATACTTACACCATAAAAAAATCCAGGTCAATGCTATAGACCAAAATCATGTTTATAATTCCACATGAGTTGTTTAATTTAATTATTTATTTAAAAAAACAGAAATTAGTAGATTTACTATATGATCTTATTTTAAAACCTTTTTTATAATTTGTAAAAAAAAATTACTTTTTATAAAAGAAATTTCTTATTTATTAAAATCACTCTATGATATTGTTTTAAAATGTAACTTTCATTAATTAAAGTTACATATTTAGTCTAGTTATTTAGCCACATGTAAAATAAGAAAAATACAATAAAGGGTTAGAACAAAAATAAAGATATTGTGTGATAACTAGTGTCACCAAATATGATCAAAATTGTTGGAGTGAAAATTGTTACATAAAATTTTACACCAATTTTGTGTGTTAGTTTGAAGTTGTGGAAGATTAAGTATGCATCATTTTGGTGTCATGAAATACAAAACGACTATACACATAAAAGAATTAAATCGTAACACCAACGAGTAATGAACCAGTTGATTATACACAATTTTTGGGTACAACCACATGCTTAAAATATTAAAAATCACGAATATGTGTTTCGCGACAACTTGTGTATAGATCTATAATCATATTTAAAAGTACGAAAAGTAACTCCCGATATATGCAATTGAGATGTGGAAATCCAAACCAACCACCAATCTGGTTCAACCAATCGACGCCATAATAGACAAGCCAAAATGCGAAATAATTTTTTTATCAAGAATAGTCAGGTGGACACGATATATAGACCGTTTCCGATTGATTATGAAATGATAGAAATTAATTAAGTCACCAAACCCTTAGAATATGATATATTCTCGTTGATTAATTACTATGATATTTCTTTGGTGAATACCTACAACTTGCCCAACAATGATGTAAAAGCAATGTATACAATGAACATTCTAATTATATCAATTTCTTATATCTTTTGTCTCCAAACTATCAAAATATAATATAAAATATTACCTCATTGATTCATTTACATGATATTTTTATTGTTCATACCTATCACTTGTTCAACAATTGATGTAAAAGCCATTCATACAATGAACATCCGATGAAAATGACAAGTGATATAAATTTATATAATATTAAAATGAACCTTAAATCAAGAAATGGACCAATAAGGAAGGTGGGCCCCACTTGGCCTGTAATATTGAAACACATAGAAACTCATTATCACATCTTTACTTGACCAAATTCATGCATGCTTTCTCTTCTCTCTCCTTTGGTCAATATATAATAATATGTATCATTATCAAACACATCATTGTTGATATTGGGCTCCTTAAGTACATACACTATATGACACCATGTGCATGTCACGTGTCATTTTCCAATATTGAATAATGGATTTGTTCTTCATCTTCATCTAGTTATCGTTTATTCAACAAAATCATGCAGAAGATCAAAATCTTCATATACAAATCCATCTTTACACTATACATATATTCATATACTGCAGCATTTGTCGTGTCATATAATTCTATATGATCGTATAACATTATACGGTCCATATCCAGGGTGTGAAATTAAAATTGTGGGTGCGTGTATACATTGTTTAAGACCATATATACATCCGTATACAATGAATATTTTTTTTTATTTTCTTGTCCGTATAACATTATATGGGTTGTGTATGCTTGTATACGGCCGTATATAACAAGCCAAAAATAAACATTCCATAGCATCTATTTCTGTGCAACAATCTTATATACGGCCCGTATAATGCTATGCGGCCCGTATACAATTAGGGGGTGTGAAAATAAGATAATTGGGGTGTGGGATTAGTGGAGGCTAATGGATTTTGTTCTTCATCTTCATCTAGTTATCATTTATTCAACAAAATCATGCAGAAAATCAATATCTTCATTTACAAATCCATCTTTACACTATACATATATTCATATATTATAGTTAAGACATGTTAGTTTACTAATCAACCTTCAACGTTGACTTTGACTTTGACTTCATGAGACCTTTTGTGAATGAATCAATACTCTCCTTAGTTCCTCAGCAATACTTCTCAAAAGAACTGGTTTTTGAATAATTCCATTTATCCCAATTTGTATGCATCTTTCCCACAAATCTTCATCAGCGCTAGCCGTTAAACCGATGATCAACGGCCAGTTTCTGCTTCTAAACTTGCGTATTCGCGATGCAACTTCAAACCCGTCTAGATCGGGCATATGTAAATCCAAGATCAAGACTTGGTAAGCGGATACAGGCTGCGTGAGAGCTGCAAGACAGTCGGAACTCGAGGTCACAGTCGTGACTACGCAGCCGAGTTTTTCAAGTAGCTTACGGGTTACTGCTCGGTTTAAATCATCTTCGTCAGCGAAAAGAACTTGAAGGCCCGTAAAGATTGAGTTTGATTGTGGGTCGTGATCTGATGATTCGCCTATTTCGGATAGCGCGGTCATGATTGAAGGCCGAAGCTGGAACCGAAGAACAAGTGACATGCTTTGGTCAAACCCTAACGGATTCGGGACTACCCTAATGCTCCCTTGCATCATCTGCAAATAAAACAATATTCATCTCAAATTAAATTAGCCAAGAATGTTAATAAATTATTAGTTAAATGTCAAATATAGTGACTAGAGGTGGCTATATTAATGGCTTGGATAAAGTCAATACGGGTTCCCCCCCCCCCCCCCTTCTCAAAATCTCGCACGCTGAGACGTGAAAACAAAACGGAAAATAGACGGTGGGACTCAGAGTGTAACAAAACGTAGACTTGTGAGTCTCAGCATGCGAGATTTTAAAAATAGAGACGCAAGTTGATACCACCATCAAACCACAGGGATACAAATTGCACTTTACTCATTTATTTATTCAAAAATATGATTGAAAAACACGCAACCTCAATATTATGCAACTATTTGAATAAAATGATTCATGAAATTTTTTATGCATTAAAAATGCGCTTTGGGCAACTTTTGACCCGCTTCCTTTTTGGCTATTAACTTTTACCCGTTTGACCCATCAGATGTTTATATAACAAAACTACAAAGATGATGCATAATATAATTTTCTTGATAAAGATTCAGATAAAAAGGGTTTAAAATTCAAATACTAACCTGAACCAACTTTTTGCACATACTGAAGCTCAAGCTTTCCTCCGCTACAACTCTCGGGTTTCTCCAATCACTCGAAGACCGTTCCAACGTAGAAAACTCACCATTTAACCCAATTTCGAATTTAACAATAACGTATCCATCGTTTGAATTCGATCTCCAAGAACGCCATTGTTGATCGTTTCTTCCATGGCTTCCGCTCTCTTTAAAAATCCTTAACGTTACGCATCCACCGCCATTACCCCGACTCAAAAGATTCCCGACCATATGCAAGATCACTTGTAAAACCCGTCTTTCATTTCCCATTACATTATCGGGTAAATACTTATCCACTTTGATGTCAAAGTCATAACCTTTATAAACACATAGACACTTTGCAAGACACGCAACTTCTCGGATCATGTTATGAAGCTGAAAAGATCTCACTTCTAACGGAAACTTGCCGTTGTCTTTAGGATAATCATCCATTACGTCGTTTATTAGCATGGAAAGAACATTGCTTGTTTTGACAATTGTGTTAACTAGCACATGTTGTTGACCGTTTGATACATTAAAATTCTCATCTTGTAGAACCGAAAGCAAGCCCATGATCGAATGCATCGGTTTTCGTAAACCTTTGCTCATAACCGTCTGAAACGCGCTTCGAGCTTGGCTTGCCCTCAACGCATCTTGTTTAGCTTGTTGTAACGCGTGGTTTTGTGCCACTAATTTGTCTCTCATGAGTCTTGATTCTTCTAAAACCGCAGCGTGCGAGAGTGCAACGGCTACCTGGTCAGCAACTACTTTGACTATTTCAAGCTCGGAATTCGTCCAGGATCGAACATTTCCGTTGGGAAGAACCAAAACTAATATCGCGTAACACGCTTGAATCATCTCGGGGGTCCCACCTTTAAAGTCGGCAACTCGAAGCATTGGCATACGGATAGCAGCCACAGCTCCCGGTTGACTCGATCCAGTCGATCCACCACTGCTTAACTCAGCTAATCTTGACTCGGGTTCTAATAACTTCACATCTTCGCTTGTTTTGATTTCTTGAACATCGGAGTCGTCGATTGGGATATAAAACTGGTCGGCGGTCGACAATTCTCCACCTTTTAACTGATGGGTGAGATTCATTACGTTTTTATCCTCGTCCGGCATCCAAATCGCACAATTTTGCAAATCTAAAGTCTCCGATAACTTATCAAGAGTCGTGTAAAGAATCTTGTGGCGATCGAGAGACTTTCGTATCTCTTGCGTGAGCATACGAACGTGCCACCCGGCTTCCTTTTGTTTCTTGATCATACCCATTTCTCTACCGAGATCCCAAAACTTCTTTCGTAACATCAATTCTCTAACTTTAACCTTTAAAAGCAACGGAATGAGAGTGAATAGAGTAATAGCAGTCGCAAACGAGACTAACGCTGTAAGGAACTTGAAAACGGTGAGTGCGAGCATTAACTGAAACGGGTGTGCATCGTACGTCCAGCCGTTGAGTAAATGTGTCATTCCACATAGAACAATGAAAAGAATGAATTGAACAAGTACCCATTTGAAAGGCACATTTGAGCAGCTAACAAAGTATAGAAGTTCAATGGGGATCGAAAAATAAGCAACTGCTATTAAGAAATCACTAACTCTTTGTGTTTCCATTATGTTTCTGTACCCAAAGAACCCTTCAAGCTCACAGTTACACCCTGAGAACCCGTTATCAGATGCCGAAACACAGACCAATAACAAGAAAATCATCCACACAAGCGGTGTTGTTTTCGACATTCGGGTCATGAAAATTGATTCTTGAATCCACATATGAACAGGTTTCTGATTACTCAACCCTTTTGTTGCATAATTTGATCAAACTAAACCATCCTGAAGAAAAGAACAGAGAAAAAAATGAAAAAAAGATTAATTAACCAGAAATCGAAATTAACAAAGTAATCGACTAATTCTACAAATCAAGAAACTCTTTTAGACATTTAATCAAACAGTTGGTGTGCTAAATTTCACAAATTTCACCTCATGTGTTAATTTCAGATTCCAGCATTTAAAACAGTTCTAAATAGTTAAATCAACTAATTCCCACCCAAATTTCTACACAAAATCAAATTAAACAAAACCAAGATTCCCAACAAACGATTATTAACCTAAAAAAACAACAAAAATGGATAAAAAGTGAAACAAAAAATGAATAATGTAAGTAAAAAGTGAGCCGTACCTTACAAGAACACACCCTGAGCGGCTTTTTTCAGATCGCAACAATAAAAAGACTCGAAATTTACCAACTTTACGAACACAGCATCTGGTTAATTCTCTCAGTTGTGAATCAATTTCATATAAGTTTGAACAATTTATTCGAAAACCCAAAATGAAAACAGTGTTTGCATGATCTAGTTGGTGGAAACCGAGAGAGAAATTATGTGTTTATATGGTGTTGAAGGATGCGGAAAAACTATTGAATGCAGAGATACATGCACCCACCTCAGCAGTACCTTCTGCACTTTCAATTCAAAACTAGTTTTCAAGAGAGAGAGAGAGAGAGAGAGGGAGAGATAGATTTGTCCGCGCCGTTGTTTTGGTTAAAGTGGAAAGGGAAACGGTATACCAAACAAACCAACAAATTAAATAATTTATTATTATTTCTTTTGGAACGATAACTTTCTTGTATTAGGCTATCGCACTCTTTGAATTAGAGAGCATCGATGCGCTACTCCGACCCAAACTAATAAATAGAAGCTCTCTTGTGAATAAATGATTACTTTTATAGACTAGTGTATTACATGGGACTGGATAACTTAAACAATATAATTACATGTGTATGTATAAAATCTTATTTAACCGACATATTTTTATTATCAAATTAATAGAAAGAAAATGATTAAATACTGAAAAATATGTTATATATATATGTGTGTGCGCGCACGTGCGTATGTAACGTATTAGATTATATATAATAATGTATATAAATGGTATTATTTTTTATATATACGTGTGCGCGTGCATGTGTGTAGAGCCAATAACGACCAAGGTCGCGCCGCGTAGCACATGGGAAAAACAATCAGACACTCAAAGCGTAGCACAGTAGGAAAACCTTATTTTTATTTTTTAAGTGGTTATTGGGACCGATAGCAATATTCGTTCTTATGGTTTTCCAATGAGTCGTATCAATAACGACCAAAGTCATGCCTAACACGAGGGAAAACCAATCATAAGCCCGCCGTGTAGCGCGAGAGAAAATCCGGTATTGATATTCGCTTCTATGGATCTTTGCTTTTATGGTTTCCGATAAGTCGAGTCGATAACAACCAAGACACGTTGCGTACCATGAGGAAAACAGTCAAACTCCCGCCGCGTAGCGCGTCACAACTGTTACAACCTCGTTCTATTAATTAGTAACTTAGTGTATAAACCAAACTCTCAACAATCTGACTTTGCTTTCCAGAAAACTTAGACAGTTGTTAATTAGTGATTGTTGCGAACACTTTCCACAATACTCCTCGTGGTTTGAAACCCTACTTACTCTATCTAATAAGGTATAAGGAACCTAGTTTTACTAATATCTTTGACTGGTACTTCGACATCGGTCACGTGTTTGAAATCGTTAACAAGGGGAGGTCAAATAAAACACATCGGACCTTAAAGTTATTAAGAAAAAATCTTGGAGAATTGCAACGGACTGTGTAGTAGTTTTATGTACACATATGGTATTTGAGTTCAGAAATTCCTTAATAATCTAAAAACTCTCATGTCCACGACGAGCGAATGAGTCATTTAAGTTTGTAGAATAAACCTCTAGAGAATAGTTGCTCTTGACGAGGTTTGCACCATCATTCATGATCAATGTAATATTTAACAAATATTTTATAATTTATATCATACTCAAACTACGCCTCCTTTGGAGGTTGCAAGTTCGAATCCGAGTCAACACGGGTTTTTGTCCCATCGTGCGTTACGCGATAGAGCCTCGACTCTTGTTGCGGCGCAACGTCTGTCAAGTGACAATCGGCAGCATGGTTTCCTATGGAGACAGGGAGAGGTCCCGTGTGTCGGGCCCCTTCGTGTAGAACCTGTGGGTTCCGATTTGGGGCGGGCCTCATAGCCGTAACTGCGGCTGCTCAGTCCCAACCATATCTTAACAGTCGTTGTTTAAAAAAAATATTTATTCCCTCTTTTGTGGTAACATTTTCTTGCTAAAAGCTAGACAGGATTGACTGCATCACTTCATTAACATAAGTATCAACTTTACTTTGCATATATTTTTATAGTTTGAAAGATAATATTTATGTTAATTAAGCAAGAAACATAACAATATATGTTATAGCAATAGATTAAATACACATTATAGTACTATATTGTTTAAATGAGTAAACTGTCATTTTAGTCCCTGAGGTTTGAAAAGTTTTGTCATTTTAGTCCGAATTTCAAACCTTTTGCATCTAGGGCCCTGTGGTTTCGTTTTTGTTTTTTTTTTTTTTTGCCATTTTAGTCCAAAAGTTAAATTTGGCCAGATTCCCCAACTTAAACCTTGATTTTTTGTCTTTATCTTCAGGGGTATTTTAGTCATTTTAGATTTTTTATAACTCAATATTGATTAAAAATAATAAAACCCAAAAATCCTAATTTCACCCAATTTAAAACACTGTCACCCTCATTTCACCTAACTTCACATGTTCAAAAACCCTAATCCACACCCTAATTCCTCTTCCTCATCTCTCTCACTCTCTCTCTCAACCACAATACCATCACCACCGCACCACCATCATCGCAGCACCACCATCATCTGCACCATCACCGTTTCGTAATCGCCGCCGACAAGCTGTTACTCTTCTCTCGAAAGAACTTACCGATCACCGAAATCTGCACCATCACCACCGTACCACCATCATCGCCACACCACCATCATCTGCACCATCACCACCGTATCACCATCATCACTCATTCCATTCATCATCCATGGGCTTACCTAACGGCGATGTCCATGTTGCAAACGCCGTTGACACTGACACACAGCTAAATCCTTAAAAACCGTTACACGGTGAAAATATCAAGAACGTAACTAATGGCGATGATTACGGAGAACAGAATTTGGATGATTCGTCTGTAGATGATTCAAATTCCAGTAACAGTAACATTGACGGTGGTGGTTGTTCAGATGAGATTGTGGAGAAGACGAAGAGAAGGAAACACCGTTAGATAACAGCGAATAGGTTGAACAGACGATGGTGTTTCCGCCGAATCCACAGCTTCCACGGCTGGAAGCACCTCTCGGAGTCCTGGGTGTTGTGGTTGAGAGAGAGAGAGAGAGATGAGGAAGAGGAATTAGGGTGTAGATTAGGGTTTTTGAACATGTGAATTGGGTGAAATGAGGGAGACAGTGTTTTAAATTGGGTGAAATTAGGATTTTTGGGTTTTATTATTTTTAATCAATATTGAGTTATAATAAATCTAAAATGACTAATATACCCCTGAGGATAAAGACAAAAAATCAGGGTTTAAGTTGGGGAATCTGGCCAAATTTAACTTTTGGACTAAAATGGAAACAAAAACGAAACCACAGGGCCCTAGATACAAAAGGTTTGAAATTTGGACTAAAGTGACAAAACTGGCCAAACCTTAGGGACCAAAATCACAGTTTACTCTTGTTTAAATATATTTGCATAAGAAAAGGTGTCCACCAATGTTACATTGACTATTGTTACAGATACTTAAGTGTTTTGGGGGTAAAATAGTCATTACAACTAAAAAATCTTCCAAGATTTTGGCCATGATTCTACTTTAAAGATGGATTACCTAACGTACATCTATTTATTTATGTAACAACTCGAAAATTCGATTGTTATCTTTTCTTTTGTTTTCCGTTTATCTACCATTTGTAAATCCGAGATTCGGTTAATAATAAAGTTTATGTTAATTAATTGTGGTACTTTACGTTATTATCGTATCTATAATCGCTTATTAAATCGCATCGCTTATCTCATCGCATCGCAAATCGCAATTGTTTATGTGGTTTTATATTATTTATGTGTTATGTGTGTTTGTGGTTATGTTTGCAATCGCTATCACATCGCTCTCGCACTCTCGAATCGCTAATCGCACTATTATATCAACTATAACGCTTAACGCTTTAATTTAACGCTTAATATAACTATCTAATGTGAACCGAATAACCAAACGAACACTTAACGCGAAATCGGCAAACGAAACTTGGTCATCAGGCCAAGTTCGGCCGAACTTGACTACCACAAGTTCGCCCGAACTTGCCTGAGACACAAGGATCCTTTGCTTTCCCTCAAGTTCGCTCGAACTTGTACATACATGTACAAGTTCGGCTCGAACTTAACCATTCATCCTTGAAAATCTAACAAGTTCGCCCGAACTTGCATGAATTTCATGCAAGTTCGACCGAACTTGGTCTCCACCAGCTCTCTTTTTGCCTTCTCCTATAAATACCAAGCTCTGTTCACTCATTTGAACTTGCTGCAAGTTCGCCAAGAGCTCTCAAAACCCGAAACCCTCATGTTCTAAGTAAGAATCAACCCGATTTCACTGCATCAACGTTTATCAACGATCTACAAAGGTTTACAACGATTTTGGCACAAGGCATAGCCTGAGTTTTCATCAAAACTCATTCTTTTACGAAAACCTTCATCTTTTTCTTCAAAAAGTTCTGTTTTAAGCTTAGATCTACACAATACGAGTTCGTTTGGCGATAGTAGAGACTTCCCAAACATGAGATCTGCAAGATCTCGGCTTGTAAGTGATAGATCTGAGAAAACCCTTTGAAAACCATTGATTTCTACACAAGATACAGACTTTTGATGATGTGTTGTTCATTTTCTAGTATGAAATGAAGCATCTATCATTCAAGATCCCAGATCTGGAAGCACAAGGACGTTTATGTTGGTTTACACAAGCCGGACTAACCCGAACGAACCCCGAGTTCACCCGGATTAGCCCACGCTTTTGTAAAACGGCTAAAACAGCTCTAAAAGACCTCTCCGACCTAAGTTTGCTCAGTAGCACAGGGTTGGAGGGATGAACAATCGATTTTCCTCAGCAAACGACGCGAAAACGCAAGATTTTGGACCCGAAACCTACAAGTTCGCTCAAGAAACAGCAGCTCCTCAGGTCAAGTTCGACCGAACTTGTACCCAAATGGGTCAAGTTCGACCGAACTTGTGCTATTCTCATCAGTTTCTTCACAAGTTCGACCGAACTTGTCTAGTTTCTTAGGAAACTATGCAAGTTCGCCCGAACTTGTCAATTAAGTAGAGTTTCCTTACAAGTTCGCCCGAACTTGACAAGTTTCTCAGGAAACTCAGACTGAACTTAGCTCTCAACTCACTCAAATCCACACAAGTTCGTTCGAACTTGTCAACTGCCCAACCAAGGCTTAACCGTTTAGCTTTTCGAAGACTGATGCACTTCCGTTCGCGTATGCAGGCTGATCCGATGCTCTTCTCGACTCTCCTCAGATCCCGAACTCTTACCTAAACGCACCCACAGTGAGTATACTTGACCCATTTTCGCTTTAACGCACTTTTTGGGTGTTAGTACGTTCCTACATCAAAATCACTTCACGAATCAAAAACTGTTTATCACACGCGAATAATCTGATTGTATATGCTCGATACGTGATACTAGAAACATGTGACTAGGACTTATTTTCGTTAACTTGCCTCCTTAACTAGTATGGTACTATAGTGTGGCTCACACCCGACAGGGTCTAGTTAGGATGGACGCGCAAGCCTTCTCACGGTAGTTAGCATGAGAAATGAGCCTATGTTATGTTAAGTGTTTTGGTGTATCATGATATGTAATTAGATTGTTTCGCAAACGCTTTCTCGACTATGCTAGTATTATTCAAACTCGTATGCTCACCTTTACTTAATTGTATTGACTTGTATTTTAACGTATGTAACAGGTTGTGTCACACCCCGACCCGCAGCGGAATTAAGAGTCGGGGCATAATTGGGTTATCACCAAAGCACATGACATTTACTATTATGTTTCATAATTAAATGAAGTCAAAGTTACATTTCTCAAACATCCAAACATGTTCATTCATTACAAAGGAAAATAACCAAACATGATAATCCAAATACTAAATCGTTTTATTTCTTCTAATCCAGGTCCTATGGGTTCCTAGCTGCTGCTGGTTCACCTGTATCATGTGTAAAAATGGGAGGTTTTTGGGTCAACATAAGTTGGCGAGTGAACCTTATAGATAAACATTTGATAATAATTTTCTGGTTAGTTTATCAATAAAATATTGTGCATAATCATAAAAGAGCACATGTATGAAATCAAACATTGGCAAACATCAGTACAATTATAACATACGATAACAATCGATAGCATATATGAACATACCAACATCACATAATAATTAACATAAATGAACTGTGCGATCAAGGCTCAATCAAACGGAGCCGATCGTATTGCATGAACTGGAAATGTAAATTGAACTGTGCGCTCAAGGCTCAATCAAACGGAGCCGAACATATTGCATGAACTGGAAATGTAAATTGAACTGTGCACTCAAGGCTCAATCAAACGGAGCCGAGCGTATTGCATGTATTGAAATGAAAAATAAAATGACCGATCAAGGCTCAATCAAACGGAGCCGATCGTGCGGGCACGCCCTGATCAACCGCATAATAAAATGGGGATCAAACTCAACCTCGATGGGTGGGGAGCTACGGCCTCGGCAATTGCATGTACTGAAATAATGATTTGCAAACAATAATAACTACTTAACAGCAACAACTAACACACATGTCATGATATGATATATGCACAATAACTTAGTTATAATATGTAAATGAACAAGACACATGATACACCCCAAAAACGTGATTAAAACGGGGAATTTGAAGGGTTCACTCACATTGGTTGCGTTGGATTTGAGATGGTGAGATGCGCACGATTTAGACGAAGCGAGTCAACGAGAAATTACTAACCTAAATAATAATGGGAAAAATATATTAAATGGATGGATTTTATTAAAGATTTTAATGGGATTTTTAGATATATTTTTTGTGAGTTTATGGCTATTTTCTATCCTTAAAAATGTTATTTTTAAGTATTTTTAATTGATTTTTAATTTAAATTAAACAAATAAATATTTAAAAAAATAATATTTTTTACTGTTTGACCGTTGACCGTTGACCGTTGACTGGTTCGGTCAGCGGTAATACTTGCGCCAAGCGGGATTCGAACCGGTGACCTTCCGTTCACGCGCACGTAGCTCTACCAACTGAGCTACGTGACTAACCCGTTAGAAATCCAGTTTTAATTATATTTATACACTTATTCGAATTTACCGACAATTCCTTTATTTTGCAAAACGTTTTAATCTCATTGAACCGGTGCTTGTGACGGACTCGATCGCGCGACGTGTAGTTTATTTTGCACACAGTCCACCGCTGGACTGTGTGTCTAACCCGGTTATATTCTTGATTTATATTATACTTAACAACTACCCACTCTAACCCGGTTAGTTCATAAATAAAAAGGAATGTTATTACGCAGAGTGTGTGTGTAGTAAGGATCGAACTCGGGACTTGTATATAAACTTTGCACACAGTCCACCGCTGGACTGTGTGTCTAACCCGTTAATTATCCGAATTTTATTTACTCTTATCCCGTTTTTAGATTCGTCTTCTTCACTACGATTACCGGTTTTTACTCAGACAACTGGTTCATGGTCTAACTACTTAAATAACATGACTACTAGTTTAAATGTACAAACCGAACAGTTTGGGGAAAGGAAATACCGGACAGGTCGTCTTCTTCAGGAAGTCCGGCGAGAACAGGCAACTCTGTTTTTGGACCTTCGGCTGGGAGGGTCTAACAACAGAATTAAAGAATTAGATTTGAAATTGAACCAGAGTACATGGATTATTAGCACGGTTGAATGTGTTTACCGTTAACTAGCGTGTTTCCGGCAAATTCCAGAATTTCTCCGGCGAACCCAGAAAATCCAACAAAGTCTTCTGTGACTGATTTTGAGTGACGGGTTAATGTTAGTAGAGTCCTAACAATAGATTGAAACAGTAAGAGAGGAAATTCTTACTGGTTTGTGTTGAACCCGGTTTTCCGGCGAGATTTGCAGAGAATTCCGGCGACAGATTTTTTTGTGTTCAAAAGACTTGAAAACGCGACGAAAAGGAATTGGAATGTATTTGAGACGGTTCTGAATCGTAATAATGATTGGAACCTGAATTATTTGGAGTTTGAATGCATTTCGGTTTCAAAACCCGAAACTTGAAGTTCATTAAATTTGAACTTAATTAGAAACCGATATTCATCGGTTATAAGACAACTAAACGAACCAAAACTGATTTGGCGATTCGGTTTACCGATTTCCGTTATTCAGATATCATTAACCGTTAATTTGTGTTTGCGCATAAAACTCAATTGTTTTCATAATGTTAACAGAAAACAATTGGTGGCGGAGTGGTTAAAGGATTGGTTGATAGGTTGTTGGAGGCAGTTGACCCGGGTTCGAGTCCGGTCAGCTACAAATGTTTTTTATTTATTTTATTTTAACTTTTTATCAAGTATAATTTTTATAGTTTAGTTTATATATTAATTATGTAACGTTTAAACTCAAAATACTCATAAATACTTAATGTAATTTCATAACTTGGTATTTGATTACAAAACGGAGCGGGTTTTGGAGACCCGATTTATACAAATGTTACAGGTTGAGGATTTTAGCTATGGATGCTTGGATGTTGCATGCTTAGCGTAGTTTTGTTTTGACTTTATTTTGTTTAGTTTCCAAGTGTAATAAATCTAGGGGATATCGAACCTTGTTGTTTTTGTCGGAGAAGTTAGATTCTGTTGTAACATCCGTCAAAAACGGATTTACCAAACCCGCTCCGTTTATCAACCGAACAGTCAGTCAAATTTTTCGTTGCGAATTAAATGACCAAAATAATTTTAAACGATCCGTAATCAATTATTATGCGGGGATATATATTTAGTTTTTGAAAATCTGTCAAAAATATCAAAATAAAAATGTTTTACTTTTGCCGGGTTTCGAACTCGGGTCTGTATCCGGTTCAACCAAACAAACTATCACTCAGCCAAACAACCGCTCCGCCACTTTGTTTTTCTGTTAACACAAGGAAACATTTAATTCAAATATTCAAGTTTCAAAGTTAAAATCAGTAAATTGCGCCCAAATTAGCAGTCGTCGGAAATCCCGACGACTTCGCCGTTTAATTAAGTTTCCGCTCAAGATAAACCGTAGAATTAACTCCTACAACGGTTATAACCGACGTCTGAACCGCGACATCAGCCATAACCGCCGGAGAACGGTTGACTTCGAATATAGACCGAATTCAGACCCCATTCATCTCGTTACTACCCTATAAATACACCCACAACTCGCCAGAAACCTTACACACTCAAATCGCACCTTTTCTCGGCGAAAACTCACTCGCCGGAAATATCTTATACTTCGCCGGAAAACCGTATCCGTAATCTCTGAGCTTTACTGAACCCCCTAAACCTTTACCGAAGTCACCCACACCCTTTGTAAGCCTTCGGAGGACTCTCTGCTGCAAGATACTGTCGCCGGAAAAAGATTGCTGTCACCGGAGTTCTGCCGGAAAACAGAGTAAAACCAGCCGGTACATCTCACGCCTAATTTCTTCCCTTTTTACTTTTATCTCGACTGTAATTGATCATAAAACACTAAAGAAACTTGAATCAACATTCGAAGCCGACAGTCGTCACTTCCGGTGAAAACCAGTGAAGAAGACGACGTTACGGTAGTGGTTTAGTATAATTAAAATCAAGTTATTTAACGGGTTAGACACACAGTCCAGCGGTGGACTGTGTGCACTTTTAAAGCTAAGGTCACGAGTTCGAGTATTGTCCCTCACACGCCGCCTTGATAAAAATCCTTTTTTTCGCAAAACTGAACCGGAGTGTTTTGGGTATATGTTAAGTATGTTGATAACTGAGTTTATAATCAAGTGTGACACACAGTCCAGCGGTGGAGTGTGTGTCCGCTAACCCACAGGTCCCGGGTTCGAGACCTGTGGAGCGCACCGGTTTCGTGATTTAATCCGTTTTTAAAATAAAAGGAATTCTGTTTAACTCTAATTAATGTATATAGGTAATTAAAATCGGATATATGACGGGTTAGACACGTAGCTCAGTTGGTAGAGCTGCGTGCACGCGTACGGGAGGTCTCGGGTTCGAGCCTCACCCGGCGCACAACAATATTCCTTCGAACCGGTCAACGCTAGTCAAAGTCAACGGTCAAAGCAACTGTAGCAAAAATAAAATATTTTTTTTTTATTTTTTATTTAATTATTTTAATTAAAAATCAATTAAAAATACTTAAAAATAACATTTTTAAGGTTAGAAAATAGCCTCAAACTCACAAAAATACACCCAACAAACCTACTAAAATAGATTAATAAAACCCGTTTACTTACCAAACCGTAATGCGATTTATCTAGGTTTAATCTCACTTGTGGTTAAAACCACTTCGCGTGCAATCAACGTCACCAACCGAACGCACCCAAGGTGAGTGAATTCTAACAAACTCCCCTTTTTTATTCATGTTTTGGGGTGTATCATGTGTCGTTTAAACTAATTCTCTTATGCAAATTTGTGCTATACCATTATATGAACTAAACTAGAATGTAACTATTATTGGTTGTGATGTATTCATATTGTCAATGTTGTATACAAATTATTTAGGCCCATCAGTTCCTCGTGGGAGACGAGAACAACGCGTGCCTTAAAACTCATACATTAGGCCCATCAGTTCGTAAGAACAACGCGTGCCTCAAAACTCATTCATTAGGCCCATCAGTTCCTCGTGGGAGACGAGAACAACGCGTGCCTCAAAACTCATACATTAGGCCCATCAGTTCGTAAGAACAACGCGTGCCTCAAAACTCATTCATTAGGCCCATCAGTTCCTCGTGGGAGACGAGTCGAACAACGCGTGCCTCAAAACAATTATTTGGTGTTGTGTGTTCAATATTCGATATTATGTGTTGTGTGAATAAATTTACATCTACATTTACTCATATATGGTATGCACCTTATTAATAATCAATTGGATAAACTTGTTCAAATGTTTTCCATAGGATTCACTCGCCAACATTATGTTGATCCAAAAACCTTTTTACACATGATACAGGTGAACAGGTTGAAGCAAGGAAAACATAGGATATGCCTTAGAAGAGAACCAAGAAGCTTAGATTGATAGTTAGAACACGTTGTATCATTTATTGTAAATTTCAATTAAATTGTATTTATGAATATGAAACATATAATAAATGTCATGAGCTTTGATGATAACCCAATTATGCCCCGATCACCTTTTCCGCTGCGGGTCGGGGTGTGACAGATTGGTATCAGAGCCATGACTATAGGGATATAGGATAGGTTATTAGACCCTTAGAGCCTATACTATAGTCTGCCAAAATTTTAATTGATTAGGTGGTTACATACAAACTTGTGATATTTATTTGTTTCATATTTGCTTACATTTCAGTCAAACATACATGCTTATATACATATTCATTATACATATATACATATTCATTATACATATATCGATGTTCATGTGTTCAGTTTATTTTCATACTCTCAGTATCCAAAGATTTTGTGCTATTTTCAAATCCCATCAAAGTAAGTTCTGCGACGGGCATGTAGTAACCGGAAGGGTACAAGTACCGGTAGTCGGGACGTCCTGTCTAGGTTGGCAATCGTATAAATCCAAAATAACGGACCAGTTTGCCTACCTGGGGACTAACGATGAGAGTACGACGGACCTATTAGGCCAAAGCATGCCACACCAAACGTCGTTCGAACTAACCTCACTTTGAGATGTCACCGTGTCCATGCCTGGACACCTTCCGAACATCACACGTTGTATACATATTTCTCGATTTTCTCCGGGTTTTGTGTACGCAACCAGGCAGAAACCGTGCGAACCATATGAAAAAACCGGTATTCATGGGGGCCCACATGATTACACAGGTAAAGTATGGCGGCATGAAGGGCCTAACAGCAAGCAAAACCCAAGACATCCTATGGATGTAGTAGATTTATTTATCTATATTTATTTTATGAACGTTCATTCCCAAACTCGACCCACGATCCCAAAGGCATCCAACTCATACTCTTGACATGTATTCCTTGTAGATGTCTTCTAGCCTCGCTCGTAGGAAAATGAGAGCAGGAAAAGCCCGTGAACGCATGGCTACCCAAATCGCTCAGCAAATGGCGACCGTAATACCAAACATCGTAGTACAAGTTCAACAAGCCCTTACCGCTAATTCCGTTAACCCAACCCAACAAGAAGATCAAAACACTATCAATCCTTCAGTCACTAAATGCACCTACAAACATTTCAAATCCTGCAATCCTCCAAAATACGAAGGTACTGAAGGTGTCACCGCTCTCCTCCATTGGTTCGAAGAAATGGAGAACACTTTTCTAAATTGCGATTGCCCCGATGATCGCAAAGTGCGTTATGCTACCGGTCGCTTACTTGGAACGGCACTCACATGGTGGAATACAGAGAAGACCAAACGTGGTATTGAAGAAACTATGACCTTGACTTGGGAAGAGTTGAAGGGAATCATGACAAGACGGTTTTGCCCAAGAAGTGAAATCAAGAAATTGGAGGATGAGTTTCATGCTTTAAAACAAAAGGAAGGCGACCACACCACATACAACAAGAGATTCCTTGAGTTAAATCAAATGGTTCCCAATTTGTTTACTCCCCTCTACCGTTTGATCGAGCACTACATTCGTGGTCTTCCATCAAAGATTCAAGACTCTGTAATAAGTACCTCGCCTGCAACTTTGGAAGCAGCAATGGAGCTAGCAACCGCGCTCACTGAGAACCGAATACGAAACAAAGATTTCAAAGAGGAAAAGAAGAAGGATAAAGCATCAACCGAAACCTCAAACCACACCCGAACTGAATCCTTTACACCACCTACTTCTAAGAGAAAACGTGATGGGCAAATCTTCGCCGTCACCCAACGTAACCAACCAGCTTCACAAGTTGTACCTCCTCAAACTATCCCAAACGCTCAAGTAGCACCCAACTCAACTTACCCAAACAAGAAACCTTACATTGGACCTCACCCTCAATGCAACACCTGTTTCTATCACCATCCATCTACCTTACCCTGTCGGCTATGTGCGAATTGTGGACGCTACGGTCATTTGAGCAACGTTTGCCGCACCGCTCAAAACCAAACCTCAACCCCTACTCAACCCATGATCCAAACATATCAACAACCTCAAAACCCCATGTACCCATATGTTCGAGCTTGTTTCAATTGTGGCGACCCTACCCATTTTAGAAACACGTGCCCTCGTTTGGTTAACATCATAAACGCCCAAGCTCAAGCAAACCCAATTAACCAAGCAAACCAAGCAAACCCAGCTCCACCGCCAGCAAGAGGAAGAGTTTATAACATCAACGCCAATCCTGTTGAAGATGTTAACGGACCAAACCAACCACTTAACTAGCCTTCTCTCATCAAGAATCCAGATTCAACCCCAATCACTTAATTTTTATGTTTTTCTTTATGTTATCTCAATTTTCACGTATCTCAATTGGAATTTTTATCCAAGAATTTTAATGCAAATTACTAGTTCAGTTTGTTTTATACTCATTGATTAAATATTCATATCATCATACTTCACTACATATCTCAGTTTCATCATTTAAAGAAGTTGAGTTGTGCCTCACTTCTACATAGACTAACCTCTCCATCATATTAAACGAGAGAGGTTTTGTCAAACACGGTAACTATCAGAATTACGACTCAAGCGCTGGTTGTTGTGTTTGTTTATGTTGTAGAGTCGCATAGAACTAATCATAACTTGCGGATAAAGTCAATGAGAATTTGACAAGAATATGGTGGATACGCCGCTGGTACTTCCTATATATAAGTATTCTTGTCAAATGATCGGAGGCATTATCAGGCGGTTATGAGAGGTTCCATGCATAGGTTGTTTATGTGATTAAGTTATTCATTTTCAATACATGCAATAAGCTCGGCTCCGTTTGATTGAGCCTTGAGCACACAGACAATTTCATTTTCAATACATGCAATAAGCTCGGCTCCGTTTGATTAAGCCTTGAGCACACAGACAATTTCATTCTCAATACATACAATACGATCGGCTCCGTTTGATTGAGCCTTGATCGCACAGATATATTTCATTTCAGTATTTTTATGTTTGATGTATTGGTTGTAGAGTTATAGGACTAATCATAATTCACTGATAAAACCAATGAAAATTTGACAAGAATATGGCGCCGCTGGTACTTCCTATATATAAGTATTCTTGCCAAAGGATCAGAGGCATTATCAGGCGGTTATGAGATGTTCCATGTAGGATTTAGTATTGCCTTGATTGAAATTGGTGTTACATATATATATCATCTCACCATTTAAAGAAATTGGAATGTGATCCATTTCTACATAGACTAACCTCTCCATCATAACAAACGAGAGAGGAACTGTCACCATTCAAACATATATACTATCATAATGTGGATTCAATTATTTATTGTTGTGTTTACTTGTGTAGATTATAGTATTGGAAGTTTTGCCTTAGGATATAACCATACTTTTCCAAACATATCTAAACTCTTATGCATGATATCAATTTAGCGAATCATTCCTGCTTAACAATACTTATACAGTAGGCAACAAAAAGCGATTCCTGTATTAGGATACTTAACCTTTACAAGGAACGTTACCGCCTCAAACCAAAAACTTAAACCCTTATTTCTTCTAAAACATGTAACTGTCAAAACTAAACACCATCATTTTTTTTAGGCAATTATATCCCTATTTAAATTTCGGGACGAAATTTCTAAAAAGCAGGGGATACTGTAACATCCGACAAAAACGGATTTACCAAACCCGCTCCGTTTATCAACCGAACAGTCAGTCAAATTTTTCGTTGCGAATTAAATGACCAAAATAATTTTAAACGATCCGTAATCAATTATTATGCGGGGATATATATTTAGTTTTTGAAAATCTGTCAAAAATATCAAAATAAAAATGTTTTACTTTTGCCGGGTTTCGAACTCGGGTCTGTATCCGGTTCAACCAAACAAACTATCACTCAGCCAAACAACCGCTCCGCCACTTTGTTTTTCTGTTAACACAAGGAAACATTTAATTCAAATATTCAAGTTTCAAAGTTAAAATCAGTAAATTGCGCCCAAATTAGCAGTCGTCGGAAATCCCGACGACTTCGCCGTTTAATTAAGTTTCCGCTCAAGATAAACCGTAGAATTAACTCCTACAACGGTTATAACCGACGTCTGAACCGCGACATCAGCCATAACCGCCGGAGAACGGTTGACTTCGAATATAGACCGAATTCAGACCCCATTCATCTCGTTACTACCCTATAAATACACCCACAACTCGCCAGAAACCTTACACACTCAAATCGCACCTTTTCTCGGCGAAAACTCACTCGCCGGAAATATCTTATACTTCGCCGGAAAACCGTATCCGTAATCTCTGAGCTTTACTGAACCCCCTAAACCTTTACCGAAGTCACCCACACCCTTTGTAAGCCTTCGGAGGACTCTCTGCTGCAAGATACTGTCGCCGGAAAAAGATTGCTGTCGCCGGAGTTCTGCCGGAAAACAGAGTAAAACCAGCCGGTACATCTCACGCCTAATTTCTTCCCTTTTTACTTTTATCTCGACTGTAATTGATCATAAAACACTAAAGAAACTTGAATCAACATTCGAAGCCGACAGTCGTCACTTCCGGTGAAAACCAGTGAAGAAGACGACGTTACGGTAGTGGTTTAGTATAATTAAAATCAAGTTATTTAACGGGTTAGACACACAGTCCAGCGGTGGACTGTGTGCACTTTTAAAGCTAAGGTCACGAGTTCGAGTATTGTCCCTCACACGCCGCCTTGATAAAAATCCTTTTTTTCGCAAAACTGAACCGGAGTGTTTTGGGTATATGTTAAGTATGTTGATAACTGAGTTTATAATCAAGTGCGACACACAGTCCAGCGGTGGAGTGTGTGTCCGCTAACCCACAGGTCCCGGGTTCGAGACCTGTGGAGCGCACCGGTTTCGTGATTTAATCCGTTTTTAAAATAAAAGGAATTCTGTTTAACTCTAATTAATGTATATAGGTAATTAAAATCGGATATATGACGGGTTAGACACGTAGCTCAGTTGGTAGAGCTGCGTGCACGCGTACGGGAGGTCTCGGGTTCGAGCCTCACCCGGCGCACAACAATATTCCTTCGAACCGGTCAACGCTAGTCAAAGTCAACGGTCAAAGCAACTGTAGCAAAAATAAAATATATTTTTTTTATTTTTTATTTAATTATTTTAATTAAAAATCAATTAAAAATACTTAAAAATAACATTTTTAAGGTTAGAAAATAGCCTCAAACTCACAAAAATACACCCAACAAACCTACTAAAATAGATTAATAAAACCCGTTTACTTACCAAACCGTAATGCGATTTATCTAGGTTTAATCTCACTTGTGGTTAAAACCACTTCGCGTGCAATCAACGTCACCAACCGAACGCACCCAAGGTGAGTGAATTCTAACAAACTCCCCTTTTTTATTCATGTTTTGGGTGTATCATGTGTCGTTTAAACTAATTCTCTTATGCAAATTTGTGCTATACCATTATATGAACTAAACTAGAATGTAACTATTATTGGTTGTGATGTATTCATATTGTCAATGTTGTATACAAATTATTTAGGCCCATCATTCCTCGTGGGCGACGAGAACAACGCGTGCCTTAAAACTCATACATTAGGCCCATCAGTTCGTAAGAACAACGCGTGCCTCAAAACTCATTCATTAGGCCCATCAGTTCCTCGTGGGAGACGAGAACAACGCGTGCCTCAAAACTCATACATTAGGCCCATCAGTTCGTAAGAACAACGCGTGCCTCAAAACTCATTCATTAGGCCCATCAGTTCCTCGTGGGAGACGAGTCGAACAACGCGTGCCTCAAAACAATTATTTGGTGTTGTGTGTTCAATATTCGATATTATGTGTTGTGTGAATAAATTTACATCTACATTTACTCATATATGGTATGCACCTTATTTATAATCAATTGGATAAACTTGTTCAAATGTTTTCCATAGGATTCACTCGCCAACATTATGTTGATCCAAAAACCTTTTTACACATGATACAGGTGAACAGGTTGAAGCAAGGAAAACATAGGATATGCCTTAGAAGAGAACCAAGAAGCTTAGATTGATAGTTAGAACACGTTGTATCATTTATTGTAAATTTCCATTAAATTGTATTTATGAATATGAAACATATAATAAATGTCATGAGCTTTGATGATAACCCAATTATGCCCCGATCACCTTTTCCGCTGCGGGTCGGGGTGTGACATCTGTAATGATTGTTTAAAATGTTATGTTAATGGTATGGGACGTTAATGTTTGAATGATATTGTTAAATGATTGTTATGGAATTCTCACGAGACAATCTGGTCTCCTAGTGCCACTACCCTGATGATTCCGCTACCGGTTTGGGTGTGACAGATTGGTATCAGTGCGCCATAACTTTAGGATAATAGATAGAATTGCCATGATTCGACCTATTAGCATGTTTAAGTACCCGATGGACCTATCTGTGACTTAAATGCTAATCTACTTACCATAAATGCTTAAATATGCCTCTCCTAAGGCTAATACAATAATACACGCTTGGAAACGCTCACATCACACCAAACGAGTGATCAAGTCGAGAATAGGTGTGAAAACCGAGAACTCTCGACGAGATCATTCACTCCACGCATACTCTATCGCACGAGATATCTTTGTTGAGTTAGGAGTGACATCCAAACCTCGACGAAATCTCCATTTCTATCTAGGAATAAAGTTGTTAAGTTAGGGGTGAAACCCGCATCTTAGTAACTTATTCCGCAATTCGATTTTCAATCTCACCAAAGTCTCGGTTATACCGATGGTTTGGAACACGTATTAACTGGAAGGGTAAACGTCATTAGCCGCTTGCGGTGAGAACGTTTATCTATTAGGCCAAAGCGTGGGTCCAAATGCAAAGGGTAGTCGAATTACTTTGGCGTGTCAAATGTCTCAAAACGCCGGACACTCCCAATTGATTTAAGCCTATATCGTCGATTTACGCATAGAGTTTATTATTATTAAGTGTTTAAAATTTTGAGAATTTTTGCTTTATTCGATTTCTCGCTTTGATGATTTATCATATCATCGTTTTCTCGATTTATCGCATTTACGCACCATCGAATGTATGCACAACTCGCACAGCTCTCGTGATCTAAAACGCTAATTAATACACCAACCAAACTAATCGCTTAACCCGCTTACGCCTATGAGGACGTGTGCCTCATACGCGGTATTATCTCGCTTATCTTGCTATTATATATCGCTGATATCTCGCTTATATCTCGCATCTCATATTGCGCTATGCATTGTTATTATTAGAAGGTGAATACGTGCAAATATGTGCTTACGTGCCTATGTGCTTACGTGCCTATGTGCTTACGTGCTTATGTGCTTACATGCTTATGTGTCTATGTGGATACGTGCTTATGTGTTTTTGGTGCCTTGTATGAATAGTTATAATAAATATTTAAACATAACTCTATTATAATCGAATATCGTCTAATCTAAATCCTTCGTGTAGATGTCTTCTATGGGATCGCACACCCGAAGGAATCTCCAGCGCAACAACGCCGACAATCGCACCGCCTCTATGGTAGCTAAGGAAATGGCTAAGGTGATTCCACAGATTGTCAGCGAAATTCAAGCGGTTAGCAGCAACTCTTCAGTTGACTCCAAGGGAGATGCCCCGAAACCTCACTTCAGCTTTAAGCAGTTCAAAGCATGTGGACCGCTTACTTTCTCAGGCACCGAAGGGCCGAGTGCCATGTTCCACTGGTTTGACTCTATCGAGGTCACATTCCGCCAGAGTGGATGTCCCGAGGCTCTGCGTAATGTCAACGCTACCGGCGTGTTTCAATCAAGGGCTCTCGACTGGTGGACAGCCGAGCGCAATAGGCGTGGGAACGACGAAGCTTACGGACTCACTTGGGAGGAACTTAAGGAAATTATGATCAAGGAATTATGTCCTCCCTACAAGATCCAGAAGTTGGAGAACGAATTCTGGAATATCAAGCAAGATGGTCCCGATAACGCTGGTCTCACTACTCGCTTCAAACAGTTGAGCATCATCTGTCCCGGTCAAGTGGATATGACCGAGAAGGCAATCAAGAAATACCTCAATGCTCTCCCCGATTGCGTCGCTGACTTTGTTCAAGCAGCACGCCCTGCTACTATCGAGGAGACCTACCAGCTAGCCGCCGAGATTAATGACAAACGAGTTCAGTCTGGTTACTTTAAAAGCAGCAAGGTCGCAAATCAGGCAGTCACCGAATCAGCAGCTCCTACTACCGAACAGCCCCGAGAGCCAAAGAACAGTCGTCGTGGTCGCAAAAGGGAAAACCCGAGCAAGAACTTTGCTCTTACTGCTCCAGCGAACCCTCAGCCACTCCAGCCAGCAGAACCAAACGCACCGCCAACAAAGCGTGCGTACACTGGTCCGCACCCTATGTGCCCTAAGTGCACATATCATCATGCCGTTGGTGGCAATTGCCGTTTTTGCACGAACTGCAACATCTACGGCCACTTTACAGTCAGCTTCCGTAGTGGTACTCGTCAGCCAGCTCCTCAGGCTCCAACAGCTCCAGCTTTACCTGCTCCTCCTCAAGCCAACCAGCAACAAGCTCCAAAGGCACGAGTGTGATTCGTGCATGGTGATCCGAGCCACTTTGCTAATGTTTGCATAAACCGCACCGTGAAACAAGAGCCGCAGCAGTAACAGCCACCACCGCAGCCTCAACAGCAACAACAAGCTGCACGTGGAAGAGCCTTCAGTCTCAATCACCGCCAGGCTCAGAATGACAACAATGTTGTCAATGGTACGTTTCTCGTTACTGGTATTTATGCTTCATGTTTATTTGATACTGGTACTGATAATTTTTTGTATCGTCAGAATTCGGAAAGGTTTTAAAATGTAAGCGCGCTAAACTCCCAGGGACTTTCGATGTGGAAGTCGCCACCGGAAGAACCGTTACCGTTAACTCCGTTTTACGTGGTTGTAATCTCGATCTCAACAACCATGTCTTCTCGATCAATCTCATCCCTATGCAATTAGGAAGCTTCGATATCATAGTGGGCATGGATTTTCTTCGCGAGAATCATGCTGAAGTTATATGCTTCGATAAAATGATTCGCTTCCCCCTTCCGAATAGTGATCAACTTCATGTTTATGGTGAAACACCCTCAAAGAAGTTGATGCTTTTGTCATGTACTCGAGCATATAAATGCTTGCAAAAGCGATGTGTTGCTTTCCTCGCCCATATCACAAACCCGGAGAAAGAAAAGAAGACTTATGAAGATGTTCCCGTTGTTTGTGAATTCCTTAAAGTCTTTCCCGACGATTTACCAGATTTACCCCCTACTAGAGATGTTGAATTCCGTATCGATTTGATTCCAGGCGCTACTCCCGTTGCTAAAGCTCCTTATCGCCTCGCACCATCCGAAATGCGCGAGCTATCGAGCCAACTTCAAGAGCTTCTTGATAAAGGTTTCATATGCCCGAGCACTTCGCCGTGGGGCGCACCTGTCCTTTTCGTGAAAAAGAAGGATGGATCGTTCCGAATGTTCATCGATTATCATGATCTTAACAAACTCACGATAAAGAACCGCTACCCCCTTCCTCGAATCGACGGCTTATTTGATCAGGTTCAAGGTGCTACTTGTTTTTCCAACATCGATCTTCGTTCCGGTTATCATCAGTTACGCGTGTTGGAAGAAGACACTCCTAAAACCGCCTTTCATACCCGCAATGGCCATTTCGAATTCGTGGTCATGCGTTTTGGTCTTATCAATGCACCCGGGGTTTTCATGGATTTGATGAACCGTGTGTGTAATGCTTTCTTAGATCGTTTCGTCATTGTTTTCATCGATGATATCCTTATCTATTCGAAGTCGAGAGACGAACACGCGCGCCATCTCTGTTTAGTCCTCGAACTTCTTCAAGGAAATCGCCTTTATGCTAAGTTCTCTAAGTGTGAATTCTGGCTCGAAGAAGTCCAATTTCTCGGCCACATCGTAATAGTCAAGGAATTCACGTCGACCCTGCAAAGATTGAAGCCGTCAAGAGTTGGCTTACACCGAAGAATGCTTCCGAAATCCGTTCATTTCTTGGATTGGCGGGTTATTACCGTCGATTCATCGCCAACTTTTCAAAAATTGCCGTCCCGCTTACCGCTTTAACTCATAAAGATAAACCTTTTGTTTGGGATTCCCAGCAAGAGGAAGCTTTTCAAACTCTCAAGCGTATGCTATGAAATGTTCCCGTTCTCGCTTTACCCGACGGAAATGACGATTTCGTTGTTTACTGCGATGCCTCTAATCTTGGTCTTGGTTGTGTTCTCATGCAACGAGACAATGTTACCGAGTATGCGTCTCGACAACTCAAGATCCACGAGAAGAACTACACTACCCACGATCTCGAACTCGGTGCAGTTGTTTTTGCATTGAAGATATAGCGGACACTACCTTTACGGTACTAAGTGTACGGTCTTCACCGATTATAAGAGCTTACAACATGTAACATTTGTCAAAAACGGGTTTTCCAAACCCGCTTCGTTTGTAATCAAATATCAAGTTATAAATGTTTTGTTGCGTATTTATGTCAATTTAATTTTTAATGATGCATAATTAATAAACAAACTAGAATATAAAAGTTATAATTGATAAAAAGTAAAAATAAAATAATTAAAATAAAAATCAGGCTGCTGGGACTCGAACCCGGGTCAGCCGGGTAAGCATAAGACTTATCACACACACATATAACCACTCCGCCACTTGATGTTTTCTATGAATTCTAGGAAACAATTAAATTTTATGATCAATCATGAATCGATCTGTTTACGCTAACTGTAACGAAATCGGTCACCAAACGTCCAAAAACGTTTGATTGTTCCGGTTTACCGATTATAACCGATACACCGACACCTTCAATCAATTTGATCTTGAATGGACTTGAATTCATAAGTTGATCGGTTTTAATAACCGAAAAATCTGCACTTCCTGATTTACTCCAACCTTTGTCCCCTCTCGCGACTCAAACTCATCTGCAGACCTTCAATTTCATTTTCGCACTACTTTCAGTTCGTCGGAGCAGCTTTTTGAACTCGCCGGACTTTCGCCGGAAAACCGTGTCTTCCATCAAATCAGTAAGTCTCTTAATTCTTTCATCGTCTATCAGTTGTTAAGCTATTCCTAACTCAAAACCTTCAATCGGAAACAGTTTCAGACGTCGATATCGAATAATTCACTCTAGCCGGAAAACTTCTGAAAATTCCTATTTTCCGCTGTAAAACGGTATAGTCATTCAAACCTTCTGATAACTCTTGTTTAGTACTTCAATTCCACAATTAGCTAATCAAAACTGTTAATTTGTTCGCTCAGTCAAAGTTCATAAAAACAGAGCCGACGACTTCGCCGAGTTATTGAGAAAGATCATCATTCCGGTATGTTCATTCCCGAAACTTTTCCTATCCGTTACATATAAATCTTTTGTACGTCTGTTAATCGTTTTAAGCAAGAAACAGTTGATTAATCATTGTCTGTGAATTTAGCGAAGAAGATGAAGTCTGTTATGATTATAATATTAATTAAATCGGTATTATAAACGGGTTAGACACACAGTCCAGCGGTGGACTGTGTGCAAACAATACGCATACGTCCCGAGTTCGATCCTTGACACACACACACTCTCTGTAATTAAAAAGTTCTTTTTTTTAAACTGAACGGATCCTTTCGCAATTAGATGTTAAGTATAATAAAAATCAGTATATTAACCAAGTTAGACACACAGTCCAGCGGTGGACTGTGTGCAACATTAAATCACAGGTCCCGGGTTCGAGACCTGTTGACGGCACCGGTTTGATAATTAAAATCATTTTTAAAAATAAATGAATTTTGAATAAATTAAAACAGTATATAAATATAACTAAAAACAGAAATATTTCGGGTTAGACACGTAGCTCAGTTGGTAGAGCTGCGTGCACGCGTACGGGAGGTCTCGGGTTCGAGCCTCACCCAGCGCATACATGCACACAATAGAACCGGTCAAACAGTCAACAGTCACAGTCAAACAGTCAATGGTCAATGGTCAACGCAAAAGTCAACATTTTTTATATTTTTATTTATTTAATTTAATTCAAAAATCAATTAAAAATACTTAAAAATAATGTTTTTAAAGATAGGAAATAGCCTTAAACTCACAAAAATATATCTAAAAATCCTATTAAGATTATTAATAAAATCCACTCATTTACTATACCTTCCGTTATTATTTAGGTTAGTTAATCCTCGTTGTTCAATCTTTCAAACTCGTGCGCATCTCTCATCTCCAACCGAACGCACCCAATGTGAGTGAATCTCTACAAATCCCCGTTTTAATCACGTTTTTGGGGTGTATCATGTGTCTTACCATTTATTATATTTAAATCATTGTGCATACATCATATCATGAACAAATGTGTATTCAGCTTGTATCAACTGTTTGTGTGGTTATTGTTTAGATTTAATTTATTATTTTCAGTACATGCAATATCATAGGCCGCCGCTCCCCATTACATTATGAGCGTTGAGCAGTTCCCCATTACATTATGAGCGTGAACCGGGCGTTGCCAACATACGATCGGCTCCGTTTGATTGAGCCTTGATCGCACAGACATTCATCATAGGCCGTCCGTTCCCCATTACATTATGAGCGTGAATGTGACGTTGCCAACATATACAGTTTCATTCATATTAAATATTCATGCAAGTTCATATGTTATTGTATGTTATTGTTTGTGGTTGTTATTGTTATTGGTGGATTATTTACATTTGCTCACATATGACTATTGCATAATTTTTCCTTGATAAAAATAACAAGAAATCAATAATAAATGTTTATCTAACAAGGTTCACTCGCCAACTTATGTTGACCCAAAAACCCCCATTTTTACACATGATACAGGTGATCCAGCCGCAGCAAGAAACACATAGGATTGGCTTAGAAGAATAAACTGGTTTAGAGCTTGGATTGTTTAGTTGGTTATTTTTCTTTGTATTTGTATGGACATGTTTGGATTATTGAGAATGTAATTTTGACTTTAATAAATATGAAACATATTAGTAAATATCATGAGCTTTGGTGATAACCCAATTATGCCCCGACTCTTATTCCGCTGCGGGTCGGGGTGTGACACAACATATCTTTAATCAAAAGGAACTAAACATGCGACAACGTCGATGGGTTGAACTTCTCAACGATTACGATTGCGAAATACGCTACCATCCTGGCAAAGCAAACGTCGTCGCCGATGCTCTAAGTCGACGAAGCTCTATATATGGTATTCGTGACTCTCAAGCTTGTGCTAAACTTGAAACCCTCATCCGTGCCGCTCAATTCGCCTGCTTTAACGAGAATACCCTTCAAGACGAAATGAAATGTGGTGCCGAAACTCAGCTTGTATCTAAATCCGATGGTATTTATTACTATCTCGATCGTATTTGGATTCCTACTCGTGATAATCTTCGTGAATTGCTAATGACCGAAGCTCATAAATCCCGATATTCCATTCACCCCGGTGCCGACAAGACGTACTAGGACCATCGTCCTAAGTATTGGTGGCCGGCATGTAAAGGATATCGCCTTGTACGTCTCAAAGTGCTTAACTTGTTCGAAAGTTAAAGCCGAACATCAAAGGCCCTCTGGCTTACTCGAACAACCCGAAATCCCGATGTGGAAGTGGGAAAGTATAGGTATGGACTTCGTTACTAAACTTCCCCGCACTTCATCCGGTCACGATAGCATTTGGGTTATCCTTGATCGTCTTACTAAATAAGCGCACTTCATTGCTATACGAGAAGACTTTAAGGTCGAACGGTTAGCCCGAATCTATACCGACGAAGTTATATGTCGACACGGGACGCCTCGTGACATCATCTCTGACTGCGACGGTCGCCTTACCTCGCGTCTTTGGGAGACTTTTCAGTCCGCTCTCGTTACTACTCTCAATCTAAGTACCGCTTTTCACCCTCAAACCGGTGGTCAGACTGAACGAACGATCCACACCCTCGAAGACATGCTTCGTGCGTGCATCATAGATTTCGGTGGTAACTGGGATACGCATTTACCTTTAATCGAATTCTCGTACAATAATAGTTATCATACCAGCATTCAAATGGCTCCTTTTGAGGCACTGTATGGAAGAAAATGTCGATCGCCTATTGCATGGCACGAGATCGGAGAAGCAGAAATCACCGGTCCTGAGCTAATTCAAGAAACAACCGACAAGATCCTCCAAATCAGAGACAATCTCTTGAAAACTTGGAGTCGTCAAAAGAGTTTCCGCAAGCCCCCCTGCAGTTCGAAGTGGGAGACCACGTTCTCCTAAAGGTTGCACCTTGGAAGGGAGTGGTCCCTGAGGAGTGCCCCTTCGGCAAGAAAGGAAAGCTAGCGTCTCGATACGTTGGCCCCTTTAAGATTCTGGAAAGGATCGGTAAGGTATCCTATCGTCTCGAATTACCGGAAGAACTTAATAATGTACATCCGACTTTCCATGTGTCTAATCTCAAAAAGTGCCTAGCCGAAGAGAATCTCCATGTACCTCTCGAAGATCTGCAAATCAACGAGACTCTCCATTTCGTGGAAAAGCCTATGGAAATCATGGACCGAGAGACTAAGAAACTACGACGCTCTCGCATCCTTATCGTGAAGGTCCGATGGGAGGGCAAACGCGGCGCCGAGTTTACTTGGGAATTGGAAAGTGATATGAAGGCCAAGTACCCGTGTCTATTTGTTACAGCTACTACCTAATTCGGGACGAAATTCCCTAAAGTAGGGGAGACTGTAACAACTCGACAATTCGATTGTTATCTTTTCTTTTGTTTTCCGTTTATCTACCCTTTGTAAATCCGAGATTCGGTTAATAATAAAGTTTATGTTAATTAATTATGGTATTTTACATTATCATCACATCTAATCGCTTGTTAAATCGCATCGCTTTCTCATCGCATCGCAAATCGCAATTGTTTATGTGGTTTTATATTATTTATGGGTTATGTGTGTTTGTGGTTATGTTTGCAATCGCTATCGCATCGCTCTCGCACTCTGGAACCGCTAATCGCACTATTATATCAACTATAACGCTTAACGCTTTAATTTAATGCTTAATATAACTATCTACTGTGAACCGAATAACCAAACGAACACTTAACGCGAAATCGGCAAACGAAACTTGGTTATAAGGCCAAGTTCGGCCGAACTTGACTACCACAAGTTCGCCCGAACTTGCCTGAGACACAAGGATCCTTTGCTTTCCCTCAAGTTCGCTCGAACTTGTACATACATGTACAAGTTGGCTGAACTTAACCATTCATCCTTGAAAATCTAACAAGTTCGCCCGAAGTTGCATGAATTTCATGCAAGTTCGACCGAACTTGGTCTCCACTAGCTCTCTTTTTGCCTTCTCCTATAAATACCAAGCTCTGTTCACTCATTTGAACTTGCTGCAAGTTCGCCCAGAGCTCTCAAAACCCGAAACCCTCATGTTCTAAGTAAGAATCAACCCGATTTCACTGCATCAACGTTTATCAACGATCTACAAAGGTTTACAACGATTTTGGCACAAGGCATAGCCTGAGTTTTCATCAAAACTCATTCTTTACGAAAACCTTCATCTTTTTCTTCAAAAACTTATGTTTTATGCTTAGATCTACACAATACGAATTCGTTTGGCGATAGTAGAGACTTCCCAAACACGAGATCTGCAAGATCTCGGCTTGTAAGTGATAGATCTGAGAAAAACCTTTGAAAATCATTGATTTCTACACAAGATACAGACTTTTGATGATGTTTTGTTCATTTTCTGGTATGAAACGAAGCATCTATCATTCAAGATCCCAGATCTGGAAGCACAAGGACGTTTATGTTGGTTTACACAAGCCGGACTAACCCGAACGAACCCCGAGTTCGCCCGGATTAGCCCACGCTTTTGTAAAACGGTTTAAAAACAGCTCTAAAAGACCTCTCCGACCGAAGTTTGCTCAGTAGCACAAGGTTGGAGGGATGAACAATCGATTTTCCTCAGCAAACGACGCGAAAACGCAAGATTTTGGACCCGAAACCTACAAGTTCGCTCAAGAAACAGCAGCTCCTCAGGTTGAGGATTTTAGCTATGGATGCTTGGATGTTGCATGCTTAGCGTAGTTTTGTTTTGACTTTATTTTGTTTAGTTTCCAAGTGTAATAAATCTAGGGGATATCGAACCTTGTTGTTTTTGTGGGAGAACTTAGATTCTGTAATGATTGTTTAAAATGTTATGTTAATGGTATGTGACGTTAATGTTTGAATGATATTGTTAAATGATTGTTATGGAATTCTCACGAGACAATCTGGTCGCCTAGTGCCACTACCCTGATGATTCCGCCACCGGTTGGGGTGTGACAATTTATTTAGCAATAAATTTTGAAGGGCCTATATTTTCAATTATATACCAAGTATATAATGCTTATAATGATGATCTCAAATTTTTTAAATATTTATTTATATTTTGATATTCTAATAAAGCTTGGATTGATAACCCTAATATAGTTGGCAAACCCTTCTAAATGGACAAACCAATGCAAATGGAATGACAATTAAAGGCATAAAGTCCTCATTTGGAAACTTATAATATATTTGCAGCGGCAGGCCAGCAATAGATTTGTAATCACTTATTTAAATATTTTAATTAAGTTAGGTGTCCATGCTAAACCAAAATATCCGAACTCTAAGTAGGTAGGGTTTCCTAAAATAGAAAATATTATTTGTTGTAATATATTCATACTTTGGTTAATTGATTTTGGCCATCACCATTTTGGTGAGTTGTAGAGGTTTTGTAATTTTTAAGAGAGATCAGAGTTCAATTCCTAGCATCAGATAAACTTGGTGTAGTTAAAAAGTGGGAATTATGTAACCGTTGGCATTCAAAAAAAAACTTATTTGTTGATTTTAGTTTTTATTTTGCATAAATTACACCTACAATCTTTGCTATTCGAAAAGTCACTAGTATATTTATTAACGTTAAAACTTCTATAATTGTTAGTTGAGAAAAATATTCAGATTTTACACTCTTGTTTCCTATGGTTTGACAATTTTACTCGTATAGTCCCTATACTGAATGTTAGTCAGTTTTCCTAGTTAAGTGGTGTGAAATGACACATATACCCTTTATATTAAAAAATCAAATAAATCTCACTCTCTATAAGAGGAGGAGAACATGTGACATCATTTTGCTTAGGTGTTGCTCAATGGAGTATGCCACGTAGGATCTCGGTTGTCATAATTAGTGAAATAAGTTCTCCAAAAATTAATAAAATAAGGATATGTGCAATTAATATTAGTGAGAATAAGGATACTGATTAAAAAATGAGAGGGAAGTTTGAATTTGCATAGGGAAGAGATATGTGCAATTAATATATCAGACCAAGTACCATCATTATACATCTCTCTACAAAACCTCTCATTTCCAACCTTCCACCATACATTTCTCTCCTCTCCATTCCCCTGCCGAAAATTAGGGCATTTCTTTAGATCTGTAATCCCACAATCCACACACATAGAATGTCGAATCAAAGCAGGTTGAAGATGGAGGTTCGTCACTGTCACTAAGTTTCATCCATGATTTGAATCCAGCCAAAGATATGTGGAACTTAAAGGCTCGGATCATACGAAAATGGTCTCGGTCGTTTAGGATGGTTCTGATCTTGCTTGACGAGAAGGTATTTTCTTTCTTCACCTTGGTCTACATGAAAACTGTTTAGAACTGTGTGCTAAGTCCGAATTAGGGTTTTCAAAGTATGGAATTTATTTTAGTCCTGTTTCAAACTCTTAGATTTCTCTATTATTATTTGTATTTTATTCAGATTTTGATTTAAATTTCATATATATATTAGGGCTCGAAGATTCAGGCCGGTGTTAAGGACCTCTGATTCCTCTATTTGATACCCAACTTCAAGAGGATCAAGTTGTTGTTTTGTCAAGGTTTGGTGTTGGTGCAAACAATGATCCATACAAAGTTGTCAATCGTGATTACAAAATCAATTTTTATCGATGTACAAGTGTTACACCGTCTTTTGGCTGGCAAGGTGTTGATTACGGCTTTAACCTGATTTCACATTCAGTTATTGTGAAAGGCGAAGGAAAAGACTTTCTCACTGTTGGTAAGTAATTTTCCTTTGTTAAAAAACCAAATACTTACCTGTTGCGGATACTGCAAGTGAGTATACTTTATATATTTTTCAGATGTTGCCGGTACAGTCGTTTGGTGTGGAGATATGGACATATTCGGAAAACCTCCATCGCATAGTAGTCACACAATATAATTGCTGGTAATTATTAAATCTTTATGCAATGAAGTTGATTTAGTTATGAATATACAAAGTTATTTTGAATTATGCAGGCATAGTCAATTTTATTGAATTATTTAGATTTAACTGTATGCATGTATATGGCTACAATTGCAAAAATTAAAGTATATTTAACTGGAAGGTAGTTAATTAATTGATTTTATGTATCAATCTGATTTGGGAATTTCTTATTGTTTTTGTGAGTGTAGTGAATGTTGTATTTGAAACTGATGGCAAGTCCTACTTTGAGGGTGGTGAAGGTTGAACCACCAGCAAAAGAAGGTACAAACTTACTTCGTGTGTTTATACGCAGTTTAATTATATTGTACATGTGTTCCTCGATATGATATTTGAATTGAACGATCACAATTAAATGATTTGAAGTACGTATGTATATGCCAGGATGGTCAAGGATGTATGTGGTAGCCTTGTAACTTTGATGTTTTATTGTGAAGCTATGCGGTTAACTGTCACAGCTGATCTACGGCTCATTTTAACATACGAACCTACTTTGTTGAAGTTCGAATTGGACATCGTTTTGGTTATGGAATTTACAGATTTCTATTGTGTAATCAGATATGGAATTTGAGAATTCCCTATGAAGTTGTTGACGTTTTGGAGTTTCATTTATGCAAGGTGAGATCTTCCTGGAGTTTCATTTTTTTATTTATATTTTTTTAACAAAGATGAACTAATGGATAGATAATAGAAGAAAGAACTCGTGGTAAAAGCTTGGGAATATGAACCCGGATTGGTATGGAGAAGTATATAGCTCTTCGGATTTGGCTCCTGGATGGTCTCAAGGGATTCATTCTGTTGTAAGTGTTGATGTTTTAGTTTACATATATATGATATTTGATCATGTTTTGATTTAGTAGAATCGAAGGAAGTTACAGACTTACAGTTGACTTTTTTTTAAAAGTCAAACTGTGTTCTTGATTTGAATGTCAAACTAGCGGTGTGTTTGTAACGAGTCGTAATTTTTTATTGTTTTGTGAGTGTATTGAATGTTGTATTCGAAACTGATGGCAAGTCCTACTTTGAGTGTGCTGAAGGTTGAACCACCAGCAAAAGAAGGTACAAACTTACTTCGTGTGTTTATACGGCAGTTTAATTATATTGTGCATGTGTTCCTCGATATGATATTTGAATTGTACATGTGTTCCTCAACGGTAAAAACTTTTGATAGTATGTGTATGTTGTTGATATGCTGATGCTGTGGTTAGTGGGTCGGGTATTACCGTCTGAAAAAGTAAACTCAATTGTTTATGGAAAAGGAAGTGGAGGAGCATGTTAAGATGATTAGAAAACAAGTGAATATTAGACACACTTTGATGTAAATATGATATGTATTGTTTTTGTTAGTTATTTTAAGCTGCTTAGATGGATGGTTATAAATTCGGATTTTCACGTTAATTCTTCTTAGTTGGATGGCTATAAGTTTGTCAGGATATTGATTTGTAGCTCCAAAATATTGTGATTTTCTGTATTATTAGTCGACTAACATTTGAACTGATCGTTCATCTTCCAACCGGAGTGGAATGGAACTAATCGATCCAAGCATTTAACAATTAGAGGCTGATGAAGATATGAAGGTAAACTACTATTAAGCTCCCTTTTAGGGATAATCACAGTTCGCTTTTATCAAGTTTTCATTTCATTTATTGATTGTTAATGATTTTTTTTTGTGAAGACACAGAGCTTACATGATAAGTTTTTGTTGTTTGTTTGAGATTTTACATAGCTGTTGTGATCTATTATATATAGTTATAACACTAACAACAACACGTCCATCAAAAGGGAGCTTAAAGTTCTAAAACTAGAAGAAGTAGAAGATCCAGGGGTGAAAGATGATGACGTATTGATAAAAGTTGAAGCGACAGCTCTGAACAGATCCGATACGCTTCAACGGTGTCACTCAGGCAATTAAATGAGTAATCTAAAAATCTCACTGTATTAGAAAAGCATTATATGATAGAATACCTATTTAACTAATAATCTTTCTTTTGATTTTTCAGTAGAATACTATATGATGTAGACTTGTGTTGGTCTTAGAGACACCACTAGTAACGAGCTTGTGTTATCAACAGGTAGCAGTTTAATATCGTAGGTTGATTCAAGGTACTACATCATTATTTAATACTATGACATTATATTTAAGCCAGCAAACCTAAATATATGAGAGGTAAACATCCTTTAATTTGCATTTAAGCCACCTTATGTTAGTGCTTCTCATCTGCAGCTCAAAAATCACAATCTGAACAGGTTGAGATTTTTTAGCCGGAAATGAGAAGAACTAACATAAGGCCGCTTAAATGCAAATTAAAAGATATTTGCTTTCCGTATAATTAGGTTTGGTGCCTTATAAATAATACATGGGTTTTAAATAATGATGTAGTACATTGATAAAACTTGCACCATATAAAGTGGAAGGAATCGTCCTGCAGCAGGCAATTCTTTCGATATGGATTTTATGATACGAGGTACTTGTGTTCTTGGCTATGTTGACGTTCAGGTACCTTTGTTTACAGTTATTTAATATTGTTTTTAGTTTTGGTGTTTGTTTGAATTGTAATGTTGTTGATGATATGGATAGGGAAAATGAACTCAAGTTAGGGTTTTTGTTAATTAGGGGATTAGTGTTAGGCTTTAGGTTGATTTAAGGTTGTAATGCAAGGTTTTAGGTTGAATTGTAGATTAATTAATGGTTGATGAAATTGGAGGATAGGTATGATGAGCTTCCTCGACTATCATTATTTTCCTATTTTTGATTTATCTCATATTTAATGGGTAAAAATGATATTGTGAGAGTTTCCGAAACTTAAAAGGATATACATGGAAACTTAAACTTTTAGAAATATGTATGTAAAGTTACTTCAGAGTTATCTTTTTAAGGCAATGCTAGGTACTAAAGGTCGAAAAGACGTTAGAACTCAATGAAAAGTCATTTGATAGGGAAGTTCAAAGTATGCACCTTTATTCTATTAAAAAAAAAGATTATTTCCAAATTCTCTACGAAGCGCGGTTGTGGTAAATTATATCTAAAAACAAGAGAACCTGGTTTTAATATTGTTTAAAGGCTGTTAATTGTGTTTTTAATATGGTAATTTTAAATATTTTTAGGGTAGACTTAGGATTAATAAGTGCACTTACATGTATTTGTTTCTGCAGAGGAGTAAGAGAAGTCACAACCGATTTGGCATTGGGTCTCTCTCGAGGTTCGTATTGCAAACACCGTGATGCAACTTTTAACAAGTGGACATATGCATGTTATGCACCGTGATGCAACTTTTAACAAGTCGAGGTTCGAAACCTATGACTATACTCTTTTCTAAATATAAATTGTTGTTGAACTACAGTATGTTACTTAGATAAGTAATGAGGCTGTTTTATTGGCAGAGTTTTTGTGTGCATGATTTTGAAGATGGATGCTGAAGCGTCGACTATGGAAGCCGACAGAGTTTTGAAGATTGATGGTTTTTTGTTTGAATTGTATTTTGTCTTGATTTGGTTGTTTTAATTTGCTAGGACTTTGAATAGGTTTTATGTTTGTAATAGTTGAATTGTACAATAACATTGGGGTTCTACTGAATTGTACACTAACAATGTGTCAAAAAAAATTTAGGTCATGTTTTAATTATTAGACAACATAAAATTAGGTCATGCTTTCATTTTTAGACAACATATTATCAATTACTAAGCTTATTTCTATATTAAATCGAACTAATAATTTTTTCGTAACATAGTAATTATAATTTATGTTCTAACACATACTGTCTTTAACATTGTTTTATAAAGATATATAACTAAACGCAAACAATTTAAATGATATATTATAATTTGTTTTTTAGTATTTGAATGCGATCGTTATTAAACATACCCGTGTGTTCACACGAGTCTTACTACTGGTAAAACATTAAAAGAAATATGTGGGACCTGCCGTCTACCACCCTACCCTTTTTCCCTCTTTCTCTTTGATCTCAAACACCTCTTTCAACCTCATCTCAAACAAACACACCTCTTTCAATTGTTTCAATCGCACAACACACCTGCAACCCCGGGGAATTCATAATATAAAGTAAGACACAAATTGGTGACGCATTGAGTTTTTAAACTCAAATTCAAGTCAGTGACTTCAGTATCAAAACGGAAACCAAAATAAAAAATTCAATGGGTTCTAAAATTCGATTTCTTTATATTTTCATACATTGATGAGACCTTGAGTTGTTAGAACAATGAGAAGTAGGCATTCCAAATAGTTTTTTCAAAAAAAAAAAAATCTAAAAAATCTTAAAAAAATCACTTGTTTCCGCAAAAAAAATAAAAATAAAAAATGACGCATGTATTATGAACAAATTATTTATGGTGACTCTCCATGTTCTTAACTCCCGTCTCTTTATGTACTCTTGTATTAATAATATGGCCTATATATAGAGGTCCTATGTATTTGATATTATATACTCAATATCAATAAGTTTTATCTCATTCTCCATATTTCTTTTTCTACATAATCTGTGTTCTCATGTTTATCGTGTATATTGGTTGCTAATAGACCATTGTTTTACAACACGTTATCAGCACAAATGTGCTCTTTCAAAATCCTAATTCTGTTTCTTCGTCGCCATACATGTAAATGGATCAAGTTTGTTTCCGACATATCTATAGTCTAGTCTCATAAAACCAGCAACAATATTTTATCTATCCGCTAGTCAAAATTGGGGCCACAATAGAAGGAAAACAAAGCTGTCAATGATCGGAACATCCAAGTGTTGTTGGACCCAGTGGTTCTCTGCAATAAACACTCGCTGGATATCATCAGTCGAAAGCTAGCTACTGTCTTGTCGCTTTATCGACTCGCCATTCCATTTTGCAAGTGCGGATGGTCCCAAGTCTCATAGCAGGTAACTGAATCGATCTCCGTGTCACTTGTTGTTACATGTTAATATTTCAGCGTTAATATGATTTTTAAATACTTTAGTAAATTCTAAATTCTGGCGACTAAGTTTTAACGATGACCTTAAAAACTCATAACAACTGTGATAGGGTTACTGAATTGTGAAGGAGTTCTAGTTGTCCGTTATAAAAAAAATAAGTTTTATTCGTCAAATAGGATCAGGCAATATTTTGTGTTGAGCCAAAGAAAAAAAATTAACAGCCCATGTTATATATAAGTTTTACAAACTAGTCCTTTAGTATATACTGCAATTCTAATATATACCGTTTGCTTAAAAATCAAATATGTGTTAATCGTAATTCTAATATATATCGTTTGCTTAAAAAAAATAAATATGTGTTAATCGTATTAGTGTATAGTATGTGCTGTATATTTTATCATAATGTCTATGCTTAATTGATAAATGTGTTTAACAATACTAGATAAGGATAAACAAAAAGAAAAATACTTTTGCAAATTTTATTTATAACGAATATATCATGTATGTGTAATTACATTATGATTTTCAAACTAGCCAATGTAATCGTTTTTTGTGGATATCAAACGACAATATATAAGTAGTTATTATATTAAGTAATGTATCTACATACTTGTTTAAACAATATATAAGTAGTTACTATATTAAGTAATGTATCTATATACTTGTTTAATAATTATCTAGTTAAAGTTTATTTAAAATTTATTGATCCTGTTTAGTATAATTTAATCTATTTTGAAGGTTGGATTATAATTTGGTAAAACCTTTTGGGTTGAAGTTGAAAACAAAAGGAAAATGATGGACGCATGGCATATTTTATTAGCTTTTACTTTCTTGATTATAATGTTTAGTTGTTTACTAATTTTAAAGTTCAAAGTTTTTTATTTAACTGATAAATCATGTATCCTTTTGTTTGATGAATATTTGAAAAAAAATTTGTGACACCAATATGGGATTTTGATTACATTTGCATCAACATGATTAGTATGAATTTTATAAATATAATTTATGTAATTAATGATTTAAGATGTAGAATTTCATAGTGTCTTTCATCATATGTTAATATTGTCTTATATACAACAATAACTTTAAGACCACATACTTGATGATGGTAAAATAAAGTATAGTGTCTAATCTTCTCATTGTAAGATTGTCAATATTGTCATATTATTAACGCCGTTAATATTTTTAATATAAAGTATAAAATGGTTAAAGCTCCAAAGACACACTTTAAATATTTGTATCGGCAAGGAGAGATGTATTTATATGCATGTGATAAATGTTATGATATATATATGTGCATTTATGTATATTTGCATATGATTGAAGAAAAAAAAAGGATTTGCTACTTGCTTGATTTTCGAGTTTGTATTATGTGTTTTTCAAAATCTCTTTCAACACTACTACATGTGTAGTTAGTTATCATATAATTCTGATGATGAATTATAGCTATATTTTTAGTAGTAAAATCATATATTGATTTACTTATCTTTCTTTATAAATGTTATCTTGCTTTTATCAAGATGTATGATTCTATTGTGGCTTTAATCATATATCAACTTTGTCCTTTATGGAACAACACTAATTTGAAAACTAACGCACACGATGTCGAGAAAGAAGAGCATGGCCTATAATAATAGGCTCATCACTATTGCAATTTTACGTGTCTTTTATATGCTTTGATTTATTTAGATGATATCTTATATAAAAAAAATATAAATCAGGAAAGAGTTGAATATGCTAAGACATGCCATCCAAAGTGTCATGCACACAAAATCTCATTATTGGCCGATTATTGGCGAGTGTCATACTCACAACATCTCATTATTGATTTATAGAAATCCATAACATTTAACGCTGATAATCGTACATGATTCAATCATGTAATTACTTATCAGTTTATATTATGCAAAGAGACGATTATTTACATGAAAAATCGAATATAACAATTTTCATTTGTCACATAGGATATGCTCCTGAATTAGCAATATCATAATAAGAGTATGCAATGTTTTATAGCGACTTTATATCCGTATGTTCGAAAACTAATGAAAAGCCATGAAACTTGGTTGGCTTTACTTTATTCCTCGAAGTGAATGTGATTATATAACGATCATTGAAAATGTCGTGATCATAGACATTATCGAGACAATTGCAATGAAGGTCATTGTAATAATGAGATCAACCATTAGAATTATTTCTATAGCCGAGATGATAATGAGATTGATCACCACAAGTGGCAAAATCAGGGGGTGATAATATGTGGAAATACTGATAGTGATATAACATGATAGTTTCAAATGATATCGATCTGGTGTGTTACTTTTGTGTTATATACGTGCAACTAATACATCTACGATCATAAACTAGAAGTTAATGGATCATGATATTATATTGGCATTGGCATGAACCGGTTAGAAAATGCCGAGTCAATGATGATGTGAAACTCAATGAAGAACTAGACAATAAAAGATGTCTTTGCTCTCAAGAAGAAATTAATTATTTATCAACCAAGATAGGGTGTGAATCCCTAAATATTCTGGAATAAAGAAAGGATATGTATATCCAAACATGATACCATTTAGTGTTTTAAATCGATGCATCGTCTAAACGGTTATCAAATCCACAACCTGAAGTTTGTGTGATTGTGGCTTAGCTAATGTGATAGCTAATATATTAATCCAGATTGGTATATTTTTTTTGGTAATAACGATGAATTCAATTCCCAAAATTAATGATTATTGGAATAAATGTTGAACTACATATAGCTTATGTTTATACAAGAATTGCTTTATTGAGATGATCACTGAACGTCTATGATTGATAGTAAAGCCAATAATCATGAGAGCATGTTCATGTTTATATATAAGTACATGTAATAACATTAATTCACATCAAGCCAATATGTTGTAATATTTTCTCCCCGTTATAGTTGGTTTTTGGTCAGGAACCAAAGATGTCTCTCTAAGATTTTGGTTGTGAAGTTTATATTAAATTGATCCACCACGACGCACAAATACGAGACCTTAAAAAGTGGTTGGGAATATATGATAATGAATAAGAGTCTTTCACGGATATTTATTTACGACTCAAATAATTGATAATGGATTAACATTCCCAACATCAGGGGGAGATAAAAAGCAGTTAGAAAAGAAATGAGTTGGTATGAATTATCAATTATCCTCAAAACTAAAAGTATGAACTAGAAGTTCAAAGGATAACTCATTTACAAAATTAGTGAATCTATTACCAGACACATTTATTGACCTTAAAAAGGTGACTATGTCACATATACCAACTGCTAATGCTACAATTAAGATGAGTGTCCCAGAAGGACAACCACATGCTTGTAATGAGTCTATTGCACGTCTAAAGCGTGGTAGACTAGTCGATTTCAATAATAAAATTCCTTGAAAATTGGAGCAAGTAATTAAGATGGTCAAGTCAAGGTGTAGTAAAAAGTCTCCTGAAGAGACATTAGACATGATGGTTCTAGAAGAACCTCAGGTACCTGATAATAAAGAGATCTCAATAAGTTGTATCATGTCTAGAAATGTATGGAATCGAAATTAAAATCGACGTCGTTATACTTTTGTATATAATGTAGCGCTTGAAATGGTTAAATGACGAGGATCAAAATTTAAGATCTGCCTATAAATCAATACATATAAATGATTGGCCAAAAGCGAAAAAACGCAAATAAGGCAGAGTTGAATTCTCTAATGAAATGGAAAGTATTCAGACCAACAGTCGATACAACTGAATTTATTTGATACAAATGGGTCTTTTATGCGAATCATGTGAAAATTAAATGAGATAAGCCAAAATTGGTGGCACGACGATTTTCGCAAAAACCCATGATTAATTATAAAAGGGACACATTCTCTAGTGGTGGATGCAATGACTTTCAAATATTTTATTCATCTGGTAATTATAAAGAGAGAAATGATGTGCGTCTATGAATGTTATGTATCACTTGATACTAAAAGAGTACATGAAGGTCCCTAAAAGGATTTGAATGATCAAAATCATGTAGGTTAAATTATCGAGAACAAAATGATCATTGTATACAGATTCATTGTTGAATACAATTGAACTCCTGATGAGTTTCCTAAAGCAATTGAGTTCCCTAAAGGTGAATCGAAACATCCTAACAATGTATATCTTATGCACCAATAAACATATATAGAAAACTTGTACCTAGTGATTGTGATATCTCCATAAATAGTGTACACGCATGGTGCAATATGGATTTTGGAGATAAAAGTAAGTGTTCATGCCATTTTTTGCATATGATATTGAAATCTATGCGTTAAATGAGCAAGTTTATGTAGCAAAACTCTTGAAGAGTGAACGCACATGTGGATAAGATGGAACGGATTCCCCCATGAATTGATAATGCCAAAAGCATTAACATCAAAAAACCTCAAGAACGTACTATATGAAAACATAATACGTATGGACTAAAATAGTCGAATTGGATGTGGTATAATCGACTCACTAGTGAGCTCAGAAACGAGAAATACATATGTTGAAGTTGGTCCATTTGTTTTCATTAAAAGAATAATATGATGTTTACAAGTATTACAATATATCTTGATGATGTCATTGAATCTCCTGATGAGAAAAAAATGAGCTCAAATATTAAAGCAAGAATTTGCAAATAAATATGGTATTGCAAAATTTATGGCTCGATACGTAGAACATACATTTATATTATATAATCCATCAATCATAATACACCTAGAAAATGGTGAACATTTTCATATGGGCAAAGCTTATGGTTAAATAGATTTAATGATGTCCAAATATTTGATATAGAAAAATGACTCTTTATCATCTGTTATGAAAGAAGCAAATATCATTGGTCCTGAAGTACCATAGTTTAATACAAATTGTACTAATATATCTTGCTAGCTATACGTAAACATATATCATTAAATTAATTGGCAAGATTTAACTCATGTACAACAAGGATATAGTGTAATGGGTAAACATATATTGTCTATACCCTTAAGGTACGAAAGATATGGGTTCACATTTTACTAACCCATCAACAAGTTTGGTTAGTTTTGTAAATGCAGGGATTATAACAAAACACATTCATGGATCTTATAGTATCTGCTTATAAGAGGAGGCAATTAAAGTTTCACATGAAGATCATGCATCAATGTTCATTAAAGGATTGTACATCAAGAGATCAAGCGACAATTACTTACTACAAAAGTTTTCAGCAACTTTCATAGAAGATTTGCACATGTTACGTAAATGATACTTATCATAATGAGGGGAAGTTTTAAAAAAGTTGCACTCATTTTCCCTTCACTAAGTTTTATCCCATTGGGTTTTCTTAGTAAGGTTTTTAATGAGGCAGCGCACATGACCTAGAAGTATAAGGGGAGACGATACGTGCTGCACTCTTTTTCGCTTAGCTACGGTTTTATTCCCATTGGGTTTTCCTGGCAAGGTTTTTAACGAGGCAGCATCTCCAAGCGTATCAAGTTGATCTCCAAGCGTATCAAGTTGATAACCAAGTGTATTAAAAGTTTATATATTATTTTTATTTATCACGTGGATAGTCAAGGGGGAGTGTTATGAACAAATTATTTATGGTGACTCTCCACGTTCTTAACTCTCGTCTCTTTATGTACTCTTGTATTAATAATATGACCTATATATATAAGGTCCTATGTATATGATATTATATACTCAATATCAATAAGAATGATCTCATTCTCCATATTTCTTTCTCTACATAATATATGTTCTCATGTTTATCGTGTATATTGGTTGCTAATAGACCATTGTTTTACAACAGCATGCAAAATTTTACATCAAATGTAAAAAAATTACATCGTTGTAAACAAATTTTACATCAGGCATAAACAAAATTTACACTAGACGTAACTATCGACTCGACAACTTTCTTTGTTCTTTTTTTATACAGATGTGTTTATAACATTTTCATTATCGTTTACATTTGTGCAAAAATGGTGGCCCAACTCGCGCGGGAAATAGAAGTTCCAATGGTTCTTACAACTCATGGTGGTTTTAATTAGACTGAACCACCTTTATTGTGAGAACGGCGAGAACCACTAAAGTAACCCACTACATCACCACCCAAAACCTAAAAAAACCGAACCCCTACCCCCACACCCCCCCCCCCCGCCAAAAAAAAAAAAAAACCTAACCCCCCACCACCCAAAAAAACCCAAAAAAAACCTAACCTCCCACCCCACCCAAGCTAAATGCTAATAACTACACCCCCAAAAAATTTAAAAACCACTCAATTTTTTAAACATTTTTTTTAACTAAAACCGCTACTTTTCGTCAACAAAAAAAAAGTTTTTTTTTTTGTGAGAAAAGTAGCGATTTTTTTTTTGTAAAAAATGTTAAATTTTTCTTTTTGGGTGGTTTTTAGATTTTTTAAGTATTTCGGGTTGTGTTCATATTGGTTCTCGTAATAAAGGGTGGCTCCTAACGGATCCTTCTCATAGTATATAATATATATATATATATATATATATATATATATATATATATATATATATATTATAGTGAAGTCCTGGCTATTGATTTACATCATTAAATCCCGGTCATTGATTTACACTTGTGTATTAATAGTCAAGGGCTAAGATTAGTTCACTAGTGTTCACAATCAAGAGGGTTGTCACAAATAAACCTAATCCTATACACACACACACATATATATATATATATATATATATAAATATAAACCTAATTAGCTTATTTTCTTTATAATTAAAATTATTATACACTTAGGGTTGCATAGTAAATCATAATAAAATTAATCACATGTTTCAATAAACGATTTGGTTCATCTCAACATTTTTTGTACGATCAATATTAATATTAAGACTATATGGTGTGATGGTCTGGAGAAGGGATAGGAGATCCCCTCCACGCCCCAACACCGCTCCGTCTATGCCTACACATGGATGTTACCGCTCTCTAAGGTAAGATCCTAACGGGCGTTGCTCCTTGACTAAACCTTGACCTTTTTTTTCAAAACGTACGGGGTTTTGCCTTTGCCCTTAATTACCCCATGTTTTTTTTTTGTAAAGTGGAGGTAAAACCCACATGGTCTACGTGGCACCTACATGAGAGAGTGAGGGTTTTACCCTTGCCCTCATAACTCCTTGTAGTCTAAGGATGATTGCCTATCACATAATTTGTTTTAAATTACTAATTTATACACCTACTAAAATTACTCTTAAATATACACTAATGTTCGTCATAAAAGTTAATCATTTAAGTAAAAACATGTATACTACACTTATTGATATACCACTAGATTACATATAGATAAGTTGATACCACTAGATTACATATAAATAACTTTAAAGCAAATAAAAAGATTTTGAGATCATTTTTCTCATCATTTCTTTAACCAACATGGTGATTGGAGACCATGTTCCATACCATGATTACATATAATACATGATCAAAAGTGTAAATGGCATAGATATATATGTTAAGTGATTGGATCCTTGAACATCACATATTACCTATGTCCTATATGATGATTGGTTTCCTTTGATTACTCGTCAAATGGTCCTTTTCATTTTCATTATTTTGCACTTTGCCCCTCTTCATTTTCAAACTTTTACTCATACTTTTTGAAGATGGAAGTAGATTATTTATTTCTGATGATATCTTAAGAAAATAAATATAATAGTAACAAAGATAATGCAAGCATATCCTGTAAAAAATTCAGTATTAGTTTCATAATCATCTTGATGAACATCCTTAACATAAATTTATGCTCACGCGTATGCACGACTCAATGTGTATGTCGATAGACATATTATGAAAAATCGATCCCATTTTCAGTAATAATGCCATAGAAGTGATACCAAGACAAAATGCGAACTTTTGATTGATAGAAAAATATCATATATCAGATTTAGTTGCTCAACCTCAACGAAAACATAAATCGTTAATAACATGTTCATAATTAGAACCCGTGTTCTTACACCCTAATGTATATATGTGTGGGTCATCAGGGGGCAAAAGTAAAATTGCACTAATTTTAATGTTATTTTACTAATTTCGTGAAAATAACTTTAAAAGCGGCGGGCGACTAATCATGCATCATGTGGTGATCTTGATAGCCGAAAGACAAGGGGGTACATGCACAAATCGGCCTTTGTCCCGATTGCTGAGTGTTATGCGCCTCATTTCCAAGGCTTGATACAAAACTACTATCAGTCGGGTGTCAGTCTCTCTGTACCTACTATAGAGTTTATGTAGGACTGTCTATATCTTACCCTCCTCAGACTCTACCTTAACTTTGTTACTAGTAGGACTAATCATGCATCATGTGGTGATCTTGATAGCTGAAAGACAAGGGTACATGCACAAATCGGCCTTTGTCCCGATTGCTGAGTGTTATGCGCCTCATTTCCAAGGCTTGATACAAAACTACTATCAGTCGGGTGTCAATCTCTCTGTACCTACTATAGAGTTTATGTAAGACTGTCTATATCTTATCCTCCTCAGACTCTACATTAGCTTTGTTACTAGTAGGATTAATTAGAAACCGTGTTCTAAATTTATAAATATATGTCCCTACCGACAAGCATCAAAACGCTTGGTGTGAAATAAATATAAGAAAGGAGCACTAAAAATGGAATGAAACTAACAACATAAGGGCCCTTCTTATGTCCCGATAAGCAAAGTAAAAGAAGATGGGCTGGGCTCTTTCCATTTTGTTGACTTTAGGACACATATTGCAAAGAAAGTCAAGGTTATCGCGTTCATTGTCTCTTCCTATCACATGTTTTTCAAATTAAGCATCGATAAGCAAGGCTGGATATAACTTTAGGTCTCTTCGGAAACCAATCGCTTGCTTTCTTGGAAATATTAAGAAAGACTGTATACACGTCGATATTCATAAATTAATAATATTTTGGGTCTTTTTCGTTAGCATGTTTCAAGATGTGTAGTTTGTAGGTTTCGTTTGTAGCTTTAAAGGTTCTGGATAATCTCTCAATCATGCAAAAATGTTTATATCAATGGTACTCTCAAAATCTTAATCGGATAACTCGTAAAGAATTAAGAAAGAGTATGTGATTTTTGCTATGAAGACAATACACCCGATATAGACTAAAGGATTAGTTTGGTTATGCATAGTTATTGCTGATCAACTAATTTCTACTAATGGATTAGTGGGAACTAACGTTTCTAGTGACAAGAAAGATATAAAGCTAGCTATCAGAGGCTTCTAGTTACTGTAATCGATTTTTTTTTTGCTCGTTGTGGGTGCCGCTCGCTAGATTCCATCATGAGCTTAGCGCGATAGACCACGTCAGCGACACCTCCCCATAGACCATGCCCGGGTCACCACCCGTTTGACCCCGCTGGATTCGTTACTCCATTAGACCATCAGGGTTCGTGGGTGCCGAAAATAAGATAGTCTCGAACTAGTGTGCACTCCACACCCCAAAATTGGTATAATGCAAGGCTGACAATTTCTGACACGGACTTGCTAACACAATGCAGAGTTAAACAAGTTTGGGTTTGAGCTTAACATGTTTCGTGTCTTAAACAGGTTGACCTGTTTAAATTCACGTCTAAACATGTTAAAAACCTGTGAACCTGTTAATACCTGTTTTTATATTTTTAATTTTTTAAAGATAAATATATTGCATATGCCTCCTTACTAGTTACTACCTTAGTTACCTTATGGCTTACGCCCTCCTGCCCCTTATGTCATAATTTCTAAACCAAACCGTAGTTTTATTTTTGGTTCTCGTGCTCCAATTCTCCATAGCCATAAACAACGGTTGGCAGCGACGAAGACAATATTAGGCCTAGCTCCCCAGACCTTGAGTCCAGTTTTAGGATTTTTTTTCAGTTTTTATTTCACTATATAGCTGATATTTATCGTGTCCCTGAACAGGTCCCTAAAAAGGTTGTGTTGTGCTAGCCTGTTTTGAAACAAGTTTGTCTTCCAGTTTGGAAAAAAAAATGATACAGTTAGTTATGGTGTCATGTGTGCTTTGTTATGGCAACCCTAGTATAATGTTTATTCAATTTTGTTTCTTTTAAGTAATATAATTAATTCCAACACAATTTGTGTTTGAAAATAATACTTTAAATATACTTCTTATGGATTAAATTTACAAAAAAATATTGATGATCTGAAACCTCATCCAATACAAATCCCATGTTTATCTTTGCATTCACAAGAGTAGATTTGTATGTAATTATAAATGTAGAAAATCAAAACTGTGGGTGGATGACATAGGAATATGATCTAATTGGCTTATAAACAACTCTAGTGATCGGATATATGCTAGAATTCTTGTTTACTATCATCACATTACTTGAGAATGATAATAAAGACCAACTTGTTAAATGCTCGGATATGTCCTGAGATGTTGGTCCAGTGGTCAAAAGGTTTGCCCTTCCTAGTGGAGACATGTTCAATTCCCATTTGGACCATTTTGAGGGACATCTGAGCGAAGAGACGAATCGGGGCTTTAATCTCGGGTTTGAACCTGACGCAGGGCGAGGGTTTATGGATTCCATCCGGTCCCACGCATCAGGGGGCACGGTCTCAAAGCGGTCGAGAGTCGACCTCGGACATATCCACGAGCAGGGCGGGTTTACATGTCAGGTTCTTTGCTGTTTCAAAAAAAAAACCTCGGATATATTGATGATTTGGTTAATTTATGATGACAAAATAAATATGGGGCGTCTCTACCAGGCCCAGAGTCAAAGATCCCTCTAGGGCTCTAGAAGCCCATTGCTAACAGCCCAACGATTGCCAAAACTTCTTTGTCCAGCCCATCCTTTGCAGCCCATCAAACCTGTGTTAGATTACCTATGGGCTCTGGCATGGCCCAATCTACGGCCTGTCCACGAGACTAATATCAGGAAAATTGAAATATGATCTTTCGGCTTTGGAAGCTTAAAGCTTGCCAAAATACGAAGTTATGCTTCAAAACCAATTCTATAACCCATTTTTAGGTTTTTTAGATTTTTATAAGTTACAAACATTTTGGTTAGAGTAATATGTCAAAATTGTTCATGAGATTTAACATTTTTGTTTGTTTCATCCAATTTTTTTTTTGCATTTGAGTCCTTCATGTTTACATCTTATTGTCAGTTTCAACCTTGAGTTTGGTAAATTATGCAACTTCCATACATCGCATTTGGTCACCATGGATGAAAATGACAAGATTTCAAACGTTTTGGATAAAAATGGCACCTAGTGACGAAGTCGTAAAAGTGGTCAAACCTTATGGACGAAATGACATTTTACTCTTTTGGTTATCTAAAGGAAGAGTTTGATTAATTTGGTTAAGCACCGGGTAACAACCAATTCTAGGTGTTGCCAATTCAAGCTCATTATGGTTAATAAATACGAATAAGTTTTTGATTGGTTCGAGAATCCAATCTTGGATGCAGTAGGATAAAAGATGTTCGCATGTTATACTATTCAATTCTAAAAGACGAATTAATCTAATAGCTCATATATAGTTATTGATAATATTGATCCAGTTCAAGATTATCGATAGGTAATGCATTCATTTAATCGCTAGAAGAAAGATTTATTATCTCTATGGGCTTAATACCGAGTTATCGTGAAATAAAGAAAACACTAAGATTATGGAAGTAAACATTCTTGTATTTATTGCTATTGCACCTTTTATTATAATTTCTAGAGCTTTTCTACTTATAACTTATGTATAAACAGGGAGTCAAATCTATATCTTCTATACTATACAATAATAGAAACCTTATTAGGGACATGTGTCATTCATTGAAGCTATCTGTTTTTTTATTTTCCCGTCTTTTTCTGCTACTTAATTATAATTTTTTTTATAAATTAAAGATATTCATTATATACATATAATATTAATTAATGATAAGAATAACAATAAATTTAAAACATACCTAATGACATTTTATCCTTTTACTATTAAATAATGAATTTTCATTTATTATCATGTTAAACAAACTAAAAATAATACTACCTTTATTATCATGTTAAAAACAAAATAATACTACTTATATCATTAACAAACTAAAATATATGCAAATTTTAGTTGGATATACGTAAAGGAAAAATTATCCCTTAGATAACTAATTTAAAATGCATGATGATATTTTTAATTATGCATATCGAATGTCTAAGTTTATCATACCCTCTAATTTTTATGATGAAAATAAGGTATAATCTATCAACTTTCTGCAAAAATAACCTATTAACTTCAAATAAAATTATCTTTAAATTAGTTATGAAAATTCATTTTATTATTGGTATCCATTGTCAAATAAAATTATCTTTAAATTATTTCAATAAATTCATTTTATTATTGGTATCCACTGTATGTCAAAATGGTTAATCTATCTATAATGTTCTAAAAATTAGTCTGTATGTATACCTATCACCATGATTTAATATTTACATATATCGATCCTACATATTTTTGTGTTTTATTTTGTTCTTTCACGAGGTTAGAACCCCGTGTATTACACGTGTTAAATAAATATAATTTTATATACTAAATAATAAAATAATATATCTTTAAAAACCTTTTTTTGTTACATAGGTTAAATAAATGTAATTTTATATATTGAATATTATAAAAGTAGTGTCTTAGATTAGATTATACAACATAACGTATACCAATAAGCTACACTATATACACACACACATTAGTTGATATATAATGTATTTATATGATAAATACAAATGGATCGTTTTGTCATATAGAATAATCATGATTACTTTTTAGTATAACGGGTTATTTATTAATATTAATTTCAACGATTATTGATATATAATTATTTATTTTCATCTTATCTCTTATTTATTTAATATTTATTTTCTTAGCTATTTTTTTCTACTTATCAATAGCTATTTCACATTTCATTGATTCAAATACGTGTAAACTCAACTTTTTAACCTATTAATAATAATAAAAAAAAACAAAGTACAATGTTATAACTTATGTAATAAACAAGTTTCTAACCTAATAATAAATTAAAAAAAACAAAGTAATATCTAATAAAAATTATATTGTACATCAAAGTTCATTATTTCAAAAACATATACTGACGACTATGTGTGTTAACTGATTACATTATATGTATTCAAGTCGTGTAATACACGTGTTTATAAATCCATGCAACGCACAAGTTTTTAAAAATTTAACATTTTTGTTATTTACTATTAAAATTATATTTATTTAACTGGTGTAATACACGGGGTTCTAACCTAGTGATTAATTAATTTAAAGGTAAAGGGTGAGACAAGTTAATTATATATACATGTAAAGCATAACGCAAAAAGAGATTCTGGGTTCAAACCTTGACAAAGAAAGAGGAAAACAAATCGCCGTTAATAATAGGAGAAACAATAGATTATTTGTCACACCCCTAAACACACGGAGTTTTACCGCGAGGCGTGTGACGTACCAGGATCTAGCCACTAATCATGTCGAACTAATAGTAATACATAATATAAAACAAAACATCATGTCCAATATGAATAGTGATTTCCAAATTAAACGTTTCAACATAGTACATGGTCAGCGGAAGCAACTCAAACAATTGTAGACAAAATGTTTTAAAACATAAAGTAATAACGTTTGCAATCTAGTAGTACGCCCCATGACACTTCAAGCTCCCCAGACTGCAAGTTTCCATGCATGAATCATCTAACAACCTGCAAGCATGCAGAAAAAGTGTATTAGCGATTAAGCCGGCGAGTTCACAGTTTTGTTTAACGAAAACCACTTTGTGTTTAGTTTAAAGACATGTTACGAATAATAAACTCAGTACCGAGTGACTGTTCTGTTTTTTGGTGCCCTCATCAATGTCTATCATCATTGATCAACGTGTTAAGGTCATTAGTTCACGCCCGTCCTCTAAGGCACGGTGTGAGGTTTGTCAGGCCTAATAGCGCTATCAACTAATACCCCGTTGCCCTCCAGGAAACTAGTTCGGTATGTAAGTAGGGACTTTCCATGATAGAGTTTGAGTTTATTAACTAACATTGAAATTAAATTACAACATGTGTAAAAGTATTCCCCCAAGGAATAATAGTTTGTCCCCCAACCGGGACGCATGCTTGTGTACCAGTAGTGACCTCACCTTAGTTTGCTCGGTTACAGTCAACGTGCTTCTATGCGTTAATAAAGTGTTAGGTCCGTTACACGCGACCTGATGTACGATAAATGTAAGTATGCAAGTGTGTAGGGTTATGAAATCCCTAATTGTCCAAACAACAGTGTTCCATGTGATTATCGTTTACAGATTTCATCATACAAAACTGAACATACATACAGTAGCACATAGTGGCACGTTAGGTGTTTTTCATGCAACATTTAACAAACTCGAACCAAACCCCCACCTATAAAACTCGGACTAATTCCCTTGTCACAAAACTCGGACTAATTCCATTATCACAAAACTCGGACTAATTCCCCTTGTCACAAAACTCGGACCTCATGTGAAACTCTAAACTCGGACCCTAAGTTTCCAAGGAAACTCGGACCTTGTGACTTCACAAGATCGGGTCATTTGCAAACGCACAGTAACATAAAATTAAGCAAAATCCACAAACAGTTTCACAATGCAACAGTTTCAACTACGATCAAAACCCTAACCTCAATAATGTATGCAAGCATATCAATAGTTTATCATCCCTATCATATCAAGGACATCACCAATCCTTACACAACAGTTTCATATTCAACAAGCATGATCAATACACACAAAATCAATTGTTTGGATCATCTAGGGTTTGCATGAATCAAAAGAGCAAGTTCTTAACGTAACCATGAATACGTACCTTAGATTAAATCTAGTATTGTTCTAGGAGAATTGGGAAGATCAAGATTGAGGGTTGAGAGTTGTTGCAAAGCCAAAAATGATTTGAGAGGAGTAGATGATGATTAGAAACTGCCGTACAGAGATTATGAGGAGGTTTTAGGGTTGTAGGAGTTTTATTAAGGTTTCTAATTCATTCACAAAGCACCCCTAGCTATGTAACTTTCTACATAAAGCACATAGTAACAAGTAATTACAATTGGAACACATAACTCACATAATTGGCAAATAACGCATAAGTTTCAAGCAACGCTAAGGATGTGAGTCTAATTTAACTGTGTGCTAGGTTAAAATATTAACCTGAAATTGCGGGTTGTCACATCATCCCCAACTTGAAAGAAATTTCATCCCGAAATTTGATAAACAGTCACGGAGAAACGTGTAAGTAAATTAAGATGAATGTGGGTTTTCCTCGGGTACCACATCATCCCCAACTTGAAAGGGAATTTCGTCCCGAAATTCGCTCAGCAGTCATGGAAGAGTGAAGGAATGAGTTAAATTAAACTTCCAAGAGTAACAGGAAGGAGGTCAATGTCAAACACTTGACCTAAAGATCGAGTTCGCACCCAACAAAAATATAGGATGTTTCACTCAGTTAGCCGTCAGTCAATTTCTCAACGTGTTTGGGTTCAAGAACGGTTTAAAGTCAATACTAACAGTCTACTGAGCTTCAAAGACACGAAACTCTAATTCGTACCAAGATCGAAATAACAGAAACGAAAAGACTATCTTCATAAGCGTACCGATCACAAAGTGTTATCATTCCTGACGTCGCCCATGACAATCATAAATGCTCTCCCGCGAGCACCATCCCTGTCGTTGTTATCGTTGTTATTGTTGTCCCCAGTGTTATTGTTGCGATTCCCTGCATTGTTGGCATTCTGGTTCAACTGAGGGCATCCCTTCTTGAAGTGATCCTCGCTCCCACACTGGAAGCAACTCTTACGATATCCTGGTTGTTGTTGTGGTTGTTTCCTTTTGTGTTGTTGCTTAGAACGGCGCCCTACAATCCCTAGCTAGGTGACCTACCTCATCGCATCTTTGACATGTCCTAGTACACTGTCCCGTGGTGATGATAGTTACATTTGTTGCACTTCGGCTGCCTGCCAGCATACGAACCCTGGTACTTGTTGGAGCCCTAATTATGGTTATTATTGAAGTTGCGGTTGTTGTTGTTGTCAGCCTTCTTTTGTTTTTGGTTGGAATCAGAGGCTTTCTCTGAATCATTCCACTTACGTTTGTTGTCGCTTAAGGTGCAAGAAACGGTAGCGTTCCACTTGGGCAGCTTGCGCTGCTCGACTGCTTGGTCTGTGAGACGATGAGCTAGACGAATGACTTGCTGAATCGTGGAAGGTTAGCTAAAGTGACCAAGCTCTGGATCTCAGAAACCAGACCCTTGAGGTAGAGCTCATTACGCTTGTAAGCAGGCTCGGACATGTTAGGGCAAAGACCAGCTAAATCGTTGGACCTCTTCATATAAGCTTCGATCTCTGATCCGGTCATCTTTAGGTTGTAGTACTCCACTTCCAGTTTTTGAATGTTATCCATGTGACAGTACTCTTCCCTTATCGGATTCTTGAAATCATTCCACGGGGTAGCATTGGCAGCTGCTAACCCGAGCATCTGGACTTGCGCATTCCACCACGAGAGCGCGTTGCCTTCCAGCGTCCCGGTCGCGTACTTGACACGGTTGTTGGCGGGACACTCACACATCTCGAAAACAGATTTGATCTTCTCAATCCAGTGGAGAAGACCCGTTGCTCCCTCCGTTCCGTTGAAGGAGTGAGGCTTGCAATCCATGAAAGCCTTAAAGGTACAAGCACGAGGTTGATGAGGTTGTTGTGCTGCCAGAGCTTCGGCAACCCGTGCATTGATTAGAGCCTGAATCTGGGCCTTAGTCAAGTTACCACCACCACCCGTCCACTCATGATTCTGCATCCACAAGGTACTAACATGAGAAAAATATGTTACGCATATTACTTCCATATTCAGCACAAGTAGATAAGAAAAGTTAGAGTACAGTTCAGGATTAGGAGGAGTCCATCATCGCTATGGCTCCTATGGAGATTTGAGTCCCCAATTACATCGGTTAATGGGTCGAAATCCTCCTACACACGTCAGGTCTCGTTGGGACTCACATGCACTCCCAATTATTATTACGTGTGCACCCGTAATGATAATTCGATTTGCATGTTTACCCCAATTCCTCCTAACTTGTGTCAAAAGATCCTCGGATTTGAATGTCAAGAGTGTGTGGTCAAAATGATCAAGACAACGATCAAGATCATAAAAGGTCTAATAGTAAAATCATACTAATGATCAGTCATAGTATAAATAGATAACACATAAATTCGTACTGTAATGTTGCGTGTGTGACTATATGCATGCAATGCACACGTATATGCTAGATGTGTAATGTATACGATAGCAGAAGACGAACCTTGCAATCTGGAGAGTAGTCTGATGGTCGCTTTCGAAACTAATTCGGTTATAGTCTGGTTTTAAGAAAACTTTTTAAAACCTAGTTCGCTATAACCAGAGGCTCTGATACCGAACTGTCACACCCCCAAATTTCCACATACGGAGTTTTACCGCGAGGCGTGTGACGTACCAGGATCCAACCACTAATCATGTCGAACTAATAGTAATACATAATATAAAACAAAATATCATGTCCAACATGAATAGTGATTTCCAAATTAAACGTTTCAACATAGTACATGGTCAACGGAAGCAACTCAAACAATTGTAGACAAAATGTTTTAAAACGTAAAGTAATAACGTTTGCAATCTAGTAGTACGCCCCATGACACTTCAAGCTCCTCAGACTGCAAGTTTCCATGCATGAATCATCTAACAACCTGCAAGCATGCAGAAAAAGTGTATCAGCAATTAAGTCGGCGAGTTCACAGTTTTGTTTAACGAAAACCAGTTTGTGTTTAGTTTAAAGACATGTTATGAATAATAAATCAGTACCAAGTGACTGTTCTGTTTTTTGGTGCCCTCATCAATGTCTATCATCATTGATCAACGTGTTAAGGTCATTAGTTCACGCCCGTCCTCTAAGGCACGGTGTGAGGTTTGTCAGGCCTAATAGCGCTATCAACTAATACCCCGTTGCCCTCCAGGAAACAGTTCGGTATGTAAGTAGGGACTTTCCATGATAGAGTTTGAGTTTATTAACTAACATTGAAATTAAATTACAACATGTGTAAAAGTATTCCCCCAAGGAATAATAGTTTGTCCCCCAACCGGGACGCATGCTTGTGTACCAGTAGTGACTCACCTTAGTTTGCTCGGTTACAGTCAACGTGCTTCTATGCGTTAATAAAGTGTTAGGTCCGTTACACGCGACCTGATGTACGATAAATGTAAGTATGCAAGTGTGTAGGGTTATGAAATCCCTAATTGTCCAAACAACAGTGTTCCATGTGATTATCGTTTACAGATTTCATCATACAAAACTGAACATACATACAGTAGCACATAGTGGCACGTTAGGTGTTTTTCATGCAACATTTAACAGACTCGAACCAAACCCCCACCTATAAAACTCGGACTAATTCCCTTGTCACAAAACTCGGACTAATTACCTTGTCACAAAACTCGAACCTCATGTGAAACACTAAACTCGGACCCTAAGTTTCCAAGGAAACTCGGACCTTGTGACTTCCCAAGATCGGGTCATTTGCAAACGCACAGTAACACAAAATTAAGCAAAATCCACAGACAGTTTCACAATGCAGCATTTCAACTACGATCAAAACCCTAACCTCAATAATGTATGCAAGCATATCAATAGTTTATCATCCCTATCATATCAAGGACATCACCAATCCTTACACAACAGTTTCATATTCAACAAGCATGATCAATACACACAAAATCAATTGTTTGGATCATCTAGGGTTTGCATGAATCAAAAGAACAAGTTCTTAACGTAACCATGAACACGTACCTTAGATTAAATCTAGTATTGTTCTAGGAGAATTGGGAAGATCAAGATTGAGGGTTGAGAGTTGTTGCAAAGCCAAAAATGATTTGAGAGGAGTAGATGATGATTAGAACTGCAGTACAGAGATTATGAGGAGTTTTAGGTTGTAGGAGTTTATTAAGGTTTCTAATTCATTCACAAAGCACCCCTAGCTATGTAACTTTCTACATAAAGCACATAATAACAAGTAATTACAATTAGAACACATAACTCACATAATTGGCAAATAACGCATAAGTTTCAAGCAACGCTAAAGATGTAAGTCTTATTTAACTGTGTGCTAGGTTAAAATATTAACCTGAAATTGCGGGTTGTCACATTATTTATAAAAGAATAGGGGTGTTCAAGATCGGATTATCCGGTTTTCGGATATCCGAAAATTTCGGATAGTGAATGTTAATATCCGAATCCGTATCCAAAATTCATATATGGATTCGGATATCCAAATAGATATCCGAATTTATAAAAAAATAAAAAAATTGTTTTATGTATAGATTAAAACTAAACCTATATTCGATTTTTTCTAAATTTCCAAAATTGAAAACAAAAAAAGCATTCATAAATTCACATTCGAACCCGATTATTTACTATTTCTTTACTACTTTTACTATATTTCAAACTATATATATTTTAAAAAAATAGCTTCGGATAACGGACAATTAGATTATCCGAAAGTTTTTGAAATCAATATCCGAACCCGAATCTGAAAATTTGGATTACCCGTTTTCCGGATATCCGAAATTTTGGATAAGGATTTTGGATTCGGTTTCGGATCCGAATTTTTTTGAACACCCCTATAAAAGAATATACAAGTTTTTGGACACATAATATTTTTAGTAAAAATAAGCAAATTATAAATGTTGGTTTACCTGTTTTTTTGGGTTACTTCACCCATGTATATATAAGCATAAGTAAACCATAAGACTAGTTTATAAAAACATTATAACTGTTTCTTTTGTGCTTAAGGTTTTTAGTTATGGTTTAGCTATATGGATTTCTACCCGGGCATAACTCCAAGTTTCTTTATCAAATGGGTCAATTTGATATGAATTTGTGTTGTGGCACGTGTTTTAACTTTGCAGGAGAGATTTTTATTCATGATTAACTTCCTCGTCGTCTCCGGTGTGGTAGTATTGGGGAGTTTCTCATAACTTGTGGTTTGTGTTTTACGGTTTATTTATGTAGTTGGGTTGTTAAAAATGTTTTTATGTTTATTTAACACTTTTAGGAGCTTGTATATTTTAGCTAGGGGTTTTCACAAGGAACAACAAAACAAACAAACAAACATGTCTTTGAAAAAAAAAACACCTAGGTAGCGTTTAGTATGAAGGAATAGAAGACGGAATAAAAAGGATAATTTTGATAAAATAAAAAAAATCCAACAAAGAAAAACATTAATCCACCAAACACTAATCGAATCGAAGTCAGGGTTTACGTCACATGTGAGGGTTTCAAATTTCCTAAATATGGGGATCTCAAATTTTGTTGTTATTGATGCATTATTTATTGAGTTATTCACATAATTACAATTAACTAATTGGATGATTACATATCTTAACAATAAATGCTTATTTGGCATCCAGAGGTGGGGTCAATAGAAACATACAAATTGATAATTTAAATTTAGACTAGTTAGTTATTTGTTTTGAACTAAAGCAAAAGTGAAACTACATAACTCGAATAACAAACGAATTACATTGGTTAATTGGTTAACTCGCATAGCGAACACTCCCTCGGGTCTTGTTATTTATTAAATATGTTTGTAAAAAACGAACAAGAAGAGAAAAACAGAAGTCGATAATTAACCATTAATGTTGATTTTGATGGTGGTCGTGACATAAACTTCCTATTTAGTATTCTCGTAATTAGAACATTTTGAACTCTTCTATTGTGGATTTTCTTATCCAATGATCATCAATTCATCAAACATGCTTAATATACACAATATCTGCTCAACTCTTTCGAGGCCTAAAACGACTGAGAGCTTTCTATAATAAACATAACTTTTTTGACTTACGATCGTAATGATAACTTGTCATCCATATTGGGGTTCAACATGAGCATATATAAACCACAAACAAATTCATCTTAAAGGAAACCTTATTAACTAAATTGTATAAACACCTTGAAGATAATACAAATTTATAAATCAATAATGGTGTTATACACAAATTGAAGAAATGAAATGAAATGAAACCAAATCTTATTAAGCGCTCATGGTAAAACCCTAATCTTTAATTTTTTTTTTCCGGACCCCTAATTTTGGGTGGCTAAACGAGAGGCTTGAATTAAACCAAATCCAATACACTGTATTTAGCGATGCACTTGAATTATGTGGCTTGCATTTGGAAGGATAGCAATGTGGAGAACAACATTTAAAGGATACGCATGTACTCACAGGTGGTGTATTTGTGAGGTGGTGGGTCCAATATTTAATAAAAGAATAACAATCTTCCAATGGTAATAACTTAATTATAAAAACATATAAAAGTTATATATTCTGATGTTTGTTTTCGCTTTATAAATCCAAACCTGTTTTGAAACTCAACGGTAAAAATCTAAAAAAATTCCAAATGCATTTGAACTCAAATAAACTCAACAAATATTTCAGATATTTTACGGATGTTTTCGGATATCCGATAAAAAGTAAAAAATTTCGGATATCCGAAATATCCGATAAAATTTTAAATCACTATCCGAAATTTCGTTTATCCGGAATTTCAGATAGTCCAGATTCGGATATCGGATAATTCATATCGAATTTTCAAATACGGATATTTTTGAAGACCCCTAGTTAAAGGTGACATGCCAAGTTAACCGGTATTGCACACCATACCCTCCTTATGTTAAGAGGTGTTAAGAGGGTTACTTGTTAACATGTTAACCGTATGTTAAGAGAGTGATTTATTTGTTTTTATTTTTTAAACCAAAAACCACTAAAAATAGGGTTAGGTGAAGTTAAAGAGATTAAACTGTTTACTTGGAGTGAGATGGAGTGAAATGGGGAAAGTTGAGTGATGTGACACCTAGGTAGAGTTGAGAAAGATTAAAGTATAACTCGATGCTTTATAAGAAAGAATTTAATTATTAATTGGTAAGATGTTTATATGGTTAAATAGAGAACAATTGTTTTTAACACATTTGTGAAAATCCGATGTAACAGTTGACTTGCCGCATTTACGAGTGCATTTAGCTCCTTGGATTGATTAGACCAAACCTAATGCAATACATTTGAGGTGCATTTGTGACATGGATAATGAATTGGAAGAGAGAAAGAAAGAGAGATGGTAGAAATGTTCTTGGCACGGCTGTACGGTGTGGCTTAGCGCCACCCCAGCTATTTTAGCGCCCGGGGGCGCCATCCACCACACCGCCGCCGCCAACAAGGGGGCGCTATTGCCCTTCCGCCAGCGTGCTAATGAGCAAAACTCAATGTGTAGGTGGGGCCCATATTACTCAAGCAATCAAGTCTTTTGGTCTTTAATTTTTTTTTTGTATTTTGTTTAATAGAGGGCTTTAAACTATTTCATGCAAGTTAAAGGAAGGAGCTTTAAAGGCCCCTGTGTGAGGTGGCGGTGAGGTGCCATGATAAAGCCTCTAGGAGCTTTATACCACACCATGTCGCCTAAGTGCATGCATTTGTGGAGAGAGAGAAGAAAAAGAGTGAATCCAAGATGATGTGACAAAATATTTTATAAGAATTTTCATCTTGAATTGGAGATGATAAAGCGCAAAAATCTTTGTTGGCCATAATTGAATGAGCTTTGATCAATCCTACAAATGTTAGATTAAGTTCTTTCATCGTCATTGTAAGTTCTTACATTTTTACAAGTCACAACTAGGACTCAATATATACGTGTGTGAACCTGCTCAGAAAATCTAGTCCTTTTTTTGCCTCAACCTAACCAAATATAGGCCTACTCACCATATTTTAGAAGCATATTGAAGAGACAACATGCGAATGGTTTGATAGCTAATCATACGTACTTACACACAAAATTCACAAGCTACATACATTTCTAACATATTTACACACATAAATTATGCGTCATAAGCTGATCTACATGACACTTTTAATATGGACAAATTTTTAACATAAAGAGTAAATGCCAACTGATTACTTCAACACAAAAGCATAAAGAAAGTATAAAAGTATATACTATATATAAGTACGAATGTTGTATGTTCTTATGAGAATACTCATAACTTGTAAAATGGAGCTTGTGTCTTGTCTTTAAGAAGAATCTCTGTAACTATTCTTTTGGCCACTCAATAGTGCATGCATAACATAGCAAAACCAAGTATCATAAAACATGCATATATATTAGGGGTGCAAACGAGCCGAGCCGAGCCCGAGCTTGACCAGGCTCGAGCTCAATTAACTTATGAGAGCTCGGGCTCCAGCTCGGCTCTTTATTATTCTCTCAAGCTCGAGCTCGGCTCGTTTATTATCTATTAATTAATATATTAAATAAAAATAATATAAATAATAGACTTTTTAGGCTCGCGAGCTCGATAGGTGAAGCTCGGCTCGTTAACTAAATAAGCTCATTTTTAAGATCGAGGTCGTAAACAAGTTTAAATAAGCTCGGCTTGACTCGACTCGTTTACACTAAGGCTCGACGAGCCTAACGAGCTTCACATGCGAGGATCGAGCTCGGGATCGATAAGGCTCGGCTCTTTTCGAGCTTTTTCTCGAGCCGATCTCGAGTAGCTCGCGAGCCGTGTGGCTCTTTTGCACCCATACATATATATAACTATGAACATGGAAGGATCATGCATTTTGGTAGGTGCAAGTAGTCAAGTATATATGTCAATTTTAGATATCTTTCTTGGGAAAATGAGGTTGATAATTAAAAAAATTAAGTTGATTAAAGATCCACTTGACAGAAAATGAGAAGGTGAAGATGACAATTAATTACCTTGGGAGTTAAACACTATGCTTGAATTAACACCTGATCATATCTATTAGTTGGTAAACATATAGATCAGTATTGTGCATAGTTTTATACAATTTAGAAAAGTTAATAATTTAGACAGGCCAAAAAACAAAACAACAAGAAAAGACCACAACTAATTATGCTTTCCAAGGTCACCAACATCAAAGACAACAAATCATGTTGACTGAAAAATTATGATCCACATATGTTGAATATAGAAAGAAAGCATTGTTGCCGCATATATATAACTAAGAATTGTTAACTAGAAGTGTAATAAAGCGTAAATTGTAAGTAACCTGAAACAAAGACAAATCACATAATATAGTTGGTAGTTGCTTACTTAGAAAACATCAAGTATGCAAAGGTCTCATTTGTAAAAATCTAAGGCTTTAAGATATCCCTATCGAATTCTTATTGTCCCAAGAAAAAGATGTCGATTCTTGGTGGCTTATAGAGCTAACGAAACAAACTAAAATAGTAGAGGCAAACCTGGTGCACAAGCTCCTGCATGCATGGTGTCCAGTGGGTGTCAGACGAACTTGGGTCTAATGTACGCTAACTTTACCCACATTTCCGCAACAGGTTGTTTCCACAACTTAAACCTATGACATCGATGTCACATGACAATAACCTTACCATTCCTCCAAGCTAGGTTCACCCAATGGTTCTAGTAAATTTGAGGGCAGTAGAAAGAATGTAGAATTTACCAATTTCATATAGTTTTGTTCAAATTAGTGTATACTTCAGTTGTATAGAGTACAATAGTACATGATTAATAATCAGCCATACAAATAAGTTTTGTAGTATATACCAAGCAAACTATAAACACTCAACTTACAAATATATATAGAATGAAATTAAGAAGTACTTCACCTAAGTAGTAATTAATAGCCAATCCTTGTTTCCACTTTGAAAATGTGTTCCTTTCCTTCACTTTACATGGGCAAAAAGCATGGATCAAATATGATATATAGTAGTTGTATGATCATCATTTCACTATGGATAATGACCTAGACGCAACTCCAAATCAACATCATTTTCAACCCAATCTTGATGCCCTACTTTTGTACTCTCTATATTGCTAGTTTCCATTTCAGAACTCCCAATTCCAAGGTTCAAATTCACCCTCAAATGCTCCTCATTAAGGGCACGATCATCGTCAAACTGTTTGGCAGCCAAAGCCCAATGAAAATTAGGGTTTGATGGTGTAAACTGATAACCATGATCACCTGTCCGAAACCCTAAAGAAGAACCAAGATTATACTGAGCCTCTTCGTTAGAAATAAGATTAAAAGATTTCGAAGAAACCGTCGAATGATCTTTATCGGGCTTGGTTGAAGCAGTCTTGTGTTTTTTGGCTTTTGCTTTGTCTTTTCTATGGATGTTCATGTGACCTCCTAAGGCTTGAGCGTTTGTGAACCCTCTTTTGCAGAAAGTGCACTCATATGAGCGACCTAAACCCTCTTTTGAGCTATTCGGAGACAACGAGCAGCGGCTAGTTTCGTGATCGCTGGAAGTATCTGAATTTCCAGAACCCATAACTTCAAGAAGGATGTCCGAAGGATATCTTTTAGGTCTTAGGGTATATCAAGATCAAGAAAGTTTCTTTGTCGTGAGAATAAAGGGTGATCAAATTTAGGGTTGACACAGTTGAAGAGGAAAATGCTAGAGACAATTAAGGGAGTTTATATTGACCAAAAGATCCATTGGATCACAGGATGATGACATAAAAAATGAATTTTCTTGCTGCTAGTTTCTGTAAGCGGCCGGCCCGGAAACTTACCTATCTGTATAACTTAATACAAAGCTGATGTAATTGGTATTTTAATACCAACTACAAATGCCAAAAAAACCTACGAAAGTAGCTAAAGTAAATAGGCTGTAAACAAACCGAACGAATACGAACAAGTTCTTGTTCGTCTTCGTTCGTTAAGAAAATAAATGTGTTCACGAACGGTTCATGAACACGTACTGAACGAAAATTTTATGTTCGTGTTCGTTAACTAAGGAAATAAGTGTGTTCACGAACGGTTCACGAACACAAATAAATTTGGCGAACGCGACGAATGATAAAGGTGGATGGTAGCACTGGAACTTGAATCCCTTATTGTGGAACGGAGGTCAATTATATTCGTCGATGTGAATAATGAGAAATAAAAGAGAAATAATGCATAAACAAGGTGAAATTGGTTTCCTAGTTTAATTGTTAGGGTAATAAAATAAATATAGATTTAATAATATAAAAAGTATAGATAAAATATATTAAAGTACCAAAATCTTTAGTTTAAAATACAAACATAGGAACATAAACGAACAAATGGTCACGAACACCTTACCGAATGTTCACGAATACAATTGAATGAACAAGACCTTTGTTCGTGATCGTTCATTTAACTAATCGATTGAAAGTTCTTATTCATGTTCGTTCGTTTATTAAACGGACGAACACAAAAGAACTTCCCGCCAAACGGTTCACGAACTGTTCGCTGAATGTTTGGTTCGTTTACAACCCTACATTTATACGCTCATTTGGGGCTAACTCATTTTATAATCTCAAGCAATGAATAGACTATGATTAATTTGGTGTAAATTAGAAGTGAGTATGTAATCGTTACCGTTAAAAGAAATACATGTATAGACATACATGCATGTGTATTTTTACTGAGATAGTTATTTTTATAATATATGATATTATGATGATGATAATATACACATAAATACAATATTTAAACGTTGGACTTATGGAAGCCACACCACCATGAATACAAGTTCATCTCAGCCAACATTGTCATTGTAGTTTTCTTATCCCAAAATAAATGTTATAGCCTTTCTTGGAATTTAATTCTAAATCGCATATCATAATATTTAGTCAAAATATTTATATAATATCGATGAAATGGTCTTAACAACACAACCCTTGGTTCAAACTCACATTGAAGTCTTTATATCCATGATTTCAATATATAACAGAGAAAAAAAAAAAGAAAACAAATAAAATCCACCATAATGAATTTTCTATAATAGATATAAAATATAGATTCAAAAGGTTTTCAATCAATATAATCATCACATCTTTTCCTCTAAAAAACCGCTTACATTAAATTCTCCATCTTTATTTTTATTTTACATACAAACACTTATTTTATTATTTTTTTCTTGAGTTTATACACTTACAAAGTTATATTTAGAAAAGTAGTATAGATTCACTAAACCTTATGTTTACTTTAGAGATGCTGAAGTAGAAGTTAATAAATGTAAAGTTTTTTTTTTTCTCTCTCTGTAATTTAGTGATACGAATAATATAGAGGCCTAATGTGGATGCTCTAAGTACACCTTTATATTTAGAGGCTCTTATTTAATCATATATGATTTAAAATGAGTGTATAAAAACGAGAAAAAAATATAATAAACATTTATGAGTAAGATAAAAATCAAGATAAAGAATTGGATGTGAGAGTTTCTTAAGAAAAATAAAACAAAATTAAAGACAAATATGATTTTTAATTAAATCATAGAGATAAAAGACACAGAGATACATAGATGGAGGCTCCCATTAATATGAATGCTCTTAGGCCATGTGTAGTCATATAGCCCCTTTGGAGGGTTATGCGACACGTCTCACGCCATGTTATACAGTGTCTTTATGGGGCGTTATATCACTAAAGCCCGTAGTCATAAGCCCCTTGCCCATCATTACATACATATGTATGTATATATATGTGTGTGAGTGGAGGCTTTATATATATATATATATATATATAATGATATATATATATATGTATATATATATTATATGTATATATATATAATATGTGTGTGTGAGTGGGGAAAAATTGGTAACCCACATAGCGCCGCTATGAAGGTCACGCTACAACCAAAAATCTCCCCATAGCGCCCTTTGTAATGGTGTGGGCGGCGCTATGGGGCGCTTTGTCCCTCCTCCCCTTTTTCTTCGCGCCCCACTACGTTCAACCTTAGGAGCTCTCTTGTTCCCCACGTTAACAATTCACCACTCATAGATTAGCCATCTTTCTCCTCCCTCCCTATCACATTCCAAAACCCGATGTGATCCTTGAAAACGAAGTTTATTTCTACAAGCTCTCTCCTTGCTATATTTTTTGCATTCGTTTCTTTCTTCCACATCACCTTCTAGTGAGATGTTATTTAGGTGATCACTACCTTGCTTAGTCAAACGCTTGTACTGTGATCTTTTTCGTTTAAGAGAAATGATTAGTGGAATAACTCTTGATTGGAGAATCGAGGAAAGGCCATTTATAAATCGGTTTTGTCTTTTTTTTCCCTAAACTCTTTACATAGTTGCATTATATTATTGTTGAGTTTCAAACAAGTGATAAACCACCTTGATTAGAGTTTGAAATAGTAAATAATTTTAAGAAAACCTATTCACGCCCTTCTAGCTTTATACATGTTTATTTTTAACCACGTATGATCATAAACAAGTATGCCTGACACGTTAGGAAATTTATGAATCCGACAATAATGAGTAATGTGTACACTAATGGGTATGAAACACAATCTTTTAGCCAAGTTTGAAATTGCAATGACAAATATTTGTGCCATACCCGACCAATTATGTAATTTTTGCTTATAATATTGTCTTTCTTAAATGCTGAGGATTATAATCCCATTGTGAGCAAAATGGAGTATTTAAGACTATGTTAGTTTGGCGATAAAAAATTAAAATAAAATAATCGACCAAATAAGTAATTTTTGCTTATAATGTTGTCTTTCTCAAGTGCTGAGGATTATAGTCTCATTGTGGGCAAAACAGAGTATTTAAGACTAGGTTAGTTTGCAGTTAAAGATAAAATAAGCAAAAAGATATAATAGGGGCGAAGGTTAGTTGGTCCCGGGGGGTGTATCCGTCCACCCCAATGTTTCGGTTAGAAGTGTATATGTTCCAATTTTTCATCCAAAAATTTTAAAAAATATATATAAGATCGCCCCCCTCCCAATTATTTTCCTAAATATTTATACATATAAATTAAAGTAAAGTTTGTTACCACTTTCTATATCCTAAATAACTATACAATATATAAATTAAAGTAAAGTTTGTTACTACTTTGTACATAAGTGATGGGTAGTTTGGTAAATATATATTAACTCTTACTTGTTTAACACTAGATTACCCACCACACAATAAACTTAATCGCAAGTTTTTATGTGTAAGAACGAGTCCTTTGAATAAATGAATTTTTTTAGTTTTATTTGGAACTGTTATTATTTGACCTGACCCGAATCGATAGCCGACCCAACGCGAAACATAATGATAGGAAATTTTTTTTGGGTACCATCACTTTACGCCCCCTCAAAACTTTTAGTCAAACTCTGCCACTGGATATAATATTTGATATGCACCTATCAAATCTCCCAACATACCTCCTTTACTTGTCCCAAAAACGGCTTAAATCACAATCAAACTCATACATGATCACGTACACTTGCAATTTTGATGGGAAAAAGACTACATATAATGATAAATTAGGTTGTATATAAGTCCATTTCAGCTTTGGGAGGTTATGGAACAAAAAAACACGACAAAAGGACGACAATAATTTGTTGTCTTCCTCCTTAGGTTGGAGGTTGGTTCTTCGGTTTAAATTATCTTCAGATGATTTTTTGTTTGGACGAATTCGTTGTCTCGGTCTTTAATGTTTTTATCTCTTTATTTTCATTGGATTGAAGGTTTTGGATGACATTCATCCCCGTTTCCCTTTTCGTCCTTATCTATACCTTTATTTTTTGTTTTCTTTTGATTGTACATCATCCCTTTACTTTTTTTTTTCCTTTCTATATGAGTTCTCTTGCTCTTAAAAGCGATGCTAGTGGTTTTAGTTAATCTATGAGTTTTAGGGTTAAATGTACATAATTTTTTTAATTATCTCAACAGTGTATTTCTTTTGTCCATTTTAGGGAACATACTTTAATTTTATGACGAAATCTATGATTAATATACTTTAATTTTATGACGAAATCTATGATACTTGTTATCGTACTTAATTGAAGGAAACACATTTTCTTTAAATTGATGAAAACTAAATTATATTTTGATTATAGTTTTGTTATAATATTTTTTTTTGAACGGCAAATTCCATTTAGTCCTTATCAGTGGGACATGAGCTCAAGACCTCCCCCTCCATAAACTCAGGTGTTTAAAGACCTTGTATTTGCCAATGGATCACCACCACATTGGTTATAGTTTAGTTATAATTAACTACGGAATCCAGTGGTGGAGCCTGAAATTCTTTTTATGGAGTCATGTTTTTCGTACTCAAATTTATAATAGCCAGGTGTCCAAATTTTCAGGTCGAATCACATAATAAAACCAATATCATAATAAAAGTACATGTCTTTCTAAAAATCTCATGTTTCGTCCCCGGTTCTCCTATTGACAAAAAATTAAGAATCATTCACTCTTGCCTCTTCAATTCAAATGAAATCGTCCATGAGTTACACCGATCGTAACTCTTCTCAGCTTATGTCATCTCGTGATTTTTCGGTTCATCCCTGACAGTCTTCTTTATTATTATTAAGGTTAAACAATTGAAAGTAATTAATTGAACCTTTAGTTTGTTACTGGGTTATAAACTTAAAAATAAGACTTTAACTTAATGTTTTAAAATAGACCATATCTTAAATGGAATTAAGTAAATGAGCTTAACTAATAAGCTATAACTTTTTAGGTAAAATTTTTACATTATTGTTTTCTTTAGTTAGAAATATATTTAGTTTTTTTTTATTGTGAATTGATTGTTTTCTAGTTAGGTCGAAGTTAATTCCTCTTGTTTTTAGCACCTTTTATATTATTGTTTATTGTAAATATTTATTATTTTCATTTAGTTTTGGGTCATTTTAGTATAAATAATATATATGTGTGTAGTTTAGAAGACAAAAAAGTTAATCATAGTACCATTGTTTACCTAAGACATTTGTGACAAAATATCCGTTTATATGAAAAGTGAAAAAAATAGTATTTGTTTCTTGTAGTTTAAAATAACATAAGAAGCAATTAAAAGTCAGAAAAATGTCTTTGTTATGAAGGGAATATATTTTCATTGAGGATAGGTATATAAACGGGCCGAATATTCTTATCAACAAGGCACACAGTAAAACAAAGCTAAGAATACTGACGTGTTCTACATATTACCATATAACTTAATGGACAAAGTCGGTGACATTTACGCCACCGACACTTCAAATTTTCCACTTTGTCACAATGACCCCTTTGAATTACCATATAACTTAAAGGACAAAGTCGGTGGCATTTACGTCACCGACACTCCAACTTTTCCACTTTGTCACAATGACCCCTTTACTTTGAATTTTCCCACCCACACCCTCATCTTTCAACTTTGCCAACACCACCCTTATACTTTGCTTTTCCACCATCACCCTCAGCTTTTATACATTAACGTCACCACCCCTCTACTTTTACATTTCTACTATCACTCTCTCATCTTTTACACATTTTCGTCACCACCCCTCTACTTTTACACTTTCTCTTTAAGTTTGCCATTTTAGACTTTGCGTTTTTACCCCTTGCACTATTACTCCATTTTTACACTTATACCCGCTCAACTTTAAAAAATTGCAATTGTAACCCCTAGACTACTACACCTACTTTTGCAAATGTCATTGCAGTGTGTTTTACGAAATGTCTTAGGCATTGTGTTTTACACTTATTGTCTACCTTTGTGTTTTACACTTTTTTGTAATTGTCTTTTACGCACAGTGTTTTACATTTTTTTTGTAATTGTCTTTTACACGTTGCGTTTTACGAATCATGTGTTGTCTTACTATACGTTTCCACCCGCCGCACGCCGCCGCAATGCGGGGCTGGCAAAATACTAGTATAATCCAAAACTACAACCGTGGAAAATGTAGCAAATTAAATTTAAAAAGTTCCCAGTAATTTATATTTCTAATAGGTAGCGATTATGATATCTCTGCATTGGTAAATACAGATAGATGTCATTACGTTTTTTACAAGGGGTGGACTTAGAATATTAGTAGGGGTAGTACTTCGGTTACCTCTCAACCCCGTCTCTGTAGTGTAAAAATACTTCTTAACTCCGTCTCTGTAGTGTAAAAATACTATCAACTTTGTCTCAATTATACAAAGAATACCTCTGCTCTAAAAAATATAAAAAATGGGGATACCCCTAAATTTTTGAGCTCGAAATGTAATTTTGTTCATGAAGTTGTAACATTGATATGTTTTAAATATGACATCTTATTAATAATTAATAACTATAAATAATTTATTTATAAAATTGCACTGATCATAACATACCTTCTTTGTAACTAAAAGTTAGAAATTAATATTGTATTATTATTTTCGCTTTTTTTAATCCCATCGTACATATATATTTTTTGACTGGATCTTGTTGGAATTCATATATATATATTATACACACACAGCTTATGCTGCTCTGGATGTATGAAGCTCTTTGAAGGACAAACACACAAATGGAAGTATATTTGAAAATGACTAAAATATATATATATATATTTTGTTTGTATTAAATATTAAGACATATTTTAAAATTGATAACAGTACGTACTCCAGCGTTACTAGCCAGCTGCATGGAGATACTGTCTCCAGTTCATGCTGAATATCCTAAAACCCTTCAATGCAAGTTCATCCATGGTTGGTTTCTGACGAATGCATTGCATTTGCATGTCGTGTATGTACACTCCAACAAAATATGAATCTTGACTCTTTCTTTCTACGTTGTGATCTTGCTGGTGTCCTTTGTCTTTTTCTTCCTAATTGTAAGTCTCACCTTAAAATATAAGAATTCCGGGCGGCTCGATTGAAAAAACAAGTTAAAGCTTGCGTCCGGAATTCAATCTCTAGAACTTATGTTAAAAATGTTACTTATCTTTAGTGTTTTTACAAATTTAATGTACATAGGTGATTAAAGGTTTAACTCCGTTTAATTCTCTAGTTCTGACAACAAGAGCAAATACTCGATATATTTGAAAATTTGTTTTTTCCAAACTCACTTGAACTATAATATGTGTGATTGTGTGTCTTTCAGAAATCGTCTAAAAAAGTTATGTGTTCAAATCTCAAATATGAAAAAAAATTTACATGAAGGGACCCTTAACTTAGAATCCCATTACAACCTTAATTATGAAAAAATTAAGTTGAGCCGGCTATTAGAATAGTAAGATGATCAAATATTACTATAAGATCTATCGACATACCTCTATATACTTAACCCACAAAAACATACAAATTGTTATCTCATCTCACACATTTGTGGGCCCATGAGACTTGTAATTGAACAACTTTCGCTTTCTATTTTGTCATATGCAACATATAAAGGATAGAAAGATCGCACGGAACATCCAGTGGTAGACCCACGCTTTTTTTTTTCATGAGGGGCGATCGGGGAACTTAATAAAGCTGTTACAGAGGGCGATCAGTATTTTAGCGTATAAATACACAACCTTTTTTCTTCCATGGGGAGTTTTGCCCCCATGGTCTCTACATAGGTTCACCCATGGGGAGATCTTACTTTGGCTCGAAAAGGTTGACCATGACTTCGTGAGCTCAGGAAGATCCATAACTGATCTTGCTGATATCTTTGGTGCTTTAGAGCAAATTGAAACCTTGTCCATACTTCAATTGCAAACATGCAACTAATAAGCGAATGGTCTACTAATTTCTCTTGCTCTGCACAATACACACCTGTTGGATTAACATCAACTTATCTTTTTGCTAGAGCTTCTCTAGTAAAAGTTCGGTTTTGAGTTGCTCCCCAACAGATAGTTATTTAATTCTAGTAGCACCCAAATCAAGTTTTCCATAGAATTTGTCATACCCCTCTTGTGATATTAGGGCTTCACATTGATGCAACTCGTCCCATAACTATTTTAGTACTACTGTTGTGCACGGTTTATAGTCGATCAACGACCTTACACGATTTATCTTTTTTTTTTCCAATATGAAGAGGGACGGGAAAATATCCTTTAACATGTCGTCACTTGTCCAATTATTCAGTCAGAATAACATGTCTACCGATTACCTATTTTGCTTTTTAGAAGACCATGTATTTCAAGGTCCAACTTCCTAAAGTCATCCTCAATTTTCAAGATGTTATTCCAGATTCGTTTGACTGATGCCTTTTTTTGCGGAATACCCCTTTCATCTTATATGACTACAATGAATAGCTTTTATAGCTTGAAATTATAAATTTGTGTTAGGTATTAACAATTGTGAACAAATTAGAAAACTGACCAGAAACGTAGCAACTACTCTAATTGACCGGGTATAACGTTCCGTTGACTTGTCAATGTTGACAAGAATTGGCCGACAGGAATTCAATGTGGTTCGATATAGTCTGACCTATGTCCACAGGCGACAACTAGGTATTCATTATTTTTGGAGGAGATGAGAAATTACAATTCCTAGATATCTATTATGTAGGGTTATAAACTTTCTTACCAGGTAAATGTAAACTACTAGGTAACCTGCCAATTTACCCATTAGGGTGTATAAGGGTCAGTTGCCCTAAGGCGAAGCACTCATACAATACGCCCAAAAGTTTGAAGGTTTGGACTTGTACCTCTATCACCATTTTGATAATAAAGTTAGATTCGCGGAACGGATACTAGCAATTACAATACCTCATTAAACCTTTGCCGCTAGTATTTGTTTCAAGCCACCCGACAATTTTGGGCCTCGAGTTGCAGCTGTCTCATAGGAATCTTCTATGGATGCTTGCAAACGACTCGATAACATGTAGAGGGACTTTAAACAATGATAAGGAATTATTAGGTATGCTGCCAAGCATTGATTGACAATGTAATTTTTCTACAAAGTTATCAATCATAGCCGGCCCCGTGCCCACCCTGAATAATTTTCTCCTCCATAGATTTATTTTGAGGTCATATGCTATATTAAAACATCTTAGGATACAAGACAAATTTATAGCATTTTTCATCCACCATGTTGGAAAACAATGTGTTTAGTGCTAATTACAAAAATTTAAGAAACACAAATGATCCCTAGTTTTAGTATGATTGAATTTAGGAACTTGTGTTATGGGACGTTGTTGTTAGTAAATATGTATATACTATATACATGTCCCTATACACTTAATGTATATGTCAAGTATGGTGATGATATACTAGAAGATGAAGTGCTAAAAGCTTATGGAAATCTTATTAGTCAAGTCTTGAATGAATGTTAAAGTGCAACAGTGATCAAGTGCAACAATCAAATCACCAAGTGCAACATATTGTCATTTTCAAATGTAAAAGATCAAAGCAACAACATTTGACAAAGGCTTGAAGATGTAAAACTCAAGAATGAAGGATCTTCTACCCCCTTTTGCTCTAAACTTCCTAGAATATCACTTAAGATAAATCTATCTAATTCCTTCCCTTAAGATTCAAACTCAAATCAAATCCAATAGAGATTCAAGATCAAGAGCAAAAAGAATAGTTGTTCCACAACTGAACAATTATTCATTCTAGTTTATGATCATTGTATTGTATTGTACTGTACTGTACTGTACTGTACTGTACTGTATTGTGAGCTTGTTTAGTGTAGTTGTGAGACATTTAAAGGGGAATCACTTAGTTTGTTTAAAGATTAGAGTAAGAGGTGATCACTACCAGTTGAGATTAGTGAGATGTAGAAGGCGATCCTTCCCTTAACCCCTTATATACTTTTATATCTAATTGTTTGTTGTTACAAGTGCATGATTAGGTTATTGACAAGTGGTAAATCAAGTAAACACAATGTTTAACAAAGAGATTTTAAAAAAAAACGAACTCTAGTTTTCTACAGATCATTCTTTTAAGAAAATTGCATTGTCCGCTTAGAAGAGGTGTGAAATTAAAGGATCCTCGTTTGGAAGTTTGATACCATGAAAAATTCAAATATGAAAAGCATTTTGAATTACTACGTGAAGCACCTCCATGGAAATGATGAACAAGAATGGAAACAAGGGGTCCCCTTGCATCACCTCGTGATTGATAACCATTGTTAAGTCATGCAAAAAACTAATTAACTTATATAGCTAAGGTAAGTATGATATATATTCAAGAGGAGCATGTATCAGTATCACATTTTCTTTCATTATTTGTACTAAAACTTAATTAAAACAGAACTTTGATTTGATTTGACTGATTAAATTAACACTGATCTTTGATTTGATTTGAGCGATTGTGATTAATGAAAACTAAAATTAAGTTGTAAACAATACTTAAAAGATCACCCTTAAGGTTTAGTTTATAAACCGAAAATATAACATAGGTTAATTACCAAGTCAGAAGATTAAATGAACATAATCATATTCATCTTAGGGTAATTTTAAAGGATAATCACAAGACATGGAATTTGGCCATATTGACATAATGATACGAAAACCAAATAAGAATACGTTTTAGTACACCAACTAACCAAGTATCTCCTAAACAAAACTTCTCATAAAGTTGAACAAAGGAAAATTAGACTTTACACTCTTTGAAAAATCAAAACAAATATATAAACTCTTACAATATTAACAGAGTGAATGGATTACAAGAAAAAAATGTGTTGTAAAACCCAATGGAATACACTTACTAACTAAATTCGATTAAATCTCTGATTTTCCTTGAGCTTTAGTGGCTGACAACAAGGGTCGTCACCCTCGAGAAACCTGCCCAAAGCACCCTTAAATTGTTGTCTGTTGTCGAATGCCCTAAAATTCTACATCTTCAAATTGCCAACTCCCCTCCACTTTTGTTTCCTCTCATTCTTTGCTTTGATTCAGCAACCAACTAAAAAACATGTTCTTTAGCCCACTTGGTTTATTGGCCCAGTTGAAGAACAATTTATTCAGCACAAACTCTTTTAAGTTAACTTTCCTCCTATAATTATACCTCACAAGACCTAAATTAAACAACTGAACTAATTACTTATTACTATAATAATTGCATTGGTAACTCAATTTTTTTCGAACAACCAACAAAATAAAAGCCAGGCTACCCGGGTAACTCAATGACAAAAGGCGATTCCATACGCAAGCCACCACATACAATGTTGGGTAGTGCAAGCATACCATCTCTAGTTGAGAGGATACCCGCTGCCCAAAGGCCCATTGCGTTAAAATCAAGTTGGGATCGGATTCGAACTTGAGATCATTGACCTCAAAGCCAAATCTTCACTTCCTCTCTAATAACTCAATTAATTTATATAATTACTCATTATCATATTAGAACAATTTACTCATTGTTACAACTCACAATTATAAACATTATTTTCCAAATAGTAAGTTTCGTTATGCTTCATTTTTTTTGTATATTATAACCTACAAAATATAAAAACCAATTAACGTAATATATTTTGTACTAATTAATGCATTTATAATATTAATGCATTTATATAATAGTTTATTTGAAAATAAAGATTACATAAACCTATCTATTCCCATTTGGCCCAATCCCGAGTGCAAAATATCCCTATTTACCAAATCAAACGATTTATCAAGTTCAACCCTGAATAACATACCTTCCTTCTTAAGGTGTTTCAACCAAGATATTACTTTATTAACAATCAACGATTATGTCTAGGATGAATCTCCTGGCAATGAACACGGTTTGTACATCATTCACCACTAAAATTATTACCTTAGTAATTCTATTCGCAAGGATTGTGCAGTCACCTTCTCAATACAACCTTTTAGATTTTAGGCAGATAGTTTGCTAGGAAGAGATGGTCATTTACTTTTGGGGATGGATTTATGAAGGATAAACATCCAAAGTGAATAGAAACAATGCAGTTTTGCCACTTTAGCGCTATCGTAGTCTATTGATGTCACACCCTCAAATTAGCACATGCGGAGTTCTACCGCGAGGTGTGCGACTGCCCAGGATCCAGCCACTAATCATGTCAAACTATAGTAATAATATAAAACAAGTCATCATGTCCAACATGAAAAGTGAACTTCAAATTAAACATTTAAAAATAGTATGTGTTCAGCGGAAGCAAATGTACAATTGTTTAAATAATAAAAACCATTTTTGTTCAAAAAGTAAACATAACATTAAGCGTTTCATCAAACAATACGACCCATGACAACTCCTACTCCTCAGACTGCAAGTTCCCATGCAAGATATATCTAACAACCTGCAAGCATGCAGAAAAAGTGTATTAGCGATTAAGCCGGCGAGTTCACAGTTTTGTTTACCATAAAACCAGTAGGTGTTTAGTTTAAAGACATACTGATAATAACTTGATACCGACAGTAACGTCAGTTTTTTTGCCCTTCCCCAATGCCTATCAACATTGAGATCATGTGGTTAAGGTCATTAGTTCACGCCCGTCCAATCCAGGTATGGTGTGAGGTTGTCAAGCCTAATAGCTCTATCAACTAATACCCCGTTTCCCTCCAAGCAACTAGTTCGGTAATAAGATGAGACTTAAGTGACAGAGGTGAGTAGATTATCCAACATCAATTTAAACTATAACGTTTGCCAAAAGTATTCCTCCAAGGAATAGTTGTTTCGTAAATGTATTCCTCTAAAGAATAATAGTTTATTTGTTCCCTCGGAACACATGCTTGTAAAAGAGCAGTGAACTCACCTTTGAATGCTCGGATTAAGGAATGAAAAGAAACACGCGAGGTGGAACCGGTCAATCACGTCCTAACATGATTATGGGTTTAAGAGTTAGTGTGTGTGCTCAAGCGGAAACACGAATCCTACAAGTATCTAGCATGTAGCACATTTTATCATACTATACTAATTATCATGCATGTATCTATCACGACATCGCTTAGCGACAACACAAGTGTCACGAAAGATTTAAAATACTATTTAATAAAAATTCAGCAATATAGTGCATTTTCGGACAGTTTTCGGAGTATTATCCGGAATGGTTCGTGTACAGGAAAATTCCCAATTAATTACAGGACGTGTCAATCGGAGGGTTTGGACTTGTGTTAAAATTTTAGAGTCTAACTCTTTACCAAAAATTAAAAAAAAATCATTTGCTAAGCAGTAATCAGATTCGTCACTTTTTGACTGCAGCTCACGGGAAAATTCATTTAAAAATCCTCGGTTATCCGATTGATGTAATTCCAGTGGGAAATTTTTGGAATCACATGGTAGTACTTACTGTAAAATTTTCTAATCATAACTCAAATCCTACATTGAGTTATGACTCTGTAATGGGCTGCAAATTCTGACGAAAAACCCGCCTGAACCTTTGACACGAAATAAATCATTTAAAATATCAAACGACGTCAAAAAAATACGATCTCAGTTGGCTTTGAAAGGTTTTTCCTGGAAGTTAATTTAGACTCAAGAAAAATTAAATTTTCGTTAAGTTATGACCCGGTTACAGCCGATTAAAGTCGGCTGTAACTGTCGGACAGAACCTGTTTTCGTTACCCGATCCCACAAACGATTAACTAGCGAACCCGTGACACATAAATATCAATCCACATCAGGTTTAAATCACAAATAACACCATGTAGCTACTAGGTTATGACTAACCATCGGTTTGAACCCATAAACGACACCCGCGAGACATACCCGAACCTGTGACTTAATCGAACTTATAGTTGATCCTAACATTAAAAATATATGATTTCTAACATCTTGCACTTTATATAACATTATATAATCTTACACACCATTAATCACAGCCACATACCTGACAATATATAGAAACAAAATCAACCATAACGTAAAATTTACCGAGTTATGAACTAACGGAATCGTTAAGGACTCGAAATCGGCTAGACAAGAAATCTTGGCTGCAACTAGCGTCAATAGGAGGAGAGGGAATACGATCGCAGGAGACTTGTTAGGTTAGGGTTTATGAGGATATTTAGATGCGTTCATGAAAAATATGCCTAATTTACGTATCATAACAAACAAATTGGTGGGGCGGTTAGGGACTACACATGGGCAGTAACTCAAATTAATATGGATTTGGGTGGTTGGGCTGATGGTAACTAAAAAAATAAAAGGGAAATGGGCTGGGAAAGTTGGCCGCAAGTGGGGAGTTTGTTGGCAGGAATTCGAAATGTTGTTATATATTTCTTTTTTTTTTTCTTTTTTTTTATGTTTTCAAACCACTTATAACAATGAATAATTATTTCACTAAAAAGAAAAAAAAATAATTCATTAACTAATATAAGGGTATACTATTCATGCTAAGGTTCGGGCTTCATGATTTTCGAGTTACGCGAGTGGGTTGAATCGACAAATAAGACATTTGCTTTGGTTCAAACGGTTCGAGTCGGTTCAACAAGATGTGGATTTGGTTTCAAATATTCGTTTCCAAACTATGAATTAAATAAGTATAAAATTAATTCATCGAATAAGATAAGTATATAAATTGATTTGTAACTGCGAAATTAATGGTTTTTACCCCGAAGTTACGGGTTGTCACATTATTCCAAGTTGAAAGAAATTCTGTCCCGAAATTTGAAAACAGTTGTTGAATAAGCTAGTGCGGTCGAGTGTTTTCGTGGGTGTCACACCTATCATTTATGACAAATTTAGATATGGCAACAAAAAAGCTTTATGGAGACAAGAAAAATGAAGAAAGCCAACCGATATGTTAGAGCTGGCATAACAGGCCAACGATGATGACCTGGCGTGTTAGATATGAACACAACACAATAACTAATTGTGTAATTATTTTTCCAACACGAACACAAATCTATTTAGAAATAAGTTAATACGACACAACCTATTTAGGAACCTGTTAAGAGTCACTATAAATAACACATATGTAGTGAAACAAAAATTGCCAAAAGTTAATAAAATTCTTAACTAATAAATACATAATCCTTAATAAGTTATAAACATGTTACTCTAAAGGCCACATATTATTTTTTAATACACAATATAAAAAGGTTATTAACAAGTAAGTATGTGTTTAACCTGTGAAGACACGAATTTAGTCATATCGACCTGCTTTAGACACGAAACCTATTAAGCTTAAACACGAAATCTGTTAAATCCATGCCGACTTGCTTTAGACACAAAACCTATTAAGCTTAAACACGAAATCTGTTAACTCCATGCCATTTCGTGTCAGGTTAGTAGATATGTGTCAGAATTTTCTAACCCTAATATATGTATAGTTTAACTGAACTGAATCCAGATTAATTATATCAACCTTTATAATTTTAGTTTATATAACTATAATAATACAACATGTTGAAAAAGTTTGTTACATAACGTATGGTCGTTTATTTTCCTATAAAAATGAAAAAAATTGCTAATATTTTTTATATATCCAATATGTTACAGATTTATTAATTGAAATTAGCTTAAACTACCACGACAATGAAAATAATCTCGTTTATATGTTGATGATATTGCCACAGTAATTCCGATGATCCACTTTGTGACATGTCTATTGATGATCCGTCCGTAATGTCTTTATCCATAAAATTCTTATCATTTATTGTATTAGTTATAAATCATAGAAATAAACATCACTTAGCACGTCATTGTTAATTATTCATAAAATAAAAAATATATAAAAGGAGTCAATATGGAGTCTTCTTATTTAGGAACAACATTACGATTCTATCTCTAGACTTTTGAAATATGGAGTCTTCTTGTTTGATTGATTTTTACAAATGAAGTTTAGTTTTTTTCTTCTTTTTATCTCTGATCAATGATATATTGATTTAATTTTTACAAGTAAAGTTTAGTTTTTTTCTTCTTTTTATCTCTGATCAATGACATATGTCAACTGAATACGAATATTAAGTCAACACATTGTAGATCCCTGATCCTATTCTACAAAATGTAATAATTATTAATATTAATTGATGTAATAAGGTAAGGAGTGTAAAGAAGACAGAAAGATGCCCATGCTAGTTACAAAATATGTTACTTCACAGTAAACGTCAGAGGATGTTTTTTGTTTGTGGAAATTAATGATGAAAAACACAACTAGCTTTTAGATTTTTCACCAATCATGAAAAATAACGTATGTAGCACCATGACACCACCGTCACCAGATACATATATACATCCCTATGGCAATGACAGACTACCATCACTCAGACCACTACTTTTTAGTCATTCGGTATTTCCCAAGAACTGTGTGCTGTTTCATTACTATTAGCAAACATGACCTAACATTAGCAAATGCAAACCATTTTAGGAAAAGAGGCACAAGTACTCTTTATTCAAATCCAACTTGAAAATTTTGAATATTTCAAACCAAATTGAATTAGAGTTATACTATGCATTGTGGGCCGTGAGCGTGGGGTACTAGCCACGCAGCTACCACGTGGTGGCTCGCAAATACCACAAACGGTCAAGCTTTAGCGGGGGCGCGATTGGAGGCGCGCTTCAGCCTCAGCGGAGGCGTGAGGGTGGTGGCTACTATTAGGCAAAAATGAGGGTGTTTTGGGGTGCTATTGGTGAAGTTACCACAACAGACCTAAGTGAGGGGGCGCGAGTGAGCAAGGTAGAGAGTAGTCGTCTAATCAGCGCCATGTATAGCAATATTAGAGGATAAATCATGGTACTCACCTAGATCACAACGGATAGTCTTAGAAGAGGGTTTGAGTACCTTGGGGAGTGGGAAGAGTAGATGAAAAGAAGTGTGATCATCAAGTTAACATTTTGTTAGCGATAGACTTTTTATCTTTTTAGGTAAAATGGAAAAAGAAAAAAAGTTTGTTAGCGACAGATTTTTTATCTTTTTAGGTTAAATGAAAAAAGAAAAAAAAGTTAAAAATGCAATACATGGGACCACGAGACTCAAACCCTCATCCAAACCAACGTAAGAATGTATTCACAGCTTTATAACCATAGGCTAAAAATATTACATTCAAATACATCTAATATTTGTCAATGTCATCATCATCATACTTAATAAATCCCACCAAAGCAAAGTTAATGTTGGTTTTAAGAGAGTAAGATGTAAACAATCTTACCTCTACCACACAGGAATAAAGAGACTGCTCCCGATGAGAACTCCCGGCTCAATAATATTTGCAATATTCATAAGTAATGAAAAACTTGCATAGGGAATGACAACAAGTATTTAAGGAGAACACTGAAACATATCTGTGGTAGATTTGAGCAAAAGGTACCCTGGTCAGGACAAGAATTTCTATTTTTAGTAAGTAGTCACCAAATACATGGAACTACATATCTCAACCCCTTCAATTCATCAATTTAAAACACCATTATATTTGCTCACCCTCCTCTCTCTTTTTACACATTTTCTCACTATTTTGTACTTCTTAGAGAGCTAAAATGGAGGAAAATGGAAGTTTGAGTAAAAGTAACAAAATGAAAGACTACAAGAATGTGTTGAAATCAACAAATAAAGCCATCATAAGTTACAGGAAATCAACAGTAGAAAGTGGAAGAGAAGATAACAATGGTGAAGAAAGTTTTGGTGAGTTTTCATGGCCTCCAAAGTCTTACAATTGTAGTTTCTGTAAGAGAGAGTTTAGATCTGCTCAAGCACTTGGTGGTCACATGAATGTTCATAGGAGGGAAAAAGCAAAGCTTAGACAAGTAAACCCTCAAAGATATCTCTCTTTTCTTCATCCTCAAACTCAACTTCTTGACCAAAAGTTCCAAAACCCTAACCCTAATGTCATAACATGTTTATCTTCAAATACTTCATCATTTCCAAAAATGCCCCCACCCGTACCATATTCATGTTGTCTTCCACTCTTTGATCCTGCTTGCCATGTTGTGTGTCGTTCAAATGGTGCAAAATCCGAAACTCGAACTCGAAAACCCGATTTTATGGTAGATTGTTCTAATGAAAAGGAGGGTGTGATTGTCAAGGATCCCAAGTTTGATGGTTTGGATTTGGAACTTCGACTTGGGTGTTCTTAGGTTATGTTGAACAACTTTAAATCTTCAAAGTTTAATATGATCTTGTTTAAATTTAGAGTATGCTCACTTTATAATTAGTAGTTTCTTGATTGATTAATTGTTAAGTTATTTTGGAGTTCCCAACACAACATGTGGTTTTTTCTTACTTACGTTTGGAGTTATGATTGTGATCATGATAACGTCTAATTATTAAGCTTAATATTCAAGTTGTAAGCATTCTCACTGTTTTGTATGTTGTTGGCGTAAATGTTCAGAAAGAAAATATATGCCTAATATATAATTTGATTAAAAACATGAATGGTATAAATTTTTGGGATCCAATTTAACCCATATTTTGTATTGATTGATAATTAATAGAGAATATTTTGTATTTAGTCAAACAATATTTTTATTTTAGTAGGTTTTTGTTGTGTTTTGATTTCATGATATGCCCTCTATGTTTTTTATAATTTTAATATGCATATTTATATATTTATGGATTTGAAGACGTTTCATCTTGAAAACAGTTTCTCTCTATGACCCCATCAATAACTTTATTAGTCCTTTCGTAATCGAGCATTTTTTTGCACCATAACTCACCGTGCCCCATAGCGCCCGGACACACCGTCCCCGTGGCCTATGACTTCGAATTATTCTTGCTCGTGATGGACAAAATGGCTGGAACACATTTGCCTCTCTCATATACACATATATATACATACATATATAAACCCACATTTATATAACCTCCCACTACAGGCACAACTTATATAACCCCACATAACCCACTTTCTTACATATTTAGGCTATAACCCCCCATAATCTTCCATGGGGCTTATGACTACATATATAACCTTATACGTGAGAACTTAATGGGTGGTGGTGATTGTTGTTGGTAATCAAATAGCCAAAAGGATAATTACATCATATTCCAAACAATCAAGTAAGAGATCTCCCGAAGAAAAGCATAACTTTGCTGCAATTTACCTTTTTAAACCATTTAACACAAAATCCATAGATCGACCACATGCTCACACATTGTCGTGGAGTTATATACGGTTTAAAACTTTATCTAGGACAAACAAAACGATAAGTTTAATTATTTATCTATTAAAAATTGGCACATGTTTGTCATGACATATGTTTTGGTCATTAAGATTTTTTTAGCTGTTGTACCTAGCTTGTATAAAGAATGATATTTTATTGATTTCACTATCATAAAGATATAACTAACTAAATTTTGTATCAAGTCAATTAAGTACTTACATTGTGTAAATAAGTTCATTCATATATTTTCAACAATAATTTTTACATCTAAATTTCATCTAATTAAATTGCACTTGTAAGGAATTGAATCTACACCACTTTTATAGGATACAAAAATTATACCGAAAAAAAAAACTAAGTTATGGGTAAATCAAGTTTGTATGTTTATAGTAACAATAAATGCATATAAACGTAAATTAAATACTTTTCGTCACCAAAATAATGAAAACCCATTACTTCTTACCACCTTTAGGTGGAGATGAAAACTAGAAAGAAAATGACATTATGATTGACTAGGAAAGTTTTGGTAAATGACGAAATTTAATACTGATATTGAAGTATTGAATTGTAACAAATATTATATACCAATATATTAAAATGTCCTTATAGGCTCGCAATTATATGAATGTTGATACGGTATATTAGGATGATTAAATAAGAACGTGTGTTAAGCTCAAAAACTTTTTCTATTAAATTTTATTCATAATTGATCACTTTAGGAATGTGTTAATAAGAACAATCTCAAATTCAAGAACAACTCAAAAGAACACGTTAAATGAAACATCAAGTATTTTAAGGGATATTATTTTACCATGATACGACAACCGAACCAGTAGATCCTACAAGTAGCAAAGCTATTGTTAGGGTCCGGAGAAGGTGAGATGTAGACAAACCTTACCTCTATCCTAGGGATAGAGAGGCTGCTTTCAGAGAGACCATCAGCTCAAATCATACGGACATATATATAATGCATGAGTATATATGTATGTATGTATGTGTGCATGCATATAGAAAACGACCGCTAATAACAGTTGGTGAAAGAATACATGGTTAAAAATAGACAAATATAACAACAAAAACAACCTATAAGTATATATATAAGAAACAATCACATGTGAATTCTTCCTAACGAGCAAACAAAATGTAGGTCCCTATATGCCACAACTAAAACGCCTTTATACCCTCCCCTAACAGTCATTAACTCTAATCCTATGTCTCTACGAAATTCTATCATTGACCATATTCTCGGAGATGTGCAACCCTAGTAAATTCTGCTAATCCGCTCGAAGATGTAGATTATTTTACCAGGATAACAAGTATAAATAGATGTAGATTAAAGACAAAAACTTTATAACAATATCATAGCTATTTTGTCTTAAAGTTAAAAACTTACTCTTGAACTAGGTACATTGTAGCATCCAATAACTAATGATATATTTTATTTTATGCATGTGCTTCCTTTTTTTGTGTATCTGTTAATTATAGCTTCGTAAAGAGCTTCAACATGAACCCAACTCGTATATATTCAAGTTTGGATTCGTGCTTGACTCTTAAACTTGCTAAATCTACTCATAAACCTATAACTTTTGTTCACTACACCTTAATCTTACAACTAAGAAAATGATACTTTTCTTTTGTAATTCGTTAATAATTCAAATTTGCGTAATAAAAAAATGACACTTTTCAATATACATTGTTACCACTAGTCAAATGGAGCTTTGGTTGTCAAAATAAAAGTGATGACATATATCAATCCTATTACAAAAGTGAATGACTTTGAATGATTTGCAAACTGAACACATAATATCTTGCATGTTCCCAACAATGTCTGGGTTGGTGGCTGGGTGTAAGGTGATGATGAGCTTTAATTACCTTAAACAGTTTCGGGATGCATTTTGGTTCAGAGTCCTTCAACTCACATTCTTTCCTTTCATGGAAAACTTGAACACTTAACCATTTGGGTGTTTTTGACTCATCAATTGTCTTCTGAAAAAGCCCTTATCTCTAATCATTATTTTTATTTTTAACCACACCAATCTACCCTTTATCTTTTTTTGAACTGCATTTACCCTTTATCTATCTTTTTGATCACATCGCTTTAACCATTGTATTTTACTCTATATCCTTATTTATAATCAAAGAAATATTTTTAATTGTTTAAGAATATGATTTCTTTAACCAGATGATTTATATAGAAAAATTAAATGATATTCTTCATCATCTAATTTTTATTCCTCTCATATTCTTCATCCTCATCACCTAATTTTTATTTCTTATCAGCAGTCATTTTCCGGTTTTTTTCGTTTTTTTTAAGTTATAGCACTTTCCAAGATGATCAATAAAAATAATGAAATCAAGGTGATTTTAAAAACCAAGGTGACTATTCAATAATAGTATTTGAATTTATAAATGCTAATTTAAGATATATAATTTAATCAAACACGCTTCGATAATTTGATATGTTTTGTTTGTTGTAACGAATTTAGAGATGCATAAAAAGGACTACAACCAAGCTTGTTCTCCACTAACTGGTCTCACGGTTAATATGAGAAAGATAAACCAAGCTTGTATTTCGGGGTAAAGTGGGTGGCGCTAGGGTTTGATTCCCAAGACTTTCACCAATAGATTCTCACATTCTTCTCATTGGAGCGCTATTATGGGACTGTTTGTTCATGTTTTTAACATATTTTGTATTTGTTCATTGAACTATCAAATAAGTTGCATCAGAGTTCATTGTTATTATGTTAAAACACAAAATGAGAAGAGAAAATATTTTGTATTTATATATACAACTAAAAAGTTTGCAAATATTTAATTTAAACATAGAACAAAATTACAAGTGTTGTCACTCAGAACTTGAATTAAATTATTACAAAGTAGTCACAACTAATACCAATGAAGTACATAATAATCATCTTACAAATGACACAATAATGTGTTTTATTGATTTTTGGACCAAAACTAATATTCAATATGCAACAAGAAGTTTTCCAAAAGACAAAATAAAAACAGAAAATATAAGTGAGTAGCAACATACATTGGTTGCAATCCTTCCTTTGTCCTTCCTCAACATCATACCTTCGAGCACCGGATAACCCATCAAAGCGATATAAAGCATCAAGAAAGTTTGTACAGATATCGCCTCAACGTACTCTCCACGGAACACTATTTGAACGATCCCAACTACGAATGCTAGAAGATTGAGGGTGACCAAAGAACAAAGGGGAACAAGAAAGATACTTGAAGTTTGGAAATTGTATATGCCCATTTGGTGTAGTTTGACTTCATCTTCATTGACCACTTTATTTGTTGGTAGGAAATTTGCTTCTTTCAACCCAAGTTTTTCCATAATTGCATGAGTGCTTCCATAAAGATGAGATGTGATTCCCTTTATCATCCAAACCCTTTGTTCATATTTCCATGTTTGGAGTGAAGCTCCTGTAGAGTGGATCTCTCTTATGTGTTGTAAATTTGATAATACAAACACATATAGAAACACTAGGAAAAAAGGGTCTGTAACCTGCATGCATAATTAACAAATTATCATATAATTAATATTATCAAAATCCATGCATATTTTTTTTGTAATATGAGTTACAAAGATGCTTTAAAATTACTAGTTCACTACTTGAAAAGAGCAAATTTTTCTTCAGAAATTTCCGACAAAAAAAAACTTGTCGAAAACTTTTGACCATTTTTCGATGAAATATTCATTTTTATTAAATAAAAAGTCATTGGAAATGGCTGTTTTTAACGAAAATTTTGGTCAGAAATGCGAGAGTTTTTAGTAGCGGGTTCAGGTTGATCACTCATTCCAAACCTTGGGATAAATAGTGATGTGACTGATCAAGGAGAGAAATGGAATAGTTGCTAGAATCCACAAAGATACGAAAACAGTAGCAAAGAAAGCCATCCATGCATAACAAAAACTCTGAAGAATAGGCATTCTTGATGGTCCATAAATAATGGGAGAGAATCGTGATAGAGCAACTCCATCAAGCCGGCGCTCCATCTTGTGCCTTGAATCAAAAGATCGTTTAAATTTGTAGTGCAAGATCCCAAAAAGGCTGGTCGTGATGGCATATGATTAACTGAGATCCAATGTTTACAGTGCATATGCATGCTTGTGTAAAAGTCTTCAGTCACGGAGAAGTATCTAAAACCAACCTACAACATTTCACGAAAGAGTATGATGATTATTAAGGTTGTAAACGAAATGAACGAGCGAACCAACAAGATTACTTGGATGAACTGTTTGTTTGTATTCATTTGTTTGGTTTTAAACGAATAAATGAACCAGCACAATGCTTGAACATACTTTTTTCATGTTCATTCATTTGGTAGGTAAACGACATGCTGTGTCCTTGAGAATTCAAGGGCCCGTGAGACTCGGAAAAAATGGGCCCCTAAATCTATAGGTTTAAATGAATAATGGGCCCATAAGTTCATGGATTTCAATTGAGTTACATAGGGTTAAATAAGTTAATTAAAAAATGGATTTGAATGGGCCGAAACTAAACAGGTTATTGGGTATTTAGTTAGTTTTCTAAAAAAGCTTATTGGGTTTAAAATCATATTGGTTGTAAATATTGCTAGGTTTTAACTATTATAGGTTTTAACTAAAGCGGGCCTTGGGTGGTTGCGCCCACTTTACCCAACCCATGGGCCAACCTATAAACAAAGACACTAACATTTGCTATTTTTCATAAACGAACATTTGGAATAAAAGACTTGCCTCCTTGCCCCAATTTGTGTCATTCTCGTACTCACAAGATGCCAAGTGCTTTATTTCTTGCAACGTTTTATCAAACAAGTCTTTCTCACAATCTAATACTTTTGCATTGTATTTCTTATAAAGCGATCGAATGAACTCGTTGGAAGAACCAAAACATTGTTTTACTTCCTTTAAGTTCATATCTACAAGATCAGAGAAAAGGAACTTATGACAAATCTAGCGACTAATGTCGTCTTCATTTTTCATCATTATCGCAATTCACACATCTAGTTATTACAAACCTTGTTGCATTAAGGGTAGCTCATATAGCGCTTCTCTCTTAAGGTAATAACCAGTTCCAGACAAACACGGTCCCTTGATCCCGTCCATACCGAGCCATAACGTCTAGTTTAATTGCCAAGAAGTCGGTTGGTTATTAAAAAAAGTTCTATAGGAAATAAGAAGTCAAAATGCTACAAACAAAAACAAACGTATCCAGTAAAAATCCAACCAATTGGTAGGGTCCCGCAATTGCTTATGAAACATATTTAATTTTATCTGATTATTGCCTTTTTAAACAGCATTAAGCATTTTGACAGTGTTTCCAATGGCGGAACTTCTCATGGGCCACCCCCCCCCCCCCCCCACCTTACTGTTTTTCGTTTCATAGTGTTAATTTTACTGATTTTTTTAGTGTAAAATATTAGATTTTGAGAGTCCATCCCTGATTTTTTCGTTCAAGATCTGCTAATAAGTATGTGGACTGGTTTGCATATTTTCAAGTCAAATAAGATAAAATATAATAGGTTTTCATAAGCAATCGATCTAAAACAGGTCCTGCGCTAGTTAAGATAATAACTTGTTTACCTTAAAGGTACATCTCAACTGACTCTCGTAGATATCATGTTTACTGATGTTATGAAACCCTTGTGGGAATTGGACAAAAGCCAAAGATGAAGATAAGTTGGGGTCTAGATGAAAACACATAGCTTCACGCGCTGAGTTTTTGTTATTGCAATACATATCACAATCCAAGCCTAGTATATATGGTGCATTGCTTATCAAACTCGACACCCTGAGCTGCAAATATATGTTCGGTTGGTTAGTTTATGTTTAAGATGTGTTGCATGTCTATATATACATATATGTGAAGAGATAGAGAGGAATATATACAAGGGCATTGAGGGCTCCAGCCTTAAAATGATGAGGATGAGAAGGTCTTTTTTCTCGAGAAACATAGACAAGAAGAGGCATCTTTCCCTGGTCATGCATGCTTTCATCAACCATCACCTGTAAAGCAATATTAGAGAGTAATATCATAAAAATCAATATGTTTTCTCAATTTATATGAAAATATCTTTCATATCAAATTTGATATAATAAAGTATATAAACTTTAAAATGTCACCCCAATTTTGGTTAAATTAAAATTCTTGAACTAGTTTTGTATGGATGTTTGAAATCAACAATAAACATGATTTACTAGCACCAATTCAGAAGCAAACCTAGTAAATCTAGAAAAAACCCCTTTGTGATAATCGAACACAGGACCTAATGGTCTCAAAGCTTTATCACACACCCAATATGCCACTAGGTTGTAAGGCTAGTGGGTGTGGAGGAGAGTAGTCCTTGAGGATGATCCGTCACATAGGTGTCCACATTATCGGGTGTGAGGATGAGCCTAAAGGGACGTGCCAAGGGTGTAGGGATGAGTCCCTTTATATATACATATGTATGTATATATATGTGTGTGTATGATAAAAAGAAAGAGCCCCGTCAAGGAAGGCATGGGGAGGACGGGGGCGACACAACAAGCCGGGTGTGGGCGGTGTGGATGGGGCTCTATGTAACTCGTCAGTCCTGAGCCTACCCACACCACTTAGCCTAATGCTATGGCCCTTGAGTTTATGGAATTAAATGAATTGCTAGAATGGTGCCCCCACTACCCTAAAAAAATGTCTCATCATAAAAGAGAAAGGACTATGTTCTTTCGACTAGTTAATGGAAATAATGAAAAGAAGTTGATGTAGTACCTCAACGATGGCAGAATGGTCTTTGTTTGCTATATAACTTTCACTTTCCGACATCATGGTCACTTTCTGAGCAAATAATTTGTATTCTTCCTACACCATACATGCATCAACATAAATAAGTTTCTGTCTTTTTCATTGAAAGTTTCACATCAAGACATAACAAACGAAAAAAAAGTAAAGATAATAACTCAATAAGTATTAAGCGTATATCATTTATCACCAAAAATTGTTACGAAACAAAATAAGCCAATCAGGGCCGCAGGATTGTAGGGGCGAGGAGGGGATTTTTCGCTCAGTAGTGTTATATATGTAGTTTTCGTATATAATTTTTTGGGTATATACGTTTTCGCTCCCCCCCCCCCCCCCCCCGAATTTTTTCGCTCAGTAGTGTTATATATGTAGTTTTCGTATAGAAATTTTTGGGTATATACGTTTTCGCCTCCCCCCCCCCCCCGAATTTTTCGCTCAGTAATGTTATATATGTAGTTTTCGTATAGAATTTTTTGGGTATATACGTTTTCGCCCCCCCCCCCCCTCCCCCCTCCCCGGTTTTCGACGGCAAGCTTCGCCACTGAAGCCAATCATATATAGCCGGATGATTAAGACGTTTGATCCACAAATGCGATGTTACTACTACGAAACGAGCCTAAACTTTATCAAAGTAGAAAAATCAAATTTATCTATCTATGTATCAATAGACAATTCTTCCTTCCCTCATCAACTAGTTCAACTAAATTTAATCTTGCTTAGAAGTTAGAATAGACTTATTAGTATTGTATTCTATTTTGTAATATTAGAGTACACGTTTATTTTTTCTTACTTACTAGTGGAACAAAAATGAAATGGGTATAAAGTATTTAATGCCATTATTTCATAATACGAAATCAATAATGCATAAGGTGTGAGGAAGACTTTCGAAAGCAAAATATTTGTCTTTTCTCCAAAAATTAATAAGAAAAAACAAAAACTTTGACGCTCATTGCTTATACTAATGGCGTACCGAAATTTGTTTTTGGGACCGAAGACTAATTTAATTTACTGTCGGCATCATCATGGAGTATGAATAGTAAAACTTTTTTTAAAGATGTGAATTATTCGTGAATGTCGAGAGTTCTAGCATACGTTATCTTAATCGGGTCCACGTTAGAGAGCCTCCTCGCACGATAGATCCCCAATTTAAACCCCTCAATGAGAAATCCCTATCACCTATACTCGAACTTGAGGACTAGAGAGGAAAACTCACCCGGACACAGCATAGGTAAAACTAATTTAATTTACATAATAATTTTTGACAATGAGTCGCATTGAAAGTAAAATGTTTTTGACAACGGGGTTGCATTAAAAGTAAAATGTTTTCTTTTGTATCCGAAGTTATACGAGTGATGGAATGCATGTGTTAGAGGAACCAAACCGATACCGCGTAATCGTAAAAGCATCTACATTAACAAACATTTACATATAGACCTACAATCATAGTCTTTAGATATTATTTGTCACCTAACTTCAAAAGCAATTAAAGTTATGTTGGTTGTAAAGTGTTAACTATTATATTTGTCCGTTTAGTTTAAGAATGAGACAAACCTTAATCCTATGTTTATCAGCTCCAAACTGACCACTATCCACCATAACTTCATCATCAACCTCCTCACCATAAAAATAAGCTTCTGGACAAATAGTCTTCACACCATACTTCTTACAAAACGGCACCCACAACTTAGCAAACTTCAAACCTTCACGCATGGCTTCCAAAGTGACCGAACAACCACCATCATCCGAAAGATAAACCGAAAGCTTCTCAACCGAATAGTTCAAAGCCAAGGCGGATATGACCGTGTTCATAACCCCGAGTGGCGGTTCTGCCCTTGGATCAGCTGTGCATATGAAGACATCTATGTTTGGAAGTTGTTCGTCTTCGGGTAACCGCTCTGGGAAGACGGTTCGGGTGACCGGTCGCCAGTAGAAAGATTGGTTGAGGAGCCATAAGAAGGAGAGTATGAGTTCTGAGATGAAGATCAAGAGATGAGGGATGAGTGGTTGGTTTTTGGAGTGGAATAGAGTGAGGATAGTGGAGATTCTGAAGAAGATGAGGATGAGTATTGCTATGGAGTGGAAGAGTATGTATAGTCTGTTGATGATTAAGGTTGTTTTTTTGAGGTGACAAAGATTGAGGGGGTGAGAGGTAGAGTTCATTTGGAGAGTTATGGTTATCTAACCGCTCTCTATGTATCTATATGGACTCTTGTAGCAATATATAAGGAGTCTATCTCGTAGCAAGTGCGTATATACATCACTCACAGGTTATACGGTCTGTATAAATTTGTACAACACGTATATCGTTGACAGGTTATACGATCTGTATAACTTTGTACAACACGTATATCTTTGACAGGTTATAGAGTCTATAACTTTATACAACCCGTACGTGTGATACGTAAAAAACGAGTCATTTAAGTGGTATGTAATAGTTATACATTTATACGGCCAATATAACTTTTTACGGCATCTATATTTGTACGAAGCTGGGTTATATTGCCTGTATAACAATTTGTACAACACGTATATCATTGACAGGTTAACGATTTGTATAACTTTGTACAACATGTATGATATGTGGAAGGCGAGTCATTTAGGTGGAATGTAATAGTTATACATTTATACGACTATTATAACTTTTTACAACATGTATATTTGTACGAAGCTGAGTGATGTGATTATTGTGTGTTTATGAGTTTATGGTTCACACTTAAGCTAAACAACCTAACCTACTAGACGACCGAAAAAGACTTTGTGGCGGCAAATTATATTTTTTCCTCTATCTGATAACACCAACGACAATGATGTCTTGACTCAAGGACAAAATAACTAGCGTCTTATATGTTCGACTTATGTGGACATATAATATTACAAAAAAAAAGAGCAGACATGCACTGTATCTTATTTTTTACTAAAAAAATTTAATCATAAGATCTTGATCAAGATATGCTACATGATTCATATTGTTTATTTGGTTAAAAAATAACATATTTATACATTTATACGACTATTATAGTTATACATTTATACGACTATTATAACTTTTTACAACATGTATATTTGTACGAAGCTGAGTGATGTGATTATTGTGTGTTTATGAGTTTATGGTTCACCCTTAAGCTAAACAACCTAACCTTCTAGACGACCGAAAAAGACTTTGTGGTGGCAAATTATATTTTCTCCTTTATCTGGTAACACCAACGACAATGATGTCTTGACTCAAGGACAAAATAACTAGCGTCTTATATGTTCGACTTATGTGGACATATAATATTACAAAAAAAAAGAGTAGACATTCACTGTATCTTATTTTTTACTTAAAAAAATTTAATCATAAGATTTTGATCAAGATATGCTACATGATTCATATTGTTTATTTGGTTAAAAAATAACATATTTATACATTTATACGACTATTATAGTTATACATTTATACGACTATTATAACTTTTTACAACATGTATATTTGTACGAAGCTGAGTGATGTGATTATTGTGTGTTTATGAGTTTATGGTTCACCCTTAAGCTAAACAACCTAACCTTCTAGACGACCGAAAAAGACTGTGGTGGCAAATTATATTTTTTCCTCTATCTGATAACACCAACGACAATGATGTCTTGACTCAAGGACAAAACAACTAGCGTCTTATATGTTCGACTTATGTGGACATATAATATTACAAAAAAAAAGAGCAGACATGCACTGTATCTTATTTTTTACTTAAAAAAATTTAATCATAAGATTTTGATCAAGATATGCTACATGATTCATATTGTTTATTTGGTTAAAAAATAACATATTTATACATTTATACGACTATTATAGTTATACATTTATACGACTATTATAACTTTTTACAACATGTATATTTGTACGAAGCTGATTGTGTGTTTATGAGTTTATGGTTCACCCTTAAGCTAAACAACCTAACCTTCTAGACGACCGAAATAGACTGTGGTGGCAAATTATATTTTTTCCTCTATCTGATAACACCAACGACAATGATGTCTTGACTCAAGGACAAAATAACTAGCGTCTTATATGTTCGACTTATGTGGACATATAATATTACAAAAAAAAGAGCAGACATGCACTGTATCTTATTTTTTACATAAAAAAATGTAATCATAAGATTTTGATCAAGATATGCTACATGATTCATATTGTTTATTTGGTTAAAAAAAATAACATATTTATACATTTATACGACTATTATAGTTATACATTTATACGACTATTATAACTTTTTACAACATGTATATTTGTACGAAGCTGAGTGATGTGATTATTGTGTGTTTATGAGTTTATGGTTCACCCTTAAGCTAAACAACCTAACCTTCTAGACGACCGAAAAAGACTATGGTGGCAAATTATATTTTTTCCTCTATCTGATAACACCAACGACAATGATGTCTTGACTCAAGGACAAAATAACTAGCGTCTTATATGTTCGACTTATGTGGACATACAATATTACAAAAAAAAAAGAGCAGACATGCACTGTATCTTATTTTTTACTTAAAAAAATTTAATCATAAGATTTTGATCAAGATATGCTACATGATTCATATTGTTTATTTGGTTAAAAAATAACATATTTATACATTTATACGACTATTATAGTTATACATTTATACGACTATTATAACTTTTTACAACATGTATATTTGTACGAAGCTGAGTGATGTGATTATTGTGTGTTTATGAGTTTATGGTTCACCCTTAAGCTAAACAACCTAACCTTCTAGACGACCGAAAAAGACTGTGGTGGCAAATTATATTTTTTCCTCTATCTGATAACACCAACGACAATGATGTCTTGACTCAAGGACAAAATAACTAGCGTCTTATATGTTTGACTTATGTGGACATATAATATTACAAAAAAAAGAGCAGACATGCACTGTATCTCCCAAGCTTTAGAAAAAAGAAAAGAAAATTGTGGTCTCGTATCCAAGTTGCATCAATCAAGTCAGGGAAAGATTTTGAACAAATAGAATATTCCTAACCGGAAGGCCGAGGCAGAGCCAGCAATTCTCTAAAAGCAAGGACGATTAGCTACGTTCCAATGAAGCACATTCCAACAATTACCTAGCCCGGTAGGTGGAGGAAAAAGGCGGAGAACATTCTTTAATCAAAGGCGCCAATACCCATATCAGGATTAGACCCATTTCGATCGAGCGGCAACCGCTGCTGAGGAACTCGCCTGAGGGAAAGGGACTGCGACCTTCAACTCCCAAGATATATCATATAATATAGCATGTTGCCCTGAAGAAGGATTGGAGTTATTTTCCTTCGCTCCATAAACGCAAGAATCGCGAGACGGCAGACATCGGCCGATGAGGCTAGTAGGGCCCTAGTCCTGTAACCGGGCGAACAACCACTCAATTTCTTGTGAAATGGAGGAGCGGAAGGGGCAAAGTCAACGACTGAGGCCAGAAGGTATGTGAAAGTAGAAGCCAGGGACAGAGAGAGCGGAGGAGAGGACTGATTGAATGAATGTCATTTCACGCTGATAGGAATGGCCTGCTGGCCGGGCGAATCTAAGTTCTCTTCCGGTCAACTGTAGTTCCAATCAGCGGATAAATATAGTATACCACCTTACTTCTTTCGTCTATGAGGAAGAAATCAAATTGAAGAACCCGCGGATATGTGCAAAACTTAAATTCTTGTTAGCCGCACTGGTAAAGACAAGATATACTTTGACCAGACGTGCTCGGAATCTTTTTGTTGATTCGGGGGAAGTTCTCGTTCCTTCACCTCTACAATTCGGTAAAGCGGCTTCGCCTCCTCGCTTTCCCTTTTTTTAATAAAAAGAAGGTAAGCTTCATAGCTCCAATCTAGTAAAGGGGCTTTGATGGATGCCCTTTGTATAGGTTGGGTTGCTGGATACGGGATCCTCGTAGTAGGCTGGACCAATTGGGGAGGGAACGATGACCTTAGACGTATGGTCTCCACTATCAACGCTCAAGTGATAGTGGAACGAAACGTAGAAGCTGCCTTGGTGGATGATGGATTTCATCCCCAGGCCATACTCAACGAGTACCGGGACATCCGGGGCTCCCTGCATTCTCCACAAGGGCATCTTTTGAGTGTGCGTACGTATGAATCGTACGTCACTCAAATTGCTATTCAAAGCATCTGGTTTGGGATCTCCCAGCATCCTCCTATCCCTATTCCCAAGCAATGTGAATTTCCTCTCGCTTTGCTCCGTTCCGCGAAATCTATTTCAGTAGAGCGTATGATGTCGATGGCCCGAGGTAGAGCACTCAATGGGCTAGGGTGGCCCCATTTCGCCTTACCAACCCCAAGGAAACTCCGAATACAGGCCTAGATCGTTTGTACAGACAGACTTTTTGGGTGCTAAGATCCAAAGTCGAGAGGGAAACAGCCCAGATCGTACGCTAAGGTCCCTAAGCAATCACTTAGTGGAAAAGGAAGTGATCGAGCGATGACAACCAGGAGGTGGCTCTGCCCCTAGCCCTTTCTTAGCTTCGTAGCCCCATTCTTCCATCATCTTCCACTTGAGGTTCCTTTGGAGATTCCTCCTATCCTAGGGGTGAGCTTTCTTGGCTTCACTCTAGAGTCCAGGGGGACGTCGAAGACGGATACGTATGTTATTTTTTACATAAAAAAATGTAATCATAAGATTTTGATCAAGATATGCTACATGATTTATATTGTTTATTTGGTTAAAAAAATAACATATTTAGATATCCTACATGATTCATATTGATTAGTTAGTTAAAAAACATATTTAATTTTCTTATACCTTGTATTTTCCTTTTTCTTCTATTTCTTACTAAGGTATAGATTTTTATATTTTTTTAGTTTTGAATTTATTTATGATATTCAGGGGCGGACCCACCCCAAGTCGTGGGTGGGCAGACGCATCCCTCGAAAAAAAATATTCAGTGTTATTTTACACCGGAAATCCTTATCGCCCCCCTTGAAAATTTTCACCCACACCCTTTGAAAATATTGTCCCCATGACGAAGAAGATATGAAGCTAAAGAAAAGAAATGGGTCATCGGAATTTTTATAGATTTTTCGACCATCGGAGAAGATAAAGAAAAGGGGAGAAGATGATATTATAAACAATATTTTATTCATTATGCATCGGTTAAACAAAAGCGGCTTGTATTGGTTAAATGTATTGGTTAAAGTACAGTGCAAACTTATTTCTTCATTAATATTAACCATTTAGCAAACCATGTAAAATATTTCAAAGAAAAAAATACACCTATACAAGTATTTTAATAAATGATTACTTCAAAGAAAAAAAAAAGTTAAATGCTTGGTTGGTCCCTGTGGTTTGCAAATCTTGCAGACTTGGTCCCAATGGTTCACTAATTACACACTTGGTCCCAGTAGTTTCAAATTTTGCACTCGGGTGGTCCTTACCACTAACCTTTGTTAGATTTCTCAGTTAAGTATATGCAAAATTACTATATTACCCTTGAAATAATAAACTATAAGTCATCTGTAATCAGACTCCATATAGACTATAAGTCACCTGTAATCCCCTTAAAGCTTTTTGACAACCAAATAGCAGTTTCTCTTGGAGACACTTTCTCTGGCCCGAACGGTTTCAACAAAACCGCTAATTCTTCGATCCTCTCTTGCTGCATCAGCTGTGCACTAAACTCCATCAGCCCTTCTAAAGCCTCTGCCCGTTGCTGGTATGATGACATGTCAAACCTACGGTACGGGTGGCTTGAAGTGACCTCAGCGGGTTCAGTGTGGGTTTGATCAATGAGCTTGACTGTGGTGCGAAGGTCCAGTGGTAGAGAAAGATAGAGAAAGAGAACAGAGGAGATAGAGAGATGACCGATTCCGTTTCATTTCAAGGTTGCAAGTTACTAAATCGGTTAGATTGGTGGGTGTTAAGGTGGGTTTGTGGCGGTAAGGAGATTGATGGCTTCCGACAAAGTTCCGATCGGTGAATTCCGGTCAAGACTCGAGTAGATTTAGATGACTCAAAACATATTTGCGAGTTGAGGTGATGACGTTTTTTCCGGCGGGTTGAGGTGGAAGTGCTTAACTTTTGATGGTAAATGGTGGTTTAATGATGAACAAGAATCTAAAGAACCTAAATTGAAGAATCCAATGTTTCTGCAGTTCTGCTAATTGTCGATGATGAAGAAACTGAAGAGTGTCGATTGGATGCAAACATGAATCCGAATGTAGATGATGAAGAGATCGAATATACACGAAGTTCAGAACTGGGAACTGAACCGATTAGGAGTGCACCGGCTTGCTCACCTCCACGCCGAAAAAATCGAATATAAATGAAGAACAGTGGTTTGTTTTGTTTTTCGGCGACGGGGTTAGTTGGTAGCGTTTTCCGGCTGGGTGAGGTGGTGATGGCGGTCTGATGACGGGGTTGGTGGTGGCGGTCTGATGACGGGGGTGGTGGTGCTGTTGTGGTCCAGTTTTGTGGAGGTTGTGTTTGGTGGTGTTTGTGTTATGGTGATGGTGGTGGTTTGGTGATTATTGTTGCAGATCTATATTTTTTTATTTTTATTATTTCAAGGGTAATATAGTAATTATGCATATACTTAACTGAGAAATCTCACAAAGGTTAGTGGTAAGGACCACCCGAGTGCAAAATTTGAAACTACTGGGACCAAGTGTGTAATTAGTGAACCACTGGGACCAAGTCTGCAAGATTTGCAAACCATAGGGACCAACCAAGCATTTAACTCAAAAAAAATATACATATACAAGTATTTTAATAAATAATTCAGCTTAGTTCTTTATAAGATATAAAGTGTGATAAGTTCATATAAATAACAACATTGTAAAATTGATATCTTATTATACTTTGAGAGTTTTTGCTTTTTTTTTAAATTTATTTACATATACTTTGTTAGTTTATTTAGCTTATACAGTTACTTTAAAGTTTAGGTGAAACTTCAGTTTTAAGTATAGTTTGATTCTTGATTGCTTGTTTGTGATTTGTTTATAAATTATTATTCTAGCAACTTTTTTAAAAAGATGAAACTCGCATTGAATAGCTATAGATAGTTGTTTTTATTACGTGTATTTATAAATTCCAATTACAATGTTTTTTTAAATGTATCGTGTATTTGTTTATTATTGAGTGGTTAATATGGATTAGAAGTTTAGAATATTGAATATTTAAATAGTATATCTATATATTAAAATTAGAACCTAATGAATAGTAACCTTACTTAGGAATGAGCAAATCGCATCGGGTATCGATACCGGTTTCTATATATTAAAAATGAATAGTAACCTTACTTAGGGATGAGCAAATCGCATCGGGTACCGATATTGAACCGGTACCGGTACCGAATTTATCAAAACAGTACATTTTGGGTACTGGTTTGGTACCGACTTTTAACATTTTTTGTGCTGGTTCGGTACTGGTATTTACCGGTTTTTACCCTCAAATACCGGTACACCTCTTTGGAGATTTTCGATACCGGTTGCTACTGAGCTCATCCCTAACATTACCTTTGAGCTCATGTCACGTAGCAATGCATGTAATCACCTAGGGATGAGCAAGTGGTACCGGGTACATTTTCGGTACCGGTCCGGTATGGAACCAAACCGTACCGGGTATATTTAGTACCGATACCCACTATTGGGGATTTTCGGTATCGGTTGGTACCGAACTCATCCCTAACATTGAGATCATGCCACATAGCAAAGCAAGTAATTGCATCGTTTAGAATGCTTTTCATACACGTGGTATTTCGTTTTAATGAGGTTTTATGTGCACAACTTTTTTTGCTTTCTTTTTTGTCTTTTTCTGTAACGAATGAGTTATAGCATGTAAAACCAACTTGGATATTTAGATTATTAATGAGCAAATGTATCAAATGCTCTAATCAAACCAGTATTGTATCGATACCAAATTTACTATACCAAATCATTTTCGGTACCAATAAGGTACCCACCTTTTGACGTTTTCAGAATTGTTACTTTCGGTTCGACACCGGTCTGGCACCATACCTGTATTTACTGATTTTTACCTTCAAATACCATACTGTATCGTACCGAGCATTTTCGGTGTCGGTACCTAATTTCGATGATTTTTGGGATCGGTACTTTGGTGCCGTACCGGTACCAAGATCATCCATATTTTAACGTATTAGTACCGTAATAACTGAACTGAAAACAACATAATTCCCAACATGTGGGTCCAACATACTATTATATATTAGAGTATTTAAAATTGTTTTTTTAGGACGGAGTGACTATCGTTACTACGTCATTTTTATCTATGTTTTGATATTCGGTATCTGCTTACCGTTGTTGGCACATGTTTTGCAGACACTGGATCCCCGGCGCAACACGCGGCGAAAAATTAACTAGTTATAATTTATAATTGAGTCCGATCACGAATATGATTATGTAAAATCCATGTTAAATAGTTAAAGTGTGAGTGAATATGTGGTGATCTGATATTGAGATGTGTTATTGAGTTATTGACTTAAATGAGAATCATTGTGAGAATTTTTGCCCCCGATCTGACCCGACCCGAATTGGACCAAAAATTACTATATAGCAATAGACGACATCGCCTTAAAAATTTCCGCCCCCCATGAAAAAAAAATTTGGATCCGCCATTGATGATATTATATGGTTTTTTGAAGCGGATCTGACTAGTGAACCGATATAACACTAGTTTGATTAGTGGTTATGAAAAGATAGATCAAAACAAAGAATCGGTATTTGTATGGGACTTGATTTGTTTAGGGATGTATATATTTATCTTTGTGTATTTTATTTTATAACTTTAGTTTTAATCTAGTTATGATACCTATAATTATTTCTTTTTGTAGTTTTAGAATTTTAGATTTAGTTTAGTTATAGCATACACTAAACGATTTCGTTTAATCAAGCCCCTTGGAGGCATTTTCTTTCATAGACGCCATATCACAGGGGTGTTTTTAGCAAAGAAAAAAAGGTGACACCCCCTTCAATCATTACCCAATGATTAAATAATTTTACAGTTATTTTGTTCAATTATTTCTAAAATAAAAATGAAACTTGACAATTTTTAATAAAAACATAACATATTTCATTAAAATTCATAAAAACTACACAAATTATCCCTCATCTTCCCCATTCAACCCTTTCACAAAACCTTAGTTTGGGACTATTTTAAATTCTTGTGAAAATAAGAGGACCTTCATGTAATTTTTTTAACGGCAAGGAACGACGTGCGAAGCACCGTGACACCGGGCGTTATGGCCAAGGTCGACTACTCGACCGCGGCCATCCCTTTGGCTCTCCCAGATGCGCGGAAACCCGACCTCCAACCGCCCGAAGGCACGACAATGGAATAATCGGTAAAACCTCGTCTCCTATCCAAGACGAACTGGCGCCACCAGTATTCGCCCTTCACCTGGATGCCGCAGAAAATAACGGGGAGAGTGAAAGTCGAACCTGGGTCACAAGGAACACACCAAGTTTTTCCCCAACTACTCTACCACTACCTCATTGGCTGTAATTTTTTATTTAACTTTCTTTTCCTAAAAACCCTACCAGCACCAAATCATGCAGAAAACGCCCCTACCCATCGCCCCCATGTAAAAGAATTTTTTTTTTCTTTTGAATGGCCAACGAATCTTTCAAATGGGTTGCTGACGAAATTCACCACATCGGAATACATTCGCTTACCAAACTGAGGAAAACCCTCACCAAGGGCCGAAGGCTGTGAACACCCACTCGAAGGCACAACATTGCGGTGAGGTAAAACCCGCTCAGTTCAAGGATCGAACTAGCGATCGCCATCTACTCGCCTAGTCTCTCATCATCAACAAGTGCCGCAAAAACTAAATGCTAGGACAGGAATTAAACCTGAGTCATTAGGTCTCTCCCTTACCACTCTATCACTAGCTCATTGTGCATGTAAAAGAATAATTAAACACACCATAATCGCATGTTTGATTTTGTCATAAGCAAACCATTTTTTACTTAAACACACACATAACATATAACATATGACATATATAAGAGGATAACTAAATCATAAAATGTTTTTTATGTAAAAAGTAGGAAAGGATATAGACAATTGATTAAACCATTTCATTACTTAAAATTTACATGCTGACAATTTGATAACTATACTTCATGTGGTAAAAGTTGACTTGGATACACCCATAATCAAAATATAAACCTTGTGAAATTAAGAGTTTATAAAAAGGAGTTTGACATTTTTATATCAAAAACATAAAATTAAAAATAAAAGAATCAAATACATAACTTTCAACCGACAATGTAATTTACTCAATAAATAATTTGATTAGTTTGTGGGAAAAATAAAAAAGAAAAAACATGAAGGGCAATTTGGTTTGTTTATTTACGTCTGGCTATGAGTTTTAAGTATAAATTTCTCATTAATTCGTTCAATATCATAAACCCTAATTAGTTGACGTAATGACGGCAAGGGTTCTAAGTTGATCGTCCCAGTTCTTTCAATTTTCAGAGAATTAAGGTAATATGAACTTCTAGCATTAAGTTTTTACGAGTCGATTTGTTTGATTATTTCTAACCATTATTTAAAAATCTCAACTAGTGATCATTATTGTACAAATAGAACCATAAAACAATAAGACACTAGATTGATTTTCATGTGTATTTGAGTCATTAGTTTGAGTGTGATTGAGTTTAAAATTGTTATAATAAAACGGATCGACGAAGAAGATGATGGCATTTTTTAAAAGTTAACGAACGTACGTCATCGAAGAAAAAGCAAATTAAGAAAAATGAGTTAAAAGCGTATAATATAGATAGTGTAAGGGGTGAAAATAAAAATTTTAAAAATAATATTCTTATTGTTCATCAATGTTTGTTTTTAAATATACATATAATTGCTATAATAGAACGGATCGACGAAGAAGATGATGGCATTTTTTAAAAGTTAACGAACGTACGTCATCGAAGAAAAAGCAAATCAAGAAAAATGAGTTAAAAGCGTATAATATAGATAGCGTAAGGGGTGAAAATAAAAATTTTTAAAATAATATTCTTATTGTTCATCAATGTTTGTTTTTAAATATACATATAATTGTTATAATAGAACGGATCGACGAAGAAGATGATGGCATTTTTTAAAAGTTAACGAACGTACGCCATCGAAGAAAAAGCAAATCAAGAAAAATGAGTTAAAAGCGTATAATATAGATAGTGTAAGGGGTGAAAATAAAAATTTTAAAAATAATATTCTTATTGTTCATCAATGTTTGTTTTTAAATATACATATAATTAAATATACATATAATATAATTTGAGCAATCGAAGTTTCAGAAATCCTATTTTGGCCACCATAACTTTGTAGGTGAATGTGAGGCATGTTATTTTATTTCAGTTTTTGCATGTTATACACTAATATTACAAGTTTATGGTAAAAGAAAAAAATACAAATATCTATAGAACAGTTGTGTTTAAATTGAAGAAATTTTGTTGTTTGAACTTTTAGGTATTGACATACAATAATAATAATCTAACGATGACATGTGGTAACGGATGATTTGAACTGTTAACCTTTTTGTTTAAATTGTATGGCATCATATTATAAACTGATGTTCTGATGGTTGAGTTTGATGATTATTGTCATGTTGTTGAATCTAAGCGAAATCGGAATTGTGTTTAGGGAGCTGTGAAGTGGGAAAATGGCGAATGGAATTACTTCAACTTCGCCGCTGTACTGGGACACTGATAATGACGACGATTGCGGTATGCCTCTTTTTAGTTTTTACTTTATTTGTACTTTCAATCTAGAGTTAAAGGCATAGTTTGCATATGTATAAATAGTTAGAATCTTTTAAAGGAATTTTGTTCATGTGTGTTGAACTGTTGAAGTAACTTTTATAGTATGCCAGGGGTAGTATAGTCATTTTCTTCCTTTGTTTTGTTAGTTTGTTATGTGGTCACCATTGTACAAGTTGCATCTTTCTTGTAGACCTTTTGCTCCCTTTATTATAGGATGACTTCATAATTATCATTTAAGTGAAGTGAATACATTTTACATACCTTCATGAATGTTTTTCGAGTAACAAGTTACATAAATGTTTATATGTTTTTTTATCATACTGATGATATTGTTAACATACAGGGATAAAACCGGCTAACTTATATGGCAAGTATACATGGAGAATAGACAGATTCTCACAAATTAACAAGAGAGAACTTCGTAGCAGTGAGTTTGAGGTTGGCGGCTACAAATGGTATGTTTTCCTTTTTTGTCCGTCTTCTGTCTGTTGCGATATTTGTTATATTTTGTTCGACATTCTGATGGTATCCTATTATATGCGCGTATCATGGGCATTTTAGGACACAACTAACCGCGCATTCCATCTTTATTTAAACTTTCTTCTATGTCTTGTAGGTACATCCTGGTGTACCCTCAGGGGTGTGACGTATGCAATTATTTGTCATTATTTCTCTGCGTCGCGAAGCACGACAAGCTTCTTCCAGGATGGAGTCATTTGGCTCAATTCACAATAGCTGTGGTGAATATAGACCCCAAGAAATCGAAATATTCTGGTTGTTTTTTTTCCTTGTGATTATTGTTGTCATCATTGTTGTTGTGTTTGATTAAGCTTACGTTTGCAGATACGTTACATCGCTTCTGGAAGAAAGAGCATGACTGGGGATGGAAAAAATACATGGAGGTATCCAAAATGGTAGACGGGTTTATTCAAGCCGACACACTCATATTAAAAGTTCAAGTCCAAGTTATCAGGTTTCTAGCTTTTCATTCTCAAGCTTTCTAACATTTATGATGAAAATACTAACATGTGCTAAATGGTTTTATAGGGAGAGAGTGGATCGTCCTTTTCGTTGCCTTGACCGTCACTATAGGAGAGAACTCGTAAGGGTATATTTGTCAAATGTGGAACAAATATGCCGACGCTATGTGGAACAGATCAAAGGAAGGCTTGGGAAGTTGATAAAAGATAAAGCTAGATGGTCAAGGTATTCAGTTTGCTACATTTTTTAGTTAATGTCAGTTTGATTACATAAGATTTCAGGAATTTTTTTTAATAGGATTGCTTTAGGAGGTTTTATGCATCAACACTTTGGGCAACTTGCGACCGCCTATTTGTTTCCTTTTACGTAACATTATTTTTGCACGCGTTTCAGCTTCTGTAATTTCTGGTCGGGAATTGGTGTAAACTCTAGACGTCGAATGTCAAGCCAGAAATCTGATCCAATATTGAAAACAATTGTGAAGCAATTTTTTATAGATAAGGAAGTGACATCAACTTTGTTAATGGACTCATTACATAGTGGATTAAAGGCTCTTGAAGATGAGACCAAAAATTGTAAAGGAAAAGGAAAACGTGACATCAAAGAAGTGGCGATAACGGTCGTTGTCCATATGGAAAGTGACACATTTGTTCTGGTTGATGATGTATTGCTGTTGCTTGAGAGGGCTGCCATTGAACAACCTTTGCCCCCAAAACACATTCTTCAAAACGCTACCGAGGTTAGCATCATTGTGCCGTAGACTAGGATGAGCTCGGTACCAATGCCAGTTCCCAAATATGGGTACTGGTACCGAAAACGTTCGGTACAGTATCAATATTTAAGGGTAAAATTTGGTAAAATACTGAAAGTACCGGTACCGAAAACGTCAAAAAGTGGGTACTGAATTGGTAACGAAAATAATTCGGTACGAATATTCGGTACTAGTACCCGATACCAGATGCTTACCCCTACCATAGACTCAACTAAAAGATATGAATGGTTCGGGTTGTACTCTATTATGTTTATCTCAAGTGGGTCAATTTATAAAGTTCAGCTAAAATATGAATGTTCCAATGCATTTTTAGCTCATACAACCTTCTGAATGGTTTTATGTTCAAAGAATATATTATTTTTGTAGTAATCATGGTTTTCTATTCGTATTAACACGTTTATGTCAAAAATAAGAAATCCGACAAAAAATGTTTGTGGCTCAAGTCTCAACCCATCGTGACCCATATTTAAGATGACCTGTTTTAACCCGAACATACTTGATCTTACCCATTGTAATTGTTATTGATTATCTCAAGTTTTTTTTTTTTTTACCGTGGTAGGATGTTTTCGGTGAGGTGTCTTGCGAGAGAGATGAAAGGTGTCTCACTGAATTGGGACGTAGGCTCATCGAAATCTTTGTTCTAGCCAATATTTTCAAGTAAGTCTAATACATAATAATTAGACTATTATTTTTTTGATCATGCATTTTAAAAACTAGTATTTGATCATGTGAAACTTGATATTTTTTTATGGGTGTAATCTCCCCTAATATTACTAGTTTGTTGCCCGTCTACCTGCTATCCTTATGTAATTTGCCTTGTTGGTTGGAATGATTAATTAATAAATTACACATAAAAAAATTACTAGTATTTTTACTACTGATTTAATACTGCAGTAAGATAGAATTAGCATACGAGGAAGCTCAATCGTTAAAGAGGCAAGAAGAACTTATTCGTGAAGAGGAAGCATGGATGGCTGAAACTGAACAGAAAGCAAAACGTGCATCTGAAAAAGAAAAGAAATCAAAGAAAAAACATTAGATTTTTTATGATGATATGAACAATAAATAGATCATATTTAATCGGGTTTCATGCGGTTTTTTGCAACTATCTTTGGATTTTGGTCATTATGTATATTTTAAATTTTATATTCTACATGTGAAATGGGAAATATGTAATTAATTTAAACGGCTGAGATCTCATCTCAGCTTGATCAGACGGCCAGGATTCATCCAAAATCAGTTTTTACTTAATGGGAACATTAGTATTTATAACGTCAAATACAAAACTAAAATAAAAATGTCAAAAAAGCTGATGAATCATTAACCTTTCATGATTCTTTCGATATAATATTCGTTTACGTTTGTTATGTTGTCTCACCTTAGGTTTTTAGGTGCGCGAGTTATGCTGCTTTACACGTTCCAACTTAAAATGAAACTCACTATAGAAAAGACTTAGCGATACAATAATATAACGTTTACATTTATTTCAAAACGACACTTATTTTTCTAGTATAATCAATATTTGTATTTAGATTCATCGACCACACATTCTACGACGACTTTTTTTTAAACTTCTATGGAACACATCTCAAACTCATAGTTGAAAGGTTTTTGAAAAGAGTTTTGTTGTTTATTCAATCTTTACTTTGAAAGTAAAGATGCACAAAACGACGCTAACTCCTCTACAGGCACCTTCACAACATCGTCGCGAAGACCCAAGTCTTTATTTTGTCTCTTTGAGAATGATCTTGGAATAGCAGTTGCATATCGAGGCACACTCTCGCCCAAATCTTTATCTTTTTTATCCTGACTTGTTGGATGAACCATATTCGCTTGACCACTCCTCCCCATGATACCATTTATCAGTGCTTCATAGACCAGTTTTACAATAAAGCGCGAAATCTTCACAATTATTATTCATTAAATCATACTTCCCATACCCATTTTCATGCAAATAAGTAGCCCTATGTATCACCTCTTCAGGCGGATCAGATTCGGATGTGGTGCATGTTCCACCAACCATTTTCGCTAAAAGAAACGCGCGACTAGCTTTGTATTCGAATCGGTGTAATGACCCCTTTTTTGTAACATCCGTCAAAAACCGGATTTACCAAACCCGCTCCGTTTATTAACCGAACAATCAGTTAAAAATTTCGTTGTGTATTTAATGCCCAAATTAATTTTAAACGATACATAATTAATAAATATATTAGAATATAAAAGTTACATTTGAAAAAGTATTAAAATTAATGAAATAAAAATAAAACAATGCTGCCGGGTTTCGAACCCGGGTCAGCCAGGAATCCACAAGCCTTAACTCTCATCCTTCCAACCGCTCCGCCACTTGTGACTTTTGTTTACTTATTGAAACAATTAATACATAAATTAAATCTGAAAGTCAAATCCAGTTACACAGCGCGCCCAAACCCGCTGACGCCGAAAAATCTGACGATTTCGCCAATCACCGTCGGTTACCTTTGACTTAACGTAAGTATTAACAACGACATCGGTTATAACCGATGTCCAGTCCGCGACATTTGTCATAACCGCCGGAGAATTCTTGACCAACGAATCAAGACGGTAATCAGACCAAATTCGTCGATGTTCTTCCCTATAAATGCACCCTCTAACCTCTGATAGCCTTTTCGCTCACAATCACACCCTTTTCTCGACGTAATTTCACTCGCCGGAAACTTTCTGCAACTCGCCGGAAAACCGAACCCCTTCACCTCTGTGCCTTACTCTAAAAACAGAACACCTAGAGCTCATACCGAAGCCACCCACACTCACCTCAAGCTTCCTGAAGACCCTCTGCCGCAAGACACACGTCGCCGGAATAACATGCTATCATCGGAATTTCGCCGGCGAAACAGAGGATCTCTGTTCGGTATATCTTACACCTAATCTCTCTCGTTTTTATTAATCTCACATGTAGCTAATCACAACTTACTAAAGAAACTTATTATTTTTGTCAAAACAGTCGGACATCGATTCTGGTTAAGTTTAACGAAGAAGATGAAGTCTTCGGTTATAAATATATTTAATTTAAATCAAGTTATATCTCGGGTTAGACACACAGTCCAGCGGTGGACTGTGTGCAAATAAACACGCATACGTCCCGAGTTCGATTCTTGTCACACGCACACTCGCCTTAATAAAAATGTTCCTTTTTAAAACTGAACCGGATTCACTCGCAAATAGATTTTAAGTTTAATGAAAACCGGAATAATAACCAAGATAGACACACAGTCCAGTGGTGGACTGTGTGCGCGTGTAAATCATACGTCGCGGGTTCGAGTCCAGGCTACCGCACCGGTTCTAACAATTATCAAACTTTTTATATAAGGACAAAAATGAATTTATCTAGTTTGTATATAAGTATAATAAAAACCAGATTATTTACCAAGTTAGACACACAGTCCAGCGGTGGACTGTGTGTCAAACTAAACCACAGGTCCAGGGTTCGAGACCTGTGGCGAGCACCGAGTCATGCAATTAAATCGTTTTTAAATAAATGATTTTCGGATTAATCTAATTAGTATATAAATATAATTAAAAACAGAAATATTTCGGGTTAGACACGTTGCTCAGTTGGTAGAGCTGCGTGCACGCGTACGGGAGGTCACCGGTTCGAGTCTCACCCATCGCATGTCATATACATGACCGAACCGGTCAACAAGTCAACAAGTCAACGGTCAAACAAGTTCAATGGTCAACAGTCAAAAATCAACATTTTTTTTATTTCTTTTATTTATTTATTTAAATTAAAAATACTTAAAGATAACATTTTTAAGGTAAAAATAGCCTTAAACTCACAAGAATATATCCCAATAATCCTACTAAAATTGATTAATAAAAATCCACTTATTTACCGAACCATTATGTTATTATCTAGGTTAGTTTCACTCGTGGTTAAATCCAACTTCGTGCGCATTCAACATCATCAACCGAACGCACCCAATGTGAGTGAATCTTACAACTCCCTTTTTAATTACACGTTTTGGGGTGTGTCATTTGTCACTAAAATTAACTCGTTTATTTAAAACTTGTGCCATACCATATTGTGATCTAAACTTAGAATGTAATATTGTTTGTAGTTATGTATTTCATATTGTCAAGTTGTATGCAAATCATTCATTAGGCCCATCAGTTCGTAGAATAACGCGTGCCTCAAAACTCATTCATTAGGCCCATCAGTTCCTCGTGAGAGACGAGTTGAGCAACGCGTGCCTCAAAACAATCTATTATTGTATGTGTGTGCATTATTTAATATTAAGTGATTTGTGAATAAGTTTACATCTATATTTACTCATATATGGTTGTACACTTTATTTTATAATCAATTCAATAAACTTGTTCAAATGTTTTTCATATGATTCACTCGCCAACTTTTTGTTGATCCAAAAACCATTTTTACACATGATACAGGTGAACAGATGAAGCAAGGAAAACATAGGAAATGCCTTAGAAGAAAATAATGAAGTCTAGAATGATGTGTAGGACATGATGTAATTATGATTGTATGTTTCCCTTTAAATTGTAATAATAAATATGAAACGTTATAATAAATGTCGTGAGCTTTGATGATAACCCAATCATGCCCCGATCACCTTTTCCTCTGCGGGTCGGGGTGTGACAGATTGGTATCAGAGCCATGACTATAGGGATATAGGATAGGTTATTAGACCCTTAGAGCCTATACTATAGTTGACTAGATTTTAATTGTTTATGTGGTTACATGCAAACTTATGATATTTATTTGTTTCATATTTATTAACATACACAAACCATGCAAACATTCCAATATTACATTTTTGATACACAGTGAATTAACTTACAGTCAAACATACATACTTACATATACATTCATCATACATATTTCAATGTTCACATATTCAAATCATCTTCATACTTTCGTTATTCAAAGATTTTGTCTCATTTTTCATTTTTCAAATCTCATCAAAGTGAGTTCTGCGACGGGCATGTAGTAACTGTAAGGGTATAAGTACCGGTAGTCGGAACGTCCTTCTAGGTTGGCATTCGTATAAATCCAATATAACGGACCAGTTTGCCTACCTGGGGACTAACGATGAGAGTACAAGGACCTATTAGGCCAAAGCATGCCACACCAAACGTCGTTCGAACTAACCCCACTTTGAGGTGTCACCGTGTCCACACCTGGACACATTCCGAATATCATACGTTACATATTTCTCGATTTTCTCCGGGTTTTAGTGTACGTAACCAGGCTAACACATGCGAACCATATGAAAACCCCGTATTCATGGGGGCCCACATGATTACGAAGGTGAAGTATGGCGGCATGCAATGCCCAATTACAAGCAAAGCCCAAGACATCCTATGGATGTAGTAGATTTATTATGTTATATTTATTTTATGAATGTTCATTCCTAAATACGACCCATGATCCCAAAAACATCCAACTCATACTCTTGATATGTATTCCTTGTAGATGTCTTCTAGCCTCGCTCGTAGGAAGATGAGAGCAGGAAAAGCCCGCGAGCGCATGGCTGCCCTAATCGCTCAACAAATGGCTGCGTAATACCCAACATTGTAGTTCAAATCCAACAAGCCCTTACCGCTAATCCCGTCAATCAAGAAGATCAAAACATTGTCAATCCTCCCCAATTACCACCAAATGCACCTACAAGCATTTCAAATCCTGCGACCCTCCAAAATACGAAGGGACTGAAGGTGTCACCGCTCTCCTCCATTTGGTTTGAAGAAATGGATAACACTTTTCTAAATTGCGATTGCCCCGATGATCGCAAAGTGCGATATGCTACTGGTCGTTTATTTGGAATAACACTTACTTGAATACAGAGAAGTCCAAACGAGGTGTTGAAGATGCTATGACTTTGACTTGGGAAGAGTTGAAGGAAATTATGACAAGACGGTTTTGCCCAAGGAGCGAAATCAAGAAATTAGAAGATGAGTTCTATTCGTTGAAGCAAAAGGAAGGCGACCACACCACATACAACAAAAGATTCCTCAGTTAAATCAAATGGTTCCCAACTTGTTCACTCCCCTCTACCGTTTGATCGAGCACTACATTCGAGGTCTTCCGTCAAAAATTCAAGACTCTGTAATAAGTACCACACTGTAACCTTGGAAGCAGCAATGGAGTTAGCTACAGAGCTCACCGAGAACCGCATCCGGAATAAAGACTTCAAGGAGGAGAAGAAGAAGGATAAAGCATCAACTGAAACTCAAACTCCACCCAAACCGAATCCCCTTCTCAACCCATTTTTAAGAGAAAACGAGATGGCAACTTTTCGCTGTCACACAACGTAATCAACCAATTTCACAAGCCATACCCATCCAAGCTATCCCAATCACTCAAGTAGCACCAACTCAACTTACCCAAATAAGAAACCATACCTTGGACCTCACCCTCGATGTAACACCTTGTTTTTATCACCATCCATCTACCTTACCTTGTTGACTATGTGCGAATTGTGGACGCTATGGTCATTTGAGCAAGGTTTGCCCACCCCTCAAAACCAAATCTCACCCCCTACTCAAAACATGATCCAAACCTATCAACAACCACAATACCCCACGTTACCCTTATGTTCGAAGCTTGTTTAATTGTGGCGACCCTACCCACTTTAGAAACACGTGCCCTCGATTGGTTAACATCATAAACGCTCAAGCTCAATCAAACCCAGTTAACCAAGCAAATCAAGGAAAACCCAATCACTAGGCCACCAGCAAGAGGAAGAGTTTTCAACATCAACGCCAACCCTGTTAAGATAATGACGGCCCAAACGAAACACCCAACTAGTCCCCTTCACCAAAAATCAAGATTAACTTCAACCGCTTAGTTTTTATGTTTTTCTTTATGTTATCTCAATTTGTCCGTATCCCAGTTTATAAATTGGATGTTTAATCACAAGGATCTAATGCAATAACTATTTCAGTGTTATGTTTAAAGTCACATAGAACAATTCAAAACTTATACGGATAAAGCCAATGAAAATTTTGACAAAGAATATGGTGGATTACGCCGCTGGTTATATCAATTATAGTAGTTCTAGCCAAAGGATCAAGGATATCTGCGTTATAGAAGTCCATGTAAATTAGATTGTCTTATTGAGTTTGTTTGTACTCACTGATTTAGCATTTATAGCATCTCATCACTTAAAGAAATTGGTTTGTGTTCCATTTCTACATGACTAACCTCTCCATCATAACAAACGAGAGAGGTATTGTCATCATTCAAACATGTATCTATCAGAATTGAGACTCAAGTTTTGGTTGTTGTGTTTGTTTTAGAGTCACATAGAACTAATCATAACTTGCGGATAAAGTCAATGAAAATTTGACAAGAATATGGTGGATACGCCGCTGGTACTTCCTATATATAAGTATTCTTGTCAAAGGATCAGAGGCATTATCAGGCAGTTATGAGAAGTTTCCATGTAGGATTTAGTAATGTCTTGGTCGAAGTTTGTTCATCATACATTTCAACGTATTTCAATTTCATCATTTAAAGAAGTTGAGCTATGTCTCACTTCCACAAGGACTAACCTCTCCATCTAACAAACGAGAGAGGTACTGTCACCATTCAAACATGTATACTATCAGAATTAAGACTCAAGCTTTGGTTGATTGTTTTATTTATGTATTAGAGTCACATAGAACTAATCATAACTTGCGGATAAAGCCAATGAAAATTTGACAAGAATATGGTGGATACGCCGCTGGTACTTCCTATATATAAGTATTCTTGCCAAAGGATCAGAGCATTATCAGGCGGTTATGAGAAGTTCCATGTAGGATTTAGTATTGTTTTGGTTGAAGTTTGTGTTATACTCACTGATTTAGCATTCATATCATCTCATTATTTAAAGAAATTGGATTGTGTTCCATTTTCTACATAGACTAACCTCGCCATCATAACAAACGAGAAGGTACTGTCATCATTCAAACATGTATACTATCAGAATTAAGACTCAAGCTTTGGTTGTTGTGTTTGTTTATGTTTTAGAGTCACATAGGACTAATCATAACTTACTGATAAAACCAATGAAAATTTGACAAGAATATGGTGGATACGCCGCTGGTACTTCCTATATATAAGTATTCTTGCCAAAGGATCAGAGGCATTATCAGGCGGTTATGAGAAGTTCATGTAGGATTTAGTATTGTCTTGGTTGAAATTTGTGTTACATTCACTGATTTAACATTCATATCACCTCATCATTTAAAGAAATTGGATTGTGTTCTATTTCTACATAAACTAAACCTCTCCATCATAACAAACGAGAGAGGAACTGTCACCATTCAAACATGTATGCTATTAGAATTTGGACTCAGATATTGGTTGTTGTGTTTATTTATGTTCTAGAGTCACATCATAGAACCAATCATAACTTACGATAAAACCAATGAAAATTTGACAAGAATATGGTGGATACGCCGCTGGTACTTCCTATATATAAGTATTCTTGCCAAAGGATCAGAGGCATTTCAGGCGGTTATGAGAAGTTCATGTAGGATTTAGTAATTTCTTGGTTGAAGTTTCGTGTTAATCTCACTGATCTAGCATTTATATCATCTCATCATTTAAAGAAATGGGATTATGTCACCAATCAAACATGTATACTATCAGAATTAGGACTCAGACATTGGTTGTGGTGTTTATTTATGTTCTAGAGTCACATCATAGAACCAATCATAACTTACTGATAAAACCAAAGAAAATTTGACAAGAATATGTGGATACGCCGCTGGTACTTCCTATATATAAGTATTCTTGCCAAAGGATCAGAGGCATTGTCAGGCGGTTATGAGAAGTTCCATGTAGGTTGTAGTATTAGAAGTTTTGTTTTAGGATATAACCTTATCTTTCCAAACATATCAAAACTCTTGCGCATGAAATCATACTTAGTGAATCAACTCCGCTTATCAATATTTTTACCGTAGGCAACAAAAAGCGATTCCTGTAGCAGGGTACTCAACCCTTACAAGGAACGTTACCGCCTCAAACAAAAATTTAAACTCTTACTCTTTTTCTAAGTATGTAACTGTCAAATTAAACACCATCCTTTTTAGACAAATATGCCACTACTTAAATTTCGGGACGAAATTTCTAAAAGGTAGGGGATACTGTAACATCCGTCAAAAACCGTATTTACCAAACCCGCTCCGTTTATTAACCGAACAATCAGTTAAAAATTTCGTTACGTATTTAATGCCCAAATTAATTTTAAACGATACATAATTAATAAATATATTAGAATATAAAAGTTACATTTGAAAAAGTATTAAAATTAATGAAATAAAAATAAAACAATGCTGCCGGGTTTCGAACCCGGGTCAGCCAGGAATCCACAAGCCTTAACTCTCATCCTTCCAACCGCTCCGGCACTTGTGACTTTTGTTTACTTATTGAAACAATTAACACATAAATTAAATCTGAAAGTCAAATCCAGTTACACAGCGCGCCCAAACCCGCTGACGCCGGAAAATCCGACGATTTCGCCAATCACCGTCGGTTACCTTTGACTTAACGTAAGTATTAACAACGACGTCGGTTATAACCGATGTCCAGTCCGCGACATTTGTCATAACCGCCGGAGAATTCTTGACCAACGAATCAAGACGGTAATCAGACCAAATTCGTCGATGTTCTTCCCTATAAATGCACCCTCTAACCTCTGATAGCCTTTTCGCTCACAATCACACCCTTTCTCGACGTAATTTCACTCGCCGGAATCTTTCTGCAACTCTCCGGAAAACCGAACCCCTTCACCTCTGTGCCTTAATCTAAAAACAGAACACCTAGAGCTCATACCGAAGCCACCCACACTCACCTCAAGCTTCCTGAAGACCCTCTGCCGCAAGACACACATCGCCGGAATAACCTGCTATCATCGGAATTTCGCCGGCGAAACAGAGGATCTCAGTTCGGTATATCTTACACCTAATCTCTCTCGTTTTTATTAATCTCACATGTAGCTAATCACAACTTACTAAAGAAACTGATTATTTTTGTCAAAACAGTCGGACATCGATTCTGGTTAAGTTTAACGAAGAAGATGAAGTCTTCGGTTATAAATATATTTAATTTAAATCAAGTTATATCTCGGGTTAGACACACAGTCCAGCGGTGGACTGTGTGCAAATAAACACGCATACGTCCCGAGTTCGATTCTTGTCACACGCACACTCGCCTTAATAAAAATGTTCCTTTTTAAAACTGAACCGGATTCACTCGCAAATAGATTTTAAGTTTAATGAAAACCGGAATAATAATCAAGATAGATACACAGTCCAGTGGTGGACTATGTGCGCGTGTAAATCATACGTCGCGGGTTCGAGTCCAGGCTACCGCACCTGTTCTGGAAATTATCAAACTTTTTATATAAGGACAGAAATGAATTTATCTAGTTTGTATATAAGTATAATAAAAACCAGATTATTTACCAAGTTAGACACACAGTCCAGCGGTGGACTGTGTGTCAAACTAAACCACAGGTCCAGGGTTCGAGACCTGTGGCGAGCACCGAGTCATGCAATTAAATCGTTTTTAAATAAATGATTTTCGGATTAATCTAATTAGTATATAAATATAATTAAAAACAGAAATATTTCGGGTTAGACACGTAGCTCAGTTGGTAGAGCTGCGTGCACGCGTACGGGAGGTCACCGGTTCGAGTCTCACCCAGCGCATGTCATATACACGACCGAACCGGTCAACAAGTCAACAAGTCAACGGTCAAACAATTCAATGGTCAACAGTCAAAAATCAACATTTTTTTTATTTCTTTTATTTATTTATTTAAATTAAAAATCAATTAAAAATACTTAAAGATAACATTTTTAAGGTTAGAAAATAGCCTTAAACTCACAAGAATATATCCCATAATCCTACTAAAATTGATTAATAAAAATCCGCTTATTTACCGAACCATTATGTTATTATCTAGGTTAGTTTCACTCGTGGTTAAATCTAACTTCGTGCGCATTCAACATCATCAACCGAACGCACCCAATGTGAGTGAATCTTACAACTCCCCTTTTTAATTACACGTTTTGGGGTGTGTCATGTGTCACTAAAATTAACTCGTTTATTTAAAATTTGTGCCATACCATATTGTGATCTAAACTTAGAATGTATATATTGTTTGTAGTTATGTATTTCATATTGTCAAGTTGTATGCAAATCATTCATTAGGCCCATCAGTTCGTAGAATAACGTGTGCCTCAAAACTCATTCATTAGGCCCATCAGTTCCTCGTGGGAGACGAGTTGAGCAACGCGTGCCTCAAAACAATCTATTATTGTATGTGTGTGCATTATTTAATATTAAGTGATTTGTGAATAAGTTTACATCTATATTTACTCATATGTGGTTGTACACTTTATTTTATAATCAATTCAATAAACTTGTTCAAATGTTTTTCATAGGATTCACTCGCCAACTTTTTGTTGATCCAAAAACCATTTTTACACATGATACAGGTGAACAGGATGAAGCAAGGAAAACATAGGAAATGCCTTAGAAGAAAATAATGAAGTCTAGAATGATGTGTAGGACATGATGTAATTATGATTGTATGTTTCCCTTTAAATTGTAATAATAAATATGAAACGTTATAATAAATGTCGTGAGCTTTGATGATAATTCAATCATGCCCCGATCACCTTTTCCGCTGCGGGTCGGGGTGTGACATTTTTAATGAAGCAGTCTATGCAAGACAACCTTACACCACTTCCTGCCTTTTTCTCCAACTTGCAAAACGACGTCGAACAAAGTGTCTTTTCTTCTTGTTCACCACCAGTGCTGCTTGTGGATGAAGATCCTATAAACTGTGCTAATAAGTTACCATCCCCAGCCTTCCTTTTAGGGTTCACAAAATGAATAATTTTGCCTTCCCCTATGTAGATGCCTGCACATATATATATATATATATTCTTACAAATTAATAAGCTACTAAATTATTTAATGGATAAAGTCATCGGGCTGCGAACCAACCAAACGTTTGGCAAACAGTTTGTGAACCATTCGGCGAGAAGTTAGTTTGTATTCGTTCGTTTATTAAACAAACGGACACGAACAAGAAATTTCGTTTGTTTAATTAAACCAACAAACATGAACAGAGGTCGCGTTTGTTCATTTATATTTGTGAATGTTCGGTAAAGTGTTCGTTTGTGTCCGATAGTTTATTAGTGCTTTTAGTTTTCGTATTTTATTTTAATAGTTCAAAATTCCCAAAAAAGATTTTTAATAAGTGTCGGTGTATCATATATTTTGTTCATTAACGCTTGTTTGTGTATGTTTCCATTTGTGTTCATGAACATTAGTGTGTGCTCATTTGTGTTCATCAACGTTCGTTTTTTGTTGTCGCCTAAAATTAACAAACACACACAAACGAACACGAACAAGTTCATTTCCTTAACAAACAAACACAAACATAAAATCTTGTTCGGTAAGTGCTCATGAACAGTTCGCGAACACATATATTTCTTAACAAACGAACACGTCGTTTAGTTCGTTTGCAACCCTAGATAAAGATAAACACTTAGTAGTTAATCAGGGAACTAACCATGGTGAGTGTATGATAGTTTCCTCCAAGCATATATGTGGTCTCCATCTTTGAGGTTGGATCTATCGATTTTCTGGGATATTAGTCCCATCTGTATTAATTAAAGTAGTAAATTGCCCTCAAGGTTGTGTACTTGTATTCATATATGTGTATATATATACGTGTAAATTATATGGAGGAAAAAGAAATGAAAGTGCATTTTTCTCATATAGTATGTTATCGTTTGCTTGACTTTTGTATATTCAACTCTTTTGTTCATGTGAAATGAGTAGGTACAGAAAGCAAAACGTGCATCTGAGAAAGACAAGAAATCAAAGAAAAAACATTAGATTTTTGATGATGATATATACAATAATGATAGGTCATATTTAATCTGGTTTCATGTGGTTTTTCTAACTACCTTTGGATTTTATCATTATATGTATATTTCAAATTTTATATTCTACAGGTGAAATGGAAAAGAAACAATCGGAAATATATAAATAATAAGCTTGTTTAGCCTTGCAATTAACCTACTCGAGATGATAAGTACATCAGGTGTTTGATTGTTATCACTTTGTGTTTTTTTTTCTTAAGCTATAGTATATAGAGCTCCTTTGTTCAAACATGTGGAGTCGGATTCACTGTTATATATCGATTCATTAAAACAAATTTTAACACTTAAAATTTGTGCGTAAAAGATGTTAGACTCGGCAATATAAAATTTGTGTTGTGATAAGATGTTAGACTCAGCAATATAAAATTTGTGCGTAAATGAACACCAACTTGTTCGTTATAAATGAGTTACATCTATTGCACAAGGAACTTCGGTAGTGATATATAGTACATTTTCCTATATCATAAACTATAACGAGTGTCAGTGATGAACCGAAGCGACGTCGTCCCAACATTTTCGGTACCACGTCGATTCTAACCGAACAAGATATTCACTTTTAAAGTTTCGATCGATGTAAAACACGTGTTCACATCTTTTGGGGCATAAATTGTGAGATGGCTTTAATTCATGACTTTGATTTTAGAGTTAAATGCTTGGTTGGTCCCTGTGGTTTGCAAATCTTGCAGACTTGGTCCCAGTGGTTCACTAATTACACACTTGGTCCCAGTAGTTTCAAATTTTGCACTCGGGTGGTCCTTACCACTAACCTTTGTTAGATTTCTCAGTTAAGTATGTGCAAAATTACTATATTACCCTCCTTCACAAACCTGCAACCTCCACATCCACCTTAAACCCACCACCACCTCCACCGTCAACTGACCACCACCACTGCAACAATCACCGGAAAGGTTAGAAGAAGGAGGTACACCGAAACCGAATGGGTGTTGAGGCGGTATTCTCGGCGGCTTCAGTCGTCTTCTCCGGCGCTCCGGCAAGTTGCAGGTTTTTCGGCTGTGTTTCCTTTTTCTGCAAAATCAATGTAACAAAGATCGAAACTCAAAAACTCGAACCAAAACTCTTTGAAATTTCACTGAAACAGTTTGAAATCATCAATCAACACACCAAAACGGATCCAAAATTTCTCCGAAACTGATCAAAAATCAACCGAAATGATCCGTACGAATGAACAATATGTATCATTTTCAGTTCATCTTCGTCAGTTCAGATCTACTCGAATCAAGCTCAACATGAAGGAGTTGCAGGTTTCCGGGTAACGAAGAAGATGAAGGAGTTGTGAGGGCATAAACGGAGGGGCTTAGTGCAAAAGATGAAGAGGAAGATTTGTTGTAACAGATTAACGGCAATGTGTGGTGGTGAGAACAAATTCACAGGCGATCGATGGTGGTGATAAACGATTCAACCTCAAATCGGTCTAACAAAATTATAATTGGAAATCGTCCAGATCTGTAAAATCAGTAATTGTTTAATGAAGGGGGTTGGAGATGAGCGGATGTGGCTAACCAGAAGGGGTGACCGGAATTCCACGGATGTCGGCGATTACAGCCGGTAACTTTGGGTCTTGGAAGGAAGATGGCGGTGAAAGGCGGCGAGGGTATGGCTGAGTGGTATGGCGGTGAAAGGCGGCGAGGGTGAGGGTGGTGGTAGCAGAGTAGTTGCAGAGAAAGGATGAAGAAGACGAGGGGTATAATAGTAATTTTGCATATACTTAACTGAGAAATCTAACAAATGTTAGTGGTAAGGACCACCTGAGTGCAAAATTTGAAACTACTGGGACCAAGTGTGTAATTAGTGAACCACTGGGACCAAGTCTGCAAGATTTGCAAACCACAGGGACCAACCAAGCATTTAATTCATGACTTTGATTTTATAAAGAATTCAATTTTGTGATTACTAGATGAAATCCATATCAATTTATCAAAATGTGTAATGTGAAAACTCCAATTCTAAGTGCGAAAAAATCTATTTGAATCGTAACGTGAACAATTTGAGAGTTTTTTTCCCAAACTAGTGTTGGTGGAAAACTTATTTACCAAAATGAGTGATTTGAAAAGTATTTACCAAAATGAGTGTTTTTATGAAAACTTTCTTAATCTCGCTCCTAATCTTATTATTGGACAAATATTATTTCTAGTTAAAAATGTTTTTATAGAAAAGGTTAAGGAAAAAATATCTAATAAAATTTAGAAAATATATTGTTGAATTATGATATCGTATAAAAAGTTTTTATTTGGTGTGAGCTTTATTTAACTTTTCATAAACATTATTGGCTTTCATAAATATTTTTGTAATCATCTTACGTATATATTTATAAATATATTTCCTTTTAATTTCTCAAGAAAAGTATTTATATCTTTTTTTTTCAAAATTATTTTATATACGGTTTGTATTGTTCATTGGATTTTATGTGGGATGAGTATTTTTATTAAATTGATTTACTATTAATTTTTCTAAGCCCCATGCTTAACATACTTTTTTTTTATATTGACCGATTCAGTTTTACTACATAAAAAAGTATAGATGAAAATATAAGATTTCTCTTTTTAAATAAAATTAATTTTTAATAGAACCTAGTTAAAAGAACCATTTTTTTCTTTCAAATTCAGTAAACATATATATATTTTTTCCACATTTAATACATTATTATATATAGTTAAATCTTAAGAAAGGTATTTTATATACCACCTGTAGAGTTAATATTGGGTTAAAAGAAACTTTATAAATAAGTAGAAAATATTTATCAGTAGAGTTAAATACTGGGTTGAAAAAAACTTTACAAATAAGTATTTATAAAATCAGTAAAAAATATTTATCAAAGACTAAACATGTTTCTATTTTAAAAGAGTTAAAAAAATGTTCATAACAGAATTAAAGAAACACTATTTTTTTTTCCAAACTATCATGATCCAACAAAAAAAAATTGTTATTTATGTAAAACTCTTTTCTTATGTTTTTGAAAAGAATATTTTCTACAATCAAATATAGTTTTTATTCAATAAGATTAATAAGAGTGAGAAAAACATGAGGTTTTTAAAAAACACCTATTTTGGTAAATATTTTTTAAATCACCCATTTTAATATAATAAGTTTTCCACTACACGGAAAAAACTCAACAATTTGATTAGTGTTGGTGATTCCAATCGAATGTGAAGAATATGTTTTCAAATGAATAAATAAAGGATTGTTTTGCCAATTTATTTTTTCTACGTTCCAATTCTATTTTCAACACACAAGACAAATATTTTATTGAAACTGATTCAATTTCCAGTTCCTTTAAACATTCCAAATTCCTTTAAAACATTTCGATTTATTTTAGTTACTTAGTTATTTTATATATCTATACATAGAGATTATTTTTTATTATTTAATTATTTAATTATAATAACATTTTATTATTATTTACCTTTTAGAGTATTATGTTTTTTGCTTATAACTTTTTAGATACGATGTTGTATAAAATTTCGAGTATCTCATCGTGACGTGCTTATTTATATCTGCATCTAGAGATATTTTTTACTCAAAACCGAGTTGTGAATAGTAATGTACAAGTTATCTAAACATAAATATACATGTTTTACAGTTGCATCGACATTTTTATATACTTATGTCATTTACTCTTTACGTTATTAAAGTAATATATAATAAAAGTGTTTATAAAATTTGGAATATACCAATGTGATAACTAATATGCTTATTCTTTATCTATGAATTGATAAAAGTTGAATCCAGACAAGGTCAAATATAGTTGGTTTTTTTGCTCTTTTCTGTGACGAACCCAACTGATCTCATTCAAACAATATCGGCACCGGTACATTAATACTTTTACGCCTTTCTCAATGTATCACAATAGAGTATTATTTTAATGTATCGTAAACTATAGCGAATGTCAGTAATCGAACCAATACCAGCCGAACAACATCGGTACTAGTATTCGTCTTTTTGGTTTCGGTAGATATAAAGTAAGCGTCAATACCCTATGAGAATTTCTCTTTAGTTGCTATACCAAGTGCTAGAATCATGTCAGTACTGTAACGAACCAAACCATTACCATTGCCAAGCGTTAGTTACAATGAACATAACTATTCCTTTTTGGAACAAATAAAGAATTTAAATTTTAAAATTTAAGAAAGAAATAGTCAACCGAAGGTTTTTAAGTAGGGTATGTATATAGTACCAAACTCCATCGTTGGTTCCCAAGCCAAATATATATATATATATATATACCCACTAAGGATTTGGTGTTCCAGTTGGGTTCAAGTTTAAGCATCGATTGAGGTTAAAGTTCTATTTTGTTCTAATCCCGTGTGTGGTATAAATTGTAAATGATTCCACAACGTATATCTAAATGATCTCTATTGGTTTTATTGAAGATTTTTATAAATTTTTTCTGATGGAATATCATATTTTACTGAATAATAAATTTATGATTTAATTCAAGAGTGATAAAATGGCGGAAAGTTCAAGCGATGAGTCCAAGGTTAGCAGATCAATAGAGGAATATCAAAAGGAGTTGCTTCTATGTTGTCCCCTTCTTTTGGCACAGTTGACAATTGTGGTATGAATCTTCTGTGGCAATTATTATATGTTACACAACTTAATTGAAGCATGTTATACATACGCATACTTATTAAAGGCGCTAGGCTTATAGGCCTCGGCCATGGGGCTAGGCGTATAGAAGCGAAGAAAGAATATATTATGTATTAGAATAATACTATTCTTCAGATAAAATTAACAAAAGCTATTATATGGCATTTAATATTATCGAATTAGTACCAAAGCTTCTAAAATAGTGTAGATTCAAATATAATTCCAAACTTGAAAGTTCTAAAAGTTCTAAATTGGATCAGAAATTTAGATGAAAGTTGTTTCAATGGGTATTATGGAAGTTTATATTGTGGAGAAGATCAATACTTTTGAATCAAATAGTAAATCAAAAAGAATAAATCGGTATTTAGTGCGCCTGGAGAGCTGAATCAGTGAAGCGAGTACCTAGGAACTAGAAGCACAATTAATGGGCTTAGGCGCATGAAGCGAGAGCTTTTGATAACTATGGTTGTACGTAAAAAAGTAAAAGTAACTACATCCGATACAATAAAGATGTTGGGTTCATATGAATGCATAAGCTCAAATACAACCGATACGTTTTGGGCGTGCTGCCTATGGGTGAGAGGAAAACTCCATAGTTAAGCGTACTTGTGTGGAAATAAGCCGTAAGGTCATTAGAGGCAAAACACACAATATTAGTTGTTATGAAGGGTCGAATGTTAATTACATATCAAGTATTATAGTATAAGTTAGCATATTGTACAAAATGGCAATGATTTAGATCGTGTTTGAGTATGCAGAACGAGAACCTTCTGAACTATAGGGATGCATGAGTGGACGATAACCATATTTTCGCAAATTAACAAGAGAGAACTTCGTAGTAACACTTTTGAGATTGGCGAATACAAATGGTATGTTTTTCTCGTTTAGGTTTGTGAGTTCCATCAAAAATATATACATCTGTTGTTAAATAATGTATATAAGCATCATCTTGCAATGGCTTTTAGGTACCTCCTCATCTTCCCAAAAGGGTGTGATGTACCTGATCATTTATCAATATTTCTTTGTGTTGCTGACCATGAAAAGCTTCCTAGAGGTATGGTCAAACAATGGTCTTTTTTCTTTATCTTTCAGTATCCAAACCATGGAAATCTTGAAATAACTTCTAATGTTTTGCTTTCAATGCAGAATGGTGTCATTTTGCACAATTCACAATAGCTGGGTGAATAAAGACCCCAATAAATCAAAATATTCCGGTTGACTTTTCATCTTCTTGTTGTTGTTATCCACCACTATAATATTGTGATATACTAACTGTATATATGCAGACACGTTACATTGTTTCTGGATGAAGGAGCACGATTGTGGGTGGAAAAAATATATGGAGTTATCGAGATTATCGGACGGGTATGTTGATTATGACACCCTCGTTATAAAAGCGCAAGTCCAAGTTATCAGGTTCGACTCTTATTACTTAGGCTATGGCGATCCTATCTTTTTTGCATGATGCTCTTTTTTAACTAAAATTTATACAAGAATTAATGGTTTAGACACTTCAAAATATTATACATCACAATAGATACACCCAGCGTAATGTTACGACATACTTTTCATTCTTTGCGAAAAAAAAACCGCCTAACCTTCGCGCACTAAAGTTCTTGAAGCTTGTTTAAAACCCGTAATGTTAGGACATACTTTTCATTCTTTGAGGAAAAAAAACCACCTAACCTTCGCGTACTAATCGGCCTTTGTCTCAATTGTTGAGTGTTATGTGTCTTATGTCCAAGGCTTGATGCAAAACTACTATCGAGCCGGGAGTCTTACTGGAAGCAGCCTCTCTAATCCTACGGGGTAGAGATAAGGTTGTCTACATCTTACCCTCCTCATACCCTATCTTAGCTTTGCTATTGGTGGGATTTATGATGAACGCCGATATTTGTGAACCAACTATAAACATTGGATGTTAGCACCTACATGTGTTACATACGTGGATGCTATGTAGATGGTTTTTTTTTATTTACGTTGGTGTGATGTAGACATTTTTTTGTTGGCGTTGGTGTAACGTAGATATTTTATGTTGGTTGAAACCCTATCGCTTTATATATAAAGCTACATCATCTTGTATGGTAATTCTTTTTACCATTCCAGCATTTTTGCATATTTTGAATGTCAATTATCGAACTGTGATTCATTTTAAGGGGAAACTAGTTATTATATACTATCATTTTCCATAATACTTGTAATATAGACAAATCTGTACCTAATAAGTAAGTAATTAATTACTTAAAAATCTCAACTGGGATCGTTTTTATACGGATAGAATGCATAAAGCATTAGATTGATTTTCATGTATAGAAGAGGTGGGGTGAAGAAGACAACGCATATGAGGTGGGCCTAGGCATAGGTCTGCGCGCTTTTGTGTAGACAAGGCGAGGGTTGCACACAAGGCATTGGGAGGCGTGCTTTTGTAATGCTTTTATACAGGCGTCACAAACTTTGTGAATTCAATATACTGTATAATAAGTTTGAGATACACGAGTTTTTAAATGTGTGATAATTATTACAAAACCAAACTTTGCAGGCTTAATGTACTCATGTAATGGTTTGAAGCACATGTAATATAGCAATATACCGAAACCAAGTTTTTAAAACTGGATTAGTTATTAAAGTTCCCTAAGCAAATTTTGTAAATTTATCTTTTCCCTTATTCAAAATCTTTAATCTAAAATTTTATTTGTTGGGCTCTCAAAAAAATAAATGATCGAGGCGTACAAAATACAAGTCGAAAAAGATAACAACCATGGATGTTCACGATTCAAGAACCAGAGCGGACTATATATGATCAAACTAGAGACCGATTATTTGCAAAAAAAAATGGAGACCATTGGCTTGTTGGCACCTGTTTTACACAATTAAGTTTCAGCCAATCGATTCCAATCGATAGTTTTTTTGAATGGCAAGTGATTTCACTCGATATTTGACATGCGTCAATCCTTCAACTGTTGGCTATGGAGTAGTGACAGATCAACTTTCTATTGCATAGTAATGTGAGTCTATAAAAGGGAAGGGGTGTCCAGGTCAGGTACCCTAACTCTCTCCAATCTCTTTACGGCACGTCACTTAGATCATCCACTACTCTAAACTACCCTCTTTAATGGCGTCACTTTCCTTTCTACCCTCTTCCTTGTGTTCTCTTTTTTTGCACATAAATAAATATATCATATGGATTTAAAAATATACAAAACAATAAATTACATAAAACTTACATAAATAAAGATATCAAAATGCGACACATCATAAATTAATTAAAATTAAAAACATTACACAAAGTATATAATTAAACCTACACAAACTAGACAAATGAATGCAAACTAGATAATTAAAAAACTAAGCATCAATGCCTGAAGAACCGTCGGAGTCGGCATCCGGATGCACAGGTTATGGCATATGAGGATGGTTTCTTAGTAACTGCAAGGTGTGATGTGAGTAAATTCTCCATTGTATCTAATTTAGTATTCATGACGGGCCTAGGAAATCCTTTGGGCCACTTTCAAGTCGTGACCGTTGGCCATTGTAATATTATAGAGTTGATGAAATTTGCAAACCTCCCTTAACATTAAACGAAACTTTTCCTAAGCTTGGTACGAAGAGTGGCTAATTTCACCTACACGTTGGCGGAATTATTCAAATAAGGTTATTCTAAATTCAACGCCCTTCTCGTCTATTTTCGGTCACATGCAACCAAGAGTTGACCAAAGCTATTTCTTCATCTTCGTTCCACGGTCTTCTTGCCAATTTTTTACGAGTGTATAGAGATGAATGAGAGTATGTGAGTGTGTTTGGTTGAGTTCTTATAATCTGGTGTGATATGTGTGTATATTTGTAGAGGGTTTATGTTAAAAAATAAATATTCAAGGCATATGACCGTTGAATGGCCAAATGCATTCAAACAAGACAACAACATCAAGCGGCAACCATATAGACCCTCCCTTACCCGTCGGGCCACAGCCGTGCCACCGGCAGCGGTGTGTGGTCTGCGGGTATGGGGTACCCGCTTGAAGAGGACCGAGCACCCCGCCTCCCTTAACGCTATATTATAAACTGTGTTTTTTTAGATTGCTAATTTTTTATATATTTACATATCATCAAGCAAACATGCAATATTACCCAAATGATAAGATTAACTAAGATCCTAAATTGATTACGTCTCTTGTTTCAATTGAAAGAGATTGATCCACCTAGGAACTCATATGCTATTGTATTTGTAACTCCATAAGAAGGTAACTTCCCATAACTATATCCTGCTTTAAAAATAACACCACATTGTATTTGTAACTCCATAAGAAAGTAACTTTCCATAAACTACATCCTGCTTTATTACTTTATTTATAAAAACTAGTGGGTTGGTACGTGCAATGCGATGGGTGTCATCGAGACTCTTTTTAAGAGTGCAATCTAACCCGACCTGTTTTAAACACTAAATATATTTGACTATTATTGTTGTTGTTGTTACTATTATGTAAATATTAAGTAATTATATACTTGAGTATTTAAATAAGATAATACTTAATTTAGATAGTATTTAGTTATAAAACTATGAATGGTAAATTTAAATTTAGATCTTAATCTAATTTAAATTATTCTAATAAGATAATATCTTTTTTTAAGTAAACTTCATTAAAACGCAGAACCAATCTCAAATCGAGGTGACTAAACCAAAGAAACTACATATTTATTAAATTACATCAATCACTTCACGAGATGGTTTTTGATCTACATTTACACCATAAGAAGCTAACCAACTTAACCTCACAAATAATTTCTTTCATTTTTAAAGCCTTGTTATTGAACTTGATCCCATTCCTCGCCCTCCATAACTCCAACATCCAATCCTTATAACACCCTTTAATGCCTTTTTTGTTGACCTTTTAAACCAACGTGTTCATGGATCTCCAAAAGGTCTCTAAACAAAAACACAAACAAGTTCAGGATCTTGCACCAGGAACTAATGTGGGCCCAAAGAATAGTGCCGAAAATACAAGAGCAGAATATGTTCTAGCGTTTCATCCCTTTTCCACACATCACGCATGACGAGTCTTGAATACCAAGATTCCTCTTCTTTAAAGCCTACAAAGTCGCAATTTTATTCATCTCAGCTCGCCATATGAGCACGTTACGCTTAATCAGTAACCACCTACACCATTCCAGGACATTAACAATCTCATATGCATTAAATAATGTATTAGTTTGGATAAATTTATTAAATGAAGCGAAGTTAGGAGCTATTGCATAGCATTAATTTGTTTTGGAAGCCTTAAACTTTAAGGTAAATTATAATTGAGTCTATTATTCTCCTTATATGTATTATATAGTAGTATAAATATAGATGTAGATAGATAAATGCAACAAGCCGATATAACGTATATTTACAAATTTAGTATCTAAAATAACATAAAATAAAAAAAAGGTATAATACCTTAAACAAATAAATATACTCCTTTATCTTTTCTAATAAAACTACTTTATTTCTATACACATTTTTATCATTCTTAAAAGAGTAAATTGCACAAAACGTCCTTTAAGTTTTCTCAAACTTGCAGGTTCCAGCCTTAATGTTTAAAAGTTGCCAAAAACATCCTTTACGTTTATTTTTGTTGCATGTTTAATCCTTTATCACTAACCCAGTTACTAATCCATGTTAAATGGCCTCACATACATAGCATGTGAGGGTAAAACCGTCTTTTCTGCCAGTGAGGTTATAAAATCCAGGTAACCATCACACCATCCACCACTCCCCTTTCTTCTTCTTCATTCAGATCAAACCCATCCAGACCTCCATTAATGGCGACTCCAAGATCTCCACAAAAAGTTACAGACTGACCTTCAAGATCATCGCTCTCCTCTCCATCTTCTCTGTCCTCCTCCACCACATCCTCTGCCACCACCTCCACCTTTGACAAAACCCCCAAAATCCCCAACACATCACCTCCTCCACCGACACCACCTCCTCTGCCACCACCTCCACCTCCGACACCACCTCCTCTGCCACCACCTCCACCTTCGACAAAACCCCCAAAATCCCCAAATAACTCCGCCACAATCATCTTCAACTGCCACCACCCCAATCGCAGAACCCACGGCGACGATTACGGGACACCTAATCGCAAAGCCTACAGCGGTGCTCGTGTATGGATCTGATAACAATTTTTGGATCTGATTTTATGTTATATTGAAGAAATGAGCTTTGGATCTAAGCTAAAAAAGACGCAATTTTTATTATTTGAACACATTATTACCCAAGATCATCCCATCGGCTGCTGAATAAACCTCCCATGTGCCGTCATCACATTCGACGGAGACACCACGGTCTCCGGCGCCGCCGCGAAGCTCCACACCTGTCCAAAATCAGGTCTCCCTGGCAGCGCCCAAAATCCCCCCCCCCCCCCTCCGCCGCCGCTAACAGATTGCGGTTTCTGAGAAGTGTTGTGATTTCATTGACTGTTTCGTCGTTGATTCGTGTGGTGTTTGTTGATGTGTGGATAGGTGAGATGAATCTGTTGGTGATGAGTGGTGACTTTCTGTGTGTGAATAGTCTCATCATTGTGTTTGAATTTAGGGTGTAAATTGCATTTGTGCAAATAAAGAAAGTGGAGAGAGAGAGATGAAAAGACGGTTTTACCCTCACATGCTATGCATGTGAGGCCATTTAACATGGATTAGTAACTGGGTTAGTGATAAAGGATTAAACATGCAACAAAAATAAACGTAAAGGATGTTTTTGGCAACTTTTAAACATTAAGGCTGGAACCTGCAAGTTTGAGAAAACTTAAAGGACGTTTTGTGCAATTTACTCTTCTTAAAATCCTTCAAGGTCATTCATTATGTTTTGTTCTTTTTTCACTCCTCTCTCACATAGATCATGTTGATTAGCTCTAACATGAAATCCACAAGCACTCCACTCACGCATGTGACTCCTCTCACAATAAACCCTTTCACGCTCTCTTAAAACGGTGCATCACAATCAGCTCACCCTACAAAGCTATCATCTCACGTTAGGCTTAACACCCTCTTTGAACGGTGTATCACAATCAGCTTACGCTGCAAAGCTACCACCTCGCCTTAGACATAAAACCATAACATACATTCTAAAATGGAAGTACATTGAGACAAAACTTTAAAAAGAACATTATTACACATTTATTTGACAAAAAAAAACATTACATGATGTATATAAATAGTTCTTATTGGACAAAAAAAAATCAAAGATATATATAATATATCTCTTTATTATATTTGCCCTTTTACTCTGCTGCTCCTTGTACCTCAAATCTCCAACTCTCTCTCTCTCTCTCTCTCTGTTTTGTGTATCTATCTATCTCTATTTGCCTCTTTCTTTCTTAGACCTAAAATCAGCTTTCCAACAATCGCCATTAACAACTCTTTTCAGGTTCTTGTTTTTCCCCTCTCATCATTCGATCCGTCAAACTTATATACAATCCTTCTCTCCTGCTTCCTAATTATTATCATTTTCCTCATTTTCTCTTATTAATTAATTAGGGTTTCTGTTTCCCTTAATTCCTTTGCATGTAATTTAATGATCTTTTCGATTTATATTCCAATTCGGATTACAACTCAATCGGAGTTGTAATTAATTTGTAGAATTAGAGGTTTTGTTAATTGCGTAGATATATATATATACAATTAAGTTGTGGTTTTATCCACTTGTGTGTTTGATTCAGCTCTGTTTATCAGTTTGATTTTTCTTAGGGTTTATACAAGAGTTTAATCATTATATGTGTTTAATTCAGCTATTTATATCAATTGAAATTGATGAACTTCTGGAGCTTAATTACATGTGCTGATGGATTAATTGATTTGAATTGAAATGGATTGGATTGAATTGAATTTTTTACAAGTTTTTGTGTGAATTTTGTGGTATCATTTTATGAGTTTTATGTTTTGATGACTGAATTTGATGGTTGAATTTGATGATTTTTTGGTGTGTGTAGGTGGAATTGGAGTGTGGTGTTTAGGGAGGTGTGAAGTGTGAGAATGGCGGGGAGTTCGAGTGAGGAGTCTGGGGCTGGCAGATCGTTAGAGGGGTTGTCGAACGGGCAGCAGCCTTCTGGAGAAGCCTTGGCGGAATGGCGTTCTTCTGAGCAGGTGGAGAATGGGATTACGTCAACGTCACCACCGTACTGGGATACTGAGGATGACGATGATGATTGCGGTATGCGTGTTTTTCGTTTTGGTTTTAATCTAGTGTTAAAGGTAGAGTTTACATGTTATAAAAAGGTAGAATCTTTGAAAGCATTTTTTTTTATTCATGTGTTTGAGAAGTAACTCTTGTCAGGAGTTCGAGTTTTATTAGTCACGCTGATTGTTAAACGTTTTAATCGAATTGTAATGATGAATTAATATTTTTGTCCTTCCGCTTACCTTCTGAGTTTTATTAACATGCAGGGCTAAAACCTTCTGAGTTATATGGAAAGTACACATGGAAAATAGACAAATTCTCTCAGATTAACAAGAGAGAGCTCCGTAGCAATGCGTTTGAGGTTGGCGGCTACAAATGGTATGTTTTCTTTTTTTATTTATTTTTTGTCTGTTACAATATTTGTTATCCTTTGTTCCAAAACATTTTAGGACACAATTATCTGTGCATTTCATATTTATTTAAGTTTCGTTTGTATCTTGAAGGTACATCCTGATCTACCCTCAGGGGTGTGATGTCTGCAATCATCTGTCGTTATTTCTCTGCGTTGCAAATCATGACAAGCTTCTTCCAGGTATGATTGATATTTTTTAAAGTTTTTAATTCATTTGGCTTTATATGTGTTTAGTACAATTGACATTATGCACTTACTTTGATGCAGGATGGAGTCATTTTGCACAATTCACAATAGCGGTGGTGAATAAAGACCCCAAGAAATCAAAACATTCTGGTTGGCTTTTTTTTCTTCTTGTAATCATTATTTTCATGAATATATGATTATTATTTTAATCAATGAAACATATTTTTGTAGATACGTTACATCGCTTCTGGAAGAAAGAGCATGACTGGGGATGGAAAAAGTTCATGGAATTATCCAAAGTGTTAGACGGGTTTATCGATGCCGACACGCTCATAATAAAAGCTCAAGTCCAAGTTATCAGGTTTTTAGCTACTTTAATGATCTAATATAAATTCATTCATAATGTATCTTATTTTGTTAATATCTATTATGATTGGCACGTATTCAAGCCTTCCTCTCTTTTGATGATCTAATATAAATTCATTCATAATGTTTGATTCCTTACGGAAATAGAATAATATATGGTCCAACAAATTTGATGTAAAACTGTTCGATTATTTAATTTAAGACTAATTGTACTTGAATAGAGAATATATAGCCATATTAAGTTATTGCACTCGTGTGATAATACTACATACGCTAGTACGCTAATAGTTTACATCATTTTTCTTGCTTTCTTTTGGATTGAAAACATCTATGATGAAAATGTGCTAAATGGTTTTGTAGGGAGAGAGCGGATCGTCCTTTTCGATGCCTTGATCGTCATTATAGGAGAGAGCTTGTAAGGGTATATTTGTCAAATGTGGAACAAATATGCCGCCGCTATGTGGAAGAAAAGAGAGGAAGGCTTGGGAAACTGATAGAAGATAAAGTTCGATGGTCAAGGTATGTAATTCTTAGTTACTTTCTGATCAGATTCGTTTAGGACAGATGGGTTTGTTACCTTTTTAGTTACTTTCTAAATTTGATTACAAAAGTTATATCATTTCTGACATTACAGCAATACATATTTTTTTGAGTAAAATGCCATTTTCGTCCCTGAGGTTTGGCTAGTTTTGTGACTTTCATCCAAAGGTTTGTTTTTCTGCATCTGGATCCAAAAGGTTTTAAATTTTGTCATTTTCATCCAGCTCGTTGACTCCATCCATTTTTCTTTGTTAAGTCAGGGGTATTTCCGTCTTTTTTGCTAACTTAAAGGGCAATTCTATAATGTAAAAAGACTGAATATCTGTGAGAAAGACTGAATTGCTCTTTAAGTTAACGAAAAAGCCCTCACTTAACGGAGAAAAATGGATGGAGTTAACAAGCAAGATGAAAATGACAAGATTTCAAACCTATTGGATCCTGGACGAAAGTCACAAGACTGGCCAAACCTCTGGGACGAAAATGGCTTTTTTTTTTGCTTGTTTGACCTGCCTCCCTGGATGGGAGAGATTGTAAAATAATGTTTTTTCACATGTTTCAGCTTTTGTAATTTCTGGTCGGGAATTGATCAAAATTCAAGGCATCGAATGTCAAGGGAGAAATGCGATTCAATATTGAAAATCGTCGTGAAGCATTTTTTTATAGAAAAGGAAGTCACGTCAACTTTGGTAATGGACTCGCTACACAGTGGATTAAAGGCTCTTGAAGATCAGACCAGAAATAATAAAATAAAAGGAAAATGTGACGCAGAAGAAATGCCGATAACGCCCGTTGTCCAGATGGAAAGTGACACATTTATTCTGGTTGATGATGTTTTGCTATTGCTTGAGAGGGCTGCCGTTGAACCTTTGCCCCCGAAAGACGAAAAAGGTCCTCAAAACCGTACCAAGGTTAGCATCACTACGCCATAGGCTCAACTAAAAGCTATGAACGGTTTACGGTTCGGGTTGTGCTGTGTAGTGTTTTATTTCGAATGGGTCAATTAAAAAAATCTAGCTAAATAGGAATGCTTCAGATTCATTTTTAATTCCTACAAGCTCGTGAATCGCTTATATTAGAGTAAACTACAAGCTCGTGAATCGCTTATATTAGAGTAAACTACACGGATGGTCCTTGTGGTTACCCAAAATTTTGGATTTGGTCCCTAGCTTTTCAAAAGTACACGGATGGTCAATGTGGTTTGCGTTTTGTAACACATTTAGTCCCCATCTAACAAATTTAAAGGTTTTAGTAGGTCCAAGTTAGAGACTAAACGCGTCACCAAGTGCAAACCACAGGGATCATCCATGTACTTTTGGCAAAAGTTGGGGACTAAATGAGTTACAAAGTGCAAACCACAGGAACCATCAATGTCCTTTTGGAAAGATAGGGACCAAATCCAAAATTTTGGTCAAAAACAGGGACCATCTGTGTATTTTACTCTTTATATTATTTTTTATAATGATCTTGTTTTTCTATTCGTATTAACACATTATTTAGAGTAATTACGCGGATGGTCCCTGTGGTTTATCAAAATTTTGGGTTGGTCCCCAGCTCCTCGAAAGTACATAAATGGTTCCTGTTGTTTGCACTTTGTAACGCTTTTGTCCCCAGCTTTTTCCAAAAGTACATGGCGGTTCTCTATGGTTTGCACTTTGTAACGCATTTAGTCTGTAACTTGAGCATGCTAAAACCTTTAGATTTGTTGGTTGGGGACTAAAGGCGTTACAAAGTGTCAAAGTGCAATCCACAGAGACCATCCATGTAATTTTGGAAAGCTAGGGACCAAATCCAATATTTTAGTAAACCATAGGAACTATCCATGTACTTTACTCCATTATTTTATTACGTCAAAAATAAGAAATTCGACAAATGACCTGTTTTAATCCAAACATACTTAATCTTGCCACCCTTCGTTGTCATTTTTGTCCCAACAGAAGGGTTATAACTTACAAGTGCCTGTTTCATCGCTTTTTTACTTATATATTCTGTAATTATTATTGATTATCATACGTTCTTTTCTACTGTGACGTAGGATGGTGGATCGGGCGATGATTTCAGTAAGGATTCTATTGAGAGAGACGAAAGGCGTCTAACCGAATTGGGACGTAGGACTATTGAAATCTTTGTTCTAGCCCACATTTTCAGGTAACGTCTAATAATTCTTTGTTAAACTTGTTATTATTGTGGGTGTGATTTTCTCCATGTATAATTATTGTTCATGTTACTGATTAAATTCAGCAGTAAAATAGAAATTGCGTACCAAGAAGCTATTTCGTTAAAGAGGCAAGAAGAACTCATTCGTGAAGAAGAGGAAGCGTGGATTGCTGAAAGTGAGCAGAAAGCGAAACGCGCGTCTGACAAAGAAAAGAAATCAAAGAAAAAACAGGTACGTGTAATAATAATTATGATAATAAATCACATTTAATCTTGACTTCATTTGGTTCTTGTAACTTTCTTTGGATTTTAATGGTTATATGTATATATTGTATATATAACAAGAGGGTGTCCTAGGAATAGTTCCTAAGACACAGCCTCTATTTTTTTTGCCATATTTACAACAATGCCATCCATGGTTTTTTTCTTTATGTGTATTCAACCCTTCAACTTTTAGTATTGCCATTTACACCCCTCAGCTTTCTAGAAACTTTATAAAATGTCATTTTGACCCCCATCGAGTTTTACATGCTTATTTTTATGTACGTTTTTCGTTGGTCTACGTTTTGCTCTTGGTTGATCTACATTTTGTTCGGAAACGAGACGGGTCAAATATGATACGTTTTCACGAGGTGGTATAAATTTGAGTTGCTTTACGTTTCAACTCCACCGCAATGTGTGGTACCCCTAACGTAAAAAAACACTATTTTCTTACGTTCTTATTTTCAAGTACGTTTCTTTATAAATCCAAGTTGGTTTAGATTTCGACGTAAATTTTCTCGATAACGAGTCATGTCAACTATAATACGTTTTCGTGTTTATTTTCATGTGCGTTTTCAGGTGGTCTACGTTTTGACGTAAATTTTGTTCAAAAATGAGTCGGGTCAAATATTTGACGGTATAAGTTCGAGTTACTTTAAGATTCGACGCTACCGCAACGCACAGTGAGTCAAAATACTAGTTTTAATACATTTATTATACAGGCAAAACAGAAACGAAACAACCGGAAATCAAAGGATAAAGGACGGGATGAAAAACCAAGTGTTGTAATAGCGGAAAGCCTTCAAAAGCAAAGCCCGATTGAGGATGACACAGATTTGTTAAAAAAGCCCGACCCACTTGAGGATGTTGTTTCCGATGTTTCAGATTCAGTAGATTGTGTAACGGAATCACTTCTTCCTCCAGATTCAGACGATAGAGATTCAAACCCGGTCAACTGGGATACCGACACTTCTGAACGTCTTCATCCATCCACAGAGACATGTAGCAGTGGTGTTGTTGGTGAACAAAATGGTGCGAGAAAATGTGTGTCGGTAATGGATGACAGCTCATCAACATGTTCAACGGATTCACTCCCATCAGGTGTGATTAACGGGCCCCATCAGAATCAGAAAACCCAAAGTTCACCTAGCAGGTTGTTTTCTTTTTTGTTTTTCATTGGTTTTGTTAAGGCCTGTAAATGAACCAACGAACACGAACATAGGTATGTTCGTGCTCATTTAACTTTAACCAAACACGAACACGAACATATAATCGAACACATTTTTTGTTCAAGTTCGTTATTAAGAAAATGGGGATGTTCAATTTCGTTTATGTTCGTTCGTTTAAAACCTAAACGAACAGTGCACGAACGTAAACAACATAAACAAACATAATTTAACAAACAATAAATGAACACAAGTGACTAAACATAACGTAAAATTTTATATAAATTAGTGATTAATAACGATAAAGTTTGTTGGAAAACCCATTTTTGTTACGAAAAAAGCCCAATTACCAATTAGTTGTGTATCTATATAAGTAGTTAGAAAGTTCCGTTTATGTTTAATAGTAATGTAAATATAAATACTTATGTATTCAAATTGGAAACAAACATAAACAAATGTAAATAAATGAACATAAACGGACGTTCATGAACATAAATGAACAAACAAAACGTGTTCATATTCGTTCGTTTATTAAATAAACGAACATAAACAAACTTCCCAACGAACAAGTTCATGAACGTTTGGTTCATTTAAAGACCTAATTTTGTTAGTAGGAATTGTTTTGGAGTATGTGTAACATTTATTTTTCATTTCTTTTTAATTTTATGTAGAGGGAAAGTCAAACACGGAAAGGATACCAGTCAACAACATGCAGAGTGTGATGGAGTTGCAATCTCGTTGCAGGATAACATGAAGTGGCTTGAACAAGACGCCATCAAGAAAGTGGTATGATATGATCTTTATTATGATGTTGATTAACAGTTTTCAGTTATTTCCTATTTATGTATTATATATGATTTGTTTTTTTTTATTTACGATAGGAAGAAGTTGTTTCACTGCAAAAGAAGCTAAGCATCAAGGGTGATATTGAACCCGAGAGACATTCAAAAGATAAAATTACTGTTTCCGTTGCATCATCTTCACCCAAAAGCCTGTCAAAAGCGTCCCCATGCACCGTTAAAACACCAGACTTGAAAACGACCGACCAAAATTCCGATAAACCAGTGGGCTCACCAAGTTCAACCAACGGTTCAGTGTCCAAACCTCAAATCACCGGGACCCAAAAACCACCTGAAAAACCTTCAATGGTCAACCAGAACCTGGCTCAGAAACAAGTATTAACGAGTTCATCGACTAAGCCAGTGCCACCGATGTCTAGGCCGTTGAGTGCACCGTTAGTCGAAGGGTACAGATCGAATGCCGCGAGTACGACCCCGGTTATCTCAATGGCTCAAACCGGCCCGTTATTGTCTCGTTCCGCGAGTGCAGCTGGGTATCTCGGCCCTGACCCGTCACCCGTGGGTCAGAGTTACGGTCCGCCGTCGTACCGTAACGCTATGATGGGGACTCCTGTTTCCGCAACTTCATCTTCTTTTAGTCAAACCCATTCTCACTCGTACATGCAGCCCGTGTTTCTACCTCAGACCCCTGAACGGATCGAGTCGACCGGTTCCGTAAGACCGAGTTTCTCATTCGAGATGATGAATCACGATCTTGTACTGAACGGGCCCCAGTGGATGGATTCCCTATCACAACCACAAGGCATGTTAGTAGATGAATTCCCGCACCTTGATATCATCAACGATTTACTTGACGATGAGTACGCAATGCCAATTGCATCAACTATGGGCCCAGGCCTGCCATTTCATAACGGGCCTCGTCATCTTAGTCACCTGTTCACTTTCCCGGGGGATATGAACGGTTCACTTGACCAGGTTGGTCCGTCAACAAGTTCTTGTAGGTTTGACCGAAGTCGTAGTTTCCATGAAGAGTTACAGCACGGTTACAATGGCGGGTTTGACTTTCCAAGGGACATGATTTCACCGCAACCGAACTTGCAACCTTACGTGAACGGGCAGATTGATGGTTTGGTTCCGAACCGATCGCAGATTGGTGGGTCGGATCTTTCTTACGAGTTGAGAAATATGGATGGTGACGGGTACGCGTATCACATGGCGCCTGATTATTCGAATCTGACGATGGGTGTTAATGGTTATACGTTATACCGACCGTCAAATGGGCAGTGAGTTTGCTGCAAATGAAATAGTATAATGTGTGTGAAAGAAGGGAATGATGATAAGAAAACTTTTTTTTTTAATTTATTCCGAAAGAAATGTTACTTTTTTTCAATTTTTTTTTTCTGTTCTTGAATTGAGATTTGAAATCTGACTTTATTACAATGTTTACTAGATTACAGGTTTTCTTATTGGCAACTTGATTTATGATAGCTATAAAATATAAAATATTTGATCCTCACAAAAGGATTTTCTCAGATTTATTTATTGGGTTTTCTGCTGAATTGGTGTATAGAAGATGGATATATTCGGGTGGTTCCACTGATGGCACGATGATATTCCAGTGGTCCGATCCAAATTTGCCGTTCAAAAATAAGTCCGATTCAGTCGACCAGACCGTTCAGAACTTTGGTTTACATTTAATGATATTAAATGTTTTTTCTTATGGTTTGTACTTTGTTTTATATAGATATTAGTAGATAAAATCTATCATACAACAAAAAAAAATATACGTGACAAGTGTGCAAAGTTACACTAGCCTGGGAAACAAGGATCATGAAATTTCACATCCATGTGAAAGAGGTGGTAATACCAAGTGAATTCAACGTTCAACATAGTACACCTAATGGAAAATTATATAACCAAATCCATTAAAATCTCCATAATTCTTTCACTTGCAAACCGAGTAATGTTCATAGGTTTGGTGGTTAAACTCGATATAAACCCGGAAATTTGATACAACCTAACTTGATGGATTTTCATGGGGTGACACAAACCACCTGTTTAACCAAATATTTTATGTTTACTATAGAGTTACCAAACTACACATATATAAATAAATATAAATGTATGTAAAGTAAATAATACTTCTAAACTATAAGGCCTAATGTTCATTTCCTTTTATAAATGTATTTAAAGTAAATAATACTTCTAAAGTCTAAACTATAAATTCCTAATGTTCATTTCCTTTTTACATTTAAAATATTGGCAAAGAAATCCAATCGATTCAAGTTATGGCGTAAAACACACTTATTAAACGGGTCAACCTGACTAGCTATACATATTTATAGGTTTGACTTGACACCTGATCCTTTTAGACTAAACATAAAAGTGTAGATTCAATTCAATTTTATATATATTGTCGTTGAAGGACGATGAATACTAAATTTACATTTACATTAATATGTAGTTTTTTAATATTATAATATTTTACTATTATATTTATTTTTAATATATTTTTCCCTTTTTAAAACCATATTCCCTTTTGTCATTACTTTTTTTTTTTACAATTCTTTTATCTTCTTTTATATGATATTGCCTTATTAATTAATTTAATTCTTCTTTTATAGCTTTCAATCATTAATTTAAAAAAAAACTTAAGTATGTGGTTGTGCTTATTTTCCCCCTGGACGTTCCGATATAAGTATTGTTAAAAATGAAGATGTATTCAAAATAGAGTATTGATTTGGTATCGTTCTACGATACGATGATAAACTAAACTGATTGTGTTGGTGGCTTTCGAGATAACATGTTCATTTTCAAATAACGTTTGTTTAACATTATCATTTGCTCATTTCGTCGCAACTCGCGACGTTAATAAAACCTAGTATTAGTTACTTCTCATGTTTTCGTGTTACTTCCTTATGATGTCACACCTACCTACATTTGTATCGGTATCTTTTGATGTAAAGGCTTACTGCAAAAAGTCAGCAAATAGAAAATATTATGATACGTAATTAAGAAAGAACCAATTTGAGAGTAGGTTGGATGTTGGGTATGCATAGACTTTGTATTTTTTTATAAAAAGATAATAACTAATTATGTAGTCAACATAAAAGTTGCACTACATGATTTAACTCTTCAATATAATTAACTGTACCAATTTTGACTCGGGAAGTATTGTTGGATCATTTTGATGAAGAATATTCATTTCAATTTGTTGAACCAAATGACTATGTCAAAAGTTGTGAAATTTGTTAAATATATATAATACAAAATACAATTATATATAATTATATACAGAGAAAGTGTTTTATACATGTAATTATGAAGGCATATGTTTGGATTTTGCCAAATCGCATGTTGAAAAACATGTAATGAAATCGCATGGTGGAAACAATTTTGGATGGGATGTATTGTAGTTGAAATCGCATAGAAAACAATGAAATCGCATGTTGAGAAAAGCCCAGCATGCGTACGTTAAGCCCAATTGTATTTAACCTCTCCCATTATATATAGCTAGTCTCTTAAGTCCCCCGCGTTGCGGGGCGGGGAGCGTCAAAAAGCGTGCAAACAGCGTTGCGCGTTGGGAGGTTAAAATCATGCTAAATAGCAAACGAACAAAGACCAAAACCGGGAAAAACGTAAAACAAAAACACAAATTTATGATACCAAGTGATCACGTAAGTAATAAATAGAGAAATCAAATTTATACTGAAACATATTAGAAAGTCCATCGGGTATAAAAACTTATGGAACAAATGTGACTACAAAATACCGTAGTAAGTAACAACCGAACGAAACAAATCCAGAAAAAAAAAACAAACGTAAAATAAAAACTAATAAAAATAAACTCGTTTAACTTTTGTGGCAAAATTATAAAAAGTCAAATTTCATTACAAATTTAAAAACCATAAAGTTACTATATCAAAAAAGAAAAAAAAACAAAAAGAAAAAAACACTAAAAGACAAAAAAAAACATCGCTATTCATTGCAATGTTAGAAATTAATACATATATATGAATTATATATTACATTATATTATATTATATATAATACATTATATTAATTAATTTATATAATACAATTATATCATGTGAATAGTAACTGTTTTTATTTAGCTTTTTTTCATTATTTGGTTTATTTCTTTTTTTGTTTTAATTTTTTTACCTAACTTATGATAACTTAACCTATTTAAGGTTCGATAATACAGTTATCACATGGTGAATAGTAACTTGTTTTTTTTTATTTTTAGCTTTTTTTCCTATGTATTTGGTTTTAATTTTTTTCTTTTTTTTGTCTTTTTATATCTTTTTTACCCCTCAACTTTCATGATTAACACTTACAACCCTTTAACTTTTTAATCGAGTTTTACGTGTTAATTTTATGTACATGTGGATATAAATTTAAGTTTATTTACGTTTCAACATAACTTTTTCCCAGAAATAAGTCAGGTCAAATATAATATGCGCTTTATCTTATTATTATATACATTTTCATTGTTACATTTTGACGTAAATTTTTTTTATTTTTCCGGAAATAAGTTGGGTCAAATATAATATGTTTGTAGCTTTTTTTATGTATGTTTCAATTGATCTACGTTTTGATGTAAATTTTTTTCAGAACACCGCAGCAAAGCGCGAGGTGTTTACTATTTACTAGTTATTTTACAAACGAAGTGTTGATTAGATTAAAATATTGATAAGATGGTTAAGAATAGCGATATTAAAACCGTTAAAAGTCTTATAAAAATGTCCTCTTTTATTTGGGACCAATTCAATGGTCAAAATGCATATGTTAATTAATTTGTTAAAATATCATCAAGTCAATAGTCAAAAAACTTAAACGATTTAAACTAAGAAACTACCTACCTAACACCCCATAGGCACTTGGGGTACTTTATATAAGGCGCTCACACACAAGTTGATTACAAGATAAAGAAATGAAGCCATTAGTCATACATGTGTGTTTGTCGCGGTGATTCTTTTTGTCTACGCAAAACCCCATCGAAGGTAGCCGAGTTTTACATCTGAAGAATGCTGATTCGATCGACTTAAAGAGTCCCAACATGTTTGTTTCCCAATCACTTCCTAGGGGACCTGTTCCTCCTTCGGGTCCATCAGGGTGCACTTACATCCCTGGAAGCGGTGGACCACCTTGTCCGTAATGATTTAGCTAGAAATGATCACATAGATCACGAGACATGCCAAGAAGGTACGATCTAGGTTACTTGAATGACCCTAGGATTCGTTCTTAGTGGCTTTCATGTCGTCGAGAAACTAAGTTGATGACATCTTGAATTTTGTTATCCATCAATCATTTATTCTTTTATTGTACCCACTATATAGTATGATGGTATTAGGGGATGTTACAATTGTACAAAGATGTTTTTTTTTATTATTATTATTCAATACATGGGCTATGTATATATTTTCACTACAAGTTTATAGAGAAAATTACTTATACTTGAAGAGCTTGCACACATGTATGTCCTTCTAGTTGTTGTAAACTCAAATTATGCATTTATGTTGTGGCCCTAACTTTGTGCGAAGTTACGTTTTTTTAATAGTTACATAAAAGTTATAGAACATACAGCACAAATAATCGCATAATGCATAATATAAATTTAAAGAAGAAATCCATATTAATTCATAACATTGGGAGGAACAGTGACTTTTTTTTTGTCTTTTTTGCATAGTAGACTTGAATGATTTGGTTTTTTTAATAAAACTTTGGTTTTTTTTATAATTTTTCCACAAAAGTTGCATGAGTTTATTATTTTCTTAGGTTTTTTTTACGTTTTTCCTGGTTGTTGTCGTCGTTCAATTGTTACTTAGCACAGTGTTTTGTGGTTATATTTGGTCTCTCACGTTTTTTTACCCCCTCGGCTTTCTAATACGTGTCGGTATAAATTCAGCTTTGTCTACGTTTTACGTCACGTGAGTCGTTTGGTGTTAGAAATTCGTGTTTTTATATTACATTTTTCCCGGCTTTTAGTCATCGTTCGGTTGACGCTTAGCATGGTTTTACGCCCCGCTTGCAATGCAGGTAGCACGGTTTTATACCCACTTACCATAACGCGGAGGCCTAGGACTAGTTAAAATTAAAACTTAAATAATATATACATAATATTTAAAGAAGAAATCCATATTAAAACTAAAACTTAAATAATATAATAGTATTTTTCAAAGGGATTAGACGAAAAAGTGATTGATTATTAGGTAATATGTATAGTTATAGTCTTATAGATAGATATGCCTTTCGTCTTTTACATTTTTATGCCATATATGTACTACTTATGTGTCTTCGTCTTTAGGTTATTTATGCTTACAATTAATTATCGCCATTTAGGCTTATTTATGCTTACAATTAATTATCGCCAATTAGACCTAGCTCAATTGCTGAAAATAGGGGAGCTAGAGCTGAGGCCCGGTGGAGGTTTGGGGTTCGACTTCGATTGGACACGTTTTTACTACTCATGGAAAGGTTTATCACATATGGGCTCGAATGGACTTGTTGGGCTTTGGCCCAACCCTGTTAGGCCTGGTAAATCCACGTTGCTCTAAAAAAATAAAAATAAATTATTGCAATATGTATAAAATTTTAAGTGAAATTTATGAGAAGACAAATGTTAAATATCTTATTTTTATTTTTTTTAATGGCAAATTTCTTTTATTCCTCGCTGTTTGTGAGACTTGAACTTAAGACCTCTCTTTCTAAGGTGTTTAATGACTTTGTCTTTGCTAATGGACCACTATACAAATTTACATATATTCATGACTAAAAATCTTAATCAGAAATTACTCATACAAAATTTCTACATGTACACGGCTCCACCTAAGAAAATAATTATTCTCCTCAAAGAAGTCAATATCAACCCGCATACCAAATACGAATACTCAAAGAAATCAACCAATTAGAAAGAAGACCGAATTATACATATATCTACAGAAAATTTAGCAAATATTTAGTTCTTTACACAATGATGTTTGTAACTTGAGTGTGTTGTAATATATGTATATATATTGTGTACACACACTTTGTCCTTAATAAACTTTATAGATACGATGCTGGTGTCATGGCTCGCGAGACATGCCAAGAAGGTGACATCTAGGTTCACACATATATGTATGAACCTAGATAGGTGTGGAGAAGCCACATCTACAGCGATGGGCGCTCCTTACGCAGATCACCATGGGCTAGCAAACCAATCTCATTCATCACCAAAATTGCAAGAGTTTTTTAGTAGGCCTGTAAACGAACCGAACGTTCATGAACTTGTTCGGCGGGAAGTTCTTTTATTTAATAAACGAACGAACACGGACAAAAAGTTTTGTTCATTAATTAAATGAACAACATGAACACACTTGCGTTGTTCATTTATGTTCAACGTGAACGTTCGTTTGTGTTCGTTTAAATTTTAGTAAATACATAAATAGTTATGTTTATGTAATATTAAGTTTTCTAACTACTAATTAGTAATTGAGTTTTCTAGTAATAAAAAATGAAATTTTAAAATTTTTCTTAGATCAAAACTGAGCCGTTACTTAATATTTATATAAAAAACTACTTAATTTTAGTATCTATGAACCTTAATTTAGACTTGTTTGTGTTCGTTCACTAATGTTAAATTGTGTTTATTTATATTTGTTCAATTACGTTCATTATGTTTGTTCAATCATCTTAATTTACGTTTATTCAAATATGTTTAGTTATTTTTTTTATGTTTATGTTCATGAACTGTTGTTTAGGCTTTAAAACGAATGAACATAAACGAACACGAACATGTCCGATTTTTTAATGAACGAACACGAACAAAAACATGTGTTCGATTATATGTTTGTTCATGTCGTGTTCGGGTAAAGTTAAATGCCTATGTTCTTGTTCGTTCGGTTTATTTACACGCCTATTTTTTAGCAACAAGTCTTGTAGGGAGCAAACATTGACTAAAATTGCTCATCATAAACTATAATTTTCTTATTATCATTTCTGTTTTAACTATTATTTTTCTCAAATAAAATTGCTCATCAAACATAACCAATACTTTTAAAACTACAAGAAAATATCCATTCAAATATCCATCAAAACTAAAGTGCAACAATTACACAACTATATGTCTGTGCACATAGCCAACCAAAATAGATCTACAACACCAACCAACCAAAAATGATCATATAAAAAAAATCAATTAAAAATTGATTATATTTCACATAGCAAACACCACAAATCAAGATTTGGTAACACTGGTGACCACTGGGATGACAATGATAAGTATGATAATCAGCAACAGTATGATCCCAATACACATACACTTTCTGCTTTGCTTTTGGTACCCTTTTGCAGTCTTGAGGTTTTTTGTACCATCATTCACATAATGAGCTGCATTCATCACATGATGCTCAATATCATCCATTTTCTCACCCTGAGCCTCCACCATCACTGCCATATCTAAGAACACTTGGTGGAGCTCCAACAGGCTTGTTTCGATCTCCTTGGCGGCGTCATGGCGGTCTTGTATCTCCACCACCGTCTCCAACACCCTTCCCCTCCCATGCAACTGGATTACTTTTTGCAAACAAATAAGATTCTGGACACTAACGGAGTTGGTTCTTCAGTTTTGAGTTGAAGTTACAAAACGTGTAGTGTCCGTGTCAACCTGGTTTGCGCGGTTAACCGATTTTTTTTTAAATGTGTCAACCTGAATTACCTTTTTAAAAACCTTCAAAAGCTAACAGAACTCACCGGTTGGGTTTAGTATAAAGGGGTCGGGTCAGTTTCAGGTCAAACCTACAGGCTACAACACACGTTTAGCTAAACGGGTAGTGTTCGTATCAACCTGGTTAAGCCGGTTAACCTTTTAAAAACACATACCATCAAGACAGAACCTAGCAAAACTCACAGGGTGGGTCGGGTCAAATCTACACAGCACATATTTAGCTAAACATAGCGTTCGTGTCAACCTACTTTGCGGGTTGACCCGGTTAACCCATTTTTTAAAGGTGTTTATGAAATAACTTAACTTATTATGTTAATTTTTTACACTAACTTTTATAATTTTGAAACAAATTGACACATTTTAAACATAAGTGCTAAAAAACTACAATATAGTTATGTAAATTCAAAATTTTTAAAGTATTAACATTTTCTACAATAAAATTCTTTTATCGGGTTAGACGGGTCAATACATGAATATACACATGTCGTGTTTGGGTTCATGTCAGTTTTGACCCGCCAACCCGTGAGTACGACAAATGTAAATAAACATCTATACTCTTGTAGACTAGAGTTTTATAATTTAAAAAAACGATTCTCATACCTGAATTGCTTTTGACAAAAACTCTTCACCACCTTGACCATCAGTCCCACTGTTAATAATCTTCTCAATCACCTCCTCATTCGCCTCTTCGCCAGTGACCGTAAAATACCTCCGGCCAACCGTCTCCTTATACTCGCTCATCATCCTCTGCCTCAACTCCTGAAACTCCATCATCAGCCCCTTAAGCTTCTTCCTCAGCCCATTCGCCACCGCAGTCCGGATTCTATCCACTGGGGTACCTAATTTACACCCGGACAGCCTCCGGCTCTCTGCATTGGCACGGTCCATCTCCTCCAACCGCTGTTTGATCGTCTTCGCCTTCTTCAAAACCGTCACGATATCACCTGATGCAGGTTACGAAGAATCAAATGGCTAGAAACTCAAAGATTAACAATTAAAATTAACCAAGTTTTTGATAATTACTAAAAAGTTCACAATTAATATTATTAAACTAAAAAAGTGACATAAAAGTTCACCGAGAAACAATATTTATACCAGACCCTAACAACTTTAGATATAAACACTAATAAATAAAAGATAAAAATGAAATAAAAACACTAATAAATAAAATATAAAAATTAAAATCAAATTAATATAATCAAACTAAAAAAGTTGACACAAAAGTTCACTGGAAAAACAATATTTATACCAGAACAACTTTAGATATGAACACTAATAAATAAAAGATAAAAAATAAAATAAAACAAAAATAATAAAAGATAAAAATAAAATAAATAAAGCCTTAAAACTCAAATTAATATTAATATTTATCAAACTAAAAAATTGACATAAAATTTATACTAGACTGCTAACAAAAAGAGATAAACAGTAATAAATAAAAGTAAACATAATTTTATTTTTAAATTCACACAAAAAAACACACACTGGAAAATTGATATAAAAGTTCACCGAAAACAGAAGCTACCAGTAAGAGATAAACAATAATTAAAAAAAGCAAACACTATTTTTTTTAAATTCACAAAAAAAAAATTATTTCACAATTCATAGTATTAAACTAGAAAAGCTAACAAAAACAAATATACAATGATAAATAAAAGTATAACATATTTTTAAAAAGAAAATCACAAAAAGATCAAATTAAAATTCACAATTAATATTATCAAACAAGAAAAGCTAGCAATAAAAGATAAATAATAATAAATAAAAGTAAACATCCTTTTTTTAAATCACAAAAAAACAATTAAAATTCACAATAAATATTATTAAACTAGAAAATGTTTACCAAAAAACAATATTTATACTAGCCCTCAAAAGTTCATCATTAATATTATCAAACTAGAAAAAATTGACATAAAAATTCACCGAGAAACAATTATTTTTGCTAGAAAGTAATTAATTTAGAAATAAACATAAAATAAACTTTTAAAATATTCAAATTAGGAGATAATTCTGCATCATTACCGTTGATAAGACGTCGGTTTGACTTCAACTGGTCCGGGTTATGGAGCGATTTTGACTCCTGGTTAGTCAACTGGAGTTGAGTTAGGGTTTCACGGATGAAATTCATCTCATCTTTCACGAGCTCTGCTTCACGAAGGAACGATGTGAGGTTGTGATCGGCTTGTACGGTTTGCATTTGGATGTCGGGATCAGGACCGGCTTCTAGATCGAGTTTTTCAATTGATTTCTTGAGATCGATGTAGCTGGTGAAGGATTTTGTCATTAAATCATTCATGGTGAAAGCTGAGATTGAAATTTGGTAATAATCAGATGTTTGAGATTGGAATTTGGTAAGAATCAGATGTTTGATGGAGAGAAAGATGGAAAGTGGGTATTTGATTGAAGATGAAATTGGGGATTTAGGGTTTTATGAAATGGGTGAAAGAGCCGTTGTGTAACGGCTATATACCGATTTGAAAAAGTGATTCTTTTTTTCTTTTATCATGATGTGAATGTGAATAACGTAAGATGTTTGTTTTGACATACCTAATAAATTATCTTTAATTGTTTTTTAATGTTTATGTTAGAAACTAAAACAAATTAATTTTGGTAAGCTTTTTAGTATGTTGATGATAGAAAGTGAAAAAGATAAATCTTGGTAATCTTTTTAGTATATGAAAGAAAAAAAAGGTAAAAAGATGAATTAAAATTATTTGTTTTGCGTTTAAATTCACGACTGCTACTAGCGAAAGTGTATAGTCCTGAATCCTGCACAAAGCCTTGCCATGCGCAAGGAAGACCACACCCAAACTTAGCAGCATAACACTCAGCTACTACCAGAGCTATTGTGTACGCCTCATCCACGCACATATAACAATGACAGCTAGTGAAGATATAAATAGTACAAATGGCAGGAGCCTGCAACCTCTGTCTATTCAATTCCCACGATGATCAATCATTCATGAGACAAGAAGTACAAAATGACGGTGACGTGTAACCAATTAGCGTGCGCCATTCAGTGTTCGATGATCTTCACTCACAGCTGATGACAGACCTGACAACAAGTACGCTTGGCAGGCCACGTGGCACCAGTTACCGTGCGTCAACGACTCTCCCCCTCTGCATACACTATCTATCGCGCCAAAAAGGACTATATTCCTTGTTGGCGGCGTCAGACCCAAGGCTCATCAGCCCATCTTCTTCTCCACATTCTTCGGCTATAAATACCAGCCTTCAACCACAGGTTTAAGGATCGACTCTCTAACTCTTAACACACACTCATTTACTCTTCTTAAACTATAATTATATCCGCCCTGGATCATATCCCTAATAATACATGCACATATTAATCATTGATTCAAACCATAGCACCATCTCTAAAAATAACATTAATCCATGATCAATTAACATGTTGGTTATAAATAAATTGTGTAAAACATACTAGACACTAGTTATGACATGCATAAGCAACCCATGACAAGAATTAAAAGACAACATAAATCAAATACACAAATCAAACAAAGTATTGAATTCAAGATTAAATAGAATGGCCTTTTAACCACAATCCATTTTGACCCGAATTCGTTTTGATATGTTCTTTCAGACTTACTAATATATTGTGTATAAATCATGATCCGAAACCAACAAACTTCAAATACTTTACAAGTATTTTTCTTTACAAATAACTAACCAAACACAAACACTCTTTTCTTTATGGCCAAACATGCACAACTTCACTCACAATCCAATGTTTTTGTATCATATTCCTCTGCAATTTATTAAGTTTTCCATGAACTACACCCCTAATGTTCTCCTCACAGCTAGCTTGGATTTCAAATCTTTAACAACCGGAATCCTTTGATTTTCCGATGTTTTCTGCCACCATGCTATCAGTTCGTCCTATAAAAACGACGATCATATCAGTCCGACACCATCATAGAAATGATTTGTCCTATAATTTATTTGTGAAAACTGACATCATTTACCTCTACAAAATCACAATTAGAGATGTGTTGACTTTCAACAAAGCATTCGACACCTCCAACTTTGACTCGAATAGATTGCTTCATATCTTTTAATGGAGTTTGAGTTTCCCATTGTAATCCTGCATTGATATATGTCAATAGTTTTGATCAATGCCAATATTCTTATTAGTTTCTAAGTAATCATACATTCATACCTGTTATGCAGGCAACATTGTATCTTGATCCCTCAGCTCGTTCTTCCGGTTTTGCAACTCGCAAGCGTAGAAAGAACCCATCTAGTTGTGCGACCGACGATTTGGAATTCATCCATCTAACATAACATAACATATTATTAATAGTGACAAAAATTAATTTCTGAAAATAATGAGCGAATGAAATGAAAATAAAAGGTTGAGTTTCTTACTTGTGAATATCTGTACGCGATAATCTAAGCCCCCTTATGGTGTCAAACATTCCCTTCGGTGCTTCTTTACTTACTCCTTCGTATAAGCTTACTTGTTTCACAAGTAAGTCGGCCTGTTCAGTTTTTATGTTGTAATCGAGTGATTCTTGGCTACATCTTTTGGCTATAACCGAGCTACCAATGGATTTTTTCTCAATACGTGTGATAGTTTCTGGCGATAAAAGAGACTGAAAAATATTTTAGAATCCGGTTTCTTTGCTCTCAAGACTACGAGTTTCATTACTAACACGGATCCTCTGATCATACATGTTATGGTTCTTGAATCCTTTCAGCATGTTTGAAATCCAGTTCATGAAAGAATGATCGGTTTTAGTTGCATATTCATCAGCTTGTTTCTTGATTCTTTTACTTCCAAGAATTAATTGTTGTTCGAAGCTGCATATTTTCTTTCTTTTAGTCGATAAATTAGCACTTCTGCAACTTTCTACGCTTCCATGACTCGCCGCCACGTGTTTCCTATCGTTTTCTTTCTCAAAGATCGCTACTTGTTCATGCGGTCCACACTGCATCATAGGTTCAACTTTCAAAGGTGATCTACTTTCAGCACGCGAGTCATGACGAGTTGGTACTGATGCAATGTGTTGTTCATTTTGAGCGTCTAAACGCTTCGTTTCACTTGGACCCTCTTCCCACATAAAACAAGGTTTGTTTTCGGCAAATTTAATGTTCAAACCTGTTTGGGGTGACCAAACTAGCTCGGCTAATGTATCGGACCCCACAAAGTTCATCATATCTGCCTTTGCATTTGCACCTGCACCTGTATCGTTATTCTTCTTCGACTTCTTCCACTCGAAGACATCAAACCCTAAATCCATTCCGGTATCATTCACATTTGTCATTGATCAAATGTTACATCCAAAGAGAAATCCTGAAACTGTAACTTTGAGATTTCATTTACCTTGCAACAATGTATAAGAACCAATTGTCTAAAATATTAACGGTTAATTTTCACAAAATTTCTCAACTTTTCTATAGTACAGATCCAAGTGTTAGCGACAAATAAATAGTTAGGATTTATCGTAATTATCTTTTTTTTAACAGCCAACGACAGCTTTTATTGCCAAAAAACGGGTCCAGCTAGACATTGGAAGTCCCAAATTACAGAAAGAAGGTGTGCGAGTGGCGCGGCCGCATGGGGCTGTTTATTAGGCGGTCCAAAATTTTAAAACTTAAACCTGAATTAAATTAGCATGAAATTTTACAAAAGAAACTTGCAGAGAATCACAGTATCGGAATGATTTGAGTTCTACTATTCTAGGGGCCATTTTTTTTTCTACTCACACTGGGCTTCCAAATTCTGGGAGACAACCCTAATCTCCATCATTATCCTGATAATGATTTGATTTGATTTCCTTTGTCATCAGTGGTGAAGCTTGAGATTTCCGACCAGGGGGTCGAAAACGTATATACCCAAAAATTTATATACGAAAACTACATACTCTCTACTATTGAGCTAAAAGTTCGGGGGGTCGGCCGCCCCCTCCTCCCCCCACTATGTTGCGCCATTGTTTGTCATCATCATCATCATCATGATACTCAGTAAACCTCACTAATAGCAAAGCTAAGATATGGTCTGAGAAGGGTAAGATGTAGACAGCCTTACCTCTACCCTAAGAATAGAGAGGTTGCTTTCGATGAGACCCCCCGGCTCGATAGCAGTTTTGCATCAAGCCTTGAACCTAAAGCACATAACACTCAACAATCGGGACAAAGACCGATTAGTGCATGTAGCCCTGTCTTTTGGCTATCAATGCCACCACATGATGCATGAATAACCGTCCTCCGCTTTTAATGTTATTTTCACGAAATTAGTAAAATAACGTTAAAATTAGTGCAATTTTGCTTTCGCTTTTACAAAGCGCCCGCACGTATATCCATTATATGCGCACACCACAGACAAAACCTATTAGATTTCCTTTGTAATTATCATTATTGTATCCCTATATACAATTGGTTAATAATACATCATACCTACAGGTATTCATTACTTTACAGCAGGTAAAGTAACTGAAATTCAAATTTGGAGCAACCAAAAAAATACTTAAATGAAGAAAGTAAGTTACAATACTTAAATCAAGCCATATAATGGATTATCAACATTCTTTATGTAAAAAAAACATTTATACATGAGAATTCAACACAACAATTAGGCCACTTTATATAAAAAAAAAAAAAAAAATTAATCATTCAAGTTCATATTTGAGAGAGAGAGAGAGTTGAATAACCTGTAAACCGATTGAAGCCTGTAGTCTCAAAATCCCAATTCACTGAACTGAATAGAATATAATATGAGAAGCTATCTTAATGACATGCGTCCCCATTCACATGCATACGTGGAAATTTGTGGATGGTCACACATATTTATTATTCTATATGCCCCTTGACTTTATACTGTTTCATGTTTATGGCACCCAAGGTTTCACATGTTTTATATAAATAGTCTCATGTATTTATATGCATGTTATATACATGCCTCGTGATCATCAATGGCGGATCTAGAAAAAACATCATAGAGGCAACGTTTAAAAAAGGAGGTAACGAAATCGAAATAAAGTCAATTTTTTTCCAAAATTTACACTACTGCAGAAGCGTCAAGGGACAACGAAGGTTACCCCTTTTAACAAGGTAGATCCACCCCTGGTGATCGTGGTGGATACAATACAATGATTCTTTTCATTTGGTTACAACTTTTTGTTTTGATTTTGTTGAGTCGAGATGTCGAAATTCTTTACCGGATTGAATCGTGCTTCTGTTGGAATATGTAAAAAAAAGGACGGTACTTAAGAGACCTATACTTAAAAGAAAAAACAGAAAACTAAAAAAAATGTTTCAAATGGAAGTTCAAACACCTGGCTTTTGATTAAGACTATGTGTTGCAGACAAGTGAGCGAGCGGCGTCAACCAGGTGGAGTGCCATATTGGTCGCGCACACCACAACGGCCAGGCACGAGTGGGGGGCGTTATTAGGGGGCGTGAGTGTGGCAGCTGGCGCAAGCGGGCTTGTTTACGGATGTTTTGACGTGCAAGGGGGCAAGGTGATGAGTAGACGTCTAATCAGCGCAATGTATCACATTATTAGATGAATCCGGGTTATGACTTCAGTCACAACAATAATTTCACTTTGTGTCAGCTAGTAAGTTAAACAAACTTGCCATTCATATTTCGATAGTATACGTAACATATAAATTTTAAAAAAATAGGGTGGTTAGACCCGGTCCACCTTAGTGGGGCCCTCCATGCATGTCTATGTATATGAATTCATGTTGTTATATACATATATAAGCACATTTGAGTAAAGGAAGTTACAAGTTGGTGAATTGTGTAGATAAGATACATGTAGATTTAGTATGTTCTCTCACCATGTAAATGGAATATTAGGAAGTGCATTGCATGTATAAATAATAATCGGAAGTTGAGGGTCACATAATGAGAATGTGTTCTAAAGTGTACAAAATTATCTCTCTTTTTCAAATAATAAATAGATAATTTATAAGTGGTCCAATGTGGGCTATGTCATGTTCAAGATTCAAATTCTAATAATCATGCCATCATTATCAATATCTTTGAACGTATATTGTAAAAATCCTGACTAGTTTTGATTAGTCATCGATTAATCACTAATTAGTAGTTCATCGATTAATAGCCAAAAATCGCTAAGCGGTCAATAGTGGTCCTATTATGGCTAGATTCCGGCCAAATTTCAACCAAACCTTATAAATTTCAGCCAATTATTTATAAAAATGTGTGTATATATATAACTAAAACTTATAAAAATATCAGTCCGATTAATCCCAATTAATCGCTAGTCGATACCCACCAACTGAATAGCGCCTACTATATATGCACATATATTATATACACACATATGAGATTTATTTTAGGTTAATTTAATCATTAAAAGTATAATACAACTAAAATGGAGTTTAGATTGGTCTCTATGGTGTAAGAATGCTATTTATTTCCACAATGCCTAAATGTCTTTGATCTTATACTCTTCTTATCTTCTAGGGTCTTGCTATTAATTTTTTTTAATGGTCAACAAAAAGTCTAATCATCAGAGTAAATATAATGGCAAAAGGCACCCAAGCTCACGAACATGGTAACCAAGCTCGCCATCATTTCAGAGGAAACCCAAAGCCTGAAAGCCCATTGCGGTAAAACTCTTAGCTCACTTACAACAATTTTGCTTCAGGCAAATCTAGGGGGAAGTATAGAAGAGGCCAAGGGGCACCTGACCCTCCGAACTTTTTGCTCAGTAGTATTATATATGTAGTTTTCGTATATAAATTTTTGGGTATATACGTTTTCGCCCTCCCCCAACAAAACTCAAACATATGATCTCTGTATTAATTAAATCATGAAAACATATGATTTCTATATTAAAAAAATCATGAAATTGTAAATGCCCCAGAAGGTCATTGACGATCTTGCTATTTCTTGTTTGCCTTTTATATATATATATATATATATATATTTATTATCACTTGCCTTAAAAAAAACTCAAATGGAGTTTCTAAATGAGTTGGTTATTGAAAGAAAAAAAAACATTTTGTATAGCCACATCAAAGTCGGTGTCTATCATTCAAAACTTTTGTTTTTGTACAACCATAGAAAAGGTCAAAGGCAATGAAAGCTACAACACGAACCACTCGCTACTTCCCACTTGCTAACTTATCTTTCCATTTTGGTAACTTCATAGGCTTTGGTTGTGTTGTGATGCTTTGTCTCCTTTCTTTTCTAGGATTTATCATGTCTACACATTAATATTTTTTAATATCTTATATATAAACTGTTATGATGATTAATAAAAAAAAATTGTTTAGCAGGAGTATTTTTGTTTTTAAAATTGAAAATTTGTTTTTGTACAACCATATTTTTTTAATCATCATTGTGCCGGAAACGTTTTAACGGCGACCAAAGACTAACGACGTTATGGTTATGTTAATCAAGGTCAATAGGATGCCAATATGTTAATAGTTGGGACCACCAATGGTTATTTTTGAAATTGAGATTGTTAACGGCCAACGACGAATAGTTAGAATAATTAAAATCCAATATTCCTATAAAATTTAAGAAATAAAAGCTAGCATAAGTTCTTATATTTGTAAATCCATATAAAAACATTAATTCTTGTAGCGATAAACCATTAATTATATATATATATATATGTATACAAAAATCCATACATTAACCCAACTATCCATCTCGTTATTATACTCGTTATAAACCTCTATCATCCTTCATCCACAAAACAACTAACATGCATTTCATCTTCTACCAAATCTTTGACCAGCCTCAGCCAACAATACTTTCCCTAGGTCCCAGTACGAACTCCGAGAACCACCGCCACCGCCCCGCCAATCGCCACCCATCTCCAGTCAACTCCACCGCCGACATTTCCGCCTCTAGCGGCAATAGTAACATCTTCCTTCTTTTGGTCTCCTGACACCGACTCATCAAAAGAGATCTTTGTGGTCATTGTCGCCATGAGTGCACATCTCGAGAGTGTCATGTCTTGTTTTCGTGCACTTTGATAAGCTCGGAAGCCACCGTGTAGCTTCTTCACGGTTCCCACATTCCATGACGGACGCCTAGCTTAGCCACGTCTCTTGGGATCCCCATGTCTTCACTATGTAACAGTATTACTTCACATGCCGATAATACTCCGTCTCCTTTTCGGGATTGCACTGCATTCAGTTCACACATACCAATATCAGCTCCCAATATGTAAAAAATGGCCATTTTCGTTTGATAAAATATAACCGCCTGATATATCACATTTAAAGCCATGGTTGTAGAAATAGCTAGTCGCTAGTCGGCCGGTGGGGGGGGACTAGCGATTAATCAGGATTAATTGTGATTAATTGAGATTAATCGGTGATTAACCAGCGCCTAGTCGGGTTTTTTACAACCATATTTAAAGCTATGCAGTTAATGTGGTAAAAAATCGGATATCGGTCAAGGACCGATATTTGACATATAGGTTATCGCGGAAGGATATTGGTAATTTTAAGATCGTGCAGAATTTTTATATATAGCAATTTAAAGCTAACAATTCAGTATACTCTCCTATTGTTAACAAATTAACCTTTTGCAACTTGCAAAACACTAAGTCACTAACAATTGTAGCTAGTAGGAACTCTTAAACACTAACATTTAACAGTGAAGACTTAAAACACTAATAGCAGCAATAAGAAAAAAGACGAATCGTAAAACTAGGAAGAAAGGTACTGATATCGGGAAAATCGGTGATATATCAGTCAAATATCGGTCAATATCGCCAATATTATCAGTACTAATATTTGACACCGATATTTTGCATGGTTACCAATAACCGATGTATCACGGTATCACCGATGTTAACTGCTTAGATTTAAAGCAATAAGTGTAAGTGTTAATGATTGAATGGGTTAAATGGGTCAAAGTCATGTATGAAATGCTTGAAGGTTGGAGTAAACACCCTAAACTGTTTTATTTATACATTATGTACTTAATAAAATGTAATACAATGGACGAAAAAGGGTTGCCGCCTCTACAATCAGCACAACACTTCATTCACAACTAAATGCATAAAAACGGTTTCTGAAACTATGATATCAGGTGGTCATAAAACCATGCCTTTTTTAGTCTTCTATTGTAGTACTTTGATTTCAAAGGTCACACCTGGATTAGGATTATTTCTATAGTTTTAACACCTTTTTCTTTTGTAGTTAACTAGTTTCTTTTACTCGCCGCGCGTTGCGGCGACGCCGTAGGGACGTGCTAAATTATATACTACAATCAACCTGACTCGTTTCCGAACTAAATTTACGTTGAAACATAGAGTAATCCGAATTCATACCTTTGAATGAAAATGTATCATATTTGATCCGACTTGTTTCCAAACATAATTTATGTCGAAACGTAGACCAACTCAAAACATACATAAAATAAACACGTGTGTTGGCGTTGTACGCAGCGTGATAAAGTATAGACTACAATTGACCCAACTCGATTCCAAACTGACGTTGAAACGTATAGTAACGCAAAATTATGCCGTCGAATGAACACATTTTATATTTAACCCGATTTGTTTCCAAACAAAATTTATGTCAAAACTAATCCAACCGTAAAACGTACATAAAATAAAACAAAAACCATGCTAAATCGTAGATGAAATCAAATTTATACCGACACGTACACAAAAAACGTAAGAAATTAGTTTTAGTGTAAACTCGAAACTTTAGAAACTTGAGGGGGTCAAAGTGACATTTACAAAATTAGAGGGTTACTTTTGACATTTTATCAAACTTTGGAGTAAATTGGTCGATGGCTTTGCCACCAACCTTTGTTTCTAAGGTAATATAAATATTTATATTCTCGCCTGCCTTCGTAATTTTTAAGTTTTCCTCAAATTATCATATACGATATTTATATATATATATATATATATATATATATATATATATTTCATACCAATCTCAAAAACTATAATATTTTGGTAGACATACCAGGCCTGATCACCCAACTAGAAAAGTAACTGTCCACACGCCTTGGCTTGTCACGTCGCCGCACACCTGGATATTGCACTCCCTGCACCAATTCAGCTTCATGTAGTTAACGAGTATATGTGTATATATTATATTATTATAGTGATCATGCAAGGGCTATGTTTTCAAAAATTACCATTTACACGTACCTTAGTAACACAGTAGTAAGTCTTTTCAGTCCCAGCTTCCCATATCCTACGACCAATGACGTATTCTCTATCACTGCAGAAAAAGGGGAACTGTGTGCAATCGCACATACCCATAAAGATAAGAGGTTAGAAAAATTACAATTACCAATTTCCCTACCTAATTGTTTAGATGTATATGTGAAACCTTTTTGACCCAGTTGACAATCATGGTCCCAGTACGAGGACACTCTTCCAAAATCTTTACATATGTCAGCATCGGGTCCCACTTGGGTCGAAATTCATCATCCCAAAAGAAATCTCTAACCAGCTCGGGTGTTGCATCTTCAAACACGGTTCTGCTTCGGTACACGACAGGGCCACTCTGATGTAATAGGTGAAGAAAAAAATAAACAAATTCTCAATCACCAAACATTAGATGTGTTAATATTGATTGCAAGAACAATATTACATACGATGAATAACATTAATGTCAACATTCAATTCAAGCAATTAGATTATTATTAAATGAGTAAAATGCCATTTTCACCCTGAGGTTTGGCTTGTTTTGTGATTTTCGTCCAAATGTTTGTTTTTCCGCATCTAGATCCAAAAGATTTGAAATCTTGCCATTTTCATCTGGCTCATTAACTCCATCCATTTTTCTCAGTTAAGTCAGGGGTATTTATGTCTTTTTTGTAAACTTAAAGGGCAATTCTGTCTTTTTCAGTTGACTTAACGGAGAAAAATGGATGCAGTTAACGAGCTGGATGAAAATGGCAAGATTTCAAACCTTTTGGATCCAGATGCGGAAAAACAAACCTTTGGACGAAAGTTGCAAAACTGGGGAAACCTTAGGGACGAAAATGGCATTTTACTCTTATTAAAATAACATACCCTGAAACGTATAAAAACATACTCGTTCTGAACCTACAATGAATGTCATTACCTCAGGCTCATAACGCCAAGCTTGACAAGCCATGTTGGAAGTGGAACGTTCAATCATACTTTGCCAAACAGCATCCTTACCATCTAGAAGATGCAACAGATACTCTAGGTCCTTCTCGGTGACAACATCGTGGGTCCCCCCTGAACTTACATTACTGCACCTGTGAATGGAGATAATTAACAGATGACTAAGATTTCAGCACGTAATGGTTATCTCACTGTCAGTCTTCAAAACACAGATATCGAAATTCGAAAATCGAATTCTTACAATTGCGAGATTTCCTGAGATAGTTGCAAAATTGAATGTATGTAACCGCCAAATAAATAACAGATAAAAACGAGAGACAATGACTGACTGAACAACTAATACGGTAATTAACCTTAGTTTTAGCAACTGACTAAGCAAATCTTTTGAATGAATTACTTCCCTAATATTATGAAATACCCTAAATGTCTACTAAACTATAATACGTTAATCCTAAATCTCCTACTATCCTTTCTGATTTCTGAATACAAAATATACATCCGTCTCTGAAAGATGAAGAGTAATAATACTTTGTTACAGCATTTGTCAACCTTTTATTCGAATATAGCATCTGAATACAGATAAAAGAGTAATAATACGTTGTTACAAAAATACCAAGTCACTATGTAGAAAATAGAAATGACATCCACGAATCTTATTAAGACGGTCTCATATTGTCAAAACTCTAATCATGCCATGATTACCATGCATTAATACTATAAAGAAGTAGCCTAAATACAACTAGAATACTATATTAGCATTAAGGAGCTAGTGTTTTTGAAATTAGGGTATACAGCGTAACTTTAATCAACGTTTTTATCGGTCTGAGACATGGTATATAACCAAAACGTAAGCTAGTGTATCATGCTATTGTCATTTATAACATTGTCACCAAAGGGATTTTAGCCCAACAGTATCAAGGTGTGTTGCCATTTATAACATTGTCACATGCTAACATCTAAACGCTTTCTTTGCATATCATTACCACCAAAACTAGTCCAAATGCACTTTCAACATATGTGCGATATAAAACAAACAAAACTTACCTTTCAACAAACGAATCCTCATTAAGTGAAAGTTAACTTTAAAAGATCAAGAAAATACATGTAAAAACTATTATATGTATATGCAACAACGCAAAGGTGCTTTGTATCTACAACGAGGCAATGCTTTGCTCGTTAAGAATCAGTGAATCACATAACCAAGATTATTAATTATACATTCAAAACAAAAAAAAAACGAACCCGTTCAAAGAATATCTCAATCTTCTTCCTACAGCTACATGATTCAAGTACACTATCCCATAAAATACAACCATATAGATAACCGTCTAACCGATTAAAACCCTAACTGCACCAGTTACAAGTTTAATGATCCGCTACAATACGACCGCACCCTGTCCCACTCAAATTACGTAAACACCTAGAGCCGAAAACATATAGTGAACACATATATATTTAACCTCCAATCAAATTATCATGTCAAAAGAGAAAAACTACCAAATGTTAGACCTAAAACTAAATCAACAAACTCAACGACAATAAAAAATGTAAACCCTAACCAAACTCATCACACAACTTATACAAACAAAATAACCAAATCAACAACCACACTTACTTAACGTCCACGTCACTTCCATCACCATAACCATCCAAAACCACCCTCCTCCAGCCACCGCACGTGGCGTCGCCACCTCATCCTTCCGCTCCTTCTCCCGGAAGTTCGACCACATCCTCCGACCAACAGAAAACGCCGAGAGGGCCGTAAACGCCAGCCAGAGCCGCCGAGCACCAAACCCCGGCAGAACCGTCATCGCGAACCCCCGGAGCTTCGACCGGAACCCTAGAAACACCAAACTGGTCCACCTTGGCGTCCAGGCCCATCCGATTAACACTCCGATCATCACCGCGGCCCAAATCGGTACCGCACAGAAGAAAATGTCGACAAATGTTTCCATAACCGCTGGTTTGGTTATGAAAGTGATTAAATTGTGAAAGTAATTTTCGTAATCCATAATAACGATTAACAATGATGATGATGTGATTAGTGATTGCTGATGAACATATGTGAGTGATTTTGGGGGTTTGAAGTTTGAAGCGGATCGGTGACGAAAGAGGAAATGAAACAGAATTGAATTGAATGGGGAAAGGTGACGTGGCAACGGGTGTCGGTGAGATGGAGCGTGGAGGGCAATCGCGGGTTAAGTTGTTGGGTTGGATTTGATAATTGGGGGGATTGACTCGGTGGATCGAGTTGACAGATATAATATTAGGATATTCGGTTTGGTTGATTGGTTTGGTTTGGTTTGGGGTGATAATTGAAGAATTATTGGTTTGGTTTGGGGTGATAATTGAAGAATTTAATAAGCTAAGATATAATTATAGTACATTTATCCGTAACCTAATGATGATTAGGTCTAATGAGACTGAACGGTGTGGAGAGTCTTGCTTGTGCCCACCACCATGAAGAAGAGGGGCGTTGCTCAAAGCCTAAGGCAAGAATTCAACGAGCGTGTATTTTATGATATGATATTAGCTGTAATACAATTAGTAAATTCTGTGATAGTGGTTATACTTATTTTTTTTTCTTTTATATTTTTTATACTTTCACCCCTTAACTTTCAGCATTAACATTTGTAACCCTTAACTTTATAAAGACTTTGTAATCAAGTTTTACGTGTTTATATTTATGTACGTGTTGATGTAAATTCAAGTTAATTTACGTTTCGACGTAAATTTGTTCAAGAAATGAATTTGGCCAAATATAATATTTTATTATGCTTATTATTGTGTACATTTTCAGTTCGTCTACGTTATAACTGTTAGGGAGTGATTTTTGATAGGCATGGATCCCTTATCCTGAGATTAGTCTGGATATATTATCCTTAGCGGGTGGTTCAGAGAGTCTAAGGATTGAGGATCCTTACTATTAGCTATAATTGTCTAAATTGTTCCCAATGTTTTTTAGCTTGTGATTGCAGGACGATACGAGTCAAGACTAATTCCAAGCGGGAATCTCGCGGAATATGCCATTATTCAGCACGTGCACAGGCTAGTGACCGTTGGTGGAGAACGTGGATGCATGGCTGAAATTTCGGATAGTTAGTTCATTGAGATTAGCTAGCTATTTAGTGAGATATTAAGCTTGATAGAGGACACAGACACTTATTCAAAACACAACAACACTTCTGATACGCTCTCTAGAAAACACACACATACACGCTAGCTTACATTGTACTAAGCTCAATATCATCCAAAGTTGTAATCTTTTGTGTTCATTATAGCCGGTGATCGGTAGTTTCCATCACCCGAGGTTTTTATGCCGGCGATCTACTAGTGATCAAGGGCTTTTCCTCGTATAAACCCATGTGTTCATCTTAGTTTATCTTTCTAATTTCGTTTATACATTCATTTAACACATCAAGCACTCAACCTCACAATCAAAGTTTGTTTACATTATCTTTAATCAGATTTTTAAACAAAACAGTTTGGCGCCCACGTAGGGCAATCGGTGCTTCAATTCTAAAAACTCATTCATTTCATTCATTTATATTCATTTCCATCAATCACATGGCTTCTCAAGGAAAATCCAGTTCAAGTGCCATACCGGCGGTTACCACATCTCAGCCTAGTGCATCATTGCCACCCATTCCTCCTGCATACCAGAAGAGTGCTGAGAATCTCCAGAATAAAACTACACCTGTTTATACAGGATCGAAAACCTCTGTTGTTTCCTCATCTACTCCCACTAACAGTGACCTCTCTACTTTGGTTTTGCAGATGAAAGGGTACATGGAACAACAAGATAAAACCAACCAGAGAATCCTCAGAGAGATTGATGAAATGAAGAAGCAGAAGAGATCAGTGGAGGATCACTCTCCACTAATGCCCAGGTCATTGGATTTTGCTTCTCCAGCATCGACGATCCAGTATTCTCAAGGATCCGGTGTCCAAATGCAAGGGTCCTCCAATTATCATTAAAGATCATTGGCGATGACACAGACTCAAGGATCCTACTTCCAGCCTCAAGGATCACCTATCCTTCATCGAGGATCACTAGGAATTACGGATCCTCAAGGATTCTTCTATGAACCTGCAGGATCGCAAGGGATGTACCAGCCCAGAGGATTCTATGCACCACATCAAGGATCCTCATCTCAAGTTCAAGGATCCAACTTGTTCCAGGATCAAGGATCCTTAGGGAGCCAACCGTCCAGGAACTCTGAAGGTCATATAGGAGACTTCATTCCTATACAGACTATTGCTTCATCTGGCCCAACCGTGGCACCTAAAGTGTCCACTTTTGGATACACTTCTGCAATACCAGTTCCAACCCAGTCAGGAGGTAACAATTTCAATACATCTTTTGGTACTAATTATGGTTCCATGCAGGACACAGGTATCAATCAGGCTATGGCGCGGGAACTTCAGAAGCTTAAGGATATGATATCCAGCGTCCCAAGAGTGGTTAAGCCCATTCCTGAGATCCCGGATGGAAGTCACAGGGTGTCTCGCTTCGCACCTCCTATATGCAATGCAGAGATACCAAAACGCTTTCAAACCCCTAACATGAAGCTGTACGATGGCACAACTGATCCGGAGGAGCATGTGGCACAATATCGGGAAATAATGGAGATCAACCCCATTCCAGAAAGGTTAAAGGAAGCTTGTCTTTGTAAGGGCTTCGGATCCACACTCACTGGATCAGCACTGAAATGGCTGCTAAGTCTTCCTCCCTACTCAATTACTTCATTTTCTCATTTAGTTAATTTGTTCAATAATCAGTTTTCATATAGTGGAACCTTTGAACGATTAACTAGTGATTTATATAGGGTAACACAGGGTCGTGATGAATCCTTAAGGGATTATATCACTAGGTTTAGTAAAGAATCCTTAAATATTCCCAGTCTGGATATTGCCACTGCTGTGGAAGCATTTAAAATGGGATTACTTAGGATTCAAATTCTATGACGATCTTGTTATGACACCTTGCAGGAATTTGGACGAAGTGAGGAACAGGGCATTGAGGTTCATTCGTTTAGAGGATGATAAAAGGATCCAGTAGAGATTGTTAGGATCCTCAAAACAGGAAAAGCAAGGATCATTCTTTAAGAATAACCGATCCAAGTCATACTCTAAGAATGACAATCACAATGTACATGCAGTCGAAGAGGAGGAAGATGATGAGGATTACCCTCCAATTTCTGAATATTGTTTTTGTGCTGGTAATAATGAACTAATCCTTGCTATGCAGAATTTAGGTGACAAGGCTAGGTGGCCAAGGAAAACTGACAAGCCCGGAGTTACTAAGGATAAATCTAAGTGGTGTGCTTATCATGAGGATTTCGGTCATCTCACCGACGAGTGTATAGCGTTGAGGAAATAAATAGGCAATCTTTTGAGCAAGGGATACCTGAAGGAGTTGCTCGGAAGGAAAAAATCAAGGATCCAGGATCCTGAAAAAATTCCTGAAAGGGCTCCTCCTCCACCAGCAGACGCTCAAATCATAAACTTTATCTTCGGAGGTTCTGATATATGTGGAACCTCGTTTTCGGCAGCAAAAAGACATGCCAAGGAAACGAAAATGGAGAATGGAGAAAGACCAATTCGAACCTCTACTCTGACTCAGCAGAAAATTATATCCTTCGACGAGGACAACCGTGTAGACATACAGGATCCTCATCACGACGGTTTAGTCATTACATTGTTTATTTCTAACCATTTGTTCGCAGGATCCTCATCGATGGAGGGAGTTCGGTGAACATAATACAGTTGGATGTCCTCAAGAGAATGAACATTCCTGAATCCGAAATCGTTCCAAGATCATCTGTGCTTGTGGGATTCAGTGGAGAAACCAAGAATACACTGGGGGACATCAAACTCCCAATTTATATAGAGGGAGTGAATTCTATCCAGAAATTCTGTGTAATAGATTCTGAAGAAACCTAGAAGACCGGAATCTATGTAGATCTATGGATTGGGCTCTGCATAAAATGGTTAATCCTTCGTTTTGGGTTCGAGATGATGGCGACTGCAACTATGTTCCAACTGATCCTGCAAAACAGAACACCGTCAGCTCGCCACGGGGAGAAGGGGAGTTCTCTCTGTGACCACCCTCCGACGTGAGAATAAGTACAGGTAATCGAAAATAGTTAAGTGAAGTAAGAGAGAGAGTAAGTGATAGTGAATACCTTCGTTGTCCCTCTAATATGTTTAATATTTTGAAACTGTTTTTTTACCAATACATCACACTTTATTTTTTTACTTTATATCCTTTTAAACATATCACAATTTTTTGTTTACACTTTTAGTTGTCATAGTGAGTGTGGGTACTATCGATACTGATCAAATTCCGCCGCGTAGCGCGGGGCATCCCGCTAGTTTACTAAAAAATCGTGACTAAAACTTAGAGCATGTGTTATGGGGGACCAGCGAGGGTATGAAGAAGGTGTGGAATACCGCTCCATAGTAGCGCTACTGGGGCGCGGCCCATTGGCATTTGGAGTTGCTTCATAAGATGTGGGGACAAGGTGTCTGGTTTTATTTTAGTTATTAAGTGTTATACAAACAAATCATTTTGCTCGATCTCACCATTTCTTTTTCAATTTTTATTATTTATCCTACCGCATTTTATTTTACATTACAACAATACACTTTAGTGAATAGTTACAGGTGAAACCATCCCTACACATGCGGTTTTTGACCCACCACAACACATATTCTAGATATGATTTTAAGTGAGAGAAAACGAATTGAAAATTCATAATAACAACAAAAAAAAAATCCTTCGATTGTTTAAATTAAATTTGTAACTGTACAAAGTTTTTCTTACTCAATAAACAAAGAATACATATTGTAAATTTTGGAATGAAAAATGCAAACGTATTTGTGTGTCGTCGAGTGAATCCAAGAACAAAGTAAAGCAAGTATTAGAGAGGCGGGGCGCCCCGTTGTGAGGCCACCACCACGCGTGGTGGCACGTTACACACCACCGCCGGTCCATCTTATCACGCGTGATCGGTAAAACGTTGCCCACATCACGCGTTTTCAAATCCAAAATCCGACCGTTGTTGCCCTGTTGACCGTTGATGATGATGTTAATTTATAATTTTAAAAATGAAAAAACTCATCACTAATGATGCGCACCCCTAGTAAAATCCATCACTAGTGATGGAATAAAGCTCGATGACGTGACGGAACTTGATTGGATATTGTGAGTGATGAGTGGGTGGTGAGCGATTGACGCCCCTACCCCCTTAGTTTAATTCAAAGGTACAAAATAAAATAATGGACAAACAATCGAATATGACCACAACATATAATAAAAACAGTATTGGATGGCGAATAGATCATACATGGTGTGTTTATTAAAACATACCATACTTAAATTATAAAAAAAACATAGAATACAACACATACATTTAGGTAATTCTTTATTGATCTTTCGATCCGAATACCTATTATTTTCATTAACTTTAGTTCATATTATTCTTTTTGCAACATACCAAAATTATATATGGTATTGTTCAAGGTTTGCTTTCCCTTTAAGTTCCTTAGAGAATAAGTTCCTGAAAAAATCAAGAGTTGCTACCCTAGCAAACTTAGGTGGCTCACCACCAGGCTTGGTGCCGGTCCTATTTCACCATTTATGTTTGGGATCCAAGTGCCATCTTTTGTTATTTCGAGACCATGTACTTCATTTAGTTCGAGAAGAAAAGTGACCCCAACCGCATCAGAGTGTGGCGCAAGACCAATGACTTGTTCAGGTTGCGGACATGGTGGATACTAATAGTTCATCCTCATTGATTGCATTCCTTCCTCAAACAATGCCATCAAATCCGTAGTTTCCATCTTCAATGCTTTCGCAATATAGAGCAGGGTTTTTTTCCTTATTCTTCTAAGGTGTCTCTATTTTATAAGTAAAAAACTACTTGAAGATTATATATGAACCATTTTATGCCTTATACAAATAATTAATAAGTAAAACTATAGTGTATATACGGGTATTCCTCGAATCCAATAACGAATTTTTGAAGTAATCGAATAGAATTTTTATTTTTTTTTACCTGAATTCATATTCGATATGATTCGTATTTGAAAATCGAATTCGATAAATTCGTTTTAATTCAAATTCACCCTAAATAATAAAGTATTTTACTTTTATTTTTTTAAAACTACTACAAATTAAGAGTTAATTGCCCGGATGGTCCATGTGGTTTTATGTTTTTTAACGTTTAGTCCACACCTTTTGGAAATAGCATGTATGCTCCTTATGGTTTGTTATGTTGTTAGTCAGATAGTCCCCTGAGTAAATGTCAGGGGACTATCCAAGTAACAAAATAACCAACCACAGGGAGCATACCTGTTATTTCCAAACTAACTGACATTTACTCAAGAGACTATCCGAGTAACAAAATAACAAACCATAGGGAACATACTTGCTATTTCCAAAAGTTGGGGACTAAACGTGAAATCACAGGGACCATCCGGGCAATTAACTCACAAATTAATTTTAACAAATATAATAATTAGCAAAATTAATCAACTATCAATATGTCAATACACCAAAACTTAGAATATAGGTTGATTACCGTTAGCAATTTAAGTTAGGTAAAAATTTAGAAATAAGTGTTTGATTCGAATTCGGTTAATGGACTCGAATGTGAATCAACTCGAATTCGAACCTTGATAATCGAATTCGAATCGAGTCAAATTTCAATTTTCAAATCCGAATCGAATTCTTAACACCCCTATATGTATATCCGAGTGTAGCGCTTACACACAAAAATCTTAACTAGGAGTAGCAATTCATGGCATGAAAGCGTTCATTCCTTTGTATATCTTGTCTACCGATCGCATATAAATAAACGGATCATGTCCGGTTGTACTAAAAATAATAAGGTTGACTCGGTTAACTTATTTAAAACTAAAATATATTTTACGTTACAAATCATTTACCACTATAATACAGTAAGTAATACAACTTATTTATAATATGCTGCCAAAACATTACAGCTCATTTATTTATCTGTTTGACTTGTTTAGATAAATGGGTTACTTATGATTTTAAGTTAACTGTCAATATAAGTACTATTTTCGTGGAATGAAACATATGGTTGTGTTAGGGCCCGCTGATTTAAACCGGTTAACTTATACATATTGGGAGAGGAGTGAATTACCGGAATGGAAGAGGTAGGTTAGGAAACAAGTGTGGCTTTCGACGGTGATGAGGAAGGGTAACCAAGAAAAATATATCGGCCCAATCGAGTTTTTGCTCATCGGAGAAAACAAAGGCTTGTCCAAATCCCTCGAGATCTTCGGGTGTTTGCCATAACTTCTTTTTCTCCTCAATTGGCAACTGAAAGAGTTGTTGTGTTTCTTCCTTTACTCTTTCCAACAATGAACCACTTATCCCAAGATTTATAGCCTGTCATTATAAATTCATAAAATGATTATGTTTCTTAATAAACATGATTGGTTGATTTATATAAGTGGTCTCTGAGATTTAGTTACTTTTGTCACTTTTGTCTAAAACTCAAACCTTTTGAATCTGGGTATATGTGGTTTCAATTTTGTTGTCATTTTCATCCAAAAGCAAGATCTTGTCAGATTTTTTAGTTAACATCCAGTTTTTTTTGTCTTTTTCCTCCCTTTTGATGAAGGGCAAAATGGTCAGATTTTTTAAATTTGTTATAATAAAATGTTAAAAGATCATTTTGCCCTAGGAAAAAAAACTTGATATTTACTGAAAAATCTAACCATATTTTGATTTTGAATGAAAATTACAATAAAATTGAAACCACATGGACCCGGATTCAAAAGTTTTGAGTTTTGGACCAGAGTGACAAAAGCAAACAAACCGCACGGATCATTTTGGCAGTTTACTCTTTATATAAACTATATAAGTAACCTGAAAGAAACCCCAATCTTTACAAGCCATGTGTAGCTTTTCTAATTCATAGCCAACAAAGTCGTTAGATGTTAATCGCTCCATATCAACGATAGGCACTTGAGGAGGGGAAGAAGGTATGCTTTGAGGATCCCGATCCGGACGAACATATCGGGGTGGAACCTTGATCAGGTGTTCTTTAGCAAGTTCTTGTACGCTTGGAACCACATGTGAAACCCCCAATCTAATTCCCTTTGCCTCCATGATTTTTCTCACTCACTCAATGGTTTTTATCTACAAATGCATGCATGTATGTATATATAAGAACTTGTTCATTAGAATTTTCTTTCCTGTTTTTCTTCATTAGAATTTTCTTTCCTTCCAGAAGTTTTCATATGGCCCACATACACACATAATATATATTAAGCCATGATTTTTTAATTATTTGAATGGTTACTCAAATCCATGAAATTATGAATCTCATCATGCTATAACACCATGCTCAAAAATACTTAAAAGCATGGTGATAAAAGTCTCGTCTAAGCTTCGAGTACTCCCCAAATACTCGCTATTCTAATAATTAATTAGTTGATAGAATATATTTATTAATATATTCGGGTTTAAGATATTAACCTAATAATTAATTAGTTGATAGGATATATTTATAGGATTTTCCATTTTTCCTACACAAAAAATATAGTAACATGAATACAAAAATTATGTTATTGTTACTTAATAATATATTTCATCAAGAAACTCATATTTAATCAGTAATGAACTTATGCATATTTAATTATTTAATAATTGTATAATTATTTATTTGACAATATGGAGAAACTTAATTCCCCATAAAAGTGTTCATTTGTCACGCTCCGACATCCACGTGTCTACCGGTGGGTCCGGCGGGAGTATCGTGACGTACAGTTGATATCATCATAACCAAATAAGCATAACACAGCGGAAGGCTTGGAATAATTAAACTATTACAACCGATAAAGTCTAGTGTCCAAAATGAATATATACAGACATGGTTGTAACTAGATCCACAGGCGGATCGAAATACATACAAAATGATAACAGGCACTACAGGCAATTCCCTAAGGTCGCAACTCCTTGGTTATTCGCCCCGCAGCTCCCGGCCTATTCCGTACTTGCAACCTGTAACTTAAGCTTTTGAAAATACGTCAGTTTACACTGGTAAATACACTCAACCGACTCATTTTGAAAACCTTTTCGAAAATGGTTTTAGGTGCGCTAGGCACGTTTTTATAAATAACTTGGGACAGTACAAAAGACCTTGTAGACAGATTTACATGTTGGCTTTTACATATGAGGCCCGGTACAAAAACCGAGACATGATCGACTAACACACCACTCTGAACTTTCACAAAGAAAGCAGGATAGCAATTTCCCAGTGTATGCCTACAAGCCATGCTATATTGTCGTGGCCACTACCAATTTAGTGAGCCAAGGATATCCCAGACACGGTCAAGCCCACCCCCAATGTTTTAGTTTCAGTCAAAACAGATCAAAACCGGGTTATGTAAGATTTCAGTTAATTATCACAACTGGATAAAACATTATCCCATACCCGACCAAGCGGTAGTAGTCTACCGTATCCCAAGCCCGTATAGGGAAAATAAGTTAAGAGTATTTACCTAAATTGAAGTTCGCAAGTAATCCAAATTCAGCCGTATTCTAGAGCAAGTACAGGAGCAATCTACCGGGAGGCGTTCAGTCTGGAGTGATGGTAATTAATAACCAATATTAGAATGCTAACGGGTCCTTAGTTAAGTCCTAGACTTGGACCGGTTAGTCTTACGCTAAATTGTGATACGGTACGGTACGATACGCTAGATTAAGCGGTGACTGGAATAGAATGTTAATTGGACCCGACAAGTACATAGACTTGAATAATATGGGAAGACCAATAACATTCTGGATTTTGATAAGGAATGGACAAAGTTAAACCCGTTTTGGTTTAAATACGCAAACTAGCTACGTATGCTTAACCGAACGTGTATAAGCGAAACCGGGTAACCGTAAGAGTCGTATATAAGTTCCATAATGAGATATGCTTAAAATATGTTATAAAATCAGTAGCATTTGCAAAGATAGGCCAGAGTTATATTTAAACCGATTATGCCTTACAAGGGCATTTTGGTCGTTTTTAGGCTTATAAAAGATGTTTAAAGTGAATCTGATGTTATAACCTTAAATATTCTGTAAAAATCTGTATTTTTATCATGTTATAACAGCAGGATATCAAATATATGTGTGTTTGATGATTTTGAAACATACTATGTCCCGCAGGGGCATTTTAGTAATTTCACACATAGTTTTGAAGCCGAATTTGGGATTCTGAGTTCGGGACTTGTACTTACTGTTGTTATATTAAAAATAAGTTTATAAATCAGTAGGTAACAACTCTCGACTCATGGTTATGGTTTTAAACCATACTTATGCGCTGAAAGGCGTAAAAGTCGCTAAAATGCCGTTAAATCGATATTTAATATAAACTGAAGTTAGAACCTGTTTAAATGACCAAAATATGTCATTTAACTTATAACATCAGTAAGTTAAGGTTTTGATTATAAAAAGTTTGATTCTTGCTATTTTTCGAAAAAAGGGTAATTTAGTCGTTTAGCGGCGATTAGCGATTCTTAAGTATACACTTATGTTATAAACTGAACAAACATCCCAAATGGTCCTACTTATCATAACATATCAGTAAGTATACCATCCATATACTCATATGTGCTAGAAATCTTATTTTGCGTAAAAGGACCTATTTGCGAAGTTTTAAGGATTTTTACGGAACTTATGTAATAACTCGGATTTCTTAGGAATCGAGTCACGAAACTTTAGGACAATATTATATACATAATCATGGTCATAAAATGACCAAAATTTAGTATCAAGAATGGCTCAAAACGTGTCAGAACTGAAAGTCTACCGTTTGAGACTTTCGGTTACAAACCGAGCCTAGACCAAAATTTGACGAGCCGAATCTTGTGACACAAGTTATAATACCTATTTTAAGGTTATTAATGCTTCAAAACATAATTTATAACTTCTGGATCATTAGATATGGATTTTACAAAAATTGCTCAGTTTGACTTTTATTGACTTTTCGTTTGACTCGCCAATCGACCATGAATCCGTAATAATCGGGAGATGCCCTCTTGAGGGATTATCACCTCCATCATTATGAGCACGTAGGATCTTTCGTTATGCACAATGGCGGAGTATGCACAGATTTATAGCAAAGTCAATGCGTTTTTACGACAAGACTTTGTTTGGAGCAAATGGCTATAAATAATCAACTTAGCAGGGATTGAAGACTTACAATAAGTTAAGTGAATGCTAGGAGCGATTGGGAATGCCTGGATACGATCAGAAGCTCCTCAAGCAAGACCTTGGTGCACTTGGTGATGATAAAGTGTGTGTTGCAACTCAATTTCACCACTTAAATGACCAAGGATCTGATCAAGGGGGTTACTGTCACACCCCGACCCGCAGTGGAAAAGGTGATCGGGGCATGATTGGGTTATCATCAAAGCTCATGACATTTATTATAATGTTTCAAATTTATTATTTCAATTTAAAAGAGATCATACAATCATATCAAACAAATACTACATGTTCTATTCATCCTTCTAAACTTCATTATTTTTCTTCTAAGGCAAATTCCTATGTTTTCCTGGCTTCATCCTGTTCACCTGTATCATATGTAAAAATGGTTTTTAGGTCAACAAAAAGTTGGCGAGTGAACCTTGTTAGAAAACATTTATTATTTATTTCTGGTTGTATTTAATATGGAAAAATTGTGCAAAATTCATATATGAACAAACATAAATAAACATACCATAACAACAATTAGCATACGATATCAAACAACAACAAACAATAACATACATTAACAAACCAACAGCATACAATAACATATCAACTTGCATAAATATATAACATAAATGAAACTGTGCGATCAAGGCTCAATCAAACGGAGCCGATCGTATTGCATGTACTGAAAATGAAAAATGTTTGTGCGATCAAGGCTCAATCAAACGGAGCCGATCGTATTGCATGTACTGAAAATGAAAAATGTCTGTGCGATCAAGGCTCAATCAAACGGAGCCGATCGTATGTTGGCACGCCAGGTTCACGCTCATAATGTAATGGGGAACATGCTCAACGCTCATAATGTAATGGGGAGCGGCGGCCTATGAAATTGCATGTACTGAAAATAATAAATTAAATCTATACAATAATCACACAAACAGTTTACACAGGCTGGATAAACATTTATTCATGATATGATGTATGCACAATGATTTAAATATAATAAATAGTAAGACACATGATACACCCCAAAAACGTGATTTAAACGGGGAATTTGTAGAGATTCACTCACAGTGGGTGCGTTCGGTGAATGATGATGATTGCGCACGAGTTTAGAGGATTGATCGACGAGGAATAACTAACCTAATTAATAATGAAAAAGTAAGGTAAATACATGGATTTTATTAACAACTTTAATAGAATTTTTGGATATATTTTTGTGAGTTTTAGGCTATTTTCTAACCTTAAAAATGTTATTTTTAAGTATTTTTAATTGATTTTTAAATAAAATAATTAAATAAAAATAATAAAAAAATGTTGACTTTTGACCGTTGACTTGTTGACCGTTGACCGTTGACCGGTTAGGTCGGTTATATGTGTGCGCTGGGTGAGACTCGAATCGGTGACCTCCCGTACGCGTGCACGCAGCTCTACCAACTGAGCTACGTGTCTAACCCGAAATATTTCTGTTTTTAATTATATTTATACACTAAATCAATTAATCCGAAAATTATTTATTTTTAAAAAGGGTTTTAAATGTATCGGACCGGTGTCGTCAACAGGTCTCGAACCCGGGACCTATGACTTAATGTTACACACAGTCCACCGCTGTGTAACATCCGTCAAAAACGGATTTACCAAACCCGCTCCGTTTATCAACCGAACAGTCAGTCAAATTTTTCGTTGCGAATTAAATGCCCAAAATAATTTTAAACGATCCGTAATCACTTATTATGCGGGGATATATATTTAGTTTTTGAAAAACTGATAAAAATAACAAAATAAAAATGTTTTAATTATACCGGGTTTCGAACTCGGGTCTCTACCGGTTCAACCAAACACTTAACTCACACACCGTAAACCACTCCGCCACTTTGTTTTTCTGTTAAGTAAATGGTTTTATTAAATCAAATAATGATGTGAGAAATTCAAATTCCGTCAACTTGCGCCCAAACAGCTGTCGTCGGAAATCCCGACGACTTCGCCCATAAAACACGTTTTCGCTCAATTTAATCAATCAATTAACTCTCGCCAGCTATAGCCAACGTCTGAAAACGCGTCATTTGCCAAAATCGCCGGAGAACAGTTGACTTCGAATATAGACCGAATTCAGACCCCATTCATCTCGTTGCTACCCTATAAATACACCCACAACTCGCCAGAAGTCTTTCACACTCAAATCGCACCCTTTATCAGCGAAACATCACTCGCCGGAAGTATTTGATACATCGCCGGAAAACCGTATCATTAACCTTCAAGCTTACTGAACCCCCTAAACTTTCACCTAAGTCACCCACCCCCTTTGTAACCTTTCGGAAGACTCTCTGCTGCAAGAAGTTGTCGCCGGAAAAAGGTTTCTGTCGCCGGAGTTCTGCCGGAAAACAGAGTATAACCAGTCGGTATATCTCACGCTTAAATTCATTCCCTTTTTACTTTTATCTCATTTGTAATTGATCATTAAACGCTTAAGAAACATGAATCAACATTCTGAACCAGTCCGTCGTCACTTCCGGTTAAAACCGGTGAAGAAGACGAAGTTCAGTAATGGTTAAGTATAATTAAAATCAAAATAATTACCGGGTTAGACACACAGTCCAGCGGTGGACTGTGTGCACTTTTAACGCTAAGGTCACGAGTTCGATTCCGGTTCACACACGTCGCCTTGATAAAAATCCTATTTTTAGCAAACTGAACCGGAGTCGCCTTGAGTATATGTTAAGTATATTGATAGCCGAGTTATAACCAAGTGTGACACACAGTCCAGCGGTGGAGTGTGTGTCCGCTAACCCACAGGTCCCGGGTTCGAGACCTGTGGAGCGCACCGATTCTGGAGATTTAAATTCATTTTTAATAATAAAGGATTTCTGTTAAATCTAATTAATATATATATATAATTAAAATCGGATATATAACGGGTTAGACACGTAGCTCGGTTGGTAGAGCTGCGTGCACGCGTACGGGAGGTCTCGGGTTCGAGCCTCACCGAGCGCACAACAATATGCCTATAAACCGGTCAACCATAGTCAAAGTCAACGGTCCATGCGTACTGTAGCAAACATAAAAATATTTTTTATTATCTTTATTTAATTATTTTAAATTAAAAATCAATTATAAATACTTAAAAATAACATTTTTAAGGTTAGAAAATAGCCTCAAACTCACAAAAATACACCCAACAATCCTATTAAAATAGATTAATAAAACCCGTTTACTTACCGAACCATTATGCGATTTATCTAGGATTAATTTCACTCGTGGTTAACACCATTTCGCGTGCATTCAACGTCATCAACCGAACGCACCCAATGTGAGTGAATTCTTACAAACTCCCCTTTTTATTCATGTTTTGGGGTGTATTATGTGTCGCTTAAACTAATTCTCTTATGCAAATTCGTGCTATACCATTATATGAACTAAATTAGAATGTAACTATTGTTTGGTTGTGATGTATTTCATATTGTCAAAGTTGTATACAAATTATTTAGGCCCATCAGTTCGTAAGAACAACGCGTGCCTCAAAACTCATTTATTTAGGCCCATCAGTTCGTAAGAACAACGCGTGCCTCAAAACTCATTTATTAGGCCCATCAGTTCCTCGTGTGAGACGAGAACAACGCGTGCCTCAAAACTCATACATTAGGCCCATCAGTTCGTAAGAACAACGCGTGCCTCAAAACTCATTTATTAGGCCCATCAGTTCCTCGTGTGAGACGAGAACAACGCGTGCCTCAAAACTATCATTTGGTGTTTGTATGTTCAATATACAATATTATGTGTTGTGTGAATAAATTTACATCTACATTTACTCATATGAGGTATGCACATTATTTATAATCAATTGGATAAACTCGTTCAAATGTTTTTCCATAGGATTCACTCGCCAACATTATGTTGATCCAAAAACCTTTTTACACATGATACAGGTGGACAGGTTGAAGCAAGGAAAACATAGGATATGCCTTAGAAGAGAAACAAGAAGCTTAGACTGATAGTTAGAACATGTTGTATCATTTATTGTAAATTTCCATTAAATTGTATTAATGAATATGAAACATATAATAAATGTCATGAGCTTTGATGATAACCCAATTATGCCCCGATCACCTTTTCCGCTGCGGGTCGGGGTGTGACAGATTGGTATCAGAGCCATGACTATAGGGATATAGGATAGGTTATTAGACCCTTAGAGCCTATACTATAGTCTGCCTAAAATTTAACTTGATTAGGTGGTTACATACAAACTTGTGATATTTATTTGTTTCATATTTGTTTACATTTCAGTCAAACATACATGCTCATATACATATTCATTATACATATATACATATTCATTATACATATATCGATGTTCATGTATTCAATTTATTTTCATACTCTCAATATCCAAAGATTTTGTGCAATTTTCAATTCTCATCAAAGTAAGTTCTGCGACGGGCATGTAGTAACTGGAAGGGTACAAGTACCGGTAGTCGGAACGTCCTGTCTAGGTTGGCATTCGTATAAATCCAAAATAACGGACCAGTTTGCCTACCTGGGGACTAACGATGAGAGTACGACGGACCTATTAGGCCAAAGCATGCCACACCAAACGTCGTTCGAACTAACCTCACTTTGAGATGTCACCGTGTCCATGCCTGGACACATTCCGAATATCACACGTTGTATACATATTTCTCGATTTTCTCCGGGTTTTGTGTACGCAACCAGGCAGAAACCGTGCGAACCATATGAAAAACCGGTATTCATGGGGGCCCACATGATTACACAGGAAAGTATGGCGGCATGACGGGCCTAACAGCGAGCAAAGCCCAAGACATCCTATGGATGTAGTAGATTTATTTTCTATATTTACTTTATGAACGTTCAATCCCAAACACGACCCACGATCCCAAAGGCATCCAACTCATACTCTTGACATGTATTCCTTGTAGATGTCTTCTAGCCTCGCTCGTAGGAAAATGAGAGCAGGAAAAGCCCGTGAACGCATGGCTACCCAAATCGCTCAGCAAATGGCGACCGTAATACCCAACATCGTAGTTCAAGTTCAACAAGCCCTTACCGCTAATTCCGTTAACCCAACCCAACAAGAAGATCAAAACACTATCAATCCTTCAGTCACTAAATGCACCTACAAACATTTCAAATCCTGCGATCCTCCAAAATACGAAGGTACTGAAGGTGTCACCGCTCTCCTCCATTGGTTCGAAGAAATGGAGAACACTTTTCTAAATTGCGATTGCCCCGATGATCGCAAAGTGCGTTATGCTACCGGTCGCTTACTTGGAACGGCACTCACATGGTGGAATACAGAAAAGACCAAACGAGGTGTTGAAGAAACTATGACCTTGACTTGGGAAGAATTGAAGGGAATCATGACAAGACGGTTTTGCCCAAGAAGTGAAATCAAGAAATTGGAGGATGAGTTCCATGCTTTGAAACAAAAGGAAGGCGACCACACCACATACAACAAGAGATTCCTTGAGCTAAATCAAATGGTTCCCAATTTGTTCACTCCTCTCTACCGTTTGATCGAGCACTACATTCGTGGCCTTCCATCAAAGATTCAAGACCCTGTAATAAGCACCTCGCCTGCAACTTTGGAAGCAGCAATGGAACTAGCAACCGCGCTCACCGAGAACCGAATCCGGAACAAAGATTTCAAAGAGGAGAAGAAGAAGGATAAAGCATCAACGGAAACCTCAAACTCCACCCGAACCGAATCCTCTACACCACCTATTTCTAAGAGAAAACGTGATGGGCAAATCTTCGCTGTCACCCAACGTAACCAACCAGCTTCACAAGTTGTACCTCCTCGAACTATCCCAAACGCTCAAGTAGCACCCAACTCAACTTACCCAAACAAGAAACCTTACATTGGACCTCACCCTCAATGCAACACCTGTTTCTATCACCATCCATCTACCTTACCCTGTCGACTATGTGCGAATTGTGGACGCTACGGTCATTTGAGCAACGTTTGCCGCACCCCTCAAAACCAAACCTCAACCCCTACTCAACCCATGATCCAAACATATCAACAACCTCAATACCCCATGTACCCAAATGTTCGAGCTTGTTTCAATTGTGGCGACCCTACCCATTTTAGAAACACGTGCCCTCGTTTGGTTAACATCATAAATGCCCAAGCTCAGGCAAACCCGGTTAACCAAGCAAACCAAGCAAATCCAGCTCCACCGCCAGCAAGGGGAAGAGTTTATAACATCAATGCCAATCCTGTTGAAGATGTTAACGGACCAAACCAACCACTTAACTAGCCTTCTCTCACCAAAATCAAGATTCAACTCCAATCACTTAGTTTTTATGTTTATATCTCGATTTTCATGTATCTCAGTTGGAATTTTACCCAAGAAATTTTAATGCAAATTACTAGTTCAGTTTGTTTTATACTCATTATTCATATCATCATACTTCACGGCATATTTCAGTTTCATCATTTAAAGAAGTTGAGTTGTGTCTCACTTCTACATAGACTAACCTCTCCATCATATTAAACGAGAGAGGTTTTGTCAAACACGGATACTATCAGAATTAAGACTCAAGCGCTGGTTGTTGTGTTGTAGAGTCGCATAGAACTAATCATAACTTGCGGATAAAGTCAATGAGAATTTGACAAGAATATGGTGGATACGCCGCTGGTACTTCCTATATATAAGTATTCTTGTCAAATGATCGGAGACATTATCAGTCGGTTATGAGAGGTTCCATGCATAGGTTGTTTGTTGTGATTAAGTTATTCATTTTCAATACATGCAATAAGCTCGGCTCCGTTTGATTGAGCCTTGAGCACACATACAATTTCATTCTCAATACATACAATACGATCGGCTCCGTTTGATTGAGCCTTGATCGCACAGATATATTTCATTTCAGTATTTTTATGTTTGATGTATTGGTTGTAGAGTTATAGGACTAATCATAATTCACTGATAAAACCAATGAAAATTTGACAAGAATATGGTGGATACGCCGCTGGTACTTCCTATATATAAGTATTCTTGCCAAAGGATCAGAGGCATTATCAGGCGGTTATGAGATGTTCCATGTAGGATTTAGTATTGCCTTGGTTGAAATTGTGTTACATATATATATATCATCTCACTATTTAAAGAAATTGGAATGTGATCCATTTCTACATAGACTAACCTCTCCATCGTAACAAACGAGAGAGGAACTGTCACCATTCAAACATATATGCTATCAGAATGTGGATACAATTGTTAGTTGTTGTGTTTATTTGTGTAGATTGTAGAATTTCTGCCTTAGGATATAACCCTAAGCATATTCAAACTCTTATGCATGATATCATTTTAGCGAATCATTCCTGCTTAACAATACTTATACAGTAGGCAACAAAAAGCGATTCCTGTATTAGGATACTTAACCTTTACAAGGAACGTTACCGCCTCAAACAAAAACCTAAACCCTAATTTTCTTCTAAAAATGTAACCGGCAAACTCAACACCATCATTTTTTTCAGTCAATTATATCCCTAATTAAATTTCGGGACGAAATTTCTAAAAAGCAGGGGATACTGTAACATCCGTCAAAAACGGATTTACCAAACCCGCTCCGTTTATCAACCGAACAGTCAGTCAAATTTTTCGTTGCGAATTAAATGCCCAAAATAATTTTAAACGATCCGTAATCACTTATTATGCGGGGATATATATTTAGTTTTTGAAAAACTGATAAAAATAACAAAATAAAAATGTTTTAATTATACCGGGTTTCGAACTCGGGTCTCTACCGGTTCAACCAAACACTTAACTCACACACCGTAAACCACTCCGCCACTTTGTTTTTCTGTTAAGTAAATGGTTTTATTAAATCAAATAATGATGTGAGAAATTCAAATTCCGTCAACTTGCGCCCAAACAGCTGTCGTCGGAAATCCCGACGACTTCGCCCATAAAACACGTTTTCGCTCAATTTAATCAATCAATTAACTCTCGCCAGCTATAGCCAACGTCTGAAAACGCGTCATTTGCCAAAATCGCCGGAGAACAGTTGACTTCGAATATAGACCGAATTCAGACCCCATTCATCTCGTTGCTACCCTATAAATACACCCACAACTCGCCAGAAGTCTTTCACACTCAAATCGCACCCTTTATCAGCGAAACATCACTCGCCGGAAGTATTTGATACATCGCCGGAAAACCGTATCATTAACCTTCAAGCTTACTGAACCCCCTAAACTTTCACCTAAGTCACCCACCCCCTTTGTAACCTTTCGGAAGACTCTCTGCTGCAAGAAGTTGTCGCCGGAAAAAGGTTTCTGTCGCCGGAGTTCTGCCGGAAAACAGAGTATAACCAGTCGGTATATCTCACGCTTAAATTCATTCCCTTTTTACTTTTATCTCATTTGTAATTGATCATTAAACGCTTAAGAAACATGAATCAACATTCTGAACCAGTCCGTCGTCACTTCCGGTTAAAACCGGTGAAGAAGACGAAGTTCAGTAATGGTTAAGTATAATTAAAATCAAAATAATTACCGGGTTAGACACACAGTCCAGCGGTGGACTGTGTGCACTTTTAACGCTAAGGTCACGAGTTCGATTCCGGTTCACACACGTCGCCTTGATAAAAATCCTATTTTTAGCAAACTGAACCGGAGTCGCCTTGAGTATATGTTAAGTATATTGATAGCCGAGTTATAACCAAGTGTGACACACAGTCCAGCGGTGGAGTGTGTGTCCGCTAACCCACAGGTCCCGGGTTCGAGACCTGTGGAGCGCACCGATTCTGGAGATTTAAATTCATTTTTAATAATAAAGGATTTCTGTTAAATCTAATTAATATATATATATAATTAAAATCGGATATATAACGGGTTAGACACGTAGCTCGGTTGGTAGAGCTGCGTGCACGCGTACGGGAGGTCTCGGGTTCGAGCCTCACCGAGCGCACAACAATATGCCTATAAACCGGTCAACCATAGTCAAAGTCAACGGTCCATGCGTACTGTAGCAAACATAAAAATATTTTTTATTATCTTTATTTAATTATTTTAAATTAAAAATCAATTATAAATACTTAAAAATAACATTTTTAAGGTTAGAAAATAGCCTCAAACTCACAAAAATACACCCAACAATCCTATTAAAATAGATTAATAAAACCCGTTTACTTACCGAACCATTATGCGATTTATCTAGGATTAATTTCACTCGTGGTTAACACCATTTCGCGTGCATTCAACGTCATCAACCGAACGCACCCAATGTGAGTGAATTCTTACAAACTCCCCTTTTTATTCATGTTTTGGGGTGTATTATGTGTCGCTTAAACTAATTCTCTTATGCAAATTCGTGCTATACCATTATATGAACTAAATTAGAATGTAACTATTGTTTGGTTGTGATGTATTTCATATTGTCAAAGTTGTATACAAATTATTTAGGCCCATCAGTTCGTAAGAACAACGCGTGCCTCAAAACTCATTTATTTAGGCCCATCAGTTCGTAAGAACAACACGTGCCTCAAAACTCATTTATTAGGCCCATCAGTTCCTCGTGTGAGACGAGAACAACGCGTGCCTCAAAACTCATACATTAGGCCCATCAGTTCGTAAGAACAACGCGTGCCTCAAAACTCATTTATTAGGCCCATCAGTTCCTCGTGTGAGACGAGAACAACGCGTGCCTCAAAACTATCATTTGGTGTTTGTATGTTCAATATACAATATTATGTGTTGTGTGAATAAATTTACATCTACATTTACTCATATGAGGTATGCACATTATTTATAATCAATTGGATAAACTCGTTCAAATGTTTTTCCATAGGATTCACTCGCCAACATTATGTTGATCCAAAAACCTTTTTACACATGATACAGGTGGACAGGTTGAAGCAAGGAAAACATAGGATATGCCTTAGAAGAGAAACAAGAAGCTTAGACTGATAGTTAGAACATGTTGTATCATTTATTGTAAATTTCCATTAAATTGTATTAATGAATATGAAACATATAATAAATGTCATGAGCTTTGATGATAACCCAATTATGCCCCGATCACCTTTTCCGCTGCGGGTCGGGGTGTGACACGCTGGACTGTGTGTCTAACTTGGTTAAAATACAGATTTTTATTATACTTAACATCTAACGGAGTTAACCCGGTTCAGTTTAAAAAAAAGCATTTTATTACAGCGAATGAGGTTGGGACAGGAATCGAACTCGCGACGTGTATGTGTTTATTTGCACACAGTCCACCGCTGGACTGTGTGTCGAACCCGTTTATAATTCCGATTTTAAATAATCTTATAGCATAACTACTTCGTCTTCTTCGTTCAAAACTCAGGCAACGGTTATCTAACTGTTACTTGATTAATTCGATTAATGAACAAGATGAACAATTGAAAAGTATTGAACCGAAGATTTTGGGGAAAGAAAATACCGAATAGATCGTCTTCTTCAGAAAAATCCGGCGAAGCTCTTCGGCTCTGTTCTGGTGACCTTCGGCTGTTAGAGTCAATAATTAGTTTGGATGAATTAAAGGTGAAATTGAATCACTGGGTAACGACTATCAGTAGATTACATGATCATATCGGTTATCAGCGTGATTCTGAAACTTTCAGAAATTTTCCGGCGAAAACAGAAAAATCCGGCAATGTCGTCTGAGGTTGATTCTGAGCGATGAAATGGTGTTAGAATTCGTCTTATAATGGAATGAAACAGAAACATCGAGGTAATTACCGTGTATATGAGAGTCCCGGTTTTCCGGCGACTTGCAGGGAATTCCGGCGAGTGAAATTTCTTGCGACCGAGATTCTTCAGTGGTTTAAGGTGAGTGGGAGTGATGTCAGTACGAGTTCTATGATCTTATTTTTGGGTAAGAAGAAAAGGTGGATTGAATTCGGTTTTCCGGCGAAACTTTCCGGTAATTTTTCAGAGAATTCCGGCGACTTCCGGCGAAGTTTTCTGTGCGAAATGATGAGTGTGAGTTGAATAGATACGTGAGCCTAACTGATGAACAAAGTACAATCCCGAATTTGGATTGTATTTTCGGTTTCAATAGAAATTCAAAGCAATGAATGAAATTGATGGTTTTCTTCGGTTATAACCGACCTTACTTGTTAATGTATACGTTATGACCAAAAAGAAACGGCAAACTTTGATGGAATTGCCGGGATTTCCGGCGTGAGCGGATTTGGGCGCGTTGTGCACTGGGTTTGATTTCCAGATTAATTTATGTATTAATTGGTTCAATATATTAACAAACATCACAAGTGGCGGAGCGGTTGTAGGGATGTGAGTTAAGTCGTTGCTGTATCTGGTTGACCCGGGTTCGAAACCCGACTTCAGCCATTTATTTTTATTTCATTATTTTCAATACGTTTTCAAATGTAACTTTTCTATTCTAATATACTTATTAATTATGTATCGTTTAAAATTAATTTGGGCATTAAATACGCAACGAAATTTTTTAACTGATTGTTCGGTTGATAAACGGAGCGGATTTGGTAAATCCGGTTTTTGGCGATGTTACAGTTACCAGGTGTTTGAGGTCGAGTATTAGTGTCCAATACGTGTAAGACATGCAAGAAACGCGATAATTGCGAGAAGAGGTGGCAGAACATGGCTCTGCCATGTTTCTGCTCGCTAGCAGGGGCTTACGGACCGTATGGCTCCTGCCTTGCGGTCCCTAAGGCATCCCCAGATCCAAAACTTTCGCCTTTTTACACGTTTGACCCCTGTACTTTATTCCATCACCCTTTTGAGGATAATATAATGCGATTTAACGACTTTAGGTCCCTCCTGGTTTGACATACGTCATATTTAGGATTCCCGGGACACGAGTAAGATAATTATAGGACGTAAAAACACGTAGTGTTACATTATTACACCTCATAATAACTCAAATTTAGTCACCATTAAAGTGATTAAAGAACATGAATGGGTTTTTATCAAATCATAGAAATTAGTCCATAAAACCTATGCCATTAGATTCATAGCCTCTTTTCACGAAAATCCTCACTCTCAAATTCTTGCAAACAATCTCTAATCCTTGCGGATTCAAGTGAAGAAGGAAACTAGGGCTGCGAATTTCTCTCATTGATATCTCCTTCAATTCAAGGCCAATTCATGTTATTCTAGAGTCTTTTTTTAACGGGTAATTTTTCCCCTTAGATAATTACTCTTGACCACCAGGCTATAGCCTAAGTGGCTTCTTGGGTCTATTGTGTTTAGCTTCTCATGCTTTACAACCTTCTATTTATTTATGAGATAGAAGGGCTAACAAATCCAAACTTTGACTATTGCGATTCTAGGGTTCTTGAACACTTGAGTTTTGAGGGTTTTCAATTTAAAATTGTGTTTTTTGAAATTGGACATCTAAATTGATCTTGTATATGTAAGTATAGATCACAAAATTTTTTGAGAATTATTGGACTTTATTTGAATTTATTGGACCATTTAAACAAATAATACCCTTCATTTAACTTGTGTGATTTAACTGGTTTTAATTATTGGACTGAAATGACACGTTTCCAGTATGTAAGGGAGGGAACTTATGCATTTTTTAAAACTGGCAAAAATAATAAATTTTAACAAACACAGAAAGAAAAATGGTAGTTAACTCATTATCCAATTACTTAATGGTGTATGGAGTTGTAGGTGATTTTGGAAGAATTAATTGATTTAGGAAATTGCATAAGTATTTATTAATTAGCGAAAGTTTAGAACTTAAAATCAAGTCTTATATAAATATAACTAACATGATCAATTTTACATTAATACATCTTGAAAATATTAATTCTAATGACCACATATATTTGTATAAATTATGAAATTCATTTATATATATATATATATATATATATATACGAAAAGTTTTTCGTACAATTGGGCTTAACGTACATTGGGTACGCTGGGTGATTTCGCACCCTATAATAATGAATTCGCATGGGATGCAAAAACGAATTCGCATGGATGATGATTTCGCATGTTGTAATTTTTGAGTGAATTCGCATCGAATGTAGAAATCGCATGGAATCGGGCGGCTGTGGTTGTAGCGTACGCAATGTACGATAAGCCATTTTGTACTTAAGTGGCCCCTATATATATGTGTGTGTGTGTGTGTGTGTGTGTTATTTTTTTGAACGGAAAATTTGGATCACTGACGGACCACCAGAGTATCATCGTGCCACCAGAAGAACCACCTGATAATATACATCTGCACTAGGCATTATGCCTATACACCAATTCAGTAGGAAACCCAATAAATATGGGAAAACCCCCATTGTGAGAATCGAACCCATGACCTATTGGTCCTAAAGTCTTATCTCACCACTAAGATGCCACCAGGCTGTAAAGCCGTGAACAAATATATATTTTTTGATTAGGAGATTATATAACAAATAATATTTTATACAAAAGTCACCAAATCAAAGCACCGGATCATTGGTTTTACTTTTATCGCTCCGTTTGTTTAGATTTTAATTTTTATATTTTTAGGGTGATTTTGTCGTTGGATTTAGTTGGATATTTAGTTGATTAAGCAAACTCATTTGTAGAACGTTTCGCAAACTGTGAGTAGATCTTTTTTCCATTTTTACAATTAAACTTTTTTGGGTGTATCATGTGTCATTGTTTCCTATGTTTCTATTTAATGCAAATCGAGTGTCGTTACGTTTAGTTACTTGTATTGATTGTTACTTATAATTGTATCTATTTGTTACTGGATTTGTGTCTATTGTTTCATGTGGATCCACCGGTTGACCAAGTTCCCCACAACCATGGGTTATGTTTGGTATCACCACCATTATTTGCTCCCTCATGACTATGGGATGTGGGTATCGCCTCATTATTTTTAGGCTGACACTTTCCTCATTATTATGGGATGATCATTGGTTACTATATATATTGTTGTGGTATTTGTTGTGTTTGAGTATATGTGGTGATTATTGGTTTTGATTTCTCGTTAACACATTGTTTACATGTTAATATTTTAAATAATAAAATAAATTATTTTATTTAAATATAAGATTTACTCACCAACTTTTTAGTTGACCAAAAAACCTTTTTACACATGCTACAGATAAACATGTGTGACTCGTTGAAGACGAAGACATGTAGGACATGTCTTAGTTCAATAAATTAAATTTCATTTTATGATTTATGACTTTGGAATTTGTTTGAATTATTTGAGATTTCTATGATATGTGTGACATTTTAATTTGAGCATGTTTTAAATATTTAACTTATAATAGTGGTCGTGAGCTGTGGACAATTATCTGGCCCTGATCGATAATTCATTGCGTGATGGGGTGTGACGCAGTGTGTGAAATGGACACATACACCGAAAGAAAAAAAAAGTTACGAGTTAATTACATAGTTAGTCCCTGTGGTTTGCATAAAATAATATCCTTAGGTACTAATAGTTTAAAATCACCTTCTAGGGTATTAACTTTCATTTTGTAACGTTTGGAGGTATTAACTTCTAGAGTATTAACATAGTTAGTCCCTGTAGTTTGCACAAAATAACATACTTAGGTACTAATAGTTTAACAAACAATTAACGTTAATACATCCAAACGTCACAAAATGAAAAGTTAATACCCCAAAATGTGATTTTAAACTATTAGTACCTAAGTATGTTACTTTGTACAAACCACAGATACTAACTATGTAATTAACTCAAAAAGTTACAGAAGGAATGAATGAGTTGTGTTTTAATCAAGTTATATACTAAAGGCTAAATAATACAAAGGAAGAAACCGAAATCATTTAGTGTTCATTCTAATGCCTAATGTGTCTTCATACTATGAAAGGGAAACTTTATATATGCTTGTTTAAGTAAACAAAACCAGAAACTCATGACAAGGGTTGTTGAAAGAGTGAAATGAACCGAACCAGCATGAACTTGGACTCGAGTTCATAACAATATGGGCTAAGCTAACCCCACTAGTAATCTTTCAACCCGAACTGAAAACTGAGCTTGTACTCAACCCGAGCTAGCTCGTGGCTCGTATATTTTGAATTTTGATGATTTTATACTAGTTACGAATAACAAAAACTACAAGAATAGTACAATATATGAGTCAAGTGTGGGTTTAGCCGTTTAGCATGCTGTATATATATATTAAACAATATACTTGAGTTATTAAGGTTTCTAAATAGAAATATACATAGGTAATTATGACAAGTCTCTGCTCACAGAATAACAAGATTTACAATAGTTTCTCCATAAATACGAGCACAACTTACGGTATAATTTACACTTCATACATAATAAATATCAGAGCACGTTAAGAAAATCACCGCAAATCCACCTGATCACGATCAGAACGTAAAAATACAATCAAGATTGTATAAATTAGAAGAACACCAGGACTTAAGACTCCATACTAATCTTCTCAATAAAATCTTCAGTAATATTGGTCAAAACAGACTTGTTTGTCTCTTTTTCAACGGGATTTTGATTGTCCTTTTTGGTCGTTGTATCTTGGTAGACCCCAATACTATGGCGAACTCTCGCATGTGCCCCTTTTCTTTTGTCTAAACCGACCGTGTCACTGCAGCTTTTCCTTCTGCCCAATTTCGGTGATTTTGCACGAGTTGGTGGTGGCTGTCATTTAAAGTCAAAATTATCGTATTTGGGTGACATTCAGCTCATTAAAAGTTTTCATAAAGAGTAAAATGCCATTTTCATCCCTGAGTGTTGCCCACTTTTGCGACTTTCGTTCAAAGGTTTGTTTTTCCGCATCTGGATCCAAAAGGTTTGAAATCTCGCCATTTACACCAACTCGTTAACTCCATTCATTTTTCTCCGTTAAAACGAGGGCACGAAAATACCCTTGACTTAACATTAAAAAATGGATGCAGTTAAGAGTTGGATGAATATGGCAAGATTTTAAACCTTTGGATCCAGATGTGGAAAAACAAACGTTTGGACGAAAGTCGCAAACAGTAGCCAAACCTCAGGGACGAAAATGACATTTTACTCTTTACTAACATAAAACACGTTAATTTTTGTAGGCCCGTATAATCAATAGTTTGTAGTGACAAACTGACAACAACATACGTGTTAACAAACCATAAGAAGCTAAATGCTTTATAGAGTACCTTCTTGAGCTCAACTTTTGGCGGTGGGCCCTCATGGTAGAAGCTTGGCATCGGGTTTGCCTTAAATAACAAACTCTTTCTAAGTTGCTTTAGGGCTGCTTCCTTTTCTTCCTTTTTTATGCAAAACAGAACACAAAATATAAGTTTCAAGCTGACATGGCGTAAAGAGAATTGATGAGAAAAAATTAACGGATAAAGATCATAGATATTTTACCTTGGTTCTTTCCTCACATTGAATTTTCTCCGCCTCCAGTGCTTGTTGTTTCTCTTCTAATTTGGAATAAAACTGAAGTAAAATGAACGTAAAAAATATGTAGAGGGAGTTGGCATCAACGATAGCATCTTTAAAAAAATGTTCACAGATCAAAAGATGAGTGCATACAGGTTGATACAGGTCGGGTCAACTCGACCAGAATCATTAAAAGTTTGAGCTTTTGTCGATAACTAGCGTGACGTATGGTTTTGTTCACTAAAAATACACTTTGAGGCATTTCTTTTCTAGCTAGAAAGTACACGGATGGTACATGTGGTTTACTAAAATTTTGGATTTGGTCCCTAGCTTTTCAAAAGTACCCAGATGGTCCATGTGGTTTGCACTTTGTAACACCAAAGGTCCCCAGGTTTTTTCAAAAGCACATGGATGGTCCCTGTGGTTTGCACTTTGTAACGCCTTTAGTCCCTAACTTAGACCTATGCAGCTAATGTGGTAAAATATCGGATATCGGTCAAGGACCGATATTTAAGATATAGGTTATCTCGGTGAGATATCGGTAATTTTAATATCATGCAGAATTTATATATATATATATATATATATATATATATATAGCAATTTAACACTAACAGTTCAGTGACTTATATCGGTCAACATCGCCGATAATATTGGTACCAATATCTGACCGATATTTGACACCGATATTTTACATGGGGACCGATAACCGATATTAATTGCATAGACTTATACATGCTAAAACCTTTAGATTTGTTGGTTGGTGACTAAATGCGCTACAAAGTGCAAACCATAAGGACAATTTCTGTACTTTTGGAAAGCTAGAGACCAAATCCAAAAGTTTGGTAAACCACAGGGACCATCCGTGTACTTTACTCTTTTTGTTATCATTTAACCTATTGGACCCATCAAATATAAAACCAGAAGGTCCAAAAACAGATTGAACCGTTAATGGGTTTAACAATAGTTGTACCTCTTTCCGTCTCTCAGCACGCGTGCTACACCGGAACACTGGGGCTGATGCAGAAGTGGGCTTGGACATTATAGGCCTTGCTGATGCGGCAGTTCTTTAATACGGTTAAGAAATAGAACAATTGAAAAACAAAAAGGGAAACCAAACAAAAGAGAAAAAAACAAAGATATGGATACGAAGATGCTATTGAACAAGAGTCGTCGTCATCCGGATGCTTCTTGTTATTGGGTTGCAAAGGCTTCCTTGCTATTGAAGGCGGGACTACCTGAACCAAAGAAAGAAAAAAAATAAATATTTAAGTAAAAACTTGTGAAAAGGCGTGTAAATGCACCGAACGAACACGAACAAATACATGTCCGTGTTCATTTATTTAACTTTAACCAAACACAAACATATAATCGGTCACATTTTTTTGTTCATGCTCGTTTATTAAGAAAATGGGCATGTTCCTGTTCGCTTATGTTCGTTCGTTTAAAACCTAAATGACGTCATGAAAAACGAACATAAACAAACAAACTTAAATGAACATATAACTTAACAGAAAATAAATAACACAAATGAACATAATTGAACAAACATAAATGTGCACAAATGAACATAATTGACTAAACAAAAACGAACGTAAAGTAATTTTTTTATAAAGTAGTGATTAGTACGATAAATTCCATTGAAAACCCCATTTTTATTACCAATTAGTTATACTTATGTAGGTAGTTAGAAAGTTCCTTTTATGTTTAATATTTATATAAATATAATTACTTACGTATTTAAATTGAAACGAACATAAACGAATGAGCATAAATGAATGTAAATAAACGAACAAAACTTGTGTTCATGTTCGTCTGTTTAATTAAATGAACAAAGTATTTTGTTCATGTTCGTTTGGTTATTAAAAAAACAAACTTCCCGTCAAACAAGTTCATGAACAGTTCATGAACGTTCGGTTCGTTTACAGGCCTAGAACCTAGTATTCAGCATGTGCAATGCTTACCTCATTTGTTTTCTTTGTAAGTTGGGCAGGAGAACCGCTTGAATGAGATGGTTTGGCGACAGGAGTGCCAGCAGGGCGAATTCCACATAGAGCACGCTTTTCAGTAGCAAGAGCAAATGGCTGCGGAACAGTGCGTTTCGTTTTAGCAGATTTGGTTGTAGGTTTAACTGTTGTGTTTGATTTCTTACTTTCCCCTTCTGTCTGTTGAATGCCCGATTTTGTCTTTTCCTTCACCAAGCAAGTTTCACAGTCCAATGTGTCGTTACTTGAATCACCATAAAGGTCATTTGCATGTTTTACGTCTTCGGTGATACATTTCTTTACTTCAAACTCTTTAACTTCACCGGTTGTCTGGATATTAGGGTTTGCATTCCCATTGACAGAAACATTGGAATCAACCGAGAGAGCATTACTTATATCAACCGAAAGAGCATTACTTGAATCAACTGAAAGATCATTAGAACGATAGCGACAGAACGTACTTCCTTGTCTGTACATATATTGGCAACCACCTCCATTCCCATGGGACTGCATAGATAACAGTGGTAGTCGTTTATATTTCTATGAATCCATCGAGGTAATGCAATACAAGAAAAAGAAAGCCAACATTATGCCCATTAATTTGAATATGTATTTATCGCCCATAAACAGTATCAACTATTAAGACTTACCATTCAAGAAATGCAGGATATTAAGCCTAAACATAGGAAGTACAATTAAAAAAATATAGAAAAGGTAAAAAGGTAGAAAACTACATTTAGCAAACAATGAATTGCGTCCAGTCAATCAGATAATTGAATTATTAAGCGAAAATTAGCTGCTTCAATAAGACTGAATAAGCCATCCAGGAGAGGATAAATCTACTTTCACATAAGATTGGAGTTGTAACTCTTTATATAATATAAAGAGTAGACTTCAGGGTTATATAACTAAAAAAAAGTCAAGCGAATTATCAGAATCAACTCATTACATAATACTATAATAGGATAAGAAATAGACACAATAACATGCATTACGCGGTCACGCACTCACGCAGCAAACCGACTTTTTCTTAATCTCATAGTTTAATAGATAATAGATGAACATAAGTATTGTGGAATGATGTATGTGTTTCTAGCTGACAAGGCCTCAAAATTCTTCATTTAGGACTCTTAAGTTCAACATTTTTTAAATTTCAAGAGTTATCAGCTTTTACTTATTTTTATTTTGGTCAAAACATGTGTACATAAGCGATTAATGCGATTCACTCACTATCTAAAGGTCATGATTCTCGGTTATCTGGTACAATTTTTGACTTTAAAAAATTAGCAGAAATACGACAACACATACCCAAAGGACTTGCAACTCTAGGATTATTTTTGCATTTATATTGTTTTCACTTTAAAGGATGTCTTAAGCAATGTGTTGCTACTTGCTTCTGGCCTGCCTGCAACACTGATGAAAATCACACTACAACAATCAGCTTATTGCCAATAATACACCACAAAAAAAACTCCATTAACACGACAATACATCACTCGAACTCATATCGAATAACTTCATCCCGCTAACTCGCATCTAAAAATTTTCTGCTTCCATAAACTCACCAAAAAGGAGCTCAAATCATTACAATTCGTTTCCTATGCTAAATCCTCACAAACTCTCATAAATTCACAGAAAACCTAACCTAATAACCTCACATTTTCCGAATTAAACTTCCAAATCGAACCTAAACAACTATCAAAGTCGCGCCGATCCAGAAAAACGAACTAAAATCAACGACGAGTGTAATATAGATCTAACTGGAACATAATTTCTTCAACGAACATAAGAGCATTGCGATATGAACATATAAAATTGTAGAAATTCAACAAAAGATGAAAATGTGAGGAGAATCTTACAGATGAATGCGTCTGATCTGCCAACAGTTTCTCCAAAACGAGCAAGCGGTTTCTCTCTCTAGATTGTTTTTTAGTAAATTAGTTGTATAAATAGTAGGTGTGTTAACGGCGTTATGCTACCGCCGTTTGGGTGGGTTTTGAAATTTTAACGCGCCGTGACATTTAATTACAAATTTGCCATTTTGAACTTCATGTCATTTGGGTTGAGTTATTTTATAAAGAAATATAAATGTAAAAGGATAAAAAGTCACCGAGTGTGACAAGTGTCCTAAGATGGAATCAAATGAAAAAGGTAATTTTGTCTACAAGAGGAAAAAAAATATGCGCATGCAAGTCAAATGCTATCCCCCCAATTTTTAAACGTCCGTAACTTTCTTTATACATCATTTGTTTTAAAAAATAAATTTATACCATAAAATCGAGCGTTTTTTATCTTTAATATGAGTACCATATTGTTATATTTTCAAAAAAAATTCAAAAACTCAATTGCGGATTACACAATGAACATGATGTAAAACACAATGTAAAGTAGATCAAAAACACAATCAATGACACCAGATAAAGACACAATGGACAACATACTAAAACACAATGACTATAACGTATAACACAATAGCGATAACGTATAACACAATAAGTATCAGACTAAATAAAAACACAATTGATGACAACAGATAAAAGACACAATTAATGACAACAGATAAAAGACACAATGGAGAGCAATAAAGACACAATGGAAAACAAACTAAAAACACAATACACAACAAACTAAAACACAATAAACAAGAGAATAAAAAATTAAACAAATTATTAAAACATAATGACCTGGACCAATAACACAATTTATAGAAAACCCAGAAATAACACCATCTTCATTGTGTCATATATTGTGTTATCGGTTCTTATAAAACGCAATGGGTAGAACCCAAATTAACATTGTGTTACAGGTTTTGATAATAACGCAATGTATAGAAACTCTACTAAAAGGTAATGACCAAAACCCAGTTAAAAGACACAATAACGTGAACCTTTAACACAATGCAAAAAAACCAGTAAAAATGAAATTTTTTATTTTAATTTTATATGGTAATATGGTACTCATATTAAAGATAAAAAACACTCGTTTTTTGGTGAATTTATTTAAAAAAAATGTCGTATGAAAAAGTTATTGACGTTCTAAATCGATGGGGAAATTGGCATGTGCCTTGCATGTGAGAGAGAAAGTCAATAAATATGATATTCCTTTTATGCCATTTCATTTTTTTCATTTCCCTTAGATTAATCTCAACCCTCCAAATCTAAAATCAATGGACTAGAATTTTCTTACCCTTATTAGAATAAGAGTCCTTTGTATTTGATCCTTTCTCCATGTTATTTTTCTTTTTGGTGATTTGTTAGTGTGAAGGTGTTATAGCCTAGTGAATATGTATATTATCAGATGGTTTCGCTAGTGGCACGATTATACTTTGTTGGATTTACTCCTAAATAGGTGTATATGCATTATATAGCCTAGCGGAGATGGATATGATCTAATGGTTCCGCTAGTTACACGATGATAATCCAGTGATACGTTGGTGATCCAAATTTGCCGGAAAAAAATCAAATGATGCATTTGTGTATTTTTTTTTATTTTGACTTTGGTACATTGTCTCACACTTTTATGAATCTTGTTATATCTATCATGCGTTACGTAAAAATTATTGATGTTACTAATATCATGAATCTTATTATCACTCATGCGTTTTGTAAAAAATATATTGATGTTACTAATATCATTATTTTTGTGCATTATTATGAGTATATTAAAAACTCGTTAAGGATTTATTTCGTATTCATATAAGTTTGAAAATTAAATAAAATAAAAACTACAAAAATAGAAGATTAAGATTAAATTAATTTCCATATACATAATAAGAAATAAAGTGTCATGTAATAACTTATATTCATAAAATCAGTCAAAATAAATACATTAACTATATATTAGAGTATCCACAATACCAGACAAGATTATATTATAATTATATATAGCCCAACCTCGAAAAGAGATAATAGTGTAAAAGAGAGAGTTGTTGACGATACTTAAATGCTATTTATCTTTCTCGAAAAGAGATAATAGTGTAAAAGAGAGAGTTGTTGACGATACTTAAATGCTATTTATCTTTCATGAATAATTAGAATCATTGGTTAGCATGTTAAGTTAATTGATGATACTTTTTGAAATCAAGTCATATTAGGCATCATCCTCTTCAATAAGTTTGTTGTTCAATCCCATTACTCCATTAGGGCTTTTGGATCAAAGTCGTTGGATATTTAATAGCAAAGTGGGTCTCATATTCTTAAGAATAAACTGTTATTTTGGTCCCTGAGGTTTGAGCAGTTTTACCACTTTAGTCTAAATCTCAAACTTTTTGCATATGGGTCCCTGTGGTTTCAGTTTTATTGCCATTTTGGTCCAAAAATGATATTTGTCTTTTAAAATCCTGCTATTTTGTTCTTTTACTCAGGGGCAAAATAGTCATTTAAACAGAGTTTGAGGTTTATTTATATATATGATATATATTAATGCTTAAAATGACCATTTTGCCCCTGAGGTTTCATATTCTTAAGAATAAACTGTCATTTTGGTCCCTGAGTTTTGAGCAGTTTTGTCACTTTAGTCTAAATCTCAAACTTTTTGCGTTATGGGTCCCTTGGGGTTTCAGTTTTATTGCCATTTTGGTCCAAAAGTGATATTTGTCTTTTAAAATCCTGCTATTTTGTTCTTTTACTCAGGGGCAAAATGGTCATTTTAAACAGAGTTTGAGGTTTATTTATTATATGATATATATTAATGCTTAAAATGACTATTTTGCCCCTGAGGAATAGGACAAAATAGTAGGATTTTAGAATACAAATATCACTTTTAGACCAAAATGGCAATAAAACTAAAACCACAGGGACCCATGTGCAAAACGTTTTGAGATTTGGACTAAAGTGACAAAACTGCCCAAACCTCAGGGACCAGAATGCAGTTTACTCTATTCTTAATTTAGCAAACCAAATGTTCTTGTTCAACCAATCCGATCTTATTCCCTCCATTTATAATCATCTCGTTATTGAAAAGTTGAGCCTAACATCATTAGCAAACCAAATGTTCTTGTTCAACCAATCCGATCTTCTTCCCTCCATTTATAATCATCTCGTTATTGAAAAGTTGAGCCTAACATCATGATTAAGGTTCTATTGCTATTTTTATATGTTTCACAAACTACACATTTGGACATTTCCTGTACACACAAATCCATGGTGATTATTTACAATATTTATAATGTGTAAAAAATGTTATAAAGTTTTAGTAACTTTTTCTATAAAAAAGATGGCATCTTGTAACTGGTGTATCGTTTCGGAGATCTTCTTTGCCTTTTCTGTCATGGATCTTCTTGAAATTCATAAGCAGCCATCGATTACACGTTTCTGTAAGGTTTGGTTCATGACATTATCATTATTATTTGTTGGTGCATCTGGATCTAGGAAGAAAGCTATATTTCCTAACAAAAAGCCAAAAGCAGAGACTATTTTTCCGAAGAGACTTTCTTTAGTTCAATAATAGACGGTCTATTCTTTAGAAGAACTAGTGTAATATCGATTTCTTGTAATTATGTCTTAGTGCTTGCGTGTTTTGATCCTCGTTGCCTCTTTTTTGTTAGGCCAGGGTTGCATTATAATAAAAAATTCCTCCTATAAAAACTAACCGATATACATATAATGTATATATATGTATTACAAAAAATATTCCCTTTGTGTGTTATTTACAACTTCCCAACATTTTCACATGAAAATTAGACGATTTATCATGTATTTGTTTTTTTAATAACATGTTAAATGGGGTATACATAAAAGATACCTACATATAAATTGGATTAAATAGGTCAAAAGTCATATAAAATGTGTATACATCTTTATCACATCAAAATAATTGGTTCATTTAAAGTTATAGATTGCTATTATTACTTTGATATAGAAAGAAAATTGCTATCAAACTAATACATTTATTATTAGCTTAAGTTATCTTATAACTAACGCCTTTCTAACCGAAACTATAAAATTCTAAATCATAAAACGAATAATAATATACAAACTATAAGCAACATGTCTACTACAAAAAGCATTAAATTGTATTACGAATTCGGTGTATTGTCAAGTCTCCACATAAGTAGTAATTGCGGGTGAGCAGTTCATGACAGGGCGGACTTGTGTCTTGGTGGGTGGGTAGGCGGGTGCACCGCTTGAAAAAAAATAGTGTATTTTTTAGGGAAAAACGACTGCACCCCTTGAAAATATGGTTAAACTCTCCTTCCGCACCCCAGCAAATAATTCTTAAATCTGCCACTGTACATGAATACATATTTACGTTATCTCAAAGATAAAGTGATTACAACCAAATTAGCACCCAAGAAAAAACAGCGAGGAAGAGGTGGGGTTGATTATCAATGGGATGTATATATTCCAACAAATCCGAACGTATGAGTTTAAGCCACTAAAAAAGTGGCCCCTCTCATTTGATTACTTCTTCTAAACCAATGTTGATAATACCCTTTTCAACCTTCTTTCATTAATCAAGGTTTTTCATCATTTGTTTTGACTATTTATATCAATACAATTATCATAATAGAACCCATGGGTTTGGAAAACATGAGTGTTTCTTGCTAAAGGTATACCTAATCGGGTTAAATAATGAGCTAAAATAAATTATTTATATATGTGGGACAAACATGTTTAATTGGTTTTTCTCTTTCAACATATTATGTAGGGGTGTTATGGGCCGGTTTCGAATAATACGGGCTATTCGAATAGAGTTGTTCAAAATTGAAAATTCGAGAATATATTAGAATACGGCAAACCACGGGCTATTCAAATAGAGATGTTCAAAATTGAAAATTCGAGAATAAATTAGAACACGACAAACCAGCTTGAGTTCTGAATAACCGAATTATGCAGAAAAAAATAAATGAAATAAGTCAATAACACACACATATATAACAAATAAACAATACACACGCTGTGTTTATAAAAAAAAGGTATGTTTAAATTCGAATTTTCGCACATCCAAACTCTATATAAAAACTACTTAAGAATTCAATTCGAATGCTATCTTCTTTTGATTTGAAAAATTATGTTTAAATTCGAAATTTCGTACATCCAAACTCTATATAAAAACTACTTAAGAGTTAAATTCGGATGCTATCTTATTTTGATTATAAAAAACTATGTTTAAATTCGAATTTTCGCACATCCAAACTATATATAAAAATTACTTAAGAATTCATTCGGATGCTATCTTGTTTTGAAATTTTTTTACTTATGTCCATTTTGGTCATTCTAGACATTTTATTAAAAGTTCCAGCTACTCTGTCAAACACCTAAATATATCTAAAAAACTATAGCTACCGGCTACAATTACCAGCTTTCAGCCACCAGTCATTAGCTACTTTTGCGAAACATACCCTAAATGATTGCATTTTGATGGATTATAATCATATATATAAAACACCATCTTCTTGCACGATGCTATTTGTTATGTATTAACTAGACTTATTATTAACTTTTCTGCCTACTGGACAATGACTTTGAATGTCAATATATATCAAATCCCGACAATCTAAATGAACTGATAATTACTTACTAATTAATATGATAAAACGTTACTAAAACTATCCGTGTTTTACACGGGTCCGACTACTAGTATTGTATTATTAAGCAAAGCTGAATACGCATTTAGAAGACCCACATGTCATATCATTAGAAAAAGGGTTAATTTGGGCCTTAATTGTCCCGATTTGATCCGGTCCTGCCTTTAATAATGTAACTTTCATTATTAAAATTTTGTACTTTAAATTTTCAATTTGAAAATGTTTCATAAATTTTCAATTAGAAAATGTTCCAAAAGTATATTAAATTTTATAAAACGTTCCAAAAGTATATTAAATTTTCTAATATAATTGTATAACTTGACTAAGTTGTGTTTACGAAAATTTGTAAACCAATGTTGATTTCTTGAAAACACAATAAACTGACGTGTTAGTAATTTGTAAACCAACGTTGATAACTGTATACACACACAAAAAAAATGATTGGTTGTACATGCACTTGGTTTTGTTGTTTTTCTCATACGTTTGTAGTGGGGTCGGTTTCTCTTATGTCTATTGTCGAATCGTATTGTTGTTTTTGTCTAGCAGGCTTATTGCTAATCGGGTTGTCGTTTTAAGTCTAAATTGCTAATGTTATTTGATGAGTGTGAGTGAAGCAATTTTGGGAAAAATGCTTGTGCTCCATATAATGTCTCAAGTTGTTGATAGTTATTGATTTTTGACCCTTGGAATATTTAGTTTTACTATGTTTATGTAAATTTTGGTTGAGTTCTATAATACTTTGTCAAGCGTTTGTGTTACTTCTATTGTTTTGGTACATATTTAATGTTTCTTTTCATGACTCATTGACTGGAGTATCTTGTATCAATAACTAGTAAATAACACCCGCGCGTTGCGCTAGGAATTTGATCAGTATTGTTCGATTAATTAAGTTATTATATTATGGTTGAAATCGCTTTTTCAAAACCAAAAAACAATAGTGGAACATGAGTATGTTTGTTTTTAGAAAAAAAAAAGTGGCAATTTAAAAGGTAGAAAATACATGGAAAAAAAGTGGCAACTGAGAACCACCGCAACACCTGCCCAAATCAAAGTCCTGATCTCCTAACTCTATTCAAAGGATTCATTGACAACCCAGGCGGTGTTCCCCACGCCGTTCATCAGTTCATGCCGCGATAAATTGAACATAATTGTCCAGGGCGTTTGTATCTTGAAGTAGCAGTAGCAGCAGGAAAAGTTGAAATCGCCGGATTTGATGTTGTCTCACCGGAAGATATGAACTTAGTCAGAGAACTCGCTAACTGGTAAGTTGTGCTTGCATGTTTGTACCATGACCATTCCAGCCACAAGCCCCAAAAGGAAAAGAAAATGCCCAATAGCATTGCACCATGGTGGGGTAAATGAGTGGCACTACTGTAAATACAATCCTCCTAAGTTTGTCCAATTAAAAAAACTACCTAAAATGTTATATAGTATAATATAATATAATATAATTTGCTCCCAAATCACATACATAATAAATGTGAAAGGTATTTCTTTGTTGATTTGCTATTCTAGTGGCTTTGTCACCGTTCAATATAAGGTCAACTTAAAAAAGGGTCCTAATCAAATTTTAGAAAACAATAAAAAATGAATAATCCTACGAATTTTACTGGTTGGAGGTGGCACTCCCCACAATGCCAGTGAAAATTTTACATTTTTGGTTCCCGTGTACGGGTCGAATTACAAGTTTGATCTCTGAGTCGTGTATTTTTACGGGTTCAGTCTATCTGGGCGCTGTTTGCTTTCAAAAATAGCGATGTGTCCACCAGGTGTTGTTAAAGTTGTGTGCAATAACTGTTCCGTAAGCCAAAGATCTTATATCCTACAGGTAGGGTCGGTTCAATTACGGGTGTAAAATACCCGCATACAAAAATAATCAGTTTCAGGTTTTTCGGTTAGGTTTGATTTCGAGTACGGGTTTTTTATGCACCTCTGATAACATGTATAGTCGTACCCATTTTGTTTTTGGTATAACTGAGATGAATGTGTGGACCAGTGATTTGTACCCACCAAAAAAGATGGGCTGTTAAGCATAGACACCTACATATTGTATCATGATTAAAGAATATATGTGACTTGGACTCTGGGAGTGTGGGACTTGTGTTTCTTTGACTTTTTTTTCATAGTTTGAAAAGCCATGTCCAACACATAGCCCATTGAACATGTGGGCTTGCTTTTAGTTTTTTGGGCTCTTAGTGCAAAAGGGGCAACTAAATGCTAATGCAATGCAAAATAATGAGTTTTAAACACCTTGTGGTGGTGCAAAAGTGGCTACTAAATGCTAATGCAATGCAAATAATGAGTTTTAAACACCTTGTGGTGCATAGGCATGTGGAGATGTGCTAAGACTTTGAGCTTCAAGGTCTTGAGTTTGAAACCTGAAAGGAGCAAAATGCTCCTCAGGTTGGAGACACGGGTTTTCCACTTTTCCATCCAGGGTTTCCTCTGAAACTGGGGTCAACCTCGAGTGTCAAATTAACAATGAACGGTTGCAATTCCGTCTGAGGTTGAGCATATATGAAAAGACAGTGCCGCTGAGCCTAAAAGTTTGTCGTTAGAAAAAATATCCGTCTTTTATATTTGTTGGATCCAAATTGTAATACTTTAATACTAAAGCCTTAACCCTTAAGCCATTAACTACTTTTTCTGGGTCCTATTAATCAATGTATATTGCAGGATATGCCCCCACTATTTCATGAATGATTTTCTTACTCTTTCATAATGCTATAAAGAATAATTACATGTGATCAAATTTAAAATCTCCCACAATTATGGACTAACTAGAATCATGATAACTGAGTTAACAGTTAACACGTACCCTAATATCATAATTTTCTCTTAAAAGTGTGTTCCACTATGTTGACACATTGCATATTTGCATCCGAGATAGTGCCTATCCGTACAATATTAAATTCTATTTGGAAATGTGTCAAAACATAGAATTTGATTTGAATATATTCAAGTTATGAAGGTAGAAAACCAAAGAATAGTTAGTTTAGATAAAGTATGAAATGAAAGGAGAAAGAACATTGGAAGCATCTTAAACGCGTTGGATTTAATTAGAATAGTAAAGGGGATACCTCGGTTAAGTCTGGATCATAAGCAATGTTTAGAAAACCGAATCATTAAGACGCAATCATATTTGTTTTTTTCATGATTTTTCATTGTTTTGATAAGTTCAGAAGCAATGTGAAGCAATGTTTTGAAAACCGAATCATTAATTTAGTTGGTTGGTCAAAAAATAGAAGACGCAATCATATGTGTGTTTTTTTCATGATTTTTTATTGTTTTGATAAGTTTGTCAAAAACTATTGAATCAATGTACCCTAGTCTATTAACCCCTAACATAATTACCGGATTTGCTTTAACTAATCATACCATTAGACCTAACCTGATCTCTTCACAACATTCGTTACAACTGACTACATAATGGGTATGTTTGGCATAGAGCTTTTAGAAGCTTTTAGGAGCTTCTAGCTTTAAGCTTTTAAGAAAAAGCTCATACTCAATAAAAAGTTTTGTTTGATTGAAGGAGCTTGAAGCTTTTGGTTAAAAGCTCCTACTAGTAGCGTTTAGAAGGAGCTCTAAGCTTTTAGGAAAAAAAAATGACTATTTTATCCTCTAAAAATAATAAACTTTTTAATGTACCAACTTTTTAATGTCCATTTTGGTCATTTTATACATTTTATTAAAAGCTCCAGCTACTCTGCCAAACACCTAAATATTCTAAAAAGTTACAGCTACCACCTTCCAGCCACCAGCTACTTTTGCCAAACATACCCAATATCTAGATTTTAGATTTTGAGTCTAGTAATGCTTGTGATGAAGGAGCATGGAGATTTTCAAACATTTTCTTAAACATTTTGGTTTTTTTTATACATGGATCATCAATTGGTTATTGAGCCATTTGATTGTTTTTTACCTCATCATTTGGTATCTGAGCTTTCGGTTCTCAAATAGCTTGATGTGGAGCTGAATACACGCTTGCTTGTAGAATCTCCGACAAAGACAACGTTCGGAGTGTTTTCTATTCACGTGCTCGTGCAAAAGATCAAGATACAACTCGCAGAATCATAGATAGTGTAACGCCTCGCGTTTCTTTACTTTTTATATTTAGGAAGTGTCGTTTGTGTTTCTATTTTCGGAAACCATTGTATCTCATATTCGTATTTTCGTTGTAACCTTTCTAATCGAGACTTGAATCATAATAGAATATATATTTTATCTCTATACTTGTCATACATACTCATACGTACATATATATGATGCTCATACTCGAAAACGTGACATACTTGCAAATACGCGACATTTATACTTGAGACATGCATTATACTTGATGTTTATACTCGATCTCGTTCAATTTATACATATATACACATTATGACATGATACATATACTTATAATACCTTACTTGTCCATAAAATACCATAAAACATCTTAAAAATGCATATAAACCCGTCACCATGCAACAAAACAACAAAAATCAAAACCCTTGCCCGGACCAGGTCCATACAGACCGCATGAGAGACCCCATACGGTTCGCATGGGGTCTGGCGGGCAGCAGGTTTTGAAACCTCGCGGGTTTGCACGAATCCCACACCTCTAACCTCACCCAATCACCTCTGAACCTCATTAAAACTCACCCAACACCCTCCTAACTCTTCCCTATAAATACCAACCCTATTCCACACCATTTCCACTTTCCAAACTCCATCCAATATCTCTCAATCACTCTCAAATCTCTTGCAAAACACAAATTCAGGCAGATTCATACCTTCATACTAAAGTGAGCATAACTTGCTCAAAACTCAACGAAATCACTTGATTCTTCTTTCTAAATGCTTGGATAATCCTTAGGTTTGAATCCACGGGTTCACCATGGAGAATCCAGCCCTGGAAATGCACCTAAAGGACTCCAAAACTTTCTGTTTTGTTCAAACACTTTCAAAACTTGCTTAATCTCATCTTTTCTTCATTCATCCTAGTATTCTTGAGCTTCTAATCCACTTTGTGATTAAGGAGACTAACCTAGGTTGTTATAGATGTATATAGGAGTGTTTAAACACTCCAAACTTTTTGTTTTCAAAGAGCTTTAAGCTCACAAGTGATGCAAGTCTTGAACTTGTTCTTGTGTGACTACCTTGGTTAGCTTGGGCTATCCTAACTCTAAGTCCACACATCACTTGATGATTTCTCATCATCATCCTAAGTAGTTTACTAGTTGAAAGTGACACAACCCCGTCTAGCCTTCGACGTGTGTCGACGCCGGCTCACTGGGTTGTAACTTACTTGGCTACTTAGTGTATAATAATGTATGTATTTTATTTCTTATTCTTGTACTTGTTCTTGACCCTCCTTGTTGTCTATGACAACTTGTGTAGTGGTGAACTCTTATGGGGTTCCTAAATGGATGCCTATGCCACCTACCTCCTACATGACTTCTATGATATCCATGAATGGATTTATACATATAACTATATTAATCTATATGCTACATACTTAAAAACCGAAACCTTGATAATGAATACATAATCATGTGTCGAGTTAGTAAGTTTAATCACTAAAGAGTATGGTTCCTCGTTTGGATTCTAATAGGTATTACAACCTATGAAATCACATAAACCCTAATGGGTTTAGTGTTCAAAACGAGTGCTAGACCTTAGTGAGTATTTTCGTATACTTTACTTTGTATGCATCATTCCAAAATCCCGAATCTTCCATAAATCATCCAAATACTCACACCTACGTTTTCCTCTTGTCAGATAACTCGGTGTTCATCCCGCAACTTAAACAACTCTTCACGGATTACCAAGTCGGAACGCTTGCAAAATCGTGAGTACACTCGACCCATTTACCGCTTTCTCACTTGTTGGGTTGTAACATGTTTACCTATCAAAATACACAAATCACAACTTATGCTTTACATGCTCAATCCGTTAATACATGAATATTTGTTATGCTTAGATACATGCTAGAATTATACATGCTTGATCATTAACTTAGCTAGCCCAACTTGACATATATAACGCTATAGGAGTAGCACACCACCCGTCGAGGTTATGTTAAGATTATTCATACTTTTTTGTCTCGTTGCTTATGTGACGAGAGAAGCTCATTATACTTGTGGAAACTCGGGGTTTGATCTAGTATTGCACGATTAGCATTTACCTTACATAACGATTAACATGCGGATTCGAGTTATACCTTTTTATACTTATGCCATGTATCACCAAACTTGTGTACTCGCTTTTGCTTTTGCATTGAACTTTATTTTAAAACATGTTACGGGTTGATGAAGATGATGCTATGAAATTGGAGTAGCGTTGATGGCTAGATACACACATAGACGTTTAGGTTTATAATGTTGTATCAAATTTTGCCTTGATTATTGTTGTGTTTGAAATTTCCATGTATTGTACTCGACGATTTTACTTATGAAATGAAATCCGGTTTAATTAATTATTGTCACTATTAGCATTATGAGCAATGAGCAATCTCTTTCGTCCCGCCTCGATGTTTCAGCCATCGGTTGGGATGTGACAGATAGAGACGTCGGTGGAGTTTGTCCCAACCCACGGGATCTAAAGATCAAAAGACTCTGGCAACAATTTTGCGATCGTGAAACACTACAAGATCAAACGGCTCTGACAACGAATCCTTGATCTGGTGTTGCAACTGGATATGTGCAATACAGAAATCTAGTCAAGCACCGTCATTTGAGCCGGAGGTGGTGTCAGATAACAACATTCGCTAGGCAAGCGAGTAGCTAGCCAAATAACCCCAGAGGAAAAAACAAAAGAACAGCCATAAGACTTTCACCATGAGCCAACAATCCAAGCAACAACAACAAACATACAAAACTTTAAGCAAAACGAGATATATTGAAACTTTGTCATTGCTCCACGTAAGCGATTTGAATTTTGCCCGGAGTCGGATCTACAAGAAGGCAAGAAGCTCGTAGTCTTAACTTTTTTTAGTTAAACCACAACACAGAGTTTTAGCTCATCATTGATGATTGAGAATAATATTTTGAATATTAGAGTAAAAATAATTACGTTACAAACTATTATATATCAATCATTGTTAAGTTAATATTTTCAAGTTTGAGAGATTGTTTTCGGTTAATTAGTCATATCTTTTTCAATTTGTTGTAATCATATTTTGTTTAAATGTATTATTTTTATTCAGTGTTGTAATATTTCATATTTTATATTAAATACATCTTAAATGTGTTTTAATCACCATAACCGATTAAAAAACTACTGATACATAACAATGTATGTGTTTGAAATAGTTATGAACAATCTCTCTTTGTATGTGTTTGAAATAGTTATGAATTATTGATACTTGTCCAAACCCTAGATCTTTAAATAGCAAATTTAAGTACCGAGTTGTTATTTTACGCCTTGTACATACTAAGAAAGAATAGATGACATCTTGGTCCTTTTCGAGCATGCATTGAAATTTGTTGGCTAACTACCGCAAATGGTTGTTTGCTTATGATATACCCAATCATCATCCACGTATAATGTACATTTAAGTTAGTATTAACATGCTTAAAACACATGCGCATATAATGTTACGTATCTTACAAAATTACAAATATGGATATAGATGTTTTCAATATTGTTTTAGAGGTAAAATACAATCCGCTAGGCGCTAACTCAGTGGTGATTTAAAAAAATAAAAAGAAAAAAAAATAATACACTTTGGATCCATAAACCAACCATTAACATCAACTGATTCTTTGATTGTAAGGATATCTGATATGTGTTTTAACCATCAATTATCGATAAAAAGTCATTGATACATAACGATATTACTTTATATGTGTTAAAATTAGTTATGAAATTATTATAGACTGAAACCATTATAAGCTATGGAAATTATCGCTCCTTATACACCTAAGAGAAAACAAATGGTTAATGGCATGTTGGTCCATTTCAAGCATGCGTTGAAATTTGTTGGCTAACTACTCAAAAAAGATGTTTGCTCATGATACCTGATCACCATCCATGTATCATGTACATTTAAATCAATATTAACATGATTAAAGAATATTATAAGAGAAAAATGTTTCATACTAAATAAGAGAACTTAATTAAAAAGACTAAATCAACTCAAAAGATTAGCCCAGTCGATGAGAGAGCTCATTTGATATATAAACCCCACATTAATTCCTCATACAACTGATGTGAGAAGCCTCACACCATACAGTGGTTCCGGTCCATAACAAAAAAACATATGGAGTTAAATGCTTGGTTGGTCCCTGTGGTTTGCAAAAAAATACAGACTTGGTCCTAGTGGTTTACTAATTACATGCGTGGTACCAAAACTTGTAAAAAATGAACTCACTTGGTCCCCTGCCCTAACATCAGTTAGATTTCTCAGTTAACACACCCCATGTGCATGTCACATGAGGGTAATCTTGTATGAATTTACTTATTTACCCTTAAAGATAAAAAAAATATAAATAATCATATTATTAAAACACACCCCACACCTTTACTCACCCCAACCGTCAGTCATCCTCCTCACTTCAACCAACAATGGCAGAACCTGCACATTCACTTCCACCATTCAACAACTTAACAATCTCCGACTCCGTATCCAAAGCCGACTTCTCCCAGCGCGTCCTGATCCGATCAATCCTCTGCTGTCCCAACTCCGGCGCCGGTCTCGCCGGTCTAACCGTCAAGGTCGGCGGTTGGGTGAAGAAAGGGCGGGAACAAGGCAAAGGCTCATTCGCGTTCCTTGAACTCAACGACGGATCTTGTCCGGCGAACCTGCAGCTTATTATTTACGCCGATGTTACGTCGTTAGGTCAGTTTACTCCTACGGGTATGTGTTTGTATGTTGAAGGTGTGCTTCAGATACCTCCGGAAGATAAGCAGGGGAAGCAGTCGATTGAGTTGAAGGTTACGAAGGTTTTAGATGTTGGAGCTGGGTTTGAGTGGCGGTCACAGGCGGTGTGAAGGTGGTGGTTGGGGCAGATGTTAGTAGCGGTTTGAGTGGTGGTGACAGGCGGTGTGGGGTAAGTAGAGGTGGTGGCAGTGGTCCGGTGGGGGCAGGCGGTGGTGGCGGTCCGGTAGTTAGAGAGAGGGAGAGAGTATATGTGTTTTTATCTTCAAGGGCAAATAATTAAATTCACACAAGATTTTTCTCATGTGACATGCACATGGGGTGTGTTAACTGTGAAATCTAACTGATGTTAGGGCAGGGGACCAAGCGAGATCATTTTTGACAAGTTTTGGTACCACGCGTGTAATTAGTAAACCACTAGGACTAAGTCTGCAATTTTTGCAAACCACAGAGACCAACCAAGTATTTAACTCAAACATATGCGTATATGATGTTATATATCTTATAAACATAGACATAATTATTTTTAAATACTGTTTTGGAGGTACAATATTAATACACACAACAATCACGTTTTATTTTGGATAATTCCAACCACAACACCTGTAAAAAACGATTATAATTTTGTAATTTATCCCTTTGGTAATTTAAAACATGTATATTTGTAAAAAAGTAACATGACCCACATGTTTTTATATATGATAAATAAATATTGATGGTTACATAAATACACACCATAACCCAAATATTAAAGAGGACTTCTTGAGCGTCACATGTATACATACAATAACAAAATGAGACAATTCCACTGCATACCGTCACTTGTTTTTCCGTCTCACACCTTTTCCGGTTGATTCTTTTTATTTTCCGGCGACTTAATAATGCACAAAGGTCCTCTCTCTCTCTAGCTTTCTTTTGTTTTTAATTCTCTCTCTTTCTCTCTCTAACCAACATGATCATCTGAGCTTTGTGCAGATGGGTACCGGAAGCTTGTGGTGGCACACATCCTTGCCGCAACCACCGTGGGGTTTATCTGGGCCGCCGCCGTGCATCGGCGCCGGAAAAAGTCAAAGTCAGCAAAGCCTGAAAGTGTTGTTCCACGGTTAGATTTGACCGGATCCGGCCATGTTGGAAGGGTTGAAAAGTTTCCTCATTATGTTGGTAAGTTTAACTATACATGTTTATATTTTACTTCCTAGAGTTTTGTTTTGTTTTTTTTGTTTTTAAATATTTTCCTGTTTAGTACTTAAACGAAGTTTAGAACTAGGCCTCTACGGAGGTCGTCGGTTCGAAACAGAGCTGAACTGGGTTTTCCCGTACTTGGCCTTTGGGCGGGCGGTTTTTTCCCGAAACTGATGGCTTGGTGGCTCGGGTATGCATCCAACTCTGAATGTTGTGAAGAAGGGGATGTATGCATTTGCTCGATTAAAAACATCTGATGATTTAGTTGCATGTTTAAAAAAGTACATAAATAAAGGTTTTAGTCTTTTAGAATACTGGTGCGAGCCTATGTTAAAAAGAAAACGTAACACATAAACAAATGACTTGTAGCTTTGAGGTACCAAAGTATTAAGGGTTGGTGATGGTATATTTAATTTTGATACTTGATTTGTAAATTTTTTAACGGCCAACAAATCAATCCCGAGCATTCTCGGAATACCCACTGGACAAACGGAGTACTCCGAGAGTAACCTGAGTCGTCCACCACCAATTCCGGGGAAAACCCGGTAACCCATCCCCCATAGGCAAGACGGTAAAATTACTGGTAAAACCCGTCTGGCTCAAGGATCGAACCCAAGTTTCACTAGATCTCCTATCACTGCCCACCAGTGCCTGACTCATTTTTTACACAAAATAAAAATTGAACTTGAGTCTTTAAAGAAGAACTCAAATTCTTGTACCGTTTGAGCGGGAGGTTATTGGCTTGATTTGGAACTTTTAATGGATAAATAATAGTTTTAGAATATCGTTTCGAGCATCCATTAAAAAGTAATACATAAATCAAAGCGTTTGTAGATTGGTGGGGTTCGAGTCATGGAGTGGACATTAATTGGTTTAATATTTAAGTCCAGAGTAGATTTAGTGGATATGTGAGTTTGACGTTCTAAAAAAATTTGCGCCTAAAAGTTTTTCCTTTTTTTTTTATTTTAATTCCAAATAACTCTTTGGAAATTGGAACTTAAAACTTGAAAGTGACCCTATCAGTTGGAACTGGGAAGTGTCCTCACTTTGAAACAAAAGTTAGAAAGAAAACATATATATACCCTCTTGTACACTCAATACATTAAAGGGCTAATGCATCTCTTCAAAGATCGGTTTTTTCGGTGAAATCTTTGGACTTTACATGACCATATATCTAAAAGGATGCAAGCGGGGACCATGTGTCTGTTTAAATCTGGCCCTCGCTTGCTGAAATTTGATAAAAATATCCAGTTTGACTGTTATCCTATACTAGACCCGTGAAGAGGCATGTTAGTGGTGTAACAAGTCCGGTCTAGTTAAGAAAACACACGGTTTAACCAAAAGCAAAAATTTACAAACCTTCCTAAAGCTTGCTACTTTTGAAACTTGTAAGAGCATTCTTAATCAAATTTCTTCCTTCATTTTTAAAATTACACTAAAAATACTATATTTTCTCTCTCACTTTTAATAAATAATATTTTTATATACTTTTATCATTATTTTTTCTCTCTGCTGCACTCACAACAACTTTCAAAAAAATATTAAAAAATATAGAGATGAACGATATCTCCTTTAAATTTACTGATAAACAGTAACTTTTTCTCTTTTTTCACTCTCCTTCACTTACAACAATTTACAACAACTTTCACAAATATATTTAAAGAACTTGTACTTTAAAAATATGGTAGGTCCATTTTGATGACGTACCCTGACAAATACTGATACGTCATGGATAGGAGTTGTTTGAAAATAAGGACTAGTTTGGTTTGAGTGTTTGGATTTAATGGTTCTTTTGAGTAACACACGATAGAATTAATATCCTACCCCCCATCCAAATCCATCATACTTTTATTTATAGTTTTATCAAAACGATTCGAAGAAAAATGTAAAATTACTCATATACCCATACATTTAATAGTCTAATAACCGATTTTCTATTATTTATAGCAACACAGATTAGTGTACATGAGATTTGGGTTCAACGAATGGGAAAAGTCAACTGGTAACCATATATATTTTAACAATAATTTAGTTTTAAAAATCCACAAAAAAATCTTCTCTCTCATACACTATTATTAGAATTTGATTAAAGTACATTGCTATTCAAAAGATAATTGTGGTGCAGCTTGTTGCATGTTTACCTAACATTTTTATGTAATTCCCGATTATGAAATGGTATTTATAAAAAGATTTTAAAAACCGGTTTAATCCGGCCGGTTGAATCGGTTAAACTGGATGCCAAAAGCTTGTCCGGCATGAATCATATCAATAAACTAAGTAAATGTCAAAGAAGTTGTACCGTCGGTAAATTGAGTTATACCAGTTTAAAATGGTATACCAGTATCGGGCCAAGGTTAAAATTTGGACGTTTAATTTTTTATGGGCCCAAAAAGGTGATGATTTACCTTCTTAGTAAAATTTATCCTCGACAATCCACATCAATCAAACTTTATCCACAATCCACATTGATCGCTGGGTTGTTTTTTGATTATGGATTAACTTTTGGAATATTTTTTTTACTGTGGAATAATGTAGTTTTGGATTTTTTTTTGATTGTTGATTAACTTTTGATGTAGTTTTGGATTATTTTTTGAGTTGAAATTGTATTTTATGGATTTATAGGGTTAATTAGTAAACTGGTTAAACCGTTTGGTACAACCCGGTTCAACGAATTGAACCATTTATGAGTCTAATCCTATACGATTTAAAAACCGGTTTTTAAAACATTAATTTATAATATCATGGGGCATTTATAATAAATAATGGTTATTTAGAAAAAAAAAGTTGTTTACAAAATTACATCTCTTTATATAGAAACATGACAAAACGCTAAAGTACACATGACCAATTATTGCCTAGTGGAGATGGATATGATCGGGTGGTTCCACTCCAGTGGTCCGTCGTGATCCAAATTTGTTGTTCAAAAAAAAAAGGATTGAGACGCACACTGGTGATCTAAGCGTTTGTGATCGTAATGTGCAGCAAGGCAACTTGGATTTAGAGATGGAAATGAGTGCCCAAAACTAAGCAAATTGGCATCAGATTATGTGAGAAACTCGAAAGCATTTGAAGATGACATGTACGTCTATTTTTCATCAATTCACAAAAAGGAAGTTGAATCACTTTCTATAAAGCTTGTTGAAGAGCTTGAAAGATGCATTCTTAGCTATTTTGCATTTCATTGGAGCCAAGTGTCTCTTATGATCAACCAGGTACATTTTATATACGGGTTTGCTATACGTACGTCACAGACAATCTAATCTCACACCGTTTTCAAACAGTCGTTTGAGGTTCGGTTCCTCTGAACGACCGTTTGTGATTAGGGTTTGCGTCATAGCTCCCCCTACTTTTAAATGGAATTTTTGAGGGTTCATTGAACGATCATTTGATGGTTAGGACCTGCGTCATACCCCTATCTTTAAACGACTATTGAGTTTGAGTGTAGCGTATTTAAGTTTAGGGTGACGTAGAATTAATAGGGCCCTTTATATAATAGCATATATTTTTTTAGGGGTGGGTTCATTGAGGAACATTAAAAAAGTGGGAAACCGAGGAACCATGCATTTAACATGTTAAAAATCAATATTTTTAAAATTTTATTCTAAAGCCTTTTTTACATATAAATACATGTAGAACCCTTTTTAATTAAAAAAATCAAAAACTAAAAATATAAAAAAAAATATTTAAAAACAGCTAAAAAGGTTAATTTTTTTATTGAAATGGCTTCTACCCATTTTTATATGCAACAGCTCCGAATAATTTGGTGACTATTTGTGAAAACCAAATTGACGATCTTATTAATAGGAGGTGCAAAAAATTGTGAAAAAAATAACATGTAGCATCTAAAATTGAATTTTTAATATCTATTTAACATGTTACATGCATCGTTTCTTGATTCCTTTTTTTAGTGTTTCTGAATGAACCTCACACGTATTTTTATTACACGCATGTATAGTATATGTGTATATATTTGATTTGATCACGAACTCTGCGGTCACATATACGTGTTTGACCCAACTTTCACATTTTTTATTTTTTTATTTCGGTTGAATTGAAGGTGTTGAGCGTTGGATGCGATGGGAGGCGACTTAAAAACATGGTTTTGGCAGCTACGAGGTAACTTATCTCATCTTTCTTTTAACTTTAGCATTGATGAGGTATATACAGTGACGGATCTAGAAAATCCGGCAAGCGGTAACGTTTTATAAAAAAAACTGTAACGAAATCGGAAAAACGTTAAATTTTTCCAAAATTTACACTACCGCCGGAGCGCCAAGCCGTAGCTGAGGTTGCCCCTTATTATATGCTGCATCCGCCCCTGGGTATATGAATTTTATTTTGTAAAATGAAAATAAATTATTTAATTTATACAAAAAGAAATTGATAAAACAATTTATCACCAAATGAATATATTAAAAAAAAGTGTCACATATGACAAAATGTTGCACCCTTACAAATGTTAATGAATTAGTAGAAAGTTGTAGATATTATGGCTCACTCGTATTTTAAATGAATATTAATATATTTTATCAGTCTTTATTTAAATATAACTTTTAAAATATCACCATGACAAATCATTATCTATTGTGAATAGTATTAAGAAGATAGTGGGATTGGGTGGGAATATTTATAATGAATAGATAATTCAACATGTTGGGAATGGAATAATTCAAATATGAATGATGTTGGAAAATCATTTGTTTTTATAAACTTAAAAAAAGAATAATTTGAGGTCGTCTTTTTTTATTTTATTTTTTATTTTAAGGTAACAAACTTTTATGTGTATATCATTTTAGGGCTTATCATAAATTTTGCACACTTGTAAGTTGTAACTAGAATGCATATACTAAAAAGTTCACCTTTTGGTTTTGAAGTTGTGGTATTATTATGAGTAAAATATTAAAATGGTCCATGAGTTTTGTGGTATTATTATGAGTAAAATATTAAAATGGTCCCTGAGTTTAGGCTATTTTTGCAACTTCAGTCCAAAAATGAAACATTTTATATCTGGGTCCTTGAGGTTTCATTTTGTTGCCAATTTTGTTGCCATTTTCATCCAATTGGCAAACCGAGTTAGAATATTATGTTAACTTCTCCCCTTTTTGTTGTTTTCCTCATTTAATTAAAATATACTATGGCATAAAAAGACGAGTATACCCTTCATTTAAATGAGGAAAAAGTAAAAAATGGGAGAAGTTTACAGAAAATTCTAACCCAGTTTGTTAGTTGGATGAAAATGACAACAAAAACGAAACCTTAGAAACTCAAATACAAAAGGTTGAAATGGTAAAAGTGGCTTAAACTCAGAGAGCATTTTAGCATTTTACTCTATTTATTATTGTTTAATCAATTTATTATAGTTAAGTTATATTATATGAATTTGTTCATGAATACAAGTTGGGTTGTTATTTATATGCAGAAAGCAAAGATTTGAGAGAGTTACAAAACACTTGAAAGTGACAAGAGCATTCTCAACAATGGTGGAGGAATTGAAAGTGATTGAGTCTAACACCCCTAAAAAAGGCGATGGCGATGACACTTTCACCGATGTGATGGGTCCGGTGGCTCACTGCGATAGAAGCCCTGTGCTCCTGTTCTTGGGTGGTGGAATGGGCGCTGGCAAGAGCACCGTTCTTAAAGAAATACTTAAAGAGTACGTCGGTGTTCATGGGCCGGTTTTGGCAAAAGAATTTTGTATCAAACCGCTAACTACAACTTATGAGAAGAAGAAACCAAAGTGCTTGAGTCGGGTAGGTTGGTTGGATGAACCGACTTGTTTTACTGGTTTTAAAAAATAAACGGTTCGGTTTTGACAGGATGACGGGTCAAACCGATTTTTTTATAATCATTATTGTATAAAAAGTAAAAAACGAGTTATGATAAAAATATATGTATAAACACAGTATAAGTATAGAGAGAAAACCCAAGTTAGGGAAAAAAACCCAGGAAACTCTAACCTCAAAAAAAAAAAAAATTGAAAAAAATAACACACGTAATAACATGTTTTTAAGTGTTTTGAGCCAACAAGAATAAAAAAAAGTGCCGAGAGATTAAAAAAAATAATCAGGTTTTTGCGTAACACGACTGTTACATATGTTACACAAAAACTTGTTTTATTTAAATGTTTGGATCTCAAACCAGCCGACTGGTTTCGAATTAGACAGTTCAGTCGGTTTCAAAGGTTTATGAACATCCTAAATTTCCCAAATTATCACTTTAAGCAAGTGCTTGAAAAAGACAATAAAACATGTATTTATGGCAGGGCATTTTGGTCAGTGACAGCGGAAAATGCGGTTGTGGTGGAAGCCGATGCTTTCAAGGAGACGGACGTGATTTACCGAGCTCTAAGCTCAAAGGGTCATCACCACGACATGCTTCAAACGGCTGAATTGGTACATACACGCATATATATATAGTTTTGTTTGACTCGACTCGAGCTTTTATTATAAAAATATGTGGTCGTGTCAAATGACGTAGACCAAATAGGCGCGTATCAAGATTAAAATGTGTACAACTTTAATTTAAGACGTGGCGAATGAAACATATTATACAGGTGCATCAAACATCTACGGATGCAGCTTCATCTTTATTAGTAACGGCGTTAAACAAAGGTTTAGATGTGATCACGGATGGGACATTGTCATGGGAACCATTTGTGGAACAAACAATTGCCATGGTGAGAGCGGTTCATAAACATCATTATCGCATGGGTGTTGGCTATAAAGTCTTAGATGACGGAACCAACGTCGAAAATTACTGGGAAAGGGTCGAAGACGATCCGGAAGAAGATAAAGAAGTTAAAGTAAAGAAACCTTATAGAATTGAGTTGGTTGGTGTTGTTTGTGATCCTTATCTTGCTGTTACAAGAGGAATTAGGTATGATCTTGAACATTTTTGTTGTTTAAGGGGTGGAGTGTTGCACTTGTAACTTGAGGGACTCAAAGTGTAAGTTTACAAAACTTGTTTATTTAACTGTACAGGAGGGCTATAGCAGTGAAAAGAGCAGTGAGGGTAAATTCACAACTGAAATCACACAAGAGATTTGCAAATGCATTTCCAAAGTATTGTAGTCTTGTAGACAATGCAAGGCTCTATTGCACCAATGGCATTGGGGTCCCACCAAAGGTAAGTTTTTATTTTATTTATTTGTTTATTTATTTATTATGACGCATAGTTGTCAGTAGTGATTGCTACAATCGCTATAGTGAGTACTGAATACCGTGACGTATAGGTCCATGCTCGCAATATTATGGTCTGTAGTGATGGATAGTGGCGTTTATGTTTTTATTTTTGTTTTTTAATATAAATAACAATTAAATAAAGCTATAAAATAGCTGGATTTTAGGTTTGTTGTTAAATATACATGTAAAATAGCGTATATACCAGGGTATTTTGATATAAATACATTTATTAATTTTTTCTAGTGTATCGCTATTTATAAAATAGTGTAGCATATAGGTACCTTATTGCTATTTGTCGCTATTCGTCATTAATAACTATGTTATGAAGTAAATATATTATTTCTCTTAGAGTAACCGCATTATGATGACACGAAATGTCACTTATTGTTGTTTTCTTGGTTAAAATGAAGTTGATCGGGTGGAAAGACGGCAATAGCGGTCTATTAGTCGATCGAGATCAAATCAAATGTTTGGAAACGTTAAGTGAAATCAATGATGAAGCGGATTCCATATACGAGCTTTATGCTGACCCCAGAAGATTAACGGAATCTGGCTCAGTATGGAAAGAACGTGTGTTGAAGCCGGACAGAATTGATCTTCAACGTGATTTGAAGGCTGTGATAGAGAGAATCGAGAAGTTAAACGATCCAACACTGCTCAAAGGGTAATAGTGCAAGACATCAAGGAGATAACTTTATGGTGGATGATCAAAAGAGCGAAAGTTCCGGGTGTTAATGTCTTAAACTAGTCCTTATTTTCTGGTATAGACTTTGGATAGAGTATGTTTTTGGATAATAGTTCTTAAGGGTATTGGATGTAAGGTGGGGTGTTTTGTTTTGGCTTCTTAGTTACCTGCTAAGTTGTCTGTATGTATCATTGAGGCATTTGAATGAAGTTTGGTTGGCCTTTCAAAAGAAAAAAAAAAGAGGGTCAAAATTGTAACATGCATCCCAGAAGTCAAATTTGTAACATGCATTTCAAAAGTCAAATTTGTAACATGCATTCCAAAAGTAAAAAGATCAAATGACTTTCCATATGGAGATTTGTGTTTGTTACAAAACTTTTAAACACCTAGGCCTGGAAGAGGGAGGTCTTGGGTTCACCTGTTCAAGTCTCATATACGACATAGATTAAAGAAATTAGTCGTTCAAACAAAAAAAATGTGAATTTGATTTTAGGCTGGACGGTATGGGTACTGTCCAGCAACGTTGCGGTGCCCCCTCTCCATTTCCTGCCCTCCGTCGCCGTGCCTCCTTCGTCGCCATCGTTGGGGTTGAGACGCCTTGGACGGGCTCCCCCTCCACACACATATATACATACAACATATACTTATGTATTTTAGGCTCATCCTTCATTTCCTTACCTCCATCCTATTTGCCCCATCCTCACACCCGATCTACGTGGCGCTTACGTGGTGGATTGTAACATCCGTAAAAAAACGGATTTACCAAACCCGCTCCGTTTATCAACCGAACAGTCAGTTAAAATTTTCGTTGCGAATTAAATGCCCAAAATAATTTTAAACGATACATAATCAATTATTATACGGGGATATATATTTAGTTTTTGAAAAACTGATAAAAATAACAAAATAAAAATGATTTGCTTCTGCCGGGTTTCGAACCCGGGTCTGTAACCGGCTCAACAACCACTTATCACCCAGCCAATCAACCGCTCCGCCGCTTTGATTTTTTGATAATAACAAGGATCAATTAATTCAAATATTCAAGTTCGGAAGTCAAAATTCAGTAAATTGCGCCCAAAATAGCAGTCGTCGGAAATCCCGACGACTTCGCCGTTATTATACGTTTCCGCTCAAATTAACCGAAGACTTAACTCCCACAACGGTTAACCGACGTCTGAACCCGCGGCATCAGCCATCACCGCCGGAGAACGGCTGACTTCGAATTGAGACCAAATTCAGACCCCATACATCTCGATACTACCCTATAAATTCACCCACAACTCACCAGAAATCTTTCACACTCAAATCGCACCCTTTCTCGGCGAAAACTCACTCGCCGGAAATATTTTATACGTCGCCGGAAAACCGTATCATTAATCTCTGAGCTTTACTGAACCCCCTAAACTTTTACCGAAGTCACCCACACCCTTTGTAAGCTTTCGGAAGACTCTCTGCTGCAAGACACTCGTCGCCGGAAAGAGATTGCTGTCGCCGGAGTTCTGCCGGAAAACAGAGGAGAACCAGTCGGTACTTTTCACGCCTAAATTCCTTTCTTTTTACTTTTATCTCGTCTGTAATTGGTCATTAATCGCTAAAGAAAACTGAATCAACACTTCGAATCAGTCAGTCGTCACTTCGGTGAAAACCAGTGAAGAAGACGAAGTTTCGGTAATAGTTAAGTATAATTAAAATCAAGTTATTTACCGGGTTAGACACACAGTCCAGCGGTGGACTGTGTGCACTTTGAACGTTAAGGTCTCGAGTTCGAGTATCGTTCCTCACACGCTGCCTTAATAAAAATTCATTTTTCCGCAAAACTGAACCGGATTGATTTAGGTATATGTTAAGTATATTGATAACCGAGTTTATAACCAAGTGAGACACACAGTCCAGCGGTGGACTGTGTGTACGCTAACCCACAGGTCCCGGGTTCGAGACCTGTGGAGCGCACCGGTTCTCGGGATTTAATTCGTTTTTAAAATAAAGTATTTCTGTTTAATTCTAATTAATATATATATACAATTAAAATCAGATATATAACGGGTTAGACACGTAGCTCAGTTGGTAGAGCTGCGTGCACGCGTACGGGAGGTCTCGGGTTCGAGCCTCACCCAGCGCACAACAATATGCCTTCGAACCGGTCAACAGTCAGTCAAAGTCAACGGTCAAAGTCAACTGTAGCAAAATCAAATATTTTTTTATTATTTTTTATTTAATTATTTTAATTAAAAATCAATTAAAAATACTTAAAAATAACATTTTTAAGGTTAGAAAATAGCCTCAAACTCACAAAAATACACCCAACAATCCTACTAAAATAGATTAATAAAATCCGTTTACTTACCGAACCAAAATGCTATTTATCTAGGTTAATTTCACTCGCGGTCAAAACCATTTCGCGTGCATTCAACCTCATCAACCGAACGCACCCAATGTGAGTGAATTCTTACAAATTCCCCTTTTTATTCATGTTTTGGGGTGTATCATGTGTCGCTTAAACTAATTCTCTTATGCAAACTCGTGCTATACCATTATATGATCTAAGCTAGAATGTAACTATTGTTGGTTGTGATGTATTACATATTGTCAAAGTTGTATGCAAATTATTTAGGCCCATCAGTTCCTCGTGGGAGACGAGTTGAACAACGCGTGCCTTAAAACTCATTCATTAGGCCCATCAGTTCGTAAGAACAACGCGTGCCTCAAAACTCATTCATTAGGCCCATCAGTTCGTGGAACAACGCGTGCCTCAAAACTCATTCATTAGGCCCATCAGTTCCTCGTGGGAGACGAGTCGAACAACGCGTGCCTCAAAACAATCATTTGGTGTATGTGTGTTCAATATTCAATATTATGTGTTGTGTGAATAAATTTACATCTACATTTACTCATATGTGGTATGCACATTATTTATAATCAATTGGATAAACTTGTTCAAATGTTTTTCCATAGGATTCACTCGCCAACATTATGTTGATCCAAAAACCTTTTTACACATGATACAGGTGAACAGGTTGAAGCAAGGAAAACATAGGATATGCCTTAGAAGAGAACCAAGAAGCTTAGACTGATAGTTAAAACATGTTGTATCATTTATTGCAAATTTCCATTAAATTGTATTAATGAATATGAAACGTATAATAAATGTCATGAGCTTTTATGATAACCCAATCATGCCCCGGTCACCTTTTCCGCTGCGGGTCGGGGTTGTGACAATCATCCTCCAAGGATAGGTCATCAAGCCTTATGTTTTTGAAAGGCAAAAATAAATTTAACACTTGATAAATAGTCAAAACATACGGTCCCTTATAAGTCGGGAGCCCTATGTGAATTGAAATGAAAAATCCGGTCCCTATATTTTCAAATAATTACTTGTTAACCTCAATAAAAAATATTAAAAGTTACCACAAACACACAACTGGTAATTTTATATAAACAAAAGAGAAAAGTGCCCGAATCGTCTTTGTGGTTTTCTCCGATTTCACCTTTCGTCCCTACATTTTCAAAATTACAGCTATAGTCCTCAAATTTGGCAAATTCGTTCTCGGATAGTCCCTGACGTGGATGGAGATTAGTTTTCTCAGTTAAGTAGATGTAAAATTACCTAAATACCCTTAATATAAAGAATTATGTGGGACCCATGGTTTACAATTCCGCTGCAACCCCACCCCACATTTCATTCTAGATCTATCCCTCCATCCGTCTTCCACTACGATGACAATCACCATCTCCATTATCTCCAACATTTTAGACCTTTCTACCACTATCATCTTCATTCTCCTCACCACGAGCTTGGAGAAAACCACTCGTAGGTTAGTGACTTCGAAATCACGCTGTTAGGCTGAGAAGGTCAGAGGGTTGTGGTTTCAAACCCGCCTCTCAGTGGTCACGACAGCTCACCGCGAAGGTCCACGGTGGCCGCGTCTTCTTTGGCAGTGGTCGGTTGCTTCCGACAGAAGCTCCGCGTCGGTGATTTCGAACAATGGTGGCGTTAAAGGTGGGCTGGGTTCTTTTCCGGCAGCCTTGTAATGGCGTAGGTCTGTTTAGTCGGGTCTTGGGCAACGATGATTAACTGCATTATGTGTTTGATTGCAATTTTTGGAATTGCATATCTGGGAACTCACATGAGGACCCTGTTGAAATCTACACCTGGTAATGAATCAATGGAGCTCAGAGTGGCTAGTAGGATAGATTTATGTGTCTATATGGATCTTATTATTAATAATTCTGGCTATGTGTCTATATGCATCTTATCTTAATAATTCTGGCTATGTCATATGAATTCATATCTTTATTAATATTGGCTTTGTGATCTTCACAGTATAAAATGATATATTATAAAAGATAGTAATCCACTTTGTTTATTATATACGATGGTGGCGGTGTTATGTGGTGTGGAGGTGTTACGGTGGTGGTGGTGGTGGTGGTGGTGATGATGGTGGTGGTGGTGGTGGTGGTGGTGGTGGTGATGGTGATGGTGATGGTGGTGGTGGTGAAGAGTGAAGAAGTTGAAGTGGGTGATGGGTCCCACATAAATTATTGAATATTAATGAGAAAAGGGTCTGGATAGTCTTATATAATTTTAATGAAGGGCATTTTAGTAATTTCACAATCACTTAACTAAGAAAACTAACATCCATCCACGTTAGGGACTATCCGAAAACGAATTTGCCAAAGTTGAGGACTATAGCTGTAATTTTGAAAATGTAGGGACTAAAGATGAAATCGAAATAAACCACAGAAACTATCCGAGCACTTTTCTCTAAACAAAAAGTAAACTTAAACAAACATTTTAATACAAACAAAATAAGGAAAAGTAATAGAAACAAAGCAAGTAAAAAGAAACTTCAAATGAATATATAAGCATGTAATATCTTTATAATATATAGTTCAAAAATATGTATGTAGTTATACAAAAATATGTTTGTGATGGTACAGCAGGGCTATAGAAGTGAAAAGAGCAGTGAGGGTAAATTCAAAAGTTGGAAATTTGCCAAAGAGAAAAAAAAAGAAGTGCTAAAAGTAAAATCCTTAATCTGTTTGGTAAAATTCAATCATTGGGCTAAGTTGATGTTTAATGGGCTTGGGCTTTGATCAACAAAAACCCACGGGCTTGGGCTTTGATCAACAAAAACCCGCTAGAAATAAAAGAAGAAAAACGGAGCAGAAGTGGGAAAGTTGGTAGTTTTGCAAAGAAGGGAGCACGATTACTACTAATATCAATAGTTAGGTGCTGATTGTTTTTTAAGAGAGAAAATGTTTGCAATTTATGGACCACATCTGCAGACCTTTGTAGAAGAAGATATGGACCAAACTCTGCAAAAGAAGTCTGTTTGTTTTTTAAGGTATGTAAACTTCTAAAATAAACTGGTGGTGGTTCGGTTTGGTTACTTTGGGTTTTAGATATATGACTAACCGAAACGAAAGTTCAGTTATTCAAAAACCAATAACCAAACCATCGATTATTGCTTCGGTTCGATTTTTCTGATTCAATTAATTCGGTTATTCGGTTTTGGTTTCAGTTTTATGCTCACCCCTAACAACAACTACCCATGTAAAAGATTCATCTCTAGTTTAGTTATACAACAACTACCTAGCGGTGCACAAAAAACCCGGAACCGGACCCGAAAAAAAATTCCAGAACCAAGTATTATAAAACCCGGGTATTCATGTCTGATCGAAAACCCGAACCCGAACCTGAAACAATATTTTTTTATACCTGGTTTATACCCGGTTTTTTTAAGTACCTGATTTTATAAATCCCGAAACTGTTTTTTTTTTTTAAAAAAAAAACCCGATTTGTGCACCACTACAACTAGAGATGGGCAAAATCGGGTATTATTATTACCCGGAACCGGTTCCAACCCGGAACCGGTTCTGCTTGGATGTCATTGGAACCGGGTATGGTGTGGAACCGGGTCCGGTTCCTACCCGGTTTCACAGCCAAGAATATGGAACCGTGTAGAACGGGGTACGGGTATTATGGAACCGGGTATGGTGTGGAACCGGTTCCTGATAGTGTTCAGAACCGGTTCCTGACAGTAAAAATCTGACTTTTACTGTTCAGAACCGGTTTTGAACAGTAAAAACCTGACTTTACTGTTCAGAACCGGTTCCTGACAGTAAAAGCTGACTTTACTGTTCAGAACCGGTTCCTGATAAAATGTTACCGGTGGAATCAGTTCCTGATTAAAAAATCGTTTTTTTTTATATAAACCCCTTCCTACTTACCGGTTCCTGATAAATGTTATTGTTGGTGTTTTAATAAAGTTTGTGTAACAATAATCGATTAAAATTAAAAACCCCTTCTATTGTGTTTTTTTACATCTATTTTTGGAACGCTACTATTGTGTTTGTTATGTTTGATTTTTATTATTAGTTACATTGATAAATAAAAATAGTAACAATAATCGATTAAAATTAAAAAACAAATTAATCGGTTACAATATATAAAAAAAATTAGCCGGTTACAAAAAAAAATAAAAAATTACTCAGAACCGGTTCTAGTAATATTTTATTTCTTTGATCGTTTACTAGCGGCAGGTGCAACACTTTCCGACGAGTTTCTCTTTGGTACGGGTACCTCGGTACAATCGTCGTCCGAATCGTTAGTCTCCACTTCTTCGTCCTCCTCTTCGTCAACAATTTTATGCTCTAACTCAACTTCATCTTCTAGACTAGTTTTATGTTGAACACGATCAACGGCATCCAAATGGTCCTTTAAGCATATTGCCATCTCTAGCGATTCCGGAGTTAGTCTTGTTCTTCTAATTGACAAAACCCTGCCACTAAGAGAAAACACACTTTCCGAAGCTACCGTGGAAGCTTGGACCGTTAGTATATCACGAGCCATGATGGCTAGAATCGGGTATTCGGATTCTTTCGATTTCCACCATGCCAAAACATCAAATTTCCTATACTCCTCGGTGGTCATAGTAAGCGAATACTGATTTTTTTTATATCTCCCAAGTTCACTTGTTGGTTCACTACCCCTTTGTTGTCTAGCGGTCTCGTCTCTAAAGACATTCAACATGGTTATAAGTGGATCCCCGCTTGTTTCATCGTTAGAGGCCGTGGACCGATACTCAAACAAATTTGTATGATTTTTTTCACCATATTTTTTTAAATAATGATCATAAAGTTTGGCCATACACTCATTGAATATTTTTTTTGTTTTTGCTTTTAAAGTTGGATCCTCCTCATTCATATCCAACTTGTCATAAATTTCATCAATTAAAGCTTCAACACCCGGTACGTTTAAAGCTGGATTTAAAGCAGCGGCACATAGAAAAACGGGTGGTAGTTCTAAAAAATATTTTTTAAATTTTTGAATAATTGGTCTCGTCATATTCCTTAACATGTCACTAGAATTTTCAAACTTTTTAAAATTAGTTGTTATCAAACACCGGAAATCAAAGTCGTTGTAGTTTTAAAAACTTGTAAAAAAGTACTTAGGTTATTAATATTTTCCCAAGCCGTGTCGGGAAAGGGGACGACAAGGTACTCATCACTTAAAGTTGTATGAAAAGATTTTAAAGTGCCCATTTGCTTTATAGCCATTTCAAACATATGACAAGTTGAATTCCAACGAGTCGGTATATCCCAATTCGGTCCAATAATTTTTTGGTTGACATCTTTACAAAGTTTTTTATATTCTTGATATCTTTCTTTTCCACTTTTGAAAACATCTTGGAGCATAGCTCTAAATGCTATAATAAAATCCGATACAAATTGATCTTTTAAACCGGTTTGCACTACCAAGTTAATAATATGTGCAACACATCGTGTGTGAAAAAAAACACCATCAAGTATTGGTTTGTACTTCAACTTTAATTTTTCAATCGCCGTTGTGTTGTTTGAAGCGTTATCAAAGGATATTGAAAAAATTTTATCTTCTAAACCATATTTAATTATTGTGCCATTTATAATTTTATAAATATTTTCTCCCGTATGAGGAGAAGGAAACTCGTCAAACGCAATCGTACGCTTCATCATTTGCCATGTATCGGGATCAACCCAATGAGCGGTGACACATATGAACGATTCCGGTAAACCATGTGGAGCCGACCACACATCACTAGTTAGGTTTACACTAGTTTTTAAATTCTTAAAAAAACAATTAAATCTTTTTTTGCATTTTCCCATAAACTTAAACAAAGACGTTTTAAAGTGCGACGACTTACATGTTTATAGCGAGGTTGTAGCGTCTCCCGAATAAGATTTGTAAGATCGGGGTCGTCGAAGTGTCCAAACGGCAACGCTTTTTGTATCACCAACTTCGCCATCCGATCGCGAGCTAATTTTTGCTCATAACGAAAAATGGTACCATCTTTGGAAAGTGGAACTTGACCGGATGTCATTTCCTTTAAAACTTTGCAATACTTATTAATATGCTTCGTTAACGTTGAGTTTGATTCCTTGGCTAATAACGATCCACAATGTTTACATTGAGCTTTTTGCGAGCCGTCACTCATCTCGACCAACTCCCAATTGCTCCAAACTTCCTTACTGCGATTATGAGACAATGTTCCAACCACATATGGAACCGAATGTTCTTGAGGAACATTGTTAACGGATTGGGAATTTGCGTTTTTGGAACTCTTTGAGGCCATTTGTTGATTAGAATGTGAAAAAGAACAAGAAGGAAATGTAACAAGAAGGATAGATATGAGAAATTGTGTGTTAAACAATAGATTTCAAAAAAATATATATAGAATCGGTTCTAACGGTCAGGAACCGGTTCCAACGGTAACTTTTTTAGCGGCTATAACCGGTTCCAACGGTAACATTTTTAACGGATATAACCGGTTCCAACGGTAATATTACAACGGTCAGGAACCGGTTCCACGTAGGAACCGGGTACGGGTAGGAACCGGGTACGGTTAGGAACCGGTTCCTACCCGATTCAAATGGTAAAATTGTGGAACCGGGTTGGAACCAACGGGTATTTTGAACCCGGAACCGGTTCTACTTACTGTCTGGTAGGAACTGGAACCGGTTCCAGTTCGATTCCACCGGTTCGGGTTCAAAACCGGTTTTTATGCCCATCTCTAACTACAACTATCCGTGTAAAAGATAATAGCAAGGCTCAAACCTTAAGTTCCTAGGCCCAACCATACCAATGAAACTGGGCCCAAACCCTAATCTTATATATACCACGATCTAACGAAACTTTCTTCCTCTACAACGAAAACCCTAGCCGCCGAAGAAGCAGTTTGTTGTTCAGCAAATCGAAAATGGTAATAATTCTCAATCTGCTACACCTTTCTCGTCATCGATTTTCGGTTTCGTGTATGTAATTCTCACTGATCGTAATTCTCTGTTGTTTTAGGCGGATGTTGAAGTTGATGTTGCGGCAGCCGGAGCACCGAAGAAGAGAACGTTTAAGAAGTTTTCGTTCAGAGGAGTGGATTTGGATGCGCTGCTTGATATGTCTACTGATGAGCTTGTTAAGCTCTTCACTGCTCGTGCTCGCAGAAGGTATTTTGTTTTTTTTTCTAAAATGATTTTGATTTTGAATTTGAATTGATTTGTTTTATTTAATTATCGATATTGTGCATTGATAGGTTTCAGAGAGGTTTGAAGAGGAAACCTATGGCTTTGATCAAGAAGCTCCGCAAAGCTGTATGTTTTTTTTTTACTATTTTATGATGAAATTATAGTTATTCTGTCATCAGTTTGTTTAGATTATATAGAATTACTTGAAGTTTGAATTTGCATTTGGTTCTATTTGAATTTGTTCATGGTTAATTTTATTGTTCATAGTTGTTATAGAAAAGCTTCCTTATTCACAAATTTAAGTTAGAAATTGCATTTAGTTTTGATTTTCTAGGTTATTATATTTTTTGGCCCATAAAGTTGTGAGAATCTTTGCATTGAATGTTAATCATCTGAAATGGCTTACTTTAACATCTACTGTATGTAATGTTTGTTTGATTGAAAAATAGAGTTTGTTTGCTTGTTCTAAATGGCTGCATTATTTGTGGTTGTTGCATTCATGTTTACAGTTGCTGAAATGTTATTTTAGCAATGAGATTTAATGTTTTGAATTGTTTATGTAGTATTGCTGTTAAATTAAAACATCTAGTTTAATATATTATGTTTTTTTGCAAGTATTTGTGTTGGTAACATTCATGTTTAAAGGTGCTGGAATCTTTTATGAGAAACCAAGTATTGAATTGCTTGTGTAGTTTTGTTTGTTCTTGAAGACTGCAAATTATTTGCGTTCACGTTCATGTTTACAGTTGCCGTAATGTTAACGAGAAACTTAATTTTGATTTTTAATGTTCTGAATTGCTTATGTTGTTTTGTTATTATCTGTTTAGTCCAAACATGTTATTGTTTGATTGAAACTTGTGTTTTCTGTTCTTCGAGACCACAAATATTCATGTTGGTGATTATCGTGTTTACAGTTGCTGAAATGTTAATGTTCTTTGAACAGAAACGTGAGGCCCCGGCAGGTGAGAAGCCAGAGCTTGTGAAGACTCACTTGAGGAACATGATCATCGTTCCAGAAATGATCGGGAGCGTTGTGGGTGTTTACAACGGCAAGACATTCAACCAGATTGAAATCAAGCCAGAAATGATCGGACACTACCTTGCTGAATTTTCTATTTCATACAAGCCTGTCAAGCACGGTAGACCGGGTATTGGTGCTACCCACTCCTCCAGGTTTATTCCATTGAAGTGAGATCTTTTTTTGGGCAAGTCTGTCTATGTTAACCATGTTTGGTACCAAAGACTGATTATTTTTGTTTACTCAATCTGTTAGTTTGTTCTCATTTCGCAAATTTAAGACATTATATGTTTTTAAGAATTTTTAAACTTTTTGTGTTACCCCGTTTTGGTAGATTATGCTGCATTTCATAGTTTGTTCTGCAGCTTTTTTTGAGTTAATTTTGAAAGCCTGGTTGGTTCTTTAGAGCATCAGAACATGCACTGAGATTCTGTAAGGACTTAAACTACAAATCTTGAAAGATTTCGAATGCAAATATCTACGTCTACCCATGGTCATCCTCGAAGCCGGTTGGGGGCTAATAACCTCATACAGGGCTCTTGACCGAATCTATAAGACCATCGACAAATGTTTAAACCCCCAACAACCCATATCTCTATGCTGGACCGAACATGTGATCCATACAAGCTTTGATAGCTATTCTTGACACTCTTGCACTTTTAACAACCTTTTGACCCTTTTATGGTATTTTGTTTTCAAGATGTATGAAAGTGGTTTGATCTCCCTAAGAAAAAAACTAAAATATTGGAGGAAAAATGGATGGTGTTCAATCCCCCTACGTAAAAACTAGATTATTCGAGGAAGACTAAATGGTGTCGAAAAAGATAACTGAGTTGCCCCGAGACAACGGTATTACTATCCAGGCCTTGCCATTTCGTTCATTGCTTGTTTACTTTCGTCCACCATCTCAGTTGCTGGGCGGCGCTACAAAACCTTTTTTCTTTTTAAATCACTCGAAGCATAGTTTGATCTCCAAGTTCTTGGAAGCTCTACTTAGACGATTTCACAAGGGTACTTCCTGACCCGTCTAGAATGAATATGCCGCTGATGCATAAGGCAATGTGACACCTGCTATCAGCATAAGGCAGTGTGACACACTACTGACACCTGCGGAATCATATCTCATTTTTAACCAAGCCTCAAGCACAAAATCAACTTCCTTTTTATTTCCCTCTTGATCAATGACATATGAAGCATTGTAATCATATCCAGGCCTTGCCATTTCGTTCATTGCTTGTTTACTTTCGTCCACCATCTCAGTTGCTGGGCGGCGCTACAAAACCTTTTTTCTTTTTAAATCACTCAAAGCATAGTTTGATCTCCAAGTTTTTGGGAAGCTCTACTTAGACGATTTCACAAGGGTACTTCCTGACCCGTCTAGAATGAATATGCCGCTGATGCATAAGGCAATGTGACACCTGCTATCAGCATAAGGCAGTGTGACACACTACTGACACCTGCGGAATCATATCTCATTTTTAACCAAGCCTCAAGCACAAAATCAACTTCCTTTTTATTTCCCTCTTGATCAATGACATATGAAGCATTGTAATCATATCCAAAAAGGCCTCAATCTAACTATTTCTAAGAAGCACAGTTGTATGTGCCGATGATTGGTGTCGCATAGAAATAATTGTTCCCGAATTGCAAAGTTAACGAAGAGAAAAGTCCGAACTTCTCTCTCCCTAATGGGAGAGGTATGAAAAAAATAATAAAGTATACGCATATTATGTTTGAGAGGTATGAAAAAATAATAAAGTATAAGCGTATGTTTGCAACTATGTGTTGTTTTAATAGATTTTAACATATAATATTGAAAATGTGTAAAAACATATACACGAGGTAAAAGATTTTTTGAGCCGGCACAAGTGGACACGTGTCATTCATGGGTTGGTTGACTTGAAAGAAATTTTTAAGCCGTGTCAGCTTCTTTTTGAGCCGTGTCAGCTACTTGTTGAGTCGTTTAAGATGGATATTTGTGAAAAGCTGACAAAATCTGGGCTATTCTCGTGATTAGCCTTAAAAAAATTCTTCTTTATTAAAATGGCTATTTTAATAAAATTTATACACACATAATGACACATAAATAATAAACAAGTATATAATCTGCATCTGGTTATACATATTCCATAACATGATTTATATACCATAACCGTTATAAAATAAGGAATCCTAAATACCCCCGGCGTGACGATGCAATGCAATTGGTGTGTAGTGTAGTGCGCACGATAGCATTACAATATGCACCTTTTCGTCCTTTTTCATATAACTTCAAATCTCACTCCTTACTACATTCATCTGCATCTGTTCAACAACGATTATTTTCTTCCTCTTCAGGTTAGGGTTTCAATTTCTCATCACAGATCTATTATTATACCGATTTGATTCAAATTATAACTATCTGTTATGTGTTATTCCTTACGATCCTTCGTATTTTTATGAATTTTAGCTTTATTTGCTGTTTGATTTCGTCTGGCTAGGTTTACGCTGTTCCGTAGGGTTTTTAAACTGAGAATTTAGGTAAATTAAGAATGAGAATTGATGTGAAGGACATTTTGAGAGGTTAGGGTTTAGAGATTTTATTAGTTTTGAGATCTAACAGAGAACGTTGATCAGGATTTGATGATCTCTATACTTATGGTTAGGGGTGCAAACGAGCCGAGCGGCTCGCGAGCTACTCGAGATTGGCTCGAGAAAAAGCTCAAAACGAGCAGAGCCTTATCGAGCCCGAGCCGAGCTTGAGGCTAAAATAAAAGCTCGCTTGTTCATCGAGCCCGAGCTCGAGCTCGAGCCTGGCATGTGAAGCTCGCCAGGCTCGTTGAGCCTTGTCGAGATTAAATAGGCGCGTATCAAGATTAAAATGTGTACAAATTTAATTTAAGACGTGACAAATGACACATTTTATACAGGTGCATTAAACATCTACGGATGCAGCTTCATCTTTATTAGTAACGGCGTTAAACAAAGGTCTAGATGTGATATTGGATGGGACATTGTCATGGGAACCATTTGTGGAACAAACGATTGCCATGGTGAGAGCGGTTCATAAACACCGTTATCGCATGGGTGTTGGCTATAAAGTCTTAGAAGACGGAACCATCGTCGAAAATTACTGGGAAAGGGTCGAAGACGATCCGGAAGAAGATAAAGAAGTTAGAGTAAAGAAACCTTATAGAATTGAGTTGGTTGGTGTTGTTTGTGATCCTTATCTTGCTGTTACCAGGGGAATTAGGTATGATTTGAAACCTTTTGTTGTTTAAAGGGGTGGATTGTTGCACTTGTAACTTGAGGGACTTAAAGTGTAAGTTCTCAAAACTTGTTTTTTTAACTTTTCAGGAGGGCTATAGCAGTGAAAAAAGCAGTGAGGGTAAATTCACAACTGAAATCACATAAGAGATTTGCAAATGCATTTCCAAAGTATTGTAGTCTTGTGGACAATGCAAGGCTCTATTGCACCAATGGCATACGGGTCCCACCAAAGGTAAGTTTTTATTGGGTGTTAATAAAGCCGCACCCCAAAATCTTATTTTCACACCCTCTATACGGGTCGTATAGAGTTATACGACCCGTATAGAATAATTTGACATGACAAATATTAGGGTGTATAATGCTATATAGCTTGTATAATGTTATACGGCTCATATAGTTGGAGAAAATATTAGGTCGTATAGCATTCTATACGGGCCGTATAACATTATACGGGTTGTATAACATTATATGAGTTTTGGTCGTATAACATTGTATACGGGTCTTATATTGTTATATTGCTCGTATACATGGAGACAAAAAAAACATTCTCTGGCATTTTTTTTGTGCAAGATTCTCTTATACGGCTCGTATAACTCTATACGGGCCATGTATAGCTATAGGGGTGTGAAAATAAGATTTTAGAGGTGTGGAAATAGTGAGAGCCTTTTTATTTTGTTTGTTTATTTATTATGTAGTAAATATATTATTTCTTTTAGAGTAACCGCATTATGATGACGCGAAATGTCACTTATTGTTGTTTTATTGGTTAAAATGCAATTGATCGGGTGGAAAGACGGCAGTAGCAGTCTATTAGTCGATCGCGATCAAATCAAATGTTTGGAAATGTTAAGTGAAATCAACGATGAAGCGGATTCCATATACGAGCTTTATGCTGACCCCAAAAGGTTAACGGAATCTGGCTCAGTGTGGAAAGAACGTGTGTTGAAGCCGGACAGAATTGATCTTCAACGTGAGTTGAAGGTTGTGATCGAGAGAATCGAGAAGTCAAAGGATCCAACACTGCTCAAAGGGTAATAGTGCAAGTCATCAAGGAGACAACTTTATGGTGGATGATCAAAAGAGCGAAAGTTTCGGGTGTTAATGTCTTAAACTGGTCCTCATTTTCTGGTATAGACTTTGGATAGAGTATTTTTTTTTTTGGATAATAGTTGGTATTGGATGTAAGGTGGGGTGTTTTGTTTTGGCTTCTTAGTTGCCTGCTAAGTTGTCTGTATGTATCATTGAGGTATTTGAATGAAGTTTGGTTGGCTTTTCAAAAAAAAAAAAAGAGGGTCAAAATTGTAACATCCATCCCAGAAGTCAAATTTGTAACATGCATCCCAAAAGTCAAAGATCAAATGACTTTCCGTATGGAGATTTGTTTTTATTTTGGATTCAAGTCTTACAGATAACAGAGATTAAAAGAAATTATCGTTCAAAACAAAAAATTTAAATGTGAATTCGATCTTATGTTTTTGAAAGGCAAAATAAATTTAACACTTGATAAATAGTCAAAACAGACCGTCCCTTATAAGTCGAGAGCCCTATGTGAATTGAAATGAAAAATCAGGTCTCTATATTTTTAAGTAATTACTTGTTAACCTCAATAAGAAATATTAAGAGTTAACATAAACACACAACTGATAATTTTATATAAACAAAAAGTAAACTTAAATAAACATTTTAATATATACAAAATAAGTAACAGTAATAGAAACAAATCAAGTAAAAAGAAACTTCAAAGGAATATATGAGCATGTAATATCTTTATAATATATAGTTCAAAAATATGTATATAGTTATACAAAAATATACTTGTGATGGTACAGCAGGGCTATAGCAGTCAAAAGAGCAGTGAGGGTAAATTCAAAAGTTGGAAATTTGCCAAAGAGAAAAAAAAGAAGTGCTAAAAGTAAAATCCTAATCTTTTTCGTAAAATTCAATCATTGGGCTAAGTTGATGTTTAATGGGCTTGGGCTTTGATCAACAAAAAACCGCTAGAAATAAAAGAAGAAAAACGGAGCAGAGGTGGGATAGTTGGTAGTTTTGCAAAGAAGGGAGCACGATTACTACTAATATGAGTAATTAGGTGTTGTTTGTTTTTAAGAGGTAAAATGTCTATAGTTTGTGAATCACATCTGTAAACTTTTTTAGAAGAAGATGTGGACCAAACCTCTGCAGTCTGCAAGAAGAAGACTGTTTGTTTTTTAACGTATGTAAACTTTTAAAATAAACTTAATTCTTGACAAATATTTATGCATTATTGCTATGATACAAGATTACAAGCACTATAATTTGACACATACAAAGTTGTCATTAGTGAACCAAGATTAAATCAGGTTTAACTCTTAATTTTTTTGAACGGTGACTTTCTTTTTGAGTGACCCAATGTCACACTGCCTAATCGGTGGCCCTAGTCAAGATCTGTTCAGACTACGTTGTCTTAATCGGGCCCGTGCTGGGTTGGTCAGACTTGGTTACGGTGTTCCCCCGAAAACGGTACTGCATCCACACGAGTTGCCTCGCTGAAGTAACAGCTGGATGAAAACCGGGGTGCGGCTCAGGATCAAACCCCCCTCGGTGGATTTGTCACCATCATTGCCCAATATCCACCCCAATATGACACAAGTGAGAATTGAACTTTAGTCTCCAATGGAAAACCCGAGTCTCCTACCACTAGGCCAAGATCTGTCCAGACTATCATTTGTTCTTAAATACACAAAACTAATATTAAAAATACTTTAACCGAGATGAAAATTTGACTTAAAAAATATATGGATTAAATACTATATTCACCGTGATGAATCTTGAACTTTTAAAGAGTGGGCTGAAAGTTTTAAAGGAAAAAAAAAGGGGAGGGGGGGGGGGGGTGACTCAATACATATAATATTTGGTAAATTTTGCACTTTGAAGCGGAGGGTGTGGTCCTTGACCAAAGTCCGGCCCTTGAGTCCGATTCCACCGACCTCAAAAGATCCAGGGTGTGAGCTCCACACACACAAACAATATTCTTTTTAACACTGTTATATAAAAAGCGGAGTATGAGGAGGGGGTCTGGAATAGGTTGGTGTTGAAGGAAAAAAATGAAAGTTTTTAAGGTTGGTTGAAATGTGATGTGTCATGCTAAGGTAGAGGTTTTTGGTGGTTCGAAACCTTTAACATTGGAGATGTTTTTACACCTACAACCTGCATGATTTAAGTTCTATAACATTTTAATTGTGAATAACACCCGGAGTCAAAATGTCAAACTCATATATAAAGAAAAATGTGGTCAGTTAAACTTATATAGTTATAGTTAGAGATGAACATTTTTAGGTACCATAACCGTTTTCAAACAGGTTTTGGTCTGGAAATGGTTCGGTTCCTTCCGGTTTTATCAGTTTGAAACACTTGTTTCAGTTCCATTTGGTTTGCAAACTGGTTCTTGCGCACACTTTTTTTTAAAAGTAACCCGTATGAAACATGTATGAAACCGCTGATTTGATATCGAACCTAGCCGGTTTGTGTAATTTCGATTTCGAACCAGTTCGGTTTCTAAAAACCGATTCAGTTAATCAGGTCTATACAACCACAACTAGGGGCGTACAAAGTTGGTTAATTGTGGGTTCGGGTCGTTTAACTGTTGTTTGGTTAACCATTGGTTATGGATGGGTTTCGGTTAACTATCCAATGTATATAATAAAACTTGTAAAATATGCATATTGGTAATGGGCTATATGTACATAATAAAACAAACACTAATGGACCCTCAGTTAGACTAAAAGGTTAAAAAAATCTTGTGGGCCATGAACTTATAAATAATATTACACTGAGACAATTTGGGATACATATATATGTTTGGCCAATCGGTCCGGTTTGGTTACTGTGGGTTTTAGATATATGATTACCGAAACCGAAAGTTCGGTTATTCAAAAACCAATAACTGAACCATCGGTTATTGCTTTGGTTCGATTTTTCCGATTCAATTAATTCGGTTATTCGGTTTGGGTTTCGGTTTTATGCTCACCCCTAACAATAACTACCCATGTAAAAGATTCATCTCTAGTTTAGTTATGCAACAACTACCTAGTGGTGCACAAAAAACCAAACTCGGACCCTACCCGAACCCGGATATATAGGGTATACATTTTTTGTATAAAATCCGGACCCGACCTTGGTATTCTCAATACCCGATTTTATAAAACCTGGTCATACCAGAACCCTGTTCCATACCCAAAACTAGGTATTCAAAAAACCCGATTTGTACACCACTACAACTACCCGTGTAAAAGATCATAGCAAGGCCCAAACCTTAAGTTCCTAGGCCCAACCATACCAGAGAAACTGGGCCCAAACTCTAACCCTATATATACCACGATCTAACGAAACTTTCTTCCTCTACAACGAAAACCCTAGCCGCCGAAGAAGCAGTTTGTTGTTCAGCAAATCGAAAATGGTAATAATTCTTAATCTGCTACACCTTTCTCGTCATCGATTTTCGGTTTCGTGTATGTAGTTCTCACTGATCGTAATTCTCTGTTGTTTTAGGCGGATGTTGAAGTTGATGTTGCGGCAGCCGGAGCACCGAAGAAGAGAACGTTTAAGAAGTTTTCGTTCAGAGGAGTGGATTTGGATGCGCTGCTTGATATGTCTACTGATGAGCTTGTTAAGCTCTTCACTGCTCGTGCTCGCAGAAGGTATTTTGTTTTTTTTTTTTCTAAAATGATTTTGAATTTGAATTGATTTGTTTTATTTAATTAAATTTGTGGTTTGATAGGTTTCAGAGAGGCTTGAAGAGGAAGCCTATGGCTTTGATCAAGAAGCTCCGCAAAGCTGTAATTTTTTTTATTTATCATTTTGTAACCAAAATATATTTATCCTGTTACTAATCTGTCTTAGATTGTATACAATTATCCGAGACTAGGATTCTGGATTTTGTTTTTTTTGAATTTGTTCATGACTAGTTATATTGTTCATACTTACCATAGAAAAATCCTCCAATTAGCAATTTTTAGTTAGAAAATTGGTTAATTTCTCATTATTTATTTTTTGATTTGTTGAGAGATGCATAAAGTCTTGTAATGTGTGTTGCCAGAACATTAGTTTTTTAGGCTATTAGATTATCATGACTCTGAATTTTGTGAGAAACTGAACTTTGAGAATTATATTGATTTTAATTGGTTGTGTAGTTTTGTTATTTTTTGTTTGTTTAAACTTTAAACGCCTTGCGTATGTAACGTATTGTTTGTTTAATTGTAAACTTGTGTTTGTTTGCTTGTTCATGAAAATTGCAATTGTTTAGTTGCTGAAATGTCAATGAAAAACTAAGTATTGAAGAATATTAGTATTCTGAAATGCCTGTGTAGTTTTGTTATTTATTGTTTAATAATAACATTTTGTTTAGCATATAATGTTTTTTGTTTGATTGAAAACTTCTGTTTGTTTGTTCTAGAAAAATGCTAATATTTGTGTTGGTTACACATTCATGTTTACTGTTGTCTAAATGTTTAATGGGAAATGTAACATTGAATTCTAATGTTCTAAATTGTTATTTAGTTTTTATATTATGTTTTTCTAAATATCATGTTTCGTGTTTGACTGAGAATTTGTGTTTGTTAGTTAGAGTTTCAAGACTGCAAATATTTGTTTTGCTGACATTCATGTTTACATTTGCTGAAATGTTATTGTTATTTGAACAGAAACGTGAGGCGCCCGCAGGTGAGAAGCCAGAGCTTGTGAAGACTCACTTGAGGAACATGATCATCGTTCCAGAAATGATCGGGAGTGTTGTGGGTGTCTACAACGGCAAGACATTCAACCAGATTGAAATTAAGCCTGAAATGATCGGTCACTACCTTGCTGAATTCTCTATTTCATACAAGCCTGTCAAGCACGGTAGACCTGGTATTGGTGCTACCCACTCATCCAGGTTTATTCCATTGAAGTGAGATCGTTTTTGGTTGATTTTGTCTATGTTAACCATGTTTGGTACCAAAGACTGATTATTTTTGTTCTCTGAATCCGTTAGTTTGTTTTTATTTCACAAATTAAAGACATGATATGTTTTTAAGGATCCTTTTTAAACTGTTTGTGATAATACCCTGTTTTAGTATTTTAAGTTTTACGGTCTGCTTCACTCTATCAAGTTCCAGTGTATTGATGGCAAACAATTTTGAGGTCACCATGTACAGCATTTGCCTCACGAATTCTCGCTCAGTAGATTATCCTGCATTTTATAGTTTGTTCTGCATTTCTTTTTAAACTATTTTTGAATGCTGATTGAAAGATTTTTGAATGCAAAGATATAAACATGGTCATCCCCCAGCCGATTGGGGGTTACATAACCTCGTACGAGGCTCTTGTGACCAAATCTATAACACCCTTGTCAAATGTTTAAACCCCTAAGTAACAACCCATTTCTACGCTGGATCAAACGTGTGATCCATACACGCCCTGATAGCTCTTCTTGACCCTTTAGCACTGGTAACAATTTTTTGAAGCTACTACCCGTCATAAGATCTATACACTACGGTACCTTTATTAAGATGTATGAAAATTGTTTGATCTCCCAAAGAAAACAACTAAAATATTGGAGGAAAGATGAAGAGTAAATTGCAGTTTTGGTCCTTTGGGGTTTATAGCCCATTGCAATATTTTACAAAATCCAATTATGTTGCAATTTACATACCAGGTTTCAATTTTATTGCAATTTCACTCCATCAAACTAACTTCACAAACCTTTTAGTTAAATCCTAGTCACATGAAAGGGACAAATACGTAATTAACCATTAAAATTAAAAAAAAAACAATGGATTTGCACATTGTGTTACCTAGGTTGAAAAGCAAGCAGATGAGTTCCATAATGCAAATATAATTATATAAAGACCCCTATAAAGTGCCTAGTTGATGGATATATAAATACTCGATTTCAGGTTTTAATATCAAGTGAAAAGCTTCATTCAGTATTGAACATGAAGTAAGATATAAACATTATCCTTAAATGAATATGATGCAGGTTAGCAGCAATGGCGAAACCTCTCGTACATATCGATTTATCAAAAGTTGTTGACGATTTGATCTGAAAATGCTTCTGTTACAAACAACAAATATGTTTGGATATAAATTCATATATATTTATTAAATTCTAGTTATTCAAGAGTTATTTTATCAGGTGTATTGAACTTCATGGACGGAATATTAAAACTCATGTTGCGGAGATGGAAAACTCATGGTTTTCCCCATGAACAGTAAGGAGAACATAGATTCTGCTATCCTTTGCCCTGGTAGAATTGAAATTCACATATACTTCCTGTTGTGCACCTTCAATTCTAGCGAACAATTGTTTAGGCATAAAGGATCACAAACTATTTCCACAAGTGGAAGAGATATTCAACACCGAACAAAATGAGTCGGCGGAGATGAGCGCGAGTTAATGATCTCGAACCGCGGTACGCCTGGTAGAGCGTTGAAGTCGGTTATCACAGCGGTAAAACTGGTGTACGTTTGCAGCATAACGGTAGTGTGTTGCGGCGGAGGACACGTCACCGGTGGCGGAAACATCAAGCGTGTTAATGATGGACGTAGCTGTAATGTGCCTGCTGTGACAGAGATTCAGAAGTTGTACCGTTTACAAAGTTACCTAGGGTTTCTTCAATACAATGTGGAGATAGAAGAATTTGGACTTAAATAATATTTGTTTATTCAATTTTGATGGTTAATTACATATTTACCCATCACATGCCTCTCATGTGACTATGATTTAACTAGAAGGTTGATGGAGTTAGTCAGATGGAGTAAAATTGCAATACAATTGAAACCTTGGTATGTAAATTGCAACACATTTAGATTTTGTAAAATATTGCAATTGGTTATAAACCACATAGATCAAAACCGCAATTTACTCAAAGATGAATGGTGTTTAATCTCCCTTAGAAAAAAACTAGAATATTAGAGCAAAGCTAAATGGTGTCTAATAAGATAAATTGAATCTTCCCTTAACAATGCTATTACTCTCTACGGTTTCAATGGAGGCAGGGAAACATTGCCACTCGTTGCTTGTATACTTTTGTCCACCTTATCAGTCCCCGCCTCCCCGGTGGGTGCCGCGAGACTTTTTCTAGTTTAATTCATTCGAAGCATAGTTTGATCTCCAAGTTCTTGGAAGCTCTACTTAGATGATTTCACGAGGGTACTTTTTGACTTGTCTAGAGGGAATATGCCGCTGATGCATAAGGCAGTGTGGCATCTGCTAAATCAATCTCATTTTAACCTTGAACACTCTCTTTGGATAAATGCTTCGTTTAACTACCTTGCGCGGGCTCGCGCAAGGTTCAAAGTTAACCTGGAACACTCTCGTTTGATAATGCTTCATTTAACTACCTTGCGCGGGCTCGCGCAAGGTTCAAAGTTAACCTTGAACTTTCTCATTGGATAATGCTTCATGCACAAACCTTGCGCAGATATTTATATCAAAGCAAGCATCCACCAAACGTTGCGCTAAGCAGCAAGGAGAAGAAGGAAGATCATTTAACTAACTTACGCTTCTCACGCAAGGAAACAGTAAATCCTGAGAAACTTTCCCTTAGCAAAATCCTTGACTTGGTGCAGAAGCAAAGAGAATATTTTCTGTTGTAACAGAATGTACACGTGGCGAATAATAGATGGGTAACAGCTGTGAAACCTTCTAGAAGCCATTAACACCCAATCGTGCAAGCATCTATTCGGTTATAACCAATTGCCATATGGCAGCATCTGGACGGCTGAGGAAGATCACGGTGATGGCATGCTCACATTTATAAAATGTAGTGATCTCATGTTGACACGTGGCACCTCCCTAACCGCTGATGAGCTCACGATTCGTGTGCACTAACGGATTGCCAACAAACGTTAACAGGATAACAAAAGATTCCGTTAAAGTTAACAATCTCTCTTTTTGGCGCCAAACACCGGCTATAAATAAGTAACTTGGAGTTCAAGGAAAGGTATTCATCTCAACTACTCTCTCACTTACAATACTTACTTCCGACTACCTGTACTTATTCTCACGCCGGAGGGTGGTCACTGTCACACCCCGACCCGCAGCGGAAATGGTGATCGGGGCATGATTGGGTTTTCATCAAAGCTCATGACATTTATTATAATGTTTCATATTTATTATTTCTTTTTAAAGGTGAATCATTACAATCAATCATGCTAGTACAACATGTTCTATACATTTTTCAAGACTTCATTATTTTTCTTCTAAGGCAATTTCCTATGTGTTCCTTGCTTCAACCTGTCCACCTGTATCATGTGTAAAAATGGTTTTTGGGTCAACAAAAAGTTGGCGAGTGAATCCTATGAAAACATTTAAACGTGTTTATTGTATCGATTATAAAATAAAATGCATAACCACATATGAGTAAACGTAAATGTAAATTAACTCACAAATCACATAATATTAATTAATACACACGCACACACCAAATGTTTGTTTTTGAGGCACGCGTTGTTCAACTCGTCTCCCACGAGGAACTGATGGGCCTAATGAATGATTTTGAGGCACGCGTTGTTCAACTCGTCTCCCACGAGGAACTGATGGGCCTAATGAATGATTTTGAGGCACGCGTTGTTTAACGAACTGATGGGCCTAATGAATGTTTTTTGAGGCACGCGTTGTTCAACTCGTCTCCCACGAGGAACTGATGGGCCTAATGAATAATTTGCACACAACTTGACAATATGTAATACATCACAACAAACAATATTTACATTCTAAGTTTAGATCATATAATGGTATAGCACGAGTTTGAATAAGCGAATTAATTTAAGCGACACATGATACACCCCAAAACATGAATAAAAAATGGAATTTGTAAGAATTCACTCACAGTGGTTGCGTTTCTTGGATTGACGATGAATGTGCACGAATTTGGATTTAACCACGAGAGAAACTAACCTAAATAATAACATAATAATTCGATAAATAAATAAACTTTTATTTGAGATTAATATTTTTAATTAGTGTTCTTAATGGGATTGTTAGATTTACTTTGTGAGTTTAAGGAAAATTTTCTAACTTCTAAATATTATTTTTAAGTGTTTTTAATTGATTTTTAAAATAAAATAAATAAAAAGAAAATAAAATTTTTTGACTTTTTGACCGTTGACCGTTGACCGGTCGGACCGTGTGTTTGTATGCGCTGAGTGAGGTTCAAACTCGCGACCTCCCGTACGCGTGCACGCAGCTCTACCAACTGAGCTACATGTCTAACCCGAAATATATTGAAATTTAATTATACATATACACATACTAGAGCTAACATATTTTTATTTAATTTAAAAAGGTTTGGATAATTTCAGGGGCGGTGTAACTAACCGGATTCGAACTCGAGACCTTGGCTTCGTGTTGCACACAGCCCGACCAATTGGGCTGTGTGACTAACCCGAAGGATATAAGATTTTTATTAAATTTATATATTTACTAGATTATTTCGTTAACTGGTTTTAAAAAGGTTGTGTATAATTGGCGAACCGGAAAGCATGTACAGACTCGAACTCGGTATCTTTATGTTTCAAATGCACACAGTCCACCACTGGACTGTGTGTCTAACCCGATACAAATCCCATTTTTAGTTATACTTATAAACTACTCGCTGTTCATCTTCTTCGTTTTTACGAAACCCGGGAATCAACCCGACTGTTTAATCAATCATTCTTATTGATTTGGTTGATTGATCAGTATTGTTAACGAAATAATTTAAACAGAAAGAATTAAAGGTGCTATACCGAACAGTTGTGATCTCCGATGAAGTTCCGGCGGCTGAGGTTAACTCCGGCGAAGTTTATCTTGCAACAGAGGCTCTATCAGAAGTTTGAGGTGAGTGTGGTGCTTTCTGTCTGAGCTCTAAAAGTCTTATTTTAGAGTAAGGCAGAAGAGATGAAATGGGTTCTGTTTTCCGGCGACTTGCAGAGAATTCCGGCGATGTTTCAGAAACAGCAAAATTGCACAGAGGGTAAGGATTGAAAGCTTGCGCGAGTTGGTTTGGATGATTAGAGTCGGTATTTATAGAGTTACAACATCCTGCCTTTAATTATTTCGGTTTCAAGATTTCCGGTTAAGTCTCTCCGGCGGTTACGTCTGGAATTGACTGTAGACGTCGGTTATAACCGGCGTCGTAGTCGGTTATAACGTTATAGTCAAAAGGAAAATGGCTAAACTCGCGGATTGCCGGATTTTCCGGTGATCGCGAGTTCTGTCGCGCTGAAAGTCCGATTTTGAATTCGAGTTTTATGTTAAGTATTATTTATTTCAGTATTAATCCAAACTTAAGCGTGTGGCGGAGTGGTGTGTTGGTTGCTTGTTGAACCGGCTGACCCGGGTTCAAAACCCGGCAGCCTCAAATATTTTTTATTATCTTATTTTTTATGATTTATTTATTATGTTTTAAAATTCTAACAATATTTATTAATTATGTTTCATTTAAAATTAAAATAACCAATATATACGCGACGAAAATTATGACTGACTATTCGGTTAATAAACGAAGCGGGTTTTGGAAACCCGTTTTTTGACGGATGTTACAGTATCCCCTACTTTTAGAAATTTCGTCCCGAAATTTAAGTAATAGTGGTATATTTGACTTGTGGAGAGGGTGTTTTAATTTGACAATTACATAATCAGAAGAGGGTGAAAGTTTAAATTTTATTGGAGGCGGTAACGTTCCTAGTAAGGGTTGGATACCCTGCTACAGGAATCGCTTTTTGATGCCTAAGATAAGGAATATTGATAAACAGAGTTGATTGACTAGGTATGATCTCATGCACAAGAGTTTTGAGAGAATCGATACGTTTGGAAAGATAAGGTTATATCGTAAAACAAAACTTCTACCACTAAAACCTACATGGAACCTCTCCTAACCGCCTGACAATGCCTCTGATCCTTTGGCAAGAATACTTACATATAGGAAGTACCAGCGGCGTATCCACCATATTCTTGTAAAATTTTCATTGGCTTTATCAGTAAGTTATGATTAGTTCTATGTGACTCTAGAACATAAACAAACACAACAATCAAGGCTTGAGTCTTAATTCTGAAAGTATACATGTTTGAATGATGACAGTACCTCTCTCGTTTGTTATGATGAAGAGGTTAGTCTATGTAGAAGTGAGACACAACCCAACTTCTTTGAATGATGAGATTAAGATACGTTGAGATGTATGATGATATGAATGCTAAATCAGTGAGTATAAAACAAACTTCAACCATGACATTACTAAATCCTACATGGAACTTCTCATAACCGCCTGACAATGCCTCTGATCCTTTGGCAAGAATACTTATATATAGGAAGTACCAGCGGCGTATCCACCATATTCTTGTCAGATTTTCATTGGCTTTATCAGTAAATTATGATCAGTTCTATATGACTCTAAAACATAAACAAACACAACAACCAAAACTTGAGTCTCAAATATGAAGGTATACATGATTGAATGATGACAGTATCTCTCTCGTTTGTTATGATGAAGGGGTTAGTCTAGGTAAAAGTGAGACACAACCCAACTTCTTTGAATGATGAGATTGAGATACGTCGAGATGTATGATGATATGAATGTTAAATCAATGAGTATAAAACAAAACTGAAATAGTAATTCGCATTAAGATTCTTGGATAAATTTCCAATTTATAATTGAGATACGTGAAGATTGAGATAACATAAAGAAAACATAAAAACTAAGCGGTTGGAGTTGAATCTTGATTTTTGGTGAAGAAAACTAGTTGGGTGGTTCATTTGGGCCGTTATTATCTTCAACAGGATTGGCGTTGATGTTGTAAGCTCTTCCTCTTGCTGGTGGCCTAGTGGTTAGGTTTTCTTGATTTGCTTGGTTAACTGGGTTTGCTTGAGCTTGGGCGTTTATGATGTTAACCAATCGAGGGCACGTGTTTCTAAAGTGAGTAGGGTCGCCACAATTAAAACAAGCTCGAACATATGGGAACATGGGGTATTGGGGTTGTTGATATGTTTGGATCATGTTTTGAGTAGGGGGTGAGGTTTGGTTTTGAGAGGTGCGGCAAACCTTGCTCAAATGACCATAGCGTCCACAATTTGCACATAATCGACAAGGTAAGGTAGATGGATGGTGATAAAAACAGTTGTTGCAATGAGGCTGAGGTCCAAAGTAAGGTTTATTATTTGGGTAAGTTGAGTTGGGTGCTATTTGAGTGATTGGGATAGCTTGGATGGGTACGGCTTGTGAAGCTGGTTGATTGTGTTGAGGGACAACGAAAATTTGCCCATCTCGTTTTCTCTTAGAAGTGGGTTGAGAAGGGGATTTGGTTTGAGTGGAGTTTGAGGTTTCAGTTGATGCTTTATCCTTCTTCTTTTCCTCCTTGAAGTCCTTATTTCGTATTCGATTTTCGGTGAGCTCTGTAGCTAACTCCATTGCTGCTTCCAAAGTTGCAGGTGTGGTACTTATTACAGGGTCTTGAATTTTTTAAGGAAGACCTCGAATGTAGTGCTCGACCAAACGGTAGAGGGAAGTGAACAAATTGGGGACCATTTGATTTAACTCAAGGAATCTCTTGTTGTATGTGGTGTGGTCGCCCTCTTTCTGTTTCAAAGAATAGAACTCATCTTCCAATTTCTTGATTTCGCTTCTTGGACAAAACCGTCTTGTCATGATTTCCTTCAACTCTTCCCAAGTCAAAGTCATAGCATCTTCAACACCTCGCTTGGCCTTCTCGGTATTCCACCATGTAAGTGCTACTCCAAACAAACGACCGGTAGCATATCGCACCTTGCGATTATCGGGGCAGTCGCAATTGAGAAAAGGGTTCTCCATCTCCTCAAACCAATGGAGGAGAGCGGTGACACCTTCAGTCCCTTCGTATTTTGGAGGATCGCAGGATTTGAAATGTTTGTAGGTGCATTTAGTGGCTTTTGGGGAAGGATTGACAATGTTTTGATCTTCTTGGTGATTTGGGTTGACGGGATTAGCGGTAAGGGCTTGTTGAACTTGAACTACGATGTTGGGTATTATGGCCGCCATTTGTTGAGCGATTTGGCAGCCATGCGCTCGCGGGATTTTCCTGATTTCATTTTCCTACGAGAGAGGCTAGAAGACATCTACAAGAAATACGTATCAAGAGTATGAGTTGGACGTTTTAGGGGTCATGTGTCGTATTTAGGAATGAACATTCATAAAATAAATGAAGAATAATAAATTTACTACATCCATAAGATGTCTTGGGCTTTGCTCGTAATTGGGCCTTGCATGCCGCCATACTTCACCTTCGTAATCATGTGGGCACCCACGATTACCGGGTCTTTCATATGGTTCGCATGTTTTAGCCTTGTAATGTACACTAAAACCCGGAGAAAATCAAGAAATGTGTATGTAACGTATGGAATTCTGAGTGCATCCAGGTGTGGACACAGTGACACCTCAAAGTGGGGTTAGTTCGAATGACGTTTGGTGTGGCATGCTTTGGCCTAATAGGTCCTTCGTACTCTCATCGTTAGTCCCCAGGTAGGCAAACTGGTCCGTTATATTGGATTTATATGAATGCCAACCTAGACAGGACGTTCCGACTACCGGTACTTGTACCCTTACAGTTACTACATGCCCGTCGTAGAACTCACTTTGATAAGATTGAAAAATGAAAAATGCGACAAAATCTTGAATAAGGGAACTATGAAGATGACTTGAAGATGTGAACATTGAAATATGCGTGATGAATGTATATGTAAGCTTGTTATGTTTGACAATAAGTATAACTCATTAAATATCACACAATATGATAGTGGAAGTGTTTGCATGCATTTGTATGTGTAATAAATACGAAACAAATAAACATCATGAGTTCGCATGTAACCACATAAGCAATTTAAAATCTAATCAACTATAGTATAGGCTCTAAGGGTCTAATAACCTATCCTATATCCCTATAGTCAAAAGCTCTGATACCAATCTGTCACAACCCGACCCGCAGCAAAAATGGTGATCGGGGCATGATTGGGTTTTCATCAAACCTCATGACATTTATTATAATGTTTCATATTTATTATTTCTTTTTAAAGGTGAATCATTACAATCAATCATACTAGTACAACATGTTCTATACATTTTTCAAGACTTCATTATTTTTCTTCTAAGGCAATTTCCTATGTGTTCCTTGCTTCAACCTGTCCACCTGTATCATGTGTAAAAATGGTTTTTGGGCAACAAAAAGTTGGCGAGTGAATCCTATGAAAACATTTAAACGTGTTTATTGTATCGATTATAAAATAAAATGCATAACCACATATGAGTAAACGTAAATGTAAATTAACTCACAAATCACATAATATTAATTAATACACACGCACACACCAAATGTTTGTTTTTGAGGCACGCGTTGTTCAACTCGTCTCCCACGAGGAACTGATGGGCCTAATGAATGATTTTGAGGCACGCGTTGTTCAACTCGTCTCCCACGAGGAACTGATGGGCCTAATGAATGATTTTGAGGCACGCGTTGTTCAACGAACTGATGGGCCTAATGAATGTTTTTTGAGGCACGCGTTGTTCAACTCGTCTCCCACGAGGAACTGATGGGCCTAATTAATAATTTGCACACAAATTGACAATATGTAATACATCACAACAAACAATATTTACATTCTAAGTTTAGATCATATAATGGTATAGCACGAGTTTGAATAAGCGAATTAATTTAAGCGACACATGATACACCCCAAAACATGAATAAAAAATGGAATTTGTAAGAATTCACTCACAGTGGTTGCGTTTCTTGGATTGACGATGAATATGCATGAATTTGGATTTAACCACGGGAGAAACTAACCTAAATAATAACATAATAATTCGATAAATAAATAAACTTTTATTTGAGATTAATATTTTTAATTAGTGTTCTTAATGGGATTGTTAGATTTACTTTGTGAGTTTAAGGAAAATTTTCTAACTTCTAAATATTATTTTTAAGTGTTTTTAATTGATTTTTAAAATAAAATAAATAAAAAGAAAATAAATTTTTTGACTTTTTGACCGTTGACCGTTGACCGGTCGGACCGTGTGTTTGTATGCGCTGAGTGAGGTTCGAACTCGCAACCTCCCGTACGCGTGCACGCAGCTCTACCAACTGAGCTACATGTCTAACCCGAAATATATTGAAATTTAATTATACATATACACATACTAGAGCTAACATATTTTTATTTAATTTAAAAAGGTTTGGATAATTTCAGGGGCGGTGTAACTAACCGGATTCGAACTCGAGACCTTGGCTTCGTGTTGCACACAGCCCGACCAATTGGGCTGTGTGACTAACCCGAAGGATATAAGATTTTTATTAAATTTATATATTTACTAGATTATTTCGTTAACTGGTTTTAAAAAGGTTGTGTATAATTGGCGATCCGGAAAGCATGTACAGACTCGAACTCGGTATCTTTATTTTTCAAATGCACACAGTCCACCACTGGACTGTGTGTCTAACCCGATACAAATCCCATTTTTAGTTATACTTATAAACTACTCGCTGTTCATCTTCTTCGTTTTTATGAAACCCGGGAATCAACCCGACTGTTTAATAATCATTCTTATTGATTTGGTTGATTGATCAGTACTGTTAACGAAATAATTTAAATAGAAAGAATTAAAGGTGCTATACCGAACAGTTGTGATCTCCGATGAAGTTCCGGCGGCTGAGGTTAACTCCGGCGAAGTTTATCTTGCGACAGAGGCTCTATCAGAAGTTTGAGGTGAGTGTGGTGCTTTCTGTTGAGCTCTAGAAGTCTTATTTTAGAGTAAGGCAGAAGAGATGAAATGGGTTCGGTTTTCCGGCGACTTGCAGAGAATTCCGGCGATGTTTCAGAAATAGCAAAATTGCACAGAGGGTAAGGATTGAGAGCTTGCGCGAGTTGGTTTGGATGATTAGAGTCGGTATTTATAGAGTTACAACATCCTGCCTTTAATAATTTCGGTTTCAAGATTTCCGGTTAAGTCTCTCCGGCGGTTACGTCTGGAATTGACTGTAGACGTCGGTTATAACCGGCGTCGTAGTCGGTTATAACGCTATAGTCAAAAGGAAAATGGCTAAACTCGCGGATTGCCGGATTTTCCGGTGATCGCGAGTTCTGGCGCGCTGAAAGTCCGATTTCGAATTCGAGTTTTATGTTAAGTATTATTTATTTCAGTATTAATCCAAACTTAAGCGTGTGACGGAGTGGTGTGTTGGTTGCTTGTTGAACCGGCTGACCCGGGTTCGAAACCCGGCAGCCTCAAATATTTTTTATTATCTTATTTTTTTATGATTTATTAATTATGTTTTAAAATTCTAACAATGTTTATTAATTATGTATCGTTTAAAATTAAAATAACCAATATATACGTGACGAAAATTATGACTGACTATTCGGTTAATAAACGAAGCGGGTTTTACAATCACGGAGAGAACCCCCCTTCTCCCCGTGGCGAGCTAACGGTGTTCTGTTTTGCAGGATCAGCCGGAATATTGTTCTATTCATCATCCATCGTGAAACCAAACGGATGGTTAACCATTTTATGTAGAGCCCATTCCATAGGTCTACTTAGATTCTGGTCTAGTCGATCTAGGGTTTCTTTAGCAACTATGTGTTGTTTTAATAGCTTTTAACGTATAATATTGAAAATGTGTAAAAACAAATAATTGATCCACGAGGTAAGAAGTACAAACCATTTAGTACAAACGTATAATAAGATGTTAACTCTCAACCAATTATGAATGATCACCTTTGTAACACAACTTGATGCCTTTGAGGTAAGAAGTACAAACCATTTAGTAAAAAGAAAATGCAATATTAGTAGATAGTTTATCCCTTAAATATATAGAGTATATCGTTAAATCTAAATCCTACCGAGTCTTCTTTAACTAAATGACTAAAATTGAACTCATAATTATATGGTATAAAGTCACCGTTGAGTCGAAACAAATGTTTGTTTATTTACTTATGAGTAAAATGCACGAATAGTCCCTGTGGTTTGATGAAATTTCATCTTTAGTCCACAACTTTTAGAAATTACACTGGTAGTCTTGGTGGTTTGACAGTTTGTTACTCGGATAGTCCCTGGAGTGAATGTCCATTAGTTTTCTCCGTTAAGTCCATGTGAAATTACTTGTAACATTTGTGTAAATCGGGTTTCGAAAACCCGCCCCAATTTATCAATCGAAGTATTTTTATATTACGTCGGGTTATTATTTTGTTTGTTTACAATAATACATATATAATAATAATAATCAATGTTTAAAATAAGATAATATAATTAAATAATAAAGATTCATAATTAGTAAATAATTAAGAAGGTTTAATAAAAAAATAATAATTAAAAGAGATAGGGTGAACCGGGATCGAACTCGGGTTCCCCGGTTAACACACACACACTCATCCCACTGCACTGCATATACATTATGTGCTAGAACTCAACTATCAAAGCATATATATATTTTTTAGCCAAACCTGCAACTGCAGCAGATCTCCTCGCCGGAGATCTCGCCAAATTCACACGGTTTCTCTCAATCCGACAGCTGTTGCAATGCTATTTCAGGCAAATTTCAATCACGACGCGCCGACATTTAAAACCCGAAATCGTAGCCATGGAAACCGAATTCACAAATCCCCTATAAATACCCCCACTGTTGGTCATTTTAAGCTCACACCTTCATTCATCCTTTGAAATCGCATCGTTCTCACTCTCAAACCTCTCTGTCACCGGGAGCCTTGACTCGCCGGAGTTCTGCAAGTCGCCGGAAAAAACGTTCGCCGCCGGCTCTATTCATACGGTAGAGCTCTTCTGTTGTCTTTTTTTTAGTTTCCCAGATTAACATCCTATACATTCGATTATTAATAAAATTTGAATGAATTGAGAATAAAATCAGGCGGGTAAAGTTTGGGTTATTCAAATGAAGAAGATGAAGTTTAGTATGTGTATATATATAATATAATTTGGGTTATATTCGGGTTAGACACCCAGCCTAGTTGGATGGGCTGGGTGCAAAGTGAAAGCAGAGGACATGGGATCGAAACTTGCAAGGGGCGCCCGTCAGTTAAATTTTAAATCTTTTTAAAGTTAGTAAATTCTGAATGAACCTAAAGAGAGAATAAGAATAATTAAAATACATGTTTAGTCGGGTTAGACACCCAGCCCAGTTGGCTGGGATGGGTGCATCACACCGTCAAGGTCTCGGGTTCGAGCCATTTGACACGCACCGGTCGGACTATTAAAAATCTTTTTGTAAATTTAATTAAATTAGAAATAATCTAAAGTGTGTACAAATATAATTAAAATCCAGAATATGTCGGGTTAGACACGTAGCTCAGTTGGAAGAGCTGCGTGCACGTGAACGTGAGGTCTCGAGTTCGACGCTATACACACGCATGCCAACAGTGCCATTGAACCGGTCTGACAAGCTGACAGCTGATAAGATTTAAAAAAAAAATATTATTTTTATTTTAAGGCTTTATGTTTGATATAAAATCAATTAAAATATTTAGAAAATATATATTCTAAGGGTACAAAATATCAATAAAACCCACCAAAATAACTTAGGATCTAAACAAAAGTTTAACCTAAATGTTAATTTATTTCCGAGTTATCGCGTTATTATTTATAGGTTAGTACTTTCTTGTTGATTAAATTCCCAACTCGTTCGCTCTCCTTACCATTCAAGAATACGCACCTAAGGTGAGTGAATCTCTACAAATTCCCCGTTTTAATCACGTTTTGGGGTGTATCATGTGTTTTCTTTATTTTATTTAACACTTGTTCATATATCATTTTGTGATCAAATGTGTATTGCTTGTAGTGTGGTTTATATGTGGATACATTTTATCATTTCAGTGCACTCATTTCATTAGGCCCATCAGTTCCTCGTGGGATACGGGTTGAGCATCAGGTGCCTCATTAGATCGGCTTCGTTCGATTGAGCCTTGATCTCAGATACATCATCATTCATGTCATATATTCATTCAATGTGGTTTGTGATTGGTTACATTATACATTTGTTCACATGTGATTATGCACAATCTTATTTAAACGACGATAAAATTGATTTACTTAAATGTTTTATCAAGGTTCACTCGCCAACTTTTGTTGACCCAAAATTTCCACTGTTTTATGCATGATACAGGTGATCAAGTTGAGGAAAGAAACACCTAGGATGGCCTAGAAGAATAATTAAGTTATTTCGTTGGAACAAACATTTAGATTATTATTTGTGTCTGTATGAACTTTTGTTGGATATTTGAATTTTAATTTGAATTTAATAAATATGAAACTTGTTAGTAAATATCATGAGCTTTGGTGATAACCCAATCATGCCCCAACTTCTATTCCGCTGCGGGTCGGGGTGTGACAGATTGGTATCAGAGCTTGTGACTATAGGGATATAGGAGAGGTTATTAGACCCTTAGAGCCTATACTATAGTTAACTAGATTTAGATTTGTTTATCTGTTACATGCAAAATTCATGATGCTTATATGTTTCATGTTCATTATCACACACAACATTATGCAAGCACTCTCACAAGTACATGTTAATATGCAATGCTCATCATAGATCCTACCCTCATAACATATCATATCTATGAAAGCACACACCTCACGATTTCACAATTTCCCTTATTTCTTTTCAAAGATTTTTGCAATGTTTTCATATTTTTCAAATCACATCGAAGTGAGTTTTCACGACTGACATGTTGTAACTGGAAGGATACGAGTACCGGTAGTCGGAACGTCCTGTCTAGGCTTGGCATTTGTATAAATCCAAAATAAAGGCCCAGTTTGCCTACCTGGGGACTACCGATGAGAGCACGAAGGATCTATTAGGCCAAAGCATGCTATACCAAACGTTGTGTGAACTAACCCCACTTTGAGTTGTCATTGTGTCTACACCTGGACACCCTCCGATCTTACATCTCGCAATCATGTTTACAATTTTTATTCGGGTGATGTGAATGTTAACCAGCCGACACCAATGCAGACCCTACCAAACCCAATAGTCATGGGGGCCCACATGACTATACAGGCAATGGTATGGGGACATTTGGAGGCCGAAACATGAGCAAACCTAAGACATCCTATGGATGTAGTTAAATTATTTTCAGTTATGTTATTTTCATTCTTTTTACGACACATGACACCTAGGAAATTCTTGAACTCACAATCTCTCTACATATATTCCTGTAGATGTCTGCTAGGCAATTACGTGGAGGTAGAAGGTCAGGAAAGTCAAACGAACGCTTGGCCACGCAAATTGCTAAACAAATAGCCGCAGTGCTTCCTGACATCGTGCTACAAGTTCAGCAAGCTCTCACCGCTAATCCCATTAACCCTCCCAACCAAGAAGACCAAAGCGTCGCCAACCCTCCTCCCAAAACCCCTAAATGCACCTACAAACACTTCAAGTCTTGCGATCCCCCAAAATATGAAGGGACTGAAGGTGTCACCGCTCTCCTCCACTGGTTTGAGGAAATGGAAAACACCTTTCTCAATTGCGACTGTCCTGAGGACCGTAAGGTACGTTACGCGACTGGAAGATTGTTTGGGGTAGCCCTTATCTGGTGGAACACGGAAAAAGGTAAGCGAGGTGTAGATGATACCATGGCCTTATCATGGGAAGAATTAAGAGAGGTCATGACAAGACGTTTTTGCCCTAGAAGCGAGATCAAGAAGCTTGAAGATGAATTCTATGCTCTAAAGCAAAAAGAAGGGGATCACACCTCCTACAACAAGAGGTTTATTGAGTTGAACCAAATGGTTCCCAATCTATTCACCCCATTATACCGCTTAATTGAACACTACATTCGAGGCCTCCCCTCAAAAATCCAAGATTCGGTTTTAAGCACTTCACCTGCAACACTCGAAGCCGCAATGGAGTTAGCTACGGAACTCACTGAAAATCGCATTCGAAATGGCAATTTTAAAGACGAGAAGAAGAAAGCACCCATTGAGACCCCAATTCCAAATCACTCAGGTTCATCCTCGAAGTTTGCTGGTAAGAGGAAGCGAAATGGCAAGAACTTTGCTATCACCCAAATCAAGCCTCCCATCACTGCTGCTCCAATCACCCAAGTTTCCCTCCAGCCACACCATTCAAAAGGCCATACACTGGCCCACACCCAAAGTGTAACCGTTGCCAATACCATCACCCTCCTGAAAACCCTTGCCAACATTGCACAAGTTGTGGTCGTGCGGGTCACACTATCCAAACCTGCCATACCCTTCAGCGATCGAACCGCAGTCAGCCTCCAACCCAAACCCAAAATCAAATGGTGGGCCAAGCCCAACAACCCTTACTTCTACCACCTGCACAACTCGCAGCCCAACCTTACTACCAACCCAACTATCCCATGATGCAATCCATACGAGCCTGTTTCAATTGCGGGGACCCAAACCACTTCAGGAATACTTGCCCACGCCTTGTGAACATCATCCATGCCCAAGCTCAAGCAAACCCAGTAAACCAAGCTAATCAAGCTCCTCTACCTGCTAGAGGAAGAGCTTTCAATATCAACGCTAACCAAGCCAGGGCTGACAACAATGTGGTCAACGGTACGTTTCTCGTAAATGGTAGTTATGCATCCACATTATTCGATACTGGTGCGGATAAGAGCTTTGTCTTTAGAATTCGAATCTTTCTCGACCAACCTCGTGATAATCTCATTGAATCTCTGACGGAGGAAGTTGCTGACGGAAAACCCACTTCATTAAATTCTATTAAACGCGATTGTACTCTCACCCTAAATGATCACGATTTTTCAATTGATCTCATTCCTATGAAATTGGGAAGTTTCGATGTTATCATCGGCATGGATTGGCTCTGCCAGCATCACGCTGAAGTGGTGTGCCATGAAAAGTTCATTCGTATTCCTCTCGCCGACGGTCAGACACTACGCATCTTTGGAGAAACTCCTTCGAAAGGGCTCAAATTGATGTCCTGCCTTCAAGCCCGAAGTTATCTTCGCAAAAATTACGTTGCATTTCTAGCTCACGTCGTCAAGAAGGAAGGCAAGGAAAGGAAGCTCGAAGATATTCCAATTGTGAAAGAATTCCCGCAAGTTTTTCCCGACGATGTTTCAGGACTTCCTCCTGTGCGAGAAGTCGAATTTCGAATAGATCTTGTGCCTGGTGCTACACCGGTGGCAAAATCTCCCTATAGGTTAGCCCCATCCGAGATGCAAGAGTTGGCCAGTCAACTGCAAGAGCTAACTGACAAAGGATTCATACGTCCTAGCTGATCGCCTTGGGGTGCGCCCGTTCTTTTTGTGAGGAAGAAAGATGGAACATTTGCATGTGCATTGATTATAGAGAACTCAACAAGTTGACGGTTAAGAATCGCTATCCACTGCCTCGTATTGATGACCTTCTAGACCAACTTCAAGGCGCCACCTGTTTTTCCAAAATCGACCTTCGTTCTGGTTATCATCAGCTTAGAGTGCGCGAAGAAGGTATTCCAAAAACTACCTTCCGAACTCGTTATGGTCATTACGAGTTCATGGTTATGCCCTTCGGTTTAACCAACGCCCCCACTGTCTTCATGGATTTGATGAATAGGGTATGCAAACCCTACCTCGACCGTTTCGTCATAGTCTTCATCGACGACATTCCTATCTACTCCAAGTCAAAATCCGATCATGAGCGACACCTTCGACTCATTCTTACACTCTTAAGGACTGAAAAGCTTTATTCTAAGTTCTCAAAATGCGAATTCTGGTTAGGAGAAGTACAATTCCTTGATCATGTCGTCAATGACAAAGGGATTCATGTCGATCCTTCGAAAATCAAGGCAGTACAAGAATGGCAAGCGCCACGCACCCCTACTGAAGTTAGGTCATTTCTTGGCTTGGCTGGTTATTACCGACGCTTCATTGCCAATTTTTCCTGTATCGCCGTTCCGCTCACGGCCTTGACTCACAAGGGAAAACCCTTCATTTGGGGACCTAAGCAAGAGGAGGCCTTCCAAACTTTAAAGCAAAAGCTTTGTGACGCACCTATCCTTACACTCCATGAGGGTTGCGATGACTTTGTGGTTTATTGTGACGCATCAGGGCAAGGTCTAGGCTGTGTATTGATGCAAAGAGGAAAGGTGATAGCCTATGCCTCTGGGAAACTCAAAGTTCATGAGAAAAATTACACCACCCACGACCTGGAACTTGGAGCCGTTGTGTTCGCTCTCAAGATATGGAGACATTATCTTAACGGTACCAAGTGTGAAATATGCACTGACCACAAGAGTCTCCAACATATCTTCAATCAAAAAGAGTTGAATATGAGGCAACGAAGATGGGTCGAACTGCTCAACAATTACGACTGCGAGATTCGGTATCATCCTGGCAAGGCAAACGTGGTGGCTGATGCGCTCAGTCGAAAGGGATATGCGAACTCTATTCGTCTTCTATGTTCGCAAATCATAACCGATATCAAGGATCGAATCCGGGCAGCTCAACATATCTCTGTAACGGAAAATGACGTACGCGATGAGCTGTCATGTGGAGCTGAACTCAAAATTGAAACCAAATCCGATGGTATTCTATATTATTTAAACCGCATATGGATTCCCGATCGCGACAACCTTCGTGATTTTCTCATGAATGACGCACACAAAACACGATACTCTGTACACACAGGAGCCGATAAGATGTATCAAGACCTACGATACACCTACTGGTGGCCTGGCATGAAAAAGGATATCGCTGTTTTTGTTTCCAAGTGCCTTACATGTTCCAAAGTGAAAGCTGAACATCAAAGACCTTCAGGACTTCTAGTTCAACCCGAAATACCTGTATGGAAGTGGGAAAACATAACCATGGACTTCATTACCGGGTTACCTCGCACCTCCAGTGGGTATGACACCATATGGGTAATCATTGATCGTCTTACAAAATCAGCTCACTTCATTCCGATTCGCGAGGACTTCAAGAACGAGAAGTTAGCTCGTATCTACATCAACGAGATCGTAAGCCGTCATGGTGTACCGTTAAGCATCATTTTGGACTGTGATGGTCGTTTCACTTCACGAACATGGCGAGCCGTACAAACGCTTTGGGTACACGGTTAGACCTTAGCACCGCCTTTCACCCTCAAACTGATGGTCAATCTGAACGCACCATCCATACCCTTGAAGACATGCTTCAAGCATGTGTCATAGACTTCAAAGGGAACTGGGACGCTCATCTACCGTTAGTCGAGTTTTCGTACAACAATAGCTATCATTCAAGTATCGACATGGCTCCTTTCGAAGCTTTATATGGTCGTAAATGCCGATCTCCAGTATGTTGGCACGAAATTGGTGAAGCGCAAATCACCGGACCTGAATTGATTCAAGAAACAACCGACAAAATCTTTCAAATTCGAAACAATCTTCTAGCGGCTCAAAGTCGTCAAAGGAGTTATGTTGACAAACGACGAAAGCCCTTGGAGTTTTGTGTTGGTGATCAAGTACTTTTGAAAGTATCACCGTGGAAGGGAGTGGTTCGTTTGGCCAAAAGGTCAAGCTAGCACCACGCTATGTAGGACCTTTCAAGATACTCGAAAGAGTAAGACATGTAGCCTACAAGCTTGACCTACCAGAAGAACTCAACAGAATACATCCCACATTCCACGTATCAAACCTGAAAAAGTGCCTCGCCGACGAAAACCTCCATATCCTTCTAGAAGACATTCAAGTCGATGAATCAATGCACTTCGTTGAAAGACCAGTGGAAATCATGGATTTCGGTGAGAAGCGTTTAAGGCGAAGTCGTATTCCAATCGTCAGGGTGCGTTGGGAGTCAAAACGAGGACCCGAGTTTACTTGGGAACGTGAAGACTCAATGCGCGAAAAGTACCCGCATCTCTTTCCGGTTACCACTACTACTTAAATTTCGGGATGAAATTTCTAAAAGTAGGGGATACTGTAACATTTGTGTAAATCGGGTTTCAAAAACCCGTCCCAATTTATCAATCGAAGTATATTTTATATTACGTCGTGTTATTTTTTTGTTTGTTTACAATAATACATATATAATAATAATAATCAATGTTTAAAATAAGATAATATAATTAAATAATAAATATTCATAATTAGTAAATAATTAAAGAAGGTTTAATAAAAAAATAATTATTAAAAGAGATAGTGTGAACCAGGATCGAACCCGGGTTCCCCCCGTTAACACACACACTCAGCACCTCTGCACTACACATACATTATGTGCTAGAACTCAACTATCAATCACATATATATTTTTTTTAGCCAAACCTGCAACTGCAGCAGATCTCCTCGTCGGAGATCTCGCCAAATCCACACGGTTTCTCTCAATCCGACAGCTGTTGTAATGCTATTTCGGACAAATTTCAATCACGACGCGCCGGCATTTAAAACCCGAAATCGTAGCCATGGAAACCGAATTCACAAATCCCCTATAGATACCCCCACTGTTGGTCATTTTAAGCTCACACCTTCATTCATCCTTTGAAATCGCATCGTTCTCACTCTCAAACCTCTCTGTCACCGGGAGCCTTGACTCGCCGGAGTTCTGCAAGTCGCCGGAAAAACGTGCGCAGACGGCTCTATTGATACGGTAGTTTTCTTCTGTTATCTTTTTTTTAGTTTCCCAGATTAACATCCTATACATTAGATTATTAATAAAATCTGAATGAATTGAGAATTAAATCAGGCGGGTAAAGTTTGGTTATTCAAATGAAGAAGACGAAGTTTAGTATGAGGATAGATATAATATAATTTGGGTTATATTCGGGTTAGACACCCAGCCCAGTTGGATGGGCTGGGTGAGTGAAAGCAGAGGACATGGGATCGAAACTTGCAAGGGGCGCCGGTCAGTTAAATTTTAAATTTTTTAAAGTTAGTAAATTCTGAATGAACCTAAAGAGAGAATAAGAATAATTAAAATACATGTTTTGTCGGGTTAGACACCCAACCCAGTTGGCTGGGCTGGGTGCATCACACCGTCAAGGTCTCGGGTTCGAGCCATTTGACACGCACCGGTCGGACTATTAAAAATCTTTTTTTAATTTTATTAAATTAGAAATAATCTAAAGTGTGTACAAATATAATTAAAATCCAGAATATGTCGGGTTAGACACGTAGCTCAGTTGGAAGAGCTGCGTGCACGTGAACGTGAGGTCTCGAGTTCGACGCTATACACACGCATGCCAACAGTGCCATTGAACCGGTCTGACAAGCTGACACGCTGACAAGATTTTTAAAAAAAAAGTATTATTTTATTTTTATTTTATTTTAAGGCCTTATGTTTGATATAAAATCAATTAAAATATTTAAAAAATATACATTCTAAGGGTATAAAATATCAATAAAACCCACCAGAAATAACCTAGGATCTAAACAAAACTTTAACCTAAATGTTAATTTATTTACCGAGTTATCGCGTTATTATTTCTAGGTTAGTACTTTCTCGTTGATTAAATTCCCAACTCGTGCGCTCTCCTTATCATTCTTGAACGCACCCAAGGTGAGTGAATCTCTACAAATTCCCCGTTTTAATCACGTTTTGGGTTGTATCATGTGTCGTATCATTTCTTTATTTTATTTAACACTTGTGCTTATATCATTTCGTGATCAAATGTGTATTGTTTGTAGTGTGGTTTATATGTGGATACATTTTATCATTTCAGTGCACTCATTTCATTAGGCCCATCAATTCCTCGTGGGATACGAGTTGAGCATCAGGTGCCTCATTAGATCGGCTCTGTTCGATTGAGCCTTGATCTCAGATACATCATCATTCATGTCATATATTCATTCAATGTGGTTTGTGATTTGTTACATTATACATTTGTTCACATGTGATTATGCACAACCTTATTAACAACGATAAAATTGATTTACTTAAATGTTTTATCAAGGTTCACTCGCCAACTTTTGTTGACCCAAAATTTCCACTGTTTTACGCATGATACAGGTGATCAAGTTGAGGAAAGAACACCTAGGATGGCCTAGAAGAATAATCAAGTTATTTCGTTGGAACAAGCATTTAGATTATTATTTGTGTCTGTATGAACTTTTGTTGGATATTTGAATTTTAATTTGAATTTAATAAATATGAAACTTGTTAGTAAATATCATGAGCTTTGGTGATAACCCAATCATACCCCAACTTCTATTCCGCTACAGGTCGGGGTGTGACATTACTTATTTACCCCTCCCTATAAAAAATAAAAAAACAATATAGATTATAAAAAGTGTGGGCCCACCTTATTCACCCCTCCCTTATTAACATCCAGCCACCATCTCCATCACCGTAGCCACCCACCTCCACCTCTTCCATAGCAACCCACCTTTATCATAGCTACCCACCTCCACCGTGAACCCACCACCACCGCAACCAGCTCTAACATGAACCCACCACTGCCGCACCACCTCCAACCTAAACTCACCGTCGCCTTCACTCGACCACCAGAACCACACTTCTTCACCTACAAACACCCTCACTGCCACCACATACATCTGCAAACACCCTCACCACCACCGCCTTCATTCAACCACCACAACCAACCCCTTCACTCGACTACCACAACCACCGTATCAAACCCCCAAATTCAAACCCATATCAAAGTAATTCTGATTAAACTCGTATCAATGTAATTCCGATCGTTGTAATTCCAAATCAAAGTATAAAACCCCCAAATTCAAACCCAAAAGTGAAGCCTTGAAAACCCCCATATTATGTAACATCCGTCAAAAACGGATTTACCAAACCCGCTCCGTTTATCAACCGAACAGTCAGTCAAAATTTTCGTTGCGAATTAAATGCCCAAAATATTTTTAAACGATCCGTAATCAATTATTATACGCGAACATATATTTAGTTTTTGAAAAACTGTCAAAAATCGCAAAATAAAAATGAATTGTTTCAGCCGGGTTTCGAACCCGGGTCTGTACCGAGTCACCTAGTGACTTAACTCTCACACACAAACCACTGCGCCAACTGCTTTGTTTGTTATGTATTTCAAACATTTAATTGATATAATAACTTTACAAATTCAAAACCGGCGCCCAATCGTTTCAGTCGTCGGAATCCCGGAATTTCCGCGAATCTTAACTACAATTTACGTTATAACGTAAACCTTTAATCACATATCGGTTATAACCGATGTTTGAAGTCCGCGGCACTTTTCAAAACCGCCGGAAAACTTAAATTGATGAATACAGTTCAAAATCAGACCAAATACATTTCGATTATTCCCTATAAATTCAACCACAATCGTCTGCAAACTTTTTCGCTAAAAATCACATCTTTTCACGGCGTAATTTCTCTCGCCGGAATAAACCTGTTCGTCGCCGGAAAACCGGTTTCCCCATTGCCGAGCTTTTCTGAACCTCTGAAGCTTATACCGGAGATACCCTTACCTTTTCCAAACTTTTCGGAGACTTGCTGCTGCAAGACACCTGACGCCGGAGTAGTTTTTCTGTCGCCGGAGTTCTGCCGGAAAACAGAGGAAAACGAGTCGGTATACCTCACGCTTATTTTCCTTTCTTTTTACTTCTATCTTACCAGTAATTAACCTAAAACACTAATGAAACTGGAACAAAAGCTCGAATCAGTCAGACCCGATTTCTGGTTCAACATTGACGAAGAAGACGACGCACTTTCGTTAACATATAAGTATAATATAAATCAAGAAATTAATCGGGTTAGACACACAGTCCAGCGGTGGACTGTGTGCACATAAAACGCTAACGTCTCAAGTTCGAATCCCGGTTCACACACGTTGCCTTAATAAAAATCAAGTTTTTGTTTAACTGAACCGGAGTCGATACCGTTATATGTTAAGTATATTAATAACCGGAATAATAACCAAGTTAGACACACAGTCCAGCGGTGGACTGTGTGTTTGTTTATATCACAGGTCACGAGTTCGAGTCCGGTCCTCAGCACCGACTCGGACAATTAACTCTTCTTTTTAAATAAGGCAGAAAAGGAAATATTTAAATTGTCTTTAAGTATAATAAAAATCAAGTTATATAACATGTTGAACACACAGTCCAGCGGTGGACTGTGTGTTAGATTAAACCACAGGTCCCGAGTTCGAGACCTGTGGTGTGCATGACCGTTTCGCCTTAAACTGTTTTTAAAATAAATGATTTTCTATTAATTCTAATTAATGTATATATGAAATTAAAATCGGATATATAACGGGTTAGACACGTAGCTCAGTTGGTAGAGCTGCGTGCACGCGTACGGGAGGTCTCGGGTTCGAGCCTCACCGAGCGCACAATAATATTCCTCAAACCGGTCAACGACCAGTCAAAGTCAACTGGTCAAGGTCAACTGTAGCAGAAAAAAATAAATATTTTTATTATTTTTATTTAATTATTTTAATTAAAAATCAATTATAAATACTTAAAAATAACATTTTTAAGATTAGAAAATAGCTTCAAACTCACAAAAATACACTCAACAATCCTACTAAAATAGTTAAATAAAATCCGTTTACTCACCAAACCATAATGCGATTTATCTAGGTTAAATCTCACTCGTGGTTAAAACCACTTCGCGTGCATTCATCATCATCAACCGAACGCACCCACTGTGAGTGAATCTTACAATTCCCTTTTTTAAATTACACGTTTTGGGGTGTGTCATGTGTTATGAATTAATTAATTTATTTATTTAAACTTGTGCCATACCACATCATGACTTAATCTTAGATTGATTTATTGTTGTGATTTATTTATATTCCGTTTGTCAAATTACATGAAACTCATACTTTAAGCCCATCAGTTCCTCGTGGGAAACGAGTAGAACATCGCGTGCTTCAATTCAAATTCATTATTGTTCATGTGTGTTTTCATTGAGTTTATATTGTTTGTAGTTGTGTTATTCATATTATCATGTTTATGCAATTCATTCATCAGGCCCCTCAGTTCCTCGTGAGAGACGAGTTGAGCATCGCGTGCCTTTAATTGTCCCATTATTGTTCATGAGTGTTTTCATTTAACATCTTATGATTATTGATCAAGTTACATCTAATTTTACTCATGTTTGGTTGTGCACATATTTCATAATCAATTTAAATAAATTATTCAAATGTTTTTCCATAGGATTCACTCGCCAACATTATGTTGATCCAAAAACCTTTTTACACATGATACAGGTGAACAGGTTGAAGCAAGGATAACATAGGGTATGCCTTAGAGGAGAACAAAGGAGTTAGATTGTTAGTTAGATCATGTTGTATCACTATTGTAAACTTTCATTTAATTTGTATTAATGAATATGAAACATTTAATAAATGTCATGAGCTTTGATGATAACCCAATCATGCCCCGATCACCTTATCCGCTGCGGGTCGGGGTGTGACAGATTGGTATCAGAGCCATGACTATAGGGATATAGGATAGGTTATTAGACCCTTAGAGCCTATACTATAGTCTGCCTAAAATTTTAAATTGATTAAGTGGTTACATACAAACTTGTGATATTTATTTGTTTCATATTTGTTTACATTTCAGTCAAACATACATGCTCATATACATATTCATTATACATATATACATATTCATTATACATATATCGATGTTCATGTGTTCAATTTATTTTCATATTCTCATTATCCAAAGATTTTATGCAATTTTCAATTCTCATCAAAGTAAGTTCTGCGACGGGCATGTAGTAACTGGAAGGGTACAAGTACCGGTAGTCGGAACGTCCTGTCTAGGCTGGCATTCGTATAAATCCAATATAACGGACCAGTTTGCCTACCTGGGGACCAACGATGAGAGTACGAAGGACCTATTAGGCCAAAGCATGCCACACCAAACGTCGTTCGAACTAACCCTACTTTGAGGTGTCACCGTGTCTACACCTGGACACATTCCGAACATCACACGTTGTATACATATTTCTCGATTTTCACCGGGTTTTGTGTACGCAACCAGGCAGAAACCGTGCGAACCATATGAAAAACCGGTAATTCATGGGGGCCCACATGATTACATAAGGTAAAGTATGGCGGCATGACGGGCCTAACAGCGAGCAAAGCCAAAGACATCCTATGGATGTAGTATTTTTGTATAATTATTTTATGAATGTTCATCCCTAATGCGACCCATGATCTCAAAAGCATCCAACTCATACCCTTGTCATGTATTCATTGTAGATGTCTTCTAACCTCGCCCGTAGGAAGACGAGAGCAAGAAAAGCCCACGATCGCATGGCTGCCTTAATCGCTCAACAAATGGCTGCCGTAATACCCAACATTGTAATCCAAGTTCAACAAGCACTTACCAATAATCCTGTCAATCAAGCAAACCAAAACATTTTCAACTCTTCCCCAAACACCACTAAATGCACCTACAAGCATTTCAAATCATGCGACCCTCCGAAATATAAAGGGACTGAAGGTGTCACCGCACTCCTCCATTGGTTTGAAGAAATGGAGAATACTTTTCTGAATTGCGATTGCCCTGATGATCGCAAAGTGCGTTATGCTACCGGTCGACTATATGGGATAGCACTTACTTGGTGGAACACAGAGAAGGCCAAACGAGGTGTGGAAGATGCTATGTCCTTATCTTGGAACGAATTGAAGGAAATCATGACCAGACGATTTTGTCCAAGGAGCGAAATCAAGAAGCTAGAAGATGAATTTTACTCATTGAAGCAAGTGGAAGGAGACCACACCACCTACAACAAAAGGTTCCTCGAATTACATCAAATGGTTCCCAACATGTTTACTCCCCTCTACCGTTTGATCGAGCACTACATTCGTGGTCTTCCGTCAAAGATTCAAGACCCTGTGATAAGTACCAAGCCTGCAACTTTGGAAGCAGCAATGGAGCTAGCAATAGAGCTCACCGAGAACCGAATCCAAACAAAGACTTCGAGGAGAGAAGAAGAAGGATAAAGAATCGACTGAAACCTCCGAATCCCCTTCTCAACCCGAATCCTCTTCTCAACCCAAACCTAAGAGAAGAAGAGTCGGGCGACTTTTCGCTGCCACCCAACGAAATCAACCAGTTTTTCACGCTATAACCCATCCGAGCTGTCCCAATCACCCAAGTGGCACCCAACTCAGCTTACCCAAATAAGAAACCATATCTTGGACCTCACCCTCGATGCAACAACTGTTTTTATCACCATCCCTTTACTTTACCTTGCCGGCTATGTACAACTTGTGGACGTTATGGTCATTTGAGCAATGTTTGTCGCACCTTTCAAGACCAAACCTTTTCCCCTACTCAAAACATGGCCCAAACTTATCACCAACCCCAACACCCCATGTTCCCATATGCTCGAGCTTGCTTCAATTGTGGCGACCCTACCCACTTTAGAAACACATGCCCTCAATTGGTAAACATTATCAACACTCAAGCCCAATCAAACCCAGTTAACCAAGTAAACCAAGAAAACCCAACCACTATGCCACCAGCAAGAGGAAGAGTCTTCAATATCAACGCCAACCCTGTCGAAGATAATGACGGCCCAAACGAAGATACTCAGCTAGTCCTGTTCGCCGAAGATCCAGATTCAACTCCTATTGTTTAGTCTTTCTTTATCACATGTGTAGACTGTTAGAGAAATTATTGGATATTATATATTATATATTGTTTTCGGTATATGCTTTTGCCGAGGCCGTGGCTCCCCATCCATCGAGGTTGAGTTGGATCCCCATTTTATTATGTGGTTGATCTTGGCGTGCCCGCACGATCGGCTCCGTTTGTTGAGCCTTGATCGGTTACGTAATATTACATTTCAATACATGCAATATGCTCGGCTCCGTTTGGTTGAGCCTTGAGTACACAGATTTATTTACATTTCAAGTTCATGCAATACGCTCGGCTCCGTTTGATTGAGCCTTGAGTGCACAGTTCAATTTACATTTCAAGTTCATGCAATACGCTCGGCTCCGTTTGATTGAGCCTTGAGTGCACAGTTCAATTTACATTTCAAGTTCATGCAATACGTTCGGCTCCGTTTGATTGAGCCTTGAGCGCACATACAATTTCATTATCAGTATCTTGTGGTTGTGGTGTTTGTAGTAGAGTCGCATCGAACTAACCATAACTTTCGGATAAAGTCAACGAAAATTTGACAAGGATATGGTGGATACGCCGATGGTACTTCCTATATATAAGTATTTTTGTCAAATGATCGGAGGCATTATCAGGCGGTTATGAGAGGTTCCATGCATAGGCTGTTTGTGTGGTTAAGTTATTCATATTCAGTACATGCAATATGTTCGGCTCCGTTTGATTGAGCCTTGAGCACACAATTTCAATTTCAGTACATTCAATATGTTCGGCTTCGTTTGATTGAGCCTTGAGCACACAATTTCAATTTCAGTACATTCAATATGTTCGGCTCCGTTTGATTGAGCCTTGAGCACACAATTTCAATTTCAGTACATTCAATACGTTCGGCTCCGTTTGATTGAGCCTTGAGCGCACATCCATTTTATTTTCAGTACATGCAATACGATCGGCTCCGTTCGATTGAGCCTTGATCGCATAGATATATTTCATTTCAGTAATTTATGTTTGTTGTATTAATTGTAGAGTTATAGGACTAATCATAATTCACTGTTAAAACCAATGAAAATTTGACAAGAATATGGTGGATACGCCGCTGGTACTTCCTATATATAAGTATTCTTGTCAAAGGATCAGAGGCATTAACGGATGGTTATGAGAAGTTCTATGTAGGATTTATTAGTTTCTTGGTAACCAATCATAACTTGTGGATAAAACTAATGAAAATTTGGCAAGAATATGGTGGATACGCCGCTGGTACTTCCTATATATAAGTATTCTTGCCAAAGGATCAGAGGCATTATCAGGCGGTTATGAGAAGTTCCAGGTAGGATTTATTATTTGCCTTGGTTGGAATTTGTGATACATTTATATCATCATGTTATTTAAAGAGATTGGATTGTGTTCCATTTCTACATAAATTAACCTCTCCATCATAACAAACGAGAGAGGAACTTCCATCATTCAAACATATATGGATTCAAATATTTGCTGTTGTGTTTATTCATGTTCAAATATTCGCTGATGTGTCTATTCATGTTCGAATATTGGCTATTGTGTTTATTCATTCGCTGATGTGTCTATTCATGTTCGAATTTTTGCTGTTGTGTTTATTCATGTTCAAATACTTGCTGTTGTGTTTATTCATGTTCAAATATTTGCTGATGTGTTCATTCATGTTCGAATATTTGCTGTTATGTTTATTCATGTTCAAATATTTGCTGATGTGTTCATTCATGTTTGGATATCAGCTGTTGTGTTTTTATTTATGTTCCATGTAGATTGTAGTGTTAGAAGTTTTGCCTTAGGATATAACCATATTTTCCCAAACGTAACTAAACTCTTATGCATGATATCATTTTTAGCAAATCATTCCTGTTTATCAATATTCATACAGTAGGCAACAAAAAGCGATTCCTGAATAGGGTACTTAACCTTTACAAGGAACGTTACCGCCTCGAACAAAAACTTAAACCCTCATTTTTCTGAGCATACAACTGTCAAACAAAACATCACCATTCTTATAGTCAAAATATATCATTATTTAAATTTCGGGACGAAATTTCTAAAAAGCAGGGGATACTGTAACATCCGTCAAAAACGGATGTACCAAACCCGCTCCGTTTATCAACCGAACAGTCAGTCAAAATTTTCGTTGCGAATTAAATGCCCAAAATATTTTTAAACGATCCGTAATCAATTATTATACGCGAACATATATTTAGTTTTTGAAAAACTGTCAAAAATCGCAAAATAAAAATGAATTGTTTCAGCCGGGTTTCGAACCCGGGTCTGTACCGAGTCACCTAGTGACTTAACTCTCACACACAAACCACTGCGCCAACTGCTTTGTTTGTTATGTATTTCAAACATTTAATTGATATAATAACTTTACAAATTCAAAACCGGCGCCCAATCGTTTCAGTCGTCGGAATCCCGGAATTTCCGCGAATCTTAACTACAATTTACGTTATAACGTAAACCTTTAATCACATATCGGTTATAACCGATGTTTGAAGTCCGCGGCACTTTTCAAAACCGCCGGAAAACTTAAATTGATGAATACAGTTCAAAATCAGACCAAATACATTTCGATTATTCCCTATAAATTCAACCACAATCGTCTGCAAACTTTTTCGCTAAAAATCACATCTTTTCACGGCGTAATTTCTCTCGCCGGAATAAACCTGTTCGTCGCCGGAAAACCGGTTTCCCCATTGCCGAGCTTTTCTGAACCTCTGAAGCTTATACCGGAGATACCCTTACCTTTTCCAAACTTTTCGGAGACTTGCTGCTGCAAGACACCTGACGCCGGAGTAGTTTTCTGTCGCCGGAGTTCTGCCGGAAAACAGAGGAAAACGAGTCGGTATACCTCACGCTTATTTTCCTTTCTTTTTACTTCTATCTTACCAGTAATTAACCTAAAACACTAATGAAACTGGAACAAAAGCTCGAATCAGTCTCAGACCCGATTTCTGGTTCAACATTGACGAAGAAGACGACGCACTTTCGTTAACATATAAGTATAATATAAATCAAGAAATTAATCGGGTTAGACACACAGTCCAGCGGTGGACTGTGTGCACATAAAACGCTAACGTCTCAAGTTCGAATCCCGGTTCACACACGTTGCCTTAATAAAAATCAAGTTTTTGTTTAACTGAACCGGAGTCGATACCGTTATATGTTAAGTATATTAATAACCGGAATAATAACCAAGTTAGACACACAGTCCAGCGGTGGACTGTGTGTTTGTTTATATCACAGGTCACGAGTTCGAGTCCGGTCCTCAGCACCGACTCGGACAATTAACTCTTCTTTTTAAATAAGGCAGAAAAGGAAATATTTAAATTGTCTTTAAGTATAATAAAAATCAAGTTATATAACATGTTGAACACACAGTCCAGCGGTGGACTGTGTGTTAGATTAAACCACAGGTCCCGAGTTCGAGACCTGTGGTGTGCATGACCGTTTCGCCTTAAACTGTTTTTAAAATAAATGATTTTCTATTAATTCTAATTAATGTATATATGAAATTAAAATCGGATATATAACGGGTTAGACACGTAGCTCAGTTGGTAGAGCTGCGTGCACGCGTACGGGAGGTCTCGGGTTCGAGCCTCACCGAGCGCACAATAATATTCCTCAAACCGGTCAACGACCAGTCAAAGTCAACTGGTCAAGGTCAACTGTAGCAGAAAAAAATAAATATTTTTATTATTTTTATTTAATTATTTTAATTAAAAATCAATTATAAATACTTAAAAATAACATTTTTAAGATTAGAAAATAGCTTCAAACTCACAAAAATACACTCAACAATCCTACTAAAATAGTTAAATAAAATCCGTTTACTCACCAAACCATAATGCGATTTATCTAGGTTAAATCTCACTCGTGGTTAAAACCACTTCGCGTGCATTCATCATCATCAACCGAACGCACCCACTGTGAGTGAATCTTACAATTCCCTTTTTTAAATTACACGTTTTGGGGTGTGTCATGTGTTATGAATTAATTAATTTATTTATTTAAACTTGTGCCATACCACATCATGACTTAATCTTAGATTGATTTATTGTTGTGATTTATTTATATTCCGTTTGTCAAATTACATGAAACTCATACTTTAAGCCCATCAGTTCCTCGTGGGAAACGAGTAGAACATCGCGTGCTTCAATTCAAATTCATTATTGTTCATGTGTGTTTTCATTGAGTTTATATTGTTTGTAGTTGTGTTATTCATATTATCATGTTTATGCAATTCATTCATCAGGCCCCTCAGTTCCTCGTGAGAGACGAGTTGAGCATCGCGTGCCTTTAATTGTCCCATTATTGTTCATGAGTGTTTTCATTTAACATCTTATGATTATTGATCAAGTTACATCTAATTTTACTCATGTTTGGTTGTGCACATATTTCATAATCAATTTAAATAAATTATTCAAATGTTTTTCCATAGGATTCACTCGCCAACATTATGTTGATCCAAAAACCTTTTTACACATGATACAGGTGAACAGGTTGAAGCAAGGATAACATAGGGTATGCCTTAGAGGAGAACAAAGGAGTTAGATTGTTAGTTAGATCATGTTGTATCACTATTGTAAACTTTCATTTAATTTGTATTAATGAATATGAAACATTTAATAAATGTCATGAGCTTTGATGATAACCCAATCATGCCCCGATCACCTTATCCGCTGCGGGTCGGGGTGTGACAGATTGGTATCAGAGCCATGACTATAGGATATAGGATAGGTTATTAGACCCTTAGAGCCTATACTATAGTCTGCCTAAAATTTTAAATTGATTAAGTGGTTACATACAAACTTGTGATATTTATTTGTTTCATATTTGTTTACATTTCAGTCAAACATACATGCTCATATACATATTCATTATACATATATACATATTCATTATACATATATCGATGTTCATGTGTTCAATTTATTTTCATATTCTCATTATCCAAAGATTTTATGCAATTTTCAATTCTCATCAAAGTAAGTTCTGCGACGGGCATGTAGTAACTGGAAGGGTACAAGTACCGGTAGTCGGAACGTCCTGTCTAGGCTGGCATTCGTATAAATCCAATATAACGGACCAGTTTGCCTACCTGGGGACCAACGATGAGAGTACGAAGGACCTATTAGGCCAAAGCATGCCACACCAAACGTCGTTCGAACTAACCCTACTTTGAGGTGTCACCGTGTCTACACCTGGACACATTCCGAACATCACACGTTGTATACATATTTCTCGATTTTCACCGGGTTTTGTGTACGCAACCAGGCAGAAACCGTGCGAACCATATGAAAAACCGGTAATTCATGGGGGCCCACATGATTACATAAGGTAAAGTATGGCGGCATGACGGGCCTAACAGCGAGCAAAGCCAAAGACATCCTATGGATGTAGTATTTTTGTATAATTATTTTATGAATGTTCATCCCTAATGCGACCCATGATCTCAAAAGCATCCAACTCATACCCTTGTCATGTATTCATTGTAGATGTCTTCTAACCTCGCCCGTAGGAAGACGAGAGCAAGAAAACCCACGATCGCATGGCTGCCTTAATCGCTCAACAAATGGCTGCCGTAATACCCAACATTGTAATCCAAGTTCAACAAGCACTTACCAATAATCCTGTCAATCAAGCAAACCAAAACATTTTCAACTCTTCCCCAAACACCACTAAATGCACCTACAAGCATTTCAAATCATGCGACCCTCCGAAATATAAAGGGACTGAAGGTGTCACCGCACTCCTCCATTGGTTTGAAGAAATGGAGAATACTTTTCTGAATTGCGATTGCCCTGATGATCGCAAAGTGCGTTATGCTACCGGTCGACTATATGGGATAGCACTTACTTGGTGGAACACAGAGAAGGCCAAACGAGGTGTGGAAGATGCTATGTCCTTATCTTGGAACGAATTGAAGGAAATCATGACCAGACGATTTTGTCCAAGGAGCGAAATCAAGAAGCTAGAAGATGAATTTTACTCATTGAAGCAAGTGGAAGGAGACCACACCACCTACAACAAAAGGTTCCTCGAATTACATCAAATGGTTCCCAACATGTTTACTCCCCTCTACCGTTTGATCGAGCACTACATTCGTGGTCTTCCGTCAAAGATTCAAGACCCTGTGATAAGTACCAAGCCTGCAACTTTGGAAGCAGCAATGGAGCTAGCAATAGAGCTCACCGAGAACCGAATCCAAACAAAGACTTCGAGGAGGAAAGAAGAAGGATAAAGAATCGACTGAAACCTCCGAATCCCCTTCTCAACCCGAATCCTCTTCTCAACCCAAACCTAAGAGAAGAAGAGTCGGGCGACTTTTCGCTGCCACCCAACGAAATCAACCAGTTTTTCACGCTATAACCCATCCGAGCTGTCCCAATCACCCAAGTGGCACCCAACTCAGCTTACCCAAATAAGAAACCATATCTTGGACCTCACCCTCGATGCAACAACTTTTTTATCACCATCCCTTTACTTTACCTTGCCGGCTATGTACAACTTGTGGACGTTATGGTCATTTGAGCAATGTTTGTCGCACCTTTCAAGACCAAACCTTTTCCCCTACTCAAAACATGGCCCAAACTTATCACCAACCCCAACACCCCATGTTCCCATATGCTCGAGCTTGCTTCAATTGTGGCGACCCTACCCACTTTAGAAACACATGCCCTCAATTGGTAAACATTATCAACACTCAAGCCCAATCAAACCCAGTTAACCAAGTAAACCAAGAAAACCCAACCACTATGCCACCAGCAAGAGGAAGAGTCTTCAATATCAACGCCAACCCTGTCGAAGATAATGACGGCCCAAACGAAGATACTCAGCTAGTCCTGTTCGCCGAAGATCCAGATTCAACTCCTATTGTTTAGTCTTTCTTTATCACATGTGTAGACTGTTAGAGAAATTATTGGATATTATATATTATATATTGTTTTCGGTATATGCTTTTGCCGAGGCCGTGGCTCCCCATCCATCGAGGTTGAGTTGGATCCCCATTTTATTATGTGGTTGATCTTGGCGTGCCCGCACGATCGGCTCCGTTTGTTGAGCCTTGATCGGTTACGTAATATTACATTTCAATACATGCAATATGCTCGGCTCCGTTTGGTTGAGCCTTGAGTACACAGATTTATTTACATTTCAAGTTCATGCAATACGCTCGGCTCCGTTTGATTGAGCCTTGAGTGCACAGTTCAATTTACATTTCAAGTTCATGCAATACGCTCGGCTCCGTTTGATTGAGCCTTGAGTGCACAGTTCAATTTACATTTCAAGTTCATGCAATACGTTCGGCTCCGTTTGATTGAGCCTTGAGCGCACATACAATTTCATTATCAGTATCTTGTGGTTGTGGTGTTTGTAGTAGAGTCGCATCGAACTAACCATAACTTTCGGATAAAGTCAACGAAAATTTGACAAGGATAGGGTGGATACGCCGATGGTACTTCCTATATATAAGTATTTTTGTCAAATGATCGGAGGCATTATCAGGCGGTTATGAGAGGTTCCATGCATAGGCTGTTTGTGTGGTTAAGTTATTCATATTCAGTACATGCAATATGTTCGGCTCCGTTTGATTGAGCCTTGAGCACACAATTTCAATTTCAGTACATTCAATATGTTCGGCTTCGTTTGATTGAGCCTTGAGCACACAATTTCAATTTCAGTACATTCAATATGTTCGGCTCCGTTTGATTGAGCCTTGAGCACACAATTTCAATTTCAGTACATTCAATACGTTCGGCTCCGTTTGATTGAGCCTTGAGCGCACATCCATTTTATTTTCAGTACATGCAATACGATCGGCTCCGTTCGATTGAGCCTTGATCGCATAGATATATTTCATTTCAGTAATTTATGTTTGTTGTATTAATTGTAGAGTTATAGGACTAATCATAATTCACTGTTAAAACCAATGAAAATTTGACAAGAATATGGTGGATACGCCGCTGGTACTTCCTATATATAAGTATTCTTGTCAAAGGATCAGAGGCATTAACGGATGGTTATGAGAAGTTCTATGTAGGATTTATTAGTTTCTTGGTAACCAATCATAACTTGTGGATAAAACTAATGAAAATTTGGCAAGAATATGGTGGATACGCCGCTGGTACTTCCTATATATAAGTATTCTTGCCAAAGGATCAGAGGCATTATCAGGCGGTTATGAGAAGTTCCAGGTAGGATTTATTATTTGCCTTGGTTGGAATTTGTGATACATTTATATCATCATGTTATTTAAAGAGATTGGATTGTGTTCCATTTCTACATAAATTAACCTCTCCATCATAACAAACGAGAGAGGAACTTCCATCATTCAAACATATATGGATTCAAATATTTGCTGTTGTGTTTATTCATGTTCAAATATTCGCTGATGTGTCTATTCATGTTCGAATATTGGCTATTGTGTTTATTCATTCGCTGATGTGTCTATTCATGTTCGAATTTTTGCTGTTGTGTTTATTCATGTTCAAATACTTGCTGTTGTGTTTATTCATGTTCAAATATTTGCTGATGTGTTCATTCATGTTCGAATATTTGCTGTTATGTTTATTCATGTTCAAATATTTGCTGATGTGTTCATTCATGTTTGGATATCAGCTGTTGTGTTTTTATTTATGTTCCATGTAGATTGTAGTGTTAGAAGTTTTGCCTTAGGATATAACCATATTTTCCCAAACGTAACTAAACTCTTATGCATGATATCATTTTAGCAAATCATTCCTGTTTATCAATATTCATACAGTAGGCAACAAAAAGCGATTCCTGAATAGGGTACTTAACCTTTACAAGGAACGTTACCGCCTCGAACAAAAACTTAAACCCTCATTTTTCTGAGCATACAACTGTCAAACAAAACATCACCATTCTTATAGTCAAAATATATCATTATTTAAATTTCGGGACGAAATTTCTAAAAAGCAGGGGATACTGTAACATCCGTCAAAAACGGATGTACCAAACCCGCTCCGTTTATCAACCGAACAGTCAGTCAAAATTTTCGTTGCGAATTAAATGCCCAAAATATTTTTAAACGATCCGTAATCAATTATTATACGCGAACATATATTTAGTTTTGAAAAACTGTCAAAAATCGCAAAATAAAAATGAATTGTTTCAGCCGGGTTTCGAACCCGGGTCTGTACCGAGTCACCTAGTGACTTAACTCTCACACACAAACCACTGCGCCAACTGCTTTGTTTGTTATGTATTTCAAACATTTAATTGATATAATAACTTTACAAATTCAAAACCGGCGCCCAATCGTTTCAGTCGTCGGAATCCCGAATTTCCGCGAATCTTAACTACAATTTACGTTATAACGTAAACCTTTAATCACATATCGGTTATAACCGATGTTTGAAGTCCGCGGCACTTTTCAAAACCGCCGGAAAACTTAAATTGATGAATACAGTTCAAAATCAGACCAAATACATTTCGATTATTCCCTATAAATTCAACCACAATCGTCTGCAAACTTTTTCGCTAAAAATCACATCTTTTCACGGCGTAATTTCTCTCGCCGGAATAAACCTGTTCGTCGCCGGAAAACCGGTTTCCCCATTGCCGAGCTTTTCTGAACCTCTGAAGCTTATACCGGAGATACCCTTACCTTTTCCAAACTTTTCGGAGACTTGCTGCTGCAAGACACCTGACGCCGGAGTAGTTTTCTGTCGCCGGAGTTCTGCCGGAAAACAGAGGAAAACGAGTCGGTATACCTCACGCTTATTTTCCTTTCTTTTTACTTCTATCTTACCAGTAATTAACCTAAAACACTAATGAAACTGGAACAAAAGCTCGAATCAGTCAGACCCGATTTCTGGTTCAACATTGACGAAGAAGACGACGCACTTTCGTTAACATATAAGTATAATATAAATCAAGAAATTAATCGGGTTAGACACACAGTCCAGCGGTGGACTGTGTGCACATAAAACGCTAACGTCTCAAGTTCGAATCCCGGTTCACACACGTTGCCTTAATAAAAATCAAGTTTTTGTTTAACTGAACCGGAGTCGATACCGTTATATGTTAAGTATATTAATAACCGGAATAATAACCAAGTTAGACACACAGTCCAGCGGTGGACTGTGTGTTTGTTTATATCACAGGTCACGAGTTCGAGTCCGGTCCTCAGCACCGACTCGGACAATTAACTCTTCTTTTTAAATAAGGCAGAAAAGGAAATATTTAAATTGTCTTTAAGTATAATAAAAATCAAGTTATATAACATGTTGAACACACAGTCCAGCGGTGGACTGTGTGTTAGATTAAACCACAGGTCCCGAGTTCGAGACCTGTGGTGTGCATGACCGTTTCGCCTTAAACTGTTTTTAAAATAAATGATTTTCTATTAATTCTAATTAATGTATATATGAAATTAAAATCGGATATATAACGGGTTAGACACGTAGCTCAGTTGGTAGAGCTGCGTGCACGCGTACGGGAGGTCTCGGGTTCGAGCCTCACCGAGCGCACAATAATATTCCTCAAACCGGTCAACGACCAGTCAAAGTCAACTGGTCAAGGTCAATTGTAGCAGAAAAAAAAAATATTTTTTATTATTTTTATTTAATTATTTTAATTAAAAATCAATTATAAATACTTAAAAATAACATTTTTAAGATTAGAAAATAGCTTCAAACTCACAAAAATACACCCAACAATCCTACTAAAATAGTTAAATAAAATCCGTTTACTCACCAAACCATAATGCGATTTATCTAGGTTAAATCTCACTCGTGGTTAAAACCACTTCGCGTGCATTCATCATCATCAACCGAACGCACCCACTGTGAGTGAATCTTACAATTCCCTTTTTTAAATTACACGTTTTGGGGTGTGTCATGTGTTATGAATTAATTAATTTATTTATTTAAACTTGTGCCATACCACATCATGACTTAATCTTAGATTGATTTATTGTTGTGATTTATTTATATTCCGTTTGTCAAATTACATGAAACTCATACTTTAAGCCCATCAGTTCCTCGTGGGAAACGAGTAGAACATCGCGTGCTTCAATTCAAATTCATTATTGTTCATGTGTGTTTTCATTGAGTTTATATTGTTTGTAGTTGTGTTATTCATATTATCATGTTTATGCAATTCATTCATCAAGCCCCTCAGTTCCTCGTGAGAGACGAGTTGAGCATCGCGTGCCTTTAATTGTCCCATTATTGTTCATGAGTGTTTTCATTTAACATCTTATGATTATTGATCAAGTTACATCTAATTTTACTCATGTTTGGTTGTGCACATATTTCATAATCAATTTAAATAAATTATTCAAATGTTTTTCCATAGGATTCACTCGCCAACATTATGTTGATCCAAAAACCTTTTTACACATGATACAGGTGAACAGGTTGAAGCAAGGATAACATAGGGTATGCCTTAGAGGAGAACAAAGGAGTTAGATTGTTAGTTAGATCATGTTGTATCACTATTGTAAACTTTCATTTAATTTGTATTAATGAATATGAAACATTTAATAAATGTCATGAGCTTTGATGATAACCCAATCATGCCCCGATCACCTTATCCGCTGCGGGTCGGGGTGTGACATATTAAAACCTAGTTTCAGATCTTGACTACGGCGGAAATGGTGTTGGTGGTAGATGGTTGTGTGGGGGTTGTGGCAGGTGTTGGTGCTGGTTGCGGCAATGGTGGTGTGGGGGGTGGGTGGTGGCAGGTGGTGGTGCTGGTGGCGGCAGTGGTGGTGGGGGTTTGCCTGAGAGAGAGAGTCAGAGTGCATTTTAGAGAGAATGAGTGTTTATATATATATATATATATATATATATGTGTGTGTGTATGTGTGTGAATTATTTCTTATATTTTAATAAAGCAAGGGGTAAATAAGTAATTTCACATGGACTTAACGGAGAAAACTAACAGACATCCACTCCAGGGACTATCCGAGTAACAAACTGTCAAAACACAAGGACTACCAGTGTAATTTCAAAAAGTTGGGGACTAAAGATTTCACCAAACCACAAGGACTATCCGTGCATTTTACCCTTTACTTATTTTCTAAATGAGCAGCTTGAGTTTAATCATTCTGGATGATCAGTTTAAATTTGTTATATAAAACGTATTTTTATCTGTACACCACCCTAATAATAGACATCATGGCACATGTACATCACATCATAGAGGCCGTGTAACAAAGATCTGTATAAAAACTAAGAAAGTAAAAAATGGGAAAATCATTTGTATAAAAACTAAGAAAGTAAAAAATGGGAAAATAACGAAACTAGCCAAGATTTGGTCAACTTTTCAAAAATAGTCATCTGAAATGGCTCAACAAGAAGCTGACACGGCTTAAAAAATCCTTTCAAGTCAACCAACCCATGAATGCCACGTGTCCACTTGTGCCGACTCAAAAAATCCTTTCATCAAAATCAATACTGCTGTAATGGCTTAAAAAATCCTTTCAGCATCAACCAACCACATTGCGCCACGTGTGATGTATTTTATATATTTTTCCACCATGATTTTTAAACGGGCATAACTTTTTTATACAGTAATATTTTTTTTATAAAAATACACCAAATTAAAGATGATAAAATATTCTTTAATTTGGTGTAAATTTTTAAAAAAATATTATAATATTTTAAATAAAAATATTATCGCATGAAAACGTTATTCGAAATCGTGGAGGAAAACTATTATAATATTTTTTTTAAATCACACCAAATTAAAGATCATTTTATCATCTTTAATATGGTGTATTTTTATAAAAAAAAATATTACCATATGAAAAGTTATACCCGGTTAAAAATCATGGTGGGAAAATATATAAAATACATCATACGTGGCGCAATGTGGTTGGTTGATGCTGAAATGATGAAAAGATTTTTTGAGCCGGCACAAGTGGACACGTGTCATTCATAGGTTGGTTGACTTGAAAGAAATTTTTGAGCCGTGTCAGCTACTTGTTGAGTCGTTTAAGATGGATATTTATGAAAAGCTGACCAAGTCTAGGCTATTCTCGTGATTAGCCTTAAAAAAATTCTTCTTTATTAAAATGGCTATTTTAATAAAATTTATACACACATACTGACACATAAATAATAAACAAGTATATAATCTGCATCTGGTTATACATATTCCATAACATGATTTATATACCATAACCGTTATAAAATAAGGAATCCTAAACACCCCCCGGCGTGACGATGCAATGCCATTGGTGTGTAGTGTAGTGCGCACGATAGCATTACAATATGCACCTTTTCGTCCTTTTTCATATAACTTCAAATCTCACTCCTTACTACATTCATCTGCATCTGTTCAACAACGATTATTTTCTTCCTCTTCAGGTTAGGGTTTCAATTTCTCATCACAGATCCATTATTATACCGATTTGATTCAAATTATAACTATCTGTTATGTGTTATTCCTTACGATCCTTCGTATTTTTATGATTTTAGCTTTATTTGCTGTTTGATTTCGTCTGGCTAGGTTTACGCTGTTCCGTAGGGTTTTTAAGCTGAGAATTTTCGATCGATAAAGAAGAAATTATGTATAGGAAAATTTGAGATGTTAGGGTTCAGGAATTTAATTTGTTGTGAGATTTGATAGAGAACTTTGATCAGGATATTATATTATTATGATCACTATACTTATGGAAGAAGTTATATAGAGTTGAAAATGAATGGTATTACTAAATTTTCATAAAGTAGGAGACTAAGAGTGCTTTTGGATGTGTAATTAAACTGCTTATTAGGAAGTATTTGGGGAAAAGTGATCTAGATTCTAAATTAGGGTTATCTAATCAGATTTGGAGGATCAGAAAATTTATGTTAAGATAAAGTTAGAATGCCAATGAGGTAGTAGTGGAGTGGTTGGGGAAAGACTTGGTGTTCCTTGTGACCCAGGTTCGACTCCCACTCTCCCCATTATTTCTGCGGCATCCAGGTGAAGGGCGAATACGGGTGGCGCCGTTTCGTCTTGGATGGGAGGCGAGGTTTTACCGATTATTCAACTGTTGTGCCTTTCGGGCGGGTGGAGGTCGGGTTTCTGCGCATCTGGGAAAGCCAAGGGGATGGCGGCGGTCGAGTAGTCGGCCTTGGTCACAGCGCCCGGTGTCACGGTGGTTGGCACGTCGTTCCTTGCCGTTCAAAAAAAAAGATAAAGTTAGAATTGCATACTTACCTTATATACCTATAATTTCTGATAGTCTGATTGCGGTTCATTAAGTTGCGTTAATCACTTTCAGACTGCATGAACACGAACAATAAAGGCTTAACTACAGTTAAAACAATTGCTTGAGGTTGAGACTTTGATGTACTAGTTACTAAAAGGCAAATTATACATATTGTTTGAAAGAGGCCATGAATAGTGATTAAATATTTTTTTAATATTGTTTTTTTTTAAGTTTTTATTATATTGCTTTTATTAATTTAATTGATTGTAAACATATTTTTTTCTTATAAAATGAATGCACACTGGTATCGATGTTGTTTGGCTCAGTTCTTTTTATTTTTTTTCTAGGTTTTCATTATTGTATTGTTTTTTTATTAACTTAACTTTTCATTATTATATTGTTTTCTTATCAATATGTTATCAGTGTATCGAAAGCAGAGACAATAAAATAAATAGGGTATGGATGCAGATGTTGTTCAATGAGTTTTGATTCGGTTTGTTACGATAGCGGCACGGTATCTGTTTTAGAAATAATAATCGCAATGTTGAAATAAAATAAACATAAAATGCAAACAAACTGAACTGATATCTACTAAACAACATCGGTTCCGGTATCGATATATGTTTTTATTGTTTTCGATCGATGTAAAGTTTTCTCTTTCGACTACTTTATGGTTTATAGCGAGTGTCGGTAACATAACGAACCAAGCTGATACCGACTGAATTTCCACCGCGAAGCGCGGACGAATCTAACTAGTTGTGTATTATTGTATCTATTATAGAATATTGATGTAACTTATGTGTGAAAGAGGAGGTATGATCTAAGCAGTTAGCACTACTTATTGTAAATTCTGGGTAGCAATTAGTATTCGCTCCATTGTTTCTCATTTATGTTCAAAGTACAAAACACCACTAAGAGAAACATTCATTGGGATTTTTTTTTTTATGAAATATTGGCAGCAGCTATAGGTTTTTGAACTTGATCTTGACGGTTCTTGATTCAGAAAAAGGCCTTCTTGGTGGACAACATGCATTGACCCTTTGACTGCAATAAAGTTAGGGTTTCAGATGCTATAACCACAGCCCTTCTAATAGTAACCATTTAACCAACAAACAGTGGCGGATCTAGAAAATAATCATAGGGGCAACATTTCAAAAAAAAAAAATCTATAGAGGCAGCAAAATCGAAAAAATGTCAGATTTTCAAAAAAAATACACTACCGCCGCCCCTTGTTCTAAGGGGTCTCCGCCACTGTCAACAAACTGTTAACCGTAATTTTCTTCTGTTAAGAGCTTGCAATTATTAGGACTTAGGAGGCAGAACGTCGTATGTTCACTGATATGGCTTAAAGTCACTGGCTGTACCTTAAAGAATTAATGTTTACTATTTGGAGTTTTTTGGCTTAATTATAACATGGTATATATGGTCTATTGTAAGGTTACAAGCCAAGTATTAAATGAACCTTTAAATGAGATAAAGTACTAGAAACCAAAGTCTCTTGAATCGTATTATTAATACTTATCTTGTTTGTTTAATGTTCTTATATACAGATGTTGCTGGAAGTAGAATGTCTCCACAAGTAGTAATACCAACAAAAGACATCGACACAAACGGAATGATCCCCACACGTTTAATCGTCACTAACCTTTTAAAAAAGTTAACAACATACAAAGCCTTAGATGGAGTTGGTTACATTCTAGGAGTCACCAAACTAAAAACCATTTGCAAGGGAAAACGCCACGAGTCCACAAAATGCATCTCTTTTTTGGTAGCCTTCATCTGTCGCACTCTTTTGCCCGTGAAAGGTGAAGTCATGTTTGGCATCGTGCACAAGGTAACCAGAAGCGGAGTTTTCTTGAAATCCGGACCCATGGAGCTTGTTTATCTATCGGCTCAAAAGATGCAACAAACGATGGAAAACCGTTGTTTTTGAGTAATGACTTGTCTAGGATTGAGGAGGTGTGGTGATACGGTTTGTGGTTCTTGCGACTATGTGGAGGCAGATGAATTGTGACATGTGGGTTTTGGCTAGTATTGAAGGTGACTCGTTTGGCCGGTTGCTACAGCCGGTTTGGATGGGTTCGAATTGTAGCTTGTTTCTGGTTGTGAAGTCAACTTGGTCGATAAGTGTAGATAGTTTTGAAGTCAACTCTTAAAGCTTACATCAATAGTTAAAGTATTTATATGCCTTTTGGAAACTTACATTACCTGAAGTTAGGATTAGCCTGTTGGTACACTAAAAATTTAACATGTCATTTCTATCTTTACATGAATCCTTTTTAATTAGGTAGGTATGATGACTTGACTAATGAACAAAATAATTTTGGTATAAATTTTATTACGTAACTTTAAAAGCTATTCGTTAATGGACGGTTGTTGGAGCGTCGATATGGTGGTTGAGGCGTTTGGGCCTTAGCTAGCGCGATATACTGCGCTCAAGGTGATGCAAGTACTTGGTCACTCTTGATCTAGGTGGTGTACTTCACGACTTAACGGTTGAGAATTCAAATCTTGAAAATTTAAGAATTGTTCTAATATAAAAAAAAATCAACATAGAAGTCAATTATATAGCTCAGTAGTCTAAAGTATTATTCTATAGTTCAAAAGAACATATATTCCAAAATAAGTTCAAACTTTACACATTACAAGCCAAAATCAAGTTCGACAACACAAAATAAGTTTCAATTTCAACAAAATACGACATTAGTTCATTAGCATGGTAATCAACTTTCAAATATATCATAAATATCAAATTTCACTCCTAAATATATGTAAATAATAATAAGTTTTTTTTGTAATGTATTATAATGTATCTAAATAAAGAACATATTACAAAAACAATCCGAGCTGAGCTACCAAACGAACCAAACCGAGCCAATCCGGCTTGTAACAAGGCGAGCCGAACTAGGCTCACTTAGTTTCAAACCGAACCATATCGAGCAAACTTTTTCCGAACTAAAATCGAGCGAGCTTCGAGTAAACTCCGAACACAAGCTTCTTGAACAGATCCAAGGATTAATAAAGTCGCTATACCCAAACAAATATTATAAATAGTGATTTGTATGTTTAAATTATAAAATACACAAAATAGTTTTTTAAAACAAAATCGAAAGGCAAACAGTCAACCAGTCAAACTGGATAAGAAAGATGAGGGACCAATCGGCTATGACCATTCCCCATGGGCCCGTGGGCCGTGTAATGAGTGTTTTTAATACTTTTAAAAACTTAAAATTAATTTTAATACTTTTAAAAGTGGTATGTCATTTTCTCACGTACTCCTTGTAGTCACGTGTGTCAGCATGTTGATTCACAGACAATGAAAACTACAGTTGTTAAAATTATACCCTAATACAAAAACCAACTTAGGTTGCGTTTACACACCCTCGCATCGTTTCATTTTGAGCCACCGTTTGATTTTAAAAACCCACCGTTTCATTTAAAGGGACCGTTTGATTTTATACAACTGGCAAAAAAAACGGTTCAAACGCAGGCTACCCACCGTTTGAACTTATATAAGTAACACATACTTACCTTCCGTCAAATAACCGCACTACCAACCATCACAAAACCTTCAAGTAATCGCCACATCTCCTCCAAACAGGCACCATTCCCATCATACACATATATATACAACACACATAAATAAACTCACCGGGACGGTGGCATTCACCGTCGATTTTCTTTCCTAGAAAATTTTCAAAAAAGTAGATTTTTTTTAATTAATGGGTAATATTATTTTAAATTCAGAAAACTTGCCAAGTTACATCAAAACAGAAGGTACAAGGCAGAGGACGGGTCTGCACGCCTCGATTTTCGGTGGCATAAAAGGAAGCCGGGATGAGTCCGGTGTAGATATAGGGTTTCGACACTCCGGTGACAATGGATCTGGAATGATGGATCGTTTCGGAGGATGCAGTTTGCCCTTTCATTTCTGAATTGATAGCTTTACCTTTACGCATCGAAGAATACAATTATTATTTTAATCTAAATACATACAAACAGACAAGAAAATTATGGATATAATAATTGAAATTGAAAATTCCCTAATTAATATCAAATAAAAACACATTATTACTACAACATAACCATTTTTAGTAATCAAAACTAATTCAGGCACTAAATATGATCCCATATTTTTTTATTCTTATTCGAGTTTGCTAGGAGATAATTAATGGAACTATCTTCGGATTGATTCATGTATACTCAACTAATCCAGTTTTTTTTTTTTCTTTCAAATTTGATCTTCAATGCTATATGAGTTTTCATTTCTTAAATCCAGCATATTTATAAAAAAGATTGTCATTTAGGTTTTATCTGATTTTGTTTTCTTTTGATTTGTTGAGACTCACTTTAATTTTTCATATTATTAAAGACAAATTATTCATATAGATTATTGAAGGGAAAAATAATGTTGACTTAATGCCTCAAAATTAATAATATTTTGTAGTAAAGAGTTATAATATGTAGTAATGCATCCACTATGCCACTTATTAAATAAACTGTTATAAAAACTCTTATAATGTGAAGAATACGTTAATATAACATGCAGGAAATACATAACATGCTGTGTTGGAAAGTAAAAACACACATTATGTTGTGTAGGAAAAATTATTATACACTGTATATCATTTTGCATAGGTAAGTAAATACATATATTATGTAGTGTGTAGGAAAGTATATTGTGTAAATACATATATTATCTCTTTAGGAAAATAAAATGTTTAACCCATGTGTAGGAAAATATTACACTCAAAATTAAAACTCACTTTTCAAAGATCCAAAACATAAATAAATTATATCGGACGATATCACTCTGACGTGTTGAACCGCATAATTATACATCAATATAAATAATTATTGTGTTTAAACTAAATAGGATATTATAATACTCTCAACCTACATTTATTTGTGTAGTTCTCATGAACATGAGAGGTTTAAAACCTTTTCAGATTTATGGACCTTATCTCGGGCATGTTCATGATACTTGGACATAGTAAATATTAAATAGTTACGCATCTTAGCCCGGATCTTCGTGTTTTGAAAATGGGAAACCCTTACGGGTACGTGCCAGTCATCAATGTTTTTCGAGGTGACGAGTAATACTAATATTTATAAAAATATATTTCTTTTAATTTATTAATGACTATCTTCATCCTTTTCGCCATCGCCTTCACTGTCGCATTCTAGAACAAAACGCCTACTAATACAAAAATCGATAGACAGGCATTTGCTTGCTTTGCAACAATAATATGTATCATGAGAATGCCTTAAACAAGCACGTTTGTTGGCACATGACTGAGGAGGGACATTAATGACTATTTAGTTAATATTATTGGTTATTTAGTTAATGGGTAAGGAAATGATACTTCACGAAAGAGTCTTTTTATCAACCAAATCCAAAAACTTTCCCTAATAATAACAATTTTTATAACAAAATAGCACATAGTTTAATGACTTATTCCTTAACTAAAGAATTTTTGCATCTCATATAGCGATACTAATGGCTTTCATAATCAACAATCCGCCACAACGCGCGAGTAGCGTCAATTCGTGTTCAAACACAAAGTAAATTTTATAAGTACTTTGTTTCATTGTTTGGGTGTTCAACTTTACGAGGTTACAAGTGTTTTGTTACAGTGTTTGTCTCTCTTTTTGTATTCACTACCATTTATCTCTTTTTCCTTTTTTCACGCTCGTACAAACCTTTATTTTGGATAACTTGTACTACACTCTTGTGAAATATACGCAATTTAAACATGTATCGTCATTTCTAAACTTGTCCCCACTCCCCAACTACAAGTAGCACATTTCAAGCATCCACCTTTTTATTTTGACATGAACTATAGTACTAACGTTTTTTTTTACTTAAAAGGTTGATAGGAATTTGGTATATGCACAAAACATAAACTGGCGTTTACAATAGTATTATGAAAAAAAAATGGAGAACCGGATAGGAACTACAAGGTACTATTGAATCTAAACCGGGTCTTGATGCACCAAGTATGAATCAAAACCGGTTCCAGATCAGGTCCGTCAGATCAGTTCCAAAACCAGGTATTTTGTGCACCTCTAAAACTAGATAAGAAAGATGAGGGGGCCAATCGGCAATCAGCCATACCCATGCTCCGTGGGCCGAATAATGAGTGTTTTTAATACTTTAAAAAACTAAAATTTAATTTTGTGGCATGTCATTTTCTCACTACTCCTTATAATCACATTTGTCAGCATGATGATTCACAGAAGAGTTGTTCACACCGACAGTGAAAATGCTCAAACACACAATTACAAAGTAAAACTTTATTAAAAGTTTGCTTCATTGTTTGGGTGTTAAAACATTTATGAGGATGTAATTGTTCTTTCGAGTTAAATGCTTGGTTGGTCTCTGTGGTTTGCAAATATTGCAAACTCGGTCCCAGTGTTTCACTAATTACACACTTGGTCCCGGTGGTTGTAATTTTTGCACTCGGGTGGTCCTTATCACCAACATGTGTTAAATTTTTCAGTTAATTGTGTGCGAAATAACTAGATTGCCCTTGACCAATTAAAAAAAAGTAAAAGAAATATAAAGATAGATGGGCCCACCATCATCTTCCTCATCCTTCATATATATATATATATATATATATATATATATATCTTAAAAACATTAACAAATCAACAAAAGATCTCACACCACAAATTACATCAATATCCACCACAATTTCAAGAGATTCAGTAGTAAATAACAATAAGACAATTATAACAAATCAAACACCAAAAACAAAAACATCTATAAACATCCGCCATGGAAGATGAAGCTGAAGCTTTAATCTTGAACCCTAAACACAACTCACTACAAGCTCTCAAAATCCTTGAAGCTCTGAAACAAGCTTCACACGAACTGCATCAGAACCCCAATGTCAACAACCTTTAGATAACAAACCATTTTCCTGCGCATCCGTCATTAAAGCTCTTTTGGAGCTCGAACGTGAATCAGATTCCGCTTCTCCATAACTACATTATCCACTGACTTAACCACTCGCAAATCTCTCATTCATAACTGTAGCCGGCCAGATTCCTTTTTCGTTTTTCCGACGGCCAGATTTGGGTTTGAGTGGTTGTGGTTGGGGTGGTATTGGTGGTGAAGGTTGGGGTGGTGCGCTGAAGGTGACGGTGGGGGTGGTGGTAGAGGTTGTGGTGGTGGGTTGAAGGTGAGGTGAAGGTGGTGGTGGGTTGAAGGTGATGGTGGAGGTGGAAGTGGTGGTGGGTTGACGGTGGAACTGTAGGTGGAAGTGGTGGTTGGTTTAAGGTGGAGGTGGTTTTTAGAGAGAGAGAGAGAGTGAGAGAGAGGAAGAAGATGAGGGGCTCCACCCATCTTTATATCTTTTTATTTTTTTAACTGGTCAGGGTTAATTTAGTCATTTTACACACACTTAACTGATAAATTTAACACATATTAGTGATAAGGACCACCTGAGTGCAAAATTTACAACCACTAGGACCAATTGTGTAATTAGTGAAATACTGGGACCAAGTCTGCAATATTTGCAAACCACAGAGACCAACCATGTATTAACTTGTTATTCACATCGTTGTCTTTCTTATAATATCCATTGTCGTTTATCTCTTTTCCTTTTTCACTACCGTACAAATCTTTATTGTTCCTTAACTTGTTATATTTTTTTTGAAAGGTATCTTAACTTGTTATATACTCTTGTGAAATTCACAACATCTTGTACCAGGTTAACGTTCATCGTCATTTCTAATCTTGTCCCCCCAACTATATATAGATAGCAAATATCAATCATCCACCTTTTTATATTGACATGAACATTGCTTGAACAATATTTACAACAATCTTGGTGTACATTTCTTATTGTTGGAAATTTATGTCCGGTTTGATAAGTCAACGCTACCAACCGGGTCTTGACCCGTAAGAGTTACACCGTGGGCAACGAACTTAAATCCACTTAAATAGTTTAACTGGTAATTACGAACAATATGCGAAACGGATCATAATTATATTTATGATCATGAGCGGGATTATTGTTGCGAGTATTAACTGAGAGACAGGTACATGGACCGAGTGAGACAAGAATGCTCACCCTACGCCACTTGTAGCACATGCACCTTTGCTGCGCCACATGTCGCACATGCATCCATCTACCGCCACTTGTCGCGCACCAAACTCTTGGCCAATTGCAACACATGCACTACGCATGTGTGCCACTTGGCGAGCATGCGTGAACCCCCATGTCCTATATAAACGAATGGTGGGTCTTGCTTTTGTGTGGTTAGAGAAGTTGTTGAACTTCCTAAAAATCTCTCAATAACACACACACGCATAACCGGCCGCAACCACCTCGGGCCGCCGTCGCCACCACCGCTGCTGCCGGACGCCGCCGCCCCCCTCGCCGATGCCAGTACCGCCGGCCATCACTGCCGCTACCCGGCGTTATCCCGGTGCTTCGTTTGTTCGTTCACTAGCACGTGTTCGTTGAACCTCGGTGTCTCGACCGGTTAGTCATTAACCGAGGTATATCTTTCTCATCGGTAGTTAGATGTTTTTATTACTGTGCTTGTATTTGTTTGTAACCGGATCCTGACGGGTTTCGTTCATTGTTGATCACTTGTTTATTTCCGTTGCGCTTGATTAATTAACTCGCTTAATTAATTTACCATTATTTATTGAACCAGGTTTTTGATAAATAAAATTATAAATGATCACCATGGAAACCCAACACTTATCACATTGATAGTGTTCTACAATGGTTAGAAGGATATGATTAGCTGGCTTTTTAGTAAATGTTTCTAATAACATATAATAATTTTTAAGTTGAACTTATAAAAATGTTTAAAGTAACTCATTTTAATAAGTGTTTGCACTAACCGTGTCTACGTTGTATAAGTAATTAGTAAAAATACTAAATAGAGATAAGACCCTGTAAAACAATGTTGATTGTAAAAATTGTAAAAACAAATCTGAATCATCTAAATATTTAATCGACGGATGATATTGATTACACATCAACCTTTACTATTTGCTATGTAAATTAATAGTTTTTAAGGGCAATTTAAGGAATTGTGTTAATTTAATTAGATAATATAATTAAAACTAAAATTTTGTTATATTGACTTTTTTCCAACTAGTTCCACCAATATTTTTAAATATAAAATAACTTTTATATACTTTATTAATTTAAAAAAATTACACCATTAAATTAAACATTTTTTTATTTTTAATATGAGTATGATATTGTTATATTTTTCTTTCATAAATGACATTCTTAAAAAAAAACTAAATATACACTCAAGACTATTTGCGTTGGTTTTGCATGAGTTGGTTTCGAAACAAAATGTGTTGGTTTCAATATTGTATGTGCTAATTTCAAACATGTGTGTGTTGGTTCTATTTGTTCTAATCTACACATCAACATAATCAACTAAAATTGTTGATTATGTTTGTTAGCATAAACTATAAATATGCATGTATAATCAATACATCAATATAGGAAAAAAAACATATTTACTACGTATGTATAGAGCCATCTATTTTTTTGAACGATGACTTTCTTTTTTGGTGACGCAATGTCACACCGCCTAGACGGCGGCCCTACCAAGATCTGCCCAGACTACGTTGTCTTAACCGGGACCGCGCTGGGTTTGTAAGACTTGGTTACGGCGTTCCTCCAGACTACATCTATTTAATCAACACAATTTGAGCATCAATTTTCTAATCAACACAATTATGCATATATATATATGTAATCAACACATTTATTTACTTAATGCATATCACATATATAAAAAATTAAACTGTATAAAAAATAGGGATATTCTAACTAATAGTTTTAGAATTACTTTCTTATATAATAATGTTATATGTTACATTATAACTGCTTCTCACGGTTTTAAGAGACTTATTAATTAGTGTCATGTTACGTTATAACTAGTTCTCACATTTTTTATGAAAAAAAATGTTTGTATGTTATCCTATCCCTACTAAAATACATGATCTAACCTTTAGACATTTTAAGTGTATTGACGTTTTTTCAACGGCAATACACTCTCTACTTTTACACGAGTCAAAATCTATGTAAATAACCAGAGTAAAGGTTAAACTCTCTCTACCTAGTTTTTACAACGTCGACACACACGCTAACCAACTTTCTAAACAGACTTGCCAAAAAACATCCCTTTTTTTTGAACGGCAAATTTAGATCACTGACGGACCACTGGAGTATCATCGTGTCACCAGAGGAACCACCCGATCATATCCATCTCCACTAGGCATAATGCCACACCAATTCAGGAGGAAACTCAATAAATATGGGAAAACTACCTTTGTAGGAATCGAACCCATGACCTATTCGTCTGAAAGCCTTATCCCACCACCAGAATGTCAAAAAACATCCTAAGTCATTAAAAAGTACCGCTCAAAGTGGTAAATGATATCGGATACTAGAGTAATGATACGAACAAGTTAGACTAAAAAACAAAAGTTATATTTCTTCACAAAAAAAAAACTAACAAACCACACTTCTTAATTATAAAAACACAAACCATAACTAATAACCAAACACGTATCAGAAGGAATAAAAATTATACACTATATCGCATACATCATTTTCAATTATATTATATCTATGTATAAACACCAACACATAATCATACTACCCTATCCTATCCCCACTCTTAAACAAATCACACTGTCTAAACGGTCTCGAACCCGGTCCACCAGCACTAACCGGGCACGCCGTTACCCCCACGGCCGGTGGGACCATACAATTATAACTCAAACACAACGCCACACCATCCGGCAACACCGTTCCCCCACCGTTACCAACCGGAAACGACGTTAAATAATTATGCTGCAAATACAACGTCCTCATTATCCCATCAAACACATTGCTGACGTAACTTTCCGGCACCGGACCCACAAAATGATTATTATTCAAAAACAATGTTTCAACGGTATTTAAATAGTTGGGTATGTTTCCGGTGAGATAGTTGTGGCTGAGATCAACGGTGGATCCGGCACCGTAACCGGGAAATGACGGTGGTAGTTGTGATGGTAGCTCACCGGAAAAATTATTCCGTTGGAGGTACATTGATGAGGTGCAGGATCTTAGTAATGTGGCCTTTATGGGCCCACTAAACTTGTTCATGCTTAAATCAAGATACACTAAATACGCTGACGTCACCCAGTTCACTGGGCCCCACAGACCGTTACTCGATAACGACAAATAACGTAATGTCGCCGGAATTTTCTCCGGTAACGTTCCGGTTAACATATTGTTTCTCAAATCCAGGTGCATGAGCTCCGACTTGTCTGAAAATTCCGGGATTTCTCCGGTGAGCTTGTTGTAGGATAGAACTAGTACTCTCAGCTCCGGTAACGATGACGTCAGTATCGCCGGGATTTTTCCGGTGAGTTGTTATGACTCAGATCTAAAGTGTGAAGGTTTAGGAGTTCTGAAATCGACTCCGGGATAGCTCCGGTGAGTCTGTTGTTAGTGAGTGAGATTACACGGAGGTTTTTTAACCGGTAACCGATTTCCGACGGGATAAATCCAGTGACAATTCCGGGAAACAAAACAAGCTGAGTCAACTCAGTGAGCTCGTATAACCCGGTGTCAGAAATCGTTCCGGGAGTCCAGGTGAGTCGGAGAGTCCGGTACCGAGATACAGAGACACAACTCGTAACTGATTATTAACATTGGCGCAAGTAACTCCGGCGAATGAAGAGCACGCATTTTCCGGCGAGGAGAAGTTCCAGGTGGAGAAAAAACCGCCGGTTTTGACGTCGGTGAGGGAGTACGTGAGTTGGTGGAGTGCATTGAGATCGTGGTGGTGAGTTGTTGATGGGTTGTGGGGGAAATGGTGAGGATGAGGGTTAGGAAGAGTGTAAGGGGTTGCCGGAAAATGTGACGGTGTAACATTTTTAACGGTGAAGGTGAAGATGAAGGGGAACAGAGGGTATGTATGTATATGATGGTAAGGAGAGCGTTTCTGTTTGGTCAAAAATGGCAACGGAGAGCCACAATTTTTATTTTGGAAAGACACTAAATTCCAGATCTCTATATGTATAATAATGTTTTCTGACTTGACGGACTACTATAATAACAATTCAAAAGAAAATTCAATAAATCTGAGAAAAAACCCTTGTGATAATCGAAACCATCACCTACCAGACTGTAAGTCTTTTTTTTTTTGAACGTAAAGGAACAACGTGCCAACCACCGTAACACCGAACGCTGTGGCCAAGGTCGACTACTCGACCGCCGCCAGCCCCTTGGCTCTCCAAGATGCGCGGAAACCCGACCTCCACCCGCCCGAAGGCACGACAGTGGAATAATCGGTAAAACCTCGCCTCCCATCCAAGACGAACCGGCGCCACCCGTGTTCGCCCTTCACCTGGATGCTGCAGAAAATAATGAAGAGAGTGAGAGTCGAACTTGGATCACAAGAAACACCAAATCTTTCTCCAACCACTCCACCACTACCTCATTAACAATAGACTGTAAGCCTTATTCCCAGCTAAAGATACTATTAGGCTATAACGTCACACACAATACAAGACTTATATAAAAGGGCATCTGAAATCTGAATAGGTGATTTAATAAAATATAGGAGTTATATAAAACGACATAAAATATTCGTGAATCAACATCAGTATTAATATATTTTGTAAGTATTAACCAATGATGGATATACATGAATTTGGATTACTATTTTGAGGTATTTGAGTCGTATTGGAGTTTAATAAAATATAGGAGTTATATAAAACGACATAAAATATTCATATAGGGATGGCAATGGGTCGGGTTTGGGACGGTTTAGGTAATCCCAAACCCATACCCGGTTAAATAAGCTTGTCTCCAAACCCGTCAGGTTTTAGCGGGTAAATACCAATCGGGTATACCCGTGGGTTTCGGGTAAACCTGTTAATTTAAAAAAAGTTAAACCCATTGTGTATCTATCAGATAATTGCTAGTTAGTCACATTTAATATTATCACTATAGAAATATATAAAATAAGCACAATGTATATGAAATAAAATATCTATATGTATAAAAATATGAATGTATCATATATATACATATTTAAAATATATAAGAAAATATGCCGGGTATACAATCGGGTAAACAGGTACACTTTATCGGGTAATCGGGTTGGGTAAATAGGTATATCATCAAATCCCAAACCCGTCCAAAACCCGCGAAAAAAATCCAAACTAGTCTCAAACCCGATTATCCGACCCCAAACCCGTCCCAAATGTGTCGGTTTCGGATTTACCCGTCAGGTTTGGGTTCGTTTGTCATCCCTCATGAATCAACATCAGTATTAATATAATTTGTAAGTATTAACAAATGATGGGAATACATGAACTTGGATTACTATTTTGAGGTATTTGAGTTAATTTAAAAAGATATAAATGTTTGAATAAAAATAGTTTATTTTTGTATTTTTGAACCGTTTATTAAATGATGTACTAAATTGATACCATCATTAATGGGGGCGGTATGGAAGTGTTTGAAAACTTGATCAAATTAGAAGACCTAAAATCTGACTACATGTAATAATGTTATTGTTTGGAATGGTTTGAAATTAGTTGACTACCTAACTTAATAAAAAGATTTAAAACAATGTAGTATATTCATAAATTAATAATAAATGTTATTATTGATGCCAACGTGGAAAGTAATAGACTAACTTTAATATGATTTAGCCTATGTTACGTGATGTTAGACTCGTAATTGTTTTTTTTCGGCGTCGAGTGTTTAAATTTGTTGACTATTTCAAAGAGTAATAGCTCGAAGATGATTTTAAAGACTGGTGTGTCAAAGGACTTGACATTGATTCGTCCATGACTCCATGTGGTATGGATAAATAGTAAACTTCAATAGATGGTTGCTCAAGTCTTTGATACATGACTTATGTCCAAATTAAGGTCATGATTCGAACCTATGTTCAAACTAGTATACATGTTTGGGGATGGGTATCTAGTCCTTGTGGCTAGAGGACCATTTCACCTAGAGGCAGTGAGTCAAAATTGTGCCTAAAATATGCCTAAGAGGCTAGCATCCAACCCTCAGAGACTTGAACAGGGTAACCGGGATGTAGATGTCTTGGTTAGAGCGCCCATATATATAAAAATGTATCCAAAGATAGACTCATAAATGCAACAATTACTTGGAGATAGGTGCTTAAGCCCCTGGCCTTAAAGGTCATTCCATTGGAAATGGCGGCTTAGGCTGAAGTCCATTGCATATACCATATGTCCAGAAATAGGCACTCAAGATGCAAGACTTGTAAGTATAACACATGTTCGGAGATAGGTGCTTAAATGTTGAGGCTTGAATGCGATTTCCCTAAGAGGCGGTGGCTTATCAGCATAGGCTTGATCCTAAAGTATATAATACATGTCCAGACAAATCAAGCCTTGGGTGTATGCATATCAAGAATGTGATAGTATATTGCCGACATGAAAGGGTCCCAAATAATAGGGGCGATGTACCTAACTACCAACTTAATCTTGGCTATTAATATAGGTAATTTCTTAGAATTGTTGAGCCATACCTTTTCTACCCTCATCAGAGTGTCATCGTGACTAAATTAAGTCATACCTCAAAACAATGGTTGCCAGATCGAGCCTTCAAACGTTAACGTTCGGAGACGACCAAACTTACATGTTTGATAAACTCAACTCGTTGAGGTTTGAAAATAGCGAGAGACCAAGACACAACTAATATTTTGAGGAAAGCATATAATAAGATACTCTTAAGGACACCCATTGTAACGCCTTGTATTTCCGCACTTTCATACCTTTAGGAAATACGTATCGTTTACCAAATTTATTTATTTATCTATTTTTTTATTATCATTATTATTACATTTTTTTTATAATAATAATAATAATAATAACAATAATAAATAATAATAATGATAATCCTAAAACGATAACACGATATTACACAACACGTTATGAAGTTCCGGGTGTGAACGGATATTTAAAATGCAACGGGCCACTTTAGAACGCGAAACCGAATTGTGGGCTTTAAGCCCAACCAACCAAACCCTAGCTACCCACTAAACCCTAATGTTATAACAACACACTCACACACATACACACACACACTAAAACACAGACACAAACACACAGCCGCCATACACACACCCCTCTGACCAATCCCCTGTCTCTCTCATGATTCCGGTCACCGGAGCCGGCACTCCGGCGCCGATACCCGGCCACACCCAAAACCGCAACACCCTGCAACCCACCTACGCCTCTCTCTCACCCTAAAAAGCCTCCCCGTCTTCTCCTCTCCCTCGGTTCAATAAACGACCGCAACCATGGGTGGCGGCGCACCACAAACAGCGGCGGTAGCCGCACCATACGGCGTCGGGAAAGGAGGGCCGGAGACCCCTCGTCGGTGCAGTGATGATGGTGATGATTGACAATCATGATGAGTCACGATGATGATGGTGGTTCTATGGTGGCGTGACCGGCCGGAATTAGCGCCTGTAGCAGTGGGTTTTCGTTTCAGTTTCGGTCGAACCCCAGTCAACCTCTGTTTTGGTTCACTTGATTCAGTCAGATTCGAGTCTCGGTTCGAGTTAGTTCGGTCAATGCTGGTCAACCGACAGTCAACACAGGTCACTCGGTCAAGTTTCGTGTGACGGGTCTCGTGTCGGTTCAGTTCGTTCGGGTTTGCGGTTCAGCTCCAGTCTCGACGCGGTTCAAATTCGGTTCGGGTCCGCGGTCGGTTTTGAGTTCACTTCGGTCAGCCTCGGGTTTGGTTTTGGTGCTTGGTCAGTTTGGTCAAGCATCAGACTCGTTTCGGTTCGATCCTGTCAGCACGCGACACGGTATACTTCTAACATCGAAATTTTATTATGTTATATTTGCATACTATGTTAAATAAAAACTAAGCTCGAACCGTCATATCATAGTAGTGTATATATATATATAATATATATATATATATATATATATATATATATATATATATATATTGTTTTGAATATAATAAAATCGAACCGATTATTTAAGCGAGATTATACTCTAGATACATGTTTATATATTGAGTTTACAAAACAAAAGTAGAATTTCGATGCAAATTTGAAGTTGTGTATATTGTTGTCGATTTATTGAGTTTTTGACAAAATATCGACATCTTGTTTTTGTCGGGATCGTCCGAAAACTGGGGAAACTCTGCCCGTTTTTCGTAAAATCCGTAAGATCAAAATTCCTTAACTTATATAAAACAAAACCCCTCGAATTTAATTAATTTTTATAAATATATATTCATATTATTAGCGCTTCGACAACCTCTAATGTTCATATACTTTCGTTATCCATGAATGACGACCTCGGAGTTGCATTACCAAACTCTTCACTCCTTGCGGGATTTCCAAGGAATGCGTTGCGAAATTGTGAGCATACTCGACCCCCTTTTTACACTTTAATGCATTTTGGGGTGCAACATGTATAAATTACAAAATTTATTTTAAACAAAATTAAATGTGTTCACAATACCAAATTTGCCATCAGTTACGCTTATGTGAGTTATATGTGTTAGTTTAAACTCGTCTATACATGCTACTTGTTATGCTTGAGTTTGTTTATGCTTATTAGTTTTGACTTGTATTCTCATGATATTGTTATGCTTAGAATAGTATGCATGCTAGTTAAGGAATTTGGTTATATGATATTGTTATTCGAAAGTGGTCTACATATTCGTGCGATTCGACTTGAATATATACTTGTCACAATCAAAAAAAAATTTATACTTATAATTAATTTCAAACTTGTATGCTCGCCAATACTTTTGTATTGATCTATGCTTTTAATACATGTTGTAGGAATTTTGATGACACGTGGAATCTAGTAGGATTGTCTAGAAACGCATTTAAACATTAAATAGTTATTGTATTGTATTTGTTTCACACATGTATTTCATTTCAATATCTTGTATTAAATCGTTATCAATGAAATGAAATTATATTTGTTACGTGCCGGGATCTAAATTTTGTATTATTTGGTTTAAACTATGTAAAAAGGTAATTATTAAACACTTGACACAATTAGCGTTATGAAGCCTCTTGCAATCTAGTTTTCGTCTCATTCCGATGTTTCGGCCATCGGTTGGGGTGTGGCACCCATAAACATTATGAGATGGTACACCCTAAACCGATGGCGGAAACATCGAGGCGGGACGAAATAGATTGCTCATTGCTCATAAAACTAACAGTGACAATAATTAATTAAACCGGATTTCATTTCACTTAAATTGTTATACATTACAAGAGAAATTCAAATACAACCATATAAATGACAAAATTTGATACAACAATGATAAACCTAACGTCTATGTGTGTATCTAGTCTCGACGCTACTTCATTTTCATAGCATCATCTTCATCAACCAGTAACATGTTTTAAAATACGAGTTCAATGCAAAAGCAAAGGCGAGTATACAAGTTTGAGCATAGCATACGTATAAGCATAAGTTTAAATAAATCCACATGGCAACTAAGTTTACATACGAGCATATACAAGGCATGCGATATTTCTAGTCAACCCTCTGTTTACGCAACTAGTATAAATAATTCAACATGACCACTCGTTCACGGGCGGTGTGTTACTCCTATAGCGCTATACATGTCAAATGGAGGCTCAAAATAAGCTAATGACTATTGTATCACATACGTTCGGTCCTAGCATAAGCATAACATACGTATCAAAGCGTTAATGTATAATGGATTGTTCGTGCAAGTAATAAAGCATAAGTTTAGTGTTGTTTTTTATATGTAAACATGTTACACCCCAAAAGTGGTAGACGTAAAAGGGGGTTCGAGTATACTCACGGTTTTGCTAAGTCTTCTACTTGAAATTTCCGTGGGAATAGTTGTTTCGACGGAGTGAACGCCGAGTTATCCTACACGAGGAAAACAAAGGCGTATGAGTATTTGGAATAAGGATGGAGCAGGATTTAGGATACAAAATGTGACAAAGTATTTTTACGAAAATAGTCACTATGGTATCAGCACTTGTCCTTGACACTTATGTCACACCCCAACCCGCAGCGGAATAAGAGTCGGGGCATAATTGGGTTATCACCAAAGCTCATGATGTTTACTAATATGTTTCATATTTATTATATTCAAATTACATCTCAAATGTTCAAGTCAAATTCATACAATACAAGGAAATGAAAAATTAAATAAACAATCCAACATCTAAACTGTTTTATTCTTCTGGGCCGTCCTATATGTTTCTTGCTTCAACTGGATCACCTGTATCATGTGTAAAAATGGGGTTTTTGGGTCAACAAAAGTTGGCGAGTGAACCTTATTAGAAAACATTTATTTTTGATTTCTTGTTGTAATTAATATGGAAAAATTGTGCAATAATCATATATGAACAAACGTATGCAAACAAACAATCACAAACCACCTTGCATGAGTATATGATATGAATGACAATGTATATGTTGGCAACGTCTCGTTCACGCTCATAGGTAATGGGGAACGGACGGCCTATGATGATGTATGTGCGATCAAGGCTCAATCAAACGGAGCCGATCGTATGTTGGCAACGCCTCGTTCACGCTCATAGGTAATGGGGAACAGCTCACGCTCATAGGTAATGGGGAGCGGCGGCCTATGATAATGTATGTACTGAAAATGATAAATTTAATCTAAACATTAACCACACAAACAATTGATATATATTGGCAACACATTTGATCATGAATATGATGGATGCACAAGTGTTTAATTGAAATAAATAAATAGCGACACATGATACACCCCAAAATGTGATTAAAACGGGGAATTTGTAGAGATTCACTCACATTGGGTGCGTTCGGTTGATGATGTTGAATGCGCACGAGTTTAGAGTGTTGATCGACGAGGAATAACTAACCTAAATAATAACGGAAAGGTACGGTAAATAAGTGGATTTTATTAACAAATTTCATAGGGTTTTTAGATTTATTTTTGTGAGTTTAAGGTTATTTTCTAACTTTAAAAACATTATTTTTAAGTATTTTTAATTGATTTTTAAATTAAATAAATAAATAAAAATATAAAAAAAATGTTGACTTTTTGGGTTGACCATTGACCATTGACCGTTGACCGTTGACAGTGACTGTTTGACCGGTTTGATCGTGTGTAAGTATGCGCTAGGTAAGGCTCGAACCCGAGACCTCCGTACGCGTGCACGCAGCTCTACCAACTGAGCTACGTGTCTAACCCGAAATATTTCTGTTTTTAATTATATTTATACACTATTTAATTTAATCAGAAATCATTTATTTTAAAAAGGATTTAATTACATCGGACCGGTGCACACAACAGGTCTCGAACCCGGGACCTGTGGTTTAGTGTTGCACACAGTCCACCGCTGGACTGTGTGTCTAACCTGGTTAATATACTGATTTTTATTAAACTTAACATCTTACAGCGAGTTGATCCGGTCCGATTTTAAAAAGAAACATTTTTATTTCAGAGAGTGAGGTTGTGTCAAGGATCGAACTCGCGACGTGTGATAAATGTTTGCACACAGTCCACCGCTGGACTGTGTGTCTAACCCGGCTTAATATCTCGTTTTAATTATACTTATACAATAGTTCAACTTCATCTTCTTCGTTCAAAGATACAGACGACGATTAATCAACTGTTCTTGTTTAATTCGATTAACGAAATTTATAAGCGATTGAAATGTGATGGACGGAGAGGGTTTGGGGAAAGAATGTACCGAAACAGATGTCTTTCTTAGAACTCCGGCAAGGATCGTCGGCTCTGTTTGGTGAACTCCGTCTGCTCGGATCAATCAACAGTTTTGATCGATTAGATGTGAAATTGAGTTACTAAACAATGATCAACAGAAGGTTTGAATGATTATACCGATTCACAGCGTGATTTGGAAATTCCAGAAGTTTTCCGGCGAAAGCAGAATATTCCGGCTACGTCGTCTGGGATTGATTCTGGTTGATGAATTGAAGTTAGTAATAGTCTAACAATGGTTTCGAACCGAAAGAGTCGAGGTATTTACCGTTTTGATGTGAGTCTCGGTTTTCCGGCGAAAGTCCGATGATTGCAGAAAATCTCCGGCGAGTGAAATTGATTCGAGAAATGGTGCGATTTTGAGCGAAATGATTTCCAGAGACTTGGGTGTGTATTTATAGGGAAAAATCGCGATGAATTGGGTCTGATTTCAGTCTTGATTCGTTGGCCAGCTTTTCTCCGGCGGTTATGACTGATGTCGCGGGATTAGTCATCGGTTATAACCGACGTTGATGTTAAGACATCCGTTAAGTCAAAAGAAACCGACGATGATCGGCGAAATCGTCGGAATTTCCGACGAGAGTGATTTGGGCGCGCTGAGTGACTGAATTCAACTTCGAATTTCATTATATGTATTAATTGTTTCGATATATCAACAAATAACACAAGTGGCGGAGTGATGGGATATGTGTGAGTTAAGTCTTTGTGGTAGACCCGGCTGACCCGGGTTCGAAACCCGGCATCCTTCTTTTTTTTATTTATTTTATTTTCACTTTTTATCAATTATAGTTTTTAAATTCTAATTTGTTTATTAAATATGTATCGTTTAAAATTAAAATAATCATAAATACGCAACGAAATTTTTATAACTTGATATTCGATTTACAAACGAAGCGGGTTTGGAAACCCGTTTTTCGACGAATGTTACAGTATCCCCTACTTTTAGATATTTCGTCCCGAAATTTAAGTAGTAGTGGTAACAGGAAAAAGATGTGGGTATTTCTCGCGCATTGAGTCTTCACGTTCCCAAGTAAACTCAGGTCCTCGTTTTGACTCCCAGTGTACCCTGACTATTGGAATACGGCTTCGTCTTAAACGTTTCTCTCCGAAGTCCATAATTTCTACTGGTCTTTCAATGAAATGCATAGATTCATCGACTTGAATGTCTTCTGGAGGAATATGGAGATTTTCATCGGCGAGGCACTTCTTCAAGTTCGAAACGTGGAATGTGGGATGAATTTTGTTGAGTTCTTCTGGTAGGTCAAGCTTGTATGCTACAGGTCCTAATCTTTCGAGTATCTTGAAAGGTCCTACGTAGCGTGGTGCTAGCTTGCCGCTAAAACGAACCACACCTTTCCACGGTGATACTTTTAAAAGTACTTGATCACCAACGTTAAACTCCAAGGGCTTTCGTCGTTTGTCTGCGTAACTCTTTTGACGACTTTGTGCTGCTAGAAGATTGTTTCGAATTTGATGGATCTTGTCTGTTGTTTCTTGGATTAATTCTGGACCGGTGATTTGAGCTTCTCCAATTTCGTGCCAACATACTGGAGATCGGCACTTACGACCATATAAAGCTTCGAAAGGTGCCATGCCGATACTTGAATGATAGTTGTTGTTGTACGAAAATTCAACTAATGGTAGATGAGCGTCCCAATTCCCTTTGAAGTCTATGACACATGCTCGAAGCATGTCTTCAAGAGTTTGAATGGTGCGTTCAGATTGTCCATCAGTTTGAGGATGATTAGCGGTACTGAGGTCTAATCGTGTACCCAAAGCGGCTTGTACGGCTTGCCATGTTCGTGAAGTGAAACGACCATCACGATCTAAAATAATGCTTAACGGTACACCATGATGGCTTACGATTTCGCTAATGTAGATACGAGCTAACTTCTCATTCTTGAAGTCCTCGCGAATCGGAATGAAGTGAGCTGATTTTGTAAGACGATCAATGATTACCCATATAGTGTCATACCCACCAGAAGTGTCAGGTAACCCGGTAATGAAGTCCATGGTTATGTTTTCCTACTTCCATACAGGTATTTCAGGTTGGACTAGAAGTCCTGAGGGTTGAGATGAGTTAGACTCAAGTTAAACAAGTTTTAACAAAGTTTGAATAAAAACAGAAAGTTTTCTTGCACTTTGGGCCTTATGTGGTTGATGTTCCAGCCTTGGTTTTCCATGGAAAACATGTGGATACATACCTAAGGTTGTTCCAAGTGCTAAGAAGAAAGAATGAGTTGAAAAGATGAAGTATAAGTGTGGTTATGCTCACTTTAGTAACTTTAGATGAATCTCCCAAGTTACTGATTTCCACTGAGTTCTTGAGTGTTTGAGAGTGAGATTAGTGAGTTTGTAAAGTGGAGGAAGTGTGGAAGTAGTGTGAGTTTTATAGTTGAGGATTAGGGTTAAGTAGGTGGTGTTTAATGCAAGAAACACATCAAACAAACACACTAATGACCAATCCATGAGTTGGAAACATTATTTTGCGGATTATGCCTTCTGCGGGGAGCGAGAAGATTTGGGGAACACGCTTGTGGCCCGCGAGTAGGTAAAAACCTAAAGTTTGGTTATTTTTTGACACATTTAGCCCCTGTAGTTTGTGTTTGACGAGTTTTAGGGTGTTTTAAGCATAAAAGGCCTAGTATAAGGTTTATTTACGTAATGTAAGCATAATAATAAGTACTAACAAGTGTGATCAAGTATATGAATTGCGAATAAGTATCGTATACGTCCAAATGATGTATAATTCATGTATGTCACGTATTGGCAAGTTTATCAAACGTTTACAAGTAGTAAGGATCAAGTATCACATGTATGAATGTATGAACGTATATATGACATGTCTTGGAATAAAATACGAATTTTATTATGATTCAAGTCTCGGTTTACAATGATTACAATGAAAGAACGAATACAAGATACAAAGTTTTCAAAAATAAAAATACATCACGAGCTTTCTAAACACGGAAAATATGAAAACGCTGGGCGTTACATGAGAAAATTTACAAAGTGAGAAATCAATTCAAATACTAAATATAAAAAAGTAAAAAATACGAACCTTTTATTTCAAGTGCTTTTGTATAGGCATGGTCTATTCACACACGCACAAATCTATTTACACACTCCAAAGCGCCCCGCTATGGGCAAAGCGGGGCGTTTTAATGTAAAGTCAACAGACAAGGACTGACAGGCTCAGTCCTTGTTTGTGGACTTTGGACTGACATGCCCCGCTATGGGCAAAGCGGGACGCTTTGGGCTGCCAGACTTAATTTGGTGGAATGGGTTAGGTTTTGGTGAAAAAATGGTTGTTGGTTTTGGTGGAATGGGTTAGGTTTTGGTGTAAAAATGGTTGTTGTTGATTGTTTTTGTTGTATTTGGTTGTGCTATTTTTTTGAAAAGTTGTAGATTTTTTTTATGTTTACAAAACATTTATATTACAAAGTTGTTTTATTTCTTATAAGCGTATATTATTTAAAGTTGTTTGAATAAATGTTGTCCCTTTTTTGAAAAGTTGTAGATTTTTTTTATGTTTACAAAACACCGTACGATATGTCGCGAATGAGACGTATGAAATAAGCGCAAACAATCTGTACAAGCTATATAAAAAGATTAACTGCATATATACATAAAAAGTCGGTTTGTACATAGAAAACAAAACACAATGTCTAATACAGAAAAAACAATACAAAGTAAATCTACTGATCCTCTGGCTGATCCTCTGGCGGTGGAAACTGTGGCAGTGGAATCTCAGGCAGTCCCAAATGAGCACTGATAGCCGAGAGAGTCTGGATAATCCACGTCTGCTTTCGCTGAGTACGTCGGAGCTCTCTTAGATGTCCCGTGCCACCGCCTGCGCAGCAGGAGGCAGGTCGCCAATGACGTGCTGTGGGTACCGTGGCGGGTGTGGCGGGGGGCGGCGTGGTGGCGGGTCACCCTGCGGCTGTGTTCCTGATCGTGAGGCGGCGGCGGTGGCTGGTCATCCTGAGGCGGTGGCAGACCCAGAGCCTCAAGCTGAGCCAGGTAAGCCACCGCCTGACCATCCAGAGGCGCCAGTATACCGTCCGAGATCTCGACAACTACGGGGAACCACCTCCAGCAATGGCGGCTCCAGGTACCCAAACACCCCATCGCGGCCCCGAAACCGGTAGCCAACGTCAAACTGGTGCAGTATGCCCATGGACGACGCTGACGCCCGGCCTAATGAAGTCGACGGAATGGGCGGGGCCAAAAGCGGATCATTCGCGGGCACGAGCCCTAAAGACCGGGCGATAACGGTGACGTAGCAGCCGCCAAAAAGCCTGCCGCGCTCCTGATTATAATAAGAAGAAGCATGGTAGTCGCCAAGTAGTGAGCCAGCGCGCACGGGTGAGGCCGCAGCAGGCAGTACAGGAAAAAAAGGTCCCACTTGTTGACCTTGTCCCGGCTGTGAAACCGAGGCACGATCAAGGACGCGATAATGCGATGCAGGTATCTGTACAGGGGGTCTCTGATGGGGGAGGCCTTTTGCGAGGATTTCCCAAAGGGAACCCTGCAATAGCCCTCAGAAACTAATAAGGGTCTGCCTGTCCATGGCTCTCCCCCTGCGTATATAAATCTGTATCAAGCTCAGGAGCGGTGTAAAACCTGCATGGACGGCGAACTGCTAAGACTCATCCAAACTCCTGTTTGGCCAGGCGGAAGGTAATCTCGTGCTGAGGAATGGCCGGGTCCTCCACGTAATCCGCCGGATGCGGAGTGAATACAAATGACGCGATAAACTCGACCGTAAGCTCACGGTACGAGTCCTCCGCCGCCCACGCGCCCACGGGGAATCCAACCCTATAATCTCCCTGCCCTAGCCGCCTCCTCTACGGTCTCCAACAAGCCCCGGTCAATCCCGATGTGCGCCCCTATCGACATGATGCGCAACCGCGCGCACCTCTCATGACTATCCTCACCTGCCGGGAACGCGAGATACTGGTGGTTCGGGGTTGGATCAGCGCCCTGATCCTCCAACCCCGCATCCATGTCGACATCAAAATCATCCATATCCATATCTGCGTTTTAACAAAACAATCGTTAATATACAATTAATAAAAATAACTATTATTAATGAAATATTAATAAACAAATATAACTAATAAACAAATAACAATAACAACTAATAAACAAATATTTACAATTATTAAATAAATATTAATAACAATAACAACTAATAAACAAATAACAACTAGTAAAAGTACCACGCGCGTTGCGGCGGGAATCCAGTCGGTAACAGTTCGGTTCATGACATTATGTATACGATTAAGCTCGCGTTGTGATAGGAATTCAGTCTAGTAACAATTTAGTTCATGATATTATCGATACGATTAAGCTCGTGTCGTGGTAATCTCATGACATTATTTTTGAGACTTAATGAAGGTAACTTAATAATTTCCATTACTTGATGAATGTATCTATAACTTATCCAAATCAAATCGTCAATCTCAATTTGCAAGTAAAAATAATGAGTTTAGATCGATGAGAAACGATGAATATAATTGTTTGGCTTTTGTGAGACATGAGTTGTATTCACTTTTTTCTATTTTATTCATTATTCACAAAGAAACACTTATGTAAATGATTTTAATAATACAGATATACAATTTAATCCATTACAAAGAATGAAGGTTGATTTTGAAAGAAACACAATTTGAATCACATGAAATTCCATAACCACTGTCGTAGCCACCTCCATAATATCCACCTCACACTTATCTCTTATCAAAAGCCGCAGCCCACCACTAACGCAAACCACCACAACCAACCAAATGTTGGCCCAACTCGCCCAATACATCTACGCGCCGTCTATGTCCACATATGTGGCGCTACCACAACTCCACCACCACTGTGCCACCGTCTCTACCCTCTCTTCTACCGACCTACCTGTGGCGGCTATGAAGTAACACCCGGTCAGAAACGGCAATGACAGAAGTCGGCGTCCGCTGCTCTGTATCCACTTACCGCCGGGGAGTAAGCCGCTTTTATTTCGTCATCTTTTCAGTTCCGGAATCAAAATTATAAACAAACAAAACGTGTCTAGAGAAGTTAAAATATAAAGATCAACCGCTTCGCCACGGTTGAAACCTGACATTGAAAGTATGACGATATTAAGCAGTCACAAAATAGAGACCATGGTTTGCAAAGTAGCAAGTTTTGTACAAAAATAAGAGGACTGTTATAGGGGATAATGTTACATTGTCGATCTTATTAACTACACGCCAATACATAGGTTGAAATAGAAACGAAAGACGATGTCAGTGAAAATTATGTATTCAATCTACATGCATTAGCAAAGAGGAGATGTGAAATACCAATATTCACACATATTACTCAGACCAAGACTGTTGATGGTGTATAACAAATTGCAGCAAAGGTTGTTGTTTTTACATTAAATGGATAAGGCTCAAGCACTGTGATAGGTACCATGCAATACTCATAGTTGAACCTGAATGAGATCAAAATTGGTCCCTGCATTACGCCTACAACAATTAGAAGAGGAGATCAAAAAATGCAGACTATTTATGTCAAGTAGATCCTTATTCATTTTTCAATGTATAACTTGTCAAAAAATTTCCATCTATTGTTAAAGGTTAAAACTTTTACAATCTTAAATGCCTTTTGAGACTTTGCTTTATTGTTGGTAAGAGTGCATGTTGAATTTACCAAATAAGTGTGTCCAGTTTTTTTAAGATACGGTAGTATAAGCAAAATCAACACTCCTAATCAATATTGGATAAAAAAGATGGTATGAACAAAGTAGAAACATGAGACAAAAGCACCAAACTTAACCCCAATACATATTGAACATTGGCCAAAAGGAAAAATGTGCTCCAAAATGGCAAACACCAGAAGCAACCTCAGTCCAGAAATTGAACTATATAAGAAAAGGAAGCAAAATCCATTGAAGATACAGAAGACAGATGGCATATTTACCTTAAAATCAATCAAGTTAGATCTCAGGAATAAAAAATCAAACAAAACTTTAACTAATTAAATGAAAAAAAATCCCAATTAAAGCCTTTTGAATGCTCTTAATTTCTCAAAAAAAAAAAAATCAATCATGCTTTCACCCAAGACAACAATAGCATTGTTTCTAATATTCCATAAATCATTAAACTTATGTTCCAATGCTTAAAATCAACTTAAATAAATACTTCTTAATTGAGTAACTTACCAATCTTTGAAGAATCACTGATGATAACCACCAATACTTAAAAAAAGAATCCCTTTTACTCAAATATAAACATTATATGCCATGGAATCATGAATTAAAAACCTTAATTAGTTTACCTATAAAGATGAACATCACTTACTCCTTGTCGATGAATATTCTTCAACATAAAAAAGCCCTATTTTATGGTGTTCAGTCTAGGGTTTATTGGAATACCCAAATCAGATCTGAGAGTTGATTTAGAACCCTAATGAACGGCGTTGTTGGGAAGACGACAATCGGCGTAGAAAGATGCATACGGCACGTCGTCCCCCACCGCCACAACATCTCCCTTTCCCCGATCACAACGGCTGATGATTTGTGCCAGAGAATGACAAAAAGGCACTGAAACCTTACCAAAAATGATAGAGGCCTTAACGGTGGTGGTGGTGACGGTGGCGGAGCGGTGATAGAGACACCGGTGGGGAGGTGGAGCGGATCGAGTTCTCCCTGCCTGCTTCGCACGTCTCTTTCTCTCTCTTATATGTGTGGTTATAAGATAAATATGCAAGGATACGTGTTAAGAAAGCAAGACTGATGGAAGAATGAGAGTTAACGTGGCAATCCAAAAATAGCTACAGTAAGTAATAGAGACAAACTAAAGTTTAGATTTAATATATATATTAATAACAACTAATAAACAAATATTAACAAATATTAATAACAATAACAACTAATAAACAAATAAACAATCAATTAATAAAAATAACTATTTTAAATAAATATTAATAACATTAACTAATTAAATAAAAAATTAAAAAAAAATCAGGCAAAGCGGGGAGTTTTGGGCCAAGCGCCGCGCTTTGCCTGCTTTTTTTTATCAGATGTCCAGCAGCCGGCCGGAGTCCCCCAAAAACGAACCAAACACAACTCAAATACTCGAATTAATGGAATAAATCAGTAGAGAGCCAAGAATCTTACCTAATGATAGTCGAGTAGCAGAAAATGGCCTTCAAACGAGATCAAACGAGCCAAGTGTGTGTAAATCGCACCTTGGTGTGTGTGTTTTGAATGTTTTGTGAGTGTGGGGGTGAAGCTGGTCGCTTTGGGTTAAAACGTGGGTCCCAAAACGCAGGCGTTTGGGGTTAAAAGTGAAAAATTTTAAATTGGAACGCCCCGCTTAGGTTAAAGCGGGCCGTTTTGGCCTTTTTTATTTTTTTATTTTGATTTTAATTCAAAAATGCACCTATACATGTCGTATTATGACGTAATTTGCCATTTTATGTATTTTTGGGGACTTTGTGGTCTATACCTCAATTTCCGGATAAGTTCGGTCATCTCGGGTACTGTATTCACGATTTCGTTTGATTCTCTTTTGATTTCACTTGTAGTCCGACGGGCGGTATTGCATGTATGCGCGCCATACGGGATCAGATTTTATAGCTTTTGTCGTTAAAAGTTGTATTATAATGTTTACTATATGTATTATTCGGTTTTTTCGCGTATGTTGGTCGTACCGTTCGTGTCAGAGACATTCGGTTATATCGCGTATTATTGATTTCATTGTAAATGACTCAACGCATGTAATTAAACAAACATATACGTACTCTTGGATTATAAATGAATTAACACGATTATTTTTACACCCATTTAAACTACATCTTGAACATATGGCGTTACATTAAGGTCCGGGGGTTTGTGCGTAAACATTTCGTACGAGATGATCTGCTCCCTATATAATGTATGCCAAGCTGCTGCGCTCTCTGATCTGTTCGCTGTCCACAGGGGGTTTGGGGGTGGCACTGGATACCATCCTCCAAGCTCTACATGGATGAAATGCCCATCGTCAAAGAACACAACTGCAACCACCTGGTGAGGATGCTCGGATTCGTCTGGCCCGCCCAATAGAGGGAAAATTGTATCGCTCCCACGATTGTCGAATGTGTGAACAATCACACCGAATCGTTGGGCAATAAGAAACCCCGTCTTTGGCATTGTCATGTAATTTTTGATTGGGGCTCGTCCCACCCCCTCGAAATGAATCCGTCTGACTAACGACTCATAATGTCCTATGTTTTCCGGATTGAAAACCTGCCTCCAAAGCGCTTCATTCATACGTAACTCCATTATAAGTTGTTTCCGGATAGTCAAATACTTTGATTGTTTACTTCCTAACCCAACAGCTACCGATCGAAACCCACAATGACCATCTGGTCTCACGTCCTTTATTCTCACGATGTATGGATGGGTCACTTCAGGAATCTGAGATGCGTAGTTGCGGATCGTTATATCCGTCTTAGGACCGAGCTTAATCATCGGAAATCAGGGTGTTCGTTGAGCGGTTGGGTTTTCTTTTGTCTTCCAAAGTCTTGGGATGATACATACGAGCTGTGACGGGGGAGATCGTATGAGGACTCGAGGCAAGTTTCTTCCGACGGAATATACGAGCTTTTTCTGGCAGCTTCAACCTTTCTTTCTTCCTGCGTTTTCAATTTTGGGCGACCGCGAGTTTTCTTCAAAACAACGGGTGGTTTTTTATTACTGTTGCTTGGATTGAGGATTTGCTGAAACTTTTCAAAGAAGGTCCTTTTCACTTGAGGAGGTGTTGGATCGATATGTTTTTTCAATTTTTCAAATTCCACGTCTACATCGATATCCTCTATATTATTCCTTGCCAGCTAGAAGTCAAGCTTCTTTCAGAACACGTCTATTGAATTGATACGGATTTGCTGACCTCTGGACGGAAACAAAAATTAGGTGGCAATATAAAAAACGGCAAAAGGTTAAAAATATTAATTACCGTTATTTTCCAACTTTTCCAAGTGACAGGCACATGGCAAACCACAACTGGTAAAAAGTTGGCAACCACAGCTTGAACCGTAGGCTCTCAACCCGTCTTCCTTACGTTTTAGCTCCATATTCAAAAGCTCAATCGCAAATATTGAAACCTTTATGAGAATATTTTCAAGCATGGGATGATCCTTGTGGTGGTTCATCACTTTTCGGAGGCTTGTTTCAAAGCTACTTCTAATCTCGGCGTATTGTATGTCAACAACGTGCTTAACATACAATACAAGTTTATCCAGTGTGTTGCGATGACTTGGAAAGAGACTTTTTAGTCTTGCATGCATGCCCTCAACCCTGTTGGTCGTAGTTTGGTGAAAGTTAATAGTTTTGTTAGTCCAGCAAGATACAAACTTTTCACGATATGGATCCAACCAGGATTTCCTCAAATAATCAAAAACCTCTGAAATTAAAAAACGTAAATAGTGAGTTTTTGTTATTATATAAAAACGTAAATAGTCGGTTGAACATAATTATGTAAGAAATACTCACGTTCACGGCTATCTTCTTTCAGCTGTGCATCAAGGTTTTCCAAGTTATACCTGTATATTTCCTCGGTCTTAGATTCGCACAATGTCCAAAATGAACGTACGAATTCTTTCCACTGCTTGTCAGAGAATTTCTTCTTGCTAATCTTGTTAATATTTTGTTGAATACGGAACCGACAAAGATACTTCTGCGCTTTTGGAAAAACTTGTTCACACGCGTTAATTAGCGCAAACTCCCTATCTGTTAAAATCGCGCGCAGCTCCATATAGCCTGCCAACATAGACTTGATCCTCTGCAGCACCCATAGGTAGTTCTCTAACTTCTCAGCGGAAATTACCGCACCAGCAGCCGTAAACGAATTGTTCGTCGACGTCATTCCTATGACCTGAACAAACGCAGGTTGTACATGTTTGTTTTGTAGGTGGCGTCAATCATTAGCACATGCGGGAAGACACACCACATAGTGAATTTGTGTTTTTTTGAACAAAGAAGACATCTTCAACTGCGTTTGATATCTCATTCGTGCGCATGTAATAAGTGTAATCTTTTTCACGAAGAATGTTTTCAAGTTTTTGCATTGGAGACTTACTGACATTTTTTCTGACATTGATCTTCTGAACAGCGTTGTGTATATCTTTCGGAATAAGCTTTCTATCCGGTTTGTTTTTCGTCAGCGTTCGCCATATACTGCGGTTGGGAATATCTTGCTCGGCCAGATGCTCAACCATTAATTTATCATCCGAAGAAAGCCTCCTCGCATACGCGTGACCTTCTAGGTTTTCGATAGGAGTGTGGTTGTGCTTCGCCTTCGTCACCTCGATCTTCCAAACCTTACCGTTTGATTCTGAAAACCCGATCATCTCGAACGGGCAGCCTATTTTCTTGCTAGCCGTTTTCCTCTGTGTAGCTATGCTCTTATGCTCCCCACCAAGAGTGCATTGAAACCAAATCTTGTAATTCTCTCCTCTTTTATTCGACATCTTGATCACAATGAGGTAACCATTGTCTTTTGCCGTGTCTTGTACCCAACGCACCAGCTCTTTACGTGACGAAAACTTCTGCGTTTTATCAAACGAAAATGTAACCGGGTAACAACCTTCCTCGTCAACTGACACATCCTCCTGCTCTCCATCGTCATCGAGTTCCGAATAGACTTGATGTTCAAAGCTCAGCTCACAACCGTGACCAAAGTCGGGATAGTTTGGAAGACCGTACGAATATTCAGCCTGAGGATATGCTTCACCTCCGTATCCGTAATTCGAATAACCTTGTTGTGCGTTCGGGTCCTCCACAGGGATATTCAAATCCAGCTCCACCGTGTTATCCCGATAACGAATGCCAGATACAACCTCCTCCTCCTCCCTCAAGTTGGACAAGACCAGTTTCTCATACGTGTCGGAAATAGCGGTCTCCTCATAAGAATCAGGAACAGCTGACTCGTTAGAATATTCACGGAAAAGATAGTTGTTTAACCACGACATCGTAACCGTGCGTTATTTTGAAGAAACACAAGTAACACAGAAAAATCCCACGTATGTCTAGAAACAATATAATGAGTTTTAGAAATCGAATGCGTTAACTCTTCTCCCGGGCAAGCTTTAAAGGCAAATATTTGGGGCCGAAGCGCCGCGCTTTGGCCAAAGCGCGACGCTTGTCACGGGACAACATCGTACCAGGTCAAACCTCGTATCACCTTTATGTCACTCAGACACCAGCCACTTTACCTTTTGTCTGGTAAAGTAACCCTAAACGTCCCACTTTGTCTAAAACAGGACGCTTTTGAATGTGAAAATAAGTTGGGCCGTGTGTGAATAGCAAGATCCTTTCTATATTATTAGTAAAAAAAAAAAAAATTATTACTGCATCATCATAAATAAATAATCAGAACACACTCATCCCCGTGACTCGTCGATAAATCCCACCGAAACGGCCACACGCGACCACTTCCACACCTGACACCGCCAACACCGGAGGAATCCGTACAGCCGACGCAACTGTAAGTATCATTTTGTCAGTTCGTTTGCTTAATTTATGACTTTTGGCTACTCTACTTGTCAAGTTAGGGCAAAAATAGCTGTAATCGCTCATAGATTCGTCATCTAATTCAAGTAGTTATTCTGTTTTTCTGTATATGTAGAAGATCTGCATGCGTGTTCTGTTTATGTGATCATTGAGATGGTAGTTAGTTTTTTGGGAATATATTACAGAACAGTAATCAAGTTTTAAAAGTGTTCTAATTAGGTCACTCGTATCGTTTTTGTCCCAATTAGATAACTTAACATTCAAATCGATCCATATTTTTTTTTCAATGTGTCAAGAAAAAAATGGAGCATAAGATGTTGGAGTCGGATTATTTTAATATATGAATTTATTTTTATTTAAAATAAAAACACTTTAATCACATTAAAAATTAAAAAACAAGTTAAAATCCGCGTCATCATTCGACGTTACCATCAAATGAAAGGAAAAAAAGAAATAAAAATTCACATCACCACGATTACCTATGAAATGGATGAAAAGACCCTTAATTTTAGTGAAAAACGAATGTTGAGTGACCTGATTGGAACACTTTTGAAACTTGAGTGACCTAATTGGAACACTTTTAAAACTTGGTTACTATTTTACAAAGTTACCCCTAGTTTTTTTTATAGAACTATTAGGGTTTGAGGTGAAATTTTGTTCAACAAATTGATAGGGTAATGTGGTTGGGTGGTGGTGGTGGGGGTTGAAAGTGCACTAGTTTTAACGTTATTTTACTAATTTCGTGAAAATACCGTTAAAAAGTGAGGGACGGTTAATCATGCATCATGCGGTGGCGTTGATAACCGAAAGACTAGGGGGGACATGCACTAATCGGCTTTTGTCCCAATTGCTGAGTGTTATGTGCCTTATGTCCAAGGCTTGATGCAAAACTACTATCGAGCCGGGGTCGCACTGGAAGCAACCTCTCTATTCCTACGGGGTAGAGGTAAGGCTGTCCACATTTTACCCTCCTCAGACCCTACCTTAGCTGTGCTATTGGTGGGATTTACTGAGTATGATGATGATGGTTTATTATACTGTCATATTTTGAAATAGATTCTAAATGGAAAATTTCATTTCTGTTTGAGTAAAGAATACGGAAGGTCCTTGTGGTTTACCAAGATTTTGGATTTAGTCCTGTATTTTTCAAAAGTACATGGATGGTCCCTGTGGTTCGCATTTTGTAACACATTTAGTCCCTGGTCAACAAATCCAAAGGTTTTAGCAGGTCCAAGTTAGGGACTAAGTGCGTTACAAAGTGCAAATCACAGGGACCATCCAGGTACTTGGAAAAAGCTAGGGACTAAATGTGTTACAAAGTGCAAATCACAGGGACCATACCTGTACTTTTAAAAAAAGCTAGGGACTAATTGCGTTACAAATTGTAAACCACAAGGACCATCCGTGTAATTTTGGAAAGCTAGGGACCAAATCTAAAATTTTGGTAAACCACAAGGACCATCCGTGTACTTTACTCTTTCTGTTCTGTTGAAATATTGGAAGTGTAATGAAACGCGCCAGGCGCTCTTTGAGGTAATGCAAATTCTAAAAGTCAAGGGAGGTGAAATAAGGTTATTCTTTGTCATAATGTGTGTAGAAACACACTGCAACTTTCAGATGATATTAGGAATGAGATCACATGAAAAGAAACTTGAGCATTTAATATCAGCATCCATTGTTCATGTCTTTGCTAATGGTTCTTGTTCTCTACCTGACTTCTAATAGTTTGATCATTGATGTGTATAGATGTTATAAATTGATGTTGTGCATTAGTTATTTCATTGTCACGCGTGTGTAATGCTATCAAAACAGAATCTACGGTGTGTTGAAAACAAAATTTGTTTTATGCGGGCTTGTTATATGCTATAATATTTATGTATATAACGAGCTAGCAGCCTCTCTTTTCTTTTTTCTATGTTAATACTATTACTAGCGTTAGTAGTTGTACAACTGCGTTTTGTTATCAGTAGTTTATTAGTAATTTTTGCTTAGTTTTACTTAGCCACACTATATTGTATCATTGTCTAGTGAATTGAATAATCAGAGGTTGGTGCAGCTTGCAGAATATGTGGTATGAGTGACCGAGTGAGCCTATTCGGGTTGTGTTTTATAACTTTATCTCAAATGGGTCAAATAGACAAAAATTAGCTAAAAGGCGATGTGTCAAATGGAAACATTCAGAGTTGTCCCAAGTCTATTTTCAATGCATACAACCTTCTAAATAGTTTTATGTATAACTAACTTAATAATATATTCTGAAATCATAATAATGCTTTAATTGTTTATGTTTTTCTGTTCGAAAAATGGAAAAAAGATGCGTTCGATTTGTTTTGTTCTTTGCTTAAAACGACTCATTCTAACTTAGGTTTCAGGACATACCCATCATGCAGTCTAGTATGTTGCTGGTTTTATTAAAAAGAACAGTTTATAAAGAATAATATTTAAAATTACTCAACCATCTATAACGCTATAACCTTAATAACTTTGTTGCAACGATGTTTCTTTAACCATACCTAATTTCCAGTCTATGTTCTTTATGTCCCTTGTGTCTTTTATTATTTTCATTTAGTGTTGATCAACCGGCCCCCCTTTGTTGCTATACATGTCATTCGGCAGTCCCCCCTATCCTTGTTTAGATCAAGGCTTCATTATTTTTACTCTCAGCTTTCATTTCAATTATAGAAACAGCCCCCACCCATACACACACACACACCGACATACACCAACACACGCTGCCATAAATTGATGAAAAACTTCAGTCAAAGGAAGGACAAAAGTTCACTCTTCTTTGTTTCGCTTTGCTGTTGATTGTTAATGCTCTTTATTATCTCTGAATCACATTAATAGAGACATGAGGCCCCCTTTTTATATATATGATATCACTAAGTTTTAATGTCGGTTTTTTGTCTTCATTATAACAGGTGGGGTAAGACCGAAAAATGTTTCTCAAGGTACAGTTGAACTGGAATGTGGTCATACCAGCTGAAAATCTCGACATCAAAGGATTGATGTTGCAAAAGGCGATTCTGGTTCGTGTGTTGGATGACTTCTCCTCCAAGAAAGCAACGAAAGATCTCGGATACCTTTTAGCGGTGACCACTCTCGACAAAATCGGAGAAGGGAAGGTAAGAGAACACACCGGTGACGTTTTATTTCCTGTTAACTTCACTTGCTTGAGCTTCAAGGTATTCAGAGGCGAAGTCATCGATGGAGTGGTTCACAAGATTTTAAAACACGGAGTTTTCTTGAGGTGTGGACCGATTGAGAACCTTTATCTATCTAATCAGAAAATGACGGATTACCAATATCAGATTGCGGAAAACCCGTGTTTTCTGAATGTGAAAACTGGGTCCAGAATTGAGAAGGATGTGACTCTGAGGTGCGTTGTGATCGGGGTCAAGTACATGGAGGCCCAAAAGGAGTTCCAGGCTGTCGTGGGCTTAGAGGGACATTACTTGGGCCCGGTTTAGTATTGTTTCCGTGTGATTCTAACGTTTGACTTCTCATGACTAAAAAATCCGCAAAGTTTGATGTTCTGTTGTAAAAAGGACATTGTGACGTGGTAATTCTGCTAGCGGGTTTGTTTTCTTTCGTTTCAATGCTATTTTGGCAGTTCTTAGTTTCTTCCGTTCTCTGTTCGACTGCCAACGACTAGTAGATTAATTCGCAACGTTCGTTTAATGTATTTAAACTTTTGGGCTGTGACAGTTCAGCTCATGATGGTAGAACCCGAAATCTGTTTGGCATGTTTCTACTTTTGATTGTTTGAAATCTTTTAGGGAATATTTTCTATCAAGTTGTCATTTGTATCTAGTAGAAGTGTAGCACATGCATGCAAGCCACAACAAAAAATGCTGTCTTTTTATCATTTTGTTCATTTCCCCCACTTGATATTATTTGCTCATAAATTTGTCTATCAGGTTGGGATTGGACATGTACTTGACAGTTGACACACTACAAACTTGGATTCACGCACCATGCCAAACCAGCAAAGAGGGGCGCTACACACCGCCCGGTCCGCCATTAGGGGTGCCGGGCCATTAACGGGCGTTAATCCTTTTCTAGTCGTTGGCAATCGTGTTGATTGAGAACATAATGGGCCGCCAATGATTGACAAATTTGTTATATCACGACACCCTGTGAATGTGTAATTTAGTTAAAGACTTAAAGCTCGACATACTGCGTGACAATGACATGATGTACCAGTAACTTTTGCAATTTTAGTTACTCCGCTACAAATTATTAATATAATTTAAATTGTAAACCTTTTATTGTCTCACAAGATCACTATAGCTATTTGTGTACAATACATATTTGCCTTTTGTCTATGTATGTATTTATACAAGTTGATACATGACACTAACATAATCATTACTCTCTCACGTTTCATACAGGTGTTTTCATTTAGTTCAAAAAGTGGTTTTTTCAACAATAACCACCTGTATGTTTCTTCTTTGACCAGAAAACTTAGAGGAGAGAGAGAGAGAGAGGGTGGGGTCGGCGGAGGTTTCCGGCGGTGATTCCGGTAAGTTACAATGTCACCCACAACCTACTCTACAATGGATCTTCTGTGTAGCTGCCTTTTTTTTCCAACCACTACTAACAACGACAATGGTGGCTTTTAGCAGTTCAAACGACAATAGAAATGGCGTCATGGTGGTGGTGATTAGACCACAGTGGTGTTGGTCGGAGCATGAAGAGAGGACAGAGAAAGATAGCAGAGAGAAAGGAGAGATTTGAAGCATAGATCTGTTGGCAGCGGTTATGTGGTTGTGTCGTTGGATGGTGGTTGTGGTAGCGGCGGTTGGTGGTGGTGATGTTGGGTGGTTGTTGTGGAAGTGGCGGTTTGCTGGTGGTGGTTGTGGGTTGAACCGGCGATGGGTGTGGTGGGCGTTGGCGGTTTAACCACGGTGGTGAAAAGTTGCAGTGGTGCAAGGGGCTGTGACTGTGGTGGTGAAGGTTTCCACGGCGGTGGGAGGGGGGAGAAATTACTTATGAAAATTTGTCTTTATTGTTCTTTTCATTAATATTTGACGGTTTCTTTTAGCATCAAAGTATACGTGTTTGAAGGTTCATATATCATCCAAAGTTGAAATTACTCAAGAAAATTTGTCTTTACTGTTAAACTTATTTAAAATTTTGAATGGTGTTTTAATTATAAAACTTGATATATTACACATGGAGAAAAGACAAGCAATTTCCTCAGCTTGCAGTTTCGATTTTTTGTCTTGATTTTAGACAACTTTGTAAAAGTGGTTACGTATTGTATTTTCTGAATGAATAATATGTTTACAAAGGATCCCTTTATATAGGGATTGAACCCTAGCACTAAACAAGAAAACAATAATCATAACCTAATAACAATACAATTACGAATATATGGAAACACAATCACAAGCATAATTCTCGGCTAATACTCCCCCGCAGTTTGATCGGTCATGGGACAAACGGTCAAACTGGATCTAAATGACTGGAAAAGTTGTTGAGACAGACCCTTCGTAAATAAATCCGCGTATTGATACGGAGCAGGAACATGTAAGACCCGAACATGACCTAGGCGCACCTTTTCTCTGACAAAATGTATATCGATTTCGATATGTTTGTACGCTGATGCTGCACGGGGTTATCAGACAAATATACTGCTGAAACATTATCACAAAATACGACCGAAGCCTGGAGAAGGGGGACACGCAGCTCAAACAGAAGATTACGAATCCAAGTGACCTCAGCCACTGCGTTGGCGACCCCGCGGTACTCAGCCTCTGCACTAGAACGATATACAGTAGGCTGACGCTTAGACGACCAAGATAGTAAATTATTCCCAAGAAAAACACAATATCCACTTGTAGATCGATGGGAATCAGGACACCCGCCCCAGTCAGCATCCGAGTATGCAACCAATGAATGTTTATCGGATTTTACCATTCGAACACCATAATCCAAAGTCCCCTGAATGTATCTAATAATGCGCTTCATGAAAGCATAATGTGGATCATGAGGCTCATGCATAAACAAGCAGACCTGCTGTACCGCATAAGATATGTCCGGCCTGGTGAAAGTGAGGTACTGTAAGGCTCCCGCAAGGCTACGGTATAGAGTGGGATCATGAAACAAAGGACCATCCGTGGCACTTAATTTGGAAGACAGGTCAACAGGAGTGGCACAAGGCTTACAAGATGTCATATTGGCCCGATTAATAATTTCTTTGGCATACTGTGTTTGGTCCAAAAACAACCCATTAGCCGTGTGGGTGACCTTGATCCCCAAGAAATGATGTAATTCACCCAGGTCAGACATGGCAAACTCTCGGGAGAGTGTTTGAATGATGTCATGCAACAATTTGTTAGAGGATGCTGTGAGGACAATATCATTAACATATAACAAAAGATATGCTATATCATGGCCGGTGCTGTAGATGAACAAGGAATTGTCACACGCGCTATTCTTAAACCCGTGGGTTAAGATATAATTCGCAAAGCGTGTGTACCAAGCGTGTGGTGCCTGTTTAAGCCCGTATAAAGATTTCTTTAACGTGCACACAAAATCTGGAAACCGTTTATCAATGAACCCAGGGGGTTGGTGCATAAAGACTGTCTCGTTAAGGTGGCCATGTAAGAAAGCGTTCTTGACATCTAACTGATGAATAGGTCATGATTTGGAAACTGCAAGAGATAATACTGTTCTAATTGTGGCAGGTTTCACAACAGGGCTAAAAGTGTCCTCACAGTCAATGCCCACAGTTTGCGACTTCCCATTAACAACCAATCGTGCCTTATACCTCTCTAATGTACCATCCGATTTAAACTTGTGGCGAAAGAGCCACATGCATCTGATCACCGGTCTATCAACGGTCTAGGGACCAAATCCCACGTCTCATTTTGTAAAGCAGTAAATTCAGCCTGCATGGCGCGCAGCCAGTTCGGGTCGGTGAAGGCCTGGTGATAGCTTTTAGGGACGGGAGAGATGGTATGGTGTTAAGGGAATATAGGGGAGGTTTTAGGCTTCTGGTTTTGGATCGGGTGGCCATTGGGTGAGATGATTGGTTTTGGGTCGGCGGCTGTGGTACAACCGTGGGCTGTGGGACAGCCGTAGGTGGCTGTGTAACATGCGTGGGTGGCTGTGGGACTGTAGGATGCGGTTGGGTAGTGGGCTGTATGGGGGCCTGGTATGTTTGGGTCGATTGGGGGGCTGGTGGGTTTTGTGATGGTCGTGGGCGGCGAGTATAGGCGTAGCGAAAAAGATGAAGTAGTTAGTGGGACGAGGGGGACCGGGTTGGGGTGTGGGTATGGTGTAAGGGAAGACGGTTTCATCAAACGAAACATGCCGAGAAATAAAGACTTTCCCGGTCGTGGGGTCAAAGCACCGGTACCCACGAAAGTCAGGTGGGTAACCAAGGAATATGCACCTGATAGACCTCGAGTGAAGTTTGTGGGGTTGAGATGCGGATGTGTTCGGATAGCAGGCGCATCCGAACACCCGAAGATGGTCGTATGTGGGGTGACGAAAGTAGAGGGCAAAGGTAGGAGTAAAAAAATTAGGTCTTTTTTGTAGGAAGAATATTGTGGAGGTAAGCGGCGGTGTGAAGGGCTTCGACCCAGAAACTAGGTGGAAGGTGTGAGTGTATAAAGAGAGCGCGAATGATGTCGTTTAGACGACGGATCATGCGCTCGGCACGGCCGTTTTGGGAAGAAGTTTGGGGACAGGAAAAACGAAAGAACAAGCCGTGCTGGCTGGCAAAGGTTTTAAAAGCATTGTTGTCAAACTCACCACCGAGGTCACATTGGAAGGTTTTAATATTTCTGTTGAATTGGGTGGCAATTAGGCGGTGAAACTTAACAAAAGTTGGAAAAGTTTCTGATTTGTATTTTAAAGGGTATGTCCAAATGAAGTGTGAAAAGTTATCAATCAAAACAAGATAATATTTATACCCAAATTTACTTAACACGGGGGAAGTCCAAAGGTCACAATGAATGATATCAAATGGTGCAAAAGTAAAAGAATTAGATGCATAAAAAGGTAAACGTTTGCTATTGGAAAGCTGACAAGAGTGACAAAGACTAGATGTTTTGTTCTTATTACAAGAGAAATTAAAATGACGACTAAGAAGATCCAAGACTTGAGCGCCGGGGTGCCCCAAACGATCATGCCATGGAAGAGATGTGGACGTGATGAATGCTGCTTGAGGTGGGAGTTCTGGCGGTGTGACAAGATAGAGATCCCCGGTGCTATTGTGGCGGGAGAGAAGACGCCTAGTTCGAAGGTCCTTCAAAGAAAAACCAAGGGGTCAAATTCAATGGAAACACTGTTATCACGAGTAAATCGTCTAACAGAAATTAACTTTTTAATGATTTGTGGGCAGTAAAGGATTCTGGGTAGTATGTAAGTACGATTGGGTAAGGTTAAATAGCCCGTTCCAGACCCTTGAACTGGAAAGGACGCACCATTGCCGACTAATATGTTACTGTTAATAGGAAAAGAGTCGGGAGTTTTGATCATACCTTGTTCATCTGTGGCGTGTGATGTTGCTCTCGTGTCAATAATTGAGTTCGGGTCATAATGGAGCTGCATCGAGGAGAAGGCTCCAGTAAGATCTGATGGACACATAGGATTGTAACCAGTGGGTTGGATGGAACTGAAGTGGGCCTACGGTGTGTAAGGTGTGGAAGGGTATGGGGTTGGGCCGTAGGCGGGTGCGGTTTGGTTCAGGTTTGTCGAATGGGCTGCAGTATAGTGGGCCGACTGATTTTGGGCCGTGGGTTGGGAATAGGGAGCAGGGGGCTGGAAGGCGGGTTGGGTCGTGTAGGGGCAAGTGGAGTGTTCCACCAAGCCCATTGAGGGTAGAGAAGTTGCTTGGGGCCCAAGTTTGTGGTGAAGGGTTGTTGCCGCGTCCAGAACCGCGACCGCGGTTACCACGCCCCCGACCACGTCCAGATCGGTATAAAAGGTTTGGTTGTTGTAGGTATTTGATCCAGTAGGAGGGTGTGGTTGTTGTTGGTTGTGGGAGGTTTGGTTTTGAGAGGTTGTAACATGAACGAACTGTGTGGTCTTTTGGCGGGCTTCTTGTTGAATAACTTCATCCTCTAACATACTCCTAGCAAGATCCCAATCTGCATTATTGGCGTTGATAAGAGAGGCAGTCGTGTCATACTCTGCAGACAGCCCCAAACAAGTTGAAGCACAAGACGTTCTTCAGTAACCGGATGGTCCACGTCCTTGAGCTGGTTTGCGAGATCTTTGAGGCACTGACAGTAGTCATCCAAAGACGAGCAGGTGGACAAGGTGAGGTTACAAAACTTGGTTTCAAGCGCCCCGACCCGAGCCTTTTTGTTGCTCAGGTATATTTTTTCAAGCTTCACCCATGCATGGCGAGCCGTAGGGCCGCTTTCAAGAACCCGGGGCAAGAGGTCGTCGGACACAGTGCTGTAAATCCATTGGAGAACGAGAGCATCCAGTTCTTTCCAGGATTGGTAATCTGCTGCGGTGGCTAGTGGCGGTTCGGATCCATCAATGTGATCGAGAACCTGATAAGCCACAATGTGGAGCCAGAAAAGTTTAACCCAAGACGTATACGTAACCTTAACGCCGTCGAGGGTACGTATCTTGGACTGCACGTTTGTTACTGAGTAGGCCGGGTGCAGATTTTTGGTGGGTTTATCGGAAGAAGATGACTCGGGGTCATCCTTTTTGTTATCGTCTGTCATAGGATAGATGTGCTAGGAAAAAAGGAAGAGGGTCGAAACAAAGGAAAGAAAGGAAAGAGGCTGTCGAAACAGCAGACAATCGGAAAAAAAGGAAAAAAGGAAGAGGGTATTCAGAACCTAGGGCTCTGATACCATAAAAGTGGTTATGTATTGTATTTTCTGAATGAATAATATGTTTACAAAGGATCCCTTTGTATAGAGATTGAACCGTAGCACTAAACAAGGAAACAATAATCATAACCTAATAACAATACAATTACGAATTTATGGAAACACAATCACAAGCATAATTCTCGGCTAATACTTTGTAATTAAGTTCTTACAAAGTTTCTAAATTTATAGATTGACGGTTTGAAACTCTGAAAACTTTATAAATTTATACTCTGAAAACTTTATAAATTTATACCGGAAGTAGTGGAAGCCGTACCACTAGGAAAAGAAAGACAACACAAGCTTCATAGTTGGTGAGAACTTTGTAACAATTGTTAAATTTTGCTTTGGCAAGAACTTGGTAAAGATTGTTAAATTTTGCTTTCATAAACTTATTTTATGAAGTGTCTATATTATGTTTATATCCATATTTTTTGTGGTCTAAAATTGTGCCGCGTATGTGCCCCGCGGCAACGCGCGGATACAAAAACTAGTAATCTGTATAATTTAGAAACTAAAAACTAAACAATATAAACTCTCAATTCCACATTTTTATTTTACTACTACACATCATACTTGTCAATAAAGATCACTGGTCTCGCTATAACGAATAGCATATCGTATATTTCTCGTGTCGCCATAGCCTTTGTAGATAGCGATGATGGCGACCGTTATTTTTTTATTATTGTTTTTTTTTATATAATTAACAATGAAATATAGTTACATAATAGTTGTATTTTAGGTTTTTGTTAAATATACATGTAAAATAGCATATATAATAGAGTATTTTGATTTAATACACATAATTTTTATTTTTTTTCTAGTGTATCGCTATTTATAAAATATCTCCCACCTTATCGCTATTTGCGCTACATTTAGAGGTGTAAGCGAGTCGGGTCGAGCCCAAGCTCGACTAGGCTCGAGCTCAGCTCGTTATGTTTTTACGAAGCTCGAGCTTGGCTCGCGAGTAAAACCCAAACCTCGAGCTCGGCTCGAACTATTTTGAGAACAACTTTAAACGAGCTAAAAGCTCGGCTCGAGCTCGCTTAGACGAGCCAAACCTAAGCTCAAGCTCGGCTTATCAATGTTATCATCATTATTAATATATTAGATATATAATTTTTTTTGTTTGAGCTCGTTTGCATTTCAGGCTCGAGCTCGGGCTCGTAAAGGCTTGCCTCATTCGAGCTTTTAACCGAGCCGATCACGAGTAGCTATCGAGCCACTGGTCTTGTTTACACCCGTGTTCACATTCAATCAAAACTGGAACACAAATTGAACAAAGATGAAATCAAATCAAGAGCAATTTCAAGTAATTTCCAATGGAAAACATGATTATACTTCATAAATCAATCTTGATTTACACATCAACACCATTAGCAATAATCATCAAAACTTAAACTGTTCTAAAACTGTAAATCAAACCAAATCTTCTTCTTCATCTTCTTCAACAAGTCAACCAAACTTCAAACCTGCATGTAAGCTCCACTTGAAGTTCCATCTTCATCAACAACATTAAGCAAAGCTCCATACGGCGATTCAGAATCATCAGGAGTCATCAAAATCGCATGTAAACTTATCACCAGCACCGAGATCAAGATCGAAACAAACAGGTTCCACCAAACACCAGCAACAGCAACTGAAACAATTGTAATCACACTTAACGCAATCAGAACCATACGATCGCCGATTTCAAAGTCGAGAATGACTAACGGCGTGTCTCTGGCGAGGAAGAAGTAGATCCAGGTGGCGATGAGGATGAGGAAGATGATTGCGGTGATTGGGCGGAAAATTAGGGTTAGGATGAAGATGAGGAGAGAGAGGATGGCGTAATTGGCACGGAAGGTGTAGAGGTTGTTGTTGAAGCGGAGAGAGAGGTCGGGGAGAGAGAGAGGGAGAGAGAAGGAGGAGAGAGAGAGGAAGGAGGACCATGGGCGGATTGAGTAGCGGATGTCGGCGGTGGTGGTGGTTTCTGCTGTGGATGATGGCGTCATGGTCTGAATTGGGGGTTAGGGTTTGGGGGTTGGGGATAATAGGTGAGGTTATAGTGATTGAAGATCAAAAGGAGGAGAGCTGTGTGTTCTCCGTCGTGGTCATGGGTTGTTCCGTCGTGAGTGGTGGTACCGTCGGGTCGGCAGGTGTAAAGGTTAATGTGACAATGACTCCTAGTCAACAATATAAAAGTCTTTAGTTTAAGTTATGAAAAAATAGATTAGATTTATCATAAATTAAACAAGATTTATTATCGCCCCGCGTTGCGGCGAAGTTCTTTTGTTTTTTAGTTTGTGTTTACATGGGTTTTGAAATCACTACAAGCGTGTTGTGCACGGAATCGCTGACAATAATTAAAAGAAAATGTAGAAAAAACACTAAAAGATAACCGAAAGAAAATCAACCAAAAAGGTTGCATGGTAATGATGTTGTTCGTATGAAACCCATGGTTAGATGAGCAAACGGTATTTCGTACCGGTACCGAATTTCCAAACGAAAAATCTTAAGTACCAATTCGGTACCGACTTTTGGCGTTCATGGTACCGGTTTTTACTTTGATATACCGGTATTTTTTGGTACCATACCGATTCGTTATCGGTTGGCACGAGTTCACCCCTACCCCTAAAGCTAAAAAAAAAAGAAATCATTAAAAATTGAAGAAAATCAACAAAAAAGTTGAATGATACCGTTGTTGTTCGTACGGTACCCGTGATCAGGGATAAGCCAATGGTACCAGGTAGCAGTACCGAATTTCCCGAACTAAAAGATTTTCATTATTAACTCGGTACTGACTTTTGGCGTTTTCTGTACCAGGCTGGTGCCGGTTTTTACCTTCATGCACCGATACCGAACATGACTGTACCGATATTTTCGATACCAGCACTGGTTCCATACTGGCACCGATTCGATACCGGTTGACACCAACCTTATCTCAACCAAGAGTTATTAAAGTTAAGAGAGTATAAAAATATATTCAAGTAAAGAAAATAGTTATTATTATATTATAGTTATAATAATAAAAGAACTAAAAAAGCATATACATTATTATAATATTAAATTACTATTCATTGGTTTGTACTTTTTAATATACTAGTTAATTTTCGTCTGCGCGTTACGGCGGGAATCCAGTGTCTGCAAAACGTGTGCCGGCAATGGCAAGCAGATACCGAATATCAAAACATAGAAAAAAATGACGTATTAACGATAGCCACCCGGTCCTAAAAAACGATTTTAAATAATCGAATATATAATAGTAGGACCCACACGTCCTACACGTTAGAAATTCGGTTGTTTTCATTTCAGTTATTACGGTACTAACACGTTAAAATATGGATGAGCTCGGTAATGGCACCCAAAGTACCGATCCCGAAAATCATCGAAATTAGATACCGGCACCGAAAATGCTTGATACGATACGGTAGGGATGAGCACGGTACCCGTTCGGTAACGGTACTTAAAACGGGGAAAAGTGGTATCAGTACTTGTACCGAATACACCGATACGGTACCGGTACTTACAGGTGTTTTACCCATAAATACCGGCCCGGTAAAACACGGGGAAATGGGAACCGGTACCGATTCGGTACCCGTATGGTACCGGTATTTAAGGGTAAAAACCGGTTTGGTAAATTCAGTATCAGTACCGATTCAATACCGGTACCCGATACCATTTGCTCATCCCTAGGTGATGTTATTGTTATAATATTAAAATAATAAAAACTAAAGTAAAAAAAGATAAAAGAAAAAGAAAAAAAAAAAAAGGAAAAGAGAAAAAAGGAAAAAAGAAAAATAAAAGAAAATACAAATCACGGGGAAATGGGAACCGGTACGGTTCGGTACCCGTACGGTACCAGTATTTAAGGTAAAAACCGGTTTGGTAAATTCAATATCAGTACCCATTCAATACCGGTACCCGATACCATTTACTCATCCCTAGGTGATGTTATTGTTATAATATTAAAATAAAAAACTAAAGTAAAAAAATGATAAAAGAAAAAAAGAAAAAGAAAAAAAGGAAAAAGAAAAGAAAATACAAATCACGGGGGAAATGGGAACCGGTACCGGTATTTAAGGGTAAAAACCGGTTTGGTAAATTCAGTATCTGTACAATTCAATATCGGTACCTGATACCATTTGCTCATCCCTAGATGATGTTATTGTTATAATATTAAAATAATAAAAACTAAAGTAAAAAATGATAAAAGAAAAAAGAAAAAGAAAAAAGAAACAAAAAGAAAAAAGAAAAAAGAAAAGAAAATACAAATGAATACTAATATTCATTGGCATCTCTTTTTAATATATACACAATTATAAGTCGTTGGTTTCTAATTTTGTGTATTTTGAATTTTCTTTTAAGTTACACTTTTCGTCCTTTGCATTTACACAATTTATCAATGGATCTTCTTTAGTTTTTAAAATGACAGGATTCATCTTTTACATTTTAAGAACCTTGCATCGTATGTTACTTGGCCTTAACTTGGTTTATTTTTGACGTTAAATCACAACTCTATCAACTGACCCAACTTGCGATCCACCAAATCTCTTCCTCTTTGTTGTTGATCTTTTCATCTATTATCACGATTTTACAACTATACTTATGCTCTTGCCTTATCGCGTGGTTTCGATATTGGGGGTGCGGAGGGGAATGCTTATACCTTGGTCTATAATTCATTTGTTAATTGTTAATGGTTAGAAGCCTAAACTAGCGCATGACAACTTGTCTTTTAGGGCCAACAAGTGGTAATTTTTAGGTTTTTAGTTCATTAATAATTAATTTCACTAAAAAACATGGCAAGTTACATCAAAACAGTAGGTAAAGGGGCAACAAGTTGCGCTGCCAACCCTTTCTGAATTGCAAACCCTAACCTTCCAAAGACAAACCCCTGCCCTCCTTGGGTTGAACAATTGTTGTGGATGACCCGTTGGACCTTGTTCAAGAAGTTGATAACTTTTGGCGCTAGGGAGCCAAATGTATCAAAGGCATAAGGGACATAGACATGCTGGTTCTTTGCACAAGTTTTAACGTGCTTATCCACTTTCTTTGATTCTGCTTTTTTTGTTGATTGTCCAGCTACAAACATGTTTTCACTTAAACCAATCAAAGGGGAAACCCCCGTGAGGTCCAAACAAGCATGTTTCCCCCAGCCCAGCCAAAGACGAGTAGATCCGTTAGTCGCAGAGTAGATCTCCCTTTTATAGGGTCCGTGAGAAAATTCACAGGGTCTCTTTCTTAGTAGAAATCTTAGCTCTTCTCAGGATGTCTCACAAAACATCTCGCACCCAATCATGCTGATATTTGAACCAGTGAGCTCTTTAAATGAACTTCGTGCTCCCCATATTTATCCATACAAGATTTATGGCATATCGGGCATGTTTCATCTTCCTGGTACATAGGGATCATCAACTGGTATTTGAGAATAGCTATGTATTCTACTGCAGACATGCATTGTCCCAACCCCCAATCAGGATAACGGTAAAAAAAATCCTGAGCATGGGGACCATTCAGGCACTCAAATACCGTATTCTGGCGGGTTGACAAATAAAAATTTCTTCCAGGCTTTGAGCGCTTTTGCTAAACAGTCATTCGCCAAAGTTCATTGGGATAATTAATTATATTTAGATTATTATTACACTATTTACTTTCATTTCTTAGGGTGAGGGGATGCACCCCTCATGAGATGGGGGAAATTTCCACCCATACAATCATGATGTGCCATGTCAATTCCCCGCTCATACACCACTCTTGCCCAAAAAACATAAAGGGTGATTTCACATAAACCATTATTTAAAAAAAAGAAAAAAGAAAAATGCATGATTGGTTGAAAGAGAGTGAGACCCACCATTACCCCTCTTCCTCCTCTTCCCCGCATGCGGCAACAACTCCCCGCATTCACCCTTTACGGTGCAACAATTGGATGTTGGCGGCACATTCACCTCGCGACAAACAACCACCCCGCACACCTTGCCGCACACACCCCTCTTACCCTTAAGTCAAATTTTATCTAAGTAGTTAGGTTTTTAGTATAGAACTTTAACGTGCTAAACGTGAGAAGTGAATAATTTTTTTTAGGGTAAGGTAATAAAAATTCTTAAGTCTAATTGTACAGATGAATCTTAACGTGCTCAACGTGAGAAGTGAATAATATTTTTATAATTTCTTTCTAATTTAATCAATCCTATATTTTAGTCCTAAAGCCTAATAAAGATTAAAAAATGATATATACTTATAAATGTAAACATTTTTTTTGTTTTCAATAATTATAGATGTAAAACAAGGTTTTGAAGGCCGGGTACTCCCAAAGTACTTATTACAAGGTAAGCTGTTGAAGTCCAAGTACTCTCCCCCTAAACCGAGTAGTTCCCTAGTACTCTCTCAAATCCGACTAAGGATGCGTAACGAACTTTATGACTAAAATACATGTCTAAGTAGACAAAAAATCCATAAAAGATATAAAAATTTTCGCTTTTCACGTTTGGTAGAAAAAAATTCCATAAAAGATATAAAAAAATTCGGTTCTCACGTTTAATAGGTTAAGTTTTATCTTTATCTAATCTTAAACTAGTTTTTTTAATAATTTAATTTTTTTATTTATAAGTTTTATAGTTTTATTAGACAATTATTTTATCTACTCTAACCATTAAGGTATTTTTGTATTTTCAAACACCACATCAAAAGTAACGTAGTTTATGACAAATTAAGCATGTGTCAGTATATGTGATCAAACATGTGTAAGGAAGATGGCGACCCTCAGTCACAAAGACACAAACACTCGTTCAAATACGCTGCAATGGCTTAACCTCACCGGATTCTCACCAACCTTTCCATGGCAGCACCGGCGACCACGACGACGGCCTTCTATTCCACACTCTCTACCAAACACAACCTTCTCATTCTATCATTCACCATCTCAATAACAACACTCTACCTTTTCTATCTCACAATCCTCTTCCAATTCGTTCCGGTTCCGTTTCTCGCTCTAGCACGGTTAATCTTCCGATCAAAGTTTCGGCTTCTTCTGCAGCGGAGACTAGCAAATCGAGTTCGAATGTTGTTGTTCCTACCGTAGTTGATGCTGATTTAGGTGATCGGAGTTATCCGATTTATATCGGATCTGGTCTTCTTAATCAACCGCATCTTCTACGAAGGTATAATTATAACTTGTTGAATTAAACCGGTTCGTAAGTTCATGTTGATTGAAAACAAGCAGTTACTGTTGTAACTAACTGTGGTTTTGGTTTGATTGTGTTAATAATGTACTGCGTTTATGTTGTTGGAGTTGTGGCGTGACTGTGTACTGTATAAGCATTGTGCAAGAGGTTTGTTGATGAATTTAGCATGATGTTGGTTTTAAGATAGTTTAATTTAGATGGTAAGAACACAGAGGGAATGCTAGATTGTCAGGTTGTCACATATGAACTATGTGAAAACATTTGTTTTATATTTGCCATAAGTAGAGAATTAAAGTAGTTGTACGCGCTCGAAGAACTACGATCATGCTTCATAGACTAACACATGCTGTTTCAGTAGTTGATTCTGTTGATGGATATCCTTTTATGCGTTTACGCCATAGGATATTTCACATCTTTAATAGCTACAGCTTATGAAGTTTCTGATAGTTCTATGAATAGAGCCATAGAGGTTTCCACAGCAGATTTCTAGTTTTAAATTTAGGACAAGTGATACAAATATCAGAGAAAGAAAATAACACATTTCACTATTAGTTATTACCTCAGCTATGCAAAGGTACATCGTACAAGTTACTAGATAAATCAAATGATGAGATATCAAGTTGATTTCACCTCTCAAGTGAAATGAAAGTTGTATAGTTAGATTATAGTTCTTAGCGTAACAAGGATCTGGAAACATGTGGAGATTATCATTTTGATTCCTGACTTGTGATTAAGATGTTAAAACATACAGTATTTCTAGTTTAGTAATTGTAGTACCTTTTGATGCAGTGAAGTTTGGTTATATCAGGCTCATAATTAACTTTTGATGATTTATGCTGCCATGGTTGGCAGATAAGGCTGGCACCTATTCTGTTTTATACAAATATTGGAATGTGCTTTTAAGTTACCGTAGTTGTTCACTTTTTCTCACCAGTGTACACTCCACACGCTTCGGCCCTAAATCATGACATGTGTTTTTCTATCCTCTAGACATATTCACGGGAAAAGAGTTCTCGTGGTTACTAACACGACAGTGGCACCTCTATACTTGGATAAAGTTGTAAGTGCGTTGACAGATGGAAACCCTACTGTGACAGTCGAAAATGTGATCCTCCCTGATGGCGAGAAGTACAAGGATATGGTAGGTGTCTTGACGCTTCTACATTTTTACATTCAATAGAAGTGGCAATTTTGACCCATTAACTTTTGAACGGGTCAATTCTTGACGTGTTTTCATCTCAAACGGGTCAACTAAATGAAGTGTTGAACTTATTTGTTTAACGACAGGACACTCTGATGAAAGTTTTTGACAAAGCCATAGAGTCTCGATTGGACCGACGGTGTACATTTGTCGCTCTTGGAGGCGGTGTCATCGGTGACTGTTACATACCAAACGAGAGAACTCAACCCAAAAGACTAGCCTGGTGGGTGAGGGAACCCATTTGGTATATAAACCCCACATTGGTTGATGTGAGACAAGTCCCATACCTTGCAATGGTATTAGTCCATAACAGTGACATGTGCGGATATGCAGCAGCCTCTTTTTTACGTGGGGTCAACTTCATTCAGATTCCTACAACTGTCATGGCACAGCTGTAAATATTTTACATTGGCTAGTAGTTAGTTATTAGAGTTCTATTTTCTTTTAAGTGTTAACGCCTTTTAAATGTGCTTTTCCAGGTGGATTCTTCTGTTGGGGGCAAAACTGGAATTAACCACCGATTGGGGAAAAATCTGATTGGTGATTTCTACCAGCCTCAATGTGTGCTCATAAATACCAATACATTAAACACATTACCTGATAGAGAATTAGCATCGGGGCTTGCTGAGGTCATCAAGTATGGGCTTATTAGAGATGCTCCGTTTTTCGAGTGGCAAGAAAAGAACATGCAGGCTTTAATGTCTAGGTAAAGACAATAAACAATCTTAATAATTTTAAATGCAAATACCTGTGAGTTCTGCATATTTTCTTTTGGTAACCGACTCATATTTTCTATGTTATGTTGCTTTGCAGGGACCCTGATGCTTTGGCGTATGCTATCAAGCGTTCGTGTGAAAACAAGGCTGAGGTCGTATCGCAAGATGAGAAAGAAAGTGAACTGAGGGCTACACTAAACTTGGGTCATACATTTGGTCATGTGAGATTTTGTTTTTTCATTTTTTGATATGTTATCTTTGCGCAAGTACTTATTTTTTTTACCTTTTTATCAAGGCTGATCTTTCTCATTGTATATTTTGGTTCCAGGCAATAGAAACTAGCTACGGTTATGGACATTGGCTTCATGGAGAAGCAGTTGCAGCTGGCACAGTATTGTCCTTTGCCACTAGTATAGGTGCAAAACGGGCAGGGTGTTTGGGTTGAAAGGTGTACCCTTTTAGTATGCGTTGAAACGGGTTGACCCACAGACACTTTTGTGGTTCATGTTATAAATTATTTAAAAGTGTATCGTGTGTTAAAATACAACTGGAAATTTTATATCATTAGAATAGTTGTAAAGCAATTTATGAGGCTGTACGAATTAAAATTTATGCTTTGTCCTACTTCAAAGTAGGGCTGTAATCGAGCCGAGCCAGGTTGAGCTCGATCTCGAACTTAAACGAGCCAGCTCGGCTCGGCTCGTTTATTTTTTCGAGCTGAAAAGTCGGGTTCGAGCTCGGCTCGTAAATTTTCGAGCCAAATCGAGCCGGCTTGCCAATTTTTTTTTATTTTTTTAAAACTTTTTTTTTGCAAATATTGATAACGTAAATACAAAAATAAAATAAAAATTACACTGATATCTATATGTATTATTTTTAATTTTCTATAATTTTAAAGATCGAAAGGCATATTAAAAGTATTATATGTATAATTTTTGTTTATTTTCCCATATTTTTATATGCTATTGATTAATTATACTTAAAATGTTTAACACTTCAACCCCCTCCCACATATTTTTTATTTTAGTACATCTAAAATTATAATTACCCTATATAAAATATAATAATTCGAGCCGGCTCGCGAGCTCACGAGCTAAGTCAGGCTTAGCTAGAGCTCGGCTCGTTTACAAATAGAGCTGAGCCGAACCGGCTCGGTTGCAATCAAGTTTTTTTTGACCTTTTTCCGAGCGAGTTGCGAGCCATGAGCTTTTGAACGCTCCTACTTTAAAGTCACAATGCTCTTTTATTTCTCCTGTTTGACCTGTGTAGGATTAAACATAACCAAATAGGCCTTTATATAACTAATGGGTTGAAGTTAACACCTCTAGCTTTTAGTGTCTTGTCGCGAGCCTTTAAAATTATGTTGTCAATGTATAACTATATTCTTTTGAGGCTGTTTTTTTTGGGAATTTCAGGTAATGGCGGTCGACATGTCATACTGCCTTGGTTGGATTGATGAATCCATTGTCGAACGAGTTAACAGCATCTTAAAACAAGCGAAGCTGCCAACTACTCCTCCTGAGATGATGACTGTAGACATGTTCAAATCTGTCATGGCGGTTAGTTAACCCAAAGTTATCTTAAACCTTAAAATATCAAAAGCATCTTGTTTTAGTTTTTTTTTTTTTTAATTTCTCATTAACTTTTTTGGGAACAGGTTGATAAAAAGGTGGCTGATGGATTACTAAGACATCCTTTTAAAAGGTCCATTAGGAAGCTGTGTTTTCACAGGAGATTATGACAGATAGGCCCTTGATGAAACCCTACATGCATTTTGCAAATCTTGATCATTGGGCCAGTTATTCTGTCTTTACTAATTGCAATTGGGCTTACCCAATTATTGGTTAGTGAGAGCGTAGGGCTTAACGGACGGGCTTGGGGTTAAAGAGCCCAGCTTTGGAAGCTGAGAGATTTTGGTTCATGTGATATAGATGGGTGGATTGAGTGGTGAGTGGGTGTGGGTTGTTGGTAAGTCTGTTGGGCCTGTCTTTCTTGGTTTGGTTTATAGCATAATGGGCTATGTTTTGAGTCTTGGTTTAAGACAATGAAATTTGGTTCATAATCAATTAACCATTGATGTTTGGTTAAAACATTTACGAGAAATAACCAAAGGGTCTAAGACCATGCGTAATGGCATTATAGAGGCGTGAAGAGCTTGATAACGCCCCTAACATCGCCCCCTTGGGCGTTATAAGGGCATGAAGAGGGATGACCATTTCCAGTATAATGCCAAATGAGGAGAAAAAATTGGAAAGTAATGATCAAAAGGGTATTAAGGGGCGCTAGCTATTACACGTTTTTTGAAAAGCGCATTATGATGCTGATGTGACGGAAAATGCCTCTTAAATGGCATTAACCATTACGGATGGCCTAAAGATCACTGTTAAAGTAAGATTACTATTTACAAGTTGAGTTATTTTACAAAGGAGTATAAATATAAGAAGTGTAAGAAGGAACCATAGAGTGACAAGTGTCCATAATATGTCTATAAGAGAAAAAGAACATGTATATGTAAAAACCTAAACCCCCCACCCCCCGCCCTCCCCCAAAAAAACCGATATCTCACTAACCCCCAACCCAAGCTAAATGCTAAAAACTAAAAACCAAACCCCCCAAAAACCTAAAAAAACCTACCCCACCCCCCAAAAACTAAAACACACCCCCAACCCAACCTAAATGCTAAAACTAAACCCCCAAAAACATAAAAAAAAAATCTAAAAAGCAAAATATTTTTTTAGTGGCAATAAAGTAGCGATTATTTTAATAATAAATATTGAAAAAAATAAAAATTTGTGTGTTTGTTTTTTTTTCATGTATTTTTTGTTGTATTTACATTGGAGAATATTCATAGAATATTCCTTCTTACCATTCTTACAATAAGAGTCCTTTGTATTTGATCATTTCTCTACGAGTGAATTTCAAATTTTGTCATTTATCTTTATAACCAATTTCAAGCGATGTCCTTTATCTTTAATTTTGATGAGTTTTGTACTTTATGTTTTTAAAATCCTGCACGTTCAGTCCTTTATCCCTAACTCAGTTAGTTTTTCTGTTAAATCATATTACACAAGGGTGGTTTGGTCTTTTTACCTATTTATTTAAATACTTTAACAAATAAAACTAAAATAAGTTTAAAAAAAGAATATAATAGAATATAATATGAGTGTATATAATATATATAAACAAAATCCAGTTCTCTGTCTCTCTAGCTCTCTCTCTCTAACTCTCTCCAGCCACCCACATCCACGGCCACACATCAACCACCTTCGGCCACCACCCTCCAACACTCTCAACCACCTCTCTATTTCTCTAGCTCTCACTCTCTCCCACGACTGTTCCAACCACCACCCTCCAACGCTCTCAACATCGCCACCACCCATATATATCTACATGCAGAACCGGTTTCGAATAATTAGAAATAACTGAGATATTGCGAGAAATACCTTGGATCTCGAAACTCTAACATGAGTTCTCGGAGACTCACTGTCGTTACTCGTGGGAAATAGTTGGAAGCACAAGAAACCCAAACATAAGATCTCGAGACCCTTACTGTTACTAGCCGGAAAGAGCTGAGTTCGGAAAATTGTTTGGGGAATTTGGTTGTTTACTTGATTTAGGGATATTTTGGTTGTTGAGTTAATTTGGGGATTTTTGGTTGTTGGGTTGGGGATTTGGTTTGTTGATTTTTGGTCGTAGATGATGAAGGGTAATGGCGGTGGCAGGTGATGTGTGTGGCGGTTGGGATCTCGTTGTGATGTGAGATTTGGTGATTTAATTTTGATATTTGAATCCGAATTTGCTTCAGTTGCTTGATCATGCTGTGATTGTGGTGGTGTTTGATTTGATTTATTATGAGATGGGTGTTTGAATTTAGGTGGTGGTGCTCTGTAGAGATAGTGAGCAGAGAGATGGTGTAGGTTAGAGAGTGGGGTGGTGCTTTGTAGGTTAGGAAGAGAAAGAGGGCGTATGTTAACTGAGAGAGAGAATACAAATTCATTAAATTTATATATATATATATATATATATATATATATATATATAGGTTGGGAGTTCACTAGAAAGCCTATGTTTTCTAGAAAGTCTAAGAAGCAATAGGGAGGTGACATGTGGCTTTTAGTTTTTTTATTTAAAAGAGAATGATGGTAATTTGATTATTAATTTAATTTTGGAATATTATATATCCTAACTAACTATCCAGATATTTATGGAAACGTATATGTCTTTGATAATTTCAAATCATTCGATTCATCAGTTGTGTTTTAGCAGTTACTGGTTTCAGGTATGTTTATCACATGTGTTTAGCAGTTACTCGTTTTCAGGTACTGTTTCATCACATGTGTTTTAGCAGTTACTGGTTTCAGGTACTGTTTCGTACACTGTGTTTTAGCAGTTACTGGTTTCAGGTACTGTTTAATCACACTGTGTTTTAGCAGTTACTGGTTTCAGGTACTGTTTAATCACACTGTGTTTAGCAGTCAGTCACTAGTTCGTCATTGTGTTTTATCGATAAAACACACTATGATGAACACATCTAGATCTGATTTATCGTTATTTTTTGTGTGATTAGGTGGTTTCAAATGTGAGTGATTGGAGAGAGAAAAAAATTTGCGACATTTTTTGAGGTGGTTTTATGATTTATAGTTATTTCCTTATTTAAAATAACTTAAATGACACATTTACCCCCAATCAATTAAATAATCCTATTTTTAATACACACATATTACCAAAATGCCACCAAGATGATCTCAACCATTAAACACATCCATCGGATGGCCCAGATCACTTCTAGACTTTCTAGGAAAAACACACTTTGCGCAGGATCCTCACCCTATATATTATATATATATATATATATTATTATATATAATATATAGGATGAGGTTCATGATGTGAACAACATCCTTGTTTGTGAACAGAGTGAACCAATCCTAACCATTCATTTGATTAGTTGTTGAAAATGTTAGGATTGTAATTATACATTTAATCCCTTTTTGAAATTTGTTTTTTATAATTTACTAGCAGTTACATGTCCGTTATTTTAGGAAGTTAGGAGATTTACTTTGATTATATCAAAAGATTCTATTATATCTCTATCCATTTTTTTTCGAAATTATTATGATTGTTTCTAAAATCTTTGCTACCTTGTTTTATTACCTTTTTCATATAATGTATTCATAACGTTAATTAATACTTTGCTATTTAGTTTGATTATATCTTAAATTTGAACAAAACGTTTACATCTCCATAGACCACTATTTAAGTAATAAAAAATTCTTAAACTACATCAATACACTTGTGTTCACACACTAAAGCTTCTATGTACATACATATATACACCTGTGTATTTTTAAGCCATGTACCTATGTTTCAGTAGCTACACAAATCATGTACAAAACAACTATTTGTTTTTATTCAAATTACCTGAAAAATTAACTGGAAACTTTAGCCAACATACACCTCTATTTCATTTTTGAAGCCATGCACCTCTGTGTCAGTTGCTACACATTTGACAAATCCCCATCTATACACTTATGTATTTATCGTTAATACATCTATGCACTTTACCCAAGAACATGTGTGTATATTGATACATTAACTTTGTCAACACAATCTACGTTGCATATTTTGTTAAAGCATATAAATTGAACCATAACTTTGTCAAATCATTTGAAAAAAAAATTAACATGGAAGCTTTAACCAAGGTACCCCTTTGTTTCAGTAGCTACACATTGACAAATCTCCATATATACACCTGTGTATTTGTCGATAATACATCTTTGCACTTCACACATGTACACATGTGTATATTCATAAAATAGCCTTTTGTCAACATAATTTACGTTTTAAATTTTATTAAAACATATAAATTAAACCATACAGTGTGATCTTCTAAATCATTGTACATTAAATTTTGTTAAAGCTTATAAATTAAATCATACGTTTGCTTTGCTGGTTCCCAAAAATACATTAGGTGTAAATTTATCTAAGTATCCCTATTTGTAAGTTGTATTTATTATATTTTTCCAAATAATTACAAAATTGCCATTAACACTAAATCTCATCATCTAAGAAATGAAGGGACATGATTTGTTCACAACTAAATCATTGTTCACTCTAGAACCCTATCATATATATATGGTAAGATTATTGTAAAAATGACCAAAATGTGCGAGAAAGGTAAGAAAGAATCTCAGCCATTAGATCTAAATTAATTGAAAAGGGTAATCAAGTAATTTTATCTTTGATTTAATTAATTCAAAACCTTCCATAAACCGCCACCCTAATTTATAGGAATACCGAATAACACTCAAACACCATTCAGCACGTATATAACACCATTCAATAATTATATAACACCCTTCAATAAGTATATAACACCATTCAATAGTATATAACACCATTTTAAAGATCTCTATAAAAACACTATGAATAACAATGCAACAACCATTCAGCGCATATATAACACCGTTCAATAATTATATAACACCATTCAATAATATATAACACCATTCAATAATTATATAACACCATTCAACACATATATAACACCATTCAATAAGTATATAACACCATTCAATAATTATATAACACCATGAACTGAAACAAAAAACCATTAACTGAAACATTCGATTGAACGTATTTTTTTCTGTATATAAGTATAGTAACATGGTACTCATATTAAAGATTAAAAAACACTTGTTATTATAGTGTAATTTTTTTTAAAAAAAAACCGAGTTACGTGTAAAAAGTTATTGGCGTTTAAAAAATAAAAGGGGAACTTGCATGTGGATTGCATGTGATTTTCTAAAATCAAAATTGTTAATTTTACCTTTATACCATTAATCTAGAAAATTAATTATTTTAATTGTTATACTATTTACAAGATTGCCATCGAGATCTCAACCATTAGATTAAAGATCTAATGGTTTAGATTTTTTCTTACCCTCTCACACTTTGGACCTTTTTTACAGGATCCTCTACCTATATTTATATAGATAGATATTAAATATTTGCACAATACTCTCTGAAATAGTGAAAATACAAATATGCCTTCATTGCAAGTCACATGACCAGAATTAACAGAAAAATCTGACTGAATTAGTGCTAAAGAACATAACGTGCAAGATTTTAAAACATAAAGTACAAAACTTATCTAATTTAAAGATAAAGGACACCACCTGAAATTGGGTATAAAGATAAAGGACAAAATTTGAAATTCACTCGTTTTCTACTATTTACAATAAGTTTGGTCTCATGTTGAACCATGAGTTACTGAAAGCATAATCCTAGAACAAAATTGCCTGACGTTTGAAAACAACAAACATGAAAAATCATTTTGGTCTCATATGTTAACCTAGCTGTCTATCTGCCCATACAAACAAATCTAACATATTCAAGCCAAAGGCTAACAAAATATAACATGATCTAATCGGTTTTAGTTCGGTTTTCTTGGTCTCAGTACTGAAATTAATGATTTGATACTTTTTCATTCAGTTTTCGTTGGGCATTTTGATAAGAGTACAACAAATTTGTCTAAAATTTCATATGAGAAATAATGTTTTCATATGATAGGTTGTTTATACATCATCATCAGTTTTGATTTGTACACTATTAAAGTAAAGTTAGTGTTTTACCCGGGTGATTCAGTGGTAAGCACCTAAGGGGCTGTCTGACAATCTTGTCTAAGCCATTAAGAGGCCTGAACAATTAAAGGTAACATTTGAATCGGTCAACATATTTCTAAAACTTACTCATTAAGAGGCTCCATGAACTATTAAGAGGTGTCTTTTAAGTAAACCAAATACACTCTACCTGGTTGCCTCCTCATAGAATCACTAAGAGGCTACCAAACAACCCCTAAGTCTCTCTAGCAATGGTCTCGGGTTCGAATCCAATTTCATTGGTTTTTTTCCTTTTCACCCCTTTGAAGGCTACTTACCCAGTGACTGGCGCAAGTTGTGTTTTACATGATCTCAGATGTTAGCATGGTACTGGTGAGATCACGTAAGTAGTAAAGGTTCTCATCTGCTGCGAATTTATATGGAAAGTGGGGTGGGCAGAGGCCCACCGTCCATTCATCTCATCCATGTATTTTCACAAGTCTATTTTTTTTCTTAGTTAACGTGAAGTGCCATTAAAAAAAAGTTAACCTGAAGTCCTGAAAGCCCAAGTTCACAAGCCCGAGTGCAACCCAATAAAATTGCATAAGGCCCATGTCTCCTATTCCTCATAACTAAAAAAAATCCACAATTGCAAAGCCACAAGCAGACAAGTAGAAGCGACAAAGGTACAAAGCAATTACATATTTATGACCAAAGAACCAAAAAAATCAAGTAATCGATGACCGAAGTTTGTGATTGACTAAGGTTAGCTCTCATCTCCATAAGTCTTCAGCATATGTTTTCATATTTGTGATTGTCACTTTGTTTTAAGGTTAGCTCTCATCTCCATAAGTTTTCACCCTATGATTTCATATTTGTGGTTGTCACTTTGTTTTCTAGGGTTTTTTGATTTATAATATATGATCGACTTATTTATGATATCGTAAGCCAGGAGTTATTGAACTTAATTCGGCGATCGAAGTTGTTTAACCTATTACCTTTTAACATGGTTGCAGAAGTCGCTAGACGCTCACAGGTCAGTCGACTGAGGAGTTGCGAGTACTAAATCTAGGTGGAGAGTATCTGGGGAGTACCCAGATATGATAAATTATAAACAAAAATAATTTTTGGAAAATTATATTTATTATATATATATATATATATATATGTAGAGAAGGAGAGAAAGTGTAAAATACAATATCCCTTAATGTACATTGGGTACGAAATAAAATTACGCATGTTGAAAAACATAATCACGCATGTTGAAAAACCATAATTACTGGAAAAACATAATCACGCATGTTGATAAACATAATTACGCATGTTGAAAAACCATAGTTACGCATGTTGAAAATCATAACCATGCGTAATTATGTTTTTTCAACATGCGTGATTCGGGTTTTGTGTGTTTATAACGTGCGTAATTTCATCTCACATCCAATGTACGTTAAGGAATATTGTATGTTAAGTGGCCCCTGTATATATAGGGTTAAGTTCATCTGTGAACAATCCCCTTGATTGTGAACACTAGTGAGCTAACCCTAGTCCTTGATTATCAATACACATGTGTAAATCAATGGCCAAGATTTGATGATGAAAATACGCTAGTGTATTTTATGATTTGATGATGTAAATCAATGGTCAAGATTTGTTTACCCAGTTTACAAATACACTAGTGTTCACTCTAAAACCCCACCCCCACACATATATACATATACACACACATATCAAATGTCATAATTTTACTAATATTTTTAACAAAATCCATGAATATTAATGTAAATAAAAAAGATGCATGTTCAAATTCTAAAATATATCAAAATTGATATTCATTCCTTGAAAAATGATATTCATTTGTTAATATTATCGAAATAGAAATTATGTGTTATTTTTTAAGTCAAACCCGTCCCACGTTGACCGATTAAATCCGATTCTGGTTGGGCTTGAGGGCTTTAGCACCATACCTTGTAAGGGTTATTCGGCCTACTTTTACAACATTGTTTTTTAATGACTTATTTCAACATAGGACATTTTGGTTGGAACACATTCTAATCCGAACCGAATTGATATTTTTTAGGAGGGTCCGTTTTAACCTGAACCAAAGTAGTACTTTTTAAGATGATCCTTTTCTACCAAACTTATATATTCGAGTACAAATTTACACATGAAACCTGAAACCAGTATAATTAACCCTTTTATCTGACCTACGCATTTTGCAAGCATTATCTATAATTATAAATTTAGATTATGCGCTAAAGTGTCTACATGAACAAAATTGGGGTGAATATGCAATTACTTATAGTTCTTTAGTGTTGTCAAGGGGAGATCCGGGTGAAAAGTGGTATAGTCAATGTCTCTATAACCAAACTATTAGGAGTTTATCAAGTATTGTAAGGTTAAAGTTATGGTGTATCTATCCTAAGATATCTTGTAACATTCAATATTTTTCAGTTACGAGTGATTTTTTTTTCATTTTGTTATTTTATTTAATTTTGAAAATTTTATACATAAATCCTGTATAAAAACAAATGTATAAAATTGGTGAAATTATTTAATTTATTTCTACAAAACTTTATAAAAACTAATATTAATGGTATTAATAATTAATTTTTGTTTTTCAATAATAAAATTTTAAGTGATTAAGTTTAAAAAAAATTAACATAAGTTTAAAAAATGAATAAAATAAATTGATTTTTATAAATTTTTGAAGTTTAAAACTCTTCTAAACAAAACAAAAACTCGGCTAACCATTGTTAAAAAGATCCCAAACTTTTAAATCACCCAACCCGTTTTCCCAGTTTAATCGAACTCGGCTATACCCAAAACCAGATTCTGACGTTCCAGGATAACTCTTTTGAACAAAAACGATCTAGATTGAAACGAGATAATTATCCATCGAGCTACTCTAACATATCGTCAAAGTCTTATCCCTGATAACGCTGTTTATAATGTTTATCCAATCAAACAAACCTTCGGAAATTTCAAACCTATCCCTTATGTCAGTTCCGCTGATCGAGTTAACTATAAATACCTAAGCCTCTACTTCATTTGACCTCTTCCCAACTCGCAGACGGATTCAATTCTTGTTTGCCTTCTGTAATCAACTTGCATCTCGCAAACACATTCAATTCCTTGTTTACCCTCTATGATCAACCTGCATCTCGCCGGAAAATTTAAGCTCCAGCCAACCACCAATACCGGCTTTTCGAATCGCAATAGGTAGTTCGTTTTGTTCACTGCTTTATGTTAATAAAAAACTCTCTATTCGATTAATAGATGGTGTAGCTCGTTTAATTCGGGATCAAAGGAACTAGGGTATCAAAGGAACTAGGGTTTCTTGAATTATGTTAATAAAAAACCCTATGAACCAACTATGATTACTAGCGAATTGGGCTCGGTAGCCCAACTGGTAGCTATAGTATGTTAAGTCTCTAATCCGCCAAGGGGTCGCCATTGGTCGCCAACAGTCCTAACTTTGTCGTTAGCCGCCAACAATCCCAACTTAAAAAATAACCACTGACAGTCCTTACTATCAATATATTGGCCTCCAATGGACCCTGATTATCAACATTTCAAAAAGGTTCCTAAAGGAACTATCAAAATTTCAAAAAGTTTCCTAAACGTTTTTGGTCGGGTTCTATTGGAGGCCAATACGTTAATAGTTGGTACTGCTACTGGTTATTTTTGAAGTTGAGATTGTTGGCGGCCAACGTCGAATAGTTGGGATTATTAAAATCCAATAATCTTTTTCCTAAATCTTAAACTCTTATAATTCCCAAATTTGATCCAGAATTCCCAGTATTCCCTGATAGTCCTAAATTCCCCTAAACTTAAATCAAAGTTCATCTATTAAACCACATTTCTTAAATCAGTTAGGATACAGTGGTGCTTGTTTTTATAAAACATCCGCGCAGTCTCTTCTTTCTGCGCTGCACAGACATTGCCATCTATAGACTATTTGTTTTTCTAAAGATGTTTCATTACAAAACGTCTGCGCGAGCTCTTCTTAGTGCAGACTTGCCTAACCACTTCGAAGATCTTCTAAGATTTTCAGAGGGTTAAGCACTACCACCCACCACTACCGTCCACCACCACCACCATCGTTCACCACCACCCATCATCCACGTCCACCACCTACCACCACCACCACAACCACCCACCATTACCGTCCGTGTACCACCACCAATTTATTTAGAAGTTACATACGTTAAAAAACAAACAGGCTTGTTCTTGCAGACTGTAGAGGTTTGATCCACATCTTCTTCTACAGATGTCTGCAGATGTAGTCCACAGATGCATATATATTTTACCTCTTAAAAAAACACCTAAGTCTTTGGAATTTTCCAACTTTATCTGTATCAACAACTATTTTGCTAGCTTAATCCAAGTGTGTTTACATAGGTTTCATTTAAACTTTTTGAGTGAAACATGTTGAATTAAACATTAGCAATTACTTATGCCATACATGTTATCTTAATATTTCTTGTCTTAAACATTACTTTGTGAACTAACGTTAATTAACAAAAATTCATTAATTTTGATCAAGCCAGCTGTAGTAGATTATAACGCTATAGGTATGCCAAACTTATCTAACAATCATTAAACTTTTGGTTAACTCATGCAATTAAACCTACATCAGTCCTTTAGGTTTGATTGTACACCATCATTCCTTCCAAGGTGTTTGTTTTCACAAGATAGTTTTTGATAAACGTTGACATGCTAATTGCTTAACACATCTTTCATATGTAAACCTATGTATGTTCACCAACTATTCGTACTTGACCTTTTTTTTTATCTTAACATGTTTTAGGATATAATGCATGAACTCTTTGAGCGTTGTATAACATAGAAGCTGGCCTTAGCTTGAATTTAATTTAGAACAATTGTCTTGTTTAAATTATTTGTTTTCTTTGGATGGTTATTTAATTTGGTTTTTAATAAAATATTGACACTTTAGTTGATGTAGGAATTGCTAATTTGCTATTAAAAAACTTATTTCTCTTTAGTTGAATTAGGGTGTTTTATATAGGATTTATTTCATATATACCCTTACTATTTGAAAAATTTTATATATACATAACAAAAACGAAAAATATCAAATATGCCCTTACAAAACCTAAAAATATCATATATGCCCTTACAAATTAGTTAAAATATTAAATATACCTAATTATTAAAAAAACAATCTAATAAATAATCATTTTACAATTATTTTTTTAACTTCTACGTTTTCATATATGCTTATCTTTTAACTTCATATTTTTATATAACACATTTTAAGCTTAAATTTATTTTTATTCATTTTTGTGTTTTATTTTTTATTTTTTCCATAAACAATAGTATTCTCCATATATATAATATTTAAGCTAAATAAATTAAACTAGAAAAAAGTAAATATAATATTTGAAGTTAAGGGTCGTATACGAGATTTCAAAATTATAGAAAAATAAAGGTAAAGTTGTCTTTTATTAAATTGTTTTTCAAGAATTAGTATATATGATATTTCAACTACTTTGTAAATGTATATACATGATATTTATAATTTTACAAGAGTATATATAATATTTTGTAAGTTTATAGGGTATATATAAAATTGCCTATTTTAGTTTCTATTATGAGAAAAACTCAAATCAATCAGAATCATTTTAAATGATGAAAGAATCATCATGATTTTGAGTGTTTTTGATTGGGTGAGAACTACTGTAAAAAAATGTGAATTAGTTGTTAGTGATCCCATAAATAATTTTATTAAAGAATTCCAAAGCCAACACACATTAGGACATGCATGTGCTTCTAACCACCGTCACATACTAATTAATAAAAATAATTGGAGCTGAACTTTAAAACAAAGCTACGAGCGAACTGTAGTATTTTTAGAGCTTTTAAAACCATTAACATTGAAAAACGACTCACCGATATTGTAGTTTAAACTCTAAAAACCTTTAGAATCAAACATATGTGAAATAAATTTACAAATAATATTTTAGGAATGGAATATTGGATTTTAATAATCTCAATTATTCGTCGTTGTCCGCTAACAGTCATAACTTCACAAATAATCATTGGCAGTCCCCACTATTAACATATTGGTTTCCAATAGACACTGACTAACAGAACCCTAGCGCCGTTAGTCTTCGGTCACCGGAAAAACGTTTTTGGCCGGAAAACTTAACATTTTGATCCCTAACGTCTTTGTAACCTCATTACGGAACTTTAGGAACCTTTTTCTAGTAAAAAACTAGTCATCGGAATATTTCTTTTTCGCTGAAAAACTCAACATTTTCGATCCAAACCTCTTTGTAATCTTAGATCGGAACTTTAGAAACATTTTTCTGGCAAAAAACGGTTTTCCGGCGACCAAGGACTAACGACTTTAGGGTTTTGTTAGTCAGGGTCCATTGGTGGCGAATATATGTCAATAGTTGGGGCTGCCAGTAGTTATTTTTAAAATTGAGACTGTTGACAGCCAACGACAAATAGTTGAGATTAATAAAATCTAAACAACTATAATTAACACAACCGTGTGTCATAGAATTTGGAGGCTTAATTAGTTAGATCAAATTCAATCATTATAAGTGGAATGAAGGTTTTAATCTTTAAGTTTAAATTTAATATCTTTTTCTTAAAGGAGCTTTAGGTTTTTAGAATGATCATGACATGATATTCACGAGTACAAATTGGTTAATTTGGCGAATACACTTTCATATGAACAAACATGTGTCAAGTCATGTTTCTAACTATTTTTGTAGAATTCTCAACAGAAAATGTTTTAGTTTTTGTATATTCGTATTACATAAATAGTTCTAATTGGATGGATTTGTTCACATACAAACATAGAAACTCACACAAGTCGACCGACACAAACAAAACACATACATAAATAAATTTTTCCCATAAAAGTACAAACATGCATTAAATTTGAAGCTAAAATGTTAGTTACATGTTCTTTCATCTCAACAATGAAATAAAATTAGAAGTTAAAATGTTAGTTACATGTTCTTTCATTTCAAAAATGAAATAAAATATTTCAAATTATATACTTGTAATATTGTTTTATAAAAACTTTAGCATTACTTAAAATTTTGAAGTATTATAACAAAGTCTCTTAAATTCTTCTATAAATACACACTATAGATGATTAAGAATAACACTTCTACACCCACAAAGTTATTTTCTAAAATTATTGTTCTTTTTTATTATATATAAAAGATAAATAAAAAGTAAATGGTCATGGATGAGCAGCCCCATAATTCCATAAACATGCACATGCATTTGTTCCCTCCCTACCACTTGGGGCATGGCTATTTATTATTATAAAGCCATGCTTCATTAATAATAATCTTTGATTAAATATTCATTTTATTTAATGTAAAAAATTAGTAATTAGTAATGTGCATACATGAAATTAGATCTATTGACAAAAATTACATAAAATCAGAGGTGCAGTATGCTTGTACGGGATTATGAAAACATACAATTAAGACATAGACAGCAATTTAAATATTTAATTAATGCACCATGAATAACAACTTTTGTAAACATGAACAACAAATTAAACACTCCAAATAAGTTTCATGAGGCAACCAAGATAAATAGAAGATTAAATATTGTTTTTTATCCATTAATGTCCAAATTCACCTTTTGACAAATTCTATATGCTATAAAACTTAATTAAGTTCTTTCCTTAAAATAAACAAAAATGAAAAAAAATAAAATCAAACACATTAAAACATAATATGCTTTGATCCCATCCATGTTCTTTGATGATACTTAATTTGCCATGAACTTGAATCAAGATTAGGGTTTGCTTTAAACATGAGTTTAGCACCTGTTCTTGCATTTCGCCATCGCTCTCGGTGCTGCAAATTAATATATTAAGATTAATTACATCAAGTTTTTAACATGTTTCCAAGATTAGGGTTTTTAATTACATCACTACTGAAAAACAACTAGAAATAAATGGTTTTGTAATCAGGATTTGCTAATTACCTAGTCCAATTGCATCTGATCCCTTCATGATTCGAAGTCGCTTGCAAGATTCAACAAACATTCTGGACAAAAGACGAGTCGTGATCGATGAGAATCGTTGTTTAACTTGTTAAACGAATTTCGATTAGGATGAAGATCACTTACTGCCATGGGACGTCACCTACGAGCATCCAATCACCATCCTTATCTTCATAACTTGGAACATATTCAGAACTGTTAAGAAGATCCATCAACTTGCTCTCATTCATGAAATCTATCATCCCCTGGGATCCATAATCTCCTGCAATGTTTACAACAAAAAAATTAATTAAATATATCATAACAAGGTGATGATAACTTAACTTGATGTATAATAACCTTATAAGTTACTTCAACAATTACTTTAATTATCCTTTAGTTAAAAGTTAAAACTCATGAAAGTATAATTTCAAGACACCCATTTTGTAGAGGTTAAAATGGAAAAATATTTAACAAATTAAGAGATCCATCTAAAATAACCCAAATATGTGTATGGAGAAGGTAGAAATGCTCATTGTTTTGATTATTTATGATACAAAATTTAATTGTTATTGTGGGTGGAGATTCTATAAATTGTTAAATTGAATTTCAACTACTTGAACATGCAATTTTAATAATTCAATGAATAATGAAGTAAAGATGTGTGTACCCATGGTGAATGAACTAAACATCTTGGCCAAAGCATCAGATAGTTGTTGATAACTCTCATACAATTTGAGGTCCACCTTGCGAAGATAAGGTGCTCCATCCATGGAAACCTTCACAAACGCCGCCGCGCTACCTCCACCAGCTGTGGCTGCCACCACCTTCTCGGTTTCCTCATTGTTGCTCTTCTGTGCCATCACATTCTTGCGATAGTTTCGAACGGGTGGCCATCCTACCACCTGTGCCCTATTAATCCAAATAATAAAAAAAATAAATACAAGAACAACAATAAGTTAGAAGTTCATAATACTAAGTTTAATATTAATAGAGTATATGTCAAAAGAAAAATTCATGCTCTCTTAATATCATACATATAGATTTATATATCCATCAAGACTCATCTTAAGATCTTTTAATCACATCAATATTATCCATTTATATGTATTATGAAAACATATGTCTGTTTTTTAGCGACAAATTTGGATCACTAACGAACCGCTAGAGTTGTGCCACTAGCAGAACCACTCGATCATGTCTGTAAATTAACAAATTAATCTATATATAGCTATTTAAATCTTTAGATTGACACACATCTACTTGTGTATAAGTATCAACAAATAATATTAGAAAAAAAAACATAACGTATATATATGTAAACATGAAACTTTAATCCACACATGAGTTATAAACTTATATGCTCACACACACACACACACGCATGTGTGTGTGTATTGTTTAACTTGAAAAAAAGCAGCTTACTTGGCTGGTGGTTTGATGGACTCTTTGTTGTTCTTAGTTGAATTCTGCAACTTGTTATCATTCAGATCAGTTGAAGAAGACTGATCATTGGTTTGAAGGTTAAGCATAAGATCAACAGTCTGTGAGTAGGCACGTTTTCCGGTGACTTTTAAAGCTGTATCCGGTTCACACCCTCCTCCAGGCAAGCCAAGGCATAACTCAGTTTCCTTGAGGTGCATCATGCTGCGTTTTTTTTTTAGATTTAATACTCAAAAGTCTCTTTTCGTACTGCTTCTTGCTTGTGCTTTCAATTCTTTCTTTCTTATGAGAGAGAGAAAGAGAGATAGAGAGAGAGATGCAATAAGAAAGAGAAGTGGAAAGAGGTTCATGTGCATATATAAGAAAGGGTTGTATCTTGTTGCATAATGAACTAACGGATCATATGCAAACACGTGGTGGTAATTGGTGAGTAAATCATCTAGGATCCAGGGCATATTTTTATGTTTATGATACATATAATAAATAATTCAAGTGTCACAAATTCTAATAAGTACTAGTTTATTACCCTATTCTTTCTTTTGTAAAACAATATTTAGGTCTCATTATTTCATATTAGTTCAAATGATTGAGGTTGAGTTAAAATAACCTAAAAATATTAAATTTGAAAGCATACAATAGATAATAAATGAGTTAATTACTGTTTTCGTCTCGTGGTTTGTTAAAAATCACTATTTCTGTCTATTAGTTTAAAAATTGCGTTTTCAGTCCCTGTGGTTTCACTTTCGTAACCATTTCAGTCCACCTCGCAACCATTTCAGTCCCTATACTTACAAAATAAATGGATTGAAGTGGTTATGAAAGTGAAACCACAGGGACTGAAATCGCAATTTTTAAACTAATGGACTGAAATAGTGATTTTTGACAAACCACAGGGACAGAAACAGTAATTAACTCATAATAAATAATCAAAACTACATCTTTTTACTAATAGAGGTAACTTAAAAAAATTAGACATGATTGACACATTTAAAAAAAATAAACTATAGCGAATGTAAAATTTTAACATTTTTTAGTTGGTAGTTCTTGATTGGACACGACAATAGGCTTCTCTTAGCCAACATATATCAGACATTGCTCGTAAACATGTATCACACATTATCAATAGGCTTGCTTGGTTATATAGGATGATCCATGGTCTAATGTGTTAAATATAATAACAATATGCGCGAGAGGGGATTCAAGCTAAAGCCTACAAGGAACCTACTATAATGGCCAAGTTGGTCCTTGTCTTAGATAGGGTATGTAATTCACTTCAATTGAAGGGTTTAGCGATTCTTCGGCTGAGTGCGAGTTGAATTTTAGAAATCCATATGAAATAATGACTTGTATGATTATGTTAAGTACATGGAGATATAGAATAACATTAGATCAAATTCTTCTTCTCTCTATCTATTAAGGGAGAAACAAGGGGATTGTGCCTTGCATTCATGTGACGAGATCTTAGTACTCGAGATGATGTCACGAGTCCCATTAGAGTTATAGTTTTGTCAAGACAATTACAATCCACGCACAAGTCCAAGTTGTAGTATCTGAAAATCTCTTGTCTTCGAGTTTGCAGTCCCCTTCTTGTTCGAATGTGTCACACCCCAACCGATGGCGGAAACATCGGGATGAGACGAAAACGAGATTGCTCATTGCTCACAACATTAATAAGTGACAATAATTAATTAAACCATATTTCATTTCATAAAAATTGTCAAATACATCAATATAACAAAACAAAGAAACAACATAACATTTGCAAAGTTATAACAAAATTGATACATCAACATTAAACCTAACGTCTAATTTGTGTGTATCTAGTCCTTGCTACATTGTTTTCATAGTATCATCTCCTTCAACCTGTAACATGTTTTAAAATAATGTCAATGCGAAAGCAAAGGCGAGTACACAAGTTTAGGCATATCATACGTATACGAATAAGTTTAAACAATCCTCATGGCAACTAAATCTATACAAGAGCAATATCAAGGCATGCAATACTAATAATCAAACCCTTAACGCAATCACGATGTTTTAACATGACCTCACGAATAACACGATGGAGGTGGACGCGTGAATTCCTATAGCGCTAAGCATGTCAAACGAAGGCTAAAAATAGTTAATGACTAAAGCATAGCATAACGAATATCCAAGACAAGCATCAAGTATGAGATTCAAATATTCATATGTATAAGATTGTTTGTGCGTTTCATAAAGTTTAAGTGTTCATGATTTTTGTATATGTAAAACATGTTACACCCAAAAGTGTTATAAACAAAAGTGGGTCGAGTGTACTCACAATATTGCATATGCTTTCCGATTGGTGATTCCGTGAAGAGTTGAAGGTTGGAGCTTCAAAGATTCTTTTAAAACACTTAATGTTTTCTTTTAGACCTCTTAGAGCTCTCTTGCTTGCTTGGACGATTTGAGAGAAGTATAGAAGTTGAGAGAAGAATGGGTGGAACACTTAGTGTCCTTTTAGAATTCTTGATTTAGAGAGATTGAGAGAATTAGAAAGATGAGAGAAGAATGGTGTGAAGAAAATGGTAGAAGGGGTTGGTATTTATAGGTAGAGAATGTGGAAAAGGGTGAAATATGATTGGTTAAAAAAGGTGGAAGAGGATTGAGAAGGTGATTGGTGGAGAAAGGAGATGAAAAAGGGTGAAATATGATTGGTTAAAGAAGGTGAAAGATGATTGAGAAGATGATTGGTGGAGAAAGGAGATGTAAAAGGGTGAAATATGATTGGTTAAAGAAGGTGAAAGAGGATTGATGAGGTGAAAATATGATTGTATATTTCTTGGTATTTCTTGAGTATATTATGTAATTGAGTATATAAAAAGTATAAAAGTATAATTCAAGTATTGAGGATGTGCGTATAAGTATTTATACGTATAAAAGTGTTGGTTTGCGTATAAATACGTATTTTAAATGATCGGTTGTGTGAATAAAATAAAAAATATAAAATATGAATTTTATTAATCATGTGAGATTGAAATTAAAATACGAATGTAAGGTTTCTAAAATTAGAATACGAATACGAACATTTTTTTAAAATAAAAATACGAAGATACGAGGCGGTACAGAATACATGGTTCAAATATTGAAGAGTATATAAAAACTACTCACAACGTAAATAACATAACTATTTGTAAACATAACAAATGCTTATATCTTGCATTTTGAAATATGAGTTTCTAAAAATAAACAAGAATACACAACACCCATCCATCAAAATGCTAGCTTCTTTATTTTTTAAGTTACACAACATGGAAGGTTTTCTTCTAAAAATAAGGGTTAAGTTATGATACAAAGACTCCTAATTGTAAGAAGTGTAAGACTACCCATAGTGAGCGGTATCTTTGGTTTTTTTTCTCCCCAATCACGCCCCCACCCCCATCCCATTAGGCGCTATCTTGGTTTTTTTTTTTCAAAAAAAGCCTTCAGGCGTGTTTTAATTCACGCCAAAACCCCCAACCCCATGGCCAATAACATGCATTCTTTCCTATTTTTGCCCAATACCATTTTATGATTTTTTTTTATTATTTAATTGTTTAACACCCCTTTTGAGATAATACCCCATATTGCCACTACACCCATTTTAAAAACGCCCCATTGCTGACTGGGTTGCCACATGACACAAAATGCCCAACGGTGGGAAGGGTAATTTTGTCTACAAGAGGAGAGAGAATACGCACATGCAAGTCACATGCTATTCCCCCTCCAATTTTTAAACGTCCGTAACTTTTTTATACATCATTTGTTTTTAAAAATAAATTATACCATAAAATCAAACGTTTTTTTATCTTTAATATGAGTACCATATTGTTATTTTTCAAAAAAAAAAAAAAAATTCAAAAACCCAGTTGTGTATGACACAATGAACATGACGTAAAACACAACGTAAAGTAGAGTAAAAACACAATCAATGACAACAGATAAAGACACAATGGACAACAGATTAAAACACAATGACCATGACCTTGACGTATAACACAATGGACATAATGTATAACACAATAAGTATCAAACTAAATAAAATCACAATTGATGACAACAGATAAAAGACACAACTGATAACAGATAAAAGACACAATGGAGAGCATATGAAGACACAATGGAAAACAAACTAAAAACACAATACACAACAAACTAAAACACAATTAACAAGAAACTAAAACACAATGGATAAAAAATTAAACACAATAACCTGAACAAATAACGCAATTTATAGAAAACCCAGATATAACATCATCTTTATTGTGTCATATATTATGTTATAGGTTCTTATAAAACATACACATGCAAAAACCCGAAAACCTAAACCTCCCACTCCCACCCCAACCCAAAAACCTAAACCCCCCACTCCTCAAAAAAAAAAAAAACCTAACACCCCCTAACCAAGCTAAAATGCTAAATGCTAAAAACTAAACCCCAAAAAAACCTAAACACCTCCCCATCCCCCAAAAACCTAACACCCCTACCCCACCCCACCCACCCACCCCCAAAAACGTAAACCCCCACCCCACCCCACCCCAAGACCAGTTAAAAGACACAATGACGTGAACCTTTAACACAATGCAAAAATAAACCCAGTAAAAATGAAAAATTTTTATTTTATTTTTATATGACAATATGGTGCTCATATTAAAGATAAAAAAACGTTCGTTATTATGGTGAATTTTTTTTTTTAAAAATGTCGTATGAAAAAGTTATGGACGTTTTAAATCGATGAAGAAATTGACATGTGACTTGCATGTGGAGAGGGAAAATCCATAACTGTAGAATTCCTTTTATGTCCTTCTATTATCTTCTTTTTCCTACAATTAATCTTAACTCTTCAAATATAAAATTAATAGACAAAATTTTTCTTACTCTTCTTACTTATCTTTTCTTTTATATTTGATCCTTATTCCTAAAAGTGATACTAAATATACTCCTTAAATATTTTTTATTCGTGTTGGCTCTCTAAAATTATCAAATTAAATAAATCAGTTCTTTGCATCTTTACTTTTTACACACTCCCTCTCAAGCTTTTTTCACTTAATATACTCCACTTTTGTATGTCTAATCAAATGCTTTTAAATTATTTAATTATCCCAACTTTATCTTGATTGTTAAAATGTCAATGTCAATTCCAATTTACCCTTTTGTTTTTGTTTTCATTACTAATAATATTATAACTACTTTAATTTAACAAATCTTTTCTCAGAAGATATTTCAAAATGCTTTGTGCCTATTAAGAAAGTTCTTTCAGTTGATAGATAAATAAATAATACATTTATTATTTAAGTTATAAAGCAAATCAAATTTCCCATGCAGATTCTTTAAAGGGAGAACATGTAAATTCTTGCACCACTCATCATTAACGTTTTGCTATATGTAACAGTTATTCTAATGTTTGGATTACTTCTATACATTAATTTTTTTATAAAAAGATATATGTAATAAGCAATAGTTTAAGTTAGAGAAGAACAATGAATTTGGAAAATGAAGATATGTATATAAATTATTAAAGAAGCTGTACAAGTGCTTTAATTTGGAGAAAAATAATTGAAGATGGCATGATTAGGGGAAGTAGCCAAACGGCACTTGTGGTCCTTTGATCGTTTAAAGGCCTATACTATCAATTAAACAACTAGCTACTATACATAGAAGGCTTTTCACTTTTTAATTAATATAGAACTAATTATGTATAAAATGTGTATTTTAAAATATATTGAACTAAAAAGCAAAAAAGAGAACTGATCGAAGGTTATAACTTACGCAAATGCTACCTGTGTAACTAAAGATAATGAAGAAAAAATATATAAGCATATAACCGTTATTATATACACAATATATATATACAACCATTATTAATATGCTTAATTCATATGGTCGAAAAAAAAGATGAGATCTTAAACTTTAATTGAAAATTGATATCGACTTCAGGGTATGACTAATGAATATTAATATTAAAGAGTTTGTAGCGTAATGACACAATGCATATGAAAATATGTCTATGTTATGAGATTGGCAACTCATATATCCCGTAATATTACTAAATCTCTACCTATATGATATAGGTATAGATCGATACTTATATCATATATTGTGGAGGTATAGATCTATATATAGGCATATATGTATAGATTTACTAGCAGAATTACAAGATATGTGAGTTTTCTGTAAAAGAAAGTAATGAATATAATTATTACCCACTTAATGAAATGGTACAGACACTAAGAAAGGGTTTTTTACACTGTGACAACTTATTTTTCTCAAATGTTGATAATATATTCATGAATGTCAAAACAACCATGTGTATGATTCTAAAACTCAAGATCCAATAACATTTGGATCTTGAAATATAATTCAGTCAAGTTGTTTCAATAGTAAGCTAAAACTGTTATCAAAACGTGTGTGGTCATGTGTGATAAGATTCACATAACATATCGACGAACGCTACGTACAAGACAACCGCGTTTTATAGACAATAATTCTCACCTATAGCAATGACTCTTAGCGATTAATATTATTAGTAAAAATGTAGTCCGTGATGTTTGTGTTTATTTACACCTTTGTCCACAATAAAACTTAAACCTTCGACCTCATGAGGAGTGACACCTTTTAAGTTCTTCATACCTTGATACCGCTAGACTTCAAACCCGTGATGTTACTAACATATGCTTTAATAAGTAATGAATCTTCTATCAAATTTATAGCGACCTTTTTGATGTTTTTTACAGTTGGATTACATGTTTGAAAGCTTCGACAACTTTGAGTCTTTGAGTAATGTCATTGTATATCATTCCATCAAAAGTATTTTAATAAGTGATCAGTGTTGCAGTTGTAACTTGTAACTACCTGTATACAGTATCAGCTGGATACAAGTTGAACAAACAAATAGTCTAAAATATTCATGATATGATGATTGACAGATCTAAGACTCAAGTTCTTCCCCCTTTTTGAAGTTTCTGACCACCATCCCCTTCTCCCAAATGTTGACTTTCTTGAGGAAACACATTAATTCTTGATACCATAACTAACGCTTTCCCATGTTCTTCTTGGATCACCATGCAGTATGAACAAGACATATTGATCATATATAAAAACCTATAATATACTTACCCATCATCCCTTTAGTTACATTGCCTTTTCTTTTTGCAACATGTATTTCATGATGTTGTATTACATTATAATAAGTCATACATCATGTAATTTAACCTAAAACGTTATCTTATTTAAAAGGGGATTGCGACGCAACTTGTAGCCCATTTACCTATCATTCTAGTGTAACTTTCCTAAGGTGTTACAAAGAAATTTTTGAGAATCTACAGAAAGATATATATATATATATATATATATATATATATTACATTATATTATATATTATAGGATAATTAATTTATCTTGTAAGGACCTAAAAATGTAACATGTCATGTGAAGGGGGCTCTTTAGTTCCCTGACAGTCTGTGTAATCAAAGAGGAAGAGGGCGGTTGGGAACATATCACTGTATATACATCAATTTTTCTATGTACGTATGAGTGTATATAACATTTTCTGTAATTCTATTAATGAAATAGTATCAAATAATACATATTTTATTAAGGTTCCAAGAATATATGTACACATACTATTGGAGCCAACGGAAAGATTATCAAACAGTGTCAAAATTAAGAAAATTAAAATTTAAGAGAAATTTCGTGTTATGAGACCTTTTAACAAATTGAAACTTAGCTAAAGATACCAAATTTAGTGCACGACTTCCATGGTAAATCCATAAATTTATAGAGGGCTAGAAACAACGGGTTTGCAAATGTCACACAGAAATCAAAAAGATCGTAAAGAACCATCAGGCTTACATGAATAAAAATAGGAAGACACATGCTGTCATGTTGCGTAATGATTTCACTAAGACAACACAACAACGCGTTAAACTTATGTGATCGACTATCAACATATATTCTACTTGACGATATGTGAAAAAACGATGCATAAAAATTTAGAAATGGGTATAAGAAGTTGTATAACACATATTAAACTGATTGCAAGACAAATCGATACAAAATTTTCAACATTCATACACCATGTATACACGTAAGTAATAACCTATGTTAAGATCATATGATACCCCCTAACCGATACCAATTATTTTTGTAAAGATTAATAAAAAAATTAAAAAAAAAGAGTAAGAAAACATGTAGTTGTTCATAGGAGGGTTTCTCACTTAAGCCAACTATCTTGTTCATTGCAAGCCTGAACACGTATGTCTTTTTGCGCCAACTTTGTCTGACAAAATACAAGATTAACATACTTTGAGTATCATAATTTTTTTTAAATTAGTAGTTATGTTTATGACCAAACAAATACCTATTATGCTTACATTGAGTTAACGCTCCATTCTTTCGAGTAGGTGTGGGGGAACGAGTCCATACCTATAGACAGACGATATCACATTGTTGATATCTTTTCAAATAGCGGGGTATGAATTCATCAACTTTGCCATCGTCAAAATTGGAATGCAACATTCTGTGACAAAAAAACAATATAAGCAAACGTTAAACCAACTTAGGAAAAGTTATTATACGCGCCATAAGCCCCTATAAAGTTAAAGAGTACACAAAGAGCATAAAAAATAAAGCAACGAAAATCAACAAAGCGAAAGCTAGAAGCAAAAACACACCAAAATATTACTCAATAACACCATACAGATTTAAAGGCTTAGGTTATCGGCCGCAACTGGCGGCTTCTTGGAAGCCACCTTGATTGACATTCCAAGATAAAAACTTTTTTATAGCCTTTAAACGTAAGCAAAATATGTTACTTCATGTAAACACAAAAGTCTACACCAAGTACAACATATTGAATAAGAAAAAGGTCTTAGATGAGACAGTGCTCATCATCATCGACCACATATTCCCGGAAAACCAAACAGCCCGAAAGAAGCAACATAACCGCGATAAACTTGTAATTGGCCAACATGTAAGACAAGCATCGCCAAAACTTCAATTAACAGAATAATAACATGTCACCACATGTAAACACAACAACATTGATACATTGTTTGTTTTATTGTTTTGAATGTATGTCTTCGGTTGGAATGGGGTTTAAAAGGTTGACCAATCAACGTCATATCAAATTAGAAAGACGTCTCACATGACTTTGTTCTCACCGTACTCTACCAAAAACTTGGTCAATATCACAAAAACAATAGAACTAACACAATCAACATTGTGTTGTAAGAACGTTACACCTCAAGCTAATTATGTTGAATGGCTATAGTAACTGAATACAACATCCGAAAGTGACCACCAACCACCAAAAATGGATACGAAAGTTGGGTTAAATGCCTAGGTCAAGCAAAAGGACAACAACAGTTGTAAAAGGTAAGTGCGATTAAAAAGCGTAAAAGTTAGCCTTTAGTGGAAGTCTGAGTATATGCATCCAAAAATCAACCGATTTCAAACGCAAGTAAAGAAAGCAAACATACAACACAATAATGCTGACATAATCCAAACAACCAAAAGAACAACCCACGTAAAGCAATTAAAAACAACAAAGCAAAAGGTACAACCAACAATGCAAATAAATATTGTAAATTAACATTTTATAAATAGAGGCTTAGGATTGTAGCAATGAAATTCGCTTTCCCCAAATTTACCATGGATGCAATTGTAGTTGCAAAAGTTGACGATATGATCTCTAAACAACACAAATGGCACCTACATTGCCCAACCAAGATATACATCAGATCTAAAAACTCTAATACTACTCCTGCTACAATTGATTATCATCATCATCATCTCCTCATCACTACGAAAGTAAATACAATATTGTTGGTTGTACCTCAAGACATAGTGTAAATAGTCTGGTACTAAAACATAGTCAGCCTCACCCACTGAATAACCAACACCTTAAAAACTTTCATCAACAATCGTCCAAGCAAAGCATCGCAAACCCAAGCAATGAGGGTAAAAAGTGTGAGGCTGCTGAAAAGCCACCTTCACCATCCAAAAACAATCGCAGAAACATGGCATCATATACCCATACGTTTAGGAAAACAATCTCGAACAACTAAGTAGTCATCCTCACAGACCGAATACACATTAACACAAAACATCCAACAACAACTGTCTCACAAAAGCATCATAGACCTATCCGAAAAGTATAAACATTCTTCGACAACTAAAGAGTAATCATGACCGACAAAGCAACATCCAATACACAAAATCCAACGACTTTGATACACATATGTCATCGGATGATGAAACACAAAAACACCAACAAAACAACATCATAGCCAACATCGGAAACCAATCGTTAAAAGCAATCGGTAAACATGAACGATCAATCGCATAAAAAGAAACCCTAAATACGTTTTGAGCACATCGAAAGTTAACAATAAGCATATCGTTACGTCTCCATAATGGTAACGTCAGTAAGACATAAACCCACCAAACAAATGCGAAAAAAATGCACACCCAAAAACCAATACGATCAACCAACAATAGACAACAAAGAAACAAAATAATTACATACAGTCATCGGAAAACCGTCGGGGATACGCATAAAAGTTGTTCGTCTAGAGAGAGAGCGCGTAAAGGAGGAAAAGGCGGTGAAGGTTTGAAGCTTTTAAATCCCTCACCGACCAAAAAGGTACAAAACAAAAAGGCCAAAGGAACAAACCACCTAAACCAAGTAAAAGCAACAAAGCAAAAGGCACAATCAACAATGCACATAAATCTTGTAAATTAACATTATATAAAGGGAAAATGCCATAAAATGTAACCATGTTTGCATGGTGTTCTAATTAAATCATCCAAACTCTTTTTATCTGTCTAAAGTAACTAAACCTGAATTTAGTGTTCAAATACTATGTAATTACCAGGTCATCAGGTTACCAATTTTTTTCTTTCCTTTGTTATTTTCTTTTAATGCTCATGTTTATGTTTATATGTGTATATTATATGGATTTTATAAAATCAAAATATATTTTAAACTACTTTTCAATTATCTTGTATATCTCACCAGACCATTCACGATCCTCCCATCCAAACCCTAGCCGACGTTTCCGACCCTACTGACCAAACTTCGATGACAACCAGCAACCTTCGATGGCGAAGACCAAGTATGGTTGCTTTTTTCGTTTTTGTTTCAGACCAAAGACCAGATGATACAGGGTTTCGTGTTTATCGTGCGGAACCCAAGAGAGGAAGGCATAGCGGAGACTGGCAACGTTTGATGAGTTGGAGGGGCGGCGAGGATTCATAGGTAATGAGATGGATTTTAAAGATGAATATAAACTGTAAAATTGGAAGGTTTAGATGATTTGTTGGGGGTGAAGCCTGCATTGGCTTATAATGTCTAGAGGAAATCAAGTATGTAATGGAATTCAAAAGAATAATATAGTGGTAGTGGTATTTGTTGTGGCTTGTTTTGAACTTTTGGATCTTTGAATTTCCCTATGATATCTTCTATTTTTTAGTTGAAGATGGCCTTTAGCGATGACGATGATGAAGATCCTTGGGTTCATTGTAATTTTAGTTGAAGATGGTCTTTAGCGATGACGATGATGAAGAATTTTTTATTAAATGGGTTCATTATAATAAATTTTAGTATTATATTTTTAGTTTAAAAATTAAATATAATTATTTATTTAAATTTAAAGACTAAAAAAGAAACATGACCTGCTATATTATGGAAGGTAACCTGCTAACCTGGAAATTGCATAACGTTGGAACAATAAATCAACTTTGAGTGATTTTAAAGAGACAAAATAAGATTGAGTGATTTTAGTGAAACATATTAAAAACTTGGTTACTATTCTATAAAGTTACCCCTTATTAAATTTCAATATATTATAATGTTTTATTAATTAGTTTGTATTTATATATATATCACTATAAAATACTTGGATATATATTAAATCCTTTATAATATATTTACATGATTTAGTTTATATGGTTATAAAAAATAACAGAAACACATATATTTTAGTAAATCACGCTTTCTGTTTTTCGTATATGGGTCATTACACATGTTACCCTTAATGTTTACAAAACTACACTAATTAAACATCATTTATGTTCATTATTTGTTATGGATTTCATCGCTTTCACTAACTAAGGATACATTTTCAATTAAGTTTTAAAAAACAATCAATTTACCAATGTTGATATAAATAAAAAGTTAAAAGAAAAATAAACCAAAAGAACCATTTCCCTTCATATTCATCGCTCCCCATTCCGACTCCTCACCATACACACACCATCTTCATCCCTCCCCAACCTCTTAATTTATAAATGTTCATGTGCTTTCCACATCATAGCCCCTTCTTTCGCATGTGTGTTTGAGAAAGTGGCACTGTTGTACGTGCAAATAGTCGAAATAGAATAAAGGGCAATCGAGTTGCTACGCAATCGAATATGGGGTTGTCAAAATAATTTAACAAGCAGTTGTTTTGGCTTCAAAAATGATCGTAGAACCTTAGAAAAACGAAGTTGGTAGTATGGTTAAGCACATCAAAAATTCACAAGGTTAAGGGAGAAAAGCATCCTGCTAGAACTGGATTTGGGACTGCCAGTTTTTATTACAATGACATGCAATTATATTCCTGTTATTATGTTGTCAAATAGATTTCTAGCTATCTAGTTTGTTGCACCTTGAGTACATATTGATAAGAGCTTTAGCATGCCACATAATAGAAGATAGTTTATAGTCTATAATCCAAGTTTTAATTTGTTATCCTATTGTAAAATTACCTTATTAAGTACAAGCCAAAAGAACAGTCCTGACTAGTGTGCTCTGGATAATTGCATTTTGTGTTTTTACTGCATCTTTTTGAACAAATTTATTTCCTATTCAAAGAGTTAGATTAAATTGGGCATGCCCATATATTATAGAGTTCCATCTCACTTTATCAAACGTCTTACAAATGTCCTTGACTCATATATAACACCTTATTTATAGTAGGCCCCGCAATTATATCACTAGAAAAGATACAAGAGATCTGAACGTGACATTTGACATGAAGGAGAGCATAGAGAGTAACGAGTGGGGACGAGAACAAGTCACTTTTCTTCTTACCATTTTTATCATAAAACAAGAAGCTTTATTAACAAATTACGTTAAAAAAATGAGCATATCATAATACTTTTTTGTTTTACGCCTCAATATATTAATCATACCCCTTGTTGTGATCATGCATGATCCCCATAAATTAAGTCTTTCTTGTTTAGTCTTAAACATCCGTTTGTTTTGATCTTATGCATATTAAGTGGGTTTTTTTATACAAAAGGATAACTTAAAAGAAATTTCTCTTCTTTGTCCTAATTTAGAGTAATGTAGCCTGTAATACTTTGTTAACATTTTCTTCATAGAAATTATGTTGAATAAATATGTAGAAATGTGTTGCAAAATCTACACCAATTACATTTATTGCATTTTCATGGTATAATGTTATATTTTCTTTTTTACTAGGAAAAGGTTTAATACGGTTCTATTATAAGCCAATCATTAATTTTTTAGAAGAAGAAATGTTTCCTTGTCATCCAAAACAGATGTCACCATATTAGAAGTAGTGAAATGGAGCCATGATCTTTGATGGAAACCTGACACAAAAACGTCTTGAACTTGAAGGGCAAAGCATTGGGCATGGCCAAGTGCAAGCCAAGGATATGAAGCAAACTAGCTAGACACAAACATGTAGCAATATTAATTATAGTGCTATGATGCAACATGGACAAATGTCATCATTCGTTTATGGGCATGGTTGAAGGTCACATCCAACTCTAAGAGAAAGAAACATGCCTAACCCTAGTTGTGCCCTTGCTCAATTTCAATTTATGACCAAACCTTTTATTAAATTATCAGGTACGTCGTTGAAAATACAACACATGTTATAAGACATGTCTTTGTAAAAATGTTGCCCTAACTTTATTAATTTGATACGTATGAAGCAAATGGAGTACACTTCATCGAGAACAGATCGTTCCATCGGCCTGCAAAAACTCGTCGGAAATAGCAAGCATATGACGAGATATGGTGGATTGATCTTGTTTGTAAACTCGAGCTGTCACAAGAGATTATGTTTAAAACTCATGTTATTACGAGGTTGCACATAACATTGCTAACTGGGTGTTAGGTGATATTTAGACTTATGTGTGTTGATGATGTTGTATATGCAAGACCGATGCTCGTTGATCTTGCTTGAAGTATTTTTTTTTAATTTTTTTTGATATTTTTTTAATAAAAATATCATATATGAATTTTTTTTTAAGTTTTTTGATATATTTTTAATAAAAATATCATATATGAAAATGGGTATAGTTTTTCTTCCTTTTAAAATGCAATCAAAAGTTAAAAATAGAGTGATTACTAAGGAAATTTGATTAAAACTGAATGAATAAAGTATTACACGAGGTACTATTTTATAGGTATGTTCTATATTTGGCGGGTTTGCCAGATTTTTGAAAGTGCAAATTAAAAAAGGAACAACCAAAATTAAGGGCACAAATAGGTGCGACATTGATCCAATTAAAGATTCAAAATCACGCGTCTTAAACTATAAAATGAAAGTTGAACTCATCCAATGAATAGGGTGGAAGTAATAACTTACGATTCATTTTGTGGTACAAATTTTGAATAAAATTGTTTGTACATAGAAGAAATGAGAGTATGAAATTGTTATTTTAGGTAAGAGTTTATTTTGGGTGGAATCGGTATTTATAGTTAAACTAAAATTATTTTTTTACATAGATTAAATGGTCAAATTGACTATTTGGCAACAGTAACATCACTATCCAAATCGGCTACCTATATCCAAGCCCACTACCCGAATGCCATGCGGAGTTGTCGCGATACCCACTATACACGAAACCTACCCGGCACACCCCTGACACCTAGGGGTTTTTTTTAACCGACCCGAATAAAATTAACCCAAACCCATGGTTTTACTCGACTAACCCGAACCCGACAATATGGAACCCGAAAATATATAGTGAAGAAATGTTAGTTGGGTTGATCCGATTAATCTGAATTACATAAAAAATGTCAATTATAGTTATACATACATAATAACATAAAAGTCTAAAGTTCCTCCCACATGTTTTTTTTTTGTTGTGAACATGATGTTTTGTTTTGTTATAATAACACGACCCGAATAAACTTGACACCAGTTTACTCAAATTTTATTTGGTCGGGTTACAGATAGAATTCCCATTTAAAAAACCCAAAATCTGATTAAAACCCTGAGAACACCCCTAAGTACCTTATCCTAAGCATAGTAGTGTTATTCTTACCCAAGAACCAATAAAAAAACCCTAAGAATACCCCAAAGTACCCTTACCCCAGGCATAGTAATGTTATTCTTACCCAAGCAACCAAGAGCCGAACTGAAGCGGGACTGGGAAAAATATTGTTAGCTTTAAACAAAACATTTAGACAAGTTGTGTTTAAAACATATAGATATATACATGATATATTATATTATATATTTGTATTGCTATATTTAATAATTTTATAGCCTTGAACTTTTTATGGTCTTATAATTTTAAGTTAATTGTTAAATTTGTTTATGTTTATACTTCATAAATATTGATAATTTTTATCATTGATGCTTGTATGAGTCCAAGATAGAGATTTGAACAACATCAAAACATTTGTTGTACATCTTTTTATTTTAAATTTGGTTATGATGTTATCTAGTTTTAGTGAGAAATTGGTTAATCAGTATGTTTGGTTTCAAAACACCTTTTAAAATAAAATCTTCTCACCTTGTACACTTATGAAAATGTAAGGTCCATAAAAAGCATTATATATCTAAGTTAGATTGATCTTTTATAAAGTAAGAAAATGAGACTGTCTTGAGGTTTTTGAAGCCTTCCCATCCACATCTTTTTTCATGCATAGTGTGTCCAAAAGATGTAAATAAGACACTTCATCTAAGAGACTACGTTATGTCAAAATCATATAAACATACAAAGGGACTGCTTGATCATCCCCATTATTAGTTTTAACTTTTTTTTTGTGGGATTCATAATTATATAACCACCAAAGCAGAAGGCAAAAAGTTTACTTTATGATTTTATACAATAACTGTATGTATACATATTAACCGAAAAGCACACACTACACTTATTTGGTAGCCGGTAGCCCTATATAATTAAATCCTGAAATATTTGACCAAATATGGGTGTTTGGTGGTCCTTCGAATGTCATTAATCATCTTGTTTGTTTTGCTACTATAATTTCTTGGTAACTTTGAAGTCAAAGATTGTTAGCTTGCATTATGATGTACAAAGGTAGACTAATAATTAATAATTTGTGATTTTATATATATATAGAAGGCCTTTTGTATACAAGTTTTAAGTTCTTTCATTTATGGAAGTCCCTAAATCGGGATCTAAGGTGTTGGATTTACATTTTAACAGATATTTTGTAATCGTAAATTCTATTCAAGCATAGCGAAAACGTTAAGTCATCACATCGAGTTTGCAAAACATAAATAAAAATAGCAAGTCTTTAACAAACTTTTAAACTTAAACAGATATATGGGATTCCAGTCTTCCATCAGGAGCCTTCATTTGCCTAGTCTAAAACCTTACAAGCCCAAATAGCTTTAACCTGATATGCACTCTGACAAATATTTTGTAATCGCAAATTCTATTGAAACGCAACGCAAACATTAAGTCATCACATACAATTTGCAAAACATAAATTAAATAGCAAGTATTTAAAACATTAAACTTAAACAGGTAGATGGGATTCCAGCCTTCCATCCGGGAGCCTTCATTTGCCTAGTCTAAAAACCTCACAAGCCCAAATAGTTTTAATCTGATATACATACTAAAAATCAGCTACGCTAAGTGCGTTCTAGTTTATAAAGGCAACCATAAACTTAAGCAAGCAATAAATACAATATAGATGTAAGACATATCGATAACTTTAGCAAGCAATAACTTAGCACAATGAAACAAAACGTAACACCTTATTATAAACAATGACATGCACACTATATTGCACGTGTTTGTACAGCCACTAACAAGCCACAAAGGCACCACTCTTTTACCATTTGGTCATGGGGTTAAATTTAGACGCCTTTCATAATCACAATGTTAATTGTATATGCTATTTGAGACTATGGTGTTAATTTTAGATACTAACATTAACTTTAGACGTGAGGATCTCCTTTAGCCTTTAAGTAATGCATCATGCATACTAGGAATACTTTATAACTTTTACACTTTATAACTTTACTATATCTTAACTTTAGTAAACGGGGTAAATTACTTTTTGAGTCTCTGTGTTTTATGGGTTTTAACTACTTAGTCCAAAAGCAAAAAGTTTAACGCTCTGAGTCCTCATGAGCATTTTCCTTAACCTTTTGAGTCCAATTTTTTAACTCTTTTGAAATTTTTGTTAGTTTTTCATTAAAAGACTAAAATACCCCTATACAGTTATTACTCTCCCTCTCTTTCTTTCTCATCTCTCGTCCTTCTCTCTCTGTAAACCCTAACACAACCATCACCATCACTGCCACACCACCACCGCTACAACACTCATCTCCGGCACCACCACCACCACCCAACACTCATCCGGCACCACCACCATCACACACACCACCACCCACCACCATCACCACTGCACAACCACCTCCACCAACACCGCAGCACCACCTCCATCAACACTGTAGCAGAAACACTCAAGACTGACAGATCTGAGTAGAATGAGATCAGCCCGCTACTGCTCGGAGACACCACCATCGCCATCCGTTATCAATCACCAACCACCCCTCCACTCTAATCACCTCCCTGCCGCCTTCAATAGAAACCCCGCCGCCGTGCCAGAGTTGTTGCCGCCGCTCCATAACCTCCGTCGGCACCCCACACACCACGTCACAGTGGGCGGCCAGCCACGTGGTCCGCCCTGAGTGGTGGTCGGCCACCGATTTCCTCCTCTACCCTCTCTCAAACTGTCAGTCTCTTTCTCTCTCGATGATGTGTGTAGGTGTGTGTATTTATATTGTATATATGTAATTTATTTTTATGTATATTATATAATAAAACTCTATGCATTAAAGACTTTTTCCCTTGTATCATATGCATATAAGAGTTGTATTTTGTGTGTAAATGACTAAATTGCCCTTGTAGCTAACGATTTGGTGGATAGAGTTATAAAATTGGATTAAAAGGTTAAGGAAAATGCTTATAGGGACTCAAGGCATTAAATTTTTTGCTTTTGGACTCAAGTAGTTAAAACCCATAAAGCACAAAGACTCAAAAAGTAATTTATCCAACAAATTATGTTGTACTTTAAAACACACACTTTACTTTGATAACTTTATCAAGTATGCACACCACCAAAAATGGTAGTATAAAGAGGTGTCTAGAAACTCACGTATGATGCTACACTGTAATCTATCGTAATCACAAGGATCCCATCACCCGGAGTCCTAAGTCAAATCTATTTCGTTGATGGAACCTTATTCGTGAACAAACCCTTAATCTTTAAAAAAACCCGATGAGACAAGTTCTAACCACCTTCTTTCTTCTTAAAATTGGATCGTGAGTGACCCTTGCCGATTTCCTTTCACTATTCTCGCGAATCCGGCACGAAACCAAGGGAATCCAAGCTATAGACACATCTATAACAAATCTGTAACCAATACGTGCTTGTGTAGTGTTCACTAAATAACAATAATAATAAATAACTAATAATAATAAACTATGTAAGTACTCTTTAGTGGCATATCTAAATCTATAAGTTGGTTTTATTGTAAGGTGTAACACAAGAATATATAGTTTAATTACACGAGTTTAATAAATATTAGTTATTTTTACAACGCATTACAACAAGGATTTATTTAATGTATATTTGTATATTATTATGTAGGACCCAATACTATGCAATATAATAAAGATATTAGTAATAATAATGATAAGAAAATAAGATGAATCTTCACCGCTATTATTATGGCTGTTCAAAAAAAAAAAAAAAAAAAGAAATACGATTCTAAATGTTGGTAGAAAATGAGACATTGAAAGCCTTTGTGGGGGATCACAGTCTTATGGAATGTCCCTGTCATATTTAATTACTTATTATCCTGTCCTCTTCCCTACCAAACTACAACTTGTATACGTTACTTCTCAAAATTTATATACTTATATAGTTATATATCATTTTAATAATCAAGCAAATCCTTTAAATACTTATAGTTATATATCATTTTAATAATTAAGCAAATCCGTAGTCTTAAACATTCAATAATAGAAATTAGAAACTGAAATATCTTATTATTAAAATGAAAAAATGAAAATACTTAGCTTTTATAAGAACTTATATATTCATTATAATAAAATTAACCTTCTATTTGTTCTTATTTTTCTAACTTATCTTAGTTCTCATTGTTAGTGCTCTTTTAACCTACATATGATAACAATTATACATGACTATATATTCTAAATAATATAGATAAACTTGAGCCATTGAACTTTAGAAGTTTTCAAATACATACATAAAAGGGCGTTCATTACATAACTAAATTTAAATAAATAATTGTTAGACGCATGTAACATATGTATTCACAAATTCAATAAGTAACATGATGGATCAAATCTGATGTGGTTTATCAAGGGGTGTGCGGGTGTTGAAATTATGCCTGATCGAACCGAACCTGGATTTTTTGAAAAATCAAAACCTAATACCTAACCAATATAAGGTGGGTCAGGTCTCAATCTTTTTGGATTGGGTTGGGCTTTGGTTGGGGCAGGATGGAACATGAACTTTATGCGAACATCCCAAAAATCAAGAACAAGAAGCGAACTATATATGTTTAAACAACCCTGTATTAAATTGAATATCAAGTTACTCATTATGAATCTTGCAAAGGCCTAACTGATCGCAATCGGTGGTTACTTTTAGGGTTGGGGTGCTGCTATGGTATTTGCTTAATTTGGACATAGATATAAAGCAAAATAGATTCGGCTGAGAGATATGGTGGATCATAATGGGAAGCATTGTAGTGGTGCCAAAGTCGGGAAAAGACAAAGAAGGAAAGTGGGTGGTGGGATGAAGCAGCAGGATGGGAGAGGCGGTACCAAATCCGTTTCAACCATGCCGGAGGATGATGTAGCTTGGGTGCTTATTTTCCTTTCGGGGTGACACCCTCAACCTTCATAAGCGGGGAGAAGAAAGGCAATTTAAAATAAGAATAACTTTAGTGTATACATCAAATACTTACGTCATCAGTTTTAGTGTAAAAATATATACTCTTTATGTAAGGCCTCAAACCCAGGGACCTTACAGTTGAGTTCACACATTGAAATATAGTTCTTAAGTTGTTAAAGGTTATACATGCACAATGGAATAACATTAAAAAATCCAATACATCATGTTATCAAAAGTTAAACATAATAATTAGGGCCAATTGAAGATTCCAGGATGCTAGATTTCAGAGTAAGGTAGTCATCACTCCATGCCAAGGGACATCCAACCTTGAATCAATACATGTCAATCCGATATGCATGTTAAAAGTCAGCTACACCGAGTAACTTCTAGTTTAGGTTAAAAGCATTGAGTTGCATTTGAATGGAAAACTTTGATAAATTGTATAAAAGCATTCGAAACATCAATCAGTCAGGTCAACATTATCATTGATATAAACATCAAATATTGAAGAGAGGCAAGCTTCACTTTCTTGTCACATATCTAAGCAGGTTTATACCTACATAAGACTCCATCAATTCTTGTTACGTTGTCTTGCTAACAGGTTCCATCAATAACTGTAGCAACAAATGCAAAACATCAATTGTTTAACGTCAATCATCAACTACTTACAATCAACATCAATTATATAACATCAATTGTAATCATGTATCAACTAAACGTCACCACAAACGAACGTTTAGGGTAGCATGCATATCAGATTTTCCTATAGCAGTAGTCTATCGGTAATCCATATGTTATCTATCGGTGGCAACCGACTATTTTATTAATTCACCATTTTCATTCTTTAGGGTTGTTAGTGTTTGTCAGTAATCACTTATGCACACTTGCCATCAAAAACGTTCCATCAGTGATACTTATCTGTTTAGTAGTGACATATTTTATTAATAAACAGTATATGTGTGCACACACATTATAGTTAATGCGATTCAAACTCAATCTTGTTTGGAAAACTTCATTTAAAAATCATATATCAAAAACTAAATGTAACATAACACAAACCAAATCTATAACTAACAGCATTTAACTTTAGGTAAAAAAAAACAAGTCCAATAACCATTAGAAATAAAACTTTATTTGGTTGTATACTTGATCAATTATCAATATATACCAAAAGTTAGATAACCATGCTAGAGCATAAATTAATCGTGGTGTATACACTTTTAAATTAGAGATAATCCACATTTTTTGATACTTTGTATTTGTTTGCAAAGTTCACATATCAAATAAACTCCCGATCTAAAAACTCAAACGCTGGCTAATTAAAAAATGATGTCATGCATGACGTGATAGGAGCTAGGAGGCATATAATTTATTGTATTCTAATTATTTAAGCACACCCATAGTATAAATATATTACATTTTTATTTTAGCTAGCTTTTATTAAATCAAATTATTCAAATTTAAATAATGATTCTCTGAGGCTTTTCATAATTGGGTTACTGAAAAATAACAGAATCAAGTCATTATCTTACAATGAAATATGATTAGTTAATATGGCAGTTTATCATGTATCTTATTAAAGTAAGGATCTTGCTATTCACACACCCCCACCTATCTATTTTGTCTATTCACACACCCTTATTAATGAGTTGTGGCCAATTCATGGCGTTTTGGTCCGGTTAACCAGACAAAGACTGATGGTGTCTGACGGGTCTGTTGATTTGACCAAAACGCCGAGCTTTGGCAGCGTTTTGGTCCTGTCAACCAGATAAAAGACTGGCCGGGTGTCAGTCTTTTGTCTGTTTGACAGGACCAAAACGCAGCCAAAGCTCGGCGTGTTGGTCCGGTCAACAGACCCGTCAGTCTTTGTTTGGTTGACCAGACCAAAACGTCACGCTTTGGCCACAGCTCGATACTGGAGTGTGTGAATAGATAAAAGTGTGTGAATAGATAAAAAAGTGTGTGAATAGACATGCCCTAAATTAATTATGTTTTTAGAGGGATGAATAACTAACCAACTTTAGGGATTTATGGTAAACGTATAAGAGCATCCGTAGTGGTACGTCAAAAGTGTGCATGGCGCCCCCAAAGCGCCGCCAACACCACTACAGCGGGCTCTATGGGGGAGAAAGTTGGAGGTGCCTATGCATTTCACAACGTTATGAATCGTTCGCCTCTCACACACATATACATACATACATACATATATATAAAGCTCATACATATATAACCCCACTACACACTCAAGTTATATAAAGCCCATCTCTTATACAATCCGCCACTTGTCGCAAAAACAACAGGGGCTTTATGACTAGATGGCCTAAGTATTGGTATCTTTTTTTATTAATTTAAATATACAACTACTTGGACTCTTCCACGCTTCGCGGCGGACGTTTAAGCAGTATTGGTTCGGTTCATTAAAGTACGATATCGGCATTTGGCATAGCAATCAACATGTGTTTTACGTTGATTAAAAACTATAAAAACATATTTTTGTACCAGTACCGGTGTTGTTTGGTCAGTACCAGCACTCGATATATGTTACGATACCAAAAAATTACGTTATTTTGAATACAACTCTATGTTTAACGAATTTTTATACAACCACGTCGATAAAACCATAAAAACAAATACAGTACATGTATTGGTGTAGTTTGTCGGTGTTTGTTTGGCTTGTGACAATAAAAAATATCAACTATATTCGAAATTTTATAAAGCCTTATATATTAATGAAAATACAAAAAAGGGTAATCAACGTCATTCTACAAAAGAAACTAAACCGTTGTTACATGGTACCGGTATTGATGTTGTTTGGACGATACTGGTAACACAAACTTTTCAATGTAGTACCTTATTCTCTACTTGAAGAGTTGGAGGTGGTTATTAAATCCATAAAACTTTGATGATTTATTAGAAAGTAATATTTGATTTTGATAATCTCAACTATTTGCCGTTGGCCGCTAACAGTCCCAACTTAAAAAATAACTACTGGCAGTCCCAGCTATTAACATATTGGCCTCTAATGGACCCTGACTAACAGAACCTTAACGCCGTTAGTCTCCGGTCGCCGAAAAAACGTTTTTGGCCGTAAAACTCAACTTTTCGTCCCAAACATCTTTGTAACCTTATTACGGACCTTTAGGAACCTTTTTCTAGTAAAAGCTCCAATTATTAAAGTCGCCGGAAAACTCCTTTTTTGGCCGGAAAACTTCATTTTGGCCGGAAACTCATCTTGTTGGCCGGAAAACTTAACATTTTCGTCCCAAACCTCTTTGTAACCTTAGATTAGACCTTTAGAAACCTTTTTCTGGCAAAAAAACGGTTTTCTCGGCGACCAGAGACTAACGACATTAGGTTCTGTTAGTCAGGGTCTATTGGTGGCTAATATGTAAATAGTTGGGACTGCTAGTGGTTAGTTTTGAAGTTAGGGCTGCTAGCGGCCTATAACAAATAGTTAGGATTATTAAAATCCCAATATTTCTATTAGAAAAGAACAATAAAAATAGTAGATGAGGTAATCATTTTGAAAATAATAATGATGGTTTCCTTTTATTGTACATAAGCTCAAGCTATTAAAATCTAATATTTTTATTAGAAAAGAACATTAAAAATAGTAGATGAGGTAATCATTTTGAAAAAAATAATGATGGTTTCCTTTTCATGTACGATAGTTATAATGTTTTATAATGACACTAATCTACTATCAAATTATTATGATGATAATTGAAAAATTGTATATTCGTTAAGGTACAGAAAATGTGGCAACTCGAAACTTAATAAATTGTATATTCATTAATTTGCTTTATTATTGGGTAGTTTAATAAATTGTTTATAAGTATGGACGAAGACATAACTGAATTTTATTTTGTATTTCTATAAAAATCATTCACCTGCATGTGCCAATTATTTATATGATCAACTTCTTTTAAAAGAAAATAATAATAATAAGGAATAATGGATTTTAATAATCCAAACTTTTAGTCATTGGCTGGAAATGGTCCCAACTTCAAATATAACCGGTGGTGGTCCCAACTTTTCGTATATTGTAAACCAATAGACTTTTACTAAAAAAACGTTAATTTCTTTTTATTCTTTATCCTTTTCGGCAACTTTTTCGTATAATGTAAACCAATGGACATTTACTAAACCGAAAAAGATAAAGAGACAAAAAGAAATTAAGGTTTTTTTAGTAAAAGTCCATTTGTTTACAATATGTGAAAAGTTGGGACCACCACCAGTTATAGTTATTTTTGAAGTTGGGACCGTTGCCGGCCAACGACTAAAAGTTTGGATTATTAAATCCATTATTCCTATAATAATAATAATAATAATATATAATAAAGCGAAATTACACAAAATAATCTTTATGTTACATCAAAACTGCACATTATACTAGTGCATCATTGCTTGTCAAACTGTGAAATCGAGTGGAGAGATTATTGTAGGGACGTGCATGCTTGTTTACCATCTAGAAAAGTAAGTTAATCTTGGGTAGTTACTTTGTGCTTTATTGTTACATCAATTTGATTGTTGAGTAAACTCTTTGATTGCGAAACTTGTGAACGGTATGACGTTGACCTTAATTATGAGTAATGAAAATGGAATGTGCCTTCCTTTGCTTTGGCTAATGTGAATGTGAATAATGATTTTGCTTGAGGAAAAGCAAAAGTTGAGTGTGGAGATATGATATGTGGGTGAAGGTTCTTAGCTTTTCATGTTTAAATTCACAAAATTATGAGAATTTGAGTTCCTTGAATGCACTACTTTGACATGGTTGTGTTTTGCAAGCTTTGATAAGTTTAAGATGCATTTTTTTAAGCTTAACAGAGCTTTGGAATTGAGCGAAGAGGATTGAATCGAAGAAACAAAGAAATGGGGAAGAATGAGACTTTGCCCGTCGCCGACGCCATATTAGGCCGTCGCCAGCCCCTACACAGGCGGATTCCCGCCGGCCAACTTAAGTTGTCGACGAAGAGCTTAACCACCATCGCGACGCGGTTAACTGTTTCGGAAACGCGAATTTTGGTCTTTTGTCATTTAACTCATGTTTAATGCTTGATTTTGACTATGAATCGAACTGGGAGGTTATAAGGGAGTGATTGGATCCTTTTTCTAATCATCTCTTATCATCTCAAACACCGTATTAATCCCAGAACATCGAAAATTGAAGATTCAAGCCCTAGTTTCATGACGATTTCTTCCCAAGTTCAAGTTTCTTCCACCATGAGCAGCTAATTCATAAAGCTTCACCCCGGGTGGAGATTTTGTAAGCTTTCTAGGGTTCTTGTTACACTAATTGGTTTGTGGATTGTTTGATTTGGCATTTGTATATTTGAACAATTGTTTTGATCGTGTTAGTATTGTTTTGGATCATAATTGTTGAAGAATTCTAACATCATTGACACTGTGAAATGAATTCTACTAATTAAACTTCAATTAGATTTAGGGTTTGTTCATGTTCTTGATTGATAAAGCATACTATGGTCCATTAAATGATGTTGATTATTGTTGATGCCTAAGTCTTGAAATTCAACCCCATTAATACCAATTGTTTACTTTGATTCCAAGCCTAATTATATGATTGAACCTAAATTGCTTATGATTTCGAACCTGGGTGTGATTCTTTTCCTTAAGATTGTCTTAAATCAAAGTCAAATATTGTGTTCTTATTTTAATTTCAAGTTGTTAATCTAGAGCTTTTACCTTTGATCACCAATTGTTGGATATTCCAACACTCATTTTAAACCAACCAATTCAAAGATAAAAATAAACATAAAAGCTTCATAAATGTTTTTCTTAATCAACATAACTGAGAACACGGACCACAAACTCTTCGTGGATTCGACACCCTTCTGCCACTTGCTTTCTAGTTTGAGGTTATTAGGAACACATTTTTCTCTCTATCTTTGACTGGACCCTTCAACGCCAGTCAATTACTTTGACATACATTCAAATGGTCCAAAACTACATCAACTTTGATCAAACTAGTGTTTCATACGGTCATTACCAACACATATAAGCATTTGGTCTAAATGCAGGTTCCAAACTAATGTATCATATGGTCATTATCTGTACATTTGTTTATTTGATATGCACATTTGTGCATTTATATCTCATATGGTCATAACCACTACATTTGACTATTCGTGCATTTGTTTCCATAATGTGGTAAAAAAAAATACTACAATACAAAGCTAAATTATCAAATGGTCATAATCTTCATTTCAATTCAACATGATACTTCATTACAAAAGTTTATACCATCAACTAAACATACTAAACAAAACACATAATAACATACTCTAATTACAAAACAACAAAAAAGACCCAGCTAAAAACCAAATATCTTTTCCTTGTATTTGATTCATTTTCCTTTGCTTTCAAGTTATCCACAAGAACTTCATTCACAACTTCAATCTCATCTTTTGATGCTTCAAGTTGATGTATTGCAGCTCCGAGTTCGTTTTTTGTCCTCAACAACCAGGCATTAGTTGATCTTTAACACAAGTTGGGGTCAACCCATCCAAGGAAATCTGCACATTGTGAACCCGGTCATGAGTAAAATTGACAGCCTGGAGTGTCGTGGATCCGAGTTAGCACGTATTTGGCATTACTTTTGCAGATTTTGGACTTGGAGATACACCGCAGAGGTGGAGCGTGGAGAGGCTGGGTGAGATTCTAACCACGCCTAAAGGGACGAAGGGGTTGTGACATGGCATGGTGGCGTCAATGTGGTGGGTTTGTTCTTGCATCGGTAGTGTCCACGCCCTGGGAGGGAAACCACGAATGGTGGACTGATTATAAGCTAGCCCCTTGACAACAATTCTATAGCTACTCCCTTGATGTGTACATGCGCGTTTATGTAACGTGTGTAAGTTTTTTTCATAGATACTCAAAATATTTTAAATTTTACTACCGTGGTTGCCTAATTTAAATTGTTGTATCATGTAAACTGATTTTTAGTTCTGATAATGTTTGACTCCTTGTATAGCCCATTAAAGTTCGCGTTTTTTCAGGACTGATGTTCGACATTTATCATCTCCTAAGCTTAGTTCCTGTATGCGTGTATAGATAACCAAAATTATTGGCTTCCATAAAGTTAGAACTTGTGCTCCAAGCACAATTACAAAGAACAAATAAAGTTGTAAATTACATTGAGATTTGCAAGGCAACATGGTTACATGGCTCTAAAGCCTCTCATTTGCAACCGTTGAGCTATATAACTTAGTCATAAACTCATACTAGACCAAAGCTTAGTTCGGATCAACACTCTCATAAGACAGTTCTCTAATGCTCGTTTTGCTTGTTGGTGAACCGATTCAAAAGCTAACTTGTCTGGTTCACAACATTATGTTTTATGACATACTTATGGAGAATTGAAGATAAGATAAATCAACATCTATAAAGTTGGTCAACCAATCCTAATCTTAAATGCTTGTAAAGTAGAATGGAATAACAAATAATTGAAAGTCACAAGACGGTACTCGTGTGTGCATGAATCTTGAACAGGTTCCCTTCTGTCATTGATCGCAATCTACAATCTATGGTCAATATGTAACGTTTTTTAACGTCATAAATAATACCAACCGTGATCTTTCTGGAATATAGATTGATGGTTACCCTAATTTTAAACCATTGTGATGGAGAGTCGCTGTGAATTTAAGTTAACATTATTATGTAGGGAATTTTTAAGTTGTCATGACAATGAAGTCATAGAAAATGAAGTTGTTTTAGTCCAGAAGAAACTAGTATTTGTGGCCAGCTTTGAAAGATGAATTTGATGGAATATATGATTTAGAGAAGTGGTCCAATGGATATTTCATTGGGGTTAATGAGAGTTCTCTAGTACATAATGCCACTTTATGGCATTACAAATCCAATTATTTCCTTTAGGTGTTTTTGTATTCTTTTGGTTGGTTTTCTTGAGTTGAGATTTTTTTAAAACGAGTTTGAGTTTGAATTAGACTTACAAAAACCAAACCGAATTTGGAAATCTGCAATCTGCAATCGTTTCTAGTTTGGGTTAACTCGAACAAGCCAAATAAGAAGTATAACATGAACTGCAAACTCGTAATTCGATTAGAAAGATAACACTATATTTTTATATATATAACTAAAAGTAAAAACATAAAATTCTTATTTGGATACTCGGGTCTATTTGGTTCTGAGAAGATAAATTCGTAACTCGCTGGATTTGGCCTCTAAACAATACCAAAAACAAAATTTGTATTTGACTCGGATCGAGTTTTTATTTTTTCAAATTCGATTTGAACATTGAACACCATAATTTCATTTGCGCTAGGTTTTATGTTATTATTAGCTATATATTAATTTGCAAATGTGGTTTGTAATGTACAGGTGATTGTTCAATTTGTCACTCTTTTTGTTACATAGTTTACAACTCTATGATGCATTGGTTACTTCTATATTTTTCATGTTATATGCAGTTTCTCACTTTTCCATAGTGAGCACCAAACTTTAGTTTTCTATTAAAAATTCACCCAATTGTTTTGCTTCAGGTTTCCTCTTTCTTTATTATTTTTATTTACTATGTTTTATATGCGTATCGATTAAAATTTATTTAAAACCGAGTTGTTAATAATATTATACAAGTGATTAAATCACAAACGTATATGTTATCAAAGTTGTCGCACTGTTTATTATTTTGTGTATAAATTGACATCACTTATCTTTTTCATTTCCGTAACTCGAATAATATAGTATAACAGTTACAAAATTCTGAAAATACCGTTTTGACGTTTTTTTTTTGCATTGCAGTAAAAGTTTTGTTCTATCGAACGGGTCCAACATAAATGATTTTTTCTTCCGTCTACCCGGATCAAAGCACAAATGTAAATATTATCAAAGCTACGCCATTGTTTAGTTTTTGGTTTTTTTATAAAGTAAAGCCGATTGCTATATCGAGTGTTTGTCTCGCACCAGTACTATAATGAAACTAAACTGATATCGATTGAAAACCCTCATTGTAGCGCTGGGAATCCATCTGCAATGAACGGGTAATATTACTAGTTATAAAAATTATAGAAATATAGTAGAAGTTAATAGCTAATAAGTAACACTAAATTTATGATCTTGAAATATAGCACACCGACAAAAACAATAATACAAACGGATGAAACCTCACATCGTGTCTTGATTTGATTGTATTTACTACATGGATCTTGGTCCCATTGTCAGGTTTTTTGTGAACGTCTATTGGTTGAATTGTTTCACCAACATGGGACTAATTTCTGTTATGTTATTGTGCCTACCTTTGGCGCTCTCGTCTCTGACGTGGTGTGGTTTTTCAAGCAAGTTCAGTAGGTGGTAAGTAGTAACACGCGCATGTTAAGGGACAGAATTTTTTGTTTAGTAGGGTGGGGTTTGCTATTCAGAAAGGGGTTGCGGCGCGGCTTGTTGCCCGTCTACCTTCCATTAGTCTGTAATCGTCTCTGTTTAATTAATGAGAATGATCTTTTTTATTAAAAAAAAAAGAAAATTATCTATATAAATGAATTCCTACATTATTGGAGTTGTATTCCCTTGGTTTCCCATAGATCTTGAGTTTTAACCGTTAAGCACCATGTTTTTGCTACTCATTATTTGTTTAGTAATGATGAGGTTCGTCTCGACCTTAAGAGTAATATGTCGACCCTCAAGAGTCGCTTAAGAGTCGTGAACAGTAATATTTCGACTCTTAAGAGTCGTTTCGTCTTTAGTAGAATCGGTATGGCAATTCAAAAGGGGGTTGTGGCGCAGCTTGTTTCCCGTTTACCTGCCGTTTGTTTGTAATTTGTTGTTTTGGCATTTTAAAAATATGCAATCAAAAGAATTTGTCATCCATTGGTTATGATCATGATCTACCAAAGAGCTTGTTTAGTCCGATGCTATCATTATGTAATGTAAAGATGTTACTTCTCGTAAGATTTAGGGTTTTCACTCTTATTATAGGCAGTTGTGTGGATATAGAAATAGAACTAGAGGGTGTGTGAATTAACCGTTAAAAAGATCATATACGATCTACCGTAAACCTTTGTCTGGTCTAGGAATAGCTACACAACACACATTAGAGTCAGGTTCGATTTGGGTTGAACCGGATCATGTCAAGAGATAATCAAGTGGTCCAATATATAAGAAGGTGTGTTTTGAATTCATCGAGATATTAAAAGGAGTAAAATGAAGTTGAAATTGGTGGGTCACTTTATGTTTGAGTGCAATGTATAATAAAGTGGTGCTTTGGAAATACATTATATATGGCTTCTTAAAATAATGCCTAGAGATTTAAATGCATTAAAAAGGCAAACACTCATCAACTTTATGAACAATTATCCACTTCATGAATGTACTGATTGTGAAATCAAAATGTTATTTTCTTTATCGACTATAAATAGAAGTTTGTTTTTTTTAATTGTCTTTTTTTCATAAAAAGAAAAGTCGATTTTTTTTTTTGTAAAGAAAACACAACAATTTTTTGTAGTTTATGCCTATGTTTTCTATATGAAAACTGGTTTAATATTAAGTAAATCTCTTACTAATTGGTTATTACTAAATTACTTATAAGTTACATATGTGTCTCATAATAATTATGAAATATGAGTATAAGGTTTATCTTGAAAAATTAGTATCTTATACATTGTCTTTTTCTTTTTTCCCCCTTTTGTATCAAGTGATGTTTGAGTGTACTATATGTTCGTATAGATATGGAATAATAGTTGTATTAAATGTATCAATTTTATGTTGAGTGCACGTCTTAATAACAATAAATGAGTGTTGAGTTTTTTTTTTTTAATTTCTCTATGTGAAGTTAGTCTCAAATAATAGGTAGATTATGTCATTTTCAACATTAACTCTAGATGATAAATTGTCACACAATGTACTTTTAATCAATTTGTTTAAAACATAAATAAAATCAATAAAATATGTCTACTCTTTCTAAATATATTTTATCTATTTTCTTGTGATTTCATTAATTGTCCATAGAAACAAGCTTTTACATCATGTTACCATTTACATGCTAGATAGGTTAGAAACCTGTTTATTTCTTCACATTGAAAAGGTGAAATTCCTCTAGCCTTTTATTATTAAGCATCCATAGAGATCTTAGCCATTTGTAATTGGGGTGACAACATATGGCGACTGATGAGAGGAGAGAGGTATAGGAGAGAGAGGTGGGGCACATTTGTTCAAACAAACACCATACGTGAGGACTACAAGGGGGGGGGGGGGGGAGGGGTGGATAATACGGTGTCCGTGGAGGAAAGAAATCCAAATGGGTAGTACCATCATGGAGGGTGGTGGGGAGGAAAGAAATCCGAATGGATAATGACCCCCCCCCCCCCCCACACACACACACACACCACACACACATTATAAATGCTCTAAGCAACGAATCCAAACTAAGTGACAACAATTAGGATTTCTCAAACTACCCCAAACACTCTTGTAAGAAATCGGTATTTGCTACACTTGACTTAAGTGTTCGTAGTGCAAATTTAGATTTTTCATAATATTAATAAAAACTGGATCATACAGAGCACATGCATATGCCATCGACAAGCACACTTAAGAAACTAAATGCATTTATGAGCCAATTGTACTTAGTGTCATTAAATCAAACTTTTAGACGAATTTATAAAACACTTTTCGATATGCATGCCTATTTTATAATCCCATGAAACTCTGCTTGAAACAGAGTATGTAATTCTCTATTCTTTCGCTTTTTACTAAAGTCTTATTAGTATCTCATATAAATGAAATGATACGCATGAGATAACTAAGTGATAAGTTTGGGTATAGGACTACTTATGCATATTTATATCGATTACACTTATTTTGATTATAAACAAGAACTGTTGTGTGAACTGGGCTCATTGCTTAATCGTTAGCCCAATTGTTCTATTATTGGCCTGTTTTCTTAATCTTTGTTCCACTTCCAATTCATCTTTCTCTCAATGACATTCTATCTTTAGCCCAAGTACAATAGCTACAGACATGCTGACACATCTTTGTACGTACTAGTTCTTCACGCTTAATATTTTATTTAAATATAAGAACACTATACTATAAAGGACTTGATTATGTATAGAAAAGTTATTTATATTTACATATGAAAATGAAAAATGATGGACCTAGATAAAAGTTAATAATGATAAGTGTAAAAAAAGTTAAAAATATATAAAAAGGTAAAAAAAAAGAATATTATTATAACTCGGTTTGTTGCTTGTGCATGTTTGACTTTTAGGATTAACCGGTAAATAAAATTACTCTTCATTTTATGACATAATCATAGTTGACTTTTAAAAATTTGTTACACCAATTAAATGTAACATATTTCTTTCAGCCCATTCATAAGTACTGCTGGTTTTAGTCGGTGTTGTGTTTCATGCGTTACGTTTTTCTTACCTTTTGATTTTTTATGTATTTTTTTTTTTTGTAAATTAGTGTTTTCAACAATTAAATGCTATTTTAACTATTAAAAGAAATAAAATTTCTTAATATAGAATGCCACCGTCAAATATTTGTAACTCTCATCACGCATTCCATTCTCCTCTTATAAGTTGCACAAAGTGAAGTCCCATTTTTTCCAACTCTTTCCTTATTTTTTACTAATAGAGAGATAGCTATGAGCACCAACTTCATATACATAAAGGATGAAGATTTCCGATCCGAATTTGATAAATTCAAGCGATTTTGTCCGAAAAGAAATCCATTTTCTTAGAAACTGATTCGATCATAGTCTGGTCATCTCAAAGATCACAAGTTCCAAAAGTGTCCTCATCTCAAAGATCACATGTTGCTAAACTTCTATAGCTTGTTAAATTGTGGTTATTTATTTTTGAAATTTGGCGCGTTATTATAACGGTATTCTATAATAAATTTCTAGTCATAATTCGATTCGCGTATTTTGTAAAATACGGCTTAGATATCATCATAAAAACTAAAAACGTATTATACAAAGGGTGGTGCTACCTATAAGTGTTGTGTTGGGTTATTTTATTATACAAATGGTGGTGCTACCTATAAGTGTTGTGTTGGGTTATTTTATTATACAAAGAGTGTTGCTACCTGTAAGTGTTGTGTTGGGTTATTTTATTTTTACTTAAAAGAAAGGATTTGAAGAAATATGGTGATAAAAGTTATTACACGTTAACAAATTTTAGATTTTACAAAATCCACATGTTGTAGGATCTTGGTATCATAAAAAAGTACCAAAGTTTAATTATGTTTTATATGATTGCTTCCAAGTGAGTGAATCAATTTTAATTGATGATGTATAAGATTGTATTTCCGTTTCATGAACTCTTTGTTTTCTATGTTAGATTCTTTTATGAAATAATAAAAGTTGGATTCATTTATTAAATACTAGGTTAGAGCCCATGTGTAAACGTGGTTTAACAAATAAATATACTTTGAATTTGTTTGGTTTTAATTAAATAATAAAATAAATTTAATATAAATAAAATAAATTAAAAAATCCATATGATAGGTAAAAAATACAAAGAATAATTCAGATTTCACTAAAAAATTTCTTATACACCACATTGGTTGTCTAATTTGTAATATTCTCATCGTTATCAAATTTGAATGTTTAATGGTTTTGGGTTGAAACTAAAATTAAACGTGCATAAAAGAAAGTTAAATATATATACTACATAAGTCTAATTACAAAATGGAACTATCTCAGCTCGTTTGTCGCTCAGTTGCCGCATCCCATTACCATATGAAAGTATATATACACGGTCTAGCCAATATAGCAACCAACTAAAATTGACTAATTTATAAAAATAACCAACAATAAAAAATTCAAAAAAGGTCTAAACAAAATAATCCCATGGGGACTACGCTTACCAACTTAGTTCTTATTTTGTATTTTATTTATATTTTTACATTAAAAGTCTAAAATATTAGTAAAGCCATTGGTTATTTATGCTTATTTTATTATAATTCAATTTTATTAATCTCTACTATAAAGCAAAGACATGATAAATATAAATGAAAAACAAAATGGTAAAAGATAAAGCTAATGGATTAAAATAATATATTTTTTATTTAAATCTTATTAACAAATATTATCTAGATCTATTAATTTAGGGTAAAGGATAAAAAGATAAAATTTATGGATTAAAATAATATATTTTTTATTTAAATTTTATTAAGAAATCTATGTCTATTTATTTAGACGAGAAAAAATATTGAGATCTACTAATAGAACACCATGTGTCATTCATGTGATTTACTTTATTATATGTATAGATTAATTAATTAGAATAAATATTCATGCGATTTTGAACAAAAATGTCTTTATCTATAAGAAGTCTCCAAACCACACAACAAACCACTAATGAAAAACAAGTGAAATGCTAACAGATGAATATCTAGTCATCTTTGGAGAATCATGTTTCAAATCTACTTTATCTTTTATGGTGTATGTTTAATTAATAATATTATAGACTAGAATGTTAATATGGGTATTAAATGTTGCTATTTCTGCCCATGAGTACTTGTCACAAATCATAAACTCATATGATTTTGGATAATGATGCTAAACTTCTATAGCATGTTGTTAAATTATATACGGTTCTATTATAGTGGTATTCTATAATAATCTCACCGTGTCACATTTTCTAGTGAAATACAATCTATATATCATCATAAAAACTAAAGACGTGTTATACAAAGTTAGTCGTATAAAAGTGCTGGTGCTGAATATCCTACTGTGAAATACAACTTATATATCATCCCTAGAAACTAAAAACGTGTAATAGAAAAGGACTTTTGTGCATGGATTTATAAAAGTTTGTAAAAGGAATATTGGTAATTTCGGTTGAAACCTTAAAAAGGAAAAGAAGTGCCATTGCCTCATCATAATGTCATTTGCAAATTTTCCCATTTTATGTTAGAGAGAGAAAGGGCTATAGAGAGAAACATCTTATTTAGGCTCACTAACCTGATTTCTTCGTGGTTTCGCCATAAGGGAAGCATATGGTGGAGTGTGATAAACACCTACGAGCATTGTTCTAGCTATTACCGAGTAAAAGGGAGATTCTAGAGTTGTTTTGCTCGAAAGTTGGTTCAAAACCATTTAAAGATTTGATTCTCGTTTAAAAGTTCATAGGTTCACTACTGATGACGCATGCATTTATAATAAACGTTCATTTTGAAGCATTTGGGATAAATAAAGTCGTAATCTTGATGTATTTTTTACTTTTTAGGTTTGCATCATGTAGTCGTCGCAAACAGGTAATTAATCTAGGGTTTCGACGAAGAGAGAGACGGTAATTAAAAGGTATAGCATCGAGCCATCGATAGATGAATAAAAGTGGCTTTTTTTATAATTAAGAGTATATTGTTTAAAGGGTTAACCCATGTCTAGTTGAGTTGATCATGAATGCGTTGGATATTTCCTTTCTTACCAAATTTACGAATAGTTTATTGCATTTCTTACCAAATTTACGAAAAGTTTATTGCATTATAATCTTAAAATCTTACCACTCAAAAAACAATAAAAAAATAGAATTGATGTTTGAATAACAAAGTAGAGATTTGATTAAAATATTCGCCTTAGAAATAAAATCCCTTGAATAAATTGAGTTAGTAACACTAAGTATCTAATTTGATCATCAAAATAGTACGAGGTCTAATTTGATCATCAAAATAGTACGAGGTCGGATCTCACAAAGTGAACAATAAATGTGTTTTAAAAATAAATATTAAGGATACGTCTAAGCCGTTAAAGAAAACACTATACCTATATATGATTTTGTATCCAGATAAAAGGGGGCTCCAATTATAGTCAATAGACTATCTCGTTTGTTTTGACAAAATTGAATCTATAAATGGTTTGTAGTATTTAACTATTTATATAAGATAATATTATATATTCTACCACTTCCCAATTAATAAAAAAAATCATCTACATTTAGTGATGGTAGTCATAATTGATTGTAACACTCACAATCTGTAATGAATTTCCAATCCCAAACCATCAACTACGATGATATGGTTGTATTTATTACCTTAGGAAAAACATGCCTAGATGGCTAAAGGGGGTGGGCGTGTATATATACATAGATTTATTCAGAAATTACCAAAAATATAATTATCTTGCTAAAACTTGGCGTGGAGAAAAACAATCCTCAGATAGATCAGTGAACAAATCATCACTCTTACACAATGCGTAAACAATATCCACCATACTCGGTCTTCTTGAAGGATCCGTATGTAAACACGCGATCGCAATTGTCATAACATTCATCACACCATCCATTGAGCAAGATTCCTTCAATATAACATTATCAACAAACCCTTTTAGCATATTCTTGTGTTTCTCCTCATTCCCATTAAAATTGGCATATGCCTCTACTGTCACACCCCGACCCGCAGCGTAATAAGAGTCGGGGCATAATTGGGTTATCACCAAAGCTCATGACATTTACTAATATGTTTCATATTTAATAAAGTCAAAGTTACATTTCCAAATATCCAAACATGTTCATACAATACAAAGAAAATAAACCAAACATAACAATCCCAACTCTAAATCATTTTATTCTTCTAGTCCAATCCTATGTGTTCCTAGCTGCTGCTGGTTCACCTGTATCATGTGTAAAAATGGGGGTTTTTGGGTCAACATAAGTTGGCGAGTGAACCTTATTAGATAAACATTTATTAATGAATTACTTGTTAGTTTATCAATGAAAAATTAGTGCATAATCATAAATGAGCAAATGTAAATAATCAAGCAGTGGCAAATAGCAATCACAACTATAACATACAATAACATATGACAGCATACATGAACATACCAACATCATACGATAAATAACATAAATGAAACTGTGCGATCAAGGCTCAATCAAACGGAGCCGATCGTATTGCATGTACTGAAAATGAAAATGTCTGTGCGATCAAGGCTCAATCAAACGGAGCCGATCGTATGTGGGCACGCCAGGTTCAACCTCATAATGAAATGGGGAACATGCTCAACGCTCATAATGTAATGGGGAGCGGCGGCCTATGAAATTGCATGTACTGAAAATAATAAATTGCATCCAACAATAACTACATAACAGAAACAAACTGAATACACAAGTTCATGATATGATGTATGCACAATGGTTTAAGTATAATATATATATCAAGACACATGATACACCCCAAAACGTGATTAAACGGGGAATTTGTAAAGATTCACTCACATTGGGTGCGTTGGATTGGAGATGGTGAGATGCGCAGAATTAGATGAGCGGAACAACGATAAATACTAACCTAAATAATAACGAAAAATATATTAAAATGAGTGGATTTTATTAAGGATTTTAATGAAATTTTTAGATATATTTTTGTGAGTTTAAGGCTATTTTCTATCTTTAAAAATGTTATTTTTAAGTATTTTTAATTGATTTTTAAATTAAATTAAATAAATAAAAATATAAAAAAAAATGTGTTTATTTCGCGTTGACCGTTGACCTGTTGACCGGTTCGGTCAGCGAAATAGTTTGCGCCGGGTAAGGCTCGAACCCGAGACCTCCCGTACACGTGCACGCAGCTCTACCAACTGAGCTACGTGTCTAACCCGAAATAATCTTGTTTTTAATTATATTTATATACTAATTCGGTTTAACCAAAATTATTTTAATTCAAAAACATTTTAATTCAGCGAACCGGTGCCAGTGACGGGTTTCGAACTCGCGACGTGTGACTTAGTGTTGCACACAGTCCACCGCTGGACTGTGTGTCTAACCTGGTTATTATCTCGGTTTTTATTATACTTAACAACTAACTGAGTTAACCCGGTTTGGTTTTTAAACAAAAAGGCATTTTATTACATAAGGAGTGCGTGTATCAGGGATCGAACTCGGGACATGCGTATATGTTTTGCACACAGTTCACCGCTGGACTGTGTGTCTAACCCGTTCATTTTACTGGTTTTAAATAAACTTATAACTTAATTAACTTCGTCTTCTTCATTCAAATTTCCGTCGACTGAATCACTGATCCGTTTCTTGTTTTTACGATTATCAAACATTCTTAAGGTTAAAATGAAATGACAGAAACGGTGTTGGAAGTAACATACCGTAGGAATGATATATCACAGAATTTCCGGCAAATGCGTCGGCTCTGTTTTTGTGCACCTCAACTGAACCAAAACAATTAACCATTTTGATTAGTCAATCGTGGAATTGAAGTGATAAACAAACGTTAACAGCGGGATTGAAGGTCCTTACCGTTTCACAGACGGAAATAAAGACTTTCAGGAAAATTCCGGCGAACTGGAATTAGCTGAATACAGCGCCTGAATTCGATTTCAATTGAGAGTTTTAAGTTAGAATAGCCTAACAATTGTTGAACTACAATGATATTGAAAGATTTACCGTTTGAGGATGAATACGGTTTTCCGGCGAAATTTGCAGAAAATTCCGGCGAGCTGATTTAAGCGTTCTGATGGTCTGAAAATGTGACGAAAGTGAAATGGAATGTTGGTATGATGTTTCTGAGTCGCGAGAGGGGTCTGGAGTTGAAGTAATTGGGACTTTGATACTTTTCGGTTATAAAAACCGATAATGATGAGGATTGATGTTCAATCAATTCCGACTTGATTAAAAATCGTCGGTGCATCGGTTATAAACTGAATGTGCGAGTAATCAAGCAATTTGACGATTGATTTGCCGATTTCCGTTTCTCAGTTGGCGCAACCGGTTTAACCGAGTTTGTGTATAAATGTTATTTGTTTCCTAGAGATAACAGAAAACAACAAGTGGCGGAGTGGTGATGTGAGTGTGTGTTAAGTCGTTGGAGTTGTAAACCGGTGACCCGGGTTCGAGTCCCGGCAGCAACATATTTTTTTATTTATTTTGTTTTAACTTTTTATCAAATATAATTTTTATAGTTTAGTTTATTTATTAATTATGTATCATTTTAAATCAAAATAATCATAAATATTCAACGTGACTTTTATAACTTGATATTCGATTACAAAACGGAGCGGGTTTTGAAAACCCGTTTTTGACAAATGTTACAGTATCCCCTACTTTTAGGAATTTCGTCCCGAAATTTAAGTAGTTGAAGTAGTAGGAAAAAGATGTGGGTATTTTTCACGTATTGAGTCTTCACGTTCCCAAGTAAACTCAGGTCCCCGTTTCGACTCCCAGCGTACCCTAACAATTGGAATGCGACTTCGTCGTAGACGTTTTTCCCCGAAGTCCATGATCTCTACAGGTCTTTCAATAAAATGCATAGATTCATCAATCTGAATATCTTCCAGAGGAATGTGGAGGTTTTCATCAGCGAGGCACTTCTTCAAGTTCGACACGTGGAATGTGGGATGAATCCTGTTGAGTTCTTCTGGTAGATCAAGCTTGTATGCTACAGACCTACTCTTTCGAGTATCTTGAAAGGTCCTACGTAACGTGGTGCTAGCTTGCCCTTTTGACCAAAACGAACTACTCCCTTCCACGGTGATACTTTTAAAAGTACATGATCACCAATGTTAAACTCTAAGGGCTTCCGTCGTTTATCTGCATAACTCTTTTGACGACTTTGAGCCGCTAGAAGATTGTTTCGAATTTGATGGATCTTGTCTGTGGTTTCTTGGATCAATTCTGGACCAGTAATTTGAGCTTCCCAATTTCGTGCCAACATACAGGAGATCGGCACTTACGACCATATAAGGCTTCAAAAGGTGCCATGCCGATGCTTGAATGATAGCTGTTGTTGTACGAAAATTCAACTAATGGTAGGTGGGCGTCCCAATTTCCCTTGAAGTCTATGACACATGCTCGAAGCGTATCTTCAAGAGTTTGAATGGTGCGCTCAGACTGTCCATCAGTTTGAGGATGATAGGCGGTACTGAGATCTAATCGCGTGCCCATAACGGATTGTACTGCTTGCCATGTTCGTGAAGTGAAACGACCATCACGATCAGAAATAATGCTTAACGGTACCCCATGTCGGCTTACGATTTCGTTGATATAAATACGGGCAAGCTTTTCGTTCTTGAAATCTTCACGGATAGGAATAAAGTGAGCTGATTTTGTAAGTCGGTCTATAATCACCATATAGTGTCATACCCACCAGAAGTGCGAGGTAACCCGGTAATGAAATCCATGGTTATGTTTTCCCACTTCCATACAGGTATTTCCGGTTGGACCAGAAGTCCTGAGGTCTTTGGTGTTCAGCCTTCACCTTGGAACATGTAAGGCACTTGGAAACAAAAACGGCAATATCCTTCTTCATTCCAGGCCACCAATAGGTGTATCATAGGTCTTGATACATCTTATCGGCTCCTGGGTGTATAGAATATCGCGTTTTGTGAGCTTCATTCATAAGAATTTCACGAAGATTGTTGTGGTTAGGAATCCAGATACGATCTAGGTAGTACATAATACCGTCAGATTTAGTTTCAATTTTTAGCTCAGCTCCACAGGACATCTCCTTTCGTACATCTTCTTCCGTTATTGAAACGTGTTGGGCTTCTCGAATTTGATCTTTAATGTCGGTTATAATTTGCGAACATAGAAGACGAATGGAGTTCGCATAACCCTTTCGACTAAGTGCATCCGCCACCACATTTGCTTTACCAGGGTGGTATCTAATTTCACAGTCGTAGTCATTTAGAAGTTCGACCCATCTTCGTTGCCTCATGTTTAACTCCTTTTGATTGAAGATATGTTGAAGACTCTTGTGGTCAGTGTAGATTTCACACTTAGTACCATAGAGATAATGTCTCCATATCTTAAGAGCGAACACAACGGCTCCAAGTTCTAGGTCATGAGTGGTGTAATTCTTTTCATGTGTCTTGAGTTGTCTCGAAGCATAAGCTATAACTTTTCCTCTTTGCATTAGAACGCAGCCCAATCCTTGCCCTGACGCGTCGCAATAGACCACAAAATCATCACAACCTTCAGGAAGAGTGAGGATTGGTGCATCACAAAGTTTTTGTTTAAGGGTTTGGAAGGCTTCTTCCTGCTTGGGTCCCCAAATGAAAGGTTTTCCCTTATGAGTTAAAGCCGTGAGTGGTACAGCAATGCGAGAGAAGTTTGAAATGAACCGACGATAATAGTCCAGCTAGACCAAGAAAAGATCTTACTTCAGTTGGTGTACGTGGAGCTTGCCATTCTTGTACCGCTTTGATCTTTGAAGGGTCGACATGTATTCCCTTGTCATTGACTACATGCCCGAGGAATTGCACCTCTTTTAACCAGAATTCACATTTGGAGAATTTGGCATAAAGCTTTTCCTTTTCTAGAAGTGCAAGGATGAGTCGAAGATGACACTCATGATCAGATTTAGATTTTGAATAAATAAGAATATCGTCGATGAAGACTATAACAAATCGATCAAGATAAGGTTTGCAGACTCTGTTCATTAGGTCCATGAAGACAGCTGGTGCGTTGGTTAAACCAAATGGCATAACCATGAATTCATAGTGGCCATAACGAGTTCGAAAAGCAGTCTTAGGGACGTCTTCTTCATGCACTCTAAGTTGATGATAGCCAGATCGAAGGTCGATTTTTGAAAAGCAGCTGGCACCTTGTAGTTGATCAAGAAGATCATCAATGCGAGGTAAAGGATAGCGATTCTTGATTGTTAACTTGTTGAGCTCTCTGTAGTCGATGCACATACGAAACGATCCATCTTTCTTCTTTACAAAAAGGACAGGTGCACCCCAAGGCGACGAGCTAGGACGTATGAATCCCTTGTCAGTCAACTCTTGTAATTGACTGGCTAGCTCTTGCATTTCAGAGGGGGCTTACCTATAAGGAGACTTTGCAACTGGTGTAGCACCAGGTATAAGATCAATACGGAATTCGACGTCTCTAACTGGAGGAAGTCCTGAAATGTCGTCAGGAAAAACTCGCGGGAAGTCTTTTACTACAGGAATGTCTTCAAGTTTCTTCTCCATGGTTCCCTTTTTGATGATATGAGCTAAAAACGCGACATAATTCTTGCGAAGATATTTTTGAGCTTGAAGACAAGACATTAAACCGAGCCCTTTCGACGAGGTTTCTCCAATGATTCGAAGAGTCTGACCGTTTGAAAGAGGAATACGAATAAATTTTTCACGACATACAACTTCTGCCTGATGTTGACTGAGCCAATCCATACCGATTATGATATCAAAACTTCCCAGCTTCATAGGAATCAGGTCGACTGAGAAATCGTGGTCGTTTAAGGTGAGTGTACAGTTGCGTATAATAGAGTTTAATGAAACTGGTTTCCCGTCCGCAACTTCTACCGTTATGGATTTAGTGAGCTTATCCCGATTTTTGCTTAAGATAGGTTCAAATTCTAAAGACACAAAACTTCTATCCGCACGAGTATCAAATAACATAGATGCAAACCTACCATTTATAAGGAACGTACCGTTAACCACATTGCCGTCAGCTCTGGCCTGGTTAGCGTTGATATTGAAAGCTCTCCCTCTTGCAGGTGGAGGAGCTTGGTTTGCTTGATTCACCGGGTTGGCTTGGGCCTGAGCATGAATAATGTTTACCAACCTTGGACAAGTGTTTCTGAAATGGCTCGGGTCACCGCAATTGTAGCAAGCCCGCATTGGTTGACCCATAGGATAATTGGGCTGTAATATGTTTGGGCTAAATGTTGGGTGGGTGGTAATAGTAGGGGTTGTTAGGCTTGGCCCATTATTTGTTGGTGGGTTTGGGTTAAAGGTTGGTGGCGGTTCGTTCGTTGAGGCATGCGGCAGGTTTGAACAGTATGACCTGCGCGACCGCAGCCGGTGCAATATTGGCAGGGATGATCAGGGGAATGGTGATATTGGCAACGGTTGCATTTTGGTAGCGGGCCAGTGTAAGGTCTTCTGTATGGTGCGGGTGAAGGAGTGACTTGAGTAATGGGTGCAGCAGGAATAGGGGAGTTGGTTTGAGTAACTGCAAAATTTCTGGTGTTGCGCTTCCTCTTGTTAGCAAACTTAGAGGAAAAGATGGGATGGTTTGAAGTTTGACCCTCAACAGGGGCTTTATTTTTCTCTTCCTTGAACTTCCCGTTGCGAATTCGGTTCTCGGTTAGTTCAGTTGCTAGCTCCATAGCAGCTTCAAGTGTTACCGGTGAAGTGCTGAGGACTGAATCTTGAATTTTCGAGGGAAGTCCTCGAATATAATGCTCAATCAGACGATAAGTTGGGGTGAATAAATTTGGAACCATTTGGTTCAACTCCAAGAACCTCTTGTTGTAAGTGGTATGGTCTCCCTCCTTCTGCTTTAGAACATGAAATTCATCCTCCAAATTTTTAATTTCACTCCTAGGACAGAAACGCCTAGTCATGATTTCCCTTAACTCCTTCCAAGTTAAGGCCATTGCATCTTCAGTTCCCCTCTTCCCTTTCTCAGTATTCCACCAAGTGAGAGCTACCCCAAATAGTCTCCCGGTGGCGTATCGAACCTTGCGATCCTCAGGACAATCGCAGTTGAGAAAGGTGTTTTCCATCTCCTCGAACCAATGTAGGAGAGCAGTGACACCTTCGGTCCCCTCAAATTTAGGAGGATCACAAGATTTGAAATGTTTGTAAGAGCACTTGCTGGTAGGAGGTTGTCGATGTTTTGGTCATGTTGTTGGGGAGGGTTAGTAGGATTTGTAGCGAGGGCTTGTTGTACTTGGACCACAATGTCAGGCAGTATTGTGGCCATTTGTTTCGCGATTTGTGTGGCCAAGCGTTCCTGAGACCTTCCTGATCTTTTACCCCTTCGCTGTTGTCTAGACGACATCTACAGGATCCTACAATGAGAAGATTGTGAGTTTATGGTGTCTTTTTAGGTGTCATGTGTCTTTAAGAAAATGAAAATAACATAAATATCAATAATGCAACTACATCCATAGGATGTCTTGGGTTTGCTCATGTTGGGCCTCAAATGTCTCCCATACCTTCACCTATATAGTCATGGGCCCCCATGGCTATTGGCTTGGTAGGATTCACATTAGTATTGGCAATTTAACACTCGCATCACCCGAATGCAAACCACAAAATATGTTCATAGATGTTTGGTCGGAACGTGTCCAGGTGTAGACACAATGACAACTCAAAGTGGGGTTAGCTCACACGACGTTTGGTATAGCATGCTTTGGCCTAATAGGTACTTCGTACTCTCATCGTTAGTCCCCAGGTAGGCAAACTGGTCCTTTATTTTGGATTTATACGAATGCCAGCCTAGACAGGACGTTCCGACTACCGGTACTGGTACCCTTCCAGTTACTACATGCCCGTCATGAGAACTCACTTTGATGAGATTTGAAAACACGAAAATCATTGTAAAAGCAATCATGATGTGGTGTGTGCTTTCATGGATGTGATATGTTATGAGTATATGATTCATGATAGGCATTATACGATAATACATACTTATGAACATGCTTGCATAATATTTAATGTAACATTTAACATAATACATATAAACATCATGAAATTTGGCATGTAACACACAAAAATCTTATAAGTTTCTAATCAACTATAGTATAGGCTCTAAGGGTCTAATAACCTATCCTATATCCCTATAGTCATGGCTCTGATACCAATCTGTCACACCCCGACCCGCAGCGAAATAAGAGTCGGGGCATAACTGGGTTATCACCAAAGCTCATGACATTTACTAATATGTTTCATATTTAATAAAGTCAAAGTTACATTTTCAAATATCCAAACATGTTCATACAATACAAAGAAAATAAACCAAACATAACAATCCCAACTCTAAATCATTTTATTCTTCTAGTCCAATCCTATGTGTTCCTAGCTGCTGCTGGTTCACCTGTATCATGTGTAAAAATGGGGGTTTTTGGGTCAACATAAGTTGGCGAGTGAACCTTATTAGATAAACATTTATTAATGAATTACTTGTTAGTTTATCAATGAAAAATTGTGCATAATCATAAATGAGCAAATGTAAATAATCAAGCAGTGGCAAATAGCAATCACAACTATAACATACAATAACATATGACAGCATACATGAACATACCAACATCATACGATAAATAACATAAATGAAACTGTGCGATCAAGGCTCAATCAAACGGAGCCGATCGTATTGCATGTACTGAAAATGAAAATGTCTGTGCGATCAAGGCTCAATCAAACGGAGCCGATCGTATGTGGGCACGCCAGGTTCAACCTCATAATGAAATGGGGAACATGCTCAACGCTCATAATGTAATGGGGAGCGGCGGCCTATGAAATTGCATGTACTGAAAATAATAAATTGCATCCAACAATAACTACATAACAGAAACAAACTGAATACACAAGTTCATGATATGATGTATGCACAATGGTTTAAGTATAATATATATATCAAGACACATGATACACCCCAAAACGTGATTAAACGGGGAATTTGTAAAGATTCACTCACATTGGGTGCGTTGGATTGGAGATGGTGAGATGCGCATGAATTAGATGAGCGGAACAACGAGAAATACTAACCTAAATAATAACGGAAAAATATATTAAATGAGTGGATTTTATTAAGGATTTTAATGAAATTTTTAGATATATTTTTGTGAGTTTAAGGCTATTTTTCTATCTTTAAAAATGTTATTTTTAAGTATTTTTAATTGATTTTTAAATTAAATTAAATAAATAAAAATATATAAAAAAAATTTGTTTATTTCGCGTTGACCGTTGACCGTTGACCTGTTGACCGGTTCGGTCAGCGAAATAGTTTGCGCCGGGTGAGGCTCGAACCCGAGACCTCCCGTACGCGTGCACGCAGCTCTACCAACTGAGCTACGTGTCTAACCCGAAATAATCTTGTTTTTAATTATATTTATATACTAATTCGGTTTAACCAAAATTCTTTTAATTTCAAAAACATTTTAATTCAACGAACCGGTGCCAGTGACGGGTTTCGAACTCGCGACGTGTGACTTAGTGTTGCACACAGTCCACCGCTGGACTGTGTGTCTAACCTGGTTATTATCTCGGTTTTTATTATACTTAACAACTAACTGAGTTAACCCGGTTTGGTTTTTAAACAAAAAGGCATTTTATTACATAAGGAGTGCGTGTATCAGGGATCGAACTCGGGACATGCGTATATGTTTTGCACACAGTTCACCGCTGGACTGTGTGTCTAACCCGTTCATTTTACTGGTTTTAAATAAACTTATAACTTAATTAACTTCGTCTTCTTCATTCAAATTTCCGTCGACTGAATCACTGATCCGTTTCTTGTTTTTACGATTATCAAACATTCTTAAGGTTAAAATGAAATGACAGAAACGGTGTTGGAAGTAACATACCGTAGGAATGATATATCACAGAATTTCCGGCAAATGCGTCGGCTCTGTTTTTGTGCACCTCAACTGAACCAAAACAATTAACCATTTTGATTAGTCAATCGTGGAATTGTAGTGATAAACAAACGTTAACAGCGGGATTGAAGGTCCTTACCGTTTCACAGACGGAAATAAAGACTTTCAGGAAATTTCCGGCGAACTGGAATTAGCTGAATACAGCGCCTGAATTCGATTTCAATTGAGAGGTTTAAGTTAGCAATAGCCTAACAATTGTTGAACTACAATGATATTGAAAGATTTACCGTTTGAGGATGAATACGGTATTCCGGCGAAATTTGCAGAAAATTCCGGCGAGCTGATTTAAGCGTTCTGATGGTCTGAAAATGTGACGAAAGTGAAATGGAATGTTGGTATGATGTTTCTGATTTGCGAGAGGGGTCTGGAGTTGAAGTAATTGGGACTTTGATACTTTTCGGTTATAAAAACCGATAATGATGAGGATTGATGTTCAATCAATTCCGACTTGATTAAAAATCGTCGGTGCATCGGTTATAAACTGAATGTGCGAGTAATCAAGTAATTTGACGATTGATTTGCCGATTTTCGTTTCTCAGTTGGCGCAACCGGTTTAACCGAGTTTGTGTATAAATGTTATTTGTTTCCTAGAGATAACAGAAAACAACAAGTGGCGGAGTGGTGATGTGAGTGTGTGTTAAGTCGTTGGAGTTGTAAACCGGCTGACCCGGGTTCGAGTCCCGGCAGCAACATATTTTTTTATTTATTTTGTTTTAACTTTTTATCAAATATAATTTTTATAGTTTAGTTTATTTATTAATTATGTATCATTTTAAATCAAAATAATCATAAATATTCAACGTGCTTTTATAACTTGATATTCGATTACAAAACGGAGCGGGTTTTGAAAACCCGTTTTTGACAAATGTTACATCTACCCACAACGCCTTTCCCTCGTCATCCACGGCTTCCCTCCCGGAAATGAGCTCAAGTAAAATAACCCCGAAAGAGAAAACATCCATCTTAGTTGACACAATTCCATCAGCTAAGTATTCGGGAGCAATATATCCTTGAGTTCCCAGGATATGCATTGTTATGGCGTTGCATCCTGATTTAGCTAGCCCAAAATTGGCAATCTTGGCTCTTATTTGTGCATCCAAGAGAATATTACTACTCTTGACATCTTTGTGCACGACTCGTGGTATGGTGTGTTCATGGATGTATTGAAGACCATTGGCTATATCAACCGCGATTCTTAGTCTTTGTTTCCAACTTAGCATTTCTGACTTGCTATCATGCAATCTTGTATATAGAGATCCATTTTCGAGATACTCGTAAACTAGATAGCAATTTGCATCTTCAGAATCTATGCAAAATCCTTCCAATCACAAATGCCATGGTTTATCTTCAAAGGAAAAATAATAACATCAAGGTTATAGCCATTTAAAACATTGTCGATTCACAAATTAAATATAAGTTCTCTTTTTTTCTATCTAGAGAAAAAATAAATAAAAAATTAAATTATTGTTTAATCTTGAAACTTATGAAGTACTATATAAGGGAGAGGAAGTAGTCCCACTTTTCCTACATGACACATGAGTACAAAATTACAAATCTTAGAACATATAAAGAAAATGAGAAACAATTCACCAACCTAACAATATTTAATTAGTTTATAATTTAGTAAATCATGTCTTTTAATCAATTATTAAAAAGCTCTTATAATTGTTAGTATCAATTATTATAAAGGAATAATACTTAATAGCACTTGATGAATAAGACATCCAATTAGTTACCTAATCTATGTTTCATCAATACTCTAATGACTAAATTATTCTCCAATTGTCCTACTAGCAAAAAGCTTATTATTGGGTTTTCCTTAATTATTTAAGTTTTGACCCCAAAGGTTAATTAATTCAATTTTCTTAACTTTATAAATATTCATCAATATTTAAAGTAATCTCATCCAAATTTGTCAACAAAGTAAATATATTTCATCTTAGTGAATGAAAGATGAAGTGATGTACCTTTTGCAAGATCTTGAGTTCTTCACAAGCATTCCACTTCATTCTCTTGATTGCATACCACCTCCCATCAATACAACCCTTAAAAACTGACCCTTGGATCACACATCTTTCATCAAAACCATCTGTTGCATCATACAACTCTTCAATTGTATACACTTTATACTTATCCAAACAATCTGAAACATCTTCCATAAGACTAACTTTCACTTTAGTTTTCTTGTTTTCTACATCATATCTATTCTTTCCCACTCTTTTTTTCCATGAAGACTCTCTATATGCCCAAAAACCACCCATCAAAACCAACATAAGTCCACAAACCCCAAGTCCTATTCCCAAACCAATCACCTCCCCTTTTCTATCACTCTTTGAGTCCAATGAAACATTAGTCGGGGGAGGCTGCGCGAGCTCGGGAAGCTGCGAAACCGGCACGAAAACGGTGTCCGAAGGCTTAAGATCATTACCATTTACTTCAACTATTGAGTTTTCTGTTGTCCCAAACCTTGAAGCAAAGGAAGATATGGTGTCAAATGGTTCAAAAACATATGAAACAAGATAATTGACTCTACTTTGGAGTTGGGTTTGTGTTGGGCACTTGCAAAAGATTGGAAAGATTACATCTTGACCTATGGATAGGTTTTGTAGGGACAAGTGTAGGATTGACAATCTCCACTGATTGGTAGGTTGTTAGGTTGTGAAAGAGGCTTGTGGACACAAGATAAAAAGTGTCACCACTCTTGATTGTGTAGTTGATGCTAGCATAAGATAGATTTGTAGTAGTGTTTACTAAGTTGCACGTGCAAGTGAGTGGAACAAAGAGGGCTTGGTTAGGGGATAGAGGTGAGGTTAGAGATGTTAAGTTGCTTGGTTTCGCGATCATTGGACGGGTTATGGAGAATAGATCGCTTATCGAAGCTAAGTCGAGTTGGTCCGGACCCATGGCTCGAAAGAAGGCATAGGTTTGGCAAGAGGGTGTGGTTTGGTTAGGATTGCAAGCATAACCGGTGGTGTTTGGAGGTAAGGTTAAGCCTCCCCTGGATAAATGTTTTAAGAGATGTGGCTTGTTGACAAAAATCCTTTAGCTTTGATAACGAATTATCACATAACAATATACCAACTCTTGTACAGAAAATCGGTTAGCGTCTCGTCACAGAGAGAAGGTCAGCGTTCGTTGAGAGTTGTGAATATATAATCTATCAATAAGTATACACTTTTGAGCTTCTATGTTATCTATATAGACAGTGACAGTTGAAATGACCCAATCGTTAAGGTGACATGACATGTGCCCTCATCCAAAGCTAAATATTATTATGTGGTTGTTTGTAGTTTATTTGTTATTATTATTATGTGGTTGTTTGTAGTTTATTTGTTATTGGTGTTCCCTAGATTGTCCGATCATATTCTATGATCAGTATTGGTCACGCCTAACCGCCATTATATTTTTACATTAATTTTATCAGCGTGAAAGTAGAACCATGTGAGACGTTACACTTCAATCAATTTAAAGGAAAAAGGAAAACTTTATTAAATTAATTTCTAATAATGATAAAATAAAGTCGAGTCCCGTCCTACTCGGGCATCATCAACTCCAAATAATGATCACCATAAACAAAAGAAAAAGTAATTCTTGACCTTTTTTATTTTACAAGTTGTTGAAAAAAAAAACATGAATTTAGTTTTATGAATATGATACATTAATTTAAAAGGAGTTAAAATACACATTACTACATAATAATCATTAAGGATGTTCTTAAGTTTTTAATGCACCAAATAAAAAAGAAACAGTCTGATTTCTGAAGTACATAGGGAAAAATCCATAATTTTCATTTTATCAAAGTAATGATTTTTATTCGATTTATATTTTTTCAACATATACTCTTTTACAAAAATGGTATATCGTGCAATGCTTAACGTGACTAAAACTAGTTTTATTTATTTTTTGGTAGATAAGAAATGGTACAGAGAGAAGGCTGATCCAAACCGTTAAACCTAGAAACATGGTGTCACCGGTTTAGCTATAAGTTATTTTTTGAAAGGAAAATTTGGATCACTGACGGACCACTGGAGTATTATCGTGCCATCAGCAGAACTATCCGATCATATCCATCTCCACTAGGCAATAGCCTATACACCGATTCAAGAGGAAACCCAATAAATCTAAGAAAACCCTTTTGTGAGAATCAAACTCAGGACCTCATAGTCCCTAAGCATTACCACACCCCTAAGATATCACTAGGCTATAATGTCATGAACGTTTAGCTATAAGTTAATTGAAATTTTGAGCAAACTAGACAAAAATCAGAGCAAGACTTGTTAAAATTTGAGAAAAGTCGTTCATGTTTGTCAACAACCAATTTGTTTTTCAAAATATTGTCCGAAATATATTTAATGATGTATTTAACAAGATTAAAACACATAATAAATGAAAATTTAAAAATTAAAAGAAAAAAATTAAGATATATGACAAAGTATATGATGTCTTTTCATTATCATATCAACTTATATTAAGACTCCATAAAATTCAACGATTTGAAATTCCTCCCTTGTTTGATCACTACTTTTAAATGACATAATACACATTATTTATTTAGTTTTTTAAAAAATGATGATGAAAAGTTATGCTTATGTGTTAACTCTTATATTTCATACATCTAGAATTATGAATGATTCACAAATTTGTGTTTATTAGAATTAAATAGCGTTTAAAGTTCTCCCTAAGACCATTCGTAATGACTAATACTTCTCTTAATGGATATTTTTATTACATCAGCATCAAAACCTCTCTCATAAAATGTTTATACTATTAGGGGCCTTATCAAGCCATCTCCCTGCCCCAAATGCTAATTACGCATGGTCTGGGACATGATCTAGTTAAAAAAAACATTTGAAGTTTAATTTTTAGATTTTTTTTCCATCCTTATCACTTTCATGACTTTGAATTTTAGAAAGCAAATGGAAAATGATCACCATTTTTTCAAGGGGAGGACTTTTTATTAACCAATCCTTGTTGAAATGTATTCACAATAACTCTTATAGCGTTCGTTTCATTGAATAGAATGGAATAAAATTAGAAATTTTCTTGTAAAATTGGTCTTGGTTGGGGGAGGAAGGAATTTGAAATCCAATGAATTCTTCTAATCAATGAAATTTGTGACTATTGAATGTTGAAATAGTCACAAATTCATTGATTAAAGAAATTCATTGGATTTCAAATTTCTCCCTCCCCCAGCCAAGATCAATTTTACAAAGAAAAACTTCCCAAATCCATTCCATTCCATGAAACGAACGCTACCTATTGTCGATCAGTTACAGTGGATTTTAGACAAAAGGGATAAGCGTCTTAAAAGTTTGCACATTTTACTGTTCTAACCCCTCTCAAAAGGCACTGACTTCTTTGTACATGGTGCTTCAAAACTTGTAGCTTTTGTAAATTTACACACACACATATATATATATACACACAATGGCATGATCAAATGAGAAGAAAATCAATTTAAGAAAAACATATATGCCGTTTTATATTTCATGTTGCAAAATGTGGTTTATAAAAAATCCATTCTAGAGGAACATTGATGACCAAGATGAGACTAATTCTTCAAACAATGCAATCCAACTCACTACAAACCAAACCAGCAATCGTAATGATGAGGTAGTACCAACCCGTTCGTTGCAGTTGAATTCAATGTTTTTTCAAAATGGGTGGGACCCACATTTCGGGATTGATATAATTTGTACGATTCAGTTAAGAATGTGAATTGAACAACAACATAAGGAATGAAATCTACAATCCAGCTCCCTCCAAATTTCATTCCATCAGTGGCGAAGCTTGAGATTTCCGACAGGGTTTGCTTCATTTGCATGCCGAATGGGAGCAATGTGTGGTGCATCAAGTCGAGTAGCATTATGTTGGATTCAAAATTCTATGCGAAACTAGGGGACTTTGGGCTGGCTAGGTTTGTCGACCATGACAAAGGTTCACAAACAATCGTCTTGGCTCATGGCTCCAGAGTGAGTCAAACCAGCAGGGAAACAGATGTGTACAACTTTGGAGTCGTGGCACTAGGAATAGCGTGTGGAAGAAAGCCGATGGACCTCAAGGCTCCAAAACAACATACAAGACATGATAAACTTTACAATATTAGCTTTACAATACCTTAAGACCGTGGGGTATGGTGGGCATGGGTTTGGGGCCTGGTACCCCACGTGGCTTGGGTGGGCTCCGTGGGCTGACCCACATTGAAGGTGGTACCCCCATAGCCTAATAACCACCAAAAACAATAACATATTCTGATTTTTTTTTTGTAAAATAACATGTATAGAAAATGAATACAAAGTTTTAGTTTTTGGCCATATACATGAGGTGAGGTTGTATCAAATTTTGAGTCACAATAATCTATCTTTTCATGATATCATCTTTAGTGACAGTGAAATCCCAAAGATCCCCATATTTCTCATTAAAGTCCCATATATCCATGGTGTTGTAGTCCGATATCAACTTGTCGCGAGCACCCCTCTCCATGTTATATATCTGCGGCTCGAAGTTGTACGCCTCGCTTGGTTTATCCATCTCGATTACGCAAAATATTACGATGAATATGGCCGCCCCAATGTACAAGTACTCTCCCTAAAGAATATAAACATTTGTCACACTTGTATAAAATCATAACTTCCTTTGCTCTACAATACTTATGTTTCCAATCTAAAAAAGGAGTACTTTCGCATATTATAATGATCATCTCGTGTTCTCTCTTAGAGACGATTGTGTCAAGAAATGTCGGTTTTAGCTTAAAAGTGTGATTATGATCAAAGAGTTACCCCGTGATCATATTCACGTTTTATCATTAAAGTCAGATCAAACAGATATATCTAGGGGTGTTCAGAATTCGATTCGAATTCGATTATCAAGGTGATTCGTATTCGAGTCCAGTAATCGAATACGAATTTATGATTTTCAATTCGATTCGAAATTCTATTTCAATTTATATATAGTTTTTAATACATATATACACACACACATATATAACTTCTAAATTAGGGCCAAAGTATGAATTACATCCGTAAGTGATAAATTTAATATTGATAACATTATCAAACCTAATGATAAATAGCTCATACTACTTATTTCTAAAGTTTTACCTAACTTAAATCTCTACCGGTAAAGCAGTAACCAACTTATCTTCTAAATTTTAGTGTTTTGATATATTGATAGTTAATTAATTTTGCCAGATTATTATATTTTATGTTAAATATAATTAGTTTGTAGTAGTTTTAAAAAAGAAAGTAAAATATTGTTTAGGGTGAATTTGAATTAAAACTGAATTTATTCGAATTCGAGTTTCAAATCGAATCGAATACGAATTCGGATAAAAAAATAAAAGTTCGAAAACTCGTTATTCAATTCGATGAACACCCCTACATATATCTATTTTTGTTTGAAAAACTGCGTGTAAATACGAAACATAGCTGATCAGAAGCTAGCAAACTAAACTTTAACCTGCTAGACAAAGGCAAACGGGCTAGAAACCGGCCCAACTTAGAAAGAGTATAACTTGGGCCCGCACCTTCGGTCGTAACCCAATTTATACCCTTTTTAGATAGGTCATTTTCTAGCCAGTTTACTTTTTTTTTAGTTGGTCAGAGTAGCCTTTGTTAAAACACTTCTTTTTCCTAGTGATCAACACTTTAATAGATAGGGTGAATCTAACCGGAACATTGAGGTACATTCCAAGAGCCACAGAGGGAGAAATAACCATGAGATGAGACCTGACCCATGATCCAAAAGAAGATCCATGTCAGTTTAATCCATGAGATGAAACCGATAAAAAACCTGAAACCGGGTATGGAACCGACCCTACCTGCTGGGTAGAATTCGGGTTGCAACCCTATGCTTTAAGACCAGTTCCAACCGTAAATACCCTACCCGTCATGGGGGTGCACATCCGTTCGGCTATTGGGTTGTTATTCGCTTTATTGGGTTTTGAATGTTTTTTGCTCTAACCGAAAACCAAACCGATCCCGATTGCAATTGTGTCTAACCAAACTAATTCAAGTTATCTGAATATGCAAGATTTGTGGAACCGAAAACCAAACCAAATCGAATTCAGAATTCGGTTTGTTTTTTTTTCTGGTTACAAATATGGTTCGGTTTCCGGGTTTTTTCAAACCTAGAACCCGAACCAGTTAAAAACCCAGAGCCGGAACCGATCACGTCCCTCTCCAAAACCTGCTTACATACCCAACCCGGTTCACACAACTGGTTTTGACCCGCGTTGACCATACCCGGACCCGTTTTGTGCACCTCTAACCAGAAGATGTACCTTGAAAACCACTGGGAGGATTAATTGCTGCATAATCTTCCTTTATCGATCCCCAAAACGTTGCTGTAAACATGAACTTTAATAGTTAGATGAGAAACACAAAACCAAAAATAAAAAAATATTTAAAAAAAAAAACTTATACATTTGTCCTCTGCTTCATAATATGTGTGATGCCCATCATACACTCCATAAACGAAGTCATCCTGCACCAACACCAAACTCAATATATATTTATTTTTTATTCAACAAATCCTGACCACCCGAGTACACCCATGCCTGTGATCGCAGACATCGCCAGTGGCGGACCCAGGATTTTTTTTCAATGGGGTCCATTTTTTGGGTGTTCAAATATTTTATAAAAAAAACGTTAAAATTTTCGGGTCGGTCCTCATTCGGGTCGGATCAAAGCAAGGTTTGAACTAGATTTAAAAAAAATAGGAAAAATGTGCTAGACAAGGATTGAAGCCATGACCTCTTGTTAGAAAAGAGGGGGATTTACCACCAAACCAGCTTTCCTTTTCTTTCTATGGTGTCCACCTAATTTTATTTATGGGGTCCTTATACAAGTTAATATACCGAATCTACTAGTTCTTTTAAAAACATTGGGGTCCGTGGATCCCGACCCACAATACGTGGGTCCGCCCCTGGACATCGCTGGTGACCCGTCACCAATTCATGGGGAAACTCACCACCCAAAGTCGTGTGGTGAAACCCATGGCCCGCACATGACATTTTGTCAATAACAAGACTCCAACCCAACACCTGTCACCCCCGACCCGTGGCGGATTATCGGTTGGAGCGAGATGATTGTCCATAGCAATTTATAGCTACTACTAAAAGTAATAATAAAATTCGCATTTTCATTCATTTCGCTTGGGATCCAGTTAACCAAAATAAGTCGGGTTTCGGTAGGGCTGCAAATGAACCGAACGAACACGAACAAGACCTTGTTTGTGTTCGTTTGTTAAGAAATATATGTGTTCATGAATGCTTACCGAATTAGTTTTTATGTTCGTGTTCGTTTGTTAAGAATATATGTGTTCGTTTGTTAATTTTAGGCAACAAACAAAACCGAACGTTGATGAACAAAAATGACACAAACAAGCGTGCACGAACAAAATATATAATACAACACTTATTAAATATTTTATTTGTCGGAATTTTGAAATATTTAAATAAATTATAAAAAACTAAAAACACTAGTGAACTATCAAACATAAATAAACACGTTACGGAACGTTCACGAACATAAATGAACGAACGTGGCCTCTGCTCATGTTCGTTCATTTAACTAAACGGATATAATTTCTTGTTCGTGTTCGTTTGTTTAATAAACGAACAAACACAAACGAACTTCCGGCCAAACAGTTCACAAATTGTTCGCTGAACGTTTGATTCTTTTGCAGCCCTAGGTTTCGGGGATCCGTTTTTGGCGGATGTTACACAAACACATATGATACCCAGTTAGATAAACTAAGAAAATCAAAATCCACAAAAACATAAATTCAAGAAAAGAAAGAAGAACAAACATACATCGCTAATGCCAAGGTTATCCCACCGGTCAATAGGATCTTCTCTGATATCAGGTTCGTATTCAGACAATCCAGCATTCAATCTTTTTATCCAGTGTCTGCCATTGTTGGTGCTTCTGTAACCAATACCGAATGAAGTGGAACATATGTTATGAGTTGAAAGTGTAATTCTGTTTGGAAACTGTTGGGTTTTGGGTGGGAATTTGGGGATTGAAGCAAGGGAAAGAATAGAGAGTGGGTTTGCAGAAACACCCGCCATTTTTATTGGGATGTTGATTGTGTGGTGTTTGGGGTTTTGAGTTGTTAATGGATGATGATGAGATGATGATGCTCGTGTGACTGGTTAGTTATAGTTTCTTATCTCAATGTCAAGTTATTTTGTGCCACGTGTGTTTCATGAGAAAAATCCAAATTATGTTGTAAGAGACTCAAGTTTCGATTCCTGCTCTTCCCATTATTTCAGTGGCACCTAGTAATGATGGAAACTAGGCGGCAATCGCTAGTTCGATCCTTGAACTGAGCGGGTTTTACCTCAACGCACTGTCGTGCCTTCAGGCGAGTGTTCACGAGCTTCGGCCTTATGTGAGGGTTTTCCCCGGTTCGGAGGCGAGTGTATCCCGATATGGTGAATTTCGCCAGGGCCGTTAAAAAAAATAAACTTTTTCAAAAGAGTATTAGAAAATATTTTGAATAAATAAAGAGATAACTAAGTGTTTATGTAAAATTTAATTTTATAACGTTATATGTGAATATTTTTTGTATGTGAATATTTTTTTTAATAAATAAACCAAACAACGAAACTAATCAGCCTAACTTACAATAGAGGGGCACATAACCTGGTTTTTTGAATACTCGGATTCGGATGTTACCTGGGTACGGGTATGACCGGGTATTGGTAATACTCGGATCGGGTTTGTTTCGGGTCCGGGTATTGACTAGGAAAAATCATACCTAATGTACCAAATTCAGGTTTTCTATACCCGGGCATTAAAATACCCTGTTTACGGGTAAAAAAAGACCCGGTTTCCGGGTCAAGTATTAAAAAACCTGCCGCAGGTATGCAAAAACACCCAAGGTTTTGACTTTTTTATTTCATATTTTTTGTGTATTTTTATTTTTTTCAACTCCATATTTTGGTTTATAAGCTTTAACATTTATATCATAAAACTTCCAATATATTAGAAACTTAGAAATATTACAAGATTACATATTATAAAATTGCATACATAATCAGGTATCAAAAATCTAGTGCAGGTATTAAAAAAACCTGGGTGCAGGTATTGTAAAAATGAGGTACTTATATTAACAAAACCAGGGTATAAATCCGGTTGAAAAAAACCCGGGTGCGGGTATTAACAAAACCCGGGAATAAATCGGGTTGAAAAAAACCCAAGGTCGATTCTCACAACAAATACCATACCTGGAGCCTAGAGTAAGGTTCACGTTCGGGTTTACAATACCCGGTTTTTATAAAACCCAGGTCTAAGTTTTTTTTCGGGTTCGGGTTTTCTGTGCACCTCTAAATCTCTAATTTACATGCCATTTCAATTGGGCCGAGCCCAACCAAACGGCAATCCTCTTGAGTCCAGATTCCAGAAACCCGTTACTAGTGAAACAAATCAATAACCTTACCCAACGGCCATAAAGAATCTCAACCGTCACACGCTTTTGAAACCATGTAGACGGTTATTCTCGTTGTTTCAACCCCACAAGAACTACTCTTTCTGAAGTTATTTCTCCACCCACTGCATTTAGGAACAACAATTGACTGTAAGTATACAAAATTCTTATTTGAGTACCAACTGTTCGATAAAATGCCTCAGTGAAAGTCTCTTACCATATTCCATCTTTCTGATGGATCCTTTTGCACATATTTGATTTGTATGTTTATGTATGTATCACTATCAAGATACCCACGGAAATTGTTCAAGTATAATTAGTTATTAAGTTAAAAAGTGTTTGTTTTCGGTTAACTGTAATCATGTAAAGCATACCATATTCAGTGATCGGTTCAAAACTTCTTATTGGAAAGGTGAAAGCACTAGACTTTATCCATTTTTTTTGTTGAATTTGAATTTATTATAGTGAGTAAAATGACAAAATGGTAGGGTTTTTACCACTTTAGTCCAAAAAGTGAAACTTTTTGTATCTGGGTACTTGAGGTTTCATTTTTGTTGTCATTTTCATCCAATTGGCAAACTGAGTTAGAATTTTCTGTTAACTTCTCCTCTTTTTGTCGTTTTCCTCATTTTAATGAAGGGTATAATTGTCAGTTTATGCCATAATACATTTTATTTAAATGAGGAAAACGACAGAAAGAGGAGAAGTTGACAGAAAATTTCAACCCAGTTTACCAATTGGGTGAAAATGGCAACAAAAATGAAACCTCGGGGACCCAGATACAAAATTTTTTAATTTTTGGACTCAAGTGGCAAAATTGGGCTAAACTCAGAGACCATTTTGGCATTTTACTCTATTATAGTATTTTGTTTGTTTCAGAGTTATGTATTTAAGTTGATCATGTTTAGCATTTGTGCCTATATGGAAAGTGTGTAATTTAGGTATACATTGTCATACTTGGTGAAGTTTATGTGATAATAACTTTGCCATATGAGAATATTTGTTGCTCAAAATGAGTGAAATATTGTAAATGTAATAACAGCTAACATCATTCTGCTTTTAGTATTATAACAATTAACATGCTTTTCATACTGACTTTGACAACAATGAATATATGAAATTTTCATTTGATTGAACATTTTTTTTATTTAATGATGGATGTGTTATTTTTTTTAATGAGATTCATAAATGTTAGATAGTTGTAAATGGCCATTGTATTTTTCCTAATAAATGCGGCTGAAACCACGAAACTCGTAAGTCATTGTTTCTGTAGGTCATCGTAGGTCAACTGATCAGTTTTCTTCGATTTTTACACAGGCCTGTTATTGTTGCTTATAAAATCTAATGAGCCATAACAAGCATTATCACATCGGGATCCTATGGGTACTCGTGTTGCTATTACAAACCACCGAGTCATTCAGTTGGTTTTTCTCGGGTGGAAAAATTGATTCCAGCAAGAAACTTTCACCAGAGATTTCTCATGATAGCATTGGTGAATTTTCCATGGAAACATTCGATAGCAAAAAGGGAGCGAGTTTGGTCGAAAAAGCAAAGCGAAAGGCCGCGTTGCCAGATTCTTGTTGGCAAAGTGCGTATCAAAACTTGTTTGCAGGATGCTCGGAGATTCTAGCGGATGAAGAACAACGGTCCCGGCTCGCTTGGCATCTTAGTGATTGCTTTCAAAAGGATAGTGGGAGGCCTCCGTTTCCGTATTGCGATAAAAAATCCTGCATGATTGATTGTTTTAAAGGGTTAGATAAGATGGCTCATAGCATTTATCTTGAGTTTTATCTTGAGACCAACACTATCTGCCATCAGTTACAGTTAGTATCTCTTTCTCTCTCTCTCTCTCTATATATATATATATATATAAATGGAAAGGGTAAAATGAGAACCACATTGAGTTGTGAGAACCGTGAGAACTAGGCAAAAAAAAGGTTTAAAAAATTCCCAAAAATCATAAAAAATATCAACTGTTTCAGAAAAGAAAAATGGCGCCTGCGAAAATTTACTGGTGATGTCATCGTTTTGTAAAACAAATTTACATCAGTGTAAATGGTGAATAAATACCGGCTCGGCAATTTTTTTCACATATGTGTTTGTAACATTTTCATCTACGATTGTGCAAAAAATGGTGGCAAAACTCACGGGAAGTAGGAGTTCTCATAGTTCTCACAACTCAAAGTGTTTCTTAATTAAACTGGATACTATATATATGTGTGAATATATCTATCTCTCAAAAGGTTACTTGAATTGATGTTTGACTTGTTGTAGGACTGGTGCATTCAAGAGACAAACGGAAAGATTGGTTAACGAACTCAAAAAATCCGCTGAATATGCAGAGGACAAGTTAGAGAACATAGAAGAGAAAGCAGAACATCTGTTGCGTAGTTCAGAAGATATTCACGGCTCGTTATCTTCTATCGACGATCAGACACGACAACTGGCTCAAACATCGAAAGACGTTGAAGAACGTGTTAATGTTGTGTTAGAGCATTCACAGTCGGTTTACGAACAGTCTCTTAAGATATCAGATTCTCAAATGGAGCTGCAAAATGGACAAATGAAAATGAGTGAAAGGATAGATGAAGGAATGACGATGCTTAACGTATCTGCGAATAAGTTGGGTGAAGAAATGATTAGTTTAAGGAATGAAGCGGTTGAAATAGAAAAGGAAATTGGTAAAGTGGGAGATGCGATGTTTACAAAGATGAATAGTTTACAAAGTAAAGCCGATGATATCGAGAGCATAACGGAAACTTCATTAGACAGGCAAAAGCAACTTTTTGAAAGCCAGAATTCCGCACTCCAAGTTCTCCAGACCGTCACAAGGTTTCAGTCACAAGCACTAGAAGAAAGCAGGTACAAAATAGCAGTTATATTATAATGAGTAAAATGTCATTTTTGTCCCTGAGGTTTGGCCACTTTTGCGGCTTTCGTCCAAAGGTTTGGTTTTTACGCATCTGGATCCAAAAGGTTTGAAATTTTGCCATTTCATCCGGCTCGTTAACTCCATCCATTTTTCTCTGTTAAGTCAGGGGTATTTTTGTTTTTGTTAACTTAAAGGGCAATTCGGTCTTTTGAATACTTGTACATTATGCGAAATGCTTGTACATAAAGTGAAAGAGACCAATTGCCCTTTAAGCTTACAGAAAAGAGAATAGACGGAAATAATCCTGACTAAACAGGAGAAAAATGGATGGAGTTAACGAGTCCGATGAAAATGGCAAGATTTCAAACCTTTTGGATTCAGATGCATAAAAACAAACCTTTGGACAAAAGTCGCAAAACTGGCCAAATCTCAGGGACAAAAATGACATTTTACTCTATTATAATATAGTTAATTAATATACTTATACGTATGTATGATGCATGTGCTCGTGTATGTGTATGTACTTTAACTGACTTTCAATATTTTATTGCAGGGGAAGTCTGCAACAGTTGATTACACTTGGTCAAAGTCAACAACAGGAACTGATACAAAGGCAAGAACAGCTTAAAAAATCTCATGATGATTTAGTTGAGAATGCGAAAACTATATTGGATGCTCAGGTTCGCCTTTACGATTTAGTTGTCTTTTTAGTTAAACACACGTTTAAATATTCTGATTAAATCGTTCGTATTCGATAGGATATTTTCAAGTCAAAGCAATCAAGCATGTTTGTTGCCATCGACAAGCTTTTTACTCTACACAATGCAATTTTGCTTGAATCGCGAGTCATCAAAGCTTTCCTTGTGTATTCTTTATTAATATTCACTATTTACATGTTCACGAGTACAAAACAAACCTATAGTGTGAGATCACGGCTATATGTCGGTAAGAAACCGAGATATGACTTTAAACGAGTCAAACTTTTGGACGTTTTCTTGATCTTACCTAATCTTTTTGTTTTTGGTTGCAGGGTTATGTGTGACATTCTTGATTGAATTTATGGTGCTACGATACGGAAATGACATTGAACGACAAGCGTGGATTATAAGCATTGTTCGGTTAATATATGTGGTTCTCGCGTCATGTCAACTTTTGTATGCGATTTATACATACAGGTAAAGAACTTACAAGTTGTATTTATTTAAAACTATTATTATGTATTTAGTTTTTTAATTAATGAATTTATGCAGAGACTATGAGACATTGAACCATGAAATGCTACAAGCACTTATTGAGAAGGTTAATGGAATGCAAGGAAAGAAACAGTTTTTATGTGAAGATGATGATGATAGTGACGTTGACTGGTCTTCATGGGTCGACAAAGATATATCTGATAATGAATTGGAAGATCTTGACTACCGTATGCCCCGGAGCAGGTCGACAAGGCTGCGATCACCCCTAGAGGTATAATCTCCGTAACCGACGCAGTCGATAGCTTAATTATCATTTTGTAATTAAATTAAAGAAGCATGTATGCATGTATGGTATGTATGTTGTGTGTGTGGTGTTGTAAACATTCATAGTTTATTTTGCAATATACCAATCTGAAAGTTAGTTACTACTTTGATATCAGTATAATATGCATGCTGCAAAGGATTAGAATTTAGAACTAAATTTTCACTCCAATTTACAGAAGTAAAATTGAAAATTATAAGTGAATTTGTTAATCCCTTATCCCTGAGTTTGCTGGTTTGATTTGCATGGGCTGCTTCAGTGATTTGGCCCCAATTTGAGAAGGCTCATTTTTAAAATGATTCATTTTTTACAGTACAGAAATAACCACTATAATTAATATTAATAATTAAAAAATATATAAAAACTGAATGTATTTAAAAATATATCACTTTTATTAAACCATTGAAATCAAATAAAATATATAATTTATCATATCGTATTTTACACTTTCTAGCAGGGGTGTGCATTGTTCGATTTGGGGATTCTACTAAACTAAAAACCGAAGTTCAATTTTTGAAAACTCTTTGGTTTCATTTTTTTTTCAGTTTTTGTGAAGGGTTTGGTTCAGTTTTGTCATTTGGTTTAAAATTTTTGGGCCGAAAACAAAATAAAAATTAGGCTATTGGGTGTGGGGGCCGCCCCGGGATGTCTTGGGACGTCGGGGTTCGGCTACACCGCCCCCTCTGGCTCGTCATGTTGTCATCGTCGACCTCCTGCCGTTCTCGACGGGCCACATTCAAAAAATCCAGCATTGCAAGACAATAAAAAAAATAAGGGAGGCCCATCCTCCATATCATGATCCATCCTTGGAGGGGCTTCCCCTTGCTTGATGACGTGACAGGTGACGTGAAGGCCCATCCCTTGAGTATGGAGCATCACCACATCCACTAGCCTTATAATCCACATTTGGGCCCAACTAACGAACTGAGGATTGTAAATTTAAGCCTAAATTCTTTTATGTTATGATTAATTGATGGATATACATTTGGGCCTATTTTTTCAGCTGCACCCTTTTCTAATATTTATAAACTACTTGCAATTTAAAATAAAAGTTATGATCCACAAATTCCTATACTAACATTCGAAAAGTAAAATTCTTGATTGGTCAATTATTATTTATTACATATATATTATTTTGTTATTGTTTAACTAAATATATATTATCTTATTATTCATATATTAATTGTTTAACTAAATATATATATTATGTTATTATTCATATATTATTTTGTTATTGTTTTAAATACTTTTAGTGTTAAAATGTCCGTGTTACGACACGTAATTAATAACATGATTATTTTTATTGACATATTCGATGTCAAATTTTTTTGTGTGGTTGGTAAAGATATGCAATTACGATATGTTTAAATTAGGATGTACTTTGCATCATTCATTTCAGTGTTTAGAGTCGAACCACAACTACAACAAACCGAACAATGTAGATATTATTTTGGTTAATGTTACGACTTTTTTTGTTTTATTTATCCTTTGTCATAGTGTGCGATACCGATTGAACTCTCATCACGTCCCCGCTACAATGTCGTTTAAATTATAGTCTGCGGTCTATATTAACTCTTCATTACATCATGCAAGAAATTTATTTTTTTTTCTTATTTTTAACTATTATAGTTAGTTAAAGCTAACTTTTATATACATAATTATTTAACCGTATTGTTTGCTTATTTTTATTGTCGTTTTTAACACCCCGTCGAGAAGCACGGGTTCTAATGCTAGTTCAATAACAAACGTTATAAAATAAAGAGTTAACTGTCATTTTCGTCCTTGTGGTTTCTTCATTTCTGTCATTTCAGTCCAATTTTCAAATTTGCGCCATTTTCTTCCCGACGTTCTAGAAACGTGCCATTTCAACGCCCGTTAAAACCTTGAGGACGAGTGGCAGAAATGAACTAACCATAGGACGGAAATGACGCAAATTTGAAAATCGGACTGTAATGGCAGAAAATGGACAAACCATAGGGACGAAAATGACACTTAACTCTAAAATAAAATGATTTTTTTGGTAAATTAATCAACTTTTAACGGCGGGAAAACGAAAACCCAACAGTCGCATCCCATTGAAGCCATGTGTAACCTTCTTGTACCAGGTGGGTTCTTCTCGTTGTTGCAATTACACAAGAGGAACCCCTTTTGGAGCTTTTGTTTCATACCCGATTAGCAGGTTCCGATAATTGACTGCAAGGTGTTTGATGAAATGTCTCAATGGGATTACTACCCGAATTCCAGATAAAAGTGTGTAGAAAACTATAACTTTTGATGAAGCAGTTTCTTTCATGATCCCCGGAAGTAACAATTGATTGTAAGTACACAAATTTTTATTTGATCACGAAGTGTTTGATAAAATGTCTCACTGGAATTTGTTGATTCATTGGTTTCGAAAAATAGGCTATGTGTTTGAATTTGATAAGAAATGTTTTGTAATTATCTAATATTAGGATACCCATGAAAATAGAAGATATTTGGTTACTTATGTAAGTTGAGGATTTATCATTTTTTTCTATCTGGTTACTTATGTAAAGTAGAAGATATTTGGCCATCTGCATCAAGCTTTCTTGTTGAAACGGTGAGAGTGTTGGATCGAATGGCGATTTTGCATTGAATTTATAATACCAAGGACCAGAAAGGAAAGTGTGTATTAGGGTGTATATTGTCATTACTTGTTGAAGATTATCTAATAATCATTTTGACATATAAGGATATTTGATGCTCACAATAGGTAGTTAGATATTTGATCATGTATATTACGTGTAGTTATAATGTTATATATACACGTGCATTCGTTTTTCTGTGTTACCTTTTCGTTGTTATTTCATTTTCAGTTATGCGGATGCATTCCCATCAAATTCTTTTCCTTTTGGTCACTTCAATATTTGTTAATTAGTTATGATTAAAGAGTCTTTCCATATAAATTTTGCACTCTTCTTCTTATAAAATGCTTATTGCCTCTTTCTCCTGTTCTTTGATTTTTATACAGGATTATTATCACTGCTCATTGGATCCAATGAGTCATCGTAAGCATTTTACTCTTGGTACCCTATGGGTTCTTGTGTTGCTTTCACACAACATCAAGTCATTTAGTTGGCTTTTCTCAAGCGGAAAGGTTGATTCTAGTGAAAAACCTTCAGAATATCCCGAACTTTCCAATAATATCGTTGCTGAGTTTTCCATGGAATCGTTAAATAGCAAGAAGGGTGTGAGTTTGGTTGAGAAGGCAAAGCGAAAGGCTGCTTTGTCGAATACGTGTTGGCAAAACGCGTATCAAAATCTATTTGAAGGATGTTCAGAGATTTTAGCACGTGAAGAACAACGGTCTAGGCTTGCTTGGCATCTTAGTGATTGCTTTCAAAAGGACATCGGAGGCCTCGTTTTCCGTACTGTGATGTTAAATCTTCGATGGTAAATTGTCTTAAAAAGTTAGACGAAGATGCTCATAGGATTTATCTTGAGTTTTATCTTGAGACCAATGCCATCTGTCATCAGCTACAGTCTCTCTCTCTCTCTCTCTCTGTATATTATATATATATATATATATATATATATATATAGTAAAATGTCATTTTCGTCCCTGAGGTTTGACCAGTTTTGCGAGTTTCGTCCAAAGGTTTGTTTTTCCGCATTTGGATCCAAAAGGTTTGAAATCTTACCATTTTCATATGGCTCCTTAACTCCATCCATTTTTTTCCGTTAATTCAGGGGTATTTCCGTCTTTTTTGTTTACTTTAAGGGCAATTTCAAACCCCTTACTTAAAGACTGAATTATCCTTTAAGTTAAAAAAAAAAGACAAAATTCCCCTAAACAGAGAAAAATGGATGGAGTTAACGAGCCGGATGAAAATGACAAGATTTCAAACCTTTGGACATAACTCGCAAAACTAGCCAAACCTCAGGGACGAAAATGACATTTTACTCTATATATATATATATATATATATATATACAAACACACATCTATTTTTCTTCCTGTCTTTCTCTCTATACCGTTCTATCTCTCTTAAAAGGTTACGTGAATTAATGTTTGACTTCTTGTAGGACTGATGCATTCAAGAGACAAACGGAAAGATTGGTTAATGAACTCAAACAGTCCGCTGAATCTGCGGAGATTACGTTAGAGAAGATTGAAGAGAAAGCAGACCACGTGTTGCATAGTTCAAATCATATTCACGACTCGTTATCTTCTATCGACGTCCAAACACAAGAACTAGCTCAAACATCAAAACATGTTGAAGAACGTGTTAATATTGTGTTAGAGCATTCACACTTGGTTTATGAACAGTCTCTTAAGATATCAGATTCTCAAACGGAGCTGCAAAACGGACAAATAAAAATGAACGAAAGGATAGATGAAGGAATGCCAATGCTTAACGAATCTGCTAATAAGTTAGGTGAAGAAATGATTACTTTAAGGAACGAAGCGGTTGAAATCAAAAAGGAAATCGGTAGAGTTGGAGAGCGATGTTTATGAAGATGAATAGTTTACAAAGTAAAGCCGATGATATCGAAAAATGTAACCGAAACTTCTTTAAACAAGCAAAAGCAACTTTTTGAAAGCCAGAGCGCAGCCCTCGAGGTTCTCCAGGCTGTCACAATTTTTCAGTCACAAGCGTTAGAAGAAAGCAGGTACACATTATATATATATATATATATATATATATATATATATATATATTATATATATATATATATATGTATGTATGCATAATATATATGTATGCTAATTGAGGTTTGAATTGATTGCAGGGGAAGTCTGCAACAGTTGATTTCACTTGGTAATAGTCAACAACAGGAACTGATACAAAGGCAAGAACAGCTTAAACAAACTCATGACTATCTATTTGAGAATTCAAAAACTATATTAGCTGCTCAGGTTCGCCTTTTTGATATAGTTTGTCGCATATTCAGTTAATTGCGTGTTTTATCTTTCTAGATAATCTTTTACTGTTTGATAGGAAACCTTCGAGTCAAAGCAAGCATGTTTCTTGCGATCGACAAGCTTTTGACTCTGCACAATGCACTTTTACTCGAATCACGAGTCATTAAAGCTTTTATTATATATTCTATATCGATCTTTGTTATCTTCATGTTTACAAGCACAAAGCAAACGTACAGTGTTAGACCCAGGCTATATATAGGTAAATTAATTCTATTGTTTTTGATTTTTTATTAATGTTGATGTTTTCATAGTATTAAGGTACTTTTTTGTCTGGTTTTTTTCTTTCATAGGGTTATGTGTGACATCCTTGATTGAATTTGTCGTGCTTCGATATGGAAATAACATTGAACAAGAAGCATGGATTATCCGTGTTCGGTTAACGTTCTTGCTTCTAGCGTCATGTCAACTTCTATACGCCATTTACACATACAGAGACTACGAGACATTGAACTATCAAATGCTTCAATCACTAATCGAAAAGGTTAATCGCCTGCATGGAAAGAAACGGTTTTTATGTGAAGATGATGATAGTGATGTTGACTGGTCTTCATGGATCGACTCAGATTTACCCGAAGATGAATTGGACGAAATTGACTATATGCTCCCGGAAGAAGTCCGAGATTCTCCGGTTTCTAGAGAATATACTCTTTGTCGCCGTCGCCAATAGCTTAAAGATCATGTAAATTTTGAGGCAAGTTGCATAATGATACAATCTAATTGTATTTTTTTTTAATATATTGATATTTATATATAATGAAACTCATGACATTAGAACCTTGTGGGAATACTTTGTTCATGTTTGAAAAAGTTACTAGGATCAACCATTGTTTTCACCTTTACCAACTTGTTGAAATTATTTTTGAAGTAACTTGAACCCCAAGTATCTCTTGCTTCTGCGTAGGTTTTACCGATTCCGAGATCAAGATCATTGTAATTCAAATAGGCGGTTCTAGGAGAGGTCGAAACGTATGAACTCATGTAGTTATAGAAGCGTCTAATCCAGCTTATATGCGGTGATGTTTCATTTCCATCCCACACAACCAAATATTCGATCATGTACAACGATCCAAGTCTATGCGGGAATGGAATCGCGACTCTGGAATCTCATCCATCTTACCTCATACGGGGTGAACACCAAGAGCGCCATTCCGGCTTCTATTTGATCATTGTAAAACCGCCATATCCATATCCCTTCAAACCCGTCTTCCGAAATAGGATTTGTCGCAAAATCTGATTTCCCTTTGAAAGAATTCTTCGGCATGGCGGTTCTGTTTAACAGAATCTCTAACGGTTCCCCATTCGTGAAACTAGACCCAATTACCACCGATTCAATCCAGCTCATTTCGGTACAGTCTTCTCTAGTCAAACCCAATTCAGGAAATTCTCCTTGCATTAATGCAAGTAACCGATCGACTCCATCGAGGAAAAGGGTATCGAAAGTTGCTCTAATCGTTCGTTTCCGGTGCTAGGATTCACTACACTAAACACTAAAACTCTAATATCTAGATCTTTATCAATCTTGGGTGCAACGTATTGCCATTTATGGATGATTTTCGTTAAGTTTTGTTCTAACGTTCGGTCTACTGCGAAAACAGTCACTGTTTCCGGAACCGGAACGAGCTTTATCTTCCACGAAAGAATGATTCCAAAACTAGAACCACCACCTCCTCGAATAGCCCAAAAAAGATCCTCACCCATTGATCTTCTATCAAGAATCTTACCATGCACGTTGATGAATTGTGCATCAATGACATTATCAGCCGCAAGACCGTATTTCGTCATCATCGCCCCATACCCACCGCCACTAACATTCCACCGAGCCCCAAAGCATACCAAACACCTCCCGGAAATCCAAGATTTCGGCTTTTTTGCGCAATTGCATAGTAAAGTTCACCTAAAGTCGCACCGGCTTGAACCCATGCAGTGGCGGTTTGAATGTCAATATTGATAGATTTTAGATTTTTAAGATCAAGAATCACAAATGGGAGTTGTGAGACATAAGACAACCCCTCGAAATCATGGCCTCCGCTGCGTGTACGTATCTCAAATCCGTGTTTCTTGGAGCAGTGCACGAGTGTTTGGATTTGGGATTCGTGAACCGGTGTGAGTATAAAACGAGGTTTTGGCGTTGTGGGTGATGTGAATCTTAGGTTGTTTATAGAGTATTGTAAGACTGATGTGTATGAGGAGTTATTCGGGCTGTAAATGAGTTGCGAGATCGAATCAGGATCATCAGAGTTACGAATGACGCAATCAAGAAAGTCAAAGTCAGTGTTGTTGATATTCAATGATGAAGATTGACCTCCCCATAGAACTAACAAGAAGGTAACAATAACAATGAGATTTAACACTGAATAGGGTGTTTGAATGTTCATTGTTTTATGCAAGAAGTAAGATAAGATGCATATGATTTTATACATAGATATAGATTCATATATATATATATATATATATATATATATATATATTGCAACTTGTTGTAGGTTAAGTGGAACATCCCCACAAGAAACTACAATTGGGAATGAAAGTTGAATAACTGAAGCAACATGGATTCAACTAGCAGCCTCTTCATGCTATTATGGAAGAAAAGGTTTGACTTTGACCAAAATGTTTTATCATATTCTAAGTTGTGCACTTGCCAAAAAAAAAAGACCATATGGAAGCAGTTACAGCCGTCCACTGCCACACTTCAAAGTCGCCATACCGCCACACCACACCTTGATAAAATTACAATATCAACTAGGGAGGTACGGACGATCTCAAGGGGCGGTCTGGAGCAGATCAAAAGTCGAAGGACTAAACTAGTAAAATAGTACTTAAATGTGTTTAATTATTATTTGTTTAACTTAGTGTTAGCTTTATTTAGTTTTTAATTGTTAGATAAGTATGAGTCCTGGTACAAGTCGAAAAATTTTCGGTTATTCATCTATCTGATCTCGTACTCAGATTTAACACCTCTGCCACGGCGACCATGCCCCATCTCAGTAATTGTGGTCCGCCCTATGCTATCTTGCTGTGAAGATATATGGTGGGATAAAGGAATATCAAAATAAGATAAACATTTTGGTCAAAGTCAGCTGCTACAAAAGTTATGTTTGACTTTGTTTCTGGAAGTCAAAAAGTAAATATACATATTCCCCATCCGTGGGACTCGAACCCACAACCACGTGGTTAAAAGCCACGCACTCTACCAACTGAGCTAGAACGGCTTTTTTGTTTAAAAGCATGTACAACTGTCTTTTACTGCTTAGATACATGGTTGGCATGTCTTTTCATCCAACAAACTGCAGATTATAAGATACACAAATGTGAAGACCACATCAACTCATCATTCTGCTAGAAAGATGAATTCGTAGGGCCCAGCAATGCGTAGAGTGTTGCTATCTCACAAGGACATGTTAGCGCCAAATATCCGTTGTTAAAATCTAATCGCTTGTGGTTCTAACAGGGGTTTCCCCGCTTGTGGGTTTCGGGGGTAGTGCTTTCACGGTGGGTCATGCTGCTTTAAAGGTTGCTTCTTGCAAAGTGACCAAAGACGAGAAAAGGTTCCTTGACAACCAGCAGGTGTTTATCCCATTTGCTTTTGATACTTTTGGTTTCCTTGCGCAAGAGGCTGCGGACCTACTTAGGCGAGTTCAAAGGGTCATGCATAGTAATGTTATGACCCCGAGATCTATGGACGTAGTTTTCAAAAGACTTAGTTTTGCTATTCAAAAAGGGGTAGCAACGCTGCTTGTTGCCCGTTTACTTCTATCTCGATGTAAATTCATATATTTTGATTACCGGTGTTTATCAATTCATGCGCATTTCACAATCCACATACAACTAGCCTTAATTTGATATCTATACAACTGTTTCCATCATTGATATACAGCCAAAACATGGAAAGCATTTTAAATTTCAAAGAAAAGTTAATACTGTTTTAAGATTATGAGTGGCACAAAGTATTTCTCATTGGATTCACAGTTACTTTATAATGAAGGATTTATTTATTCCCATTAAAGATCATTTTTTTTCTTTAGTCATTTCATTGGTGAACGTTATGAAATCGGCTATCATGTCACCTTTTCTTGATAGATTTGCTACGAATAGTAAATTCTTAACATAAATAATAATTTAAATTAGATTATAGTCCCATTCTGTTTATGTTATGAAAATGTTAGTAATGTTTTCATTGGTGAATATGTGTCTTAATAATGTGTTTCAGGCTTTCAGCCCCAACCCCAACTGCTCTAATTCAACCGATCACTGTCAAGAAAGAAGCATTAGCCTTAAACACATGTTAACGAAACCCGTGTAACTAGACTTGGGCCTCGGAAGCAGTGAAGAAGAGGACCGTTCTAGCTCAAAGCGATATTCGTGGTGGTGTTGCATTGTACCTTGTCTTCCTGAACCATGAGCAAGGGTATGAACATCCTAAACAACCAGTTAGAAGGTCCATAGAGCCGAAGCTTTGCAGATACTCGGATGGTCAAGTTAATGTAAACCACCATCCACCCAAACCGGCACATCCACTTCGGATGCCGGTGGAAGCATGTGGTTATAAAGTTTAAACATGTATGGATGTATGGATCTTGCAAAAGGAAGTATACATATAAATATTGAGTGTATATAGTTACATATAGATATCTGCTCCATATTTAGAGAAGTGAGAGAAAGGAAGAAGAGGAAGCTCCATATCTTCGTTCTACACCATTTTTCATGTAGGACGTGAACCCTCAACCTCTTTGGAGAGAGGCATTATACGATTACGCCAAAAGCCTTTTGATAAAAAGCCCCATATTATACCTAATGGGAATAAGCTTCCTTTATAAGGAACTATTAGGCCCAACATAGCGGGCCAACATGTATTGACACATGTTAGCCCAGGACAAAACATGAGTATCTTTCATACGGGCATCATTTCTTGTTTACTTAAAACGAGAAAATATTCTTTTCAACCTAAAACGAGAAAGTAATCCTTTTCAACCTCTTCGACACTGTTTACAAAAAAAAAGTCAACTAAACACAGTTAAAAAGTATCAAGTTTACGTCAAAACGCATAATCAAATTCTAATCTTTCACTCCACTAGTCAAATTATATCAAAGTCTAGAGTGATTTACCTAACTATATATAGTATACTTATAAACCAAGCAAATCATCACACTTTATGTTAAACTCATATGGCCAATTGTTTTAAGTTTTAACATTTGTAACATAAACAAAACATTAAGTTACATTCACCATCTATTCCATTTATTTATACACATTAAAAATTATAAGATCAACAAACGATAACGACTTTAACCACTTGTTAATTAATCATTATTACAAAAAAAGGTGGTACACTATACACCATCATGCCATGAAACAACAATCTCTTGAAACCCCACTTTCAATTCATCCCATCGCCCTCACTAAACTCATCACCACCCTCCACCACCATCAACTGCCCCAACACCACCTCCAGCACCACCTCCATCACCTTCACCACCACCACCACCCTCCCTCTCACCAACCCATAAACACCCTCTTTCTTATTCTCTCCATCCTTCATCTTCCTCACTCTATACCCTAATTCCCCCTACTTCCACCACCTTCTTCTTCACCTCCTCCGCCTTCGCATTCGACGTAAACCGCCTTTCCTTCCTCACCTTCTCCTCGAAAATACCCGATAAGTTCAACCCGGACGACAATGACGAGATTATATCAAATGCATTCATCGCCTTTTCGCATTTTACGCCTTCTTCTTTGTCGTACAACTCGTTGTATAATTCGACATACGGGTCGGGTTTTAAACACTTCTTGAACCATGAAACACTCAACAAATGCTCAATGCTCAATGCTCATTCGGGTCTTCGTGTTCGGGTCAAGAAGCTTATGAATTATGACCCGGGGTTGCTTGGATATCCAATCCGGAAACATAACATCCAGGTTAAAATTTTCTTCTACAATAGTCACCTTCAACAGATTTTCATCAAATTCATCACAATAAGTTTCTAATTCCCCATTCTGGACAGTAGAAGATAAAATTCCCATAGCATCTCTAAACAGTAGTTTAGAAAACCTATCAGTGATTGTTCTAGCATATTCTGTCCATGTAACACCAGCAATAGGCCTTGTTTTTGCAAAATTGTTGTGCCATTTCATGGCCTTACCTTCCAGGTTAATCACAGCATACCTGACTTTGTAATTTTCTGGTGTATCATCCACATCAAAGAAGTGCTCACACTTACACACCCAATCTTCAACATCTTCAGTCCCATCATACTTCGAAAATTCTATATTTCCCAACCTGAATAATTTGTCATTTCGATTGAGATTATTGAATTCTTGATTACTATTAACCATATTGCTGGAACTTGTTTGGTTATTGTTGTTATTGCTAACCAATTTCTCCAATAACTGCCTGAGGTCAGTAAAATTATGCTCCGTTTTCGCCATAAAAGCATCAATTTTAAGCAACGAAGTTGCATGCTCCTTCAAAGTCTTCTCAATCTCAGTTTGGCCTCTTGTTGTCGCCATAGGAACCAGATTATGAACACTCTGTTTTATAAAAGATTTTTGAATTCAATTTGTTGAACAAATCGTTCGAATCAATAATCAATTCAAGTGACGAAACGAAGAATACGAATAGAATTGATCGAACAATGATCAATTCCGAAGTGAAACCAACGCAAATTGGAACGAAATTTGATCGAATTAGGATCAAATTACCAGATTGAAACGATACAGCAGATTCTCAATCAAATGGAGTTGCAGAGTACCGAGGATCAGTAGTTCTGATACCAATTGATACGTGAATGTTAGAGAGAGAAAGAGTTAGAGAGAGAACAAAGAAGATACCAACACAACTAACTACTCATTCAGTTATTACCCATCTGTTTGAGTACAACTGCCATTAACGACTAACTACTATTCTAACATCTAGGCCCCCCAACTATTTCAATATTACAATTAAGGCCCTGTATTATATTTCTATATCATACATGTTGGGTAAATTCCCATCATGAAACGGTAAATAACCGGTTAAAAGGTTAAACAATATTACCCCACAAGACCATGCATCCGTTTTCTTACCGTCGTAGGGTTTCCCGCAAATAATCTCTGGCGCGGTGAACGCCGGAGTTCCACACGACGTGTGTAGCAAACCGTCTTTATGAGATTCCGGCAACGCCGACAGACCAAAGTCGGAGATTTTAAGGTTACCTTGTAAATCAAGTAAAAGGTTTTGTGGTTTTAAATCACGGTGTGCGACGCCGTTTTGGTGGCAGAAGTGGAGAGTGGAGACAAGTTGTTGGAAGTAGAAACGTGCGGTGGGTTCTTTCATCCTGCCACGTCTGATAAGTTGTGTGAAAAGTTCGCCGGCGGCGGCGAGTTCCATGACGAGGTAGATTTTGGTTTTAGTGGCCATGACTTTGTGGAGTTTAAGGATGTTGGGGTGGTTTAACCGGCGCATGGCGGCGACTTCTCGGACGAGTCTAGGTTCCGTTGTGGGGTCGGAGATTGAGGGTTTGTCGATGACTTTGACGGCGACGGATGAGTTGTCGGAGAGAGAACGGCCGTGGTAGACTTTGGCGAAATTGCCACGGCCTAAGAGGCGCGTGAGGTGGTACTTGTTGGGGATGATGGTGCCGCTGTCACTGGTGGTTCTGTTGATGGTGGTTGTGGTGGATGGCGGCTGTGTGGGTGCCATGCCTAAACGGCAATGGTACGGCCGCCAAAGAATAAGTTGTAGAGAGTAGGTTTAGTTTTGTGTTGGTGTTTGTGTTTGTGTTTGTGTTGGTGGAATATGTTTTTATAGGAATCAAAAACAATAAGTACAGTTGGTGCTTGACTGTATTCACAGATTTTTTGGGGGGTGTGAAATTATATTTTTGCCCTCTTACCTTTACTTGGGGCAAAATTGGTACCTGTTTTTTTATTATTGGAATTGGTATTGATATTCGGTTTTGTAGTTTCTGGTTGGTATCGTGACAAAACGACTAGATAGTGGTTTTCGATATAAATTGGATGAAAACGAAGTTCTGCTCGCAATAGATAATCTTGATTTATATGGTAAGCTATAGCGAATGTTAGTATCGTACTAGTAGTCTAGTACTGTGACGCATCAAACTGATATCGTCCCATTATTGGTATTGGTATCGATACTATTGGAATTGTTACTTGATAATTTTTTTATGGTTTTCGATTGATGTAAAACCATATCATTACTTTATTTTTTGTGGTTCATTTTTTGGTTTAGGTACTGAGTGTCGGTACCATACCGATACTGTTATGAATCGAACTGATGTTGACCAAATATCTGTCGAATGCCCGAGGAAATTCCATTGGTTAAGATTAATGAAAGACGTCTTTTTTTATATTGTAACACTTTAAGTGGACTATTATTAAAACGTGAGATAGAGCTCGTTAACTAGCGTTTTGAATGAATCTTGTGTTGACCAAGGAAAGATTAACTTTGGTTTATCGAAGAATGAACGATTTGATATATTATCAACGTGTTTCGAGTGTTTTGGTTGCGGGTGAGATAAAACGATCTACATTTAAGTATATTTGGTTGGTAACAGGATCAACATGAGTTGTGTCTCGATATCGGCTTTGCTTATAATGACACAGCCCTTATAATTACTTAACGAAAAAACCGAAAGTTTATCCATTATATGAACTTCACATTGGGATGAGAAAAACAAATAAATAAATAACTGCTTATAACCGAAAAAACTGAACCAATTAAGAAATCAAAGGCTTGATCATATTTGTTTTTTAATGGAACAGAATTCACACCAATTGCATATCACATCCAAAAATATTTAGACATTGTAAACAAAATATGCTAGGTAAACCTTTTTAAGAATATATATGAAAGCATGAATTAATACAATCCTGTGTCTCTATTAACTTTTTCCAAAATTGTTTCCTGGCTAATAAAAAGGTACATCAAATGGGCACATCTGTTGCAAAGACAAGCAGATTTTACAAATAAGGATGAAGTAAACGATGATTAATTAGGAAACTTCTTTTATAACAAAAAAAATTGTTACCATGTTTACTATGTATATAACTAGGTTATCACGAGATTGCTTCCCGGGTTCGAGAAAATTGCTTATATTAAAAACTATTTATAATTAATACATAGTAAAAATCATACAAAAAGTGACATATTAAATGTCTTGGCTATGCCTATAGAAGAGTTACAAACTTTTCAAAAAATTAATCGTGGGTTATGAACGTGTAATAAAAGTTAGAAAACTTATTGATTGCTTTGATTCGTTTTTGTAAATTACATTGTATTAAATAGTAAATCTATTTAAAACAATTGAGTAAAGAATTCGTTCCCTATCTCTATATTTCTATTTCTTTCTAAGCATCAATGAGCTTCATTTGGATGGGTAAAATCCCATTATTGTCGAAGGAACCCCTGGACCCGAACTTCTTAAGTCCGAACTTCTTAAGTTATCGTTGCCGCTAGATTACCCCAACCTCTAGAAAAAACACACTTAAACGTAGAAAAAACACACTTACAACTATATATTTGAAAAACACAAAAATGTATGTCATTGTAAAAGTGTATGCATAGAATATCCAAAAATAAATTCATAGGAAGTCGTTTATTATTTAATTTGACCCGATTGGTTTCCGGAAAAAAATTACGTCAAAACGTAAACCAACTGAAAACGTATAAAAATAAGCATAGAAACGTATTATATTTGATTTGACATATTTTCGAATAAAATTTACGCGAAACATAAACCAACTTGAATTTATACCAACACGTCCATAATAAGCACGTAAGAAAATAGTGTTTCTTTTATAAGTTAAAGAATGGTACGACGCGTTGCGGCGGTGTCGAAACGTAAAGTGGCTCGGATTTATACCGTCTAATGAAGATGTATTTAATTTTGACCCAACTCGTTTCCGAACAAAATTTACGTCAAAACATAGACCAACTAAAAACTTAATGTATCTAACCGGACTCATTTCCGGGGAAAAAAATAAAATTTACGTCAAAACGTAACTTGAAGTTATACCACATGTAACTAAAGCTAAACACATAACATCAAAACGTAACTTGAATTTATACCACATGTAACTAAAGCTAAACACATAAAACTCGATTACAAAAATATTTAGAAAGTTAAACGGTTGTCAGTGTCAATGCTAAAGTTGAGAAAACACCAAAAAAATGTCGAAATATAAATAAACTTAAGTTTATATCAACACGTAAATAAAAATAAAGACGAAAAACTCAATTAAAAAGTATTTTGAAAGTTAAGTGGTTTAAGAGTCAATGCTAAAAATTAAAGGTTAAATATTAAAAAAAACCTAGAAAAGACAAAAAAAAAAGTTGAAATTAAAGAAAGAAACAAAACCACAAATAAAACTCAGTGTTCATCCAACTTGCAAATGTATATATATATAAATATAAATATAAATGTCGAAAGTTGAGAAAACACAAAAAAAAATGTCGAAATGTAAATAAACCTAAGTTTATATCGACACGAAAAAAAATATATGTCGAAATGTAAATAAACTTAAGTTTGTATCGACACGTAAATAAAAATAAAGACGAAAAACTCGATTAAAAAGTATTTTGAAAGTTAAGCGGTTTAAGAGTCAATGCTAAAAATTAAAGGTTAAATATTAAAAAAACCTAGAAAAGACAAAAAAAAATTGAAATTAAAGAAAGAAACAAAACCATAAAAAGACAAAAAACCCACTGTTCATCCAACTTGCAAATATATATATATAATATATATATATATATAAATGTCGAAAGTTGAGAAAACACAAAAAAAATGTCGAAATGTAAATAAACCTAAGTTTATATCGACACGAAAAAAAAATATATGTCGAAATGTAAATAAACTTAAGTTTATATCGACACGTAAATAAAAATAAAGACGAAAACTCAATTAAAAAGTATTTTGAAAGTTAAACGGTTTAAGAGTTAATGCTAAAAATTAAAGATTAAATATTAAAAAACCTAGAAAAGACAAAAAAAGTTGAAATTAAAGAAAGAAACAAAATCATAAAAAGACAAAAACACCCACTGTTCATCCAACTTGCAAATGTATATATAGTATATAATAATATATAATTATTTATTATAAAAATAAAATGCCCCTAAATTCATATAAAACAAAACAATATTAATTTTAAATACTTTTTGTTTTTATCTTTGTGCGTGCTAAACTATGGTTTAATGTCGTTTTCTCTGACTATCTCATACAATTTTCATGCATTAAGTATACAGAAATAGCCATTATTTGAAATTTAGAATCGGGTTAATATGTATGGATCAAATTGTTTTTTTCGAATCAAATTAAAATTTATTAAAGCCGAGATTCCAAAAAAATTTAAATTTATGATCTTTGAACCTATTCGAGCCACATGTCAAGAATCATTATATATAAAGTTAATTACAATGATGGATCCTGTGATTTATAATTAATTTCGCCTTTGGGTACTAATTTTTTTTGAAACAGGTTCAGGTCTCATGGTTTCAATTTTGTAACACATTTGGTACTAACACCAAATAATGACTAAAATGTCGTTCCACGCTTTATACTAACATTATTTTAAATGTAAAAATTTTTTATATTAAAATTATTTTTAAATCAATATTAAGATTATTTTAAATGTAAAATTATTTTCATTTTAGTTTTTTTATACGAAGTAAAAAACCACACATTACACAGTTTAATTATTTTCATTTTTATTTAAAGTAAAAAATGGATCGGGTTGACACAAATAAATTGAAACATTTATATTAAAATGTTACATTATCGTTTTTCTTTTATTAAAACTAAATTACAAAAATAATTTTCATACAAAAATAGTTTTCATTTAAAAATAATTTTCACCTATTACATGCAATTAACTAATTAAATTGTTATATACAAAAATAATTTTCATTTAATTTTTTTTGTAAAATTGATTTAAATTTTTTTATTATATACAAAAATAATTTTACATTTAAAATAATCTTAATATAAAGCATGGAAGGGTATTTTAGTTATTATTTGGTGTTAGTACCCAAATGTGTAACAAAATTGAAACCATGAGACCCGAACCTGTTACAAAAAAAGTTAGTATTAGCTATAAACCACAGGGTCCATCTGTGTAATTAACTCTTATATATATTAGTGAAAGTTAGTCTACAATTTTGCTTAACATACGCTGCGTACGCTGATGAAATTATAACATGCGTAATTATTTTTATAACATGCGTGATTAATTTTTTTACCTCATGTGTGATTTCTGATTTTGTACATGCGTGATTATGGTTTTCAACATGCGTCATTAGGGTTTTTGAGTTTTATAACGTGCGTAATTTCATCTCGTACACATCGTATGTTAAGGAATATTGTATGTTAACCAACCCCATATATATTATATAAATATAAATGTATAGCTCAGTTTATTTAAATTAGTATGAATTCAAATGCACTTTACCAAGATTTAATCTCTTCATCCATACTCATAAAATGAAAAAAAAAAACACCTTCTACCATGACCCTATCTCCTAGGGGACCATTCATATATTATACAATTTAAATGAAAAGACGACTTGCCCTATAAATACCCCCTCGAACCTCTGCAAATATTTTCGCTCAAAACCGCACCCTTTCTCGGCGAAAAATCACTTGCCGGAATATTTCTGCTCATCACCGGAAAACCGGGTTCTTAACTTCTAAGCCTTACTAAACCCCCTGAGCTTATACCGAAGTCACCCACGTCATTTGTAAGTTTTCTGAAGACTCGCTGCTGCAAGACACCCGACGCCGGAGCCTGTTGCTGTCGCCGGAGTTCTGCCGGAAAACAGAGGAAGCTAGTCGGTATACCTCACGCCTAATTTCTTCATTCTTTTTACTTAATCTCATCTGTAATTAACTAAAAAACGCTTAAGAAACTGATTTAATCATTGAACCAGTCAGTCATCATTCTGGATAAAACTCAGCGAAGAAGACGAAGTTACGGAACATATAAGTATAATTTAAATCAAGAAATAACTCGGGTTAGACACACAGTCCAGCGGTGGACTGTGTGCACAATAAACACACTAACGTCTCGAGTTCGAATCTTGTCCCACACACGCTGCCTTAATAAAAATGTTTTTTGTTGTTAACCGAACCGGAGTCACACTGTTATATGTTAAGTATATTAATAACCGGAATAATAACCAAGTTAGACACACAGTCCAGTGGTGGACTGTGTGTATGTTTAAACGCAGGTCACGAGTTCGAGTCCGGGCTACCGCACCGGCCCGGATAATTATTTAACTTTTTATTGAAGATAGAAAAGAAAATGTTCAGTTTGTATTTAAGAATAATAAAAATCAGTTTAGTTAACAAGTTGGACACACAGTCCAGCGGTGGACTGTGTGTTAGCATAACCCACAGGTCCCGGGTTCGAGACCTGTGGAGCGCACCGGTCCGATTCAATTAAATCGTTTTTAAAATAAAAGGATTTTCTGTTTAACTTAATTAATATATAAATATAATTAAAAACAGATATATGACGGGTTAGACACGGTGCTCAGTTGGTAGAGCTGCGTGCACGCATACGGGAGGTCTCGGGTTCGAGCCTCACTCAGCGCACAATTACACGATTCGAACCGGTCAAAGTCAACGGTCAACGGTCAACTGTAGCAAAAAAATCAAAATTTTTTATTATTTTTATTTATTTATTTTAATTAAAAATCAATTAAAAATACTTAAAAATAACATTTTTAAGGTTAGAAAATAGCCTTAAACTCACAAAAATACACCCAACAATTCTACTAAAATGGATTAATAAAATCCGTTTACTTACCAAACCATAATGCGATTTATCTAGGTTAATCTCACTCGTGGTTAAAACCACTTCGCGTGCATTCAACATCATCAACCGAACGCACCCACTGTAAGTGAATCTTACAACTCCCCCTTTTTAAATTACACGTTTTGGGGTGTGTCATGTGTCACAAATTAATTAACTCGTTTATTTAAACTTGTGCCATACCATATCGTGATCTAAACTTAGATTGTTTATATTGTTGTGATTACTTATTTCATTTTGTCAAAGCATATGAAATTCATTCATTAAGCCCATCAGTTCCTCGTGGGAGACGAGTTGAACAACGCGTGCCTCAAATCCAATTCATTATTTTTCATGTGTGTATCATTGAGTTTATATTGTTTATAGTTATGTCTTTCATCTTATCATGTTTATGCAATTCATTCATTAGGCCCATCAGTTCCTCGTGAGAGACGAGTAGAGCAACGCGTGCCTCTAAATGTTCCATTATTGTTCATGTGTGCTTTATTTAATATCTAATGATTGTTGAATAAGTTTACATCTATTTTTACTCATGTTTGGTTGTGCACTTATTTCATAATCAATTAAATAAACTTGTTCAAATGTTTTCCATAGGATTCACTCGCCAACTTTATGTTGATCCAAAAACCTTTTTACACATGATACAGGTGAACAGGTTGAAGCAAAGAAAATATAGGAAATGCCTTAGAAGTGAATAAAGAAGCTTAGATTGATAGTTAGAACATGTTGTAATATTTATTGTAAATTTCCATTAAATTGTATTAAATGAATATGAAACGCATAATAAATGTCATGAGCTTTGATGATAACCCAATCATGCCCCGATCACCTTTTCCGCTGCCGGTCGGGGTGTGACATCATCAACGAATGAGTGAAGGATGACATCTGTTGGTGAAAGTGACGATGGTGAAAGCATATGTAGTTTGTGCCGACACATGTCAACCTTCGTAGCAAGGGTGTTCCTACCTTCTCAAGTTAACCTTTAGGTACTGATGGCATGTCACCGACTAGTCATATGTGTCACACTGCATGGGCTAGAATAAGAGTTTATTCCTTTTTTTTTTCTTTTTTTAACTCTAAAATTAGACTTGTATATAGTGCATTAATAACGAAAATGTGTGATGTTTTAATAATACATTCGCTAATCATATTTTTAATTTTATACAATACTTTAATTTATATAAACTATTTTACTAAAAAGTATTTATTTATTAAGATAAGTTAATTAAATTTTCATAAATAGTTTTATTTTATATAAAATATTTGATTATTGATATTAAATGTAATATATCATCATGATCTAGAAAATTTAAGGATTTATAAACGCAATGGACGTGTTTAATAATGTTTTTAGGAGTTTATATGAAAAATGATCTAACTACATCATTCTTACTTTCTTTTACCATATATCTAACTACATCATTCTTACTTTCTTTTACCATATATTTATTATAGAAAGTCAGTACAATTATTCATATTATTAGTGTTTTTATATTACTTTAGTTGAGAAATTAATCATGTGACCCGTTTAAAAAAATATGTGAAATACTCTAATCATGTAACCCATTTAAAATATATGCCGTTCAAAATAAAAATAAAATGTGACCCACTTAAAAAATACTAATGATAATGTCAGGTTGACAGCGACTTTGCTCCATTGAGTTGATATTAATAAAATAATGTACGCAAACTTATCTTTTTATCTTTTCATGTCATTTCAAATAAAGAGAAATAATTGAAATGAAAAAGAAATCAATGGAATAACTGTCAAAGTGCTTCTTTCTGCTAAACATGTTGAAGTTGGGGGTGAAAACGGGTAGCTTAATTTGCTTTCATCTAACTATGAATATGAATAAAGTATTAGAGTTGAGAGACAGCTAATATAAAGATGATTTTATTTTATTTAATAATAATAATAATTAAGATATATAGAATTTTTTTTCGGATTTTTAAGTTTTATCACATGTTAGGGGTTATTTGACAACTTGTGAAGGTAAAGTGCTAAAACAGTAAGGCTGTGGGGTATGGTGGAGCGGGGGTTTGGGGCGTTGGTTGACACGTGGAAAAGGAGGGGCACCGCCCATGAAGCAGCCCAGCGGTGGGTATGGTGGGGGCGGGGGTTTGGGGCGTTGGCTAGGCCATGTGGATTTTTTTAAATAGACACAATATTGATTAAGAAAACCTAAAAATATTATTAAACATTCCTAAAACATTACAAAAAAAACATACTTATTAAACATATAAAAAAACCCTAAAGCGTTAAGTAGATCTCGAAGAGGGCGAGCTTGTCGAACACCCTCCTCTCCTTGGACCAGTACTCGATGTTGGCCACCTTGACCCGGTCGTCGTGGCTTATGTCCCCTCCCGGGACGCTTTGGTAGTAGGCCTTCAATTGCTCGAGTTTCGGTCGTAGGTCGCGCCACTTGTGTTGGCAAGCGTTTAGGTTGTGCCGATCGTTCCCGACGTTATGCTGAAAGCTTGCGAAAGCCTCCGGCCAGAAACGGGTTTCGCCGGCTTGGCGAGCCTTCATCGCGTCGACGACGCACGAGACAAGTGCAAGCTCTTCTTCGTTTGTCCACGAGCCCATGATCAACGTTTGGAAAGTGTCGGTTTCGGGTGGCGGTAGTGGGTAGCGAAGGTGAACAGCGGTGGTGGGCTGTTTGGGTTAGCGTGGGGGGGGGGGGGGTTATTTATAACCGCTCGGGTTAGCCGTTTGTCAAGCCAAACAGTTTGTTTTTAAATTTTAAAATGGCTAGGTTGACCCGCCATCACCATCCGCCACCTCACCCACCTAGCCCCGCCCAACACCGGGTGCCAGGGTACCGCCCAACGGGCCACGCCATAAGCCAAGCCCCCCCGGGTGGTGACTTGAGCGTTGCCCGCCAACCCACGCCCAAACCCTCGCCCCATACCCCACAGTCTAAAATGACTGAATCATTAAGTGCTGAACCAGTAAAAATTCTAAACCATTAAGAGCTAGTATAAATGTATAATGCTTAATCGTTTAGAAGCAAATGTCTCGCTAGTTCAAATTAGAGGTTTAACCATTCAGACTCAGTATAATGTTTAACCATTCAAAGGCAAAATGACTGAACCATTCAGACATCTGCTCGCGAAACAAGCAGTATGAATCATTAAGTACTAACCAGTAAAAGTCTGTTTCATTAAGAACAAACCAACAATCCCTTACTTTTACGTTATTTAATTTGCTAATGGGATTTATAGAAGTCATTAATCAAGCAAGAGGCATGCTTATAATTTAAAATAAATATTCGATATGCTTCATGCTTCACCTGTAAAACAAACATGCAATATCATATGATTAGTTATGATATTTTATCATTCATAATGTGATTCTTTTTCGTCCGATTAAACATACAATATTAATATTTTGTCTCCACAAATATATTACTAATTTTTTTATGTAATCAAGTTGCTAATTGTATGAGGGGATAATGTTATACTATTAGAGTCAATAACGATACATAACTTGATCTTTTGTCATAGCATTATCCTTCTAATGGATTTCCTTTATGTTGTAACTCCGCTTCAGACCTAAAAACACTTACTATGTTTATATGTAATGTTTACTCTTAGAGTGAAGAGCGATACTATTCGATCTTTTGTCACATGTGTTATCCTTCTAACGGGTTTCCTTCATGCCAAAGCTCCGCTTCAAGCTCAAAAAGCTTAGATCTGGTTCCTACAATTGCACATCCTAGCCCCGAAAATAGTTGCTTCGACAATGTCTATTAATACTACCTCTTAAAAATATTAATATCCTAAAAATATTTAGCAAAAAAATTACAATGGTGAGGATGACCAAATCACTCACACATTTTAGTATTATTCATTTTTTAATCAATTAACTAAATTTTCTCTTAATATTGAAAAACAGTATTTTTTTTCTCTTTTTCTTAGATACAACCCCTTTTGTAATTATATTTCCTCAAGACTTATATGTTTTAAGTATAAACTAAAAGTGATTTTACAATTTACAGTTTTAATTTTTGTGAGACTCATACTCATCCTTCAAAACAACAATATATTATCTATTTATTTAAAGTGTAAGTTTTTAGATTACTAGATACATTTCTCTTAGTCTCTTTTGTCCCTCTTAGTTTTTTTTTCTAGTGAGATCTCCAAATTCAATCACCACATAACAATACATAAATAGAAAAAAATAAATCACTTGATTCTAAAAGATTTTCATGCTAAATACACCGACCAAACCAACTATTCATCACCAAAACCTATTTAGCGTCAATGGTAGTCCATAACAATGTTAAGAGAAAGAACTACGATAAGAGTGGGTTTCTCCCACACAAATGAATCCATAAAATCGTTGGAGACCTAAAGCCGATAAAAAAAAGATCAAGACCGAAGAAGAAAATGGATGACGGATGAAGGTGCGAAGAGAACATCAATTAAGAATATTAGGGAGATAGTCACTAGTTCATTGACTTCTTGGAAAACAACTTCGTGGGTGCTCATTGTTCACTCGGCCAAAGACCACGCATGCTAAAACTGAGTGAACAATGCCAAAACGTGTTAAGATTACGAGCAAAATCTCTATCTAATGTGTATTTAACTCTAATTTATATTAATAATCGTTTCTTGACGCACGTTCTTAGAATATTAGGAAAACAACCCAATACACGCATTTGAAACTGTTAGAAGGACATAATTCTATCGAATAAGAATCATAACTTTAATATTAAACATAAGCTAAAAGTTATTACTAATAATGTGAGATGCTTATCTATGAACAAAATTGGCGACCTACCTACTTTGATGGTGATTCTATTTCTGTAACTTGAAACATATAGGAGTGAATTGACTTGAACGGCCAATATTATAGTAATCAAAATCATCATTATACCATTCAATTCATTACCAAACAATTTCTACGGCTATATTTCATTATAATTTCTTAACTCATCATTTAACATTTTTTCTTATTTTATATCGAATATCCAGAATTATTCCTCAGTATATAAACAGAAACTTTACTATTTAAAAACTATATGATACCAAAATGTTTAAACATAAGTGATTAAATAATATTCTTTAGTCGATAAACTTTGCTATTTTTAAACTACAATATTATACCAAAAAAAGCTTGAAGGTAAGTGATAAGATAATTAGCCAATAATAACATACCAAAAAAGCTTGAAGGTAAGTGATAAGATAATCAGCCAATAATAACAGAATGCTTGATGTTTTTTTTTCTTTACGGACGAATGCAATAGAGTAAAATGTCAAAATCGTCGCTGAAGTTTGGCCATATTTGAACGTTTCATAAAAAATGATTTTTTTTGTACATCTGAGTCCGTGAGGTTTGCAATTTATTGTCATTCCCATCCAATTCACTAACTCCGTCTAATTCTAATGCAAAAGGGGTGTTTTTGGTCATTTTACCTTTTTTAAAATTTTAACTTTAATTATTGATTTTTAATAAATAAAATATTTATTTTTATTATATAAAATTCTCTCTCTCTACTCTTCTTCTTCTCTTTACTCTCTCTACATCCAATGTTTTTAAAAACCGGTAACCGGCTGCTGAATGTAAATGCGATACGAAACACCTCAGTAAATAGGGAAAATAACATTGACTTTGTATCGCCTGTAAAATCTGGTAATACCAGTTTTAACCGCTATACCAATACCGGCCCACGTTAGTTTAAGTGGATGTGTTGGTGTGATGATGGCTGGTGGTGGTTGTAGACTTGTAGTGATGGCACTAGTAGTCATGTGGTTGTGGTGATGGCTTGTGGTGTTTGCAGTGGTGTGTGTTTTTGGTGGTGATGTGGTGGTGGTGGTGGCTAGTGGTAGAATGTTTAGAATACCCTTAGTTATATATGCAAAAAGTCAAAATTGTCCCTCATTTAACGTTACATTCAAACAGGGTTAGTCAATTAGATGGAAATGATAACAAATTTCAAACCTTAGAGACCAAGATGCAACACTTACATGAAACACACAAACATCACAAGTTGAATTTCGCTTGATTTTAAATCCAAAGAAAGGGGTCCGATTGATATTTGGTTGATATTTTTAAAGTGGTTGGTCTCTGACAGCTAACTTTTACAAAAATTTGGAAATCCCAAAATATCATGAAAATATGAATTAAGTTAAATATGAATAATAATTTTCATGTGATTGTAACATGGGACTATAAAAGGGTTTGATATGTCTGCGGGTAATTGGAAAGTACAACGAGTGGCCGGCACCGAAAACGGTTAGCATGTGACACATGTAGTTGTTGACTCGTAAACAGAATCATGGTCTCTTTGGAAACCTCCTAGAGTGGGGTCGGATTCTGGGTCGTTCGTTCACTGGTACCCGTGCATGCTATATGTGCTATCATATCAACTAGTTAGATGTGCCGTATGCGTTGCGGGGCGATAGCCGAATAATGAGCGAGTGTTAGGCAGCTTATTGACACGGGAAAAAAAATAAATCAAGTAAACCAATACATAACACTTTTATAATTTTGCTAAAAAAACTAAAACAATGGCAATACTGTTATTTTTAACTAATGGAAAGTTATATTTTTTCACTGGTGTAAAATCGTAATTTACCAAAAGCTAAAGTGATGCCAATACTGGAAATTGAAACCAGGAAGGCACAACCGTAATTTTAGGCCGGAGGCAAAACCATATTTTTATTTTGGACAGAGGGCATAATCGTAATTTTGAGTTGGAGCCAAAAACGTAATTTTATTTTGAATAGGGGCAAAAACGTAATTTTTATCTGAAGCCGAAATCATAATTTTTTAAACGGGGAAGAATCGTAATTTTAAGGTGGGGGCGAGAGCATATTTTTTTCATTTGAACAGGGGTGAAAACGTAATTTTGAGCCGAAGGCGAAATTGTAATTTCGAGTCATGGGCAAAATCGTAATTTTTGGCTGGGGCCAAAAGCGTAATTTTATTTTGAGCAGGGGCAATATCGTAATTTTAAAGTGGGGGCAAACCTGTAATTTTACAGCGTAAACAAATAATAAACGGTTGGTCCAATGGGGGAGCGCCAGACCAGCTGCCTGGCACTATTCCGGGGGCAAACCCGTAATTTTACAGCGAAAAAAATAATAAACGGCTGGTCCAATGAGAGAGTGCCAAGTCAAGCGGCTGGTCCAATAGGGGAGTGCCAGGCCAGCTGGGCGAAATCGTAATTTTGGCAGGGGCCAAAAACGTAATTTTATTTTGAGCAAGGGGCAACATCGTAATTTTAAAGTGGGGGTAAACCCGTAATTTTACAGCGTAAACAAATAATAAACGGTTGGTCCAATGGGGGAGCGTCAGACCAGCTGTCTGGCACTATTCTGGGGCAAACCCGTAATTCTACAGCGAAAAAAATAATAAATGGCTGGTCTAATGAGAGAGTGTCAAGTCAAACTGCTGGTCCAATGGGAGTGCCGCCTGGCACTATTCCTTTTTTATTATAAAAGCACTGTTCAAATCGTTTGAAAATTAATATGTATATAATATCATCTATTTATATATGTTATGTTTGAGTAAAACGTTAAAGTATCCTCGAGTTTAGGTTATTTTTAGCACTTTAGTTCGAAAATAAAATATTTTGTTTCTGGGTTTCAAAGGTTTTAATTTATATTGTATTTTCATTCAATTGGCAAATTAGATTATAATTTTCTGTTATCTTCTCCCATTATTTTGTCGTTCTCCCCGTTTAATAAACATATATTATGTCATAAAATGACGATTGTACCATTCATTTAAATGAGGAAAACAACAATAATGGGAGAAGTTAACATAAAATTCTAACCCAGTTTGCTAATTGAATGAAAACGGCAAAAAATCGTAACCTTAGTAACCCAGGTACAAAAGGTTTTATTTTTTGATCGAAGTGGCAAAAGTAGGCTAAACTTAGGGACAATATTGGTATTTTACTCGTTATGTTTTGATCGAATGTTTTGTTATTTATTAATTCATTTATTAAGTTATCTTTGGTTGATATTATTTAGTATAACAACACAACATTTTTTATTTTTGAAAACTTTTAGGCATCAAATAAAGAATCCGTGTGATCTTTCCCTTCATCTTCTATCATTTTAGTTTCTTCTCAAAATCAAACCACTTCCACATTATCGATTCTAGAGATTTTTGTTTGAAGATTAATAGGCAAAGTGAAGAACAACGCAATTAAAATACCGGTCACACTTGATGTATTAGATATATGTAGATTTATTAATCATGCAAGATTGACAAATTACAAATGTATACTTAACGATTATGATTTGACGTTCATATATTTAAGTGATTACTTGGCAATAAAAAAAAATAGACCAAACTATATATATGCCTGGTTTAACTTGAGTCCTCGACACATCGGCGATGTGGAACATACGCTGCAAATATGCCATACATTATATGGTATGTCATTCTAATACCATGTTATTGCTATAATGTAAATCGTTGTTTAAAAAAATAGTTTATATAGTCCGTTAGGGATTAATGGCTTCTTTTTCAGCTCGTACAGGCTACTACTTAAATCCTCAAGACTGGCTCTGTCTGGCCTCCATCCCCACCCTACATGGCAACTCCCCGATTCCTTTCCGGAATACATAACACGTACCCTCAATACTTCCATTTTATTATGAAGTGGTTATGTATCAATGATAATCACTAAGTTGATTTGATAAAAAGGCCAAAATTCTTGCTACATTTTGTTTTTTTTTTGATAAAATTGGACTTTGTATTTAATTTGACTCATGTTCAAGCCAATATGGGTTCGGTTTGGTCCGAGCTTTTATCAAGGTTGTCGAACCTTGTGGTGTATACTGTATACTAGATTTTATTATTGCGAAACTTAAAAAAAGGTCCTAAATTTTGTTTCAACCTCATAGTGATTTTTACATATATTTGAGATGAGTATTGTTACCAAATACAGTTTTTACATATATATGATTTTAGTTAGTTAAGTAGCTTTTTGAGTTGTCTTGAATCGATTTTGTGCATTAATAGTTGAATAGAGCTAAGCTCAAACATAATCGAAACTGGCCAAGTCGAGCTCAAGTTCAAATCAACCTGTTTGTAATCCAATGTACAGTAAACTTACAAGCCTGGAAGCGACCATGCGTTTAGTGAATCATTCGATGAAAAATTCATTTATTTACTCAATGAACGAACATGAAGATTTTTTTTTTGTTCGTTTAGCTTTATATTAATTAACAATCTAATATACCCTGGATTCTACACTCATTTGTTCGTTTAGCTAAAGAACTAACATGAACACATACTTCATTAGTTCACATGTGTTTGTAAACTTTCGATCAGTTAATTCGTCTATATTGTTCATTTAAGAAATTCATTTATGATTGTTCAGTTACATTCATTTATGTTTGTTTGCGTTGGTTTATATATTCATTTGATTTTTGGGCCCAGTACAATGTAGTCTAGTTTTATTAAATTGTAATGTCTCCCATTACAATATAATCCAGTTTTATCATATTTTTAGTCACAATAGATTGGTGCACATATACTTTTAATTGGTCTTCACTCAGTTATGCACGTCCATCTATGTCTAGTCATGTTCGTTCGTTTGTTTACGTTTGTAAACCATCCGTTACTATTAACGAACGCGCATAAATGAACAAGAACACATTCATCTACTTAACGGACAAGAAAACCATGTTCATTCAACTATTCATGTTTAAATGTTTGTTTCTTAAAGTTAAACGAACAAACATAAGCATGCCCCATTCATGCGATTTGTTTACAAGCCTATGCACTTTTTTGTAGCCGTTGGAAATCAAAGAAAAAACTATTGGCCACGAAGAAAATTACAAAGTCATCAGGGGAGGTTTTGTAACCGGATCGCCCTTGTCTTGTTTGAATCTCCGAAAGACAGTGTTCCACAACCTGATATAATCCGCCAAGTAGTCATCACAATGGCCTCTAACACTCTCCTTTTAACTTTGGACAACCCTACCACATCTATCCGGTCCATCCACACGGATGGGTTCTTAGAAACCGGAAAAAACCACTTCAATCCATTTCTCAATAGATAACAAAGATTTTGTCGCAATATCACAAGATGCAACAAATTAACAAATTTATGGTTGCTAGCTTTAAGCATGTCCTAGTCATTTTGGTGCAATCGTAGGAGGTGGGCTTAGATAACAAGGCCCATATGAGGTGGGCTTAGATAACAAAGCCCAGATGAATTGAGATGAAATATCAAAGTAGAGGTGCACAAACCGGGTATTTTTTATAACCAGTTCGGTTATGGAACCGGTTTTGGTTTTTCGTTTTAAGGGTTGGAACCGGTTATTGCTAAAACCCTGGTTCGGTTCCAGTTCCGATTATTTGACCAAAAAACCATACCCTATATGCCCGGTTTTGGGTAGGGTTCGGTTCTGGTTCTTAAGAAACCGGGTATTAAAATACCCTATTTTCAGGTTTTCTATACCCTATTTCCGAGTTTTTTAGTTCTATATTTTCGTATTTTTTAATACTCTATTGCATTTTTATTATTCTATTTTCTCGTATTTTTTGTTTATTGTCATTAAATATGCTTGTATAATGTAAGAAAACTAAAATAAATGCACTAACATAAATTTAAAAGAAAGATATTAGAATCATGTATCGGGTATAGACGGGTATAATTGGTTTCGGTTCCGGTTCTTGTCCGGTTTCGGGTATTAATCGGGTATGATCGGTTTCGGTTCCGGTTCCGGTTCCAGGTATTGAGATCAAAATGCATACCCTATTTTGATGTAACTTGACAAATTTTGATTTGAACAATATTTATTTTGTTTATATAGTTATATAATGTTTGTTAGTGTGATGACTTATGAATCACAATCAAAGTTCATGCTGTTTAGTCCTTGAGAAAATTAAAAACCACTTCAAATAACCTCTACCAAAACCTACCTAAAAGACGTTAAGACACTTGGACCTTAAATCTGGATAACTATTACGGCCAAAATTAATCTCAGATAGTCAACATGACCAAAATGGTTTGGAGAAACATCACAAGTTTACGAAGACCCATAAAATTTGGAAGAACCCAAAGTAGGTTATTATTATCTATATAATTGAAAAAGTTGTTAGCTAAAGTGAAAATTAACTTAACATGTAGGTGACTCAAAATACATCCATATTCAATCATGCGGAATGTGATGTCATCACATAATTACATACATATTTTACATGAAAAAATCTAAATTAATATTGTTGTAATTTTAATGAGTTCTATATTTATTTAATTATTTTCATTTTTTGAGGTAACATCCTTATTTTATAATTAATATTAATATTAAATTTAAATGAATAATAAATAGAATTAACTTTTATGAAATCGTATGGGTTTAGTATTTGTGTCTTGTGTTATTTACTAAAAGTTTATAATTAATTGAAAGTTCAACTTGAAACAGTCCAAAAAATTCTACTACGATTAATAAATACAAAAGTGCGGCAAGATGTGGGTTCAACTGTATTGACACACCATGAGATTCGAACTACAATTGATTTTTCAAACAACTTTGAAAAGTATCAAAAGAGTTGGATATGTAATCACTCATTATTTTCTCTTATTGCAAAAAAATAATAATAAAAAAAATTAGTGCGTTCAAATCACTTTAAAAAAACCGGCCCACAACGCGGGGAATCAATTCTAATTAGAAAATTGGTAATTTTATAAGATACAAGGTAAATTGAATTGTAGATCGAATATTGATTTTAAATGATTGTGATATTCGACACAAGATATGTTTAATTACTAATTATTTAAATCTTCACACGAATTATTCTATACTTTAGAATCAGAAATAGTTATCTATATAAGAAGTATTTATCACTCATCTATATTTGTCTATTTGACTCACCATTTCATCACCGCAAGTTATTTGCCAGCCTACCTACAACCGAAAACTTTAATAGCAATGCATTATTAAAACAAGTAGTAAATCGACTGCTGAAAAGTCAAAGTTTTGAAGGTGAAGTGTTTGACTATTTTTCCCATTTTGGTCATTCAATTCTTTTATAAAATGAATTTCTGTATGTATTTATCATATGTAACGTAGAGAAAGGTTAATTTAAGAAGAAAATTAAATTGAGAAGAAAATAAAAACAAATGATATAATTATAAAACATTAAATAGTTTTTCTCCCATCTCATTTATTATTATTTTTTTCATATAGAGTATCATCTTCCACACAAAATTTTTGTTTATACACATCAAAATTTATCCTACACGTTTTGAAATTTATCCTACACGTATTGAAATTTTATCCTACACAGTTCGTAATTCATCCTACACACCTGTAATTTATCTTACATTTTAAATTATTTTTTTCTTTTTTTGAATTTTTTTTTAATGAGTTACACATTTAATGTAGTTAAGCCATTTAAAAGGAAAACTACAATTAATGATATATCTAAGTTTACTAATATACCCTCACAATAATATTAAATACAAAAATTAAATTAAGAAAAATAAAGAATTCCTATTGGTTAAAAGTTTTCTTTTTTATTGTTAAAAAAATTCTTCTCATTTAAACACTCCAAGTGTAGTGTAAAACTTCAAAGGAATGAAACGATACATGATTTTCTAAACTAAAAAAAATCACTTTGAATGAGGTTTTAAAACAGTAATTCTTGAAAGGATTACGAAATTGGGATAATACTTTAATGTATTAATTTACCATAATAAAGGCATTTATTTTATATTTTAATTATTTTTCTTTACCAAAGGGATTGTAGCGTGATGACGGCAAGTATCAGGTCATATGTATTCGAGCGCTATGAGGGGTGAAAACAGCCTACAGTGCTTCAAAACGCCCAAACACCGTCCCCTGGACGTTATGAGAGATTATGTTGGGGGGTTATGGACAACGCGTGATAGTGATAACGTTTTGTTTTGATTTTCTCTCAAACTTATATATACATACATATTATATATATATATATATATATATATATTATATATATATGGGTTATTCACTACACATATGCTGACAATAGTGTACATTTAAAATTAGATATAGTGAATGTCTGAATTTATTCATGTATATAATCGGGCTCTCTTGTTGTCGAACTATACTTTGACCATTGTTGAAATAATCATAGCCCATTCTTTTTTATTAAAGCGCCATCACCCATAACATGACAATCAAAACTCAATTCAAAACACAGAAACCAATTGCTCAACTGTAAGTTGTACCAATAAATATTGTGGTGTAGATATATTTAGCCCATCACCCATCAATATTAGAGTTTTGTTTTGGTACATTTTAGTACTTTAGAACATCTAGGTTGAAGTCTTCACCTCTATCTATATAAAAACACATGTTTTTTTAGATTTTGTTACTTTTTCAAATACATCTCAAATCTTACATACTAACAACAATATAGAGAATTGAATATAATCTCTAAATATAGAAATGTACTTTATTTTCTTTAAATTTGTCTCTATTCTAAAGATTACAATGTGATGGTGTTTTTGTTGTTTCATTTATTATTTTCTCTATATAATATAAATAAAGGCTCCGATGTGAATGCTCTAACACATAATATACAATTTTAGCATCTTAGTCGGTACCTCAACCATCATCATGTTCATATAATCTTTCCAAACATACATATCCAATTTTTTCGGACGGATCGGATCTTATAATAACTAAAAATTTGTTCTATATTTGTTACTTGCCGATTTTTGTTTTTTAAAATGATACTTTAAATCTTCAATCGAACATTCGCAAATATGGATGACAAAGAGACATGTATTGCTAATCTCAATTTCATAGATGGTTGTAAAACGGTGTTTAGACATATGTTGGGTAATTACCCGTCAAGTGTCGTGCATTTTTCATCATTGTCTATGATTGAATCTAGGACCTCTCGTCTAAGGGGGGTGGGGGTGCTCCATTAGCCATCACTCACCACACCTAATCATCAAATGCCACGTCATCGAGCTTGGTTCCATCACTAGTGATGGATTTTAGTGGGGGCCCATCACTCGGCACACCCATCATTCCAACGTTCAACTCCTCTTCTTCACGCGTGATGACAAACACGTGTTTTCTCCATCACTGGTTGTGGCCACAGGTGACGGCGGTGTTCCACGCGTGGTCACCGGCCACCATGTTGGCGCCCCCCACTCCCCTAAAAGACATATACATCTATCAAATAAGCTGTCCTCAGGTTGGCTATTTTGTTTTTTCAGTTTAAACATACTAGGAAATAGGAAATTATATATTTGTGTGAACATACGGACAATTGGACATGTATAAATGGGTATTAAATTTGTTTTTGTGTTATCAAATTGGGTAATTAAAATTGGTTTATTATGGTTAGCCTACTCGTATTAACATGAGCTTAACGTACTCGGGCTGTCTTTTTCAAAAATTTTGATAAATCCCCCCCCCCACCCCACCCCGGCGCCATTGGGCCTATTGCCCAAAAACTTTGTTGACCGCGTTAATTTCAAAAACGTCCGGATTTGTATTTTGGTCAATTTAGACCGTTGGGAAACGGTCACATTTCAGAAACTTCAATTTTTTTTTTTCAAAACCTATATATATATACATAAACTTCCTTATTTATTCATACTTTTTACAACTCAAAACACAACCATTTCACATAAAAAAAATGGATTCCCCAAACTCTTCGTCCATCGCAAATTATTACTACAGATACGGAGGAAGAGGAAGACAAAGATGACGAGAGCGAAGACGAGAATTAGTTCCTTTTTTATTTCTTTTTTTGTTTCAGTGTATTTTACTTTATTTTTTTAGAATGTAATGTTTTTAATTTAATAAAATTATTAGTTTTAAATAAAAAAAACATTAGTTTTAGATTAAAAAAATAATTGTGTAATGATTGACGGGCGTTATTGGGCATTATCACCACTACGTCACTTTCTGAATAATGTCCCTTGCTGACTGGACTGCCACATGGCAGAAAATGCCCAAGGGTGAGGGCATTATCTTCCCCTCCCACTACACATGTCTTATAACAAAGAATCAAAGATAAATATCTAGCTCTTCAGTTTCGCTCTAGCTCTTCAATTTCGCCATATTCCATTGATACTCCAACCCAAAAGACATATACACACATATCTACTTTTCTTTACAATTGGGGGACCTAATTTTTGGTGTCCCCAAGCTCAAGCCTTGGGTAAGATAACTAACGGGCCGGCCGTACCATTGAGGTAACAAGTTCTTTAATATAACCAATAAGGTTAATCGTCAGAAAAGATTGGGTTCAATCAAAATCTCGTCCTATATGCTCTACATAGATTATAAATAAAAGACTGATGTCATTTGACCTTGTTGTGTAGTACCAACCTTCGCCCATGATCCAACCTTATCCTTTGACCAATAATGGTCGGCGTTTTTGAGTTGGGCAAAAAACGGCTTCACCATCATAGATGCATCTCGTGGCTTTCATGATTCATGAAGAAACACATTATGTCCCGTTACTCAATTTAGTAAAAGTATAAGACATATATCTTGTGCATTATGTCCTGTCCTATACAGTTGCTTACAAATCAACTAACAATCTTAAGCCAACTAGATTGTGACAACTATGTAGTTAAGTCGTAAGATCATATCCTATAATCAATTAATTAATCTTGATTAGTTCTTAGTTAAAAGATTAGATTAATGCTAGGACCGGTCTAACGTTTTTAGAGGCCTTAAGCAAACTGTAAAGACGGGACCCTTTGAATTGGTATAAAAAAACATCGGTTCTGCTTTCTGCCTTCCAAGTCTCAATTGCAATATCAAATTTCAAATATTCAAAGGATTATTTAGGGATTTAGGGCAATCAAAGTATTAATTAGGGATTTAGAGCAAACAATAATCGAATGAATCGTCCTGACAAGTTGCTCTAGTGGTTAGTTACTTGGTTTCTCTCCTTGAGGTCTCAAGTTCAACTCCCACTAGCATCACTTTGAAGGACATTGGTGGTGGCAATGAAGTTTAGGACTAGACCTCTTTGGAGGTCGCCAATTCGAAACCGAGCCGAACCGGGTTTTACCGCAGTGGGCCTTCGGCAGGCGAGTTTTCCCCGGAACTGGTTGGTGCTCGGGTATGCATCCAGCTCTGACCGTTATGGAGGAGGGGATGCATTTGCTCGATTGAGGGCATCCCAGGATGCTTATCCGATTATTTAGTTGGTCGTTCAAAAAAAATAATCGAATGAATCATAATATATAGAGATTCCTATAAAAAAATGGTTGTTAACCGCCCTGCATTATACCTGCAACACCACTATTTTCTCCTAATTTCGCCTCTAATTGCTCCCAAATCGACAACGCCATTGAGCGGAATGAGCATGTGCAACGTTATAGTTAGCAAGAATGACAATGTTAGACCAAATTAAATACAAATTGCATATTGTTTGGAGTTTAAATTGAGCCTCTTTTATTTTAAAATTGATTCTTCAGATGTGCTTTGCAGTAAATATAGTTTTTATTTTGTTCATTTGGCCGTGATACACTAATACACATGTATGATTTATAAAGATTTTTAAAAATTTTGAGGCGCCTATTTTTTATAGGCCCTTGGCCATTGCGTAGATTTGAAAGCCTTTAGGTCGACCTTTAATGCACAAAGAATTAACACAAAATAGCTAGTGTTATCAATTCATATTATAAGTCGTATTGAATGCATACTTAATTAATTTGTTTAGCGTGTGATACTATAAGATGATCATGTATCAATAGTCACATTATCACATGCTGCATCTTAAGGACATTTAACACGACTATGATGTTTGGCATGAGATATTTGACACTCATTTCATGTCCACATTAAAACCACCATGATATGATATAAATATCTTTGTATGAAGATATGTTCAACATACCTATATGCTATACTTTTCGTGTGTTGACTTAAAACTTATTTAGTAATTACAAGTCCCCATCAATTATTTAAAGTGTTCCTATCTTTTGTTTTGTTATTATGTTAAAGAGCATTTGATAACAATCTAACATCATGCTTTGTTTAGCTTATTGCCATTGATAGATGTATCATTGTAGCATTCAAGTTTTCACGAAGTAATTATTTAATATTGAGGGGCTGTTTGTTTACCTCTTAATGAGGCTTTTAATGGTTCAGACATTTTACTGATTCAGTACTTAATGGTTCAGACTGTTTGTTTCATGAGCAAATGTCTGAATAGTTAAGACATTTGCCTCTGAATGGTTAAGCATTGTACTAAGTTTGAATGGTTAAGACCTCTAATCTGAATTGGTCTGACATTTGCCTCTGAACGGTTAAGCATTACACCAACTCTTAATGGTTTAGATCCCTTACTGGTTCAGCACTTAATGATTCAGACCTCTTACTGGTTCAGTATTAACTATTTAGAAGTTGTCAAATAGCCCCAAAGTCTTATATATTGTAACAGAAGATAAAAGAAAACAAATGATTTTATATTTTATTGAGTTGTAAATAAATAGAACTTTGAATTTTATAAAATGTGTTATTAAAATATGTTTGATTTATTTTTTCTTTTTACGTTTAGTGTTGCTATAAAGTAATAAACACACGTGTCTGGGTTGGAGATCTACAACAATGCAAATAAGATGAGATGTTCTAGAGTATTCTCAATTCTCATATAATATAATGTTTCATTCTATATTTGAACTCAAAGTTGGTCAAAGATTGAACTAGTTTAGACTTAGGGCTGGTATATCGTGTTAGACACGAGCTGTTAAGACATAAACATGATAAAATATGAACACGAAACAAGTAAATACGAATATGAAACAAAATCTTATTGTGTCAGTTTTTTCAAACTGAACATGAGCCTGGTAATAAACGTATCATACAACCAATAAAGACACAAACACGACCTATTAAGACACAAACTCGCCCTCGAGGGGTGGTGTGTTAGACATTACTTTTAAAAACACAAACACGAAATAGGTAAACACGAACACGACACGAATGCCCTGGATGAGTGGTGTGTAGAGTCTAGGACGAGCACATCGTGCCAGGCATGCCCTGTTAAAACACGAACATCATATAGGTAATACAAACACGACACAAAAATTAACAGGTCTTATTATATCTACATGTTTAAGACACAAAATTTTTAAGAATCAAATACAAACCTGTTAAGACCATATCGTATTTTTGTATCCGTGTCTGAAATTGTAAGCAGTATTTAAACTTAACAAAACAACCCGTTTGTGATCTTGGTTAAATCATAAATTTTGGAAGCAAGTTGCTTGTTTTGGACTTGGTCAACAATTGTAAAAACCATAAGTAGTTGACCAGCTAGCCACTACCAATAAGAGCGGCCCACATGTCCCCCCAAAAGGGGAAACTCACAACTCACAAACCCAACCCAACTTAAAACACGAACTAGTAAATACACCATGAGATGCCAACCAACTTCGTAGTACCACATTCAATGTCATGGTTGCAAAAACATAACTTAACTGAATGAATCGTGCCGTCCATCGCGTTTGTATCGTCACCCATTCTTATCTTTCACCGCTACGCGTGTGACACACGCCAACCAACATGCGCACCATCCTTCATTGACATTTGACCACCATCGCTTTCAGCATGTCGACCAGTATCCAATTTGAAACCGAGCAATAAATTCATCAATAACAACTCTCTTTTAAACTTGACCGAGTCGGCTAAATATGTTTTCTTATTTTCTAATTATATTGTCGTGCTAAATAACAACATTTAACTACTACAATGTTATATACCATCTTTTTTTTAACAACCAATTAAATCAACGAATAAACGATAACCATTCTGAGATGCCCTCAATCGAGTAAATGCATCGCCTCCTCTATAACGGTCAGAGTTGGATACATACACGAGCCACCAAGCCACCAGTTCAGGGGAAAAACACGCCCGCCCGAAGGCCTAATGCGGTAAAACCCAGTTTGGCTCGGTTATATGCCATCTATTTCTAAAATCTAACATTAGATTAAAGAAAACCATAGTTAGTTCTTATTTGAGAATATAACTTTGATGATATGATTAGTAACTAAATCATCAACAAAATGAAAGTTGCATAAAATGCAAGTGTGCGTACTATATTACGTCACCACATACGTCAAAATTTGAAAAAAAAAAAAACTAAAGATAAGTTAACTACTTACCTATAAAGGAAAACAATTTTATATTCATTAACATTTATATATATATATAAAATATTACATTACCCATATTAATGCATTTAAAAGTTCGTTGGGGTAGTTGCCCCACCCCTCCCTCCACCTTTAAATTCTCATTTCCCCCCTTTGTTCCATATCAAATAACCTCAAAACACTTTCTCCAAATTCAAATACAATTCTTCAAATTTTAACCATTTCAATTCTAGAGTTTTCCATGGCAGATTTACACCAACAACCGGGTTCGGGTCCTACCGTCTCGGCCGCTTCATCTCTCCCTAATTTTCTCCTTTCTGTAAAACTAAAATATGTAAAATTAGGCTACCATTATTTGATCACACATGGTATGTACCTATTATTAACCCCTCTCTTAACCGTAGTCTCGGTCCACTTATCAACTGTCACGACACGCGATCTTATCCATCTATGGGACCAGCTTCGGTTTAATTTAGTCACGGTGGTCATCTGCTCGGTGTTAACGGTGTTTTTAGCCACGGTATACTTCATGAGTAGACCAAGGAAGGTGTATCTTGTGGATTTCGCGGCTTACAAACCCGAAGATGCCCGAATGGTGACTCGGGAGATATTTATAGACCGGTCGACACAAACGGGGATGTTTACCGAAGAGAATTTGGCGTTTCAGAAGAAGATTTTGGAGCGGTCTGGGTTAGGGCAGAAGACGTATTTTCCTGATGCGGTTTTGCAAGTTCCGCCTAACCCGTGTATGGCCGAAGCGAGGAAAGAGGCGGAGATAGTGATGTTTGGGGCTATAGATGACTTGTTGGCAAAAACCGGAATGAAAGCTAAGGATATTGGGATATTGATAGTGAATTGTAGCTTGTTTTGTCCAACACCTTCATTGAGTTCCATGATTGTGAACCATTATAAGCTTAGAGGGAATGTTATGAGCTATAATCTTGGTGGAATGGGTTGTAGTGCTGGATTGATTGCCATTGATCTTGCAAAGCAACTTCTACAGGTATATTTTTTCTTTCTCGATCTTAATTTCAAGTAACTAGACCGTAAACGATCAGAACCGAGAGCCAAGCTAATCAGGGTGGATTTGGACTTGGCTCGTTTATAGAGCAAGCCAAGCTAGCTCGATTTATTTATCTTAACAAGTTGAAATGTTTAGCTCACACGAGCTAAAGCCTCCTCTAAGTTTTTTATTTTTAAATTTTTCTAGGCGTATATATTTATAAACATAAAATAAATATTTTAAGCAAATATACTGCATATTCTAACTTAATTATAGATTAAAATTATTATTTTTTAATTAAAAAATAGTAACTTTTATATCTAAAAAAAGAGTTACAAACAAATGGCAAGTAAACAGGTAATAAGTTGCGCCGTAACCCTTTTTGAAAATTCAGGTTATGATTCATATATGAAAATTTGGGCTTTAATTTAACGAGGTAACGATCTAGTAACAACCAAGTTTCAAACCGCGAGCTTTGGAAGAGGCTCGGCTCGTTTACAACTTAAGCAACCTATTTTTGTTGGCAAAAATTAAGTTATAGATCACATCTGGATTTATGAAACAATGAAATGACATTTTTTTTTTGTTTTTTGAAAACAGATAAACCCTAATTCGTACGCACTGGTCGTCAGCACAGAAAACATAACCTTAAACTGGTACCATGGAAACAACCGATCAATGCTTGTATCCAACTGCTTATTCCGAATGGGAGGAGCAGCAGTGTTGCTATCAAACCGCTCCTCCGATCGCCGCCGCTCAAAATACCAACTCATCCACACTGTCCGCACACACAAAGGCGCGGACGACAGGTGTTACAACTGTGTGTTCCAAGAAGAAGATGAGAACAAAAAAATAGGTGTAGCCCTTTCAAAAGACCTCATGGCGGTCGCGGGTGAAGCCCTTAAGACGAACATCACCACGCTTGGACCGCTAGTTCTTCCAATGTCCGAACAAATCTTGTTTTTCATGACATTGGTTGGACGAAAAGTGTTCCAGATGAAGATCAAACCCTACATTCCGGATTTTAAATTAGCATTTGAGCATTTTTGCATTCATGCAGGAGGAAGGGCTGTTCTTGATGAGTTAGAAAAGAATCTTGAATTATCTGACTGGCATATGGAACCATCTAGGATGACTCTAAATAGGTTCGGTAACACTTCGAGTAGTTCGTTATGGTACGAGTTAGCGTACTCCGAGGCCAAGGGTCGGATCCGAAAGGGTGACCGATCGTGGCAAATTGCTTTCGGGTCTGGTTTTAAGTGTAACAGTGCGGTGTGGAAAGCGTTGAGGACGATTGATCCGGTTAAGGAGAAGAATCCTTGGACTGATGAGATTAATGATTTCCCGGTTCATGTTCCGAAGATTGAGAAGATTGGCTCGTAAAAAGCTCGAATTTATTTTTACTAATTTTATGTGTAAAAATATTGTAATACATATTGTTATTGTTGTATATGTTATTGTAAAAAGTCAAAAGTGCAATTGTGTTTTGACTTTTCTTTATGTTATATTGGGTTTTATACTTACAAGTTAAGTAAAATATCATGAAAAAGATTTTCATAAAATATCATGACCAAAAATTCGATTAATAGCAACTAGCAAGCATGATATTTATTATATATCTTAAATGATACTATAACGATACTCCAACTTGACTTGAGATTATGACTTCTTACAGCTAGTGTGTTAATGGTGGAGTCACAGGAGACTGAATAAGATGGTGCAACCATGAACCATAAATCAAATATGTAATTTATTGTAAAAAGTATTGGCAACCGTATCAAACTTACATGTGAACATAATTTTCTTGTGATATAACTATATTTTGTTATGAGAAAATAGTTCTCAAAAGCTGGATTGTGACATGTCTACTTTGTATAAATTGATGAGGAGCGGGTTCAAGAGATGGCAGGATCATATTTGGACCAGCTTTATTAAAGGGGGAAACGGAACAAAATTCGTCTAAACTTTATTTAAACGGGCATAACTTGGACTACGATTGGAATTACAGGGCCCACGAATAGATGGTTTGGCCTAGCAGTCAGGCCAGAATTCCTTGATTTAAGGGTCCAAAAGCTGGCGGGTTCAAATTTGGACCAACTAGATAAAAGGGAAACGGAACAGATATGTCTAAACTTTAATTAAACGGATGTAACTTGGACTATGATTGGAATTAGAGGGCCCATGAATATATGTTTTAGCCTAGTTGTCAGGCCAAATTCCTTGATTCAAAGCTCCGATTTCGTCAATCAAAGTTATCCTCCAAATCTGCAATCTTCGTACTTTCCTTTTTTAAACCTAAAACACGTAAATCATTGATTGAATCAAGTCATTCGTTTATTTCTATGTTCAATTTCTATATTTCTTTTTAGCTTGTAATTTCGAACATTTGACAAACCTGTCAAATTTGGGAATATCTTTATAAGGATCCCTCTTGTATTCGCTTAAGGATTGAGAAATTATAACATTTCCTTTGAGAATTCTCTGTTATTTATTTATTTACTGACTTTAGCTCTGTGTCATAAACGATGTTTTACTTATTATGTGAGAGGCAAGTTAAACTCGTCGAATGATCCTATGAAATTGATCTAGCGTCCCAACTTTCTTAATTTCGGGTTACTCATTTATCACGTTAAAGATTGACTTGGTTACAAGTAATTAAGGCTTATGGAATATAGTTTGTATATGGCAAAACACAAATCTTGTAGGATAATTATTTGATAAACTAATTGAATGATTTTTAAATTCTAACATATTCTTAAAACAATCCCGAAGACTGGGTTAATTGACTATTTCTCAACAATAAAAGCTGGAAAATTGAATTTTAAAATATTAATTTTGGGAGTAGTATCGTGTAAGGAATTAAATGAAATCAGAGAAGCAAAGAGATGGTAGTTGAACAAAGAAATGACAACTATGACACTAGATGATCAGAGACCCACTTCATACAATATTTTAGAATAATAAATATATTGATAAGAGAAAAAAAAACTATATCCTCAGCTCCCAAATCTAACTAATCCTCTTTATAATGTAACCTTAATAGATATTCATAATTAGATTAGTAAGAGAATAAATAAACATAAAAAGGTTTGAAGAAAATAATATTTTCAAAAATATATAACCACATGGTTGTGCCAATACACATGAAAACTCGAGTATTTGCTTTCATTGTATCAACATTACCAAACGTTGATACGACTCTTAGGTGTGGTGCCTGAAAACATGGTGTTCATTAATGTAGCATGGACTCATGGTGTGGAGCACCGTGTTGCCCATGGTGTGGCCACGATGTGAGGGATTTGGCGTGGAGAAGTCCATGGCATGGAACTTGCCGTGGAGTCAAGATTTGAGTGTCCGAAACTACCTATTTTTAAAAATCATATATAAATATTTAGTGGTTGTAGAGCTTGGATGTGAAAAGTGGAACCACGTTTCCCATATGTGAAAACCTTGTGGGAATGATGTGACGTGGTTCTTTGACTCTTTCCACGAAAGTGAAAAGTTGAACCACTCCATATAGTTTTCACCATTGATTCTAGAACAGGAAAGACGGGTCTTAATAGATTATATGAGTTTTTTTATCATTGGTTTTTTAAGGATGGGAAGGTTATGTCATTTCATTTGATTTAAAATCATACATAGAAAGCAAAACTGGTTTTTTCTAGTTCAAATACTAAGCTAACGTTGTCATAATTCATAATTGACCCGAAATAGATTCTTGGAATACGATAAATGTGGGTTAGTTGGGAAGGTATTTGTTGTATGGATCCAATGATTCAAGTAGACAAATTCTTTATTTTTTTTCTTTCACACCGTCTCAAAAAAAAAAAAAAAAAAAAAAACTATACATTGGTTTATTGTATTACTTAGTAAATAAGTTTTTTTTAATTATAGAATAAAACATATAAAATTTAATAAAATAATAAACAAATAGGAAATACAAAGACACGAATTATTTGTCATGACTATGAAAATGTCCTTTTCGTTTCATTGTAGAGGTCTATTCTCAACCAAACAAGTATATATATAGAAATATAGAATGTCACATTTTCTATTAATTATTCTGACTCCCATTTTAATTTTAGGAAAAAAAAAACATGACCATCAACCAAACATGGCGAAATAGAGCAAACATATACAGAAACGTGTATTAACAGTTTCAGAAACATGGGGCGACATGAGTCGGACCGAAATGTAGACCATAAAATTTAAGAGTTAATTGTCCGGATGGTCCCTGTGGTTTTACGTTTAGTCCTCACCTTTTGGAAATAGCAGGTATGCTCTCTATGATTTGTTATTCTGTTACTCGGATAGTCACCTGAGTAAATGTTAGGGAACTATCCGAGTACCAAAATAACAAACCATCGGGAGCGTGCCTGCTATTTCCAAACTAACTGACATTTACTCAGGGGACTATCCGAGTAACAAAATAACAAACCATAGGAAACATACCTGCTATTTCTAAAAGGTGGGGAGTAAACGTGAAACCACAGGGACCATCCGGGCAATTAACTCAATTTAAAATTTTAACCGGCTTATAAGAAAGATGGGGCAACACGAGCTGGACCGAAATGTAGACCGTAAAATTTAAAAATTTAACAGGCTTATAAGAAAATGGGTCGATTTGTAATTTGCTTTAATTCTTTTGAGTTAAGCCGGCTTACAAGAAAATGGGTTGATTTGTAATTTGTTTTAATTCTTTTGGGTTAACTGGGAAACCAAATATTTTAGTTAGGGTTCTGTTAGTCAGGGTCCATTGAAGACCAATATGTTAGTAGTTTGGACTGCAAGTGATTATTTTGAAGTTGGACTGTTGGCGGCAAATGACGAATAGTTAAGATTATTAAAATCCAATGTTACATAGATTTATTGAGTTGAACTTTGATCAAATTCATGGATTTCTTTGTGTCAAAAATATTAACCTTAACTGAAAAATACCCCATTGACTTGTTCATTAAAACGAGTTAAATAAGTTATGGAGATGTAATATAGTTGTAATCGGGTAAAACGCATATCATATACTGAAGAAATGTATGTACAACATTTAATCAACAAGTCACACGAGTTTCCTGAAAACTTATACAACAAAACTTAGACCATAATGAAATAAACAACACGATGATCTCATATAATATCTAAAAATACATGCGTTTCATCGAGACGAAGACACTAAGAATACTCCAGAACTCGACGAATGTGAGAGAGACGAGAGAAATTTATGTGTAAGAATGAAAAGTTAAAATTCTCTTTTTCTCTCATCTTAACAGACTGAATGCACCGGGTCAGGTCATATATGGCAAGTATCCAACAGCCCATATCCATAGAACAATCCAGCAGCCCAGCTATCGGAGTTCACCTTCCAGCAACCCAACAATCCAAGCCCAACAGTCAGATATCCAGGCCCATGAGCTTCCAGACCCAGGTTATAAAATCAACCAGAAAACAATTAGAATATGTTTGAATATTTCTAACTTGCAAGATGTAATATGTTTGGATATTTATAAATTGTAAGATGTATTCTCAAACACTTATGTATTATATAAACTAGCAGGATTTCCTGGTGGATGCAGTGGAAATTTGTTCGGTATCGGTTTGATGCGTTATGCAAGGGAATTTGTGTGTTAGGTACCGGCACTCGGTTTAAAGTCATGATATGCCCAAAAGAGTGTATTTTACATTGAAAACCATAAGAAGAATACCGATACCAGTTCTGAGAATAGCGATTGCAGTACCAACGCCGGTATTGGTTCGGTTCGTCTAGGTACTATTTTATCTAAAATTATGAATATGTTAGTGTAGTTTAGGATTAGGAGTAGAGGTAGAGTAATATTCATCGTTCAAAAGTATTATTTATATGTATAGATGGTAAGATATCCAGGTACCGAATTTTGTGGAGTGTACCATACTATCAATTTCTGTCATGAGGTAGATTATGATTATTTGTGTGTAATTTTAAGTAGGTTGAGGAAAGTTGTGACAATGGAATGAGTGGTTATTTCATTTAGATATAGTTGCTCATCATTGTTGTAAGCCATCGTAGGTTTTTGATGATCAACTGTAGCCTTTCGTTGGAAGCCGAATGTAAATTTTTCCGGGTCCTAATTTACAGTGCAAAGGGCCACGATAAATGTACAATAATCTATTTTTTTAACAGCAATTCCTGATTTTTTTTATAACAAATACACCAATACCTTCACACTATAAAACTTAAACTTTCTACTTTATAATTGTAAAGTATATCACTTAACCACCAGAATGTCCCCTTATCGTGCTCAGGTTAAACATAAATCCTTTAAAAGTCTCTACGTATATCACTTTTAACAATTTGAGCTGTAATCCTCTTCTCAAATTGGCCCTTTATCTAAACTTATACACAACACGCCACGTTAATAATGATAAATGCGTGTATAAGCTTGAAACTTGTAAATGCAATTGGAATAGTGGACCTTAAAAGAGATGCAAAATACTTGTGGGCCCATCACTGTCACAGGATCTGTTCACCCCGTACAAAAAAAATCGCACAACTTGGCCCAAACATGTTTTACACGCACCGGCCCACCTTATGATATTTATTATAAATCTAAGAAATTTAAAAGGACTGAAAAAAAAGAATTTAAAGGATCCATCTACTCAGTATTGACTTATATATATATATATATATTAAAAACAAAGGTCGGTGGCATGTGCTGTTGACCTTTGTTTCACCTGTTCTATTTTCATTGATATATTTTGAATTCGTAGTTTAGTCTCAAATGAAATCTTTTCTTGGCTGGTTTGATGCTAACAACTAAATATCTTGAAGCCTTTAAGAGGGCAGGTTCGAATCCCACACAAGTTAGCTTTTTAGGAATTTCATTTCTCACTAACCTTTTTTTATCTTTTTCTTTTTCTAATTAATTTCTTTTACTTATTTTTCTTTTTTGCTCTTTCTTCCCGCTAAAGTTTGTTAGAAACTTTTGGTAATTGTCAACTTTGAATCCCCGTTTTTTTCTACTAAATAACTTGACAACTCGTCTTCTGTAACATTTCACTTATTTTGTTTAAATTACTTTTACGACTTTACATCGTAACGTACTAGACATTATACTCTTCTTTATCTATGCCTAAACATATTAATGTCACGAACGTAACGTGTACGTGTAACAGGTCATATCACGCGCAGACATCACACGTTAATGTTATCGTTGTAACGTGTGTAACGAAGTTGCAAACGCGATGTTGCCGCCGCAACGCGCGGCATTGGTAAAAATCTAGTTATGCAATAAAAGCTATTGTCAACTAATTAACTGAACACATTTACTCATTAACAAAAAAAGGTGTCATATTCATGTTTAATCTAAGCTAAAGACACTAGAGGTTTTCAAATGTTTAATCTAAGCTAAAGACACTAGAGAAAATACACAGTATTTAGTAATGCAAGACAAAAATATGAACTTGTAAGTTTTTAACCGTAATGAATAATGATAGTATGTAATAAGTTTGGAAATCATGGCCTAAAATGCACTATAAAATAATAAATATGTTTTTTTTCTTGGAATTTTGTTATGTGCATGATCTCCTTTATATAGTAATAATATAACACTAATATTCACTTTAAGATTATATTCTAATAGAGGGAAAAGTTGATATCTTATATGAGGGCATGTCTTATGGTCATCCCGCACTCTTTGTAGAGAGTGGTATCGAAGGTGCAGTGTGATGTTCTTGCACTGGTACCATATCACCTAGTGGCACCGAAGGTGCATTTGTTTCTTGTTTGTCTTCATCGCCGAGCGAGACCTTCACCCCACAGGCCATCTTGCAGTGTCGAAGGACCCCAACATGGTGTTTCCACTTGATGCTGTGGTTCTATGTAAAGACCCCCGCAAGCTTGTGTTCTGTGTATAACGCATGACCTAAAGAGAACAACACATGCATGTAGCAAACTAATCAAACCCGCTTTGTATATATATAATTAAAGAAACCCTTATTTTATATATTGTCATTTCCAGAGTAACAATTATGTTTGGGCTAACGTTTGACTAAAAGCCTAAAAGTGAATGAAATACACATGGAAGTTAAAGTAACGTTTTCAATCAATCGTCTTAGTAGATATATGTCATTGTTTGAACACCATACAACAGTTATTGGTTTTAGTCAATAACAAAAGGATGAAACAATTTGTCTACAAGAAACATAGTCACATAGAAGCACTAAGACAATATGTCTTTGAATGTTGTAATAATTTAGTAGATTACTTAGTACATCATCAAATATTTTATAAAGATGGGAAATCATACCACAGCCGTCTCCGAGAATTCTCAAAATAATTTAGACCCAGCCGAAACAAAAAGTTGGGCCCAAAATTATGATAAGGGGAAATGAATTAAAAAAATAACAACTTGGGGTGAAACCAATTCTCAAACCTGAGACCTATATATCATCTTAAGATGGTTTTTCCCACTCCACCACCAACATTTAAAATATTAAATGAATGCATTTACTAAATATATAATTTACTATGTATATTAAAGCTTATAAAAATCTTTTGAACCCTTTTGAAATTGTAAAGAAGAAGACTTTATATATATGAGAATATACATGTTTAATATCGTGTTATATTGTAATATACGCCATGAAAAAAAAAATGTTTGAAAGTGAAAAGTGGTGTTAATTGGAGTATAGATACTCACCCATGTTTGTTAAGTGAAAAGTGGTGTTAATTGGAGTCACTACTACAGAAATAGGCATTTGTTAGGGCCAAATCCGTAGCAAACACCCTTTTTGCTACTAATTTGCTACGGATTTGGTTCGTAGCTACAAGTCCCGTCGCGAATTTATTTGCTATGAACTTTAGCTATGGAAATTATGTTGCGACGAATTTAGCTACAAAAAATAGCGTCGCTATTTTAGCCACGAATTTGCTACGAAGAAGGTTGCTACGAAATTTCGCTATGGGTTTATAGCTACGAATGTTTTTAGCTACGGAACCTTTTAGCTACGATTGTTTTTTTGCTACGCATTACTTGTAGCTACGGTGTTTTTAGCTACGGATACTTTTAGCTATGGTTATTTTTAGCTACGGAGTAGTTTGGCTACCAACGTTGGCTATGAAAATTTGCAATGTTTTTGCTATCATTTTTGCTACAAAATTTAACTACGAACTTGCTATCGTTTGGCTACAAGAATTTGCTACCTTTTGCATATTTTTTGCTACGAAACTTGCTACGTTTTTTTTGCTATGGGTGACTGTAGCTACAAATTCATTATGATTTGGCTACCAAAATTTGCAGTCTTTTGCTAGATTCTGCAACGGAATTTAGTTACGAATTTCGCTTGACTTTGCTACGGATATTTGCTAAAGTTTTGCTACAATTTTTGCTTTGGAACTAGCTATGAATTTTAAGTAGTTTTTCACAAATTTCCATTGCTTGTATTAGTTTTTATTTGTTGCTTACATACAATATATTCAAATTTCAATAAAAATATATAGATGATACCAAAGACAAATATTAAAACAAATAGAATAAAATAACCAATTTAAATGTGATACAATAAAGATCGAATTATCCAATAAAAAAAATACAATAAATATTCTAATTATACGTTTACCAACATAAACAATATTTAAACTCGATGGAAAATGTTGTGGCAATTTTGTTACAATAATTTCTCTTGTCTATTTGCACATTTTCTTCGCATTTTCCGTCACACAATAATCTCTGCCTATCTCTCACCAACTCCGGTTGCACCTGTAACCAAAAATACAAATATGAGTTTATTTTGAAGTAATTTATTTACAACAACACTTTATGAAACAATTAATAGATTTTAATGGATTATAAGAACTCTCATTTGAAACTATTGAGATAAGAAAAAATCACATAGCACATTGTCTTATATATTAATAGTTATTAAAATTGACCAACATAATTTTATGAAATCCTCATAAGGCGTTTTTTTTAAATCGAGTATATATATACCCGGTCATCTATCCAACAAAACTTTAGTCACCTTATTCAGCTAATCCATATTTCTTTCTCATTAATTTTTAAGAGGAATATCATGTGGTCATACTTCATAGTCATCCTTTCGAAGCCAATGGAAATGAACGCATGAATTGGTATCAGTGTACAATATACATACAACCATGAACATAATGTACCTTGTGTCGAAATAGAAAAGTCGACAGGCGATATGCACAGTCACTGGAGACCTGGAGTTCCCTTTTGTGACCTCCATTATGGCTCAGAAAAAGGGTGACAGCAGATAATCAGCTACGAAGATGAGCAACGTAGACTTCTTCTTGGGTTCCAAGGACGTGAGGGGATGGTCGGAGGCTCCACACATCGACGCGTTGGTGGTTTGTAATGCTCGGCCTAGAAAGGCAGCAATGCAGTGGAGATGAGCAGCAATATGTTTATTCGATGTTTCAGGGTCATCACAAGTTACCGTCGGTTCGCCGAATGAAAGGCGTATCAAAAGAGAGTAAAGAAAGTATGTGGATTGTAGATTATGGGAGTTATCTATGCTTATATAGAACGATTTCTCCACATCCGTTAAGTCCGATTGATGATATCCGGACAGTTTTCGTTAATGAGACGTGCCAATAAGGGTGGCGGGAAGGAAATCAGGAATTTGACTTGGTTTGGTAGTTTATAGTTTATCTTTTTAATCATTATGAGTATTAATTACATACTTATTTTATAACCTTAAAATCCTTTTCTATGAAACCTAAGTCTACTTACCCGTGATCTATTTGAGATCGGCTAAAAAAACTTGAATCGAGCCAAGCTTAAACGAGGTTGAGCCTGAGCCTAATAATAAACATGTTTTCTAAACAAGCTCGAGCTCCACCTATCTAGCTCAAGCATGCTCACGAGCCTAAATGAGTCCATTATTATATAATTTTTAATTAATAATTTAAATATATGTTTAAATAAATAATTATTATTTCTAACATTATAAAAAAATCAACAAAGTGTGTGTGTATATAACTAGTTTTTGCCCCGCCCGCGTTACGGGGAACTAAGCCGAATATTCCTCTCTCATTGTACATACTACTTATAACACGATCTCAAAAGAAAATTACATCAAGACAACCAATTAAAACAAAACACTACCATACTTTTGCTAAAAAAACTAAAACGGTGGAAAATAATATAATTTTAAACTAAGAGCAAAATTGTAATTTTTCAGAATAAATTGAGCATGTGCCAGGCATGCCTGGACGGATAACAATTACACTTATGCCCGCCCGCGTTGCGGTGCGTTAAATCAAATATTTCTTAGTATCATAACATGCATGCATGTATTTAGGTTACTTGTACATACTACTTATAACACGATCTCAAAAAAATACATCGAGATAACCAATTAAACCAAACCACTGCCACAGTTTTGCTAAAAAAATTAAAACGATGACAGGTCGGTAATTTGAGCTGGGGTAAAATACTAATTTGTCAGGACCAATGTGCGAGTGCTACACAATTGCTTGACACAACAAAAGTTAGATTGACTCAACCAAGTAAAATAAAACACTACTATAGTTTGCAAAAAGAGAAACTAAAACGATGGCAAGATCACAATTTTTAACTGGGGGAGAAATCGTAATTTTTGAAATTAGGGCAAAATCATAATTTTGAACAGAGGGCAAAATCGTAATTTTATTTTGAACTGGGGCGGAATCATAATTTTGAATAGAGGGCAAAATCATAATTTTAAGCTGGGCAAAATCATAATTTTATTTTGAACTGTGGCGGAATCATAATTTTGAACAGAGGGCAAAATCGCAATTTTGAGCTAGGGAGAAAACATACTTTTATTTTGAATGGGGACAAAAACGTAATTTTGAGCTGAGGGAAAAATCATAATTTTGAACTGAGAGTAAAATCGTAATTTGAGCTAGGGGCAAAATATAATTTTATTTTGAACTGGGGGCAAAAATGTAATTTTAAACTGATGGCGGAACCGTAATTTTAAGCTATGGATAAAATCATAAATTGGTTGGAACAACAGGGAAGTGCCAGGCAAGCTGCCTAGCACTATCTTTATATTCCTCTAGTTTTCTATCTTTCCCTCGTCCTTATAATTTGAACAAAGTTGTGTAAAATGAGTCTTGTGGCAGTAAAGAATTTAGTGAGGTATATGTTCCGCGATTTCATAACATGATCAACAATTTCATGTAAGGGATCAACTTGCTACGGTGGAAAATTGAAGTTAACGAATTTAGGGCTTTAAGAAACAGAGCGATCTAAAGTCCAACAATTTTAGAGTAAGATTTAGGTGATGAATCGACTAAAGGTTTAGGGATGGCAATAAAAATCAAAATGATGAAGGAGCTGTGGATTCATCTTCAGTTGCAGGTTCACAAGGCGGTACAGAAAAATACAAAGCAGACACGTGTACTGTGTACACCATTGTGTACCATGTGTTTAAACCTATGTACTTTACTGTGTATGATGTCACACCCCGACCCGCAGCGGAATAAGAGTCAGGGCATAATTGGGTTATCACCAAAGCTCATGATATTTACTAATATGTTTCATATTTATTAAAGTCAAAGTTACATTTCCAAATATCCAAACATGTCCATACAATACAAAGAAAATAAACCAAACATAACAATCCCAAACTCTAAATTATTTTATTCTTCTAGTCCAATCCTATGTGTTTCTGGCTGCTGCTGGTTCACCTGTATCATGTGTAAAAATGGAGGTTTTTGGGTCAACATAAGTTGGCGAGTGAACCTTGTTAGATAAACATTTGTTATTGATTGTCTTGTTAGTTTATCAATGAAAAATTGTGCATAATCATAAATGAGCAAATGTAAATAACCAAGCAGTAGCAATAGCAATCACAACTATAACATACAATAACACATGATAGCATACATTAACATACCAACATCATACGGTAAATAACATGAATGAAACTGTGCGATCAAGGCTCAATCAAACGGAGCCGATCGTATTGCATGTACTGAAAATGAAAATGTCTGTGCGATCAAGGCTCAATCAAACGGAGCCGATCGTATGTGGGCACGCCAGGTTCACGCTCATAATGTAATGGGGAACATGCTCAACGCTCATAATGTAATGGGGAGCGGTGGCCTATGAAATTGCATGTACTGAAAATAATAAATTGCATCTAACGATAACCACACAACAATTGAAACAAACTGAATACACATGTTCATGATATGATGTATGCACAATGATTTAAATATAATATATAGCAAGACACATGATACACCCCAAAACGTGATTAAAACGGGGAATTTGTAAGATTCACTCACATTGGGTGCGTTGGATTGGAGATGGTGAGATGCGCACGAATTGGATAAGCGGAACAACGAGAAATAACTAACCTAAATACTAACGGAAAAATATAGTATATGAGTGGATTTTATTAAGGATTTTAATGGAATTTTTAGATATATTTTTGTGAGTTTAAGGCTATTTTCTATCTTTAAAAATGTTATTTTTAAGTATTTTTAATTAATTTTTAAATTAAATTAAATAAATAAAAATATAAAAAATTTGTTTATTTTGCGTTGAGCGTTGACCGTTGACTGTTGACTTGTTGACCGGTTCGGTCAGTGTGCATGAATGCGCTGGGTGAGACTCGAACCCGAGACCTCCCGTACGCGTGCACGCAGCTCTACCAACTGAGCTACGTGTCTAACCCGAAATAATCTTGTTTTTAATTATATTTATATACTAATTCGATTTAACCAAAATTCTTTTAATTTCAAAAACATTTTAATTCAACAACCCGGTGCCAGTAACAGGTTTCGAACGCGTGACGTGTGACTTAGTGTTGCACACAGTCCACCGCTGGACTGTGTGTCTAACCTGGTTATTATCTCGGTTTTTATTATACTTAACAACTAACGGGATTAACCCGGTTCAGCTTTAATCAAAAAGGCATTTTATTACTTAGAGGGTGCGTGTATCAGGGATCGAACTCGTGACGTGTGCGTATTATTTGCACACAGTCCACCGCTGGACTGTGTGTCCGTTCATTTTATCGATTTTTATTAGTCTTATGTTATACCGCGTCTTCGTCTTCTTCGTTAATTTTACCCAGAAAACATATTCCGACTGTTATGACCGATTCATGACATATTTGATTTTCAAACATATAAGTAATTTAAAAATAAAGAATGGAGAGAGTTTGGGGAAAAGGATGTACCGATTAGTGTTGTTCACAGAATTCCGGCAGAGGTTCGTCGGTGCTGAAAGTGAACTCCGGCTGTTAAAATCAATTAACAGCTTTGTTCGATTATTTAAGAAGTTGAGGCACTTAAACAAAGTTTAACAGAAGTTTGGAAGATCATACCAGTTCCCGGTGTGTTTCCGGAAGTTTCAGAAGTTTTCCGGCGAAGGTATGATTTTCGACAAACGTTGACTAGGATCGATTCTGATGGTGGAGTTGTGTTAGTGACCGATTAATCACATGATTGAAAACAGAAAGAGTCGAAGGAATTACCGTGTGGATGTGAGTCCCGGTTTTCCGGCGACTTGCAGAATTTTTCCGGCGAGTTGATTTAAGCTTCTCCGGTGGACTGTAAAGTTGCGGAAATGCAATTGAAGGTCTTGCAAAATATTTTGAGTCGCAGGAGAGGTCTAAGATTGAAGTAATTCAGATTGTTGGATGGTTTCGGTTATAACACCCATCATCATCCGAATTCAAGTCAATTCAAGTCTGAATTGATTAAAATTTGTCGGTTCATCGGTTATAAACGTGAATGTGCGACTAATCAAACGATTAGACGATTGAATTGCCGATTTCAGTTTCTCAGTTGGCGCAACCGGTTTAACTGAGTTTGTGTATAAATGTTATTTGTTTCCTAGAGATAACAGAAAACAACAAATGGCGGAGTGGTGATGTGTGTGTGTGTTAAGTCTTTGGATTTCAGTTCTGGCTGACCCGGGTTCGAGTCCCGGCAGCAACATTTCATTTTTATTTATTTTGTTTTAACTTTTTATCAAATATAATTTTTATAGTTTAGTTTGTTTATTAATTATGTATCATTATAAATCAAAATAATCATAATTATACAACGTGACATTTATAACTTGATATTCGATTACAAAACGGAGCGGGTTTTGGAAACCCGTTTTTGACAAATGTTACATATGAAACTTGTGATTGTAACTATATACAACGTTATATACAAATTTATGAAATAATAACTATCATTTATATAAATTACTTCATAAATAATGTACGATTAATTGAGCTTGAACCCAAGCCGAGTTGGAGCTTAAATAACTAACCACAAGCCAAACTCAAGTATTTGAAACAAATCTTGAACCGAACCGAGCTCGCGCCTGGTTGGGCCGAGCTCGGCGCTACACACACATTACCTTGTAAATTAACTTTATCATAAATATATACAAGAAAGAATACATACAAATGTACTTGGTATCCAAAACAAAAAATCATAGTTAGTGGTTATAAGTCATAACGGTCCATAAGAAGTCTACCTTTTATATTAATGAACTCGGTTTCATTATAAGTCATAACAAACCTTTATAAGTATTAATGTGCCATACGCATCCAAGTTTTGGTCATTATTAATCACTACAATTGATCACATATCACCAACATTAACATCATAATGCGTCGTAAAGACTCAGTATAACACATAACTAACTATTATTTTTGTTGGTATAGTTTTGTGTCTGTAGCTTGTTCTTGATTGCGTCTGTATGTACGGTCTTTGTTTAACGTGTCTGTAATGTTTGGTCGAGTCGGCCAAGTCAAGATATCCTCCTATCTTGACTTAGCACGACGTTTACTTTGTTTATGTAGTAAAACAGCTGCAAGTGTGCAGACTGTTAGTATGATAGTGTTTTGTTCTTGCTGAAAGGTTTCTGTAACTTCTGTCTGTATGTAGCCTACCCACGAAGAACCCCTTCTTGTTCTTCGTGGGATATCATTTTGACGAACAACTGGTTGTTCACCAGTGAAGTGTCCACAAACAACCATTGTTCGTGGGTGCTGGTTGTTCGCAGGTTGGTCCACGAAGAACTCTATTCGTGGGCCTGCTAGTTGTTCGCAGCCCAGTTACCTTCTTCGTAGGGTAATTGGGTCTTGGACTTATATATAGCAGTCATATGGTTTCAGTTTCAGTAAGAGAGTCCCTGAGAGTTGTAAACACTGTGTGTATGTGTTGTACTGATTCTCTTCACTTAATCTAAGATTGTGAATCTTTGGTTACTTGTGTTTGCTTTACTTTTGCTAATCTGTAAACTAATCAAACCCTATAATGGAGCGGTTGGAATAACGAACTCAACTAATGTCGAAAAACTAGGCCATTAAGGGTAAATTTCGAAGCGTGATGAATATGTGCCTATGTGGTATAGTAAGATAATCAAGATTTTATGTAATAAGGGGACTTACTGAGTTAGTGGTTCTTGGTAGCGACTTGTGATGGGTGTGGTTGTGGTCCATGAAGTCGCAACTTGGAATAATACTCTTTTGATGCTAAAAGGAGAGGGTCTGATAAGTAATTTACAATATACATCACTTGCATTTATCATATAGATGTCCTTGGTCACATGCAACTATATGTTTAATTGAATATTTCTATTTTTTTCGGTTGCTGTCACACACGCTTTTTATGTAATCAAAGGCTTGCTTATCACCAATTTGAAGAAAATTGAAAGAAAGTGATAACTTTTACCAATATACAGGTAAAATACTTGAAATTGGTTAAATTTATGTATTATATATCCAATACTAAAACTATATTAGTGGTTAAATGCATGGTTGTAAAAATTGCGTCGATTAATCGCTACTCGCAAGCTCACCGAGTATTTTTCACCTCATCAGCCAATTAATCAGTACTACTGTCAACAGTGGTCAAATCCGGTCATAATCGTCCAAAAAACAGTGGCAGACCTGCTTTTGATTCTGGCCAAAATCTGTAAATTTCGGCGATTAATTCAATCTACTTCAAAATATAGGTCAAAGAATATGTTAAAACATGTATCCCTAAAATATACATATAAAAATGTGCGCATATACATATAAACCTGAAAATTACATATAAAATCTCAATCCAATTTATCCCTAGTAATCTCGATTAATCGCTACTCGGTGCCCATTCACTAACTAACGCCTAGCAATTCTTCACACACTAGATAAAATGTCTATAGGTTGCTAATTTATGTTACTTCATTCTACAATTAACTAACTGAAAATATATATATATAATAAATTAATCTTAAACGCATGCCATGATTTGATTTTATATGTTCAATGTATTACGCATGTAATACAGTCATTTTGTTTTTTTTTTCTTTTAAATTACTAATGTGACAAGATAACTAACTATTTATTATTATTATTACTTATTGATTGTCAACCATTCTTAAACACTGTTTCAAAGCTGGATCGGATCGCCAGTTCAACCGGTCCGGTTCAACCTCTTTGACAGTTCTCTACTTGATCCTACTTGAACCAAACCGGTAAGACGGTCAATTCGTTTTTTAAACTTGTACATTAAATATATATATATATATATATTTGATTAAAATAAATCATAACTAATAATACATTTAATCTAGTGGACGTGTTTTGATATCTACCTTTGAAACAACCTTTTTAAATTGTCTGGTTCAACGTAGCATGCATCGAAATTGAATACCAAATAAGGAAATTAAACGGCTTTATTTACTAACTCTTTTACTATATATATGTTTTCTTAATATATATGAATATTGTATCCCCGCTTCCAGAGAGGGGACCCCAAAAACATCATCCAAAATAAAATTACCATAAAGTAGAAGGTTAATTGGACCAATTGACAACTTCTCTATCAAACGTTGTTACACATAACTTCAAAGGGACCACTTCTTTTTTACATCCCTTTAATATTTCGAAAACATAAGCATTATCTTCTTGCTAAAAATACTTGTTTCTTGGTCTTCGGTGAACTGTTGATCGATGTATATATTTCAGATGTTGTGTTGTGATCTTGTTGAGATTCGTGTTCTTATATCAAAGTTTGATATGTAATGTGTTTGTGTTATTTTGCATTCACTAGCGGCTTGTTAGATGTCATTTTAATGAAAGTTGACGTTAAAAAAAATGTGTTTGTTTCATAATTTTTCTGTCAACTTGATTTTGATTTGTATGTCGATGTTAGATTTAAAAATAATTTCATAAATGTGATTTGTATTATTGTTACTTTTTTCTTTTTTATTATATCCATGATAATTGAATCACAAGATATATGATGAAACCAATTTTACAAAAGTATAATTTGGCATCAAATGCATTAAATCATCAATATTGATTGAAAACATTCGATATACAAGTATTCTTCCCACGTGCAGCCTAGTGGTAGAAGGTTTGGTTTCTTATCTTCGGTGGAGACTCAAGTTCGATAATCACTTTGTCACTTTTGGTGGATTAAGGCAATGAAGGATTTGAGTTAGGCCTTGTGCGAAGTTGTCAGTTCAAATCCCGAGCCCACCCGGTTTTCATTCTACCATGTGTTATGTCAGAGAGTTCTGCTCTTGTGGTGGCACAACATCAGTCAAGTGGCGGTTGGCAGTACGGTTTCGCGGAGGAACAGCAAGCCAAACTCTGAAGCCAGCGTGGGCAATTAAGACAGCATAGTTTGGCCAGAGTAGGGCAACGAAACTCTCCAAATTAGAGAGCGTGGTGATCAAACATAAAAAAGTCATGGTTTAAAAAAAATCCGTAGTTAAGACATGCTATTTTACTTTATGATTTATTTTTTATGTAATCTTGATGATAAAGTTATGTAATATTGTACAATATGTTAAATCTTTGTACGGACAGATTTACATGGATTATTATTATGCAAAAATAAAACATGTACAAGTTCTCTCCCATCACTTCAATTTTCCTACTTGTTTCCACCACTTGTTTATAATTCAAACCACTATCTCTTAGTCCTCCTTCTCACAACCACAAAAATATTGAACCAACTCAAATCAGAAATAATTGGGTTCATAAACGTTTAAATAGCGAGTCATCAAGCCCGATCTTATCTATTTATTGTGTGGAACATGATAAAACCCTTGAAACTCATTATTCTATGACATGTTGCTCTTGGTATCATCTTAGCTTAGTCGTTTTACTATAGTTTAGAAAGTTAAAAGATCATTTTCTCTTACCGCGCCTTATTTATTTATGTTTTGATCTTTCAGCTCAATTGGTGATAATTTTTTCGATATATTGACCCTAGGGTTTATTAAAATTTTGGAATTGGTCCTTAGCTTTTCAAAAGTATACGAATGGTCCTATGATTTACACTTTGTAACGCATTTAGTCTCTAACTTTGCCAAAAGTCACATGGATGATCCATGTGGTTTGTACTTTGTAATACATTTAGTCTTTAACTTGGACCTGCTAAAACTTTTAGATTTGTTGGCTGAGGACTAAATGCGTTACAAATTGCAAACCATATGAACCATCTGTGTACTATTGAAAAGTTAAAGACTAAATCAAAATTTTAGTAAATCACAAGTACCATCCATGTAGTTTACTCTTATAATAAATATTTAATTCTTTTTTATGGGATTACATATTTACATAAGACGAATAAAAAGGATTATAATCTAAACTTAAAAGTAAGAAATATTAAAAAGGATTATATTCTAAACTTAAAAGTAAGAAACATTATACGTTACAGGCATTCTAGTGCATGTATATTGAAAAGTTTTTATGTTTTATTAATATTGATGGATTATAACTCGTACTCATTACTCATAAATAACGACTCTAACTAACTTACGGGAGTTAAAGTTCGAATTTTATTATATTTTAATAAAGACCAAAAAAGATAAATTATGTTTGATCCGTTCGATTTTATATAAAACTTTGATCAAAACATTAAAAAGGGTATATGATATTATTAAAATAACGAACATGAAACAAAGAATACAAAACAATGTATCGTTAACATTTTAATGAAACGGACGCAGCTTGTTGCCCGTTTATCTGCCACTTGTTTGTAATTTGTTACTTTAACATTTTAATGAAAATTGATATATGTATCATATTATAGCATTTACAAAGCATTTTATTGTATATATATATATATAGCTTTGAAATTTAATATATTTTAAATTTAATATATATATATATATATATAGATAGATACTTAATTGTACTCGGAAATCAATGATGTAGTATTGATTGATGTCTTCTCAATTGAAACATTATATGTTATGCATGTCTAAAATGTTGATCAGGGGGTTTTTCACTAAATGGTTTTCTCCTGATGAGATTTTGGGTTTGATTCCCACTAAGTGCAAATTACGTAAATATGTGAGGGCACCTCTGGGGGATTCGAACTTGAGGTGAGGGATTTAAACAACATATGTTGGTCCTTTGAAGTAAGTTGAAAATCCAGTTGATTTGCCTTTAAAAAAATATAAAATTAAATACATTTTTTAAAGTTTGCAAAAACAATATTCTAAACAATAAATTAATAAATGATTATTAAATATCACCTCAAATATCATGTGATATCTATACATCATAAAATACCATTATAACAATATGAGTTAATACATGGTAAATCCAGACAATGATTCTTTGTTACTTCAATTTGAAAGGGTCATGGGTGATATATCATGTTACAACATTTAAGAAGCATTTGCATGTGACAAGATGCACATGTTAGTGAAGGTGCATTATTGCATAGTGCATATGATGATTCTGTTTTTGTTCTTTTTTTGCTAAGTTTCAAACTCTTAAACTTAAATCCAAAATAATTAATAAAATTAAACCTTATTTAATTGTCATTTAATATATTTACAAATTTACATTCATGTCAAATCTTTGCACTAACATACTTCAAAACTTGTGAGGATCAATACATTAAAGGCTCTTTTTTTTTAATGATTGAGACCATATAATGGAAATCTAAAGGTAACATAGGAAAAAAAATTTCATATCATATTGTTGATTAATATACAAAAAGAAAAATGTTTACGTGGCGGCAATCCAATTGATAGTATAACTTATAAGAGAGATTCATGATAGGGGAATTTCAATGTAAGAAAAAGGCATGCCCCACGCCTGACTAAAATGAAAACATGGCCTCCAAAACCTCGAAGCCCACAACACATGGCCGTGTTCTTTTTTTATCCTTTTTTTTGGTAAATTTCGAACCCTTAAAACGTAAATCTAAAACCATAAATAAAATCAAATTTTATTCAAATATCATTTAATTTATTCACAAGTTCGAAAATTAAAAGTTAAAACCATCATTACATTCATGCTTTCAAAACTTTTGAAGATCAAAACATTAAATTTTTTAAGTAAATTGCCAAAATGTTTTCAAAACTTGTGAAGATCAAAACATTAAATTTTTTGATTAAATGCCAAAATCGTCTCTGAGATTTGAACATATTTGTCATTTTCATTCAAAACAACTTTTTTGTACAATATAGTTCTTCACTTTTAGGATTTTTTGCAATTTTCATCCAAATATCTAATTTGCTTTATTTTTTATATCAAAAATTTGGATGAAAATGAAAAACGTTTTTTTAGTTCCAAAAAACCATTAAAGAATAAAAATAAATAAACCGGCAGCCAATAAACCTAAGATAAAAAGACCATAAAGTGTAAGGATAATCAGAGAGTGTGAGATACGAGTGGCGCCCAGATTCTCTCACAACAAATTCTTTCAAAATCAACCAATTTTGCTTCAATTATTCAGATTTTTCATCAGGTAATTCTCAATTCCACAATTTTCTTGTTTTCCCAACATTTAATTCTCTTCTTAACATTTAATCGATTGATATGTTGTGTATTATACGTTTATAATTAGCATCTGTTGCGATTTATCCCGTGATCTGTCTGCCCAGATTTATGGTGACAAAATTTTTCAAGATTTCATTTTTCTTGTAACAATTTTGTGGGATTTAAGACTTTAAGTTAAATTCTTGGATATAAACTCTATTTTGTGATTTTCTTTGTGTTTTTGAATTATTATTAGATGAATTTTTTATGTTGAATTGTTTGTTTGGAATGTGGGTTTTAATTGTATCCAGCAGACACTGGTAATTTTAACAATTTAGTTACTGTTTTACTGTTTTGGATAGTGATTAATAGTTAATCATGATTAACCCACTTTTAATTGTGATAAAGTTGTAAACTTGATGTTTGATTATTTGATAATTTGTATTTTTGTGGTAATTGTTGTATAAATCTTGAATATATATGCTTTACCATGTGATTTTCTTTGTTCTTTTGTATTTTTATTTGATAAGTTTTAATTGCAATGATGATAAGTTTTTTATTGTAAGCAATTTGGATAGTGATGTATAAACTTTTATTGATTTATGTGTGTGTGTGTGGTTTTTTTTTTTTTTTTTTTGGGTGATATGTGGTGACTATGGAGCCAAATGTTGGTGGGGTGTCTTTGTTTATCATTTTAGATTTGCTAGTTAGACTTGACTGTTGTTTGATTATCTGATAACTTATCGCGTATTGCGTATAACTGCTAGTTCCATGTTATCTTTAAGGCGTTACACGAAAAGATAACTTATAGTGCATAACTTTTGGGTGACTCAGAATCGACACCAAGGTGGTTTTTTTTTAATGGATACTAAGATCTCATGTTTGTTATATATGTAGAATGGGGACAACAAGTAACACTAAATACGGGTCGTTTACCTACGAGAACCTCGAGAGGGAGCCATACTGGCCGTCAGAAAAGCTTAGGGTTTCCATAACTGGGGCGGGTGGATTCATTGCATCGCATATTGCTAGACGTTTGAAAACTGAGGGGCATTACATTATTGCTTCTGACTGGAAGAAAAACGAGCACATGTCGGAAGACATGTTTTGTCACGAGTTTCATCTTGTTGATCTTCGTGTGATGGATAATTGTTTGAAAGTGATGGAAAACGTTGATCATGTGTTTAATTTGGCTGCTGATATGGGTGGTATGGGGTTCATTCAGTCAAATCATTCTGTTATTATGTATAATAACACTATGATTAGCTTTAACATGCTTGAGGCTGCCCGAATTAGCGGAGTCAAGAGGTCGGTTGACAAAATCTTTAATCATAACCGTTTCTTTTAGAATATTTGATTATGTTTCCATATATATTATTTGGTAACTTTTTTAAAAATTCTCGTGTTGGTTGTTGCATGAAACAGGTTTTTCTACGCCTCCAGTGCTTGTATTTATCCCGAGTTTAAGCAGTTGGAAACCAATGTGAGCTTGAAGGAATCCGACGCGTGGCCTGCTGAGGTTATATATTAATTCTTAAAAATCAAAATTCATAAGTTTGATAAATCACCTCTTTGAGTTTTCATCGTATTTAAATATTGGTTATTTTGCATCTGTGTTTTACTATTTTAGCCTCAAGATGCTTACGGTTTGGAGAAACTAGCAACCGAGGAGTTGTGTAGGCACTACACTAAAGATTTTGGAATCGAGTGCCGAATTGGACGTTTTCATAACATTTATGGACCATTTGGCACATGGAAAGGTAAAACTTAAAACCAATTTTCTTTTTTCTTTTTTTTTTTTTTTTGGAAAAAAAGGGCAAATTAGGAATATTGAATTTAATTTATTGCAGGCGGAAGGGAGAAAGCACCGGCTGCTTTTTGCAGAAAAGCCCTTACGGCAACTGATAAGTTTGAAATGTGGGGAGACGGGCTTCAAACCCGATCGTTTACCTTCATTGATGAATGTGTTGAAGGTGTCTTAAGGTACTTCTTTCGTGTTATTAATTTATCATTAACGTGTACGTTGTGGCGTGAAAGTTGTATTTTGCTAATCGAATTAACCGGATAATGTTTTAACAGATTGACAAAATCTGACTTCCGTGAGCCCGTGAATATTGGAAGTGATGAGATGGTAAGCATGAATGAAATGGCTGAAATTGTCCTCAGTTTTGAGGATAAGAAGCTCCCGATTCATCACATTCCGGGACCGGAAGGTGTACGTGGTAGAAACTCGGATAACACTATGATCAAAGAAAAGCTTGGGTGGGCCCCTACCATGAGATTAAAGGTATTATTTTTAAATACGAGTGTGGTAAAATACGTTGGTTGTGTAACAGGTCATAACAGGTAACATTTTTGGCGCACGTTGGGTTGACATGAAACATTTTGCGTCAACATTTGTATTTTTTTGGGCAATTTCATATATACCCCTACAAATTTGCAAAATATCATATATACCCATGCAAAATTATAAATATCATATATACCCTTACAAAGTAGTTGAAATATCATATATATACTCAATTCATTAAAAACAATTTAATAAATGACAATCTTACCCTTATTTTTCTAAAACTTTGAAAATATGACTTTTAACTTCAAATATTATATTTACTCATTTCTACCATAAGTTATTTAGCTTAAATATTATATAAGGAGTATACTATTGTTTATGGGTAAAAATAAAAATGGGTAAAAATAAATTTAAACTAAAATGTGTTATACAAAAACATGAAGTTAAAAGATGAGCATATATGAAAACTTGAAGTTAAAAAAAATAAGGGTAAAATGGTCATTTATTAGATTGTCTTTAATTAATTGGGTACATTTGATATTTTAACTACTTTATAAGGGCATATATGTTATTTTTAGTTTTGGTTGGGTATATATGAAAATTTTAAAGTTTGTAAGGGTATATACGAAATTAATCCTTAATTAGATATTTTGATTTTGACACATTAAGTTATAATGATGAATGGATGCAGGATGGATTGAGAATCACATACTTCTGGATCAAGGAACAAATTGAGAAAGAAAGAGGTGAAGGTTTCGACCTTTCGGTTTACGGGTCGTCGAAAGTGGTCGGTACCCAAGCGCCAGTCCAGCTCGGGTCTCTCAGGGCCGCTGACGGCAAAGAATAAGTGTGGTATCCTCATGTCTTAATTTCAAGATTATTCTGCATGTTTGTTTATGATGCATACATATGTGTAATCTTTCTAGCTATTTAAGAGCTCTGCTACTTTTGCATGCTCTCTTATCATTTATTTTCTCAGTTATTTATTATCGTAACTTAGTTTTGATTTTTCGTATGAAGCATGTCGTTTTTATCATAATTTTTGTGACGAAACGTTAAATGATTAGACCGTGCTCATAAAATTGGCGGTTAAACCTCTTCAGTATAATGCATTTGATTTCTTAAAAACTCAAATGATCTTTCAGCATGGTGACCAAAAAATGTGCAGTTCAAACAACTGTATATTCCTTTGCATCCTCTTGGAGTTCTGTTCAAAATTCCATAAAAATGTGCGTTAAATGCCATTTTAGTCCCTGTGGTTTGAGTCATTTTGCCAGTTTAGTCTAAGGTTTCATTTTCCCCTGTGGGTCCAAAAAGGTTTCACTGTTGCCATTTTAGTCAACTGAATTAACTTCATCCATTTTCTCTGTTAACGAGAAGGGCAATTTGGTCATTTTATATGGCCGAATGACCCTTTTATATAACAGAATTAAATATAAAATGACCGAATTACCCTTCTCGTTAACAGAAAAATGGATGAAGTTAACCAAGTGGACTAAAATGGCAACGGTGAAACCTTTTTGGACCCCGGGTGAAAAATGAAACCTTTGGACTAAACTGACAAAATGACCCAAACCACAAGGACTAAAATGACATTTAACTTTAAAATTATTTATTCAAAAGAATTTCATTTGCCTTTAGGGGTACAATCTGCAACAAAGATTCTTGTGGACTGCAACAAAGGTGGTGTAACTTTATGATTTGCTTTTCCTAAATTTTTTTCAATCACTTTTGAGTGGTGTTTATGATTGATCCAATTTTTTTCCTGCTTTCTAGTGTGATATTGATCCATGACACTTCTTATCTGGGCCAATGGCCCATTAGCATTAAAAAGAATGTTAATTGAGTTGAAGTTGAAGTTAAAGTAAATGTTGTTTTATCATTTGTCATGCCATGTGTTGTGGTCGGGTGAAAGGTGAAAAGAAAGGTGTTGTCACGTAGATGCCACACGTGGAGGAGTGGTTTCACCTTTCTCTTAGATGTGTTACGGTAATGTGAATCGTGAGCTTTAAATTAAATAATGGAATTAAAAATTAAAAAAAAAATGAAATGTGGAGGTGTAGTGTTACTATTTGCCAAGGAGGGGACGAGGTGGTGGGCTAACGCATTGGTAATGTGGAGCTGGTCATGAAAATGTGGGCGACACCCTTGTAGCGCCCGGGGCGATGTTCTGTGCCCTTGCAGGCCACGTGGCGGGCCTTAACACCCCTTTTCTTGCTCCACAACACAATTTTATATCAATAGGAGTTATTATAAAATGGACAGGTAGGTTGAACTAGACGTAACTGTTGTCTGCTGTCATGTAAAATGAACTAGCCAATTGAACTAGTTATAAAAAGATGGTCATCTTAGCTCATGACTCCATCTCTATTTACACGACTTACTCTTTCTAGATCTTCTACTTGATTTTCAGTTCATCTCATATACTTGGTATGGATTACGACTTGTGTGTTTGTGAATGTGTGTGACGCAATCGGTCTTTAGATTATAGAACCAGTATCACTATAGCGTGTGTTTTTATTTTTACTTGAGTTGTGTGTGTGTGTGGGGGGGGGGGGGGGACGTTGATGGTTTTAAGATCTGTTTTATGGTAGCCTTGATGACCGGTGACAATGGTGACACAAAGCGAGTGGTAGTAGTTGTATTATACTACTAAAACACTTCATTAGTTAATTTTTAAAGGGGTTAACTTGTAAAGTTTATAAAGCGACCCATTCTGATCCAAACTGAAATGACCATTTTTTATAGCGACACGTTCCACCCGCCAATCTATGTTACCAAGAATACTATTAACAAATCAACTTATCATATATATCATCGAAAAAATACACAAGGAGAACACCACAAAATCCTACCTTCAATTAGAGCATTATTAGGGGGCGTTTGGTTCGTGGAATGTTTTGGAATTGGAATCGGAATTTGTATAGGAATTATAATTTGAAGGAATTGGATTTGGAATTCAAACATTCCAATTGGAATTGGAAATTGTTGGAATTGGAATTCCATTTTTGTTGTGTTTGGTTGTCAAATGAATCGGAATCAATCACCTCGGTACCCACAACCCCCTATTCGGGTCGAAACGGTACGGGTGGAACAAGTACGGGTCGAACGGTACGGGTCAAAACGGTTTGCGTCGAAACGGTACGAGTCGAAATCGTTCGCGCCGAAACGGTACGGGTGGAAACGGCTCACATCAAGACGGTACGGGTCAAAACAGTTCGATTCAAAACGGTACGGGGTCGAAACGGTTCGGGTGGAAACGGTTCGCGTCGGAACGGTTCGGGCCGAAACGGTCTGCGTCGAAACGGTTCGCGTCGGAACGGTTCGGGTCGAAAGGGTTCGCGTCGAAACGGTGCTCGTCGAAAAGGTACGGGTCGAAACGGTGCGCGTAGAAACGGTGCGGGTCGAAACGGTGCGCGTCGAAACGGTACGTGTCGAAACGGTTCGGATCGAAACCGTATGTGTCGAAACGGTTCGGATCGAAACGATACGGGTTGAAACGGTGCGGATCGAAACCGTGCGGATCGAAACCATTCGGGTCGAAACGGTCGAAGATTCCAATGAATTTAGTTTCACATATAAGAAGGGTTTTGAATTCCTTTAGTTAAAGGAATTCATGCCTAATTCCAATTCCAATTCTATTGTCAACCAAACAGTTGAATATTGGAATTGATATTCCAGTTCCAACAAATTCTATGAACCAAACATCTTAAGAGATGGAATTCAGATTCCAACTCCCTTAAATTCCATTGAATTCATACGAACCAAACGCCCCCTTACTTTATTACAACCATGTCAAACATGAAGTATTTATAACATTGGGGATTTAGAGCATTTTTAATATGTTTTTAGTGTACCTTTTCATACACATTAGAATATAACATAATAATATATCATAAGAATATACAATGTTCTTTCTAATATCAATACTAATCATCACTAGGCCGTCCAAACCATTAGTCGCTCGCTCAGAAATTAATCGCTTGTTTGATTTTAAACTCGATTGTAAACGAGATGCTCTGCTTATATGTAACTGAAACAAATAAAGTAAACCTTATGATTAAAAAAGAAAAAAAAAACTTGTGAAGGGCCTTGGCCCACCCACACGTGGCAGCAAATCAACGGCTCATTAGCAAAGAAGCGATGCACCTTCTCCTATTCGGCTATCCTGCACGCAGCAGATTACTTCCCTCACACACGTTGGATAAAGGATTTATATCCACCAATCAGGATAGAGGTAATGTTAGCACATTCATGTACACTTTGGGCATGGAATGATTTTCACCAATAGGAGCTTTACTGACGTCACCCAACGGTTCAGAGCCCACCCCACCTTGGCGATAGAAACAACTAGCAAAATCTACTATAAATAGGAATGAGATCTACATTTCTCCGTATGCCTTTTTCCCCACTCTCACAAAAGCTTACTCCGAGCAAAACTCATACTTATTTTCACACTAGAGGTGAGTCACATGAAGGAATCCCAACCTGTGACGAGCCTAACGGTGTTTTTGTATTGTAGATAACCTTCCCTGGAGTTCGGTCAAGTTTCCTCAAGAACGTATTGTTGTGGGATCGGTGCTAACCCTCGTGGTCAGGAATCGTTTCTTCAAGTTGCATTCTAAAAACCTCATGAAACAATGATAGGGTCTAACTATTCAAAACATTGTCCCAATTTGCACCCAATTTAGTTGAAACTCATACAGCATAGTCATACCTTTTGCGAAAATTATTCACAAGATACAGTTTAATTCAAAAAAAACACTGACACTTTGTGAAACTAATGCAGAATATATCACGAAATGGTCGTTTGGTTTGGTAAACATGAGATAGTCTGCTTTCTAGTTGGGTACTTTGGTAATTTTCACATAATTTTATGATTAATTGGATTAATATATTTTTATCAAAATAACTATCATAAGCGATATCAACAGTTTTGCTATAAAATAACAACAAACTTTTATGTTTGAACTATGTTCTTTATAAATTAACAGAAAAATAAAATTATAACTATATTTCTCAAATATCATAATGGATTTTATTTCCTTTTCTTTAAGAAAAAAGCAGCCTATCTGTGCTTTTCTGACAAAATTTTACTTCAAATATTTGCGTCTAAATAATAAACACCATTAGATATCAAACTAAAGTATATTTAGCTTTATACTTTTTAGTTTTTTATATTAGAGCGAATATAACAAAACAATGATCATGCTTTAACATTATTGTCGTAGAGTTAATTAAGTGTTTCTTAGAGCTAACATCATTTAAGTTCTAATTTTTTTTGTTATAAATAATTAAGTAAACTGCGGTTTAATACAATGAAAGTTTATGAAAATTATCAATATTTATTATCTTCTTATAACTAACATTTTATATTTACAAAAAAAAAAAAAAAGACTAAATGATAACAATATTTGATAACTATTTCATTCAGATCACTCAATTTCATTTCGTTAAGAATTTTTTTTACCAGAATAATACTAAATTTAAGTAGTTTGTATAACTAAAAGAAATTAAGTAGTTAATAAAACTTAGTTCATATTATGTGAAACTTCTTTTCTATCATATTTCATCAATTTAGTAGGTTATGTACGAAATCAGTGTTTTCAGACCTGGACCGGACCGGGAACTAGAGGTTGAGCCGGTCCGGGTCATGGTATCGGACCGGAAAACCGGCTGGTCGGACCGGCTTTTAGAAGGGTTGGACCAGTATTTTATATATTTTTTTCAAATTTAACCCTATAAATTTTTATAATATTTACGATACATTCCGGTTCGTACGTCCGGTCCGACCAGTTGGACAGGTCGGACCAATTGAACCGGTAAGAAGAACGGTTCGACGTCCGGTCCGGTTTGAAAAAATTGTCCGAAATATATTTTACACAAATAGGGTGAGGTTCTAGAGTAAACACTACTGTATTTGTGAACTGAGTAAACAAATCCTAGCTATTGATTTACATCATCAAATCATTAAATACATTAGTGTATTTTATTCATCAAATCTTGCCCAATAATTTATACTTTTATGTTAATAATCAAAGACTAAAATTAGTTCACTAGTATTCATAATTAAAAAGGTTTACACTAAACAAATATATGAATTGTATACATAAGAAGACATATAAATGGAGGAGAGTTGGTAGGAAGTTGCTTTCAAAAGCATGATTATTGTCAAACTTTTGAGAATTGCTTTTATTATTTTCTTAAAAATACTTATAAAAATGAATCTTCTATATATAATAAATAAAACTGTTTTTGGGACACGTGTCAGATGTTGAGGGCATCAGAATTTTTATTTTCCCGCCTATAGTTGTGGATCCCCATTCTGCTCATTCGCGGATATTACCCGGCCCATTTCATTTAACCTACGTTATAATAAGTTTACAAACCCTAAAATGAATTTCCTGCTTATCATCGCCGCTTCATAATCAAACCCCATACAGGAGTAGGATTCTTTGCTTCAAATTATTAAATCTTGGTATGTTTCTTTAATCCTTACAATTGATTCTTCAAAGTTTAGGATTTTGTTGTTTTATCTTTCCTTTTTTATGTCTCCTTCTATATCTGAGGCACTGGATGATCACATTGAAGTTAAACTTGTTCTGGTTCTTCATGTAGACCACTTGATACATATCGAGTTTTGATTTCTTTAACCCTGTGTCGATGGTGCATTGGAAGATGATGAGCTTTAGCCTCTTCAATTGGATTCCGGTAGTTTTGTTTTTTGTTGTTAAGTTATGTTTACACTTACTTTTAGGGTTGCTATAGTTTCAATACACCATTGCTGCATAGAAAAGTGAAATTTTGTCTATAACTTACTTGTAGGATTTCAGTAACAGTAGGTTGTAGTTGGTCCCTAATTTGAATCCAAAACTTTTAGTTCCCAGTAATTTTATTTAATCATTGTGACGACTTAATGACTTATTACCAAGTATCATTCTCATGCTAATTGTTTAGAGCTATAAGGTGCATCAGCTGAAACTCATACCAGAACAGGAAAGAAATAGGGAGAAAGAGTCATGTTTATATATTATGGACTTTATTGCTTTAGTTGTATGTCATTCACTACTATTCTTTTTCCTCCCCTTATGTACTATATAAAAATGTCTTTTAGATTTTTCAAATAAAGACTGTAATTTGAAGCCAAAATAATGGGCTTTTTTTTAATATGATACCGTTTTCTTTATAGCTATAAATCGACCTATCAATGAAGATCCATGATCATCTTTCAAATAGTTTGGAAGGAGATTTCTGGTTTCTCAAGGACTTTAGTTATGTCATTTGATAAAATGCATGTGATTTATGATTGTATTTAACCTCTGTAATACATGGGTCAATAAAGTATATCGTTTTTAAATTGTAACCGGGCCATTTTTTAATTTGTAACCCGTTATTATGTGATGAAATTTGTAACTTCAGTTATTTATAAATATATGTACATTTTATTAATATATCGTTTTTGAATTGTAACTGGGCCATTTTTTTAATTTGCGTTGTTCATCTTTTGTTATTAAAATAGTGTTCTGATATTATTAAAAAATTCAATTTTAGACATACTATAAACTATAAAGTAGAATCAATGTTCTCTTTTGAGCCTTTGCAACTAAGTTTACTCATTTGACCAGTCACCGGTTTATATGACCAGAATTTGAGGGTGAGATGACGTTCTTACTGAACTTTGTTGCTGATGTTGAGGTGATAAAACGGGTGGGTTAGGTAACACCATCACCTTTTGGTCCTTTTTTTGGATTTTGGAAATCATTAATAATGTATTAGTTATGATTAAGAAAACTTTCTAATTAGTTTCATAAAGTAATAAGCTTTAAATGAAATGAAATAACGATGTAGAGGATGCAAGCATTTGGGTACATGTTAGACGACTCTTGACCCTTCTAACCCATATGACACGATTTTATTTTAGTCGCGTGTCACATATTTTTAACTATTCGCGTTTATGTTAAATTTGTTTTCTTCGGATTAATGGTCGGGTTCCATTGTAAGCTGATGGGGCTTCATGTACGGATGGCAAGACGTATGTTCTCCGTTTCTGTGTCAAGTTGTAGAAAGCAGGTAGGAATCTAAACCCACTAATGGTATTTTGGTCCATGGTTATGTTGACTTATTCAGGTAATAATCATTCAAAAATCTGCTGAAATGTTTTGTATATTATTTGTTGTAAAGAAAGTGAATTAATGGATATGGTTTATCAAAATATAGATTTGCTTTTTGTTCTTTTCTTAATTTAGGCTTAAATAGTTGTAAAAGTATTTATAATGAACTGAAATGCTAATGTTTATGTGTGGTGGATGTTCATATAACTTTAAGTAGTATGGCAAGACTCGGGATATTGATGCGGGTGATGGTGGTCATGTGATGTTAAAAGCCCTACAGATGCTGACCAAATAGTCTTGACAAAAATGTAGAGATATTGATGTTTTTATCTACCAAAGATGGAAAGATATATGTGTTTGATTGTAATAATCGCATGATCAACTCTAAACAATTTAATTGAATATGATGCAACTACTGTATTTATGCATATTATAGGCAAAGTATGAGTACTCTGTTATTTTGTATTACGCTATAACGATTAAAGTTAGATATTTGTTTAAAAATAATTGGTCAAATGGGTTGAATGTCTCTTTTATTATATTTAATGTCCTATACAACTTAAATTGTTCAACCTGTGTATCACACGGGTATATTGTTAGAAAGGAAAGTCAAACCTTGGAGTAATCGCAGCTAATCAACAGCCGGACATCCTTCAGCAGCTAATCAACAGCCGGACATCCAGCTAATCAACAGCAAATCGCAGCAATGTTAAAGACAGCTAGTAATCAGCTGCTGTCTTCTATGTTTAGATTACGGTTTTGTGTATAAATTCAATCCCTTTCTTTGTAATGTGATATACAGAAAAATATACCTCAATTCAGTGTTCTGTGAATCACTTTGTAACATGGTATCAGAGCAGTGTCGTTCTTGACCTGTTCATCATTTACCTTGCTCACCCAAACCAATCATCCTCTCAACCAAGCTGCCATGGCCGAAGCCGGTAACTTGGGAGAAGATCTATCAATTCAAATCGCCAATCTGCTCAAGAATGGCCTTAACCCACAAAACCGAAACCCGAAACTATCCGATAACCTTCAAATAAACCTCAAGCTCAACAGCCAAAATTATGCTCTATGGACCCGGATGATGAGGGTAGCCATAGGCGGCAAATCAAAAGCCTTTCTAAACCATTTGTCAACCAATCCACCAAACCAAACCAGCGAAGAATATGAACAATGGGAACAAGACGACCTAGTCGTCTTCTCATGGCTCATACAAAACATCGAACCAACCCTCGCCAGCAATCTAACCGAATTTCCGACAGCAAAATCGCTGTGGGATGCCCTGGCTATAACATATAGCAGTGGGCGTGACAAGCTCCAAACTTTCAACCTACATGTCAAGGCGAATGAAATCAAACAGAACAATCTCTCCCTAGAAGAATTGTGGATTATACTCCAAGGAGTATGGGGAGAAATTGATCGGATTGACCCAAACCCTATGACCTGCCCAGCCGATATCCAAGCGTATCACAAAATCAGGACGGAACAGAAACTGTTCCAGTTTCTAAACGCTCTCAACCGGAAATATGACCCTATAAAAAGGGAAATACTCCGGTTAGAACCCCTTCCAACCGTAGAAACTGCATACGCTACTGTCCGCAAGGAGGCCGCTCACCAGAATATTCTGGGAACACCTCTCAATGACACACAGGGTATCACAGTGGGTCTAATGGCCTCTGAAATTGACGGACTAGGGCTTGCGTCAAAGGGCTACCGACGAGCCGATGGAAAAAGAATCGGAACAAGTAAAGACGACAAAACTCACCTCAAGTGTGATCATTGCGGCATGACGAAACATACCCGGGAACAATGTTTCAAACTCGTCGGGTATCCCGAATGGTGGTCTGATGGTCAGAAGAGAGGCACAAAGACTACAGAAAAAGGGAAGACATCCGGCGCCGGCAACCGAGATGTCACCAGAGATGAAAGCCGGAACAGATCGGGCTTCGGCGGAATGGCCAAAGCAGATGAAGAAGAAGCAACAGGTAAAGGGTTTGGGGCGCAACCCTCAAACCCTCAGCCATACACAAGTGAAGAAGAAGCAGATATTGCACGAATAGTCCCTCGGTCATACACGAGTTTTAAACAATCAAATATTGCACATATAGTCCCTGGAAATAAGGGAAAAGTCAATATGGCCCACGAACATCAAAAACAAAAACTATGGATTTTTGATTGTGGCGCAACCGATACGATGACTTATGAGCTATCGGATATTATTTCAACAACCAAACCAGAAAAAACACATATTCAAACGGCAAACGGAGGAATAATGGATGTAAAATCGGGAGGGACTATTGAGATTTCACCCACAATAAAAATCTCTAATTGCCTTTATGTTCCTTCGTTATCACATAAGCTGCTTTCCATCAGCCATGTCACAAAGGAACTCAACTGTATTGTCCTAATATACCCTACGTTTTGTATTTTACAGGATATCAGGACGGGAGTGATCATTGGGCGTGGCACTGAAAATCAAGGGTTGTACTATGTGGATGAGGTGACTCAAAGTGGTGCTGTGATGCTGCCTCATGGGACATCGGAACGAGAAGCTTGGCTATGGCACCGAAGATTAGGTCATCCTTCTACAAGTTATTCGCATATTTTATTTCCAAAACTATTTCCAGTTAATTCTATGTCACATTGTGAAACATGTGTTTTAGCAAAAAGCCATAGAAAAACTTTTAAACCCAATAATACTAAGGCTGCTTTGCCATTTTCATTAATCCATTCTGACGTATGGGGTCCTGCCCCAGTTCTTGGGGGGCAAAACCTTCGGTACTTTGTGATGTTCGTTGATGATTGTACCCGAATGACCTGGGTTTATTTTTTGAAAAACAAATCCGAAGTATTTGAAAAGTTCACTATGTTTTACGCCATGATCCAAACCCAATTTCAAACAAACATCCAAATATTCTGATCTGATAATGGCGGTGAGTTTGTTAATACCTCGTTTAAATCATTTTTCCAAGACAAGGGAATAATCCACCAAACTACATGCCCAAACACCCCAGAACAAAACGGTGTCGCCGAAAGAAAAAATCGCATTTTGCTAGAAATGACACGAGCTCTCCTAATTGAATCCCAGGTCCCGAAATATTTTTGGCCTGAAGCCCTTGCTACTGCTACCTATCTTCTCAACCAACTCCCAACAAAATCCTAAAGCTTAACACTCCGTTACACACCCTTTCAAAATTCTTCAAACTACCCTCAGTTCTTACTCTTCAACCACGAATCTTTGGATGTACTGCCTTTGTTCACATACCTAAATCAGATCGAACCAAACTTGATCCTTGTGCTGAAAAATGTGTCTTTGTTGGGTATGGAATGAATCAAAAGGGATACAGATGTTATAATCCAAAAACACGTCATATGTTCACCACAATAAACTGTGACTTTCTTGAAACCGAGTATTACTACAATTCCCAACTCAGTGGTCAGGGGGAGAAGGAGTGTTTAGACACACTAAGCTGGTTAAAATATGTTCCCTATGTACCAACTAAAGAGTCACCTACTACAGAGTCACCAGACTTCAATTTCAGTGCCACTGACGGTCCTAATGCTCCTCCTAACCTGGTGTCCGAGGTAAGTAATACTCACCCTATTCAGTCTGATGGTAATGACTCCGAGGATACCAATACTTCTAACCATGAAACTGCCACAGAACAAACTGAAAATTTGCAGGCAGATGAATCCAGACAAGAAGAACCACCATCAAGATATGTGTTACCCCCTAGAACAAACAGAGGGGTTCCTCTGAAACGGTATTCTCCTGAAAAAGAACCAAGAAGATCTAGTTATCCTATAGCTAGTGTGGCCGATGGAAATTTCACTAAGGAAGCCAAAGCATTTATCTCATCTGTTTATTCCAAAGAAACTCCTACAAACGTGGATCAAGCCTTAAAATCTAAACATTGGAAGGAAGTAATGAAAACGGAAATGGAAGCCCTAATCAAGAACAATACTTGGGAAAAGTGTACTCTTCCATTGGGAAAGAAATCCGTGGGGTGTTGTTGGGTCTATACGGTTAAGTATAAACCAGATGGTACAATTGAAAGATATAAAGCCCAACTGGTAGCAAAAGGGTATACCCAGACACATGGGATTGACTATGCTGAAACATTCTCCCCAGTTGCAAAAATGAACACAATTAGGGTTCTTTTTTCGATAGCTGCAAATGAAGGGTGGCCACTTCAACAGTTTGATGTAAAAAATGCCTTTTTACACGGGGACCTAGATGAAGAGGTATTTATGGATGCTCCTCCAGGATTCACAAAAGATTTCAAAACTGGAGAAGTTTGCCGTCTAAAGAAGTCTCTTTATGGTTTGAAGCAATCTCCCCGGGCTTGGTTTGGCAGATTTACGGTAGCTATGAAAAAGTTTGGATATAAACAGAGTAATGCCGATCATACTTTGTTTCTCAAAAAAAGAGGAAAATTCGTAACCTGCCTAATTATCTATGTAGATGATATGATCATTACGGGGAACGATAAAGAAGAAATGGTAAGACTCAAAGAAAACTTGTTTGCTGAATTTGAAATGAAAGATTTGGGCAGACTTAAGTATTTCCTCGGAATCGAAGTACTAAGGTCAAAACAAGGAATTTTCATTAGCCAGAAGAAGTATGTCTTAGACTTGTTGGCAGAGATCGGAATGATCGATTGCAAACCAGCAGACACTCCTATGAGTGTGAACCAAAAGCTTTATATGGAGGAAGGAGCAAAGTTAGCAAATAAAGAAAGATACCAACGGCTGGTGGGAAAGCTAATATATCTCTCACATACTCGTCCAGACATTGCCTATGCTGTAGGGGTAGTAAGTCAGTTCATGCACCAACCTCAACAGTCACATATGGAAGCAGTTTGGAGAATTATTAGATATCTCAAAGGAACAGTGGGTCATGGAGTCCTGTTTCAATCACATGGACACCTAAATGTTCAAATCTATACCGATGCAGACTGGGTAGGAGATAAAGGAAGTCGGAGATCAACAACAGGCTACTTCACTTTAGTTGGAGGAAATCTTGTTACTTGGAGAAGTAAAAAACAAAAGGTGGTTGCTCTCTCAAGTGCAGAAGCTGAATTTAGAGGTATAGCTCGAGGTTTAACAGAAGCCATGTGGATGCGAAGACTCTTAGCTGAGATTGGTTTTCCGTCAAAAGAAACAAGTAAGATTATGTGTGATAATAAAGCCGCAATTCAGATTTCAGAAAACCCAGTACAACATGATCGAACAAAACACGTGGAAGTTGATAGGAACTTCATCAAAGAAAATTTGGAAGATGGTACGATCGAACTACCATTCGTTCGATCAAAGGATCAGCTTGCTGACATTCTAACAAAAGCAGTTAACGGGAAAATTTTCAACGATTGTTTGGGCAAGTTGAATTTTGGAAATCCAACTATTCAACTTGAGGGGGAGTGTTAGAAAGGAAAGTCAAACCTTGGAGTAATCGCAGCTAATCAACAGCCGGACATCCTTCAGCAGCTAATCAACAGCCGGACATCCAGCTAATCAACAGCAAATCGCAGCAATGTTAAAGACAGCTAGTAATCAGCTGCTGTCTTCTATGTTTAGATTACGGTTTTGTGTATAAATTCAATACCTTTCTTTGTAATGTGATATACAGAAAAATATACCTCAATTCAGTGTTCTGTGAATCACTTTGTAACATATATAAGCTAGTAGAGTAATAAATTAAAAGCAAGTAACCCCACACGTGTCCTTTTCATTTTAGTTTTAGTTGACCTTACTTCTATAGTTTTATTTCTATTTCTAATCTACAAATAATATACCCTAAGATGTTTTATATATATTTTTTCTAATATTATATATCATGGATTGGTGATTTCCAGATTAAGACCCTTTTCTTTAATCAATTACCTCTAATTTATAAAATATTGTTGTCCTAATAGTTTCATATCATCCAACCAATCTAACCATATACTTATTATTTTGTTGTAACATATATATCTTATTAATTCTTAGAACGCCAACAATATTCATCGGCCTGTCACATTCTTCATCAATGAAGACAATTATAATTAATAAATTATATAGGGTCTATAGAATGAAGACAAACATAATTAATAAACTATTTAGGTACTACACTTGTGATTTATTTTTTTCTAAATGAAAATTTCTTTAATTATGTCGTCGATAAAACTTATGTGTTACCCATCCCTCTTGATATACATTTAATTAAATGGAAAAGAAAATTGATTATTGATAAAAATCTAGCAATGGTATGAAAAAAGATTATAATTTTAGACAATCATGGTGAGCCTAGCTTACCCTTATTATATGGTAACTCGTTACTATATGAGAAAAGTAAAGTGATGATGCGACTCGTTTAGTAAGAGAATGAAATGTATTCGATTAAAATCATGAAGCATGAGTGCATTTAGCAAACTATTTTCATAATTACATGTAGACCGTCTATAGTGGGGTGGCGCCAAGCCACCTCACCACTTTAATGCCTTTGAAACCTGCAAAATCAAAACTTATGGGGCGCCTAGGGCTCACAACCGCATTACCACGTTAACGGGCGCGAGGGCTCAAGGGTGTGGGGCCACTGTTTCTTTAACCAGTCACATCCTTTTTATTTTATTTATTATTTTTTTACTTTGTTTTATTTTCAGTTAAACGATTATAATTTTTTGAGGGTTTGATTTGTTAAAAACACTAGTGGGAATGCCCGCGCGGTGCGGCGGGTGTCGCGAGTGATATTAGATTTAATTATGACGTTTGTTACAAACCACAACCTATTTTGGGCATCTAACATTATATTTAATTCAACAAAAAAAATTGCCGCAGAACCTATAAGGTCACCAACACGCAAATAATGTCTAGAATTTCCATATGAAAAGCAAAGTTTATTAAACCATAAGAAGCTGCAAATGAGAGAGCGCGGTCTATGGTCGCATACCGGCCATGGAGAAGAAGACTTAGATATATTTGATACTAAAATGGTTTGTTAATGTTTGGTTTGATGATTTAGTTTTAAGAATGGGATTTTAATAATGTTTGGTTTGATGATTTAGTTTTAAGAATGGGATTTTAATAATGTTCGGTTTAACAATAGCTCAATACATACATAAAAGGTTTTCACTTCATCATGGTATCAAATATGTCCAATGATGTGTAAACCAAACGTAATCTACGTTTTTATATAAAAAAAAACATATGTAGCCTTAGGGAAGTCATTAGAGATTAGGCAAAAACCAAAATTATACTACAGATCATGATATCCAACAAATGAAAGTAATATTCAAGATCCCTAGTTAAATAACTGTACCAATTTTTATTCTTGACTTAAAAAAAAAGCATCATCTAAAAGAGTTCACACCCAAGCATAGGTGGCTGATCAGCCACCTCACCATCAGCAAGCATCACAGAGCTATGATGAAGAACCATGAACTACTCATGCTCATAGAGTGGGTGTTGTGCTCCATCCCAACATAGGCTTTCATGGTCACGAAAGCCACACCTGCCAGCACCATTGATGTTACATCGCAAACCTGGAAATTAACCGTTTACACGCAATAAAAAGTTACAAGTGAAAGATTGAAAATATGTCCTTTTACTTACATATAACGACGAACAGGCAAACCAATCTAACTTCAAAGACGTTTTTAACTCGTTGACACCTGGCTGTGCACCTCGGTTCCCTCCAAATGCTCCACCTGACAGATATTGTAACAGCGCTTCATGTCAATAACTAAAATATCTCAAAAAAAATAAAAATCTATGCAATAGTGAGTCAAAAATGAAAACTGCATATAAACTTTAACCACTGTCTTTTTCAAGTGTCCAAGATCAAGTATTGAATTTCAAAGCCCAATTCAAGTGCTTCAGGTTCAACCTTTAGTGTTATTAACAATAATGTTGATTATGAATGAAATTTTGAATCATTTAGATTCCATTTTGAGATCAGTTATCAATGTAATCTCAGTTTTAGCTAACCATGTAAACCCATTTCATTGCAAAAGTTTAATCACAAATAATCAAAGTTTTGGACTTTAATGAAAGAAAAACAACAAAAGGCCATTATTTTTAATGCGACATGAATACCATAAACCTAAAGTTTGATATACTCATGGCCATGATAAGCTTTGAGAGTTTTTTTAATTATTTCTGGATAATTCAACATATGAAACGATCTGAAAGTCAGGCGTCTAAATTAGCAAGCGGTTGGGCCCACCGCTAGAATCTTTCAGTTCGAGCTGCATTATCATGGGTTCGTTCGGGTTTCTGGTCGGCCCCGCACCGGGACGGATTAAAACAAATAAAGAGGGTGAACCCGCTCTAACACAACCTTTTCTAACCCGAACTAATTTGATATGCGTTTACAAGCTACTCATTCTTAACCAATTCACATGTTTCAACCCTTTACATAATCCGACCATACAATTTTTCCATTCATATTCTTAAGTGAAAAGCCAATTTTACATCAGTTTTATTATTTCGTACTCCATTAGTCCCTTGTAATTTTGTTTTTGAAAGATAGAATGTCAAGCTTGAGATAGTTAATGAATCCTGAAACTACAATTGTCAATATTAAAAGAACTTTAAGTTTCACAATTAAACTACAAAATAGTGAGCTTTTATGCATTTTATATTTTAACGACACCTCAAATGAACATTCTAGTTGGGGCTCAAAACCGAATCCGACTGCCCCATGCCACCCTAACAGAAAAAGCCACAATGGGCTTACTTTTGCACATACGTTGTTTTCAATTCGATTGACTTCTAGAATAATGCTTGCATTACTCCATGTAAATGGGTGAATCTGTTTGTTGATACCTGTAGTTTAGTTACATTAGATGAGGGGTTAGTTTCAATCTAGGTTTTCTATCATCTCAGATCACAAAGAACCAATGTTTGCTTAATTTCAAAGATAACGTTTCGACTCGACATGTTTTTGTAAAATATTTTTTGGTGTTTACATGCTTAGTTCTGCTTTCTAAGCTTGCAAAGCTATAGTAGTGATTAGGAATGTTATTGTTTGAGATGGGAACTTTTTCCTAATTCAACTTCAACCCAAATCGACCTGTTTGTTGAATGTTGAATTGTTACAATTATGACTAAAGAAAATACATCCATTAATTGAAAAGGTGTAGTGTCATTAATGATGGAAACTTACTGTTTTAGAATGTACCAGTCTTAAAATAAATTACTAATGGTTTTCATTGTCACCTACGGACCTAAAAATAGAATCAGGGAAAAAAAACATCAAAACCCCCTGCTGTCTTACAGTAATTGCAGCCATAAAACGCAAACCCTAACCCAAAAATTAATAAACACAGATCACGAATTGATGCTGAAACAACTGAGACCCATTATTCAAAATCACCTCTAAGTTTTAGCTTAATTTTTAAACCGTCAAACTCCCTAATTAATTCCCTAAATAGTCAAGGCATTTGAACAAACACCTTATCTGCATCTCCAATCGAGGTTATTTACAGGCTCAAATGCAAAATAACAGCATAGGTTCATCTTACAGAAGAGAATAGAACTCATGAAGCTATAAATTTACTTAATTGATTCAAGACACATACTTTACGACAAACACCCAATACGAAAATCGACAAAAGAGAACTCATGGGGCAATTAGTGGTTGGTCAAACCAAAGTTAAATTCACATAAACCCAAACACAGAGAATGTCACATTATTCAAGTGCTCGGTAACCACCGTTGACTACCACTACACGGCAGTCAAGACTGCACGAGAGCCACTACCGTCGTCGTCCTCCACCTCCCTATAAAAGAAGTGCATGCAGAATCTTTCATCTTTCATTGTTTTGAGATTATAAAATATGTTGCATAATTTAATATAAAGTTTCTCAATACCATAACTTGTGTTTGTGTACCCGACACATCTTGTCCCTAAATTTAGTATCAAGTGAGACAATCGACAATCGAATAGCATCGCCGAGAAAGTGACCTATCTTCGGATTTCTTTGTTCGTTTAGACAATAGTAAAGTCACTGAATCCTTTAACCTACGAGGATAGAAAAATATAGTCGTGTTAAACGTTGTTAATTAATAAATAAAGGGGTAGTCGCGATGCTAATCCCATGTTTGCCATGTAGTTACGTTTGGTCGTATGCTAATCATAGAAATTAGTATATTACCAATGGTACTATAGCCTAGTGACATCTTGGTGGTGGTGGGATAAGGCTTAGGGACCACGAGGTTCTGGGTTTCGATTCCGACAAAAGGGTGACCTCCAGGTTTATTGGGTTTCTCTTGAATTGGTATATATGCATTATAGTCTAGTGGAGATGGATATGATCGGGTGGTTCGCTGGTGGCACGATGATACTCCAATAGTCTGTCAGTGATTTAATATAAAGTTTCTCAATACCATAACTTGTGTTTGTGTACCCGACACATCTTGTCCCTAAATTTAGTATCAAGTGAGACAATCGACAATCGAATAGCATCGCCGAGAAAGTGACCTATCTTCGGCTTTCTTTGTTCGTTTAGACAATAGTAAAGTCAGTGAATCCTTTAACCTACGAGGATAGAAAAATATAGTTGTGTTAAACGTTGTTAATTAATTAATAAAGGGGTAGTCGCGATGCTAATCCCCATGTTTGCCATGTAGTTACGTTTGGTCGTATGCTAATCATAGAAATTAGTATATTACCAATGGTACTATAGCCTAGTGGCATCTTGGTGGTGGTGGGATAAGGCTTAGGGACCACGAGGTTCTGGGTTTCGATTCCGACAAGAGGGTGACCTCCAGGTTTATTGGGTTTCTCTTGAATTGGTATATATGCATTATAGTCTAGTGGAGATGGATATGATCGGGTGGTTCCGCTGGTGGCACGATGGTACTCCAACAGTCTGTCAGTGATCCAAATTTGCTGTTAAAAAAAGTATATTTGATATTACGATTTTTATTAAATAAGTATTATACTTCTTTAGTTAAATATGCTATTGTTAAATTTTAGGGAAGATATTATTGCAAAGTATATTAAAAAAGTATACTATGGGAGGAGAAGTGGCGATAAGATCATGGATCCTAGTTTTGTACTTTATTTGTTAAGACTTTACCAACAATTATCCAAAGAAGAATATTAAAACAATGTTTATCAAGAAATTATCAAAATACTACATATTTGTTTTTGTATTTTAATGAAAGTAAATGACAATTAGCTTTTCAGAACTAACTACTAAGTTTTTTAACTATATTAAGGAATATTCAAAAAAATTGTCGTTAAAACCAATAAAAAACAATGATTTTATGTTGTGTCAACGTCCCATGTAACATTATCTATTGCTCTAGTTTCTATTCTGGATTGCTTTACTTTCAATAAAGCATTCACCCAACGTTCAAACCAAGATAATTGGAAAAAAAAAACTGTTGATAGTTTAGCTCTTTTAGACAAAAATTCTGATTGAATCGTAGGTTTTGGAAATGACAAACCAAACAGGTCGGATTGAGTGGACTGGCTGGTTTATTGTTTGGCAATTTGAATTTTCTTTTAAAATTGTTTACTTTGTGTAAAAAAATTAAAATGATAAAAAAACAAACATAACTATGTATTCTAAATATAAAACATATTCACCATTATAAATTAACAACATTGTGGTGCATAGAGAAGTTGTATTCTAGGCTTAGGGAGGTTTTCAAATTTTTTTGAAATAATTACACTTTTAACTCAAAATTATTTGGTTTTTTACTTTTAATCCAAAAGCTTTTTATCTTTGCCAATTTAACCTCACAATTTTTTTACTTTCAACTTTAGTACCCTACAATTTTCGTATTTCGCAAAATGTTTGTTTTACGTTTTGTTCTAAATTTTGCAAGTTAACAAGGCGCAATGTTTGTGTGTGGTTTTACGTTTTTACGTTTTGTTTTACGCATCATTCTAAATTTTGCGAGTTAACATTACGTAACGTGTGTGTGTGGTTCAACATTTTTATGATTGTCTATTTTCCTGTTTGATAGGTTCATCGCGATGCGCGGGTCCTTATCAACTTAGTTATTATTTTCTATGTTTTATGTTTCGGTCTAATTTCTCCGTATTAACACGTCGCAATTACTTCAGTATTGATGGTCGCTGACAGTGCTGTGGCATTGGTACTATTTGTCATTGTTTTACGCCTCCATCGCAACGCGAAGAAGCTTAATACTAGTTAAATATTAAATATAATTAATAAATAACATGTTTGACAAACTGTCAAAACTTAAAACCGAACCATTAGAGCATCCACAATGCAATGGAAGTGGTAAGTCCAGAAATCTAGAAATCTATGTGGCGAACCACCTTGCATTGTGGATGAAGCCCGTACCCAAGTCCTTGTGGCATAGTTTACGGATTCAAACCAACTTTGTAAGTTGGTGTGGGCCCTTCTCAGTCACATACGAATAGTTAATATTTTTAATGGTGATTTGTGAAGGTTTTATGATGAAAAAAAAAGTTTTTTTTTTAAATGTTTAAAATTCGATATGCCATGCGATGTTTAAAATAGAGATTTATAGCAATACGTGTTGTGGATGGCTCTTTTAGTCAAACTGTTGGATCTCAAACCGATTAAATTGACTGCGACATAAACAGATTATTAACACCAGGTAACTGAAACAATATTATGTTTTCCGGAATCTTAAAATACTGACTACGGGCCATGCCTTATCCCATCTATCAACTTTAGAGTTAAATGTTTGGTTGGTCTCTGTGGTTTGCAAAAATTTGCAGATTTAGTCCTAGTGGTTTACTAATTACACATGTGGTACCAAAACTTGTCAAAAATTAACTCGTTTGGTCTCTAACCCTAACATCAGTTAAATATCTCAGTTAAAACACCTCATGTGCTTGGCACATGAGGGTAATTTGGTCATTATAGTCCAACCCATTATACTAAGAGATAAATACCTGGTTTGTCCCACCCCACCCCACCCCACCCCTTCTTCTTCCCAAACCACCACCACCATCTCATCTCATCCACCACCACTGAACTCCCACTCACCACCGTCATTTTTGCCGGACCTTAACCGCCTCCGATGCTGTTTTATATTACAAGACACAACAAAAGTTTACAAATACATGCAGTATTTGATTATTTGTTCCTTCACTATAGGTCTGCAGTTTGATAGATGATCAATGTTAAAAACATAACCGAGCTCACTTGTTACAAATGTTAAATGACTACCACTACAAAACTGAGTTCACAACAACTATTATATCTCCAATAATGGAAGTGTTGGTTGCATAAACTACAAAGCATTTAAAGCTGCATGAGCACCAACACATTATGAGCACAATTTCTTAAAATATATATAAAACTAAATACACAAATAAGAACAAGAGCAATATATTAAAAAGCATAAGCAATGGATTATCAAGAGAACTTGAATCTTGAAAAAATCCCTAAATGTGACACAAATTGAAGAATTAATTGAGATATAATAGGCAATAATGTATGATAATCAAACACATAGACATGAGAATTGGGAAGATTAGAGGAACACGAATGGAATTAATGCACAACAAGGAAGATGAAACCTTCAATTCTTTCATTACCCCATGAACAGGGTTTCGTGAGGGTTGAAGCAATGGATTGAGTGCAAAAATGTCAACAGCGTTTGTATAATAAACATTGATTGTGTAATAATTACAATGATCGATGTTGATTGAACAACCCTGCAAAAACCCTCTTCGATTTCCCGATTGAATCCGCAAAGATAAACATAATTTTAACGGGCGATTCGGAGGTGGTTTTCGGTTCAGCATCGTTGGCACAAATACGATCCCCATGATTTTTGATCGTTCTGTTTTGCTGTTGATGAGGATGGGGGTGGTGAAGGTGGTGAGTGGGAGTTCAGTGGTGGTGGTAGAGGAGATGAGGTGGTGGTGGTGGAGGAGGAGATGAGATGGTGGTGGTGGTTTGGGGAAGAAGAAGAATGGGTGGGGTGGACGGGACCAATCAGGTATTTATCTCTTATTATAATGGGCTGGACTGAAATGACCAAATTACCCTCATGTGCCAAGCACATGGGGTGTTTTAACTGACATATTTAACCGATGTTAGGGCTAGGGACCAAGCGAGATCATTTTTAACAAGTTTTGGTACCACGCGTGTAATTAGTAAACCACTAGGACCAAATCTATAATTTTTGTAAACCATATAGACCAACCAAGCATTTAACTCATCAACTTATTAATGGGTTTCTGAGCCAACACACCTCGGTCCACAAAATAGTAAATATATATATTTATAACCAATTCTTATTTTTAAAATAGATATTATTTATCTTTCTCATCAAACTTATATAATAAAATATATATATAAATTCAAAAAATCCATCATACTTCTCCTTTCATCTTTTCACAAAACCACAAATTATGTGTTCATATATTTACATTTTTTTAACACCTAACTCCTACTATATATTGTGTAATTGCAAGTCATTTTTGTTTATTGCTTATATAAATTTGCTGTAAGGAGCCCTTTTTAAGAATCAAACAAATTTATTTCATAATTGGAATCCGGAATATGAAAAACAAGTCGTTTTGCATATAGAATTAACTGATAAATTCAAGACACAATGATACTCTAGTATTTTGTTAGTGATAAAATTTACCGATTAGATAAAATAAGATGAAACCAAATGTTCTTGTTAATATATGCATGGTTTTATATATATGGTTTTACATAATAACCAAAAAAAAAAAGAAAATAATCCCAAAATTTGTTTATTCCGTCATGCTTTCTTCCTCAACTGAAAAGAGAAGCCAATCCGGTCACTACTAACTTACTCCCTCTCTCCACATTCCTCGGTTTTATCGCCGGCGGTTCCCATTTACCCCCCGCCGGCGATTCCAAACCGTCATCGGACTTTCTCTTTGACTCAAACGACGTCGCTTCCTCTCCAAAAATCATTTCAAAATCTCCACACTCCGACACCGGAATACTTTTCTCCTCCGTTCTAGCAAAAATCTGTTTCACCGCGGCGTTTCCGTCTGGTGTTGGCGGTGGAGTCGGCGGCGGTAGCGACGGCAACGGCGGTGGTGGTGATCTGGTGTGTGGTGAGAGCCATTTGGATCTCACGTACTCGAATTTCCTCCATGGAGGAACATGCATTCCTTTCTTCTTCAAGCTCAGTTTCGCCGCTTCAGTTACTATCGATAATATCTGCTGCAGACGATCGGCTTCTCCGACGAAGATGTACGGCAGCAATTGAAGGATTGCTTTGTAGCTTCCGGTAGGTCTTGCTATTTCAAACTCAGATCTGAAATCTATATCGATTAACACTCGTTCTCCGGTTTCAAAAGTCACATCTAGGTATTCATATTCACCTGCAATTAGAAGAAAATCCGTAAATACAATTCACAAATCAATGGATTAATTGATGGATTTATGATCGGTGGTATAGAGAGATGAGTACCAGCAGGATAGGATGATGTTTTCTCCCAATGTGATTTGCAAATTGAACATTCGTAGCCTGATAATAGTAATTCTTCGGCAACAAGTTTTGTTAATTCGTCTTTTCGTTTGTAGGTTTTGTTCTTCTCGAAGATTTTCGATGTGTCTGCTAACAGATTTCTCTGAATCACACTCGCGCAAGGTGTCAGACTCTGCAAATTCGAATCGGTTTCGTTTAATTAGATGAAATGTAACATGAGAATACAATATGTTAAAACATATGATATTAATCCTTTAAAACATATCGTGTCACATAACATATATAATATGTTAAAACATATTGTTGACTGTTTGTTAAGTAGCGTCAGCGGTTTACCTTGAGTGTTTCAACAGAATCACCAAAATATCCAACAGCAGAAAGATCGAATTCATTATCAGAAACGTCGTTAATATTTCCATTAAAACAATTGCAACGATTGCGGCCACATTTCGGCTTCTCAGGAGCAGCAGCATCTTCAATAAAATTCTGAACCATTTTAGCCAAACAAACCGAGCTCGGCTCGAATTCTCCATCTTTGACTTCGTTGACTTTCTCCGAATTGTTCTTCAAAACGCTAGGAAATTGCCGATCAAAGAGCCGCTTTAGCCGAGACTTCAACACTGGCTTCACTGCCACTGGAGACTCGGTGTTCACCGATTCATCATAACTTCGGCAGTCAATTGGTTGAATCTTCATCTGGAAATGCATACCTTTTCACTATTGACTATACAATTTGCCTTAATAATACTAATAATAATACTTTTTAGTGGTTATTTCGTACAAAAATTCACTAGATGCCTACTGGAAATCCTGACAAATTATACACAATTGATCAACAAAAGTACGAAGTACAACGGCAATCAATGCAGTAATCACTACGTTATCAGACCGAACCAAACCGAATTAGATACCTTTCGTCTCGAACAGAACTGAACCGAACCGAATAACTTCTCGAATGTTAAATACAAAACTTGTTCTAGTGTTTTTCGTGAAGAATGTGACGACGATGAACGGGAACTTTATCATTCAGAAGTCGTTTGGATGAGTAAAACTCCGTTGCCGGAATATTCATTTTCCGGCGGTGGTGTGATCGCCGGATTTAATGGTGGTGAAAGAAAACTGAAAGATGTTTGGAATTTTTTTATCTTTTTTAATTTGTGGAATGAGTGATAAACTGATAATAATGGAATCAGTTGAGAGGTTTCTATACAGGAGCGGTGTGCTGACGTGGATAATAAGACGGATTAATGCTGATGTGGCCTGGATTATCCAATAATTTGTTAGTGGGTCACGTGCTGCCTGGGCGTTTGTACTACGTGGATATATGGGTTTTTGTGTCAGTACAGTTGCACACGTGGTTTGTTATTATTGGATGAGTGAAACCATGATTATCGTACTATAAGTTGCATAAAACTCCAGAAATTCTAATCGTTTGGCAGATTTTACCCTTTTGTTTAAGGGTTAAGAAATAACTGAACCGTTAACTAAAACTGATAAAACCAAACCGAAATTAACAGAAATCGAATTAACCCAAAATGGTTAACGGATATATTTTTTGTACCATTTGTTAACCGAAATTAACTGCACCGAACCGAATTAGTTAAATCTTCATATATTTCTAGTTTTTATGCATCCATGTCATTTTTTTACGTCCAGTTCACTTGTTTATATCTTCATTTTATTTATTTATACGTCCAATTCATATATTTCTATTTCATGTATTTACACATCAATTACGTGTATTTCTGAACAAAAATCAGCCAATGTTTGGTTTGGTCATTAACCAAAATTAACCGAATCGAAACGAAAACCGACAAATTAACCAAATAAACCAAACTGATTAACCGATAACTTCAGTTACAGTTATGGATAATGCTAATAATCGAACCGGGCTGTGAACATCCTTAGATTGGGCTAACTGAAATCACAGATAATAAATTTCTAAATTCTATTTTATATTTAATAAACAATTAATAATTATTTGTAAATAGAGAAGTAAAAAAAAGATAAGTTACGAAATAAGACAACTAAACAAACCACCCCCTATTACCATTGGGTAGTCACAACCAACAAGGTGAATATGCACTAATAAGATTGGTTAACGAACAATTGTGTTGTTTTGTTTGACCTATTGGGTTATTTTATCAATCATAACTAGATAACTAGATTAGACCGGTTCTTAACCATCAAATGTTTAGTGTTCGTATACACATCATTTGTTTTCAAAAGATATGACGTGGTGATAAGGTGTCACCCATCTATCCTAAAAATATATGGTTCAAGTTATGCAAGAGGTTGGTATTGATGGTTAATATGAGTATATTAACAATAGTTTAGTTTGTGGCTTCAAAAAAATTATATATACACAGGTCATTTATCACATTATAATCATGTCTTGTTTGCATGTGCCAATCTTTCAAGAATGTTTATGAAGTGATTTATGAATATGCACGCAACACTTGGTTTAAGGGGAATCCTGAAGAGAGTTTATCCCATATACATTACGTACAATGCTTAATCTGGGGGATAGGATCTTTTAAAAAGAGTTATATTATTGTTTCACATCCTTAAACAAGTTTCTATAATCGATTCTTTTTTTTTTTTTTTACTTTTGTTTCGAAGAAGTTCACATACAAACTTATGCTTTCAACAACAAGTCTGTATAATTCTTTTAAAGTGAATGTGGACCATATTACATCAAATGCGATGGGTCGCATACTCGCATGTGGTGACACACTAATGTATCGTTCTTAATGATTAAGTTGATGTTTATAGTCGTTTGTAATTGATCTTATGTTAAAATCATTTTGTATCTCATATCTAATTACAATGACGTCATGTAACATCCGTCAAAAACCGAATTTACCAAACCCGCTCCGTTTATTAACCGAACAATCAGTTAAAAATTTCGTTGCGTATTTAATGCCCAAATTAATTTTAAACGATACATAATTAATAAATATATTAGAATATAAAAGTTTCATTTGAAAAAGTATTAAAATTAATGAAATAAAAATAAAACAATGCTGCCGGGTTTCGAACCCGGGTCAGCCAGGAATCCACAAGCTTTAACTCCCACACGCTCAACCACTCCGCCACTTGTGTTTTTTGTGTTCATATTGAAACAATTAAATACATAACATAAATCTCGAATTCAAACTGACGCGCCCAATCGCAGTCGTCGGAAATCCCGACGATTTCACCGAGATTGGACGGTTTCTTCTGATTTAAACCGAAGCATTAACCTTAACATCGGTTATAACCGATGTCCAGTCCGCGACTTTGGTCATAACCGCCGGAAAACTTATTGACCGACGAATCAAGACTGAAATCAGACCACATGCATCTCGATTCTTACCTATAAATGCACCCTCTAACCTCTGATAGCCTTTTCGCTCACAATCACACCCATTCTCGACGTAATTTCACTCGCCGGAAACTTTCTGCAACTCGCCGGAAAACCGAACCACTTCACCTCTGTGCCTTACTCTAAAAACAGAACATCTAGAGCTCATTCCGAAGCCACCCACACTCACCTCAAGCTTCCTGAAGACACTCTGCCGCAAGATACACGTCGCCGGAATAACCTGCTGTAATCGGAAACTCGCCGTCGAAACAGGGGATCTCTGTCGGTATATCTTATACCTAATCTCTCTCATTCTTTTTATTAATCTCATATGTAATTAATCACAACACACTAAAGAACTTGATTAAATCGTCGAACCAGTCGGACATTGGTTCTGGGTTAAGCTTAACGAAGAAGATGAAGTTTTCGGTATTATATATGTTTAATTTAAATCAAGTTATATCTCGGGTTAGAACACAGTCCAACGGTGGACTGTGTGCAAATAAACACGCATACGTCCCGAGTTCGATTCTTGTCACACAAACACTCGCCTTAATAAAAATGTTCCTTTTTTAACTGAACCGGATTCACTCGCAAATAGATTTTAAGTTTAATGAAAACTGGAATAATAACCAAGATAGACACACAGTCCAGTGGTGGACTGTGTGCGCGTTTAAATCATACGTCGCGGGTTCGAGTCCAGACTACCCCACCGGTTCTGGCAATTATCAAACTTTTTATATAAGGACAGAAATGAATTTATCTAGTTTGTATATAAGTATAATAATAACCAGAATATTTACCAAGTTAGACACACAGTCCAGCGGTGGACTGTGTGTTAAACTAAACCACAGGTCCCGGGTTCGAAAACTGTGGCGAGCACCGAGTCATGCAATTAAATCGTTTTTAAATAAATGATTTTCGGTTTAATCTAATTAGTATATAAATATAACTAAAAACAGAAATATTTCGGGTTAGACACGTAGCTCAATTGGTAGAGCTGCGTGCACGCGTACGGGAGGTCACCGGCTCGAGTCTCACCCAGCGCATATCACATACACGACCGAACCGGTCAACAAGTCAACGGTCAAACAAGTCAATGGTCAACAGTCAAAAATAAACATTTTTTTTATTACTTTTATTTATTTATTTAAATTAAAAATACTTAAAAATAACATTTTTAAAGTTAGAAAATAGCCTTAAACTCACAAAAATATATCCAATAATCCTACTAAAAATTGATTAATAAAATTCGCTTATTTACCGAACCATTATGTTATTATCTAGGTTAGTTTCACTCGTGGTTAAATCCAACTTCATGCGCATTCAACATCATCAACCGAACGCACCCAATGTGAGTGAATCTTACAACTCCCCTTTTTAATTACACGTTTTGGGGTGTGTCATGTGTCACTAAAATTAACTTGTTTATTCAAACTCGTGCCATACCATATCATGATTAAAACTTAGAATGTAAATGTTGTTTGTAGTTATGTATTTCATATTGTCAAGTTGTATGCAAATCATTCATTAGGCCCATCAGTTCGTAGAACAACGCGTGCCTCAAAACTCATTCATTAGACCCATCAGTTCCTCGTGGGAGACGAGTTGAGCAACGCGTGCCTCAAAACAATCTATTATTGTATGTGTGTGCATTATTTAATAATTAAGTGATTTGTGAATAAGTTTACATCTATATTTACTCATATGTGGTTGTGCACTTTATTTTATAATCAATTAAATAAACTTGTTCAAATGTTTTTCATAGGATTCACTCGCCAACTTTTTGTTGATCCAAAAACCATTTTTACACATGATACAGGTGAAAAGATGAAGCAAGGAAAACATAGGAAATGCCTTAGAAGAAAATAATGAAGTCTAGAATGATGTGTAGGACATGATGTAATTATGATTGTATGTTTCCCTTTAAATTGTATTAATAAATATGAAACGTTATAATAAATGTCATGAGCTTTGATGATAAACCAATCATGCCCCGATCACCTTTTCCGCTGCGGGTCGGGGTGTGACAGATTGGTATCAGAGCCATGACTATAGGGATATAGGATAGGTTATTAGACCCTTAGAGCCTATACTATAGTTGACTAGATTTTAATTGTTTATGTGGTTACATACAAACTTATGATATTTATTTGTTTCATATTTGTTTATACTTACAGTCAAACATACATACTTACATACACATTCATCATACATATTTCAATGTTCACATATTCAAATCATCTTCATACTTTCGCTATTCAAAGATTTTGTCGCATTTTTCATTTTTCAAATCTCATCAAAGTGAGTTCTGCGACGGGCATGTAGTAACTGTAAGGGTACAAGTACCGGTAGTCGGAACGTCCTGTCTAGGTTGGCATTCGTATAAATCCAATATAACGGACCAGTTTGCCTACCTGGGGACTAACGATGAGAGTACGAAGGACCTATTAGGCCAAAGCATGCCACACCAAACGTCGTTCGAACTAACCCACTTTGAGGTGTCACCGTGTCCACACCTGGACACATTTCGAATATCATACGTTACATATTTCTCGATTTTCTCCGGGTTTTAGTGTACGTAACTAGGCTAACACATGCGAACCATATGAAAAACCCGGTATTCATGGGGGCCCACATGATTACGAAGGTGAAGTATGGCGGCATGCAATGCCCAATTACGAGCAAAGCCCAAGACATCCTATGGATGTAGTAGATTTATTATGTTATATTTATTTTATGAATGTTCATTCCTAAATACGACCCATGATCCCAAAAACATCCAACTCATACTCTTGATATGTATTCCTTGTAGATTTCTTCTAGCCTCGCTCGTAGGAAGATGAGAGCAGGAAAAGCCCGCGAGCGCATGGCTGCCCTAATCGCTCAACAAATGGTTGTCGTAATACCCAACATTGTAGTTCAAATCCAACAAGCCCTTACCGCTAATCCTGTCAACCAAGAAGATCAAAATGTTATCAACCCTCCCCCAAATACCATTAAATGAACCTACAAGCATTTCAAATCCTGCGACCCTCCAAAATACGAAGGGACTGAAGATGTCACCGCTCTCCTCCATTGGTTTGAAGAAATGGAGAACACTTTTCTAAATTGCGATTGCCCGGATGATCGCAAAGTGCGATATGCTACTGGTCGTTTATTTGGAATAGCACTTACTTGGTGGAATACAGAGAAGGCCAAACGAGGTGTTGAAGATGCTATGACTTTGACTTGGGAAGAGTTGAAGGAAATCATGACAAGACGGTTTTGCCCAAGGAGCGAAATCAAGAAATTAGAAGATGAGTTTTATTCGTTGAAGCAAAAGGAAGGAGACCACACCACATACAACAAAAGATTCCTCGAGTTAAATCAAATGGTTCCCAACTTGTTCACTCCACTCTACCGTTTGATCGAGCACTACATTCGAGGTCTTCCGTCAAAGATTCAGGACTCTGTAATAAGTACCACGCCTGCAACTTTGGAAGCAGCAATGGAGTTAGCTACAGAGCTCACCGAGAACCGCATCCGGAATAAAGACTTCAAGGAGGAGAAGAAGAAGGATAAAGCATCAACTGAAACTTCAAACTCCACCCAAACCGAATCCCCTTCTCAACCCATTTTTAAGAGAAAACGAGATGGGCAACTTTTCGCTGTCACCCAACGTAATCAACCAATTTCACAAGCCATACCCATCCAAGCTATCCCAATCACTCAAGCAGCACCCAACTCAACTTACCCAAATAAGAAACCATACCTTGGACCTCACCCTCGATGTAACACCTGTTTTTATCACCATCCATCTACCTTACCTTGTCGACTATGTGCGAATTGTGGACGCTATGGTCATTTGAGCAAGGCTTGCCGCACCTCTCAAAACCAAATCTCTCCCCCTGTAACATCCGTCAAAAACGGATTTACCAAACCCGCTCCGTTTATCAACCGAACAGTCAGTCAAAATTTTCGTTGCGAATTAAATGCCCAAAATATTTTTAAACGATCTGTAATCAATTATTATACGGGAATATATATTTAGTTTTTGAAAAACTGTCAAAAATCACAAAATAAAAATATATTACCTCTGCCGGGTTTCGAACCCGGGTCTGTACCGAGTCAGTTCAACAACTTATCTCTCAACACACTAACCACTGCGCCGCGGACTTTGTTTGTGATATAATAGAATCATTTAATTGATAAAGTGTCGTTACGAATTCAAAACCGGCGCCCAATCAGTTCAGTCGTCGGAATCCCGGTAAACTCGCGAGTCTTAACTACGATTTACGTTATAACGTAAACCATTAACCAGACATCGGTTATAACCGATGTTTGAAGTCCGCGACACTTTTCAAAACCGCCGGAAATTTTAAATAAACGAATACAGTCGGAATTCAGACTAGATTCTTCAACGATTTGCACTATAAGTTCACCCACAACCCACGACAAACACTTTCGCTCAAAATCACAGCTTTTCTCGGCGTAATTCCACTCGCCGGAATTTCCCTGCTCATCGCCGGAAAACCGACTTTCTTATTTCTGAACCTCACTGAGCCCCTGAAGCTTATCCCGGAGATACCCATACTCTTTCCAAGCTTTCCGGAGACTCGCTGCTGCAAGACACCTGACGCCGGAGTTGATTGCTGTCGCCGGAGTTCTGCCGGAAAACAGAGATTCCTGTCGGTATACTTTCTCCGCCCAATTTCTTTTCCTTTTTCACATTTATCTCACCGTAATGAACTGTAAAACACTATCAAACCGATAAAAACTTTGAACCCGTCGATTTCCGAATTCTGGTTCAACCTTGATGAAGAAGACGATGTATTTCGTTATATTATAAGTATAATTAAAATCAACTTAGTAATCGGGTTAGACACACAGTCCAGCGGTGGACTGTGTGCACATAAAACGTTAAACATGCAAAGGTCTCGAGTTCGATTCCCGTTTCACACACGCTGCCTTAATAAAATCCATTTTTTTGTTTTCTGAACCGGAGTCGCCTTAGATATATGTTAAGTATATTAATAACCGGAATAATAACCAAGTTAGACACACAGTCCAGCGGTGGACTGTGTGTTTGTTTATATCACAGGTCACGAGTTCGAGTCCGGTCTTCAGCACCGACTCGGACAATTATCTCCTCTTTTTAATTAAGGCAGAAAAGGAAATAAATAAATAGTATTTAAGTATAATAAAATCGAATGATATAACATGTTGAACACACAGTCCAGCGGTGGACTGTGTGTTAGATTAAACCACAGGTCCCGAGTCCGAGACCTGTGGAGTGCAAGACCGGTCCGCTTAAACTGTTTTTAAAATAAAAATGATTTTCTGTTAATTCTTATTAATGTATATATGAAATTAAAATCGGATATATAACGGGTTAGACACGTAGCTCAGTTGGTAGAGCTGCGTGCACGCGTACGGGAGGTCTCGGGTTCGAGCCTCACCCAGCGCACAACAATATGCCTCGAACCGGTCAACGCCAGTCAAAGTCAACAGGTCAAAGTCACTGTAGCAAAAATAAAATAATTTTTTTATTATTTTTATTTAATTATTTTAATTAAAAATCAATTATAAATACTTAAAAATAACATTTTTAAGGTTAGAAAATAGCCTCAAATTCACAAAAATACACCCAACAATCCTACTAAAATAGTTTAATAAAATCCGTTTACTTACCAAACCATAATGCGATTTATCTAGGTTAAACCTCACTCGTGGTTAAAACCACTTCGCGTGCATTCAACGTCATCAACCGAACGCACCCACTGTGAGTGAATCTTACAATTCCCCCTTTTAAATTACACGTTTTGGGGTGTGTCATGTGTTATGAAATTAATTAATTTATTTATTTAAACTTGTGCCATACCACATCATGACTTAAACTTAGATTGTTTTTATTGTTGTGATTTACTTATTGCCATTTGTCAAGTCATATGAAACTCATACATTAAGCCCATCAGTTCCTCGTGGGAGACGAGTAGAACATCGCGTGCTTCATATCAATTTCATTATTGTTCATGTGTGTATCATTGAGTTTATATTGTTTGTAGTTGTTTTATTCATATTATCATGTTTATGCAATTCATTCATCAGGCACCTCAGTTCCTCGTGAGAGACGAGTTGAGCATCGCGTGCCTTTAATTGTTCCATTATTGTTCATGAGTGTTTCATTTAACATCTTATGATTATTGATCAAGTTACATCTAATTTTACTCATGTTTGGTTGTGCACATATTTCATAATCAATTTAAATAAATTGTTAAAATGTTTTCCATAGGATTCACTCGCCAACATTATGTTGATCCAAAAACCTTTTTACACATGATACAGGTGAACAGGTTGAAGCAAGGATAACATAGGATATGCCTTAGAAGAGAACAAAGAAGTTAGATTGTTAGTTAGATTATGTTGTAGCAATCATTGTAAATTTCCATTTAATTTGTATTAATGAATATGAAACGCTTAATAAATGTCATGAGCTTTGATGATAACCCAATCATGCCCCGATCACCTTTTCCGCTGCGGGTCGGGGTGTGACACCCCTACTCAAAACATGATCCAAACCTATCAACAACCCCAATACCCCATGTTACCTTATGTTCGAGCTTGTTTTAATTGTGGCGACCCTACCCACTTTAGAAACACGTGCCCTCGATTGGTTAACATCATAAACGCTCAAGCTCAATCAAACCCAGTTAACCAAGCAAATCAAGAAAACCCAATCACTAGGCCACCAGCAAGATGAAGAGTTTTCAACATCAACGCAAATCCTGTTGAAGATAATGACGGCCCAAACGAAACCACCCAACTAGTCCCCTTCACAAAAAATCAAGATTCAACTCCAATCGCTTAGTTTTTATGTTTTTCTTTATGTTATCTCAAGCTTTGGTTGATTGTGTTTATTTATGTATTAGAGCCACATAGAACTAATCATAACTTGTGGATAAAGCCAATGAAAATTTGACAAGAATATGGTGGATACGCCGCTGGTACTTCCTATATATAAGTATTCTTGCCAAAGGATCAGAGGCATTATCTGGCGGTTATGAGAAGTTCCATGTAGGATTTAGTATTGTTTTGGTTGAAGTTTGTGTTATACTCACTGATTTAGCATTCATATCATCTCATTATTTAAAGAAATTGGATTGTGTTCCATTTTCTAGATAGACTAACATCTCTATCATAACAAACGAGAGAGGTACTGTCATCATTCAAACATGTATACTATCAGAATTTAGACTCAAGCTTTGGTTGTTGTGTTTGTTTATGCTTTAGAGTCACATAGGACTAATCATAACTTACTGATAAAACCAATGAAAATTTGACGAGAATATGGTGGATACGCCGCTGGTACTTCCTATATATAAGTATTCTTGCCAAAGGATCAGAGGCATTATCAGGCGGTTATGAGAAGTTCCATGTAGGATTTAGAAATTTCTTGGTTGAAGTTCGTTTTATACTCACTGATCTAGCATTTATAACATCTCACCATTTAAAGAAATGGGATTATGTCACCAATCAAACATGTATACTATCAGAAATAGGACTCAGACATTGGTTGTGGTGTTTATTTATGTTCTAGAGTCAAATCATAGAACCAATCATAACTTACTGATAAAACCAATGAAAATTTGACAAGAATATGGGGGATACGCCGCTGGTACTTCCTATATATAAGTATTCTTGCCAAAGGATCAGAGGCATTGTCAGGCGGTTATGAGAAGTTCCGTGTAGGTTGTAGTATTAGAAGTTTTGTTTTAGGATATAACCTTATCTTTCCAAACATATCAAAACTCTTGCGCATGAAATCATACTTAGTGAATCAACTCCGCTTATCAATATTTTTACCGTAGGCAACAAAAAGCGATTCCTGTAGCAGGGTACTCAACCATTACAAGGAACGTTACCGCCTCAAACAAAATTTAAACTCTTACTCTTTTTCTAAGTATGTAACTGTCAAACTAAACACCATCCTTTTTAGACAAATATGTCACTACTTAAATTTCGGGACGAAATTTCTAAAAAGTAGGGGATACTGTAACATCAGTAAAAAACCGGATTTACCAAACCCGCTCCGTTTATTAACCGAACAATCAGTTAAAAATTTCGTTGCGTATTTAATGCCCAAATTAATTTTAAACGATACATAATTAATAAATATATTAGAATATAAAAGTTTCATTTGAAAAAGTATTAAAATTAATGAAATAAAAATAAAACAATTATGCCGGGTTTCGAACCCGGGTCAGCCAGGAATCCACAAGCTTTAACTCCCACACGCTCAACCACTCCGCCACTTGTGTTGTTTGTGTTCATATTGAAACAATTAAATACATAACATAAATCTCGAATTCAAACTGATGCGCCCAATCGCAGTCGTCGGAAATCCCGACGATTTCGCCGAGATTGGACGGTTTCTTCTGATTTAACCGAAGCATTAACCTTAACATCGGTTATAACCGATGTCCAGTCCGCGACTTTGGTCATAACCGCCGGAAAACTTATTGACCGACGAATCAAGACTGAAATCAGACCACATGCATCTCGATTCTTACCTATTAATGCACCCTCTAACCTCTTATAGCCTTTTCGCTCACAATCACATCCATTCTCGACGTAATTTCACTCGCCGGAAACTTTCTGCAACACGCCGGAAAACCGAACCCCTTCACCTCTGTGCCTTACTCTAAAAACAGAACATCTAGAGCTCATTCCGAAGCCACCCACACTCACCTCAAGCTTCCTGAAGACACTTTGCCGCAAGATACACTTCGCCGGAATAACCTGCTGTAATCGGAAACTCGCCGGCGAAACAGGGGATCTCTGTCGGTATATCTTATACCTAATCTCTCTCATTCTTTTTAATAATCTCATATGTAATTAATCACAACACACTAAAGAACTTGATTAAATCGTCGAACCAGTCGGACATTGGTTCTGGGTTAAGCTTAACGACGAAGATGAAGTTTTCGGTATTATATATGTTTAATTTAAATCAAGTTATATCTCGGGTTAGACACACAGTCCAGCGGTGGACTGTGTGCAAATAAACACGCATACGTCCCGAGTTCGATTCTTGTCACACGCACACTCGCCTTAATAAAAATGTTCCTTTTTTTAACTGAACCGGATTCACTCGCAAATAGATTTTAAGTTTAATGAAAACTGGAATAATAACCAAGATAGACACACAGTCCAGTGGTGGACTGTGTGTGCGTTTAAATCATACGTCGCGGGTTCGAGTCCAGACTACCGCACCGGTTCTGGCAATTATCAAACTTTTTATATAAGGACAGAAATGAATTTATCTAGTTTGTATATAAGTATAATAATAACCAGAATATTTACCAAGTTAGACACACAGTCCAGCGGTGGACTGTGTGTTAAACTAAACCACAGGTCTCGGGTTCGAGACCTGTGGCGAGCACCGAGTCATGCAATTAAATCGTTTTTAAATAAATGATTTTCGGTTTAATCTAATTAGTATATAAATATAATTAAAAACAGAAATATTTCGGGTTAGACACGTAGCTCAATTGGTAGAGCTGCATGCACGCGTACGGGAGGTCACCGGCTCGAGTCTCACCCAGCGCATATCACATACACGACCGAACCGGTCAACAAGTCAACGGTCAAACAAGTCAATGGTCAACAGTCAAAAATAAACATTTTTTTTATTACTTTTATTTATTTATTTAAATTAAAAATACTTAAAAATAACATTTTTAAAGTTAGAAAATAGCCTTAACTCACAAAAATATATCCAATAATCCTACTAAAAATTGATTAATAAAATCCGCTTATTTACCGAACCATTATGTTATTATCTAGGTTAGTTTCACTCGTGGTTAAATCCAGCTTCGTGCGCATTCAACATCATCAACCGAACGCACCCAATGTGAGTGAATCTTACAACTCCCCTTTTTAATTACACGTTTTGGGGTATGTCATGTGTCACTAAAATTAACTTGTTTATTCAAACTCGTGCCATACCATATCATGATTAAAACTTAGAATGTAAATATTGTTTGTAGTTATGTATTTCATAATGTCAAGTTGTATGCAAATCATTCATTAGGCCCATCAGTTCGTAGAACAACGCGTGCCTCAAAACTCATTCATTAGGCCCATCAGTTCCTCGTGGGAGACGAGTTGAGCAACGCGTGCCTCAAAATCATCTATTATTGTATGTGTGTGCATTATTTAATAATTAAGTGATTTGTGAATAAGTTTACATGTATATTTACTCATATGTGGTTGTGCACTTTATTTTATAATCAATTAAATAAACTTGTTCAAATGTTTTTCATAGGATTCACTCGCCAACTTTTTGTTGATCCAAAAACCATTTTTACACATGATACAGGTGAACAGGATGAAGCAAGGAAAACATAGGAAATGCCTTAGAAGAAAATAATGAAGTCTAGAATGATGTGTAGGACATGATGTAATTATGATTGTATGTTTCCCTTTAAATTGTATTAATAAATATGAAACGTTATAATAAATGTCATGAGCTTTGATGATAACCCAATCATGCCCCGATCACCTTTTCCGCTGCGGGTCGGGGTGTGACACATCATTCAATCATGTTTTTGCGGACTTTATAATGTTTTGAACATTATCATACACCTAATTATGGTGTTAAATTAATCATTTTAGTTAAATCATTTCATAAAATTCACATTACTTCAATAGATATCAACAGATTATGCTGTTTTGCTTTAATTCACTTGTGCGGCCTTCCATTAAAACTATGACTTAATAACTTATTAAACTCAGTTATTCGTTTTTATTTGTTTGTATGATTATATTAGATGGAAATAATGACATTAATATCAATGTATAATGAAGGTAGGTTTTATCAACTAACTCTTGTTATTTTATACAAACATGCTAATAAGCTAAGGTGGGTTTCCGAACATCTAAAAGCTAAGTGATTTTATCAACTAACCCTTATGCAACCTTCTTGATACACAATGGTGATTAAACTCGGTATATGGAAATGCTCATCCGGTTAATCATGAAGACAGGGGGTCATGTACGAAAGAAACTTATAAGAATATGTCATATGGTTATATATTTGGAGTATATGCAAGCGAGGATCTTAGTTAGGGCCAGGGGAGCCTTGTCCCCCGTTTTTCCTCTTTGAAGTGTGAATTTTACCAAAAATTAAATATGTATTTAGTCTGACCCATTCTATTTTTTTTCTTTAAAACTTTCGACCCTGTTTAAACCGCCACTACGTGTTACACGAGGATAAAAGAATGTCATATGAATATAAGTGTGAATGCATGAGACAAAGATGAGAGCAGAGCCACGGCTTACCTAGTGGGGGGCTAGGCACCCACTAATAATGTCATCCCAATTATAGAAAAGTTGCAAACGTTTAGATAGGCCTTACATGTGAGGCCCCCTTCCAAAATACATGTAAGGCTCCCTATTTGTGGAGGTTTAGTTATGACAACCAAGAATTTAACTTTCGTCTTGCTAGGTACACCCATGGACTTTTCTTCGAAATTTTCAATCAACATGATATTTTTCTCCCTTTCTTGAAAATATTATATTCAAGTTTTGCAAATAATATGTTTGTTCAGGGGTGTAAATTTCTGACACGACTCAAAAACACGATACGAATCTAACACGAAATTTGTGGGTTTAGGTTTAGTCTAGACGGATTCGGGTCAGTTTCAGGTTGAACCCGCGAACCCGTTAAGGTTAACGGGTCGGGTTGGCGGGTTGACCCGTTTAACACATTTATAATTATATTATATATTTACAATATATTTTATGTTATAATTTAAATGAGGTGTGTATTTTATGCTATAATTTTAACTTAAAAAGAGAAATCGGCATATGATTTTATATTTTAAATATAATTGTGTTATATACATTTTGTGTTTTAAATAATTTTAATTTTAATATATTAATTTCAGAAAAAAAAATTCGGGTTGAAGGGGTCGTGTTCGGGTTAACCCACAAAACTTCGGGTCGTGTTCAGGTTCATATGTATGATACAATTTTCGGGTTCAGGTCGGGTTGAAACCGCCAACCCGCGAACACGACCCGTTTAGCACCCCTATGTTTGTTGAAAAATTCCATTTTTTGAGGATTTATTTGGCGGGCATGTCTACGCATGTTTAAAGGTAGTTACTTGCGAAGGGTTGCATTGTCCGTGTGGTTCGAAAGGTCATTCGGCCGTGGTTACCAACAAAAGGTCAAGACAATATGAAGAATTGTGGCTCATTACCAGATAGCCTATATATACAATGAACTATTCATTGGTGAAATACACTTCAAATTCAAGAATCCTCTCACATTTATCTACACATATACAAGCCCTTTAGTCACCGTAGAAAACTCATCTTTGTATAAATCACTAGAATAAACATGATAACAACGACCGGCTACATATTGTCGCTAGACAATTCTGTTGGTTCAACCAGAAATTAGTGACTGAATTATCGACACTTCAATTGGTAGTTGATTGTGTACATAAACAAAAACAGTGTGTGTTGATATTATGCCTGGTTATCGTAATGCCACGAGTAACCTATTTAGTTATAAATCTTTTTCAGTTCTCATGTATACTAGGTTGCTAAACATTCATGCTAGTATCCAAACACGATTCTTTAAGTACTTAAAATCCTTAATAACTCAGTAGTTCAATCGACTTATGACCATGAAGTGCAATTTTGATAAGAGATTTTACATGCGTGCTTCCTTTATCTTGGAACGCGAGTCGTCATGAATATAAACAGTATTTGATTTAACATTGTGGGCAAAATTGAAAATTGTCTTAAGGAATATAGTTTACTAGCCTTGAAACCACAAGTAGTAGACAAAATTGTTGTTTTATAGCTTATCATAAAACCCAAATGAGTTGATCATCTACTTAATAAACTAGACGAGTTGTTGCTAATTCTATTACCATGGACTAGTTAAACAAATCCACTTCAAACCAATGAGTATCCTATAGTTATCCCAATTTTCAATATTATTTATTAGTGTTTTAATGATATTGGTGTGTGCCATGTTGTTCTTTTTATACTAGATATTTTTTGTCATGCATAAAAAAAAAAAAGAGACGTCATACAGAAGAATATGCCAAGTACAATCAACAATTATGAATATTTTTTTTAGTATAAAACCAATAATAAAGTCCCTCCTACCATTAATATCCTAATTTCGTGTACTTTTAGCCAACCAAATATCACTTGTATGTAACAAGTAATTCAACTAAATCACCAAATCTTCAACTCCTAATTATTCTCTTTTTCACCATTCAACTTTTCTAAAATGGAAACGGCTTCGTAGCAATGTTTTAAATACCGGTTCGAACCAACCGGTAATACTGATGAAATGGCTATCGTTTATTATTCCGGTATGGTTGAGTCCGGTATAAATAGGATTTCGGTAAAGTCTTCAAATCGCCAGTATATCTGGTAATATTGGTACATACCCGCCTACCGCTTTAATCCCATGTTAAACTTTTAAGTTTAAATTAGTGATGATAGTGAATTTCATCTTTTAGGCCATTGTGAACTATTCCAAACTCCAATGACATAAACTATTGTAGTTTTCTATACAATGAAATTTTGTTAAAAAAATGACATTTGATTATTGAATCATGTAGTTTTGGATTATTATTTTAGTAGAAATTGTATTTTTATGAAATTATAGGGTTACTTGTCACTCAGTTAAATCCTTTGGTACAACCCGGTACAGCCGGTTAAACAGTTTCTAAGTCCAATTCAATACGATTAACAAACTGGTTTTTAAAACATTGTTTCAGGGCCAACTTTCATTTCTATTTACCGTTAATTTTTTTATAATGTATATTAATTAACTTAATACAAGATTACAAGCTATATTGTCACACATGTTTGTTATACTATGTTAATTTGGACCATGAGCTTGATTGCTTAGATTATATATAATTATGTGGAATCATATTTGTTATATAAATAAAGTAAGATAAAAAGAATAACCTAAGTGATATATTTATCCTTATTCCTTAATCTTTCAACCACCAATTTAATAAAGTGTTTTGCCATTTTAAGATATATGCATTTATTATTGCAATGGCAATTAGCCTGTTAGGTAACAAAAATCAGTAATATTGATGATTCCACATGGTTGACACCATATGGTATGATACATCATATCATACATAATATTGGTATATAAGTATATAACCTTCAAATTGGCAACCCATGTGTACCATGTCCTTTTAGACAATGACTAGTGCTTTAAGATAATCTTGTTATTAATATGTACTTAGCATATTTTTTGGTATTAACCCTAGCCTACCCCACCCCATACATCATACACCTACCTATAGCAATTAAGTATTAGAAATTAAAAAGTTGAAACAAAAACTTATGGTGGGAGTTGATTTTGATGTCAAATAAAAGGCCATGATGGTTGATGTAGTTTGAGCTTTTTTCATAATAGTAGCTAGACATGTTCATATTGGGGCCTATGGAAATAAATACATGGACAATACCTTTCCAAAAGATGTGACATGATGAACTAAAATATCTACATACCCTTGGGTTTTCTTTAAGTATCATTACATACCCTTAAATTTTTTATGAGTTTCATTTGGTATAAAATGTTGGAGTAAAAGGAAGAAAGTTGTAGGTCCATCTACAAATTATTGATATTCCACATGGGGTAGTTGTATGCCATAGAGATGGTGTTTATAATTATATTATACATATATATTCTAACCTTAAGAAGACAATGAAAGAAGGGGAGTTAACTAGTTAAGAAATGATTTGTAAACGGATAATGTTATAGTATTAACAAGATATAAGAGTTTGAAATGTATGATACAAGTAACTGAAGCGTACAATTTATACGTGTCACAAAATATAAAAGTTTGAAATGTATGATACAAGTAACTAAAGCGTACAATTTATACGTGCAAATCACCTATGAGATGGGAACTGTCTACGTTCCATCTACCATCCTGTTCTCTCAATATAATTACATAAATATTAGTGATAGTAAGTTATGCAAATTCCGGTTCAAAACCATACATGTTGGGTGACATTCTGGGAAAAAAGTAGGGGTGTAACAGTGATCTGAACTGTTTATGCGTTACTCGAGATCAAATCGATAAATGCTTGAATCAAGTCATGATAACAACCCGAGCTTATATTAAAATTCATTTATAAACGAGCTTAAGAGTAGTCAAGACCAATCTTCATATGCCGAGCTTATCTAGACTTAATAGACGAAATGACTATATATTTACATATATATATATATATATAATAGTTTTTCTTAATATAATATATATATATATATAATATATATATATGATAAATATCATTATATTATATATGTAAGTATGATAAAATTAACGAAATAGTATATTATTTCATATATAATATTCAAATAACCATGTTAAAGAAATTAACGGTATACTTTTGTTGGTAATATGTGATAGTTGACACTCTTTGGAATTAATTAATTAATACTTATTTTTTCAAATATCCACCACCCATTTAGAAACAAACAAAACTGTTTTGATGACTACATTGCGAGGAAAAACAATCTGGACCCTTGAATTGACTTATTATGGGGTCAAGAATTTTAATTAACAAAAAAACTCAGCCATTTAAAATTAACAAAGTTAAGTAATAGCCATTTACAATACTCCACCATAGCATATACTAACATATACCGTAATTTATGTGTTATGGTTATGTGAAATATAAAATAAAAGCACGACATGTGATTAGTAGGTGTTATCACACTTACTAATCATGTGTTATTGTAATGTAAACTATGGTTGGGTAAGTAAACTTAAATTAGATAAAAAAATTTTAGAATAAAATTTCATTAATATAAAAACTGGCCGAGTTACATCAAAATCGCAGGTAAGCGAGCAACAAGTTGCGTCGCTACCCCTTTCTGAATAGCAAACCCTAGCCTATTAAAGACAAACCCTTGCCCCCCTTTGGAATAAAAAAAAGAGTCACCTATTGGGACACCCAAATTTCTTATTTTGACACACTTCCATGCGGGTCGCATAGGCTCATGCGCCCCCGCATGGGGTTAGGGTTTCCCGACAAAGGCAGCAGACTGACATGTCTGCGTGGAAACACATGAACCTCGTACCCATGCGCCCCGCAGAGGCCCATGCGGGTCGCATAGGGTACCAAGCATCAGAATATAACCTCGTACACCTGTGTGACCTAAAGTTGATGTGCATGTTTGAACTCAATGCGCCCCGCAATGGCCTCTGCGGGGCGCATGGACCCTCCAGAAAGGCTAATAAGACCATGCATTATCGTTGGTTATCGTATGAGATTTCCAATTCCATAATAAACCTTTCAAATCACAATCACGTATATTCACAGTATGTCGTGGTTTTTCGGAATATTCGGTGAGGATTCTAACGATAGTGTTGTTCTAGACTCATACGAGACCGCCATTTCTGATTCTTACGAATCTTCGTTTCAGCCCAACCATTACGAGGAAGTTGTCAACCGCGTCCCTTCTCATGTCGACATTCCGTCTCTTCCAGACCCGAACTACTCACCACGCAGTTATTCCGGAGGTTATTCTGGATACAACTACAGAGGTGATAATTCATATGCAGAGGGTAATTTTCATCACGAATATGACGAGGAAGAAATCAAACTGGAAGATGGGGAGGAAAAATACACCCTATCATAGTTTCCTATGCAACTAATCAGGGTTTTGCCTCCCGTGAAGAGATGGAGGATTGGGTAGATAGGAGAGCTCGTAATCACGGCTGCATCGTTAAGTGTGGAAGATCGAAGAAGAAACATGGTGAATTCGTGAGGGTGTGGATACATTGTATCCTTAGTGGTGATCGTAAGAGTGTAGCCACTGTTCGAAAAACCAGTAGCAAAAAAACTCGTTGCTCTTTTGAACTGATAGGGTTCTATGATGAAATGCTTAACGTTTGGCGGCTACAGGTTAAGAACGAGTCACACAACCACTCTCCTCTTGAAACTTTAGAGGGGCACGTGTATGCTAGAAGTCTTTCTGAGGACGAATACAGATTAGTGGAGCAGCTGGCCGAGCAAGACATTCCCACACGTAACATCTAGGCAACATTAAGGAATCAGAACCCTAATAATAAGAGCATTCCAAAAGATATACATAATGTTGTTCAGAAGATTAACGCCGGGAAGAGTTTAGGAGATTCTCCGATGCAAAAACTAGAAAACTTTCTTATTTCAAAACGTTTCACTTATGAAACTCGGGAGGATCCATCCACAAACAATCTTGAAGATATTTTCTTTGTCCATGAGCATTCCGGCCAAATGTGGCGTGCATTCCCGCATGTGCTCATTATTGATGCTACCTACAATACCAACCTCTACAATCTTCCATTCATTCAGGTTGTTGGTATGACTTCTACAAACATGTTGTTTTCAGTCGCACATGCTTTCGTATCTAAAGAGAATTGTGAAACGTATGTGTGGGTTTTAGAACAGATCAGGTCAATGTTGCAAGAGGGTATGGAGCCCCGGGTCATTGTAACAGACAGGGAACTAGCGTTGATGAACGCGTTGCTGAGTTTTGAAGAAAGTAACAGAAAAGTCATGAACCACCACAAAAAATGTCCAATGTTCAAGTTCCTGCTTCAAAAAGTTTCCATTTTTGCTCTTGAAAAAATATACACAGAGCTAGAAGAACGGAAGACATCAGTTATGCGAACATATGGTACGGATCTTTACACAATTACCAAGTATAAGAATCACATTCCTAGAATGTTTCATCCGTACGTATCCGTAATAAAGAATGTAAATCCAGATGGTCATTGTGGATTTCGAGCTACAGCTTTAGGCATAGGGTGGGAAGAAAAGGACTTCAGAGACGTAAGACGGCAGTTTGTAGATGAGATGGTAAGAAACCAGAGCATTTGGTTCCCAATTTTCGAGGCGATGGAGCGTGGAAAATATAAGACCCTGTTAGACAACATAAATTTCGACTCGTTAGAAATGGCATCATCTGAACATTGGATGGATATGCCTTATACAGGACTTCTTATTGCCGAGAGATTTGGTGTGATCGTTCATACTTTGGATACGAGGGGCTCTGATACTAGTTTCATAATTACGAAGGGTCCAGATGATGTCGTGTTCCCACATCGATTGTTACGGTTGTGTACCTTCGTGAATCCGAACATTTTATACATGTGAAGTTGGAAGGACAGTATTCGATGCCTACTCCGAACTTTTTATGGGCCGGGTTCATCAAAACGCCGCTTCGGGCTGGTTGACAACGTACGAAAACCGACTAGATATGTATCATAGTCGACTAAACCCTAAAAGAGATCTTAACGCTATCGGTATACCCGAGTCCTCACATGAGACCTCACATGAACATTTGTAGATTTATTATTAACATTTACACTTATCAATTTTTAATGTAAATTAACAATCTAATTTTTAAATAAAAAAACAAAAAAAAACAACAAACGCGCCCCGCAGAGGCCTATGCGCGGCGCATGGGATCAAAGAAACACAAAAGCACACGGATCGCTGATCAAAAAAATAAAAAAAACAACCAACGCGCCCCGCAGAGGCCTATGCACCGCGCATAGGCCTCTGCCGGGCGAATTGGGTTTCTTTACGTGGGATTGATACCCATGCGCCCCGCAGAGGCCCAAGAGCATCGCATGTGATTGATACCCATGCGCCCCGCAGAGGCCTATGCGGGTCGCATAGTGTTCAAATAGAAAAATTGGGTGTCCCAATAGACGGAGCCTAAAAAAATTTAAAAATAAAGGGATGAGGTGGAATAAACAATGGAATAAAAAAATAAAAAAAATGTAGGGATAAGGTGAATGCTTTAAAGGAGGGCACCCGGCAACGCCCATGGGGGCACTCACAACCAAATGGACAACCCTCTTTTCACCCCAATGGCGGCGTGTTTCATGCTTCTCCTTTTCTTCCATAGCACATAGTCTTACGACGTAGAAGTTATTATTATTTTGCAACTTATATACTTTTTTGGTAAATGACTTCTAGTCTAGTGGTGTAATGAATGCAAATAGTGGTGTTGCTTCTTAAGTAGTGAAAGTTCTAGTTTCATAGTGGACAAATATGTAGTTTTAGAAGTATACATGATAAATGTGTGGATTTGTATTTGAAAAATATATAATTTTGGATGGACTTGCATTGACCAAGCCAGTTGCTCAAGCCACACACCATATACTGGAGACGCACCCATAAAACCTTAAAGTCGGTGAAGAAATCCTAGATCAACCAGACCGGAATCTAAGCAGATCTATGGATCGGGCTCTACACAAAGAGGTTAATCCTTCGTTTTAGTTTCGCGATGAGAATGGTTGCAACTGTACTTCGACTGATCCTGCAAAACAGAACACCATCAGCTCGCCATGGGGAGAAGGGGGTTCTCTCCGTGACCACCCTCCGGCGTGAGAATAAGTACAGGTAGTCGGAAGTAAAGTGAAGTAAGAGAGAGATTAGTTGAGAGTGAATACCCTCTACTTGAAGTCCAAGTTACCTATTTATAGCCGGGGTTTGGGCGTCAAAAAGAGAGATGGTAACTTAACGGAATCTTTTGCTACTCCGTTAAGTTTTGATTATCCGTTAGTGCACACGGACCGTGAGCTCATCTACGGTTAGGGGGATGCCACGTGTTGTCATGTGATCACTACATTTCATTGATGTGAGCATGCTATCACCGTGATCTTCTTGATCGTCCCAGATGTTGCCATGTGGCAATTGGTTATAACCGAAAGAAGCTTGCACGACTCGGTAATAGTGGCTTCTAGAAGATCTCACAGCTGTAACCTATCTGTTGCTCGCCACGTGTGCATTCTGTTACAACAGAAAAGATTCCCTTTGCCTCTGCACCAACTCAAGGATTTTTGCTAAGGGAAAGTTTCTCAGGATTAACTATTTCCTTGCGCGAGCGGCGCAAGATAGCTAACTGATCTTCTTTCCTTTCTCTGCTGTTTAGCGCAACGTCTGCTGATTTCATGCTTTGGTATGAAGTTTCGCGCAAGGTTTATGAATGAAATGTTATCCAAGGAAATTAATCAAGGTTAACTTTGGACCTTGCGTGAGCCGCGCAAGGTAGTTAAGTGATACTTTCCCTTTTTTGATACCCGGCGCAGGGTTTTATGAGTCTTTCTTTGGCAGAGAAGCCTGCGCAAAGTCTTTTTGGCAGTTAATAATGGGTATGCTTCCTATGCTTGCCGCAAGGTTTTTGGGACCATACCCCTTCAAGTCCCCCCAGTCCAGTGTTGCTCCTATGTGAAAGTAAAGAGTAGGTGGAGCACTGGACTTGAGATAAGTATGCTGCGCTGTACGGGTGCTGGCCCTTAGGTGTTTTTTGCTTCTTGGTGACGTGTTATATTTGAACTTTTGAAGACTATTTGAATTTCAAATGTATTTGGACACGTGTCGCTCATCCAAATAATGTAGTTGGTGAACACACATGTTCCTGAGACGTGGTGGTACTGTTGACAGGTTGTCAACAGTACGTGTCTTACTGCATTAATGATAATTCAGCGACACTCGAGCGCGTGAGGGTAATTACTATTCCCCACTCGCCCTTTCAGTTACCTGGGAAGATGTGATGGTCGCAAAAGTCGTTGTTGTCACGTCGAACATTAATTACGATTAGTATATAAAAAGGGATCGACTCCTCGTTTACTTGGTTACCAGTTAAAATCCTAGAGAGAGAAAACATATATCCTTCATATTTTCCGGTGACTGTGAAACTCCGATCATCATCTTCTTTTCTGAAAAAATCCCTTTCTTCAAGAGTTCTTTCTGCAAAGTTTTCATGGCGACTGGATCTAGTTCCGGGAGAGTCGAGGCACCGGCGACGTCTATACTTCCACCATTAAAGTGGAAGAAAGAAGAATTTGATGCTTTAATCAACAATTTTTATTTGCCAAGTCTTGGGGGTCATTCTACCCTAAAGAGGGTTCGACGGTGGCGGATGCTCCGGCCGGCTACATTACGCTGTTCTACGATTATTTTGTCGAGGGCAACTTCAAACTTCCGGTGACCCACTTCATGTTGGAGATCCTTGATTACTACAAATTCCATATTTCCCAGTTGAATCCCATGGGAATGGTCAGAATCAGGCACTTCGAGTTCGTTTGCCGGTTGATGCAAATTATTCCGACGGCGGAGAGATTTCGAGTATTTTACCAGATCCATTGTTCTTTGGGCTTCCACTCTTTTAAGCAACGTTTACAGGAGAAATGGTTGTTGTTAGTGCCACCCAAATCCTATCATGACTGGAAGCAGAAGTTTTTTTATGTTAAGGCGGCGGTGATACCGACGGCGATGACATTCAGGGCCGGGGAGGAAATAGAGTTGGAGACGTTGGCCATTCCGACAAATGAAGTGTGGTATCAGAATATAAAGGATGTGCTCAATATTGTTTTGCCAGAAAGGGCAATAATTGCTGCGGGCATGAGCATCCTGTGGAAGAAGGAGTGACAAGAAAAGCCGGTCTATACCGAAGATGGTGTCGGTATGTTACTTGATCGAGGTGTCGCGCCTCGGTCAAAGATAATATTTATAAACCCGAATTACCCTCAACTATGAGTTAGTGGTAGTACGAGGTCGATCCACAAAGAGTCTGTGGTTTGCATATGGACAAGACTGATTTTACTAAGATTGTCACTTTTATGAAGCTTGCTAACTAAATTGATTAATTTGTTTGTTTGAAAGTGATGTCGGAATGAACCGACAAGTTTTGATTGAATTAAGTAATAACTAAAAACTGAGGATGATAACAACGAAAGTAACTATGATTGTAAAACAATTGTGAGAAAACAAGGTTCACACCCGGTTCAGTAATTGCACTCCTAGGGTTTCTACACGTTTTAGATTTGAATTAATTGCAAAAGTGATTAACGAATTTAGTGTCACGAGGCTTAGGTGCCAATAGCTATCAACGTTACAAAGAACGGACAAAGATGCACTTCATTACCAAGAACACGTAAATCCTAACCTAGACAAGGCATAAATGCACATAAACATTTCATAAAGTCAAATTTAATCTTCACTCGACAATTTATGAATTCAATACAAATGCAAGACAATTGTCATAAGCTTCAAAATCAAATAGCAATTTGTCACAAATCAAACCAATAACAATGTTTAACCCTAGACTTACAAAAACCTACACCGGGGTAAAACCTCCGGGAATTAGCCGCTCATGGTGAACGGAACACGATCAACGGATGATTGAGCCTTGGAGTTGTTCATCTAGATGCTTGGAGATGGAGGTAAGGTAATGATTAGGGTTTGGGTGAATGATGATGGTGATTGGGTTAGTGATTGATGAAGGATGGTAATGATAGTGATCTAGGTTACGAATCGATATGGATGAATTGAATGGACTGGAAATGAATTGGATTGGAATGGTGGTGAATTATGGCTCCAAGAACAAGTTTTTCTCTCCAGGAACTCGTAACTCCCAAGAATAGGTCAAAAATTAAGTTTTAGCCCGTTCCCAAAAGCCAAATTCACAAAATTCGCGAAGCAAGAATCGACGAGCCGTCAACGACGGACTAATGACCCGTCGGCGACGGGCTGTGCTTTTTGATAATTCTCCCGATGGATTATCTTGCTGTCTACGACGAAACTTGGGCGACGAGTGAGATTACACGGGGCGTCTCCGACGGGCCGTCAGGCCGTCGGCGACGGCACCTTTAAACTCCAATTTCTGAATTTTTCGTTTCTTGATTCCGAGTGATCCCGTTCGCATCCCGGTGCTCCATTTGGCTCCCAATTAGCTCCTTAAACTCCGTAAGACCTGTAAAACACAAACCTTATTAAAAGTAGACTATCCAGAATTAAAAGTCACGTAAAAACGTTAACTTAAACAATAACAAACACCGGTTTACACCCACGCATCACTACTTCACAACTTTTTTAGAGCAGCCTTTACTAACTGTTCATTGATGATTTTTTGTTGCTGTGCTTTGCGAAACAGTTACGCCATTATATTTGGTCTCTTTCAAGAGAGACAACGGGAAGATGGTCGCGGTGCCACTTGAAGAAAATGAAGAACCGTGGTTGATCAGATCTTGGGAAATTTTGAAATCCCCAAGAAAGAAGATCTTAACGCGCAGCCCTCTGCTACTACTGGTAAGTCATAAACTGTGAAGCCTGAGTTAGTTATTGCAATATTACTTGTAGATACCAACCCTAAGTAATATTGCAATGTAACTTATGGCGCAACGTTTTTTCTTTATAATTGATCATGTAGGTGATTTGCTAAACTTGGGCTTAGGCCCTGAATCAAAGAAGAAGAAGAAGCCAACTGGTGCTGCGCCGACTTCCTCCAAACCAGATCAAAAGGCTAAGCCATCTGCTGCTGTAAAAGCTGAGAGCAAGAAAGGTACGCGTCTCGTATCTGATTCTTGGTGTGCTTACGTGGTGGTGTCAGACTCAATAGAAGGTCTTGCGCCTGTAGGTTTGAAGAAACCAAAGCCAGAGCCTATTGACCTATCATCTGTCCCTGCCTCTAACCCTGATGGTCCCTTAGAGATCCCTTCAAGCCCTGAAGAGGCGTTGAAGCGTTGCTCTAAGAAGAGGAAAGAGTCCGAGACTGTACCACCTTCTCCGCCAAAGAAGGTTGCGCGTCCGCGCATCGGCAAGAAGAGCAATTTGGATGCTCATGCAAAAAAGTTTTATCCAGGTATGTCTATATCTTGATTATACTTGTTGTAATAATCTGCGTAATGGCTCATGTTTGACAACTGTGTTTGCTCTTTGCAGAGAATCTTGTAAAGGTTGCGCCGACTACATCGTCTTCTATACCCTCCCCGCGCAAGCCTGACAATCCTGAAGAAGGTGATGTGGACCGAAGCGCGCCTATTTTTGACGCGGATCCTCTTATCCCAGAAAGATTGAAAGAGTGGCTCTATAAGAGCCAAAAAAAGTTGTGGAGAATCTCGCTGGCGAGCAGGTTAAAGATACTGCTTCTGATGTTGCTAAGAATCCTGCTGGCGAGCAGGTTAAAGATACTGTCTCATAAGTTTCTTCTGGAAAGCCTGCCGGCGCGGAACAAGAAAACCCATCCACACCCATCGCTGAGCCTTCATCGTTTATTTCTAAGGGTGCTGGCCCTTCAACGAAAAACGATCATTCTATGCCTTCTTTTGATGACTCTGATGAAGAATCGCCAATTCGCCCGAGGAAACACCTGGGGACTATTACTACTGATCTTATTATGAGAAACGGTCATTTGAGATCCACCAACCTGTGTGGAAAGTTAAACAGGGTGACGTTTTCACGGATTGGCACTCCTGCCGGGAATGGTATAAGGGCATCTTCCCTCCAGCGGAGGTGAAGCGCCGAGAAGAGAAGAACCATGAGGCTACTTATGAATCATATTTACAAGAATATGCCCTTGCCTCTTCGACTATAAAACCGAATGGTGCGCGAATGGCGCAGCATGAATAAGGAACGCGATGAAGTGGAGATTGGTCTGGCGAAGACCAAATATGAAAGGGAGAAGACGTTGAAGATGGTAATGGATTTCGAGGCTGCGAAAGCCAAGTTTGAAGAAGAGAAGAAGACCGAGGAGTGGTCAGCGCTTGCATAGAAGCGTAAGTATGAACATGCTGACGATCGCAAGCGCTTTGTGGAGGCTTGTGATCGGTATAATAATGAAAAAATTTCTCTACGCAACGAAATTGAGAAGCTCAAGAAAGAGAAAGATGATGCGGTTGTTGCGACGGCAGAGGCTCGTTTACATAGAGAGAGGAGTGAGCAGAATGAGGTAGTGACCAAAATGACTCTCTTCCTTAAGAATAAAGAGATTGATGATCTAACCTCTATGTTATTTGATCAGGCGTGACTGCAGGATGAGGTTGATTCCTTGAAAGAGGATATTAACCTTCATCGAACTGAGAAGGCCGAGTTGACCCGCCGTTTGACTGAAGGCGAGCAGAAAATTAATGATACGTGGGTCGCTCGTGCTACAGCTGAGAGCCTAGCAGAGTCGCTGATGAATCAACTTACCTGGTTGCGTGAATATGGGATTATGGAGGTATTATCCCTATCTTGAAATATGTATATCTTGTTAATTTATCATATCTTATACTGGTGCGCTTGTTTACAGATTGCAAACTCCATCTTAAACTCTACGGAGTTGGATGAGAGAGTGGCAGAGTTGATGGTCGCGGCACGCAATGATGGCATGCTGAGGGCTATAAAGGGTGCACACTGCATGTGGCAAATGCGCTGAAAACTCAATGGGATACAAGTCGGGTTGCTACTCATGGTGTTGATAATGTTGCCATCTACTGTCACACCCCGACCCGCGGCGGAATAAAAGTCGGGGCATAATTGGGTTATCACCAAAGCTCATGATGTTTACTAAGAATGTTTCATATTTATTAAATTCAAATTACAACTTAAATATCCAAAACAAAATCCATACAATTACAAGAAAATGAAACTACATAATCATTCCAAAGCATAAACTTGTTTATTCTTCTAGGCCTTCCTAAGTGTTTCCTGTCTCAGCTGGATCACCTGTATCATGTGTAAAACGGGGGAGGTTTTGGGTCAACAAAAGTTGGCGAGTGAACCTTGATAAAACATTGTTACTAATTTCTTGTTTTATTTAATAAGGGAAAATTTGTGCAATAATCGCATGTGAGCAAACATATATAGATAAACAAACACAAACCACTTTGGATAAGTATATGACATGAATGATGATGTATGTGAGATCAAGGCTCAATCAAACGGAGCCGATCTAATGAGGCTCCTGATGCTCAACCCGTCTCCCATGGGGAACTAATGGGCCTAATGAAATGCGTGCACTGAAAATGATAAATCCAATCTACATATAATCCACACAACAATTGATACACATTTGATCACGGATATGATGTATGCACAAGTGTTTAAATAAAATAAAAGAGTTATACGACACATGATACACCCCAAAACATGATTAAAACGGAGAATTGGTAGAGATTCACTCACATTTGGTGCGTTCTTTGATGACGTTGGATGCGTACGAATTTAGGATTCAATCGACGAGGGAAAAACTAGCCTAGATAATAACAAAATGATTCGATAAATAAGTAAATTTTATTTGAGATTAATATTTTTAATTAGTGCTCTTTAATGGGATTTTTAGATTTATTTTTGTGAGTTTAAGGAAATTTTCTAACTTTAAAAGTCTTATTTTTAAGTATTTTTAAATGATTTTTCAATTAAATAAATAAATAAAAGATATACCAAAAAGTTGACTTTTTGACCGTTGACCGAGTCTGACCGCTCAGACTGTGTTTTCTATGCTGAGTGAGGTTCGAACTCGGGACCTCTCGTATACGTGCACGCAACTCTACCAACTGAGCTACGTGTCTAACCCGAAATAATCTCTGTTTTAATTATATATATACACTAATCAACTTTAACCTTATTTAGTTTATATCAAAAATGATTTAATATGGCCGAACCGGCTTCGGAGACCCGGAGTCGAACTCGGGACGTTCGGTTCGAGTGCGCACAGCCCAACCAGTTGGGCTGTGTGTCTAATCTGCTTAACTACTGGATTATATTTCTCTTATACATTCTGCGACTTGATCTGATTAGGTTCTAAAAATGTTGGTTTTATTTCTGAAAGTTGGTAACATGTGCGATTCGAACTCGGGACGTGCATATTCTATTTGCACACAGTCCACCGTTGGACTGTGTGTCTAACCCGTTTGAATATCTAGTTTTAATTATATTAATATACAACTCAACTTCGTCTTCTTCATTAAGAAGAACTCAGAACAGTGAAACCGACCGTTATGCTTAATCGACCAACAATTTATACTTAATTGAAATGGAATAGGAAAAATAAGGAATATGATATACCAAGACGGGGAGTTTTCTTCAGATTTCCGGCAAGTTCGTCGGCTCTGATTTTGCGATTTCCGGCTGTATGAACTGTTTTAACAGTTTTGATTATTGTGTTGAGCAATTAGATTATCAATCAAGAGATAGCAAGAAGGTTTAGACAATTATACCGTCTGATGAACGAATACGGTTTTCTGATCAGCGATTCGGAGGTATTCCGGCGAAAATGAAAATCTCCGGCGATGAGCTTTGGAAGGACTAAAGCTTCGAAAGAGAGTGCAATTCTGAGCGAAAGGTTTACAGGAGGTTTGAGTGGGTATTTATAAGGAAGAACTGGATGAATTGGGTTCGAATTTTGAGTCTTGATTCGCGGTCAAAGGTTTCCGGCGGTTATGACCGAAATTGATGGTTAGGCATCGGTTATAACTGATGTCGGAATCAGTTTACGCATTCCAGTCAAGGGAAAACAGTCACAATTGCGAAAATCTCGGTTTTTCCGACGACTGCGAGTTTTGGGCGCGCTGATTTCCGGTTTTGCTTTTCGGGTTTTACTTTAAGTGTTATTTGATTCAGTGTTTATCACGAGTGAAGTGTGTGGCGGGGTGGTGTGGTGTGTGTTTGTGTTTGTGTTTGTGGGCGACCCGGGTTCGAAAACCCGGCTGCCCCAAATTTTATTTTTTTGATACTTATTATTGTGGGTTAAAATTTTTGGTTTTTAACTATTTATTAATTATGTATTATTTAAAAATAAACTGAATCAATAAATACGCAACGAACATATAACGGAATATTTGATTAATAAACGAAGCGGGTTTTGAAACCCGTTTTCCGACGAATGTTACATCTACACTGCTGCGAAAGAAAAATATGACCACTTGGAAATCCCTATCATGGACCTTGTTGACGCTGTGCTGCAACATGATGACTTCGTTGACAGACTAAAAGAGATCTTCTCAGGGGCAGAGAAACAAAAAGGCACAGAGGATGCGGGAAAAGGGTGTTAGATTGTTTTACTTCTCCAGATGCTTGTATATTCCTTTTGATGTAACGTTGCGCAGATGCGCAAGTACTTGTTTATGTGAATATAATATATTTAGTTTACAATATTTGCATGTGATCAATTACTTGCTTAGGATAGACAAATGAACAATGATTAACCTCATGTGTGAGCGTAAGCACAATGTCGTCTTATGGCTCATGAGTGTGTGTGTTTTTGCGTATCCAAAGGAATTGCATGCATTTGTAATAAATATATAACAGAATGTAAGTAGCGACAGAAAGTATTTTATTTATTGATAAAGCATAAAGCTGCCAACTGTCACTAAGATTACAATCATGAAATAATGTAAACAGGCTCGTAGAAAGCGCAAGGATAATGAGCTCTGGGATTACATGTAACAACGGCGTAGTTGTTGCGCGTTCCAAGTCCTAGGAACTACCGTTCCGTCCAGACGTTTGAGTGTGTACACGCCTTTACCAAGAACCTCATGAATCACGTAAGGTCCTTCCCATTTAGGTGCCAGTTTTCCTGATTTTTTGACGTTTGATGCTTTATTATCACGAAGTACGAAATCACCAGGTAAGAAGGTGCATACGCGTACCAGTTTGTTGTAGTATTTCTCCATTTGAGATTTGTACTTTGCTTCGCGTATCGTTGCATTCTCGTGCCTCTCTTCGACTAAGTCGAGATCAAGTCGGCGCTGCTCTTCGTTATTCTGTTTTTCAAGAGCGATCATTCTGGGTGATGGAAGGCCGATTTCCGAGGGTATGACAGCTTCCGTCCCGTAAACAAGACTAAATGGTGTTTCGCCAGTGCTTGTTTTTGGCATAGTACGGTGCGCCCATAATATACTTGGTAATTCATCAACCCAGCTGCATCGCGTCGTTCCTAGCTGTGCCTTTATGCCTTCTACCAGTTGCTTGTTTATGCTCTCTACCTGACCGTTTGCCTGTGGGTGGGCAACAGAGGCAAAAACATGTTCAATTTTCATTTCCTGCATCCAAGCTTGTAGTTCTGCAGCTGTGAGATTGGGGCCATTGTCGGTGATGATTCGTAATGGTAAGCCGAAACGGCAGATAATGTGTTCCCATATAAACTTACGAACTACCATTGCTGTGGTAGATGCTAACGGCTTAGCCTCCACCCATTTGGTAAAATAGTCACCCGCGACAATAACGAATTTCACTGTGCCCGGCGCATCAGGAAACGGTCCAAAAAGATCAATCCCCCACTGTTGGAAAGGCCACGCAGTGGTTATTAGAACAAGGGGATTCTTTGGGTGTAATGTCTTTGGAGCATGTCTCTGGAAAGACATGCATTTGCACATAATTTAAACTGCATCAACATACATCCCAGGCCAGTAATAGCCTGTACTCATAATCTTAGCAACCACCATGCGCGGTCCGGAATGGATACCACACAACCCCTCATGTATTTCCCGTACTAAATATTATGCATCATGTTTGCTCACACAACAAAGCAAAGGTCCTGAATACGACTTCCGATATAAGATACCATCTGCTGTCCACACCCGACCCGCAGCGGAAAAGGTGATCGGGGCATGATTGGGTTATCATCAAAGCTCATGACATTTATTATATGTTTCATATTCATTAATACAATTTAATGGAAATTTACAATAAATGATACAACGTGTTCTAACTATCAATCTAAGCTTCTTGGTTCTCTTCTAAGGCATATCCTATGTTTTCCTTGCTTCAACCTGTTCACCTGTATCATGCGTAAAAAGGTTTTTGGATCAACATAATGTTGGCGAGTGAATCCTATGGAAAACATTTGAACAAGTTTATCCAATTGATTATAAATAAGGTGCATACCATATATGAGTAAATGTAGATGTAAGTTTATTCACACAACACATAATATCGAATATTGAACACACATCACCAAATAATTGTTTTGAGGCACGCGTTGTTCGACTCGTCTCTCACGAGGAACTGATGGGCCTAATGAATGAGTTTTGAGGCACGCGTTGTTCTTACGAACTGATGGGCCTAATGTATGAGTTTTGAGGCACGCGTTGTTCTTACGAACTGATGGGCCTAATGTATGAGTTTTGAGGCACGCGTTGTTCTCGTCTCCCACGAGGAACTGATGGGCCTAATGAATGAGTTTTGAGGCACGCGTTGTTCTTACGAACTGATGGGCCTAATGTACAACATTGACAATATGAATACATCACAACCAATAATAGTTACATTCTAGTTTAGTTCATATAATGGTATAACACAAATTTGCATAAGAGAATTAGTTTAAACGACACATGATACACCCCAAAACATGAATAAAAAGGGGAGTTTGTAAGAATTCACTCACATTGGGTGCGTTCGGTTGATGAGGTTGAATGCACGCGAAATGGTTTTAACCACGAGTGAAATTAACCTAGATAAATCGCATTATGGTTTGGTAAGTAAACGGATTTTATTAATCTATTTAGTAGGATTGTTGGGTGTATTTTTGTGAGTTTGAGGCTATTTTCTAACCTTAAAAATGTTATTTTTAAGTATTTTTAATTGATTTTAAATAAAAATAATTAAACAAAAAAAAATAAAAAAAATATTTTATTTTTGCTACAGTAACTTTGACCGTTGACTTTGACTATCGTTGACCGGTTCGGAAGGCGTATTATTGTGCGCTGGGTGAGGCTCGAACCCGAGACCTCTCGTACGCGTGCACGCAGCTCTACCAACTGAGCTACGTGTCTAACCCGTCATATATCCGATTTTAATTATATATATATATTAATTAGAGTTAAACAGAAATCCTTTTATTTTAAAATGAAATAAATCACAAGACCGGTGCGCTCCACAGGTCTCGAACCCGGGACCTGTGGGTTAGCGGACACACACTCCACCGCTGGACTGTGTGTCGCACTTGGTTATAAACTCGGTTATCAATATACTTAACATATACTCAAGGCGACTCCGGTTCAGTTTGCTAAAAAAAGAATTTTTATCAAGGCGGCGTGTGTGAAACCGGAATCGAACTCGTGACCTTAGCGTTAAAAGTGCACACAGTCCACCGCTGGACTGTGTGTCTAACCCGGTAAATAACTTGATTTTAATTATACTTAACCATTACCGAAATGTCGTCTTCTTCACTGTTTTTAACCGGAAGTGACGACTGACTGGTTCGAAAGGTTGATTCATGCTCTTTTAGCGTTTAACGATCAATTACAGACGAGATAAAAGTAAAAAGGAAAGGAATTAGGCGTGAAAAGTACCGACTGGTTTTACTCTGTTTTCCGGCAGAACTCCGGCGGAAGAAATCTTTTTCCGGCGACAAGTATCTTGCAGCAGAGAGTCTTCCGAAGGCTTGCAAAGGTTGTGGGTGACTTCGGTGAAAGTTTAGGGGGTTCAGTAAGCTCGAAGGTTAATGATACGGTTTTCCGGCGATGTATCAAATATTTCCGGCGAGTGATTTTTCGCCGAGAAAGGGTGCGATTTGAGTGTGAAAGACTTCTGGCGAGTTGAGGTTGTATTTATAGGGTAGTATTGGGATGAATGGGGTCTGAATTCGGTCTTAATTCGAAGTCAACCGTACTCCGGCGGTTATGGCTGATGTCGCGGTTCAGACGTCGGTTATAACCGTCGTAATAGTTAAGTTATCGGTTACTTTGAGCGAAAACGTAAATAATCGGCGAAGTCGTCGGGATTTCCGACGACTGTTATTTTGGGCGCAATAACTGAATTTGATTTCCGAAACTTAATATTTGAATTAATTGATTCCTTTCTTTATCAGAAAATCAAAGTGGCGGAGTGGTTTGTCGGCTGAGAGATAAGTGTTGGTTTGAACCGGTAGGGACCCGAGTTCGAAACCCGGCATGAGTAAAACATTTTTATTTTGTTATTTTTGACAGATTTTCAAAAACTAAATACATATCCCCGCATAATAATTGATTACGGATCGTTTAAAATTATTTTGGGTATTTAATTCGCAACGAAAAATTTGACTGACTGTTCGGTTGATAAACGGAGCGGGTTTGGTAAATCCGTTTTTGACGGATGTTACAGTATCCCCTGCTTTTTAGAAATTTCGTCCCGAAATTTAAATAGGGATATAATTGCCTAAAAGAATGATGGTGTTTAGTTTTGACAGTTACATGCTTTAGAAGAAATAAGGGTTTAAGTTTTTGGTTTGAGGCGGTAACGTTCCTTGTAAAGGTTAAGTATCCTAATACAGGAATCGCTTTTTGTTGCCTACTGTATAAGTATTGTTAAGCAGGAATGATTTGCTAAAATGATATCCTGCATAAGAGTTTAGATATGTTTGGAAAAGTATGGTTATATCCTAAGGCAAAACTTCCAATACTATAATCTACACAAGTAAACACAACAACAAATAATTGAATCCACATTATGATAGTATATATGTTTGAATGGTGACAGTTCCTCTCTCGTTTGTTATGATGGAGAGGTTAGTCTATGTAGAAATGGATCGCATTCCAATTTCTTTAAATAGTGAGATGATATATATATGTAACACCAATTTCAATCAAGGCAATACTAAATCCTACATGGAACATCTCATAACCGCCTGATAATGCCTCTGATCCTTTGGCAAGAATACTTATATATAGGAAGTACCAGCGGCGTATCCACCATATTCTTGTCAAATTTTCATTGGTTTTATCAGTGAATTATGATTAGTCCTATAACTCTACAACCAATACATCAAACATAAAAATACTGAAATGAAATATATCTGTGCGATCAAGGCTCAATCAAACGGAGCCGATCGTATTGTATGTATTGAGAATGAAATTGTCTGTGTGCTCAAGGCTCAATCAAACGGAGCCGAGCTTATTGCATGTATTGAAAATGAAATTGTCTGTGTGCTCAAGGCTCAATCAAACGGAGCCGAGCTTATTGCATGTATTGAAAATGAATAACTTAATCACACAACAACCTATACATGGAACCTCTCATAACCGCCTGATAATGCCTCCGATCTTTTGACAAGAATACTTATATATAGGAAGTACCAGCGGCGTATCCACCATATTCTTGTCAAATTCTCATTGACATTATCCGCAAGTTATGATTAGTTCTATGCGACTCTACAACATAAACAAACACAACAACCAGCGCTTGAGTCTTAATTCTGATAGTATCCGTGTTTGACAAAACCTCTCTCGTTTAATATGATGGAGAGGTTAGTCTATGTAGAAGTGAGGCACAACTCAACTTCTTTAAATGATGAAACTGAGATATGTCGTGAAGTATGATGATATGAATATTAAATCAATGAGTATAAAACAAACTGAACTATTAATTTAAAATTCTTGGATAAAATTCCAATTGAGATACGTGAAAATTGAGATAACATAAAGAAAACATAAAAACTAAGTGATTGGAGTTGAATCTAGATTCTTGATGAGAGAAGGCTAGTTAAGTGGTTGGTTTGGACCGTTAACATCTTCAATAGGATTGGCGTTGATGTTATAAACTCTTCCTCTTGCTGGCGGTGGAGCTGGGTTTGCTTGGTTTGCTTGGTTAACTGGGTTTGCTTGAGCTTGGGCGTTTATGATGTTAACCAAACGAGGGCATGTGTTTCTAAAATGGGTAGGGTCGCCACAATTGAAACAAGCTCGAACATATGGGTACATGGGGTATTGAGGTTGTTGATATGTTTGGATCATGGGTTGAGTAGGGGTTGAGGTTTGGTTTTGAGCGGTGCGGCAAACGTTACTCAAATGACCGTAGCGTCCACAATTCGCACATAGCCGACAGGGTAAAGTAGATGGATGGTGATAGAAACAGGTGTTGCATTGAGGGTGAGGTCCAATGTAAGGCTTCTTGTTTGGGTAAGTTGAGTTGGGTGCTATTTGGGCGTTTGGGATAGTTTGAGGAGGTACAACTTGTGAAGCGGGTTGGTTGCGTTGGGTGACGGCGAAGATTTGCCCATCACGTTTTCTCTTAGAAGTAGATGGTGTAAAGGATTCGGTTCGGGTAGGGTTTGAGGTTTCGGTTGATGCTTTATCCTTCTTCTTCTCTTCTTTGAGATCTTTGTTTCGGATTCGGTTTTCAGTGAGCGTGGTTGCTAGCTCCATTGCTGCTTCCAAAGTTGCAGGCGAGGTACTTATTACAGAGTCTTGAATCTTTGATGGAAGACCACGAATGTAGTGCTCGATCAAACGATAGAGGGGAGTAAACAAATTGGGAACCATTTGATTTAACTCAAGGAATCTCTTGTTGTATGTGGTGTGGTCGCCTTCCTTTTGTTTTAAAGTGTGAAACTCATCCTCCAATTTCTTGATTTCACTTCTTGGGCAAAACCGTCTTGTCATGATTCCCTTCAACTCTTCCCAAGTCAAGGTCATAGTTTCTTCAACACCACGTTTTGTCTTCTCTGTATTCCACCATGTGAGTGCCGTTCCAAGTAAACGACCGGTAGCATAACGCACCTTGCGATCATCGGGGCAATCGCAATTTAGAAAAGTGTTCTCCATTTCTTCGAACCAATGGAGGAGAGCGGTGACACCTTCAGTACCTTCGTATTTTGGAGGATCGCAGGATTTAAAATGTTTGTAGGTGCATTTAGTGACTGAAGGATTGATAGTGTTTTGATCTTCTTGTTGGGTTGGGTTAACGGAATTAGCGGTAAGGGCTTGTTGAACTTGTACTACGATGTTTGGTATTACGGTCGCCATTTGCTGAGCGATTTGGGTAGCCATGCGTTCACGGGCTTTTCCTGCTCTCATTTTCCTACGAGCGAGGCTAGAAGACATCTACAAGGAATACATGTCAAGAGTATGAGTTGGATGCCTTTGGGATCGTGGGTCGAGTTTGGGAATGAACGTTCATAAAATAAATATAGATAAATAAATCTACTACATCCATAGGATGTCTTGGGTTTTGCTTGCTGTTAGGCCCTTCATGCCGCCATACTTTACCTGTGTAATCATGTGGGCCCCCATGAATACCGGTTTTTCATATGGTTCGCACGGTTTCTGCCTGGTTGCGTACACAAAACCCGGAGAAAATCGAGAAATATGTATACAACGTGTGATGTTCGGAAGGTGTCCAGGCATGGACACGGTGACATCTCAAAGTGAGGTTAGTTCGAACGACGTTTGGTGTGGCATGCTTTGGCCTAATAGGTCCGTTGTACTCTCATCGTTAGTCCCCAGGTAGGCAAACTGGTCCGTTATTTTGGATTTATACGATTGCCAACCTAGACAGGACGTCCCGACTACCGGTACTTGTACCCTTCCGGTTACTACATGCCCGTCGCAGAACTTACTTTGATGGGATTTGAAAATAGCACAAAATCTTTGGATACTGAGAGTATGAAAATAAACTGAACACATGAACATCGATATATGTATAATGAATATGTATATATGTATAATGAATATGTATATAAGCATGTATGTTTGACTGAAATGTAAGCAAATATGAAACAAATAAATATCACAAGTTTGTATGTAACCACCTAATCAATTAAAATTTTGGCAGACTATAGTATAGGCTCTAAGGGTCTAATAACCTATCCTATATCCCAATAGTCATGGCTCTGATACCAATCTGTCACACCCCGACCCGCAGCGGAAAAGGTGATCGGGGCATGATTGGGTTATCATCAAAGCTCATGACATTTATTATATGTTTCATATTCATTAATACAATTTAATGGAAATTTACAATAAATGATACAACGTGTTCTAACTATCAATCTAAGCTTCTTGGTTCTCTTCTAAGGCATATCCTATGTTTTCCTTGCTTCAACCTGTTCACCTGTATCATGTGTAAAAAGGTTTTTGGATCAACATAATGTTGGCGAGTGAATCCTATGGAAAACATTTGAACAAGTTTATCCAATTGATTATAAATAAGGTGCATACCATATATGAGTAAATGTAGATGTAAGTTTATTCACACAACACATAATATCGAATATTGAACACACATCACCAAATAATTGTTTTGAGGCACGCGTTGTTCGACTCGTCTCTCACGAGGAACTGATGGGCCTAATGAATGAGTTTTGAGGCACGCGTTGTTCTTACGAACTGATGGGCCTAATGTATGAGTTTTGAGGCACGCGTTGTTCTTACGAACTGATGGGCCTAATGTATGAGTTTTGAGGCACGCGTTGTTCTCGTCTCCCACGAGGAACTGATGGGCCTAATGAATGAGTTTTGAGGCACGCGTTGTTCTTACGAACTGATGGGCCTAATGTACAACATTGACAATATGAATACATCACAACCAATAATAGTTACATTCTAGTTTAGTTCATATAATGGTATAACACAAATTTGCATAAGAGAATTAGTTTAAACGACATATGATACACCCCAAAACATGAATAAAAAGGGAAGTTTGTAAGAATTCACTCACATTGGGTGCGTTCGGTTGATGAGGTTGAATGCACGCGAAATGGTTTTAACCACGAGTGAAATTAACCTAGATAAATCGCATTATGGTTTGGTAAGTAAACGGATTTTATTAATCTATTTAGTAGGATTGTTGGGTGTATTTTTGTGAGTTTGAGGCTATTTTCTAACCTTAAAAATGTTATTTTTAAGTATTTTTAATTGATTTTAAATAAAAATAATTAAATAAAAAAATAATAAAAAAATATTTTATTTTTGCTACAGTAACTTTGACCGTTGACTTTGACTATCGTTGACCGGTTCGGAAGGCGTATTATTGTGCGCTGGGTGAGGCTCGAACCCGAGACCTCTCGTACGCGTGCACGCAGCTCTACCAACTGAGCTACGTGTCTAACCCGTCATATATCCGATTTTAATTATATATATATATTAATTAGAGTTAAACAGAAATCCTTTTATTTTAAAAATGAAATAAATCACAAGACCGGTGCGCTCCACAGGTCTCGAACCCGGGACCTGTGGGTTAGCGGACACACACTCCACCGCTGGACTGTGTGTCGCACTTGGTTATAAACTCGGTTATCAATATACTTAACATATACTCAAGGCGACTCCGGTTCAGTTTGCTAAAAAAAGAATTTTTATCAAGGCGGCGTGTGTGAAACCGGAATCGAACTCGTGACCTTAGCGTTAAAAGTGCACACAGTCCACCGCTGGACTGTGTGTCTAACCCGGTAAATAACTTGATTTTAATTATACTTAACCATTACCGAAATGTCGTCTTCTTCACTGTTTTTAACCGGAAGTGACGACTGACTGGTTCGAAAGGTTGATTCATGCTCTTTTAGCGTTTAACGATCAATTACAGACGAGATAAAAGTAAAAAGGAAAGGAATTAGGCGTGAAAAGTACCGACTGGTTTTACTCTGTTTTCCGGCAGAACTCCGGCGGAAGAAATCTTTTTCCGGCGACAAGTATCTTGCAGCAGAGAGTCTTCCGAAGGCTTGCAAAGGTTGTGGGTGACTTCGGTGAAAGTTTAGGGGGTTCAGTAAGCTCGAAGGTTAATGATACGGTTTTCCGGCGATGTATCAAATATTTCCGGCGAGTGATTTTTCGCCGAGAAAGGGTGCGATTTGAGTGTGAAAGACTTCTGGCGAGTTGAGGTTGTATTTATAGGGTAGTATTGGGATGAATGGGGTCTGAATTCGGTCTTAATTCGAAGTCAACCGTACTCCGGCGGTTATGGCTGATGTCGCGGTTCAGACGTCGGTTATAACCGTCGTAATAGTTAAGTTATCGGTTACTTTGAGCGAAAACGTAAATAATCGGCGAAGTCGTCGGGATTTCCGACGACTGTTATTTTGGGCGCAATAACTGAATTTGATTTCCGAAACTTAATATTTGAATTAATTGATTCCTTTCTTTATCAGAAAATCAAAGTGGCGGAGTGGTTTGTCGGCTGAGAGATAAGTGTTGGTTTGAACCGGTAGGGACCCGAGTTCGAAACCCGGCATGAGTAAAACATTTTTATTTTGTTATTTTTGACAGATTTTCAAAAACTAAATACATATCCCGCATAATAATTGATTACGGATCGTTTAAAATTATTTTGGGTATTTAATTCGCAACGAAAAATTTGACTGACTGTTCGGTTGATAAACGGAGCGGGTTTGGTAAATCCGTTTTTGACGGATGTTACAGTATCCCCTGCTTTTTAGAAATTTCGTCCCGAAATTTAAATAGGGATATAATTGCCTAAAAGAATGATGGTGTTTAGTTTTGACAGTTACATGCTTTAGAAGAAATAAGGGTTTAAGTTTTTGGTTTGAGGCGGTAACGTTCCTTGTAAAGGTTAAGTATCCTAATACAGGAATCGCTTTTTGTTGCCTACTGTATAAGTATTGTTAAGCAGGAATGATTTGCTAAAATGATATCCTGCATAAGAGTTTAGATATGTTTGGAAAAGTATGGTTATATCCTAAGGCAAAACTTCCAATACTATAATCTACACAAGTAAACACAACAACAAATAATTGAATCCACATTATGATAGTATATATGTTTGAATGGTGACAGTTCCTCTCTCGTTTGTTATGATGGAGAGGTTAGTCTATGTAGAAATGGATCGCATTCCAATTTCTTTAAATAGTGAGATGATATATATATGTAACACCAATTTCAATCAAGGCAATACTAAATCCTACATGGAACATCTCATAACCGCCTGATAATGCCTCTGATCCTTTGGCAAGAATACTTATATATAGGAAGTACCAGCGGCGTATCCACCATATTCTTGTCAAATTTTCATTGGTTTTATCAGTGAATTATGATTAGTCCTATAACTCTACAACCAATACATCAAACATAAAAATACTGAAATGAAATATATCTGTGCGATCAAGGCTCAATCAAACGGAGCCGATCGTATTGTATGTATTGAGAATGAAATTGTCTGTGTGCTCAAGGCTCAATCAAACGGAGCCGAGCTTATTGCATGTATTGAAAATGAAATTGTCTGTGTGCTCAAGGCTCAATCAAACGGAGCCGAGCTTATTGCATGTATTGAAAATGAATAACTTAATCACACAACAACCTATACATGGAACCTCTCATAACCGCCTGATAATGCCTCCGATCTTTTGACAAGAATACTTATATATAGGAAGTACCAGCGGCGTATCCACCATATTCTTGTCAAATTCTCATTGACATTATCCGCAAGTTATGATTAGTTCTATGCGACTCTACAACATAAACAAACACAACAACCAGCGCTTGAGTCTTAATTCTGATAGTATCCGTGTTTGACAAAACCTCTCTCGTTTAATATGATGGAGAGGTTAGTCTATGTAGAAGTGAGGCACAACTCAACTTCTTTAAATGATGAAACTGAGATATGTCGTGAAGTATGATGATATGAATATTAAATCATGAGTATAAAACAAACTGAACTATTAATTTAAAATTCTTGGATAAAATTCCAATTGAGATACGTGAAAATTGAGATAACATAAAGAAAACATAAAAACTAAGTGATTGGAGTTGAATCTAGATTCTTGATGAGAGAAGGCTAGTTAAGTGGTTGGTTTGGACCGTTAACATCTTCAATAGGATTGGCGTTGATGTTATAAACTCTTCCTCTTGCTGGCGGTGGAGCTGGGTTTGCTTGGTTTGCTTGGTTAACTGGGTTTGCTTGAGCTTGGGCGTTTATGATGTTAACCAAACGAGGGCATGTGTTTCTAAAATGGGTAGGGTCGCCACAATTGAAACAAGCTCGAACATATGGGTACATGGGGTATTGAGGTTGTTGATATGTTTGGATCATGGGTTGAGTAGGGGTTGAGGTTTGGTTTTGAGCGGTGCGGCAAACGTTACTCAAATGACCGTAGCGTCCACAATTCGCACATAGCCGACAGGGTAAAGTAGATGGATGGTGATAGAAACAGGTGTTGCATTGAGGGTGAGGTCCAATGTAAGGCTTCTTGTTTGGGTAAGTTGAGTTGGGTGCTATTTGGGCGTTTGGGATAGTTTGAGGAGGTACAACTTGTGAAGCGGGTTGGTTGCGTTGGGTGACGGCGAAGATTTGCCCATCACGTTTTCTCTTAGAAGTAGATGGTGTAAAGGATTCGGTTCGGGTAGGGTTTGAGGTTTCGGTTGATGCTTTATCCTTCTTCTTCTCTTCTTTGAGATCTTTGTTTCGGATTCGGTTTTCAGTGAGCGTGGTTGCTAGCTCCATTGCTGCTTCCAAAGTTGCAGGCGAGGTACTTATTACAGAGTCTTGAATCTTTGATGGAAGACCACGAATGTAGTGCTCGATCAAACGATAGAGGGGAGTAAACAAATTGGGAACCATTTGATTTAACTCAAGGAATCTCTTGTTGTATGTGGTGTGGTCGCCTTCCTTTTGTTTTAAAGTGTGAAACTCATCCTCCAATTTCTTGATTTCACTTCTTGGGCAAAACCGTCTTGTCATGATTCCCTTCAACTCTTCCCAAGTCAAGGTCATAGTTTCTTCAACACCACGTTTTGTCTTCTCTGTATTCCACCATGTGAGTGCCGTTCCAAGTAAACGACCGGTAGCATAACGCACCTTGCGATCATCGGGGCAATCGCAATTTAGAAAAGTGTTCTCCATTTCTTCGAACCAATGGAGGAGAGCGGTGACACCTTCAGTACCTTCGTATTTTGGAGGATCGCAGGATTTAAAATGTTTGTAGGTGCATTTAGTGACTGAAGGATTGATAGTGTTTTGATCTTCTTGTTGGGTTGGGTTAACGGAATTAGCGGTAAGGGCTTGTTGAACTTGTACTACGATGTTTGGTATTACGGTCGCCATTTGCTGAGCGATTTGGGTAGCCATGCGTTCACGGGCTTTTCCTGCTCTCATTTTCCTACGAGCGAGGCTAGAAGACATCTACAAGGAATACATGTCAAGAGTATGAGTTGGATGCCTTTGGGATCGTGGGTCGAGTTTGGGAATGAACGTTCATAAAATAAATATAGATAAATAAATCTACTACATCCATAGGATGTCTTGGGTTTTGCTTGCTGTTAGGCCCTTCATGCCGCCATACTTTACCTGTGTAATCATGTGGGCCCCCATGAATACCGGTTTTTCATATGGTTCGCACGGTTTCTGCCTGGTTGCGTACACAAAACCCGGAGAAAATCGAGAAATATGTATACAACGTGTGATGTTCGGAAGGTGTCCAGGCATGGACACGGTGACATCTCAAAGTGAGGTTAGTTCGAACGACGTTTGGTGTGGCATGCTTTGGCCTAATAGGTCCGTTGTACTCTCATCGTTAGTCCCCAGGTAGGCAAACTGGTCCGTTATTTTGGATTTATACGATTGCCAACCTAGACAGGACGTCCCGACTACCGGTACTTGTACCCTTCCGGTTACTACATGCCCGTCGCAGAACTTACTTTGATGGGATTTGAAAATAGCACAAAATCTTTGGATACTGAGAGTATGAAAATAAACTGAACACATGAACATCGATATATGTATAATGAATATGTATATATGTATAATGAATATGTATATAAGCATGTATGTTTGACTGAAATGTAAGCAAATATGAAACAAATAAATATCACAAGTTTGTATGTAACCACCTAATCAATTAAAATTTTGGCAGACTATAGTATAGGCTCTAAGGGTCTAATAACCTATCCTATATCCCAATAGTCATGGCTCTGATACCAATCTGTCACACCCCGACCCGCAGCGGAAAAGGTGATCGGGGCATGATTGGGTTATCATCAAAGCTCATGACATTATTATATGTTTCATATTCATTAATACAATTTAATGGAAATTTACAATAAATGATACAACGTGTTCTAACTATCAATCTAAGCTTCTTGGTTCTCTTCTAAGGCATATCCTATGTTTTCCTTGCTTCAACCTGTTCACCTGTATCATGTGTAAAAAGGTTTTTGGATCAACATAATGTTGGCGAGTGAATCCTATGGAAAACATTTGAACAAGTTTATCCAATTGATTATAAATAAGGTGCATACCATATATGAGTAAATGTAGATGTAAGTTTATTCACACAACACATAATATCGAATATTGAACACACATCACCAAATAATTGTTTTGAGGCACGCGTTGTTCGACTCGTCTCTCACGAGGAACTGATGGGCCTAATGAATGAGTTTTGAGGCACGCGTTGTTCTTACGAACTGATGGGCCTAATGTATGAGTTTTGAGGCACGCGTTGTTCTTACGAACTGATGGGCCTAATGTATGAGTTTTGAGGCACGCGTTGTTCTCGTCTCCCACGAGGAACTGATGGGCCTAATGAATGAGTTTTGAGGCACGCGTTGTTCTTACGAACTGATGGGCCTAATGTACAACATTGACAATATGAATACATCACAACCAATAATAGTTACATTCTAGTTTAGTTCATATAATGGTATAACACAAATTTGCATAAGAGAATTAGTTTAAACGACATATGATACACCCCAAAACATGAATAAAAAGGGAAGTTTGTAAGAATTCACTCACATTGGGTGCGTTCGGTTGATGAGGTTGAATGCACGCGAAATGGTTTTAACCACGAGTGAAATTAACCTAGATAAATCGCATTATGGTTTGGTAAGTAAACGGATTTTATTAATCTATTTAGTAGGATTGTTGGGTGTATTTTTGTGAGTTTGAGGCTATTTTCTAACCTTAAAAATGTTATTTTTAAGTATTTTTAATTGATTTTAAATAAAAATAATTAAATAAAAAAATAATAAAAAAATATTTTATTTTTGCTACAGTAACTTTGACCGTTGACTTTGACTATCGTTGACCGGTTCGGAAGGCGTATTATTGTGCGCTGGGTGAGGCTCGAACCCGAGACCTCTCGTACGCGTGCACGCAGCTCTACCAACTGAGCTACGTGTCTAACCCGTCATATATCCGATTTTAATTATATATATATATTAATTAGAGTTAAACAGAAATCCTTTTATTTTAAAAATGAAATAAATCACAAGACCGGTGCGCTCCACAGGTCTCGAACCCGGGACCTGTGGGTTAGCGGACACACACTCCACCGCTGGACTGTGTGTCGCACTTGGTTATAAACTCGGTTATCAATATACTTAACATATACTCAAGGCGACTCCGGTTCAGTTTGCTAAAAAAAGAATTTTTATCAAGGCGGCGTGTGTGAAACCGGAATCGAACTCGTGACCTTAGCGTTAAAAGTGCACACAGTCCACCGTTGGACTGTGTGTCTAACCCGGTAAATAACTTGATTTTAATTATACTTAACCATTACCGAAATGTCGTCTTCTTCATTTTTTTAACCGGAAGTGACGACTGACTGGTTCGAAAGGTTGATTCATGCTCTTTTAGCGTTTAACGATCAATTACAGACGAGATAAAAGTAAAAAGGAAAGGAATTAGGCGTGAAAAGTACCGACTGGTTTTACTCTGTTTTCCGGCAGAACTCCGGCGGAAGAAATCTTTTTCCGGCGACAAGTATCTTGCAGCAGAGAGTCTTCCGAAGGCTTGCAAAGGTTGTGGGTGACTTCGGTGAAAGTTTAGGGGGTTCAGTAAGCTCGAAGGTTAATGATACGGTTTTCCGGCGATGTATCAAATATTTCCGGCGAGTGATTTTTCGCCGAGAAAGGGTGCGATTTGAGTGTGAAAGACTTCTGGCGAGTTGAGGTTGTATTTATAGGGTAGTATTGGGATGAATGGGGTCTGAATTCGGTCTTAATTCGAAGTCAACCGTACTCCGGCGGTTATGGCTGATGTCGCGGTTCAGACGTCGGTTATAACCGTCGTAATAGTTAAGTTATCGGTTACTTTGAGCGAAAACGTAAATAATCGGCGAAGTCGTCGGGATTTCCGACGACTGTTATTTTGGGCGCAATAACTGAATTTGATTTCCGAAACTTAATATTTGAATTAATTGATTCCTTTCTTTATCAGAAAATCAAAGTGGCGGAGTGGTTTGTCGGCTGAGAGATAAGTGTTGGTTTGAACCGGTAGGGACCCGAGTTCGAAACCCGGCATGAGTAAAACATTTTTATTTTGTTATTTTTGACAGATTTTCAAAAACTAAATACATATCCCCGCATAATAATTGATTACGGATCGTTTAAATTATTTTGGGTATTTAATTCGCAACGAAAAATTTGACTGACTGTTCGGTTGATAAACGGATCTGCCATTTCGTAGTTAATAGCTTTGCATCATATCTTTCTTGCTTGAGCTTTATCTGTTGGAAGTGTCCCATGTAGCAGGTACATAATAATTGGAGACATCCAAGATGGATCTCCGATTCCAACCATGCTTACTTGTTTGAGTGGTACCGATGGGTTGCTTAAAACTTCGATGCGAACCTCCCTTGCCAAGTGTTGGAAACTTGTTGCAGCTAACTTGCTCAAGGCATCAGCGTGTTTATTTTCACTTCGATTTACGTGAACAACTTTAAATTGCTTAAACTGAGTGATAGTGCTTTCGCTTGTTCTAGATAGAGGGCCATACTTCGCCCTTTGCATCATAAGAACCAGTAATTTGTTCAGCAACTAGTTTAGAGTCAACATGAGCAGTTAAGTTAGATTCACCCATTTTAATAGCCAGGCGTAAGCCTGCTAAGAAAGCTTCATATTCTGCTTCATTATTGGTACTCTTAAACTCAAGCCGAATTGCATAAGTGAATTATTCACCATCTGGACTTATCAACCGTAAACCTGCTCCTGCCCCATCGTTGTTTGATGCGCCCTCAGTGTACAAAATCCATGCTCTGTCATCAACGATGGGTACTGGATTTTTAATTGCTTCACACTCTTCAACTTTATCTGCTGGAATTTCAGCAACAAAGTCGGCTAATACTTGACCTTTGATGGTTGGTCTGGGCTTGTAGCAAATGTTGTATGCTCCCAATTCAATTGCCCACGTCGCGAGGCGCCCAGAGACGTCTGGTTTAGATAAAACTTGACCAATATGATAATTAGTCAGGAACGTAATGACATGCCCTGAAAAATATCGTCTCAGCCTGCGCGTAGCGTGAACAAGAGCCAACACTAAACCATTATAGAATACCGTGTCTCTGGATCATTTAGCATTTTGCTGATGTAATATATTGGAGATTGAACACCTTCCCGATCCACCATTAATACTGCTCCAACGGCCGCTGGGGAAGCAGAAAGATAAAGGATCATTGGTTCCTTGCTGCGCGGAGCGGTCAGCGTGGGTAATTGCATAAGGCAATCCTTCATTTCTTGAAAGGCTTTCACCGCTTCAGGAGTCCATAAAAACGTTTTACTTTTGACACAATTGCGCAACGTTCGGATGAAAGGAAATGACTTTGCAGCATGATTAGCCAAAAAACGGTTAAGCGCAGCTAACCTCCCAGCTAATCGTTGCATTTCTTTGACGGTGGTGGGAGACGACATCTTTTGAATGGCCTCCACCTTTTCTGGGTTAACTTTGAATCCTTCTTTATCTGTACTTCGTCACCAAAACGTTACGCCCATCGTCCTCCTCCCAGGTGTGTATTGTGTGCTTCTCCCACATGACATCCATCATCCTCGTCTCGGTCCCGGGTGCGTGTCAGGTGCTTCGCACCCTCCTAGCTGCCACTGGTTGTGTCCTGATACATATTAATACATTCGTGCAGAGATTTCTACTAATAAACCAACTAAAGGTTTATCATTCAACTTATGTGGGACCAACTCAACTTCCAAAATTTAAGGTTCCAACCTCACAACTTAGAGCTTCAATATCGTCTTCTTCTTTACTCCGTTTGGGACACATTTTGGTTCATTGTAATGCTCTCATAAACCCCCGCCCCCTTTCTAATTAATAACTCTAATTATAATTTATAATGGTATTAATTAATTGTTTTTTCCCAAAATTTCCAACGTTGTATATTAACCAATCAATGTTAAAAGTCAAGACACTTGTGAGATCATCACCTAAAGCACTGGGTGACATGATTGTAAACAAATGCACAAGAAATGATATCTATGAACATCAACAAAGCTTTTATGTCCGATTTCATCGTTTATGGTGTGGTTGATGGGTCAAGTATTACCTTTGGGTTTGGATCCCTAAAATTAGTTATTCTTCTTATGTAGTTAAAGACGATGTAGCGGTTGTAATGAAGGTCGTGTTTCATTTTGGTTGCGGCCAATAGTGGTGAAAGGTGTTGATAAGGTGGTGTTCGTCTCGACGACTGGTGTGATCAATTGCAAGGATGGATGAAGAACAATAGGGGGTGGCCATGAGGGGTCTTGACATTTTTATACTAATATATTAAGAAGGTATAACAATCATCTTACAAAATTTAACATAAGATCTCACGAGTATTATTATTACCATATATACATTTGCAAGTTTCAAGTGAATAGTGTCTAAATCAATAGTTTTATTATGCAAGTTTCAAGTGAATAATGTCTTCATCAATAGTTTTATTAGTCTCTTGTAACTTTCATTCGTAGTTATTTTTTTAAATTAAACACGTGGTTGCGGTTATTTTTTTTGTTGGCCTTCCAAGATATAAGTTTTATTTAAAACATATTTGTATTCGAAATAGCGATACAGTGACAAACCAAGTCATAACCGACTAGACAATATCTGTACCAGTATCGGTGTTATCAAAACCACTATCAATATTCGTTTTTATGTTTGTCGATCGATGTAAAACAATTTTTTATTTTTTGAGTTACTTTATACAACTTTTGTGTACTAAAATCATCGGGTGTGTGTGTGTGTGTATATAATCGAAAACGGCCTAACAAATTTGAACATCCCGTCATAATGCATGAGTTTTACCCTTTAATATTTCATATTTGCGCCACTCCAATTATCTTCAGATTTTTTATTTTCTATTATTTTAAAGCCTTAGATGGAACGTTAGCTAAGACATATAATGTGACTAACCCGATGATGATAATAAACCTACACAAGTAAGGGGATGTTTGACAATTTTTGAATGAGTGAGTGTTGAACCAGTAAGAGGTCCAAACCATTAAATGTTGAACCAGTAGGAGATCAGAACCATTAAGAGCCAGTATAATGCTTAACCATTTAGACTCGGTATAATCCTTAACCATTCAGAGGCAAATAGCCTATTCAGACATCTGCCCGTGAAACAAACAATCTAAATTATTAAGTGCTTAACCAATAAGATGTCTGAATTATTAAGTGGTGAAACAAATAGCCTGTAATGTGACTCGTTTACTCTAATTATCAAATATGTTGAGTTAAAATAAACAATGATGGTCACATTACATATGTAACGTCTCAAACCTAAAATGGTAATGAAGACATTCTAAAGGACCTTGAGTGCAATTCTCTCAATTTAATAATTTTGATAATTTGGATGAGTTTTCAAGACATTAATTAAAAGAGTGGATGATGAGGACATAAAGTAGATGATATATGATGGGTTTTGTCTTTGTCTCACCCTTTCCCCACACCATAAGAAAACTTTAGTCATTGTATTTTACTACTTGGGTCCCCTTCTTTCTTTCTTTATGATCACGTACCGTTTATACCGCATAAACCATAAACTACAAATAAACGATTATGATTATTATTACTAGTACTATCATATTTACACCTCGTATATTCCTAATCCCTTATGATAAACATCTCTATATCCATATTTTAACATAAGATTTTAATCTGTAGTTACTTACAAACAGTGGCAGCAGAGCTTGAACGAAAACTCCGTAAAGACTAGACTCTCAAAATCAAATCGTTGGGGTTCAACTCTTAATAATCCAATATTTTACACTGAAATAAAGAATATTTCAGACCTTTTCGGTAAAACTAACACTTAAGTGAAAAAATAGTGGGATTGGGGCACCACCGGACCACAAAAAATTCGTCAAGCCTTTGAGTGGTCATTGTATCAAATATTGGGTTTATTGGGTTCCTCAAGTATGAAACTTTGGAAAGTAAATTCAAAATAGATTTAGAACCGATTCAAATGGAGGTGAATCTTATACGAAATAAGAACATAATAGATTTAGAACCGATTCAAATGGAGGTTAATCTTATACAAATTAAGAACATAATTATAGGCAAAGTAATTTGATTTTGATTCAAGGGACGTAGATTCAACAATTTAGGGTAGGGTCAGAGAGGAGTTGTGAATGAGGCGTGACGACCCTTATTTAGTCAAGGACGTAGGGTTCATGATAGGTGATGAGTCGGTCGTGTCTAGTGTTGTTAACGGTCTACTTCTAATAGTGAAATGAAAAGCGCATATGAGATTGTGAATCCTATTATATATTTCGATAGACCAAAGCCCCTAATTTTATCCAAAAACCAAAATCTAAATTTAGAAAATTCATAAGCCAACTTTAGAAACTGATTTAGTGACTTCGAGTTATGAGTTTTTTAAATTAAAATTCCATTACCAAACTATTCAAATTATTAAGATTATCATGTGTATTAAGCTATTCACATTCAAAATCTGAAATTTGTCACTGATTTGATATTTCTACAAGTGATGAGCACATGTAGTTAAACTAGCGTCAAACAACAACTTTTTTTAACGACAAATTTGGATCACTGACGGATCACTAATAGACCACTAAAGTATCATTGTGTTACCAGCGGAACCACCCGATTATATTCATCTCCACTAGACAATAATGCTTATACACCAATTCACTAGGAAATCAAATAAATCTGGAAAAAAACCACTTTATGAAAAAATATTTATGTTTAATATTGTTGTTACTTTTATAAAGTTAAACTATGAGAATTTATATTTTCAGGAAAAACTGTTTCCCTTTTCAGCGAATAAAACTTTTGCCAATTAGGAAAAGCTTCTTTTCTATCAAAACACGGAAAAGAAGATGTACAAGCTATGAGCTATCATAGTAATCTTTGCAAACAAGGAATCAACACTTTAATATTTGTTTATTAAAAACATAATATTATTATTTAACTACATATTTATATGGTAGTGTATGTATATTAAAATACGTAAATAAGTTAAAAGGCACTTATAACATCATGCTTAACTAGATAGAAAAAAATTCAATAAAAATGAATAAAAAAATCTTCCTTCATTTTTTATATTAAGAATCATTTGTATTTCATCTTTACACTAAGAATATATAATGGATTCGTGAAATTTTTCACGAATATTATATATATAGAAATAAAATCTTATTTGACATATAAATTACAATATAACTATACCTAAACGGTACACGTTAACCGATTACAGTTTAGGGAAAAACGATTAAACACAATCGTTTGTAGCGAATGATTTTTTTGACAAGTTCACTAATTTTTTTAACGGCAAATTCACTAGTTAGTTCGAAATTGCAGTATAATGAATTATTTATTTACAGGTAGTCACACATTAAATAAAGTTATTATAAAACTAGTTTCTTTACATAAAAGTAGGTAATAAATATACGAAAATATGAACTTTATTATAAAACCAGATATACAAATCCTTCTAGTAACCGTTTTGGCAGTTAATATATATGTATATATGTACTCTTGTACTGTATGATGATGACACCTCCCAAAATATTCAATACAATTTCCACAGGGTTTCCAACACGTTATCCACACGTGATTCTCCACTGAGATTAACATGCCATCTACAACCCAATTTGAGACAATCTTCAGTCCCTCATAATCCTGAAATACGTACACTAGCTCAAGCAGAGCTATTATTGGTGATGATTGTCTGGTAGATAGCGGCAGTACTAATACCATTTTCAAAGATATTAATTTTTTTCTGAGTTGTCTCCGGCAGAGACACCCATTGGTACTATATATGGTGTTAGTAATCTTATTGAAGGCTCCGGCAGAGCACAGATAACATTATCTTCGGGTACCCAACTGATTATTGATAATGCATTATATTCTAGTAAATCCAGAAGGAATTTACTTAGCTTTAAAGATATTCGAAGAAACGGTTACCACCTAAAAACAATATCTGCAAATAATATTGAATATCTTCAAATTACTTCAAACAAAAATGGCCAAGAAACCATTGTCGAACAATTAGAAGCATTATCCTCTGGATTGTATTGTACTAGTATCAATCCTATCGAATCATACATGGTAAATAACCAGAAGTTATTAGATAAAGATACATTTAATGTATGGCATGACCGTCTCGGTCACCCTAGTAGCATAATGATGAGACGAATAATCAAAAGTGCCAACGGGCACCCTCTTAAAAACTTAAAGGTTTTGTTACCACAAGATTTATCATGTGTAGCATGCTCTCTGGGCAAACTTATAACTCGGCCCTCACAAACTAAATTGATACATGAAACCCCATCATTTTTAGAAAGAATCCAAGGGGATATTTGTGGGCCTATTCATCTTCCGTGTGGACCGTTCCGCTATTTCTTGGTCTTAATTGACGCATCTTCAAGGTGGTGACATGTGAGTCTTTTAGCTACTCGAAATGTAGCATTTGCCCGCCTTTTGGCTCAAATCATACAATTGAGAGCAAATTTTCCGGACAATCAAATTAAAAATATTCGGATGGACAATGCAGGAGAGTTCACATCCCTAGCTTTTAATGACTATTGTATGTCGATTGGGATTAATGTTGAACATTCTGTACCTCATGTTCACACACAAAACAGTTTAGCTGAGTCTTTGATTAAGCGATTACAAATAATCGCTAGACCGCTCCTGATGCGATGTAAACTACCATATTCTGCATGGGGGCATGTTATTTTGCATGCCGCTGCACTGATTAGATTGAGACCAACTGCTGATCACGAATGCTCCCCATTGCAACTGGTCTCCGGAAGAGAACCAAGTTTGTCCCACCTTAGAATTTTGGTTGTGCAGTATACGTACCAATACCGCCACCACAACGTACTACAATGGGACCCCAAAGAAGACTGGGTGTCTATATTGGTTTTAACTCCCCATCTATTATTAAATACTTAGAACCAATGACGGGTGACATGTTTACAGCACGGTATGTGGACTGTCATTTTAGTGAAACAATGTTCCCAGTCTTAGGGGGAGATAAGAACAAAGAAAGACTGGTAACAGAAGAAATAACATGGAATGCATCATCGCTATCGAATCTCGACCCCCGAAGTGGTCAATGTGAATATGAAGTCCAAAAGATTATACATTTGCAAAGAATAGCGAATGAATTACCAGATGCATTCACGGACACAAATAGAGTGACAAAGTCACATGTACCAGCATCAAATGCACCTGCTCGAATTGAAGTAATCCCATAAGCGATTACCATACAACGAAAGCATGGGAGACCAATCGGTTCCAAAGATAAAAACCCACGAAAACGAAAAGAGCAAACTAACGCAGTTGGTGAAAACTCACAAAAAGATTATAAATGAAACCCCAGTAGAGGTAAATGTCCCGGAAGAGACAACTATGATTCTAGAGGAAAATGAAGTTTCATAGGAAACACCGGTACCGAACGAAAATGAGATCTCTGTTAATTATGTACAAGATAGTACAATGTGGAACCGGAATAAAATACGTGTTGATGATATATTGCATATGCTATAGCAACGGATGTAATCAATGAAAATGATTACGTAACTAAAACTTTAGAAGAGTGCATGCACATAAATGATTGTCCAAGATGGCAAGAAGCCATAAATGCCGAATTAAATTCGCTCGAGAAGCGACATGTTTTCGGACCTATAGTCCGAACACCCGTAGACGTCAAACCAGTAGGTTATAAATGGGTGTGTGCAATAAAGAGAAATGAAAAGAATGAGATTGTATGATATAAGGCTCGACTTGTATCACAAGGGTTTTCCCAAATCCCAGGAGTTGATTGTGAGGAAACGTATTCCCCTGCAGTGGATGTGATAACCCTTAGGTTCCTAATCGGCTTCACAATCTCTGAAAGACTTCATAAGAGACTTATGGATGTCGTAAATGCATACTTATACGAGACATTAGAAAATGACATCTACATGAAAATTCCTAAAGGATTAAAATTGCCTGAAGCAATAAAATCAACACCTCGAGATATGTGTTCTATAAAGCTACAGATCTTTATATGGTCTCTAACAATCTGGTCGTATGTGGTACAATCGACTTAGTGAATATTTTGAAAAGGAAGGATACAAGTCTGATGTAATCAGTCCATGTGTCTTTATAAAAAGATCACTCTCAAATTTTACTATAATAGCTGTCTATGTTGATGATATTAACATCATCGGATCTACTGAAGAGATAGAGAAAGCTGCTCAGATATTAAAGAAGGAATTCGAAATGAAAGATCTTGGTATGACAAAATTATGCATCGGGTTACAATTTGAGTATCTGTGCAGTGGCACATTTGTCCATCAGTAAAACTACATCCAGAAGATGTTAGTACGTTTCAATATGGATAAAGCACATCCATTTAGTGTACCCATGGTTGTCCGACCGCTAGATCCAGACAAGGATCCTTATCGCCCTCAAGAAGAAGGCGAAGAAGTACTTGGTCCAGAAGTACCGTACTTAAGCGCGATCGGTGCCCTTATGTATCTCGCAAATAACACAAGACTTGACATTGCATTTGCAGTTCATGTACTAGCGAGATACAGTTCGAATCCAACACGTAGACACTGGAATGGTGTAAAACATATATTCTGGTATATTTGCGGGACACAAGACTTAGGTCTTTTCTATCAAAAGGATCAAAAGTCCCAGCTTATTGGGTATGCTAATGCCGGATATCTATCAGATCCTCACAAAGCCAAATCTCATACAGGTTATGTATTCACATACGGTGGCACAACAATTTATTGGAAATGGACTAAACAAACACTTATAGCAACATCATCAAATCATGCCGAACTGATATCATTTTATGATGCCGGTTGAGAATGTGTGTGGTTGAGACAAATGATTAATCACATACAAGAAGTATGCGGATTAGAACAGATCAAGAAGGAATCGACGATTATTTATGAAGACAATGCTGCTTGCATAGCTCAAATCAGAGAAGGTTACATCAAGGGTGATCGAACAAAGCATATCTCACCAAAGTTCTTCTCAACATATGACTTGCAGAAAGAATGGGAAATTGATGTTCGCCAGATCAGGTCAAGTGAAAATTTGGCTGACCAGTTCAAAAAATCTTTACCTAGAAGCAGTTTCGAGCAACTATCACACAAGATCGGGCTTCGCAGATTGAAAGATGTTTGTTAAATTCAGGAGGAGAATTATACACGCTGTACTCTTTTCCTTGACTAAGTTTTGTCCCATTGGGTTTTCTTAGTAATGTTTTTAACGAGGCGGCACAACTGGTCTAGCAGCATCAGTTTATCTTATCGGTCCTAAGTACCGATTTAACATCATCCCGAAGCATGTTGTTAATAATGTATAATGAATATTATATATATCTGAGGGGAAGTGTTATAAAACCAGATATACAAATCCTTCTAGTAACCGTTTTGACATTTAACATATATGTATATATGTATTGTATGATGATGACACCTCCCAAAATATTCAATACAATTTCCGCGGGGTTTCCAACAAACTTTAAAATGTTAACTTACGTACGGGAATAGAAAAATACGTGAGGTTGGTTTAAATTTTAAACTTTGAAGTAGAGATGGGCATAATCGGGTTTTATTATTACCCGGAACCGGTTCCAACCCGAAACCGGTTCTGCTTGGATGTCATTGGAACCGGGTATGGTGTGGAACCGGGTCCGGTTCCTACCCGGGTTCACACCCAAGAATATGGAACCGTGTAGAACCGGGTACGGGTATTATGGAACCGGGTATGGTGTGGAACCGGGTATGGTGCGGAACCGGTTCCTGATAGTGTTCAGAACCGGTTCCTGACAGTAAAAAGCTGACTTTTACTGTTCAGAACCGGTTCTGAACAGTAAAAACCTGACTTTTACTGTTCAGAACCGGTTCTTGACAGTAAAAACCTGACTTTACTGTTCAGAACCGGTTCCTGATAAAATGTTACCGGTGGAACCGGTTCCTGATTAAAAAATTGTTTTTTTTTTTTTGTATATAGACCCCTTCCTACTTACCGGTTCCTGATAAATGTTATCGTTGGTGTTTTAATAAAGTTTGTGTAATGTTTCTTTCTATTGTGTTTGTTATGTTTGATTTTTATTATTAGTTACATTGATAAATAAAAATAGTAACAATAATCGGTTAAAATTAAAAAAACAAATTAATCGGTTACAATATATAAAAAAAATTAACCGGTTACAAAAAAAAAAAAAAAATTACTCAGAACACGTTCTAGTAAGATTTTATTTCTTTGATCATTTACTAGCGGCAGGTGCAACACTTTCCGACGAGTTTCTCTTAGGTGCGGGTACCTCGGTACAATCGTCGTCCGAATCGTTAGTCTTCACTTCTTCGTCCTCCTCTTCGTCAACAATTTTATGCTCTAACTCAACTTCATCTTCTAGACTAGTTTTATGTTGAACACTTTTAACGGCTATAACCGGTTCCAACGGTAACATTTTAACGGCTATAACCGGTTCCAACGGTAATATTATAACGGTCAGGAACCGGTTCCACGTAGGAACCGGGTACGGGTAGGAACCGGGTACGGTTAGGAACCGGTTACTACCCGATTCAAATGGTAAAATTGTGGAACCGGGTTGGAACCAACGGGTATTTTGAACCCGGAACCGGTTCTACTTAATGTCGGGTAGGAACCAAACCGGTTCCAGTTCGGTTCTACCGGTTCGGGTTCGGAACCGGTTTTTATGCCCATCTCTACTTTGAAGTAGTCCTTGAATTATTAGTTGAAACTTGTGGGCCGCTGTGTGGGTCCAACATGGCATGATTATAGGCAAATATGATAATCTCAATGATGCATAAAGCCCATCAACATAATTACTATTCAAAAAAATAATAATTTCATAATTAACATTTAAAAAAAATAATTTCATCTTGAGGTTTGTAACGTTTTGGGACCATTGGAGTGGTTAAGTGGGGACAAACTTATCTCACTCGTCCTTCATTAACTTCTGTTTTATATAAATAAATAATAATAAATTCATTTGACTCGTTTTCTATTATTTTATTTATTTAAACTATATAAATATAAATTTTGGTTAATATGTGTTTAAGTTGAGGATTTTCTTTTAATTTCTCACAAAAAGTTCCCGAATTCAAAGTAGATATTGGTAGAGAGGAGTATGAGTTGGTTTGGTCATGCGTTAAAAAATATAAATGAATCCATAAACAAATTTTTATTTTTGGTTTTGAATTTTCATAATCAATTAGTTCAGTTAATTTGGTTAATGTAAAATAAGATTTGGATAATAATATAATCCGCTAAAACCTTTAGACGTGGGAGGATTCAAGCTAATTTCAATTAATAAATCTATCAATATATCTGGTCAAATGAAATATTACTCATCATTTTAATTCATTAACAAAAATATGCGATGACTAATTACTAATTTTGAAAAAAACCATGACAACTTTTCCGACGTATAACACATATTATTTATAAAACAAACTATATTAATGTTGGGTTTGATATAGATTCGGTTAATTCAACTATTTATATACATATAACCATAATCGAATCATAGAAATTAATTACCAAAAGAATCAAAACCAATCCATTATCTCAACACGTGTTATTTATTTTTTAAATATATTTTTTATTATTTTAATTATAGTTTGATTATTAGGTTCTTAACATGTTCCTGAAAATTGTCGAAAAAAGTTATAAGAAAATTCCTTAAAATAGCCAAATGACCATTAATGATATCTTCGATTTTTATTGGAGGATAGACAACAATTTTTAAAGTGTCCACTTCTTTTAAAATAATAGTATTTTTAATTATGACTTACGTGACATAACCTATAGATAGGCAGGCCCTTGGTGAAAAAATGAAAAGAATAGATGAAAGTGACACCTCACTTTTTTTGTGTGAAGCGTGATCGCATAAAAGTTTTTTTTTCTTTACTTTTTTTTTCCCCATAAGTTTTTTTTTATATTACATTGGCATTTACTTCTCTTTAATCCTACATTTTAATTGCAAAGAATATTACATATAAAGCAAAGAGATAGTTCCAAGTTTATTATATATATATTTCAAAAATAGTATTTTAGGAACAAATGTTTAAAGTCCTACATTTTAATTGCAAATGTCATAAGAGATAATGAAAGCTAACACTATTTCATTCTATTTATCCTCTTACTTACACATGCCAATCATTTAATAAGCACGAACAAACTTCTTTCAAGTGCATAAATTATTACAAGTAGAAAAGATATAATATTATCCCAATTGAAATGAAATATAATAGTCCCATAAATAATGCAAAATTAAATATAGACTATTATATGTCATTTCATATGCAACTTACAAGTCTTCTTTCATCATCTATAATGGACGTTGTGCTTCCAACAGATTTTGTTGATTTTGATAAAATAAAACAATGAAGTTTATAAGATGATGCTGATATGTATTAATTAATTAGTCTAACTTAAAATAAAACACCCAAACAATGTAAGTTCAAGTAATATTTGAAAAAGTCAGTTATGATTATTTAAATGTAAAAATCTATAAAATGACATTATAGTCTAGTGACATCTTGAGTGTGAAATAAGACTTAGGGAAAGGGAGTTTTTCTCAGTTTATCGGGTTTCCTCCTGAATTGGTGTATAGACATCATTGCCTACTGGAGATGGATATGATCAGGTAGTTTCGCTGATAACACGATTATACTTCAGTGATCCGACACTAATTCAAAATTGTCGTTTAAAAAAAGATGCATTCTTTCACTAAAATTCAAGCACGCCAAAGTACTTGACCAAGCCAAGATCATTACCAAAGACTTCAAAGTTTTCATCCAACTATTTGGTTTCAAGAAAATGATTGTGTGTTGAATTGGGACTATGCTAGAATACTATGAAATAAATTAGATTGTTTTTTTTAAAGCTTTGTGATACCAACTTTTAATTATTAAGAACTGTAAAGCAATTTTTTTAAATGAAATTTTATAATCGTAATGTATAAAGTTAAATATATAATGAATCTAAAAAAAAATATTATGATTGATGTTTATTGCATTGAAAATTAAATTAACGCATCATAAATGCAAATGGATGCATAATCTTATTTAAGGTATTTGTAGCACACTAGGGGTGTTTTTTTTATTTATAAACACGAGTACATCTTTTTATATAAACATGTGATTTGTTACGTTATATATTTTTCATTTAGTAATACAAAGAGTACTAAAAGAATTCATAAAATTGATAGAGACATAAATATTTGTAATGAATGATCCTAGCAAAGAGTATATGTAAATGACCCTTGTTATTTTAACAATATTATATAAATCTTCTAAAAATCATTCATTAAGTTGTTTGGCGTCTAATAATATACTCTATTTCTTCAAGGCATATGTATATTTTTTCTTTACATTTTCATAATACCAGAGGTATGAAGACAACATGTATTATTTACAAATAATTACGCGTCGATTGGCATCGTTGATGGAAATTTTACGTTTTCGTTTGTCACTTTTCATGGATTAATTTGTGTAACATCGTTACAAAGTCTACAATGTCATGCTTGTGTGAATCAACAACAATCATCAAAGTTGACATTTTTTTGTCCTTTACATGGGCTGAAACCGAGCCCAAGTTTTCTAAGCCTTCACATACCCAATAATCTCTCACTTGAAGGCTTTACAAATACTTCAGCCCGCCATCCAAGTTAACAATCAATCAAGTCCCCAAGTAACTCCAGTAATCTTCAATAACAGAAATCCTTCAAGCCGAGTCAAAGAACAAGCTATAACTTCAATATCCGATGTTCAACAAACCCCTGGCTCTCAAGAACAAGTTAGGATTTCAAATAACAGAGGTTCTCCAAGCCTCTAGTTCCCAAAATTTTAGTTAACTATAGAGACCATCCATATACTTTACTCTATATATACTGTAAACATATTGTGTACTATACGATAATGAAAGGTTGTATACTTTAATCATTGGGGACAGATATAAACATTCTTGAATTGCGGTAGTTGATTCTTTTAAGCTAGAATATAAGACCATGCATAGGGGAAGGCTCTCATGGACGTGCCAAGTCAGCTGTTTACGACGCAAATCAGAAATTTTAGTTGACTATGGGGATCATCTGTGTACTTTACTCTAAATAGTGTACTATACGATAATGAAAGGGTGTATACTTCAATCATTGGGGATGATATAAACATTATTGAATTGTTGTCGTAGATTCTTTTAAGCAAGAATATAAGACCATGCGTAAGGGAAGACTCTCGTGGGCATGCCAAGTCAACCATTTTCAGTGTTGCACACTGCCCCGCTTGGGGCGTTGGTGGGGCATTGGAGTGGTCAGCACTGGTATGAGTGTGGGCACCGAACGAGATGCACAAAATGTGAATGTTGGGCGATGATTTGAAAACAAAAGTCTTTCCACACTCACATAATCACTACACCCCTTCAAACAAGTGATTGTGATTTCCCCTCGTTCCTATGTGACGTTGAGGTGACAACATTTTTTTTCATAGTTACGTAACCACTACCAATAGTCTAATATGAACCAATCTTGTGTATTTAGCTTCCCTAATAATGCAAATTCAAGTAACGATACGGTAGTTTCATTATTTATGGAGAAGAATGCAAACAAAAATTTCATCCACTTTATTACAGATTATCCTAATTGTTTTATGTCAATACTTCTTTATTTTCCATTGTGTTTCATATAATCAACAATTAGGTTTCTCGCAACCACAATATAACCGCTTAAGATCAGGGCCGGCCCAAGAATCCCCAAAAACTCAAAGGGATGGGGCGAGTAGAAAAAAATAGGCCTCTACCATGCCAAATTTTAAAAAAATATTCACTTTGAAATCCATAATATTTGTTAGCTTGTTTGGGCCTGATTTGTATGTCTTGTTGGGCTAACAATTGAGTGTGGGCTAATAGCTGCATCATAACATTTGGGAAACAGAAAAAACTGTCCTGGGAATGGTGATGCAAGGCAGCAAGGGATCGAACCTGCATCATGCTAGAAGATATACACACACTGACACACATAATGTAATTTACATTTTTTTTTTATTTCGAGCCCCGGGCTGTCCCTGACCCTCCCTTCCTCCGGGCCCGCCTCTTCTTAAAATAAACAAGGATCTTTGATCTTTATGAGAAAACCCACAAACTTAATTATAAGCAATTAACATCCAGAGAAAAAACCTGCTATAAGAACCGGTTCTACGATTAAGGGCGAGACTTGAAATACTAATACTCATCCCGAACCTAAAAAAATGAAGATTACATAAATTGACATATGTTTTGAGACCACAAAGCATAAAACGGGATTCATTCTCACCTTGTTTACTAACCGGCCATAACATACAGGTGCAAGCTTTTCATATTAATAAAAACGCAGTGTTGTAAGAATCATTAGGGATTAATAGGGATAATTGGATAGGGATTTTATATGTAATTTTTAGTTATATAAAAACACACTTTTATATGTAGTTTTTTAAAAGTAGACATTTTTTAACCCCTCATGTCCAATTTTTTAAGTAATTGATGAGAATTTATAAGGTTTGTTTGAAATTTGACCAAAATAATACCATCATTGATCACCTAGTGGTTAATCGGTGAACCTCCGATTAGTAGATTAATTGGTAACTAATCAGAGATTAGTCGGGATCCTGACAACCATGAAAAAACGAATATGTGCAGGTTTTCAGAGTTTTATTATAGGGTCCAGCCCATTTTCTTGAGACCACAAAGAACAATTGGGCTGTTTTAGCAAACTCTTTACCAACGGAAATAACATAGAAATATGTAAAAAATAAACACAACTTAACAACTATCATTTTTTTTACTTACTCTACAAATAATTTTTTATTTTTATTTTTACTTTTCTGCACAAGGACCACTCAAGTAAAGAAGATTGTTCTCTCTATTTGTAATCAAAGAGCACCAAATTTTAAAATGAATTTATAAACTAAAGAAGGTAATGTTATAATATCCAGCATCTGCAACCCGCCTCATCTTGAGGTCCTTCGAACCATTGATCCCATGATGGATTTGCTGGCCCATGTGTCCTGCCACCAACAACCAAACCAAGTTAACCGATTTCCAACCATATAAATACTTGACTAATGGTTACGATTACAGGCACGCTCAAAATCAATTTTCAGTGGATAACCACATTGTACGGTTCTTGCTAGCCTATACTTAAAAACGTTATCATGTTGAACGGCCTTTAGTTACATATGTAACAAACTTTTACATTCAACTTTCATGAGAGGCGTATTGTTAGTTTTGTTAGTTTGAAGCCAGAACAAACCAACCATACAGCGAGCCAAGTTACTCACAAGCTTGGCTCAGAAAAACGCTCGAAACGAGCCGAGCTTAAAAGGGCTAGAGCCCGAGTGAAAAATAAGCTTGTTTAGTAAATAAGCCTGAGCTTCACTTATCAAGCTCAAGCCGGCTCACGAGCCTAAACGAGCTCATGATTTATATAATTTTTAACTAATATTTTAATTATATATTTAAATAATTATAATTACTATTTATAAAACTGTGAAAACTAACTAAATTATTAAAAAAATAATTATAATATTCTGTTTATATATAATAATATTTATAATAGATATAATCAATATTATCTATTTAATAAATAATAAACGAGCCAAGCTTGAGCTTGACAAACTACCTACGAGCCGAGCTCAAGATTTAGAAATAAAGCTTGAATCAAGCCGAGCTCGCGCTTTCATAAGTTAAACGAGCCTGAGCTCGAGCCTAATCAAGCTAGGGCTCGGCTCATTTGCACCCCTTTGTCCATACTTTAAAAAAGCCAGAACTAGTAACACCCGAACAAGATTCAAACGCCTAATATTCATTGCCACAATTTCTTTTTTCACACAAACTTAAGCTAAAATTACATGTTTATCCCTAATCATGGTAATGATCTTTGATCAAGAAGTTTTGATGTTTATGGGTATTTTACATAAATTTACAAAACTTCACTTAATCTTAAATTTTTCAGTTATCGTAGGACCCAATCAAAATATGTTAAATTTCTTTCCGAGCAAGAAACAAGAGATCTTACATGGGAAGTAGTGGATCCGGCCTTGTTTCAACGTTACTCAGGATTCTACCAAAAACACACACACACACACACATTATGTTAAAAAATCGTTAATCACACATAAAAATAAATAAATAAATATTACTGATACTTACTCCTTGCATACAGCTGAGGCTGCTTCCATTTTTTCAAACTTGTCCAACTCCTCCTGCATATGACATCGTGCTTCAACACATATTTCATATTATATACCCATATCATATATAATTGCACACACATACAACGCCTAAAAAGTTAAAACTATAACTTATGCAAACTCCTATAAAGGTTTGATATTGATTCTCAGATTGCTAGAACTCCAAACAGGCAAATGCACATCCAAACACTATCTCCAACAACCCATACTATAACCGCTAATTATCGTATTCTGATTATAAACTCCCATGATCACTTTCAAATGGCACATCCAAACACCCCTTAATCCCTTATGAGTTATGAAGAAGCCTCCATCATTCATAACAACAATGCCACAAAGATAAGAGCTATGCAGTTATAGCGGTCCAAAATCAAATAGCGGTCAAGGAGAGATGTTTGAGATACTGGTTATCGCGGTGGGATATCAGTAATTTTAATATCATGCAGAATTTATATATTTACATATATAAAACGTAAGACATATATAATATTAATAGCAATAGACTAATATCAAAAGTCAAAACTCAAAAATGTCAATATTTGAAACATGATCTAATCATAAGCCATAAAATCTTCCTCCGAGTCCACATTAACCAAGGCATCTAAAATAACGGTCAATATCGGTCAAATAGTGGTCAATAGCGCTGAAAATAGCGGTTCCACTATTTGACACCTCTATTTTGGAAGGCCAGATAACCGCTATCCCACCCGCTATTGACTGCTTAGGATAAGGGTTACCCGAAAAACGATTACCGCATACAAGATCAAACATTATCGGATCCATTCTCCTAAATTTTGTACTCTAGCATCCCAGAGTAACCAAACTACACCTTGTTGGCATCCAAAATTTAAACTTTTCCATGAACAATTCATAATCCATTTAGTCAAAACCAGCAAACTGATTCGCGGTTTCTAACGACAGTCAAAATTTTATAAACTTTTCCATGAACAATCCATAATTCATTTAGTCAAAACCAGTCATATTCATCATTACATAAACATGAGGCTCACTATCAATATAAAAAAATCAGCCATCTAAGGTCAACTAATTCGGAGTCAACTCTAAACAAATTAAATTCATAAAACAACCTAATAACCATCTAAAATCTTAATTTCAAGAAAACAAATAAGAACATAAAAATTTCCAATTTTGAACAAAACCCACAAAAACCCATATAGATAAAACTAAAAATTTGAACAAACAATCTATAAAAAAAAAACCACAAACCTCTAGATGACGAGTTTCTTGTTCAAGCCTCTTCAATTCAGCCAAAACTCTATGCTTTCCTCTTGTATCTGCTGCAACCGACTTTATGGACTCTAATTTCTCTATTTGCATCTCTTTATTAACCGATCTTTGCACCAAAGTTGCAAACCCTAAAGAATCAGAGCAAAGTTCACTTTTTTTTTGGTGAGATGAAAAGGGGTCAAACCCTTTTGCCCCCTTTGTTACTTACTTTGATTTGGGTTGCAAGTAGTTTGATTGAAGGGTCTACTCTCACAATTGGAGGTGTAGTAGGAGTCTTCGTTTATGAACATTCCCAACAATTTCCTGATTTCAAAATTGTTGTAAAGTGGTAGGCAAAGTACCCACAAAAAGAGCTTGCCTGTCTTTGTTTAGAGTGTGAAATATTGAAAATTGTCTTCATATTTTCATAATGGATGGAATGTGTTGGTTTTAATGTTTTAAGTACTATAAAGAGTGTTTTTGTTCTAATCTAATTTTAATTTTTATTCATAATTTTATTTGTGAAGTCAATGAAGAAACAAAGACCTAACCACGGATTGCGATTTGGGTTTCTCCGATGGAAAGCTTTGAATATCGACTGGTCTTTGATCTTACTTACAAAACAGGAAGTGTCGGTAGTCTCGTGTTCTTTTTGTGATCATTCTCTCGCGTGAGGATAAGTATCGGCTCATCAGATTAAGAATAAGTGATTACATAATATAGAGAGAAAGAGGGAGAGAGTAAATCGTACCTTGGAGAGGAATATGTCGCCCATAGTTATACTATGGGTCACCGACTGTCCCTTTCATTCTAAAAGGTGGTGGTCCCGATTTGTTGTAACCTACGTGTAACGCCACCTCATATCCTATTGGAGGAAAATGATTCAGGAAGGAACTATGCCAGTGCCACATCAGCTTGTTTGTCCCTTGGCATTCAATTATAAAGATACGGAATATTCGGTCATCAACTCTTGCTCCTGGGATTCTCTTCTACTGGAGATGGATTTGGGCCCATAGCTCTTCCGTACGTAAATATAGTTTTATATGACTCTAATTTATTAGTCGGTAACCAAATTGATAGTATTAATTGTCACACCCTCAAAAATCCACCTTCGGGGTTTTACCGCGAGACGTGTGACGTACCAGGATCCAGCCACTAATCATGTCGAACTAGTAGTAAATAGTATAAAACAAGCCATCGTGTCCAACATGAATTTCGAATTAAACGTTTCAAACATAATATGTGTTTAGCGGAAGCAAATGTAAGTATCTCAAACAATTAAAAACCAAAATGTTTTAAAACGTAAATTATCCATGTTTGTATCAAGAAACATGCCCCATGACACTTCAAGTTCCCTAGACTGCAAGTTCCCATGCATGAATCATCTAACAACCTGCAAGCATGCAGAAAAAGTGTATCAGCGATTAAGCCGGCGAGTTCACAATTTTGTTTAACGAAAACGGGTTGGTGTTTAGTTTAAAGACATGTCGTTAATAACTCAATACCGCAGTGACGTATGTTTGTTTGCCCTCATCAATGCCTATCAACATTGGCCATGTGTTTAAGGTTCTTAGTTCACGCCCGTCCTCCCAGGTACGGTGTGAGATTGTCAAGCCTAATAGCGTTATCAACTAATACCCCGTTGCCCTCCAGGCAACTAGTTCGATAGTAAGTAGGGACTTTAATGATAGAGTGAGTGTATTAACCAACATCGAAATTAAATTATAACGTTTGTTAAAAGTATTCCTCCAAGAAATAGTTGTTTCGTAAATGTATTCCTCCAAGGAATAGTAGTTTGTCCCCCAGGGACGCATGCCTGTGAAAGAGTAGTGAACTCACCTTTGATTGCTCGGTTAAAAGACGGAAAGTAAGTGCGGAATGGAACGGGTCAATCACGTCCGAGTTAGATGTGGTGAGGATCGCTAGAGCCAGAACCGAAATCTTTAGTAACTTCCTTGGATCACTTGATTGTCGACAGGAGGTAGAAGAGGAGAGATCACATGAATCACAGTTCGCAAGTTTGGGATTTAGGAATTATAATGATATACACGCAGTTACGTATTCACAAACAAATAGGGTGTGACGGTTTGGGAGATGTAAGTGGGCCGTAAGTAATGGATGTTGGGCCAGCCTCGATAGTCTCGAACAACCCAAAGCTTTCAACAATTATGGACGGTGGTAATTTATGCACATAAGTGAAATTTTAGTGGTTATTAAATTCCACTTGATTCCATCCTTTTAATTCAAGTTGTTGTCCAAATTAATTCCTTTCACAAATATGATCCATATATGTCTAATTTCACTTTTGGTGCCAAGTTCAAACATATTAATTCCTAATGGCGAGGAGTGGTGATTTGGACAGCAAGTCAACGTTTGGTTATCTATTTATTTATTAATTTTTTTATTTAATCAACTAATATAAATGTTTAGGATTTGCTATGGTTCGGATCTCATGAGGGAGACATGGACTTCGGTTCAAACGGTTCGAGTCGGTTCAACGCGATATGGATAAAATAATTAGGCAACCGAATAATAAAACCGTATGATTTGATTTATAAAGGTGAAACAAACAGTTTTTTTTTCCTTGAAGTTACGGGTTGTTACATTAATAGTCCCAACTTAACACGTTGAGTTGATATATATATATATATATATATATATATATATATATAGGTTTGGGTTCATTTCAGAATTCTAAATATTCATTGAACTTACAGAACTCTTAATAAACAATCATTCTACTTACAGCTAGTTCCACCTCTTCAACTATAAACTTCTACTTTCAGAATTCTAAACAAAAGTTGTATTCGATAATGATAGTTGCACAAAAACTATAAACTTCCACCCATTCAACTATTTCATCAAGTTTTGAGGAAGAAGATGTTCAAAAGAATAGGCGTAACTTCCACTTTCTAACTTCAACTGTGTATGCATTGTTACAAGCCGAAGTTTGAGAGACACCAGTAGTTCATCAAAAATACATGTGAATATAGACCATGAAGTCAGACATGCTTGACTTGTTCAAGTTTACTTCATTGATTTTAATCCAACATCCAACGAGGAGATGTTTATAAGAAGGCACCACATGAACAAATCGGTCTTTCTATAAAATGTTGGTGATATGGAGAGGGATTTGGAATATTTTTAAACACGTTACAATGCAAGATGAAAGTAGAGTCTCACATCGTTACAAACATGCATATTGGCTACGACAACTAACATACGAGAGTGCACCTGACACATTATCTATATAACACTTACAAGTTTTGTAAACAGTGTTATTCTTTTGTCTTTTTGTATGAATAGTGTTTTTGACTTTTTCTTAATTTTTATTTTTTATACTTTTAATCTTCAACTTTTATAATTAACACTTATAACTCTATAACTTTCTAAAGACTTTTTAATCAAGTTTTACGTGTTTATTTTTTTACGTGTTGGTATAAATTCAAGATGATTTATATTTCGGCTTTATTTTTTTTGTGTTTTCTCAACTTTTAACCAGAAGTATTTAAAAATGTAAATAATAGTAATCTGGTAACTTATACCCGGGTACGAAATATAAAGTCTTCTTTATCATCTTTATCAATTTGTAAGTGTCAATGTTAAAAGTTGAGAAAACACAAAAAAAATAAAGTCGAAATATAAATCATCTTGAATTTATAACGACACGTAAAAAATAAACACGTAAAACTTGATTAAAAAGTCTTTAGAAAGTTATAGGGTTATAAGTGTTAATTATAAAAGTTGAAGATTAAAAGTATAAAAAATAAAAATTAAGAAAAAGTCAAAAACACTATTCATACAAAAAGATAAAAGAATAACACTGTTTACAAAACTTGTAATTGTTATATAGATAATGTGTCAGGTGCACTCTCGTATGTTAGTTGTCGTAGCCAATATGCATGTTTGTAACGATGTGAGACTCTACTTTCATCTTGCATTGTAACGTGTTTGAAAATATTCCAAATCCCTCTCCATATCACCAACATTTTGTAGAAAGACCGATTTGTTCATGTGGTGCCTTCTTATAAACATCTCCTCGTTGGATGTTGGATTAAAATCAATGAAGTAAACTTGAACAAGTCAAGCATGTCTGACTTCATGGTCTATATTCACATGTATTTTTGATGAACTACTGGTGTCTCAAACTTCGGCTTGTAACAATGCATACACAGTTGAAGTTAGAAAGTGGAAGTTACGCCTATTCTTTTGAACATCTTCTTCCTCAAAACTTGATGAAATAGTTGAATGGGTGGAACTTCCCGCACCCCTTGCATCTAGCCATTTCATGGCTATCCGACATCAAGCACAAGTCAAAGTGCTTCCAAATAGCGGGGTTTCTTTTGGTTTCCAAAACATCCACGACCTCATCGTTACAAGCCATCGTTATCACTTTGATAGTATTAGATTTGAAGTGGTTAAAGTGTTGATTTTTTTGTAGTAAGTAAATGAAATTGGAAGTGGTGTAGAGAATGAGGTTAAATTATAAGAAAAAACCGATTTTAAGAGTAATATTCAGTTTCAATTATTAGGAACCGGTTCCTAATAGTAAATGCAGCTTTTTATGACAGAACCGGTTCTAATAGTAAATGCAGCTTTTTATGACAGAACCGGTTCCTACCCGTACCCGGTTCCAAATTACCCGGAACCGGTTCCAGCCGGTTCCACATTTAAAAACTTATACCCGGGTACGAACTGGAACCGGTTCCACAGAGAAACCGGGTCTACTTACTAGCATGAGGAACCGGGTCCGGGTATTCAAAAGACCCGATTTTGCCCATCTCTACTTACAATCCTTTAACTTTCAGAAGACTTTGTAATCGAGTTTTTATGTGTTAGTTTTAAATACATGTTGATATAAATTCAAGTTACGTTTTGACGTAAAATTTATTTTCACCCCGAAAATGAGTCAAGTCAGATATAATACGTTTTCATACTTATTTTTATGCACGTTTTTAGTTGGTCTACGTTTTGACGTAAATTTTGTTTGGAAACGAGTTGGGTCAAATTTAATGTGTTTTCATCAGACGGTATAAATTCGATCCATTTTACGTTTCGACACCACCGCGATGCGTAGTACCATTCTTTAACTTAGAAAAAAATTTGTTTTCTTACGAGCTTATTTTTATGTACATGTCGGTAGGGCTGTAAACGAACCGAACGTTCAGCGAACAGTTCGTGAACCGTTCGGCATGAAGTTCATTTATGTTCGTTCGATTAGCTTAATGAACGAACATGAACAAAAAAAATCGTTCGGTTAGCTTAGCAAACGAAGACGAACACAGGTCTCGTTCGTTCGACTGCGTTCGTGAACGTTCGGTAAGATGTTCGGTTACGTTCGTGAATTTCGATACGTTCGTTTGATTATTTTAATAATATAATAAATGATAAACCTTTTATTTAAACATATTAAAAACTTGAAACCCTATTTTTTTCTAATTTAGCTAAAATTTGAACATTCTAAGACATTTTTGGGATAATTATGTGTAGGTTAGTTAGATTTGATTCATCGTTTGGTGGTGTAGTAAGCTTCTTGTGTTTTAATTTATCATTTAATGGTTGTATTTAACTACTTATATCTAACGTTTAAGGATAACAATGTTTTTATATTTCATTATTTTCTAGTTAAATGTTTGTTTGGGTTCGTTTTTATTTGCTTGCGTTCGTCGGTGTTCGAGACCAGTGTTCACGAACTGTTCGTGAACAACTGAATTTCTTAACGAACGAACACGAACATAAACTTATGTTCGGTATGCGTTCGTGAACAGTTCACGAACATGTTAATTTCCTTAGCGAACGAACACGAACATGACCTTGTTCGTGTTCGTTCGGTTCGTTTACAGCCCTACATGTCGGTATAAATTCAAGTTGTTTATGTTTCGATGTAAATTTTATTCGAAAATATGTCAAATCCTATGTAGTATATTTTCGTGCTTATTTTTATTTTAAATATTTTCAAAAGTATGTGACCACTATGCTAAAAGCGGATGCCTCACAGCACTTTTGAATTTGACATGCTTTTTTTGAAGACATCAACACACTACATCAATCCCCTTTATTTCCGATGTTATACATGGATCCGCACAAAAGTGTCCAGTTAAGATAAATGGAATTGAATATAAATATAGTTATTATCTTGCCGATGGGATATATCCTAGTTGGGTGACAAAACGCAACACGAAAGGACATCAAAGGAGTTTTTGGAGTGTTAAAAGCTCGTTGGCACATTATTGAATAATCGGCATGACACACATACTTCCAGAATAAGAAGGATAATGTACAATTATATACTTGTATTAGTTTATATAATTACGGTTATGAAAAAGAAGGTGTGACTATATCTCCTGAACACGAAATCGATCCACCAAAAGATGAAAAAGTGTGAACAATGACATTATTCTAAATATACGATCTCAAGAAACTCATAACAACCTTCAAGTAGATCTTATTTGAGGACTTTGAGGGATGATACCCTCCACTCTTAAGTTGAGGGTTCATGTCACATGGTTTTGGTATTATGCTCTCTTGATTTTGATTATGAATGAATTTGATATTATGCTTCATTTTAGTATTACGATATCATAGTATCCGTATCGATTTTTCCTATTTTGTACTTGTATTGTATTACTACTCGTACTGATTTACCTTATTTGGTGCTTGTCATGTATTATACTCGTACCCGTTTTACCTATTTGATACCTGTACGGATGCTCAAAAGATTAAAAAAACAAAGCAGTACCAAAACGGATCCAATATTGAAATATCGGTACTGATACCCGTACTACTCGATTGTCTTTTTGGTGCTGATACATGTATGAATATATAGGTACATTGGTCAATTCAAAGTTAAAAGATTTAAAGTTTTCTTCCATCAGTGTTAATTTGTGGCGTTTTCAAAGCAATACCGTTTCTAATTATTATATTTGGATTTTTAAGCCTAAGTGGGTTGTAAAATAAAATAGATTGGTCGGGTTAATAATGATTTGTTACGATGTTGATTCAAGAATTATCTTTTGACAAAGGTTATGTATTAATGTATTTTAGTTTCATTTTATGAGATAAACTACAATAGTTTTATTTATATTTTTGATATAAAAACATTTCCTAGGGAATACAAATCCGCCCAAGTGATGATAAATATTATTTGGAAATCCATATCTATACCTGTATTATATAAAAAAACAAAATAGAGAATAAATAGCACTCGATCTTGATGAGGTTTTCTGTCTATAATGTATTTTTTTCTCTATCTATACTAAATTTTCAGAATCCCGTCTAAAATGTATTTTTTTCATCTTTCCATACTAAATTTTCAGAATCTCAAATATTGTAATTATTATTTTTAAGGTGTTGAGTGTTGAAATACCCGTATTGTATAATTTTTTTCTGATAATTATATTTATTTTAAATTCAGAAAACTTGTCAAGTTACATCAAAACAGAAGGTAGCCGGGCAACAAGCTGCGCCACCAATCCTTTCTGAATTGCAAACCCTAACCTTCCAAATACAAACCCTTGCCCCCCTGGGGTTGAACAATTGTTGTAGACGACCCGTTGAACCCTCGTCAAGAAGTGGATAGCTTCTGGCGCTAGGGAGCTAACAGTATCAAAGGCAAAAGGGACAAAGACATGCTGGTTCTTTGCGCAAGCTTTAGCGTGCTTATCCACTTTCTTTGATTCTGCCTTTCTTGCTGCTTGTCCAGCTACAAACTCGTTTTCCCTTAAACCAACTAAAGGGGAAACCCCCCGTGAGGTCTACACAAGCATGTTTCCCTCCAGCCCAGCCAAAGACGAGCAGATCCGCTGGTCGCAGAGTAGATCTCCCTTCCATAGGGTCCGTGAGGAAATTTACAGAGGCCTCTTTCTTAGCCGAAATCCCAGCTCTTCTTAAGATGTCCCACAAAACATCACGCACCCAGTCGTGCCGATATTTGAACTCAGGGAGCTTTTACAGTGAACTGCATGCTCCCCGTATTTATCCATACAAGCTTTACGACATATCGGACAAGTTTCATCTTCCAGGTACATAGGGGTCATCAACCGGTATTTGAGAATGACTTTATATTCTACTGCAGACATATATTGTCTCAACCCCTCAATTGTTATAATGTGATATAACATTAGTTTTGAAGACGGAATTTATTTTTTAAAAGGGATAAAATTATAAATATGAAAATTCAAAAACCTAAAAATATTTAATATCGAATTATTTTGTTATATCGGATCTCAAACAAATTTAATACATTGTAAAATTGGTAATGATTATCCACAAATATTATAAAATAATAATAATATTTTTTTTTATATTTGGCGTTAGCGTCAAATGCTTAATATTGAGTTGTTTTATGTACGTTTTATGGTACCTATGTTGTATATGGTATTTTGTAAGTAAAAAGAGCGTTTGATTATCTAGATCTAATATGAAATCTAAGGCTGGCAATTCTGACACGAACACGATAACACGATACGAACCTACACGAAGTTAACAAATTTCGTGTTTGACCTTAACATGTTTCGTGTCTAAACAGGTTGACACGATAAGACTTGTTTAAATTCCGTATCTAAACAGGTTAAAACACGTTAACCTGTTAAGACTCGTTAGTGACGTGTTTATAATTTAAATTAAATAATATATCAAATATGTGGAGTCAGAACTCAGACGTGGGGTATACCTAAATTTGAAATCCATTCCTTCACTTTCACGCTCCAATAATAACCAAACCCTAATATCCTAAATTCTACCGCCACTCGTTTAAGTTTGTTGAAACTATTTGGATATTATGATTAGACTTTTATGGATTTCGTTTTAAGTTTGTTAAGACATGATATGTGTTTATGCATGTTTTATGACTTTTGTGAACCATTGGCGACTAAATTTTCACTAAACATGTTCCGTAATCGCTAATTTCAAATAAGGAATAACCTCGTGTTCGTCTCTTAACAGGTCGTGTTTGTGTCTTAACAGGGCTTGTTTGTGTCTTAAGCAGGTCATATGATATGTTTGTCACATTTTCATGTCTTAACAGGTCATTTCGGGTAACCTGTTTCTTAACAGGTTCGTGTTCGTGTTTGGAAAATCTGACACGATAAGATTTCGTGTCGTGTTCGTGTTTACAGGTTTCATTTTCGTGTTTTATCGTGTTCGTATCTTATCGTGTTCGTGTCTTAACAGATCGGGTTGACCCAATATGCCAGCCCTAATGAAACCTAAAACAACAAATTCTAACAAGATATCATTATCAAACTTTTCGAAATTCGTTAGCTATGATCTACAAAATAGAACATGAGCAACCCCATTTGCCAATAAAACAATACTTACAAATTTTTGAATTCTTTTTATATTTTCTTAATACATAAATATTCTCACTGAGTTTGTGCGTTAATTCTAATAAATTTTATGTAACTCGGTTATTTAAATTTATGTGAAATCTCAATTACTTGTGGCTTTAAAATTTTATATAAGTTTATTTGTTACACCCATATGTCACACGAGAAATAACCTAATTCAATTCATATAAAGAATTATTATATATTTTAGTTTATCGATCCACCTTTTAGTCTTTTACACAAAGCCTAAATATTCTTTTGATGCTGTAAAAACATATTATTAATATGTATATATTATATTATACAGATAGAAAACCTATAGGTTCAAAACAATATTATATTTTAGCTTTATCTAAGTTATTATTAATTACTTGAAAATAATAAAAAGGTATGTATAAAGCCACCACCACAATACTCCTCCACTAGTGACTAGTCTAACATTTTTCCAAACTTAAAACTAAGATTGAACAAAACATTTTAACCACTGAAGTCCTTCCTCTCTCAAACACTTCCATACCTCAATCGATATCTTATCCAAGTCAACTGCTTTTCGTCTCATATATACAATTGAAAAGCGGATATGAATAGTGATTTTACTTTTATAATAATATATATATTTAAATATTTTATTATTTAATATTATAATAGTTTTATTACTTTATTATTATATTTATTTTAAGCTTTTAACATTTTTTTCCTTTCTTAAAATCATATTTCCTTTATCATTTGGTTTTAATTTTTTTTGTCTTTAAAATTATATTTCCTTTCTCGATTAATTTGATACAAACGCAAATTACTTATATATTTATAACCATGTATCAAATAATACTGTGTATCGTTAATTAATTTCACAAAAAGTTGTTCGTAATGTTTTTATTTTCTTTAATCAAAGATTTTAAATCTACATTGAATAAGAAAAAAAATCTTCCTAAGTGCTATCCTCACCTCTTCGTGTGTGATTTTCATAATGGGAGACTTAAAAAGACTTTCACCCTATAAAAACCTCACTCCAACCTTAAGTTCCCAACACCACATAACAAAATGAAAACAACCCTCCTATTTACTAGTATATTTCTGGCTGGGTTCATTTTCATTGAACCGGTTGCATCCCAAAAGTGTAAATGTGCTCCACACATGTGTTGTAGCAAGTATGGTTATTGTGGCACTACTAGTGCTTACTGCGGTAAAGACTGTCGAGGCGGCCCGTGTTCTCTACCAGCTCCAAATAATAACGTTAATGTCGCTGGCATAGTGAGCGTTTCTTTCTTTAACGGGATTGTTTACAAGTCTAAAAGATATTGTCCTGGAAGACGTTTTTACACACGAGATGCATTTCTTAAAGCGATCAAGAACTACCCACATTTTGGTAGATCTGGTTCGATCGCGGATTCAAAGCGTGAAATCGCAGCTTTCTTTGCTCATGTTACTCATGAGACAGGACGTAAGTTGATGAACTATCTAAATTTCTTCGTTAATTAAAATATCCATACATATTACACACATGTGCTATTCTTACCATACTCATATATATTTTTTTATGATTCACATACAAGTTAATCAATATATATCTACTAGTATCTAGGATGCGTGCTTTGCGACGGGACTGTTAAACCGAACAAAAGGTAAACGTAAAAATAATGAATAATGCTCACACGTTACAGGGTGTTAACTTGCAAAAATTAGACCGAAAAAGTAAAACACAGAAAAAAAGTAACTAAGCAGTTTAGGACCCTGCGATTTTCTACAGAGGCGTTAAACCGTAAAAAATAGACGTAGAAACGTTGAACCACACGCGCGCGTTGCAGTATGATAACTCACAAAATTTAGAAAAAAATCATAAAACGATAAATTTATAAAAGATATAAAGTACATTGACCAAATTTGAAAGTGAAAAAGTGTTTGGGTTAAAAATAGAAAAGGTTTGTGACAAATATGTAAAGGATGAAACTATAAAGATTATATAAAAGATAAAAACTTTTGGGGTTAATAGTATAAAGATAAAAAAAAATAAAGGGTTAAAGCAAATGAAATTAAAGAGTGAAAAAAAAAGTCATACAGTCATGAATAGTGTTTTTGTGAGTTTTTTTTTTGTTTTTTTGTTTTTCAAATTTTTACGGATATTTAACCAAATATTATAAATACCCTTTGATATTTTTTTGACATTTTAATTTTGATTACATGCTTGCACAGACTTATGTTATTTAGAGGAGGTAAATGGTCGTTCAAGAAACTATTGTGACAATACTGCAACCAAATATCCATGCAACCCTAAGAAAAGTTACTATGGAAGAGGCCCAATTCAACTTGCATGGAACTACAACTATGGTGAAGCCGGAAAGAGCCTAGGGTTCGACGGGCTCAACAACCCGGATATTGTGGCTAGTGACCCAGTGGTTTCATTCAAGACCGCGTTGTGGTTTTGGATGGAGAATGTCCATTGGGATTTTGCTTCTGGTAAAGGGTTTGGAGCTACGATCAAGGCCGTCAATGGAAATGAGTGCAACGGTAAGAAACGAGCCGCTGTAAGCGCTCGTGTTGCATACTACATTAGTTATTGTAAACAGTTTGGTGTTCCTGATGGGAAAAAACTTAGGTGTTAATGTTGTTTTATGACTTTCAAGTACTCCTAAGTTAGCTAAATAATTATCTATGTTTAAAATAGATATTTGACATAACGAAGGTTGAATAAATGAACTTATGTTAAAAAAGTACTACACTTAGGGGTAGGGGTGGTCATTACCGATCACCCTCACTCATTCACAACTTTCAATCAAGTTCCGCCATTCATCAACCATTATTCCATCACTCACAACCTTTTTAGTGGAAATGGTCATCACTCACAACACCCAACAATAAACCCTCACACCCCCTCACATGCTTCCGTTTATCACGCGTTATATTTTTTTTCGTGAAAAACACTAGTGACGGTGGTGTTTTGACTTGTTCCACGCGTGGAACATTGGTATCACGTACAAAAACAAGACCACCCCGGGTCCTCTTAATGTGAACTAAATTAAGATTAACTGGAAGTAACCATACTATGCTGTATTGTATGTAAAATTATGAAGCTTTTGACAAGTTTTGAATCATTATCCTTTTGATTAGTTAAAGTCTTCTTCCACCACTTGTGGTCATTTGTGACATTTTCAAGTAATATTGTTTGTTATTATATTCAAGTCTTTTCAAAATTCAAACTAAGAGCCAATTTTGATACTTGACAACATTATATAAAAGTTTATTATATATAAAAGCTTAGCCAAGTTTTATAAAAGATTTTAGGAAATGAATGTTGCATTATAAAAAAGTCTATATATACTTTTTTATATATTTTTATTTCCAATCATATTACCTTTGCCGTTCTTTGTCTTAATCGCTCGTGTCAAGTTCTTGTTGACTGATTTTCGATCTTATACCAAACCCAAATTATACTTTGATTATTCAATCCGAATCTTGATCTTCAATGAACGATTATAACATTATAACATGTATTGAATTTCCATAGAATTCCTCAACACTTCTTGATGTCTAGGCTTAATAAATAACTTGATGGTTGAAATAACATCTTGATCTTCAATGATGATCTTTCCCATTATATATTTGTCGTTGATAGCATGTTATGGATTCTTGTAAAATTCTTCATCAAACTTTGATTATCATCACTTACGTAACGTGTTGACTTCATATTAGCTTTCAAACCCGATCATTGGTGACTTTATCTTAGATAAACAAGTATACTTATTGACTTGAGTGTAAGACTGGTATGCTGTATAGGATTATCTTAAATTAAGTAATTCATACCACATGTTACTTATCTTTAACATTATCAAAATTACGGTTTCATAGTTATCAATTTAACCATTGTTTTTCCAACACTTTTCAACCACCCGTGCACTCTCTTTAGAAAACATAATCGACGACCTAGCATCCCTCAAAACATTGTAGGTTGCCAATGGGTTTATCGAATCAAGTACGGCCGAGATGACTTACGTTTCAACGATGTACTCAGAATTTTATACGATATCGTTTCTTAAAAGTTGTAAACGAAAAACAAAATAATTATTGTTGGTTCATTAGTTAAAACTAAAAATTATTTATTGTTTCATGCTTTTTTAAACATCTAAAAGTTACATTTTATTTACATAAAATCCCACTGTTCGTATTTTTAATATTATTTTATAACTCGTTTTTTTTTTCTTCTTCACATTTTTACATTTTCAACGCAATCAGCATTTTAGAGTTGGAATTATCCACTTGTTATTCGAATTTTCCGTTTATTAGAATGTTTTTCAGTTTTTGATTTACTCAATTATTACAATATCTTTCAATACACTCTTATTAGCTACTTGGTAACAAAGGTGTTTATGTAAAACTAATGATTTCTGATTGATTGATGTCTAGTTAATAAATTGATTAGAGTATACTAGGAATATGCTATCCCTACAAGAAAACGACGTCGCCGCTATTGACCTATTAGTGTCGCCGCTATTGCCTGAATTAACCCCAACCGTTGGATCATGATAAGGAATGAGTGGCTGGGGTTTATTGTGGACACAGAGTTCCGGATCAACCATTACCGGCGACTTATGGCGTGTCGCCGCTATTGCCTCATATTCGTAGTGTATGTTAATAAAAAAAATTCTCATACATATTATATAAGTGTGGTCAGTCACCATTTTGTTTGAATAATAATAATTAACATGTAAGGATGGGGAAAGAATAAAAGTCTTGACGTCTTTGACCGGTTTCCAGGATAATATTTTAGTGTAGTGGCGCCAAAAATATGTGGAGTATGTAGTAGATGTTGTTTTCATCGACCAATTATGTAAACAACAAAAATTTATAAACATATCCAATAGTCTTTAGTGATTGCGAAAAGACTTAAGATAATTTTGAAATACTGTTAAACTATATATGTTACAAAATGGTCTTTTAGATAACATTATTTAAGTCTTTAGTAACCCGAATAAAAGCAATATAACTAAGTATCAAGGAAAAAAATCATAGTTGAATGAATCGTATTCCATGTAGAAAATAAATAACATTACATTTAAAAACTAAGGGGTGTTTTTGGTATTATGTCAAGATTTTATTAAGAGGCTATCTTTAATGTGTTTGATTCATTTAAAAAACAAATCTTGATGATTCATGCACTCTTTTTATGGGTAATGCGTTGTAGAAACATGCTAACTAATATAGAGGCTATATCTTAACTAGTTAGGTTTCTTAATGCCTCAGCCTAAGGTTACAAAACAGCCCCTAAAACACTAACATATGTTGTATTAAAAGGTGGTTTATATTTTTTTTGAATGACCAACGAATCCTTCAAATGAGCTACTGGTGAAATTCATCACGGGATACACTCGGCTCTAAACTGGGAAAAACCTCACCTAGAGCCGAAGCCTGTGAACACTCGCCTGAAGGCACGACAGTGCGGTGAGGCAATACCCGCTCAGTTCAAGGATCGAACTAGCGATCGCCGCCTACTCGCTAGACTCCCATCATCACCAGGTGCCGCCAAAACTAAATAATAGGGGCATGAATCAAACATGGGTCACTTAAAACACAAGATCTCTCCCTCATCATTTCACCAATAGCTCTCAATGGCAAAAGGTGGTTTACCAGGTCAACAAAAATGGGTGATTCAATAGCAAATTGAATTTTTTTTTTGTTAGAGATGGAGTTCAAGTGGGCCACATGTGCATGGTCATGCAACCCAGTCCAAGCATGTGAACTTATCAAAGAAGGCAGTCTTAAGAAAGCAAAAAAAAAAAAGAGTTTTGGTGATCAAGAAACAAGAAAATTCTATAGCAGTAGTAGTTTCTTTGATCGCAGCACTTGTCTTTCTTATCATAGCCGAGAAGCAAAACAATGTAGTGCTTGGGCCGAGAAAGTAATTGAAGCAAGCCACCATAATATAGGGTTAGGGAAGGATGCATACATGGGTTTAACATGTAATGATAACATACTCATATTGTAATTATTCATTTAATAACCTAAGCTTTCTATCAAAAACTTTCTCTCACAATCCTCACTCAAATTGTTGGACGTAATTTCTGTACTCGAGCGTATGAAATGGGTGGGACCGAACTAAACAGGGTCCAACAGGTTGTGAATAGTAATCTTTCAACCTTTAAGGGCCGTTTCGTCTTTAGTAGATTGGTTTTGCAATTCAAAAGGGGGTTGCGGCAACTTGTTGCCCGTTTACCTGCCACTTGTTTATAATTTATTACTTTGGTATTTTAATGAACAAATAACATTGTAGGTTTAATTTATAATAGATTAGTTAGATAAATATGGGGGTTTATTCTATCTAATCTTATTAGGAGGTTGAGTCCTACTTGTAACCAAACCATGTCCTATATAACCTGATCAAAGTTATGATTAAGGTTAAGAGAAGGGTAATCAGTTTTGAGTTATTTCTTATTAATAAGACTGGTAGTTATTCATCTTAAATTCTTTTCTTCAACTATTCTATCCGGTTTGATTATCGACTGGGACTTGACAAACCTTATCAAAAACTTGCTTCTCACAATCCTCACTCAAACCTTCTTTGACGAGAAATAACACAAAAGAGTAACATCCAGAAGTTTAGTTTTATTTTTTAACATTTATGTATACACAAATAAGTACGTAATCAAAATCAATCCAAGTGATATCATTTAATATTTTAACACACCTTAATTGTTTCATATATTTTTTTAAACCAAACTACTATCAACAAAACTCAAAAGCTTGATTATCATTTATCTTAATGTCTATGTCTATATGCACATGTAACATGTTATTTTAGTTATCTCAATGTCATCACAATAGCTTAACATCATCATTGTTATAACATATTCATCTTTATTTTGATTGTATATACACATATCACTTTCAAAGAAAAAGGATATATATTACTCAACACACGTTAACCTCGTATGCCTTTGCCATTTGATCCATTTCTACCAAAAAGAAATAAAAAAATTACAAGATGAAAGACTTTGAAGACACTTTCACCCTATAAATACCTCTCCAACCTTCTTAATTCAAGCACAAAATAGCAAAATGAAAACAAACATCTCAACTTTCATATTCACTAGTATGTTTCTCGCCGGACTCCTCTTTATGGAGCCGGTTGCATCTCAAAACTGTAAGTGTGCTCCAAACATGTGTTGTAGCCAGTATGGTTACTGTGGCACTTCCCACGCTTATTGTGGGAAAGGTTGTCAAAGTGGCCCATGTACTTGGCCAGCTCCAGATAATAATGCCAACATCGCTTGCATAGTCACTGTCTCATTTTTTAAAGCGATTGGTGAAGGGTCGGGAAAAAGTTGTCCTGCAAGAGGTTTCTACACACGAAATGCATTTCTTACCGCGATCAAGATCTATCCAAGTTTTGGTAGAACTGGTTCACTTGCGGATTCAAAGCGTGAAATTGCAGCTTTCTTTGCTCATGTTACTCATGAGACTATACGTAAGCCGATGAACTTTATAACTTTTTTCAAACTAATAATCTTAATATATTCAACATATTCACATGTTAAGACATGTGTTATTCGTACCAGTGGCGATGTATGCCTTAGCTAGGGTGGGCACATGCCCACCGTCCAGAAAGCCCAACGCTCATTTTGTTTTCAGCTGGCCCAAGTGCCAAACGAAGTGCCATAATGACAGTCTCCTTCCGATTTAATAAAATAAATCCAAATATTGTTAATTGAGAATTGAAACAATGACTTACAAACTTTTCAAATAAAACTATGGCCCACCATGGATAAGAGAAAAACTATTAAAAGAAATTTAAATACGGTTCATACTCATTTCCTTTTAATAATATACACTAGCTTTTTAACCAACATACATTTAGAAAGAATATTTTGAATGGAAATTTTGGACCGGAAATTCGGGAATACATCTATTCAGGAAAATATTTGGGATTAAAACATTTCTTGAACACTTTTGTAATTTTGCTGTAGAAGTCGAGATGAAGTTCTCAATATTACTAAATGATGAAGTTGTAATCGAGCATTTGTCTGACTCTTTTTAACCAACTCTAATTGTGCCCACCTACAAAAATGTTCTGTATTGCCCACTGATTCGTACCAACCTTAGAAATAGATTTATTGATGCAAATATGACTAAGAAATGTCTAATACCAATATTTAATCCAATACCAAAATTGAACACCCTTTAGTATAATTAACCTTTGAAAAAATGTTTGAAAGACCCAAAAAAAACCCTAAAAATGGATAGAATAATCTATTTGATTTCGTACATGTTAACAATTATTCTTCTGTTAATTGAATGTTGAAAAAATAATATCATAAGTTTAATTATATGACTAAACAAAGATGTAACACAAATACGATGGTAGTAGGTAGCATGCAGCATGCGTGCCAATACATCGATAATAATTCATCGTAAAACCATGTGTATAGGTCAAGCCCCATGGAGCCCTCTTCAAAACAATATCCCTTAACGTACAATACGTACGAGATGGAATTATAATATGCGTAATTAGTTTTATAACATGCGTGATTAGATTTTTACCCCATTTGTGATTTCTGTTTTTTTACATGCGTGATTATGTTCATGCATGATTACGGTTTTCAACATGCGTGATGTATGGTTTTTCAACATGCGTCGCTATACACATCACGCCCCACAGTGGATGGAGCCCATAAAGCCCCGGGGGGGGGGGGGGTGTTTCCGGGTGCTATGGCCCAAGAATCCAAGATGGAGCCCCATAACGAGCGACTACGCATGACCTAATAATTGAAATATAATGTTGGTTTACAACTTTAGCATGTCACATGATCAGGTCAATTGGCTTTAACATATTAGTCAAAATTTACTACTTACTAGTTACTACTGCTTGTTTTCTTTTTTGATATTTTACATATGCATGTCCAGACTTCTGTTACAAGGAAGAGATAGGTGGTCATTCAAAAACATATTGTGACAAAAGCAGCAAAAATATCCATGCAACCCTAGCAAACGTTACTACGGGAGAGGCCCATTTCAACTCACATGGAACTTCAACTACGGTCAAGCAGGAAAGAAGCTCGGCTTTGATGGGCTCAACGACCCTGATATCGTAGCTAGAGACCCAGTGGTTGCATTCAAGACCGCGTTGTGGTTCTGGATGAATAATATTCATTCGGGTTTCATTGATGGTAAAGGGTTTGGAGCTACAATTAGGGCCATCAATGGAGGTGAGTGCAATGGACATATGCCAGACGCTGTAAGAGCTCGTGTTTCGTACTACACCAGTTATTGTAAGAAATTTCGTGTTTCACCGGGGAAGAACCTTGGTTGTTAGCTTCGTTTTACAACTTACAACCCTTGCTACATGTCTAGCTTACATGGTATATTTGGTTAGTGGTTATGGTTACAAGTTTGAATCGTTCTTAATAATTGTCTATGTTTGAAAATAAATTACTGCTTATCTTTGTGTGACAAATATATTGTTTGATAGATATCATAACGAAGGTCAAGTGGTTGTAATATGTAATTTTATGTTATGGAAGTATGGTTGTAATATGTAATATTATGTTATGAAAGTATTGTGTTTTGAAACTCAAGCGTTACGTGATCACTTAGAGCATCTACAAGGGCGGTAAGAGTCTATACCCGAGACTGCCTAGTAAGGATGCACATTAGTCAAAACCACCATCATCTCAAACTTAACTTTTTTCTCATAACAATAAACCATTCCAAACCTGTACATCACATCTCACTTTTTATACTAAAAAACAAAAGGAAAATAAGGTTTGTGAGTGGGTGGTCTCCACCATTTCAGAGCAACCTCGTCTGGTGGAACAAACCGGACCGCATAGGTCAAACTCCCACAACAAAGGTGGTCTGGTGGAAGGTGGTCTGCTCAATGGATTTGGGCAGCGGATGGATTGATGGAGATGCTCTTATATGTGTCAAATTACATTCTTTTATGACAAATAATGTAGTGTTTGAGATCAAATAATGTTATTAACTGCCAATATGGGCTAGCCCACTTATTCGCAAATGTTTGAAGTTACAAAGTTTATCAACAATGTTCAGGTTTCATCTTCCTATATAAAGTTATGTATGTTGACAATTCGACGCTATTTTTTCATGGTTTTACGCTACGCCTTTCTGTTTCTATACCTAGTGCAGATACATATTATTAATACCTTAATAAGTGAACCGACACCAACCAAATTTTCTATGTTTACAGTCAAAACCGCGCAGCAACGCGGGCGCGGGGTAAGTTTACTAGTTAATATAGAAGACCTAAGTGAAAAGAAAGTCATATCATCAAAGTTTAATTTGTATTTTAACAACTAATATAAGGGTGTATGTGAAAAAAAATCCACCACTGGATTAGGGCTGGTGTTTCAAGACGGGTTAAATTTAATTTTAACAAAATAAAAAGCTACGCAAAGCAAATGTTATGGTTTGCCTTTTCTTATATAAGGTTTTCGTTGAGAAGTGCAATAAAAAAGCTGCCATGTATCGCGCTTCATAGTTTTCTTTAAGAAATGTTTTTTTTTCTTATCTATGTTTTTACCTTAATTTTGTTGAAAATCCTTTAGTTCCCCACGACGAAGTGTGGGTTCTCCTGCTAGTACAATAACGTTACTATTTACAAGAGCACTCACAGATTAGCACTCATCCCCTTCCCCAAATCCAAATTATAGAAATAAAATGTGACATTTTGTTATTTTCTTCTCTTGTATTGAAGTCCCCGTATAGGGCTGTTCAAAAATAGCTCGGAGCCTCGGATTTGCTCGGAAAAAGCTCGCTCGGTATAGCTCGGTTTGAAAGTGAGCCGAGCCAGCTCGGCTCGGTTAGAAAGTGAGTCTAGCTCGGCTCGGCTCGAACGAGCCGGATTAGCTCGGTTTGGCTCGTTTGTTAGCTCGGCTCGGTTTAGCTCGAATTATTTTACTTATAATATATATTATTTTTCTATACATTACAATATATTACAAAAAACTAATTTTTATTTACATGTATTTAGGTTTATTATTTGATATCTATGACTTATTGGAATGTTTATTACCATGCTAATGAACTAATAATGTATTCCGTCGAAGTTTAAAACTTATTTTGTGTTGTTTAACTTGATTTTGGCTTGTGATATATTAGGTTGAACTTATTTTAGATATGTTATTTTGAAGTATTAAATAATATTTAGAATACTTAATTTTTAGAGTTATATATTAATTTTTATTTTTAAAATCGAGCCAAACCAAGCCGAGCCGAGCTATCTCGGTTTAAAACCAAGCCGAGCCTAAGCTTTGATTTTCAGCTCAGTTTCGAATCCGAACCGAGTCAGCCAGCTCGGTTTTTAATCGAGCCGAGCCCGAGCTTGGCCTAGCTCGGCTCGGCTCATGAACAGCCCCATATCATATTTTTGAGTGGTTGTGAAGTGGGAAAATATACTATTTAATTGATTATTAGCATACAGAATTGAATGTAAGGGATTTTAAAAGGCGAACAAATTTTAAGAACAAATATGTTAAATTTATGAATTAAAGCTGGTATAACAGGTCAGACACGACATGATAAGACACGATGACCGGAGATGCTAGATACGATGTTAGGATCTGAGTTAAACTGATTGTAAATGTTTTGTAAAATGGTAAATGATAGAAAGTAAAAACAGAGTGAATTGGAGCGGAAATGAAAACTTTGTTTTACAATCAATGGAAGATTGTTTTCATCATCATGCATTCAAACGAAAGTTTTGCATGTGAATCACAAACACCCCCTCAGCCTTTTATAACTAAGTTTGATAGTACATAAATATTGGTAATGATCTTTTAATAGATAAGTAAATCAGTACAATGAAGTAAAGTATTTATACTACAATGCTAACCATCTGAGCATCTTTGCTGATGTCAGAGGTGAAAGCCACATCTAATGTCACACCCAACCGATGCATCGGGGCGCGGCACTAAGCGGTTCAGATGTTCGAGAGAATCCAAACGACTATTTTTAAATGACAATATTTAAGCGTCATTTCCCATACAATCATTACATAATCATCACGAATTCCATTAATCTCAAACAATTTTAAAGTCGATTACAATTTATTACAAGTTTCTAAGCAAAATCCTAAGTCGTTTGCAGCGAGTAGAAACATTAACCTGCAACATACGTTAAAATAATTGTCAATACAAAAATGTATTGGCGAGTATACAAGTTTTGATATAATAGCATAGTAGATAGAAAACGTTGCGAAATACCACATACATAAACATGACCACACATATAAACTCACAAGACAAATTTATCATGCTATACTCTCGAGATGCTTGCGCGGTCTTCCTAGCTAGACCCCGTCGGGCGTTAGCCAAACTATAGTACCATACTAGCTAAGGTGAGTTAACGAAAATGTGTCCTAGTTTACATGTATCAAGCATCATGTGTAGACTTGTGTAACGGGTATTCACGTGTGATAATCAGTTTAGTTTTGCGTTGTGTATTTTGATATGAACGTATGTTACACCCAAAAGTGCGTTTAAAGCAAAAAGGGGGTCAAGTATACTCACAGTGGATGCGTAACAGCGAACACCGAGAGTTGATGAGAGGAGAGAAAAGAGTGTCGGTTAGCCTGCCATAGAGACGGAAGGGCATCAGTCTTCCAGAGTGTTAAAACATTGAAACGGAGAGTCGGTGCGAGGGAAACAGATATTTTCGTACGAAATTAGTTTTCATGCGAAAATTTCGGTGAATTTTCGTGCGAAAATTTCGTGCAAAAATTTTGGTGATTCAACTCACGAACTTTTCGCACGAAAATTTCGTGCAAAATTTTTTGGTGTTTTTCGTCATATTTGGGAAATCGAGTGTTCATCCCTCCAACCTTAGGTTACTGATCAACCTAGCATCGGAGAGGTATTTTGAGCGAATGAGTTTCTTGTATGAACTCGGACTGGACCGTGTGAACCAAGTATGGTTCACGCGAGCCAGTCTAGATCGCACAAGTGACTGTTCTTGCATCTTGGTGCGTTCGGGACTAAGACTTCGTCTGAAACAGATGTATTTTCGAGTCTATTTCGTGACGGTTTCGATCGGCGCCTCGTTCCACTACTTAGTGAACGAAACATTAGTCGGTTTGATCCGTTTTGTGTGAAAATCATTTGATAAAACAGTTTTGTTAGGATAAACACTTGGTGAGTTTGAAACAACAAGGTTTCGGGTCTGAGAAGCCAAGGCTAACTCAAACATGCTCGGTTAAGTGCTAAATCCTTAAGAAAATCAGAAGGTTTTATGAAAAAATGAAGGTTTTCGTAAAACAGAGAAGTTTAGATGAAATTGGAATAATCTCGTGCAAAATCGATTGTAAAAACCGTTGTGATTCGTGTGAAAACGTAGTTTTCTTACTTGAAACAGAGAGAATCGGGCTGGAGAGCGTTTAAGTGCGGAATGACAGCAAGTTGGAGTGAATGGTGAAGGGTTGTATTTATAGGCGGAGAGGAATGGAGGTGGTTTGGTGAAATTTTCGTGCGGAAATCCATATTTTCGTGCGAAAATAGTCATTTTCGCACCAAATATGGATTTTCGCATGAAATATGTCTTTTTCGCATAAAAACTGCCATTCGTAGCCAAAACATGCAGTATTTTCGCACGAAAATACAATTTTCGTACGAAAATATGAATTTTCGTACATAGTTTTTTTTTATTCTAATGATTAAAACACGCACTTTTTACAAAAGGAACCCATGCTAGAAAAATTCCTAAAAATTATTAAAATCCTTTTGTAATTCTTTCGTTCGTATTAGTTAATTCTATTAAGCGTTTTAGCAAAGCGTTAAGCATATTAATCGATTAAATTAAGTTAAGATACGCATGGATAAGCGAGGTAGTATGCGGCTTTGTTCCCAAGTCTAGCGAGAGTCGCGTTGCAGTTTAAGGGAGCAGATAGCTTTGGAAACTTCACGCAAAGTTTGTAGTATTTAGTGAATGCGTTATAAGCGTTGTGAGGTGCGATATAGTGCGAAAATAAGCGACGTAGTGCGAAAATATGCGATGTAGCGTAGTAAGCGATATAGTTTACATTATGATCCGAATCTCTGGTGCTAGGCGTAACGAGAATAACGAGCTGCGAAAAATGCGGGCTGTTACATCTAACAATATAACTAACCCTAACCACTGACAAGCCTATCATCTGCTAAATAATAACACTGTTACATTGATAAACACTGATATCCTAAGCTCTGATACCATAAACTCTGCTGGTCTTCATCAGACCTTTCACTTTGTTCTTCATCAGAGTTTTGCTTCATCAGACTTTAGCTTCACTGGTTCTTGTATAGCAGACCTTGGCTTCATCAGAGGCTTGAGATAGAGTTTATAAACTCTATTATGCAGGATCAATCATCTGATAATATTTTGGTTTTATATCATCTGTTCCTTTGATAAGGTTCAATCCCAACACAAGAACACGACACGATAACTTATCGTGTCATATTTTTCCAAACACAAACCCAACATATTTAGAAACATGTTAACACGAAATAACTCGTTAAAAAACCTATTTAGGGGCATTATAAATATTATATATTTAAGAACGTTTTTAGTGAAACAAAAATTGACAAAAGTTCATAAAAGTCAAATCTAATACATAATCCTTAACATAATAATCATTAGCAAATTTAAAACAAAAATCCATGCAAGTCAAATCATAACATTTGTTACGAATATAAACCGGTCTCTAACAGGTTAACAAGTCTTTAAACTGTTTAGACACAAATATTATCGTGTCCAAATCTTGTCACCTTGTTTAAGACACAAAATCTGCTAAGCCCAAATACGAAACCTATTAAAAAGGTGTCGTTGGTGTCGTTTCGTTTCATGGTATGAATAAGGTTAAAGATGTCATTGTGATGCTATAATGGTCATCTAATATGTTCTATATATCTTAAAAGACAATGTCAATGGGGTTTTCCACCGACAAACAAGCCCCTCACTTTTCGTAGATGGCAACTCTAACCCTTTCAGTTTTTAATGTTTCAACTTTACATGTGTATCATATGTAATATATGTTTTTAATCTATTAGTTTTTTGACTAATTTAATTTACTTCAATAAATTTCGTTTGCTGATTTCTTTTAAAAAACTAATTTGTTGTTGATTTAAAAACTTTGTAAAATATCATTTTGACCCCATCGAGTTTATAAAGTTTTTAGCTTACCCCTATCTTTCCTTTATTTAAAAGAATATTTTTTACGTGCGTATTTTTATGTACATTATTGGTATATTTGAGTTGGTTTACGTTTCCATGTAAACTTTTTTTACAAACGAGCCAGATCTAACGACAGATTATCTATTGAGTTAAATCGAATACTTCAAAATGTGTGTTTTTATATGGCCCAGCAGCAAACACCACAGCCCAATAACGACAGATTATTAATTGGGTCTAGAACCTAACTGGGCTTAATAGAAGGCATGGTTCATATCCGGCCCAAAAAGCTTCAAACTTCACATTGCCAATAAGTCAAACCGAGAACGTGCGAGGAACAAATAATGGCCATCTTTAACGGCGTTGACAAGTAATTATTTAAGCTACGTGGTGCCATGATATATAATTTGGTGTTTACCATATTTTAATCTATTTATTCAACAGTATTAAACTATTTTACACCTCAATAAAATAAAGGACACGTGTTGATGTGTATTTGGAGGACACAAAATGAGAGGGTGTTCTTGAATAGAGAACCCTTGGCATAAAAAATAGTTGAAGAAATCAAGTCCATTGGATTTGTGTGTACTAAGGGTGGTGGGAGTAGGCGGCAAAAGGGTCGGTAAACTCCTTTTGACGCGCGGTAACACCTCCTCCACCTCTGTTTCACCGATTGGCAAACTTTAAAGTCGGTAAGGTTTGCTGATGTGTTTGATGTTTGATGATTGAAAACAATAAAATAAGTTTGACACTTTCAAGTGGCAAAACAACTCCCATCACTTTTCACTAAAAGTTTAAACTTTTTTGACCAAGTAACGTGAAACTCTCTCATTGGTTGGTTCAAAAGTTTGCCACTTTCACTTGACTAACCACTCCCACCACCCTAAGTGTTGTAAATTTAAAAAACTTATTATAGCACAATTTCTTCTTTTGATTTTTGCTTGTTTTGTCGTTTTGCCTCTCTTGCTAGAGTTGACTTTTTTTAAATGTATACTGCACTTTTGGAGAATGCAGTGTAGTGTGCTGTGACGGTGACGTCTTAGTTGTTTATAGCTGACGGTACGTTATATGACGCGCTAATCATATGAAAACGCGTGTTTTGACGTATCCGATCTAAAGTATTGTCGTTACAAAAGAAACGGAATCGAATCTGAGTTGGTTCATGTAGTGAGGGTTCCATTTAATCACTAAACTACACTTACCTTTGCCTTTAAAAAGAAATAGACTGGAAACGCTTATATTACACCGGTACGGAAAATAAATTATAAGTAGTTACTTTAACTAACTATTTAAATTTAAGATATTTAATGCGAAAAAGTGAAATAAAAGAAGAAAAAGTTAAATAAAAGAAACTGAGAAAAGGATATTGTGTTTAAAAAATATATGACGCGTGGACCAGTTACTTATTTATTAGATATAAATTTTCTGCTTTATTTAAACATCTAAAAGTTTCATTCTATTCACTTAAAATCCTATTATTAGCATGTTAATATTCTTTGATCATTAACTATTCATTTAAGAGTTAAATTCTTGGTTGGTCCCTGTGGTTTGCGAAAATTACAGACTTGGTTCCAATGGTTGTAAATTTTAAACTCGAGTGGTCCTTAACACTAACCATTGTTATATTTTCCAATTAAATTATTGTGAAATGACTAATTTATCCATGAACAATAAAAATATAAAAAAAACTAAAAAGAGATGGCCAACCCTCATCTTCTTCTCCCCCATCTCTGTCTCTCTCTCTAACCCACCATCACCACCACTAATAAAAAGACTTTGTCGGAAAAGAAGAGCGAGATGCAGAAAGTTGGTTGATCTGTTATCAATTATAGCACCCTGCCGTTTGCTGATACCACTTTTTTTGTTACTATTATTGCTCAGGTTAACATCCATCTTGAATTCTTGGAATTATTAAATGGGTTTTGATACATTTTTCTCGATTTGCAGAAGAATGATGACTTCATTATAACATCTCCGAATCTTGTGAAGAACCTGCAACTAGTTGTTAAAATCACTAACTGAAGTATAACTCGAAACTCAATATTTCTATGCATCTATTTTCTATTTGCCAGCTTGTTATACTGAATTGGATGGGATATTTAAAGGAAGAGCTGATAAGAAGATTATGAGAAACAAAAGTTGAAATTTGAATTAAATAGTTTAGATTGATTCTTTGTTTATTTAAATAAGTTTGAGTGGTGTTACCACTAGAATTATGATTATATATTGTTTTTCTTGCTCATGTTGTTGCAGATATCGGAGACTTTGCCGGAAAAGAAGATGAGGTGGAGGAGGCGATGGTGATGGTGGGTTAGAGAGAGAAAGGGGGAGAAGAAGATGTGGGGTGGGCCATCTCTTTTTGTTATTTTTTTATTTTTATTTTTAATTGTTTAGGGGCAATTTAGTTATTTCATAAAAGCTTAACTGGAATTTTTAACAAAGGTTAGTGTTAAGGACCACCGAGTTTAAAAATTAAAACCACTAGGACCAAGTATGTAATTAGTGAACCACTAGGACCAAGTCTGCAATTTCATAAACCATAGGAACCAACCAAACATTTAACTCTTCATTTAATTACATTAATAGCATTTAGCAATTAACATTTAGAATTTTGGACCTTTTGATTATTAAAATATTTTTTTGTTAATTTTTAACTCAAATACTTTTTGTGGGCTTTTATTAATTTCTTCTTAAGAAAAGCTATGTAGGTGAAACTTAGCTCAGTTAATTAGGAAGATATCAAACAAACTTTGTCTCAGCGGGATCATGATATGTAAAATGTTTTTTTCATATATATATAAAGTCAAAGACTCGAAGCTTACGGTAAGTAACGATGTAAATTAGATGTAGGATTAGATAGTTGTTAAAAAAAAAAACTTTATCCAAAGATGAATCACTATATTATATATATATAATCAATTAATTAATTGATTAGAATATGTTTGGAATATGCTATATCCTTAAAAAGGCTTTCTCATAGCCAATATCCATGCAACCTTAAAGTTATTAATAATTTTATAGTTGGATCTTAATAGGTGAGTCTCCATTTTGTATAAATAATTAACATATAAACTTGGGAAGAAGAATAAAAGTTTTGACTTTCGAAGTCTACCGGTTTCCTGGATAATTTATTTATATAAAACTGTGGAATTGAATATCTAGTTCATGTCATGTTTGTAGACCAATTTGTAATGAACAGACAACTCAAAAATATATTCAATAGTTTTTGGTGATTATCTTCAAAGACCTGTAAAATAATTCTCTTATTATAGATAAGTCTATTAAATAATATTTATTTTCAAAAAGTAACCATAATAATAACAATATAATTAATATAACAAAAGAGACATCAGAGTTGAACGAATCAAGGGATTCTATTCGCACACCAGGAAATCTATCCTTACACTTTGGCATTTCAATACGGATCGTATAGGTCCATATGATCTGTATAGGTTAGGGTTTTAGAACATAACAGACTGAAAGAGAGGGTCTGCCTTTGTCTGACTTTTGTCTTTTCATAATACGGATCGTATAGGCTTATACGATCCGTGTTATACCCCATTTTTTAAAAATAAAAGTTGATGTTTTGGGTGTGTTTATTGGTGTGTTGTTGTTTATTTATTGTTTTTTATATGTTTTGTAATTTGTTATATATTTATATATACCGTTACGTTACGTGACGTATCTTATTTTTCCCGGTTATGTATTGCCCCGTATCGTATTTGTATTTTGTATCATTCGTGACGTGTCATATTATTCGTATTTGGATTTTCTATGATAATAAATCGCTTTGTATCATATCGTATATGTATTTTGTTGTGCCGTATCGTGTTGTGTCGTATCGTATCGTGACTCGTCATAACTGTTTTATACATTATACACAACCAACCCAACGTAATTGTAGATAAAAGTTTAGTTTTATTTTTAGTATTTACTCTGAGGAGCAAACAGTAACAACTCAACTCAACGCAATCAATCCTGATATTCTTATTTAAAACTTTTACACTCATGTGAAAGCTTAATTATCAATTATCTTAATGCCTATGCGGCTATGTATATGCACTCGATTTTATCTTATGTAACGTGTTTTACTTCTCTCAATATCATCCTAATAGCTTAACATAATCAATTGTAACATACGCAAATTATTCTGATCATATATTTATATGTATATGTACATATTAACTTCAATTAAAAACTATAGAATATATCTTAGTCACCAAACCTTAACTTCATATGTACCCTTTGTACTTAAAAGAAATAATAAAAATACAAAATGAGAGACTCTGAAGACACTTAGTTTCACATATAAATACATCTTCAACCTTCTGGTTTCAAACACAACTACCAAAAATGAAAACAAACCTCTCAACTCTCATATTCACTTGTGTATTTGTCGCCGGTCTCCTCTTTCTGGAGCCGGTTGTATCGCAAAACTGTAATTGTGCGAAAAACATGTGTTGTAGCCAGTGGGGTTACTGTGGCACAACCAAGGCTTATTGTGGGAAAGGTTGTCAAAGTGGCCCATGTACTAAGCCAGCTCCAGCTCCTCCAAGTAATAATGCCAACATTGCTAGTATAGTCACTGTTCCGTTTTTTAACGCGATTGGTGCAAAGACTTCAACAAGTTGTCCTGGAAAACGTTTTTACACACGAAGTGCATTTCTCAAAGCGATCAAGGCCTACCCGCGTTTTGGTAGAACTGGTTCACTCGCGGATTCTAAGCGTGAAATCGCGGCTTTCTTTGCTCATGTTACTCATGAAACCGGACGTAAGTTGATGAACTTTTAAAATCTTTTCATATTATAGTCTTATGTTAAGGTCACATATGTTATCTCTACCAACGTTAGAAGCAAATTTTTTTTATTCAAATATAACTTCATAGATGTCTTTTGTCAATAAAAGTGTTTGAAAGATCTGAAATGACAATGTCAAAGATAACATTATACCTTAGTTCTTTGCTTTTGCTAATGTTAAACAGTGACGGATCTAAAAAAAAAGTTCAGGGGTATCCCAAAAAAGATCTTTGACCTAAGGGTATCCTACTATTTACTATGAGGTATCCAATACATAAAACGAAGAAGAAAAATATAATTTTTGCACTAATTTGGTACTTCGGCAAGAAAGTTGAGGGGTAGCCAGCTACCCCTCATATCTGCCCATGTTGTCGAAGACAACATTACACCTTAAATTTATGAATAAACGAAAAAATGCAATGCAAATACGATGGATGGTACGAAGCTAGCGTGCCAATACATCGAAAATATTTCATTAATAGTTGAAATATAATGGCTTATTGCAATGCACATCGTAATTTTTTTTTGTCCGGCTAACTAACACTCTCAAGTATATTCTTACTCTTAAATTCATAGTTTTGTCCACTACGAGACTTAACATATTAGTCAAAAGTTATTACTGCTTTTTTTTTTTTGACATTTTACATGTGCATGTACAGACTTCTGTTACAAGGAAGAGATAGGTGGCCATTCAAAAACATATTGTGACAAAAGCAGCAAACAGTATCCATGCAACCCTAGAAAACGTTACTACGGTAGAGGCCCATTTCAACTCACATGGAACTACAACTACGGTAGAGCCGGAAAGAGGCTCGGCTTCGATGGGCTCAACAACCCCGATATCGTAGCTAAAGACCCCGTGATTGCATTCAAGACCGCGTTGTGGTTTTGGATGAACAATATTCATTCGGGTTTTGTTGCTGGTAAAGGGTTTGCATATTCTATTAGGGCCATCAATGGCGGCGAGTGCAATGGATATATGCCAGACGCTGTAAAAGCTCGTGTTTCGTACTACACCAGTTATTGTAAGAAATTTCGTGTTTCACCGGGGAAGAACCTCAGTTGTTAGCTTCGTAAATTTTACGACTAATTAACAACCCTTGGCGCCATATCGAATCGTTACCATATGTCTGGCTTACATGGTATTTTAGGTTATGGGTTAAGGGTTTGAGTGTTTCTTAATAAGTATCTTATGTTTGAAAATAATTTACTACTTTATGATCTCCTGTGACAAATGTATATATTTGACACAATGAAGGTCAAGTAGTACGTTGTAACAAGTCATGTTATGTTATAAAAGTGTTTGTTTTATGAAATGCAAATGTTACGTAACAAGTATATCTTTGGAACTTAGAGAAGATTTTTTTAGCCAATAGCCACTTATGATCTTTTGGTAAAAGATTGGTAAGACTTGATTAATGCATTAAGATTGACTAATGGTAAAAAGTAAAGGGGCTGGAGTTGTATTATAATCTAATCTATTTTCGCATATTTGATCTGTTTTAATCGTTTATATTTAATCTTCACTGATGAAAATCAGGGATTCATATGCTTGAACGAGTACCCTAAAAAAAAGACTTGGTAATACCACATAACCTTTTTATGGGGTTTACGTGGCAAATGACAAAAAAATGTAATGTGAGGGTTATGTTGGGGGGGGGGGTAAATTACATGTGGCTGGGAAATTCTGTAGATATGGGATCATATATGTATGTATATGTGTGCATGAGAGAGAGGCAACTGTGTTCACCCGTATAATTTTTGTGAGGCAACCGGGTTCAAGTGGTATAACGCCCCTCGGGGCGGTGCGAGGAGGCGCCATATGATGCTATGGAGGAGTTAGGGGCGGTAGAACCTTCGACTACGGAAGGATTAAATGGCTTTAACTTGCAAAAGAGATTTAACTAGTTATATTTTTTCATAAATCAATTAAAATGTTTTATAAATCAACTTTTCTTTATGTTGAAAACTAGTTGATGCCCCGTCCGCGTTGCGGGGCGTAGGCCAAAGATTATAAATCAATTAAAAAAACACTATCATAGCTTTGTCAGGGAAAAAAAACAAAACCGATGGCAAAAGCAAGATTTTGAGCGGGTATATAACATGTGGCTGGGAAATTCTGTAGCTATGGGATCATATATGTATGTATATGTATGTGTGCATGAGAGAGAGGCAACTGGTTCACCCGTATAATTTTTGTGAGGCAACCGGGTTCAAGTGGTATAACGCCCCTCGGGGCGGTGCGAGGAGGCGCCATATGATGCTATGGAGGAGTTAGGGGCGGTAGAACCTTCGACTACGGAAGGATTAAATGGCTTTAACTTGCAAAAGAGATTTAACTAGTTATATTTTTTCATAAATCAATTAAAATGTTTTATAAATCAACTTTTCTTTATGTTGAAAACTAGTTGATGCCCCGTCCGCGTTGCGGGGCGTAGGCCAAAGATTATAAATCAATTAAAAAAACACTATCATAGCTTTGTCAGGGAAAAAACAAAAGCGATGGCAAAAGCAAGATTTTGAGCGAGGGGCAAAACTGTAATTTGTCAGGTTCAATGAGCGAGTGTTAGGCGGCTTCTTAGCATGCATAAAACTTAAATTGAGTCAACCAACTAAAACAAAATGCTTCCATAGTTTTGCTAAAAAAACTAAAACAATGGCAACGTTGTAAATTTGAGCTGGGGCAAAATTGTAATTTTTAACTGGGGTAAAATCGTAAAATTTGCAAAAACTAAAGCGGTGGCAATACTGTAATTTTGAACTGGGGATAAAATCGTAATTTTGAATTAAGAATAAAATCGTTATTTATCTGGGCCAATGGGGGAGTGCCAAAATACTTCCATAGTTTTGCCAAAAAAAAAAGTAAACAATGGCAACATCGTAAAATTGAGCTGGGGTAAATTTGTAATTTTAACTGGGTAAAAATCATAATTTGCAAAAAGGTAAAGCGATGACAATACTCTAATTTTAAACAGGGGATAAAACTGTAATTTTGAATTAAGAATAAAATCGTTATTTATCCTTTTTATAGTTATATAAAATAAAATAAAATAAAATGTAACGGAAGGCCTTCTAACAAGTCAAGGTCTTCTTCCACCACTAGTAGTCAACTGTGAGATTTGATTGTTTCAAAGTCAAACGGGGAGGTTTTAATGTTTATAACAAGATTCTAGTGGTGGTGCAGTTGTGCACAATAAGGTTAACTTCATCAGAACCCAAACCAAAATTTTCCGAATATTGAACAGTGGTAACCAATCGGTTTTAGATTAATCAGTTTTTGTTTTGAGTACGAGTTGGTTACGATTAATTACTGTCCACTTGCCTTTGTTTTGTATCTTTTTCTTGTGAGATAAAGTTTGGGAATTGTTAAAAGTTTCGTGAAGGCTTCAAACCATTTATACAATTTCTAAACATTAAGAACCGATAGATATGTCAGAATCACCAAGTTTCATTCATGTGTCTGAAAAACATGTGCCGAACTTACCAAGGGCCAGAGGTGGTCAAACCCTTCTATTCTTAGACATAGAAGTGCAAGTTTAACCTATTATGTTTGGTTTATTTCACCTCCCACGAGTCATCCGTAATTGATGGATGGTTCCATAAGTACGTCAGTGAAATTACCGGTAAAATTCTTTAACTCAAGGATCGAACCTAGGTTTCCTTAGGTCTTTTATCATTGTCCACCATAACCTCACTTTACACCAAGTGAGAGTTGAACCTGCATCTCCTAAAAGAAATACAAGTTTTCCATCACTTGATTTTTAATATTAAATTCTTTGATCAAACAAAGATAAATACAATGAAATGTTATTTAATTATGCCAAAGAGGTAGTGGTAGAGTTGTTGGGGAAAGACTTCGTGTTCCTTATGACCCAGGTTCGACTCTCACTCTCCCCATTGTAAGATGCGAGGTTTTACCGATTATTACACTCCCGTGCATTCCGGCGGGTGGAGGTCGGGTTTCCGTGCATCTAGGAGAGCCAAGGGGCTAGCGGCAGTCGAATAGTCAACCTTGGCCACAACGCCCGATGTCACAGTGGTTGAGACGTCGTTCCTTGTCGTTCAAAAAAATGTTATTTAATTATATTCCTTTAAACATGCTTATAGAAATACCTAAAATGGGAGTTTCGTGGGAGGATCCACTTGGGCTGCATGAACACAATTGGGACACACTTTTGATCCTAATGTCTCGTTCACCCCTATCATTAGACTTCTTTTTTATTTGTACTCAACTAGTAAATATCCCCGCGCGATGCGGCGGGTACGAATGTAAATTAACTCGATTTATGCAGTAAACACTTGAACCGTTTGTAAATAAAAGTTACGTCAAAACGTAGATTAACTGAATATGTACATAAAAATAAGCACGGAAATTTATTATACATGGCTTGACTTTTTTGCGAAAGAAATTTACATTGAAGACTAACCTGATCTTATACCGATACGTACATAAAATTAAGTAAAAAAGTATGTTCTTTAAGCTAAAAATACTACCGCGCGTTGCGGTGGGACCGAAACGTAAAGTAAGCGGAATTTATAAACTCTAATGAAAACATATTATATTTGACTTGACATGTTTTAAAACTAAATTTATGCCAAAACATAGATTAACTGAAAACGTAAAAAAAAGTGAAGAAATCATATTATATCTGAGCGTTCAAATAAGTGTAATCAACTTAAATTTATACCGATACGTACGTAAATATAAAAAGGTAAAAAATAACTATAAAGTTTTTAGAAAGTTTAAGGGTTGTAACTGCCAATACTAAATGTTAAAGGGTAAAACATAAAATAAAAAAAGTAGTAAAAGACAAAAAAAGAATCCGCAATCAACCTGAATTTATAACGACGCATACATAAATATAAGCACATAAAAAATGATTGTATATATATTTTAGAAAGTTAAAGGACTGTAAGTGTAATTAGTAAATACTGAAGTTAAAAACTAAAAGAAACAAAACCCAAAAAAAAAAAACCTTACTAATAGCAACCTGCCATGTAGCAGGTTGCCACTGTTGACTCAACCTCTGATTGTAGGATTAAAGGGTAAAACATAAAATAAAAAAAGTAGTAAAAGACAAAAAAAGAATCCGTAATCAACCTGAATTTATAACGACGCATACATAAATATAAGCACATAAAAATGATTATATATATTTTAGAAAGTTAAAGGACTATAAGTGTAAATAGTACATAAATATAAGCACATAAAAATGATTATATATATTTTAGAAAATTATAGGACTGTAAGTGTAAATAGTAAATATTGAAGTTAAAACGAAAATAAACAAAAACAAGAAAAAAACCCTTACCAATAGCAACCTGCCATGCAGCAGGTTGCCACTGTTGACTCAACTTCTGGTTGTAGGTTGAATTTATAACGACGAATACATAAATATAAGCACAAAAAAATGATTATATAGATTTTAGAAAGTTAAAAGACTGTAAGTGTAAATAGTAAATATTGAAGTTAAAACGAAAATAAACAAAAACAAGAAAAAAACCCTTACCAATAGCAACCTGCCATGCAGCAGGTTGCCACTGTTGACTCAACTTCTGATTGTAGGTTGAATTTATAACGAAGCGTACATAAATATAAGCAAAAAAATGATTATATAGATTTTATAAAGTTAAAGGACTGTAAGTGTAATTAGTAAATATTGAAGTTAAAAACTAAAAGAAACAAAAACCAAAAAAAAAAAAAAAACCTTACCAATAGCAACCTGCCATGCAGCAGGTTGCCACTGTTGACTCGACTTCTGATTGTAGGTTGAATTTATAACGACGCATACATAAATATAAGCACAAAAAAATGATTACATAGATTTTAGAAAGTTGAAGGACTGTAAGTATAATTAGTAAATATTGAAGTTAAAAACTAAAAGAAACAGAAACAAAAAAAAAAAAAAAAACCTTACCAATAGCAACCTGCCATGCAGCAGGTTGCCACTTTTTACTCAACTTCTGATTGTAGGTTATAGAATAAGCTATAAATTTTAATTTATCACATCCTTAAATTAAGAGAATCAGAAATTTATTTTAACTATATTATATTTTATAATAAGCTATAAATTTTAATTATCACATCCTTAAATTAAGAGAATCAGAAATTTAGTTTAACTATATTATATTAAAAAATTATTTTAACAATAATATATTCAAATTTTAATTTCTTGAATTTTGAAAAAAATAATATATATTTGAAAGTCAAAACCTATCATGGGTCTACTTAAAACATTAGTTATCTTAATTTAATTTAACATGTTATATATACAAAAATCTCACACATAATTCTCTATCTCTTATCTTTACCTTTATTTATAAACACTTATTATTTTTTATACACTAAAAACACTTATTATTACTTTATTTATACACTCGTAATAAAATATAGGAGGTTGAATATGAGCTTAAGATATAAAGGTTTACTTTCGTTTTTTTATATATTTTTTTCTCTGCTATAGGAAATCTAATGTAATGGTATCCAAATTCTTTCTTCTAGTTTTTTTTATCTATATGAAATAGAAGTACGGATATAACGACTTCTATATAGCTTTCATACCGTCTTTACCATCTTTGTATAATACTCATGATATTGGTGAAGCATCATCCATCTTCCATAGCAGCACAATGTGATTATTTCCATTTCGACGATATATCGATTTTAGTATTATTGGCAAAACAAGATAAAGACTTGATCCCCAACCAAAGTGTTGTGACTCTTGCCATCATGACGACGATCAAAGTACACAATTAAACCTAAACATATCATCCATCCGTTATTTTTATAGCGCACACGTGTGTATTTAGTTTCTTTTTATTTGAAATCATATATAAAAACTTCACATTTCTTTAGATTCAACATATACACTCAACTTATGTTCTAGTGGAGGTGTGACTAATTTGTGTCATAAGTAGTAAGTGATTATGATAGAGCCATATCCAAAAGTCTATCCCATAAATATAATTAGTGTTTCCTATTAGTTTATGCGCATTATCAATTAAATAAGAGTTAATTGCCCGGATGATCCCTGTGATTTCACGTTTTTTCACGTGTAGTCCCCACTTTTGGAAATAGCAGGTATGCTCCCTATGGTTTGTTATTTTGTTACTCGGATAGTCCCTTGAGTGGAGACTATACATGAAAAAATGTGAAACCATAGGGACTATCCGGGCAATTAACTCATTAAATAAACACCACTTTAACAGATCATTTTTGTGAATAAAGGATAACTGTCAAAAAAAAAGTTGATTTTTGGATGTTTGCACTGAATTTACACTTCTTGTAGCTTTAAAAAATGTTTATCATAAATTGACCTGACCCAACTCCAAGTGAAAATTTGGACGCTGAAATAAGAGACATTTAAGCACTGATAAAAATTCAATCTTTATGAAAGAAAAATATCGTGTCTGTCACTGACCACTGGAGGAAACTTATGACTTATAATTTTAATCAGATAGTCCATACGTAAGTTTACAAGATTGGCATCAGTGGCGGATCTAGAAAATCCGCATAGTGGTAACGTTTTATAAAAAAAGGGTAACGAAATCGAAGTAACGTCAATTTTTTTCAAAAATTACATTACCGTCGGAGCGTCATCGAAATGTCAAAAGGTAACGGAGGTTACCCCTTGTAACACTATAAGTCCGCCCTGATTGGCATATACACTTGGTTCTCTTTGTTTGAGAGGCACATAATGGGATTTATTATAAACAAGTAAACAAATATCAACCAATGTAACTCTATATTCATGCTTTGCACCAGAAAAACTAACTTTTAAAATGTACTATGTACCTAGTGGGAGACTTTGCAGGAGACTTTCACCTTATAAGTATCCCTTTTCACCCTTAGATTTTCAAAAAAAAAAACACAAAAACAAAATGAAAACAATACTTTCAACCCTCCTATTCCTTGGAGTATTCCTGCCTGGAATACTCCTCCTCGCGCCAGTTGCATCCCAGAAATGCAACTGTGCGCGAGGCCTATGTTGTAGCAAGTACGGTTACTGTGGCACTGATGATGCTTATTGTGGAAAAGATTGTCGTGGCGGCCCGTGTTCTCAACCAGCCCCTCAAAATAATGCTGATGTTTCTCGTATAGTGACACAGGCGTTTTTTAACAGGATATTTTCCATGGCCGCAGACAATTGTCCTGGGAGAGGTTTTTACACGCGAGATGCGTTTCTTAGAGTCATCAGGGACTATCAACATTTTGGTAGAACTGGTTCGTTCGCGGATTCAAAGCGCGAAATTGCAGCTTTCTTTGCTCATGTTACACATGAGACAGGACGTAAGTTGATGAATTTTTTTAATGTAGAAAACTTGTTATTAAAGAATGTGACATGCATATAACTACTAACCTCTCATTTTTCCTTTTTTCATAAAAATGAGAATATTAATTTGATACAGAACGGGGTCGCGGCGCAGCTTGTTGCCCATCTACCTGCCATTAGTCTGTAATCGTCTCTGGTTTATTATGAATTAATAAGGGCACACTAATTGTTTGAATGATTGACTATACAGAATACAATGACGTTTATACAAATACATATTATACACTTTTGATAAGAAGACAATACTGAGAAATTCCAAATAAATAATCTGATTAAAGTTAAAACTAAATTATATGGACGGCCTTGGTGGTTTGTTTAAATTGTTGTTTTGGTCCCCTATCATTAAGAAGTTACACATTTAGACTAACAGTCTACAAAAAAGTATAGCACGTTTGGTCCATGTAGTGGTCTATGCAAAAACGTAAAACATACGTTACACTTGGTGTTTTTTAATATTTGACAGATTAGTTGACTAATATATTTACTACAGTCTACAGAGACCAAACATGTTACGTTTTTGCAAACAAATGTAATTTTGAAATTTAGAGACCACATATAACAGCAATATGAGCAAACCACCACGTCCATCCGTGTAATTTATTCCTAAAGTTATGATGGTAGTTTTTAAATATTTGATAAAAATAGTATTGATTTTTTTATTTGTGTTAAATGGAGTATTTTTTATAATAAACGTATAAATACTCGAAAAATGACTTTTAATATTTATTTTTACTAAGTCAACGTTGATTTAGTTTGACAATTTCGTCAAAATATGCTACTAATTTTGACTTTTAATGCATGCATAGACTTTTGTTACATAGAAGAGATAGATGGCCCATCAAAAAACTATTGTGACAAAAGCAACACCCAATATCCATGCAACCCTAGAAAACGTTACCATGGAAGAGGCCCAATTCAACTCTCATGGAACTACAACTATGGTTCGGCGGGAGAGAGCCTAGGGTTCAACGGGCTCAACAACCCAGAGATCGTGGCTACAGACCCCGTGGTTTCATTCAAGACCGCGTTGTGGTTTTGGATGGAGAATGTTCATTGGGATTTTGCTTCTGGTAAAGGGTTTGGAGCAACTATTCGGGCTATCAATGGCGGGGAATGTGATGGTGGGAATAGAGCGGCAATGAACTCTCGCGTTAAGTACTACACCGATTATTGTAGGCAATTTGGTGTCCCGACGGGAGATAATCTTATGTGCTAGAGCGCGATAAGGTGCATCATACTATATGAAAGATGTCGCGCGCGTTTAGCTAATTACTTATAGGGTATTTGGTCACGTGTTATGAGTTTAAGTCGTGTTTAATAATAGTTTCGTATGGAATAATTTTCTCATGGTGACAAATGTTGTACTTTTATAAATGTCTTAATGAAGGTTAATTAGTATCTAATTGTTGCATTAAATTAATACATTTGATGAGAACATTTACATGACTGAGAATGGAGGTAAAACATAAAATGATACATTAAAGCAAGAGTCCTTTAGTAATATTATTTGTTAGTAAATAAACATTAATGAAAGTATGAAACCCTCTTTCTAAAACGGCTAGGGTTGTAAACGAACCGAGCGAACACGAACGAGACCATGTCCGTGTTCGTTCGTTAAGGAAATGCAGATGTTCATGAACTATTCGCGAACACATATCGAACAGAAGTTTATGTCCGTGTTCGCTTACTAAGGAATCTTAGTTGTTCATAAACAGTTCGTTAATACTAGTCACGAACACAATTAAACACAAACAAATATCAAACTTGAAATTAAAAAAACACCATTAACCTTAAATCCGACACAAGTAGTCATATACAACCATTAATAATAAATCAATAATTCAAGACAAAGAATATACTCCAAGCACCATATGATAAATTAAGTTTAACTAACTTAAGACATAATTATCTAAAATTACTTTAGACGTATTCCAAAAACGTCTTTACTGTCCAACTTCTTCATAAGTTTGGATAAGGGTGCACATTTTACTATTTTTTGATATAGTTGTCAACTAATGTTTAGGGGGAAGTAAAACTTACGAGAGAATGTGAAATATTACAAAACAACATTTTTTTAACAAATTAACATAAAAAAACGAACACGAACGAATGTAAACGAATAAACATGAACGAACTTAAACGAATGAACACGAACGAATGTAAACGAATAAACATGAACGAACTTAAACGAATAAACATGAACGAACGTAAACGAACATATTACCGAACGTTCATGAAGGCAGTCGAACGAACGAGACCTTTGTTCGTGTCCGTTCATTTAGTTAATCGAATGGAATATCTTGTTCGTGTTCGTTCATTAACTAGACAAACGAACATAAACTTTCCCGCCGAACAGTTCACAAACTGTTCCCTGAACTTCAGTTCGTTTACAGCCCAACCCTAAAAAGTAAAAACAACTTAATTTCACATATAATTATGCAAAGTAAAATCACAACTATCACACAAATGTATTCTAAAGCACGAAATCACCTTTTTATTGCATAATACCACTTTTAGTTAGAAACAAACTAGAATCACGAAATCACCTTTTTATTTTTCTACTCTTAGAGCAAGCTAACTACCATATAGAGCCCTAAGCCCTCGGATGTCGTCTAAAGTTATTAATCTTGATTCTCCTGGGCTAATAGTAGCATACATTATCGCATTCCGATATTGGCTATGACCAAGTCCAAGTAGGTGCCCTATTTCGTGTAACGCCACAGTCTCAATATCATAAGCATTTGAGTACGCTCCCACCGTCCAACGATCATCCACATCGAAGTGGAGCCTTCCATCATTAGGGGCAAAAGCATGGGCCATCACTCCACCAGGCCCGTCAAATGAGGCCCCATCTCCATGGGCTAACGTGCAAAACTAATCTTTAGGTCAGCGCTTTGAGGAGTTCTAGCTCTTGAAAATGTGAAATATTGAGAAGTAGTAGCCCATCTGTTAAAAGCTCGTGTGATAGGAGGTACGAATCGGCTAGGGAAGCGTGATCCAAAACCATAAGTTAGATGCCTTTTTCCGTTGGGCCATTTTGGTCTATTTGGAAATAACCTATAGTGAGGGACGTTATATAACGTTTTATCACTATGTACGTTGAGTTTCCTTATCGGGAAATCCACAACGAGGCAAGACCATCATGGATAGCGTGGGTGCATCAAGCGTTCCAGTGGCATTGAGACGGTAATAAGCTTGGTACGATTTGATAGCCGCCTCAAGCTCCTCGTCGAAATAATCTTCTTTCGGATTTGTGACATTAGACTTGGTTTGGTAGTTTAGGTATCCAAAATGACTAAGATAAAGTTTAAGACCACTCAAGCCTTTTACTTTATCACCCTTTTGAGACCCTTTTAAGTTTCTAAGAAACCCAAAAGGTGATGGATTTGTGGTGTTATCCAATAACTTATTTTCTTGTGATAGAGAGTATTGAAAAGATGAAAATTCAAGTAGAACAAAGAAAAAAAGAAAGAAAATATATGAAAAGGAAAAGGAGAGTTTAGACATCATTATTACAAATATAGAAACAAGCTTAATAAACTCTATATTTATGTGATTTAAATCCACCAAATTAGATGGGTATTTCCATGACGTTAACACCAAGTTGAGCTAAATTGAAACGTGTTAATCTTATTAATTAATACAAGTATAAGATACATTTCCTAATATTAGTCTAATGTTATCTTGTGCAACTTGAAATTATAATTAAAAAGTTATAAATGTGCTTAACTTAAAACTAGAAAAAGAAAACGTATGGACTAACCAAATTTCATTATTTGAATTTATTACGGGTTGCATAATACTATTAAAATTATAAAATCCTATATCTTAATTAATTAGAGATTCCCTTGGTCCTATGAATAAAAAGAATATAACACATAAAAATACCATACAAACCCAGTTCAATCTAAAGGTACTAATCTTGCAAAAACAAAAACAATCCATAATACACTACTACCATCACTTCTATGCTAAAAGTCCCTAAGACTATTTTCTATTTTAAAGAGCTCATAGAATGACCCGGCATTGCTCTTAAAGAGCTCGTAGAATGACCCGGCATCACTCTTCAAAATGGCCGCACTAGAGGAAAGAGCTAGATCTGTGGCAAAGCAGAGAGAGGGAGGGATGAGAGAGAGCTTAAGCGGCCATGCGAAGGCCACTCAGGACGCAGTCTCTCCATAGCGATGGAGAAGATCTAGGTTGTCTTCCTTAATTAATAAAAGACACCTTACATGTATGTACATATGATATGTTTTAAGGCAAAGCTTCTTAATCCTATGTTATATCCTATTTGCTACATAATCATGACAAAATATTGATATTGATATTATTTATTATTTATTTATTAATATACAAAAAGCACCAACTTTATATGATATAAGTTACTTTATATAATAATAACCAAGTTTCTTACTAAGTAAATTTTTTCCCTTCTAATCCTATGCAAGTTTTTTTTTATATATAGAGGAATCCAAAAATTAAATGAGACAAAAGAAACACATATGAATCTTATTACTATTATCTCCAACTACCTGTTTTTTTTCTGAACGGTTATACCAATCACCACGCCTAATCGGCGGCTCTAGCCAAGATCTGCTCAAACTACGTTGTCTTAACCGGGCCCGCACTGGGTTGGTCAGACTTGGTTACGGCGTTCCCCGGAAACCGTACTGCCTCCACACGAGTTGCCTCGCTAAAGTAACAGCCGAATGAAAACCGGGGTGCGGCTCAGGATCAAACCCCCTCGATGGGTTTGTCACAATCATTGCCCAATATCCACCCCAATATAACACAAGTGGAGAATTGAACTTGAGTCTCCAATGAAAAACCCAAGTCTCCTACCACTAGACCACAAGTGAGAGGATTAGAATAAAGAAATTATCACTTATTAAAACATACTAATATTCATACATGTTTCATTATGTTTCATTTGCCTAACTTAATTTAAAAAAAATACATAGGAAGAACGAAAAACTTTGAATAATTTTAGTAGAACACTTGAAAACTTGGTTACTATTAGTTAAAGTGATTTTATTAAGAATTAAGAAAAAAAGATTTTAAGGATATTTTAAAGAGTAAATTGCATAAAACGTCCTTTATGTTTTCTCAAACTTGCAGGTTCCAGCCTTAATGTTTAAAACTTGCCAAAAATAACCTTTACGTTTATTTTTGTTGCCGGTTCAGTCCTTTATTACTGTCCAAGTTAATTATCTCAGTTTATTTCCCTCACATGCCTAACATGTGAGGGTATATTCGTCATTTTGTTTCCTCTTCTTATAAAACCCTCAAAAAACACATCACCTCCTCCACCGACACCACCTCCTCTGCCACCACCTCCTCCACCGACACCACCTCCTCTGCCACCACCTCCACCTCCGACACCACCTCCTCTGCCACCACCTCCACCTTCGACAAAACCCCCCAAAATCCCCAACACATCACCTCCTCCACCAACACCACCTCCTCTGCCACCACCTCCACCTTCGACAAAACCCCCAAAAATCCCCAACACATCACCTCCTCCACCGACACCACCTCCTCTGCCACCACCTCCTCCACCGAGACCACCTCTTCTGCCACCACCTCCACCTCCGACACCACCTCCTCTGCCACCACCTCCACCTTCGACAAAACCCCCAAAATCCCCAAATAACTCCGCCACCATCATCTTCAACTGCCACCACCCCAATCGCAGAACCCACGGCGACGATTACGGGACACCTAATCGCAAAGCCTACAGCGGTGCTCGTGTATGGATCTGATAACAATTTTTGGATCTGATTTTATGTTATATTGAAGAAATGAGCTTTGGATCTAAGCTAAAAAAAGACGCAATTTTTATTATCTGAACACATTATTACCCAAGATCTGTGAGATTCTTCACCGAATGTGTGATAAAATGCTTCACATTTCTAGAAGAGACAAATCTTGAACTCTTTGAATTTGACTTTTTGTGTGGGTGTGTTAAGGAATATGGGTTGCTGCTAATTTTTTAATGGGTTAGGAATTAATGGTGATGTTTTTTTATATGTATATATGAATGAGGAACTTGGGTTTTAATAAAGGGAAAGAAAGAGGTGTGAAAGAATTGATGTTTTTGTTGTTACAACGAGATGGGTCATCAGGAATAAGAAGAGGAAACAAAATGACGAATATACCTCACATGTTAGGCATGTGAGGGAAATAAACTGAGATAATTAACTTGGTTAGTAATAAAGGATTGAACCGACAACAAAAACAAACGTAAAGGTTTTTTTTGGCAAGTTTTAAACATTAAGGCTGGAACCTGCAAGTTTGAGAACATAAAGGACGTTTTGTGCAATTTACTCTATTTTAAATGGTAAATTAAGAGTAATCATTTGGGTAGGTAAATATATTCATCAATTCCAAGATATTTTTGAATGTTTTTTCACAACATATCCAACCAACATATTAAACATGGTGATAACAAGAAAATGTAAGCATATGCAAGTGTGTTTCCATGGTTGTAGTGGCAGTTGGGTGTTTTAGAAAAGGAAAAAAATGAAATTCTGATATGACAGCTGACTAGACGAGTGTATTTCGAGATTTTGGGTCGGATGTCTTAGCACACAAGCAAGAGATGTCTTGTTATTACACGAGATATATCAACATCCTTGATTTAAAAAAAAAACTCAAGACAGCAAAAGAACAAACATGCAAACAAACAGTTTATGGAGAACAGAACAGTTACATCAGAAGATGTAATCTGGCAAAACCAGAGGAAATCTAGCAACTTCAACCTCAAAGGGGCCTCCTTTTGGATCTGCCAATCTACAAACAGATTATACAAACATATCACAAGTCTATATAAACAAATGTTTAAAAAAAAGATATGATGAGCATAACACAACTCACCTGCCCGGGATAAACGTGAAAGAACCCTCGATCGATCCAGGTGCAGCATGACAACTTGTGCAACTTTCGTAAACGAACTCTTTCTTCCCTGGACGCAACAATGGAAACTGTCAAACACAAACAAACAATCCGTAAGCGGCTTCTGGTGCATAACCTAACTTCGCTTTCTTAAAACTACATAGCCTTTTCAAGATTATTAGAATTGAGATAGAACGATATACCTGGCCTATCACAGCTTCACCATTGACGTCATCCACAACGTTATCATTGGATTTGATAATCCAATGCCTCCAGTACAGCTGGCACGATTCAAAGGACATACCATGGACAAAACATCCCTCGGGTTTAAGCGACATACGGATCGAGTATGCAAACATATATTTCTCAGCTTCTTGCATAAGGTCACTGAATTCAGGTACAAATACAGCAGAAGCACGAACCTGTAGCGATACAAGGGAACATTATCAGAACTAGGCCTGTAAATGAACCGAACGTTCATGAACAGTTCGTAAACTTGTTCAGTTGTTCGGCAGGAAGTTCGTTTGTGTTCGTTTATTTAAAAACGACGAACATGAACACACGTTTTGTTCGTTCATTTATGTTCGTGAACGTCCATTTATATTCGTTCATTTATGTTCGTTATTTACATTTGTTTATGTTTGCTCGTTTGAATTTAAATACATTAGTTATATTTATATAAATATTAAACATAAAAGGAACTTTCTAACTACTTATATAAACATAACTAATTGGTAGTTGGGCTTTCTAGTAATAAAAATGGATTTTCCTATCGTAATTAATTACTAATTTATATAAAAAGTTACTTAATGTTCGTTTATGTTTAGTCAATTAGGTTCATTTGTGTTCGTTAATGTCAGTTCAACTATGATTATTTGTGTTGGTTATTGTTTATTAAATTATGTTCATTTAAGTTTGTTCGTTTACGTTAGTGAATATTCGTTTAGATTTTAAACAAACGAACATGCCCATTTTCTTAATAAACGACATGAACAAAAATTATGTTCGATTATATGTTTATGTTCGTGTTCAGTTAAAGTTAAACAAACGAACGAACACGAACATGCCTCTGTTCGTGTTCGTTCGGTTCATTTACAGGCCTAATCAGAACCAAAAATTGTATAAGCCAGATACAAACCAACATAAGTGGTTTGACAGTTTTATAAGCAATTATAATTTAACCACACCTGAACACCGCATGTTGTAGCCGACGAACACAGTGGAGGCTCTTCGGGGAACAAACTGATGCTTCGAAGATTTCCTTCCTCACGTAACTTTATAATCCCATTTTCGAGGCGGCGGACATGTTCTTCTAACCATAACAGCATGGCATCTTGCTGAGACCCGTTTCTTGAATCATGCACCGCAGTTATTAACTCATTTGGTACACACGGCATCATTTCTCGTCTTGTGATAAGATTCTTGGTGCCAACATAGAGTTGACCAGCCTCACAGTCAAGAAAAAACATCTTCTCAGTGTAATCGGAAACTGCCGTTAAGATATAGTTAGGTCTGGTCGATTTAAGTACGCGTGCCATCTCTCTCGTCTCTTTGTTTATACCGTTTAGCGGCAACAAGTAAACGTTAACAAGAAAGTTGTAGTAAGAGTAACCTCCAATCAACCCACATAGATTTCTTGCTACTGTTTTGCTTGATACATCACTGCACAGTTCTTGACCGTCACAAAAGCGATAAAGAACTCGAGTAGGAATAGGTAGTTTGACTTTCAAAGACTTTTCTAACTCGTTTAGTTCAGCTTCAGATGCACCCTTACGAAGAGTGGGTAACACCTCGGGGAAATTACCGCTCAACCAGTTTCTAATTCGGTCCCAAACGTTTTTCACTCGTAGAACTAAAGGCCATGGGTACATACTGTATGCTGCTCTCCATGCTCCATAAGCTGCCTGGAATGTAGAAAGAGAGCAAGAAAATAAGCTTAATGATTGTATCATATGCATCAATTTGTGATTTTTCATATAAAAGCTGATTATTCAGATGAGCTAAAATTGCCTACTCATCTAATTATCTGAATAATCACTTCTAATCGTAGTTTTTCTTTGGTTTTCCCTTTAACCCCAACTCTATTCCTTTCCGGTTTTTAAAAAGCTTATGTAAAATGTTACAAATTCAAAACTAGGGTTCTCAAATTCAATAATAACATTTCATTGAGTGCTCGAATGAAAGAAATAAGACGACGAAAAACACATACAAAAGTTGAAAATTAGAGTTTGGATGAAGAATATTATACACCAGATTCCTATAATCAGTTTTAAAGACTGATAAAAAGTCATCATGAATCTAAACATCTATTTATTCAAGATTAAAACATTTTGATCTGAAAGAGCAGGTACTGTCAATGAAAAACTGATCATTCACATAAACCCTAATAAATTACCTAAATGCAATTAATTACCCCCAAATCCACAACTTCAATCAACTAATTATCCAAACAATCACTTCTAAATCCAATTTTTCATCTGTTTCCCCTCGAATCTCAAACCGTTACAGCCCAAACAAGAGAACTCAACCGAAAGACCCATTTGGTCTATAAACCCCACCATTGTTACAAAGTGTGCGTAAACCGATCTTGCAATAGTTTCAGCCCGTAAAACGAACCTATTCCTTTCCTTATCTAAAGTTAATACGCAAATCGTTAGAAACTCAAAACCAGGGCTCAAAACAGGTATTCAAAACCCTAACCTGACCATCAACACAATTTAATCTACGAGATCAAGTATCAGCATTCAATCATCTCATTAATAATAACAAAAGGTGAAAAGAAATGAGAACAATTTGACCTTAAAAGAAACACATGTACTGTTATTGAAAAATCTGATCAATCACATTAACCCTAATAAATTACCTAAATGCAATTACCCCCAAATCGCAGTGTTGCAAAAATTGCAATTAATCGGCGACTAGTCGCCGATTAATCGCTAGTCGGCCCTCTACTGATTAATTTTTCGTTAATCAGTCCATTAATCGCTAGCCGGACGTAGCGGCCAGGAAAAAATCGGAAAATTCAGGAAAAATCGGAAAAAAGCAGAAAAATCGAAAAAATCACATATTCCGGCCAAAACCTCCCAGATTCCGGTCAAAACTTATCTACTAAAAAAATTACGTATAAAAATATGTGTATGTGCATAAAACTTAAAATTATACATAAAAAGTCTGATCCGAGTAATCCCGAGTACTCGGATTAATCGCTAGTCCCCACCCCAACGGCCGACTAGCGCCTAGCGAGTTCTACAACCAAACTTCAATCAACTAATCATCCAAACAATCACTTCTAAATCCAAATTTTCTTCATTTTCCCCTTCAAATCTTATCCCTAATCCTCTCTAATTCCAAAATCAATATCCAAATCATTATAAACTAAAAACTAGGGCTCCAAACAGTTTTTCAAAACCCTAATCACAATAATAACAACAAAAGGTGAAAAGAAATGACAATAAATTGACCTTAAAAGAAGCACAGGTACTGTCATTGAAAAATCTGATCATTCACATAAACCCTAATAAATTACCTAAGTAAATGCAATTAATTACCCCTAAATCCACAACTTGAATCAACTAATTATCCAAACAATCACTTCTAAACGCAACATTTCTTCATTTCCCCCATCAAATCTAAACGCAATATTTCTAAATCGTTACAAATTAAAAACTAGGGCTCGAAACAGTTTTTCGAAACCCTAATCGCAATAATCATAATAACAACAACAAAAGGTGAAGAAATGAAGAATCAAATTACCTTGAAAGAAGCACAGGGATTTCCGAAAGGATCAACGGGAGAAGATAAACCGAGTTCTTGCGAACAGAAAAGCGACCAGAGAGAGTCATCGGAAGCCCAATCTTTGAAGCGTTTGTTGACGCAGGCGACTGCTGCAGCTTCGCAAGGGGTGAGCTTGGAGACGATGATGTGAAAGGCTAAGGCGTTGATGGAATCTAGGCCGATTGGTGGCTTAGTGGCCATTGTTATCGATCAGAATGTGAGAAAATTGAAGGGTTTTTTCAGGTGTTGATGATGATGAGAATAGACGAGAGGATAAATGGGGGGGTTTGTTGCCTGCGTGTGGGATAGTGACACATGCCACGTGGATGCTTGTTGTAAGGTTGTTTGGCTTACAAGTCTACCAAATTTATTATGTTGCTTCATAACAAGGTATACTTAGCGTGACTAATAACTGAATCGTTAATCGAACTGAAAACTGATGAAATTGAAGTGAAACTGAATTAACGGAAAGTCGATTATCGGTTATTTTTTGTACCATTGGTTAGCCGAAATTAACCGAATCGAATCAAAAACTGATTAACTGATGACATCGGTTACGGTTTCGGTTAATACTAATAATCGAACCGAACTAAACTGTGCACAGCTCTATTAAAAAGTATGGGGATACTATTGTTTAATATTAAGTTTTCTACGTAGTACTTGGATGAAGGCGGGTCAGGTGTTTGGGTTAGTTGCAAGTTCGAATAGGGGGAAACTAATTTGAGTTAGTTTTCGAGTTCTATGACCTATATGAGAGTGTTAGTGTCCTTCTCTTTTGGGTTAATATGCTATTATTGAATAATGGTGTGGGTATCTATTGGTTGATGTATGATTGTCCTCTCCATCATTGTAGTGTAAATAATAATATGTTATTTTAACTCATTTGTTTTTTTATTTAACTTGATTTTTCTTCAATAATTTGCATTCATTATCTTTAAATAAACTTAATACGCATCTATATTTTGATATCAATTTTGTCGTAAACGGGGTTGTATGCCCATTTGGTATTGTAAAATATACAGAGTAGTGATACTCTAGTAGTGCTTTAATGAATCGAATTAATATCGACCAAAACCAAATTCCAACGGCATCACGCGACACCACTTGGGGGATCTCACTAGTAGTTAGATTAATTTGCAACTAGTGAAGCTCCCCCGCGCTATGCAACGGAAATTTGATATGTATCGCTTTTGCGCGTTATAGTATTGACCCTAACTAAAGTAAACGAAACAAAAAAAATAAAGTCATGATGCGTCCAAATGAATATCGACACATGTTTTACATCGATCGAAAACGAATATTGATAGCGCTGTGGCTCGGTCGAAATTGGTTTGATTCATTATGGCATCGGTACGTCATTGAGACTCGCTATACCTTATGATAGAATAGATACTTTTATTTTCAATACAAATCCATTTTCAATATTGTTAGGCCATAATAAGAGCAAGATTTATACCAACACCATAGAAATGAATGTTTGTACTGCTATGGAAGTTGTTGGGAGGGTACCGTTTTGGTTCGCCACACTAAAGAACACAAAATCAACTATACTTAACCCATTTGATTTTGAACAAATAAGTATGTGGTATATTTGAAATTAGAATAACAAAAAAAAGTAATTAATTTCAAATCATTTTTTTGATTTCTTTATTACCATGAAAATAATGTTTGCGCGCTCTATGAAATGATTTCACGGCATTCAGCCAATTATATTGTTCTTTTCTATTGCAATTTCTGAATTATGTCAAATATCCGTTAAAATTGGATCAAAAATTACTCCAGGAAAAGAAGTTCACGACCCGTGGGATTTAGATCAGGAAAATCTATGGCTATCACACATCACAACCAATCACAATTTGACACCTCACTCCTTCGCATTCTGTCATACTATCACACTTGCAATAGTCATCACTCATACTCATCGCACACAATCACAACTTAACACCTCAACACCAAAGTCAAACACACACGTATTCTCCAATCACATATCAACGCCAAAATCAACACACACATTCTCCAACCACACATCAGCACCAAAATCAATACACGCACATTCCTCCATCACTATGCGATACCCATCACTTGTTTGGCCCCCAACACACGTGATAGTACACTCGCGGCGATGTGCTATCACTCATCACAAGCTCCCATCACATGACCATTCCAACCATGCTTAGAGAAAACACCAAAAAGGATAAACGTCAACCATGCTTAGAGAAAACACCAAAAAGGATAAACGTATAGTTCAACCAAGCACTTTAAAACTAACATCTCTCTCCATGGCAAAGAGAGTTCGTCTGGCGTCTACAACAACAACACACGGCTACCACAAGAAAGAAAATTTCACGTGCTCAGGGATGACAAAGCCTAGCTAGGTACCCACTCGAAATAAAAATAATTAACAAACTGTCTCCACCAACATATAATCAACTTATAATACCACCTGTTATGTGACTGTTAACATAACTGGCAACACCACACCAACGTCCACACTCTTTGATGATGTTGTTATTAGTGGTATGGTGAGATGGTTTAAAGTAAACAAGTTATCAATGGTCGTGTTCATTTTTTGGGGTTCTTAGGCGGAGCGTGGTATTGTTTTACTGGACGTTGATAATTTAAATCAGTTCTGACGGTTTAGCTTTCTTAACAACATGCTTCATTTTCAAATAACATTTGTTAGCATTATCATTTGTTTCGTTTCACTACAACATAAACACACGGCGCAAACAAACATAGTAGATATTATGGTAGATGGATATATATAGGGTGTGACCATGTACGTGTGATTAGGTAGTTTCCTTGACATTAATCTTTGTATGCATAATTTTTAGCCGATTGGGGAAGTAGCAAACGTGCTCGGTTCTTCTCGTAAAATAAATTCTTTGACAACTTTAATCACCCATACAACAATATTGAAAAAAAAAAAACGAAAACGATAATTTTCTAAGCCATTTGAATGAATATTAGCGAATATCATCTAATTTACATTTTTTAAGTGCCAGTTAGATCAAGATGATATTGATTTACCTTTAAAAATCATCATCATGTATATATATATATATATATACTAGGTTATAATCCGTGTATTGCACGGGTTAAATAAATGAATTTTATATACTAAATAATAAAATAATATATCTTTAAAAACCCCCTTTATTACACGAGTTGTATAAATGTAATTTTATATATTAAAAAATTATATAGGAACCATATTGTACAAGTTGAATAAATGTAATTTTATATACCAAATAATAAAAAAAGTTATATACTTAAAACCACGTGTATTACACGGGGTGAATAAATGTAGTATTGTTTACCAAATAATAAAAAAGTTACATATTTAAAAACCCCCGTGTATTATACGACTTGAATAAAATTGATTGTATGTACCAAATAATAAGAAAATTATATTTAAAAAAAATTAATGGATATACTCGGTACGCGATAGATATGGTGATTGCGGAGTTGATTTTTGAAAAGAAGATACATTGGTCAAACATGTTATTCAAGAAGCCATAAACAACCATGATAAAATATATATTATATTTAAAAAAACCGTAATAAATCTAATTTTAAAAACTAAGACTTTGTTATTGTCAATGAATTTGTATTTGTAATTTTGTTTGGTATTATATTATTATAAAGTACATATTATACATATAATTATATTATATCTTAAGTTATTGATGCCATTCAAAATGTTTTTGATTTTATGTCTAACATTATATATACTATGGTAAAAGTTTAAAGTTTATTAAGGTTATAAATGAGAAGTATACATTAAATTTAAAATAAATAATAAATAATAATTATCCATAATTAATTAAAAGAGATTAAACTAAATAATATTTAATAGGAGATTATCTATAATTAATTAAAAGAGATTAAACTAAATAATAATTATCTATAAGATATTAAACTAAATAATATTTAGTAGGAAGATTATCTATAATTAATTAGAAGAAATTAAACTAAAATAATAATTATCCATAAAAGATGACCTAATATGATGACAAGTGTCCCATAAATGGTTTCTTTTATTATATAATATAGATATAGATTTTGAATTTAAAAGATCAAAGGATAGATTTATGTTAAAATGTCAATAGAAAGATTAGCTTGAGTTACTCTATTTACAAATATAAAAACAGATATTCCCTTAATGATTCCTGTAACGACGCTTTGTTAATTGAAAAAGTTATATTAATTAACTCACTATTAATTTACAAAATTCTCTTTATCTTTACTTTTTACCAATCAAACCTCTTCTCCTTCCGCTTTCTCTATCTTGTGAACCATTGTTTTGATTTTAAATTTACTGGAATGTTGTTTTGGTATAACTTTTGTGAGTTAACACGTTGCAAAGCGCACGTATGACTCAACATTTTTTACGTCTATTTTCTCCTGGTTTAACTTCGTCATTGCAACGCGCGTATCCTACGCCAAGTTAGTTATAATTTTTTATGCGTAACGCTTTGGTTTAACTTTTACGAATTAACACACACTAGCAATATATATGATTCAACGTTTTTACGGTCTATTTTTTTGTTTGATTTAAGAGTTTCACCGCAACGCGAAATCCCAGTATGAAATATGGCAGCAAATGTAATGATACACTTTCAAATAGTAATCTCGAGCTGTGGTGCTGCATGCTTTGGTAACCCAACCGCACAACCGCCATCACCCATCACTTCAAACCGCCCCTTAAATAATAACAAACAACCCCTCTGTGTCTTTCTTGAAGAAACTTTTGCAGATCATCACATAATATGGGTGTACCATCTTTTTACCGATGGCTTGCTAACCGCTACCCTAAAACAGTGGTCAACGCGGTGGAGACGACGGAGGAACACGACGGAAGTTCACCCAACCCTAATGGCATCGAGTTTGATAATCTTTACTTGGACATGAATGGTATTATTCATCCATGTTTTCATCCAGAACATCATGATGATCAGGTGGTGGTTATTATTATTATTATTAATTATTATTCATATACATGTATTAATTCATAACATATGTATATATGCGAGGAATAGTGTCAATTTTGGGTTTGTTAGTTTTTTTTTTTGAACTTTAATGTTTTTCAATCCATTATAAAACTTTAGATTTTTATAACTTTTCCACAAAAGTTAAAATGAGTTTAGTCTTTTTTATTAGTTTTTCTTTAGGCTTTTTCTCGGATATGATTGTCGCCCGGTTGTTACTTAGTACGGTGTTTAGTGATCACATTTGATCCGTTAAGAGTTTTTTACCCCTCGATTTTCTAATATGTGTCGTATAAATTCTACTTAGTCTATATGTGGTAAGTCATTTGGTGTTAGAATTCGTATTTTTATATTATGTTAAGTGTCGTTCGATTGCTACTTAGCATTGTTTTACGCTCCCTCAATGCTAGTAGCATGATTTTACACCACCTCTCGCAAAGCGGGGGCTAATGACTGGTTATTATTATTTTAACATGCAATAGAACTATCGAAGTGTGTTTTTGTTAACAATATTTTTTTATTTAGTTTATTGAAAATTTTTACAGGTGAACAGTCCGGTGACTTACGATGAAGTTTTTGAGAATATATTTGAGTATATAGACAGAATCTTGAATATTGTGAGACCAAGAAAGTTGTTGTATATGGCCATTGGTAATTATTAAATTATTTTAATTTGTTGAAACTCCATTATTTAATTTCTGGCTCTTGATATTCAAAGATTTATTAAAATGGAAAATATTTCAACAGATGGAGTGGCTCCAAGAGCCAAAATGAATCAACAAAGAAGCCAGGAGGTTTCAAACTGCGAAAGACCGTCAAACCCTCGTACGTTTATTATTATTATTATTATTATTAATAGTTTTTTTCAATAGGTTCTTGATGAAGTTGTTGCATTTGACACTTTTGGTTTTCTTGCGCTAAACGCTATGGACCTGCTTAGTCTAGTCCAAAGGTCCAAAGGGTCATGCATTGTATTGTCATGACCCGAGATCTATGAATGTAGTTTTAAAAAAAATGTTTTGCTATTCAATATTGTAGTGGTGTAGTTTGTTGCCCGTTTATCTTTTATTTTGATGTAATTTCTAGGGTTAGGATATAATAGGAATTTTGTATGGGTAGGAAGGCTAGGAAGTAATCTTGACCATCTATTTATTAATCAAGGGCTAAGATTAAATGGGTGAAATTGAAGAAGAAAAAGAGGCCCGTGAGTTTATTGAGGGATATTGTAGTCGATTAAAGATAATAGTTTCTCTCTCATCAAATTCCCCCTTATTTTTTAAACGTTAACAACTCTTTCATACGACGTTATTTTTAATAAAAATTGCACCAAAAAACGAGCGTCTCTTTCTCTTTAAAACGAGTATGCTATTGCTATATTTTGAAAAAATATTTTTGAAAACCCAATTGCGTAAAACGCAACAAAAAAAAGCCCCAAAAAAACGCACTTAACTACAGTCCCGAGCCCAATTTAAAAACGCAGCGAACTAGTCTATCAAAACGCTGCAGTAAAACAATTTAGCGCAGAAGTGTTTTCATGTAAAACGCAACAGGCCTGCAGCAGTACAGTTTAAAAAACACAGTCCAGCATTCCTGTAAAACGCGACACAGTCTACAGCAACACAATTTAAAAAAAAAGCACCAGCTATGCATGGAAGTCAATAAATCAATTTTTTTTAAACACAATGAAACCACAGATTGCATTAAATTCAATTCACCAAACCATAAAGTGACAAAAATATTGGCAGCAGGAAGTAAAGAAAATTAATAGATGAAAGGAAGGTCATATATGAGATAATAACAAAAACTGAAATATTAGAAACTATAAAACGGCAATAATTATAGACCTGAACAAAAGTGACAAACAAGAATCTTTTTTTCTCTTTCGTTTTCTTGATACCCATAAGGAACCTTCATATGAAGCTCCGATGACTTCGTTTTCTTCATACCCATAAGCAACCTTCATATGAACCTCGGTTAAACAATGAAGGTCCGATGACTTGCAAATGACGTCGTAGTTAAAACCCGGTTTCATTGTTGAACAAAATGTTGAATTACTAAGCACGACATTGACTATGAAAGTCAAACTCCATTGTCATGCTTTGACATTGACTATGAAAGTCAAACTTATATTTCACAAATTTATAAAATAGTATGCATATCTTTTACATTTTAGCACAGTTCGTTTTCTAATTATAGAAGTTTGATTCTTAGTAGAAGGGAACTATTTAGGGAGGTGTAGATGTGTAAGAATGACTAGTTGTATATACAGTTTATCCAAATGAAATGTACATATATACTTAACGCTTTGAGCCCCTTAAAAACAGCTATTTTAACAAACAATTTTACTAACAAATTCAACACTTCAAAATATTACAAACACCTAAACTAACAAACTTTTTTTAACTAATTCAACAATATTACACAACATTACTATAAGATCTACCGAAAATCGTATCATACATATGAACCCGAACACGACACGAAGTTTCGTGGGTTGACCCGAACACGATCCGTTTAACCCGATTTTTAATTTTTTTTTCTGAAATTAATATATTAAAATTAAAATTTACTCAAAAAACACAAATCTATATAATAATATCATATTTAAATTATAAAATCTATGTTAATTTCTCCTTTTAAGTTATAATCATGGCATAAAATACACACCCCGTTTAATTTATGACATAAAATATACTGTAAAATAATATAATATAGTATAAATGTGTTAAACGGGTCAACCCGCCAGCCCGACCAGGTTGACCCGAACCCGACCCATTAACCTAAACGTGTTCACGGGTTCAACTTGAAACTAACCCGAACCCCTTTAGACTAAACCTAAACCCACGAATTCCGTGTTAGGTTCGTGTCGGGTTTTCTGGTCGTGTCACACCCCTAACCATAGTTCTTTAAGTTTGACAAACTAAAGCAGCAAAGCCATCGGGTTATATAATTCAAAAAGCAGAAAACATCATCTAATTTGCAAAAGAAAACAGCAAACTTCGTTTAATTTTCAAAAGGAAACAGCGAATTTTATTCATATATGTTTCATACAGCGAACTGTCATTGTATATTTGTTTTAATTTTAATACAGCCAACTTTATTATTTTTCAGTTTGAAATAGCGAAGTATGATATATATACCAGTTTTAAACTACGAAACTTTCCTGCAAAAGGTTCTGTAGCTGTCAGAAATGATATGGAAGTTCGCTGTTTTGTATTGTGAACTACCTATGATCACTCAAAAATACCCAGCCCACCTAATAGCACTCTTATTATTCTCAAACCCCCTATTATTGCAAAAAACTCTTATTCATATCAACATATATATGTAAATTTGTTTTATACTACACAATAGTTTGTATGTAAATCTTCTTTTCTCTTGTAATTAGGAACTGTGGGCTCTGTTTAACTTCTGTTGTCCAGATTTGTTGGGTGACAAAGAATCGTAAGATCTCATTTACGGAGTTAATTCGCATGCAGCATGTTTCTTACTTCTAACTACTTGTTTTTCTTTTACTTATTTTCTTTTTTTTTTTATATTTTTAACTTTTTCTCAGTTTTAAGTACAAATACGAGAAACCAATCCTTCGTGGAAATAACAGAAATGCATCTGATAGAGATAAGCTCATTGGTTCAGTTGTTGCACAGGTTACGGTTCTTTCGATATAATAGAGATGATTGGATCTATAAAAAACATTTTCAATAGTATAATGATGATTGTTTTTATAGCTACTTGAAAGTTACTATTCTCTTAAGATTATTAATTGTTATAGTAACTCAAAACAGGATTTAAGAAATTGCATTCAGCCCTATTTTCTTCGACGCCTTAAAACGGATGTCTTTCGTGAAGATGGTGTCAAGGTTTCTAAAAAGGATGAGATAATTGTTTGGTTAAGATTATCCAGTTGCCAGGTACTCTGATAATAATTGTTAATCATTGTAACGATTACCGACCCGTTTTACAGAATGTTAATTATATATTCTAATCTTCGTTGGCTGCAGCGGCAACTATACGAAACCTTTTTGAACAAAAAGGGTGTTCATTATGCTTCACCTTTACCCGCTCTCACGGTATTGTAATTGGTTTAGCTTTTACTTCAATTTTGTTACTTATATATTATTGATTTAATTTTTTTTACTGTGTATAATCCTTTAGATATTGAAAAAGATATGTGATCATCCACTTTTGTTAACAAAAAGAGCTGCTGAAAATGTTCTAGAAGGGCTAAATCAGGAAGATCATTGGGTTGCTGAAAAATTAGCAATGCACATAGCTGAAAATTTTCATTTATTATGTCTTTGTTGGTAAACTTTTTTTATATAATTTTAATCAGTTTATACATAAGTGTTTCATAGCAGCAAGTGTCATAGTTATTATCTTTTATTTCTTATGACAGGATAATCTGATTCCGGAAGGTCATAATGTGCTTATCTTTTCCCAGACTCGCCAAATGCTTAATCTTCTTCAGGTGATTTCTGAAATTTTATGTACTGAAAATAATCTTTGTGTGACTTTTGACTATTGTCATTTTAAGACAGTTCTTACCAGTTGTACCTGTTTGACCCATTAGTGTTAAGAACATAACTTGTATAGGGTCGTTTATTAATAAACAGGTTGAAATTAGGGCTGTAAACGAATCGAACGAGGCCTATTCGTGTTCGTTCGTTAAGGAATTAGTATGTTCATGAACTGTTCACGAACGCTTACTGAACAAGATTTCTTGTTCGTGTTCGTTCATTAAGGAAAAATGAACGTGTTCATGAACTGTTCACGAACACTTATCAAACGCGAATGAACTCAAACGAATGTTCATGAACATAAATGAACACAAACAGCATTTATGTTCATGAACATAAATGAATACACATGGATATATATTCGTTTTAGAATAAAATCTCCATTTTTCATATCAAAGATCACGAAGAATCCACCAAAAAATAAATAAGCACCTAACATAATTATCCGAACACAATTGACATAGTTATCAGAAACATGATTAACACAAAATTTAGAAGTTTGTCAAGCTTTAACACAAATTAAAATTGAAATAGCCAAATGAGGGATGTTGGGGGAGGCATAAAATATAATTAGGGTTTCAGATTTTAAAAAACTAAGCGAACATGAATTTAAAAAAAAAAACTAAGCGAACCTTTGTTTATGTTCGTTCGTTTAACTTAACGGACGAAATTTCTTGTTCGTGTTCGTTCATTTATTAAATAGTGAACATTTAGGAACTTCCTGCCGAACAGTTCACGAACTGTTGTTGGCTGAACGTTCAGTTCGTTTACAGCCCTAGTTGAAATTTCCACCTCTAGACTGTATCTTTAAAGCTGATATTATATTCCTAATTTTAGTTGTTTTTCCCTTGTGGTTAGGATACTCTTAAGGCCCGGGGCTACAAGTTCTTGCGGATTGATGGTACTACCAAACCAAGTGACAGAATAAAGATTGTCAATGTAAGTAATTTTCTTTCATTTTTTATAACATACAAATATAACATGATCTTAATAACAGGATTTTCAAGAGGGTATCGGAGCTCAGATATTTCTTTTGACTTCTAAGGTTGGTGGTCTGGGACTTACACTTACAAAGGTCGATCGTGTTATTGTCGTTGATCCTGCTTGGAAACCGAGGTAGTCAAAGTGTTGATCGTGTTATTGTTTTAATTAAGTGACCATTTCATGTTTTAATACTTTTGCAGTACGGATAGTCAAAATGTTGACCGTGCATACCGTATCAGACAGACGAAAGATGTTCTTGTATACCGTTTAATGACTTGTGGCACTGTTGAAGAAAAGATATACAGAACACAGATATTTAAAGCCGGTTTATTCAAATGTGCGACAGAACACAAAGATCAAACTCGTTATTTCAGTCAACAGGTGAATACTTTGTTTGACCCGTTAGCGATAAAACATAATACTTACGCGTGCTTGTTAACTCAGGATCTAAAGGACCTTTTCAGTCTCCCGGAGCATGGTTTTGATGTTTCTCCAACTCAACAACAGTTGCATGAAGCGCATGATTGCGAACACAAAATGTTCGTTATTATTTTCTAAATTATTTAATCAACTTGTTGTATAACATCGCTTCTTTTTTGAATGATAACGTTACTGGCGTTATTTATTTATTATAGGGATTCATCTCTAGAAGCGCACACAACGTTTTTAAAATCTCTTGGTATAGCTGGCATCAGTCACCACAGCTTGCTATTCTCCAAGACTTTACCTGTGCCAGTTTTACGAGACGAAGAACTCACAAGGTGGAACCATTTAAATTTTCAAAGGCATTCGAAGAATCACCTTATGAATTTTTGCGGGAAATTATAATGCTGTTTTTCTTTATGGTTTTGTAGGATTAGGCAATCAACATGTCCGAGTCGCTCATCTTCGTGTTACCCTCATAAACAAACTTATGCATATGTCTACTCAGAATCCGAATATTTTTGCATTTTGATAATTTTGTGGTGAATTGTTTATTGTTAATCTCCATCTTTAGCAGTGCTCGATTTGCTTTCAACCGAAAGGATGAGGAACCTCTTTCCAAATATTTCCATCAAGTTGATAGACTCACAAATTAAACAAATTAATTGCATGTCTCAAGTTTATGTAAAAAAGGTACATCTAATTATAATTATACGTACAATATTCTTTAATGTACGAGCGTACGCTGTGAAATTACGCACGTTGTATAACTCAAAACCATAATCACGCATGCTGGAAAGACATAATCACGCATGTTGAAAACCATAACATGCTTCATTACATAATTATAACCTTATGCCGTTTCATTTATTTACCGGGGTATTTCGTTCCAGATTTACATCCAGAAACGGTAATACTGGTATAACCGGCAGGTATTTACCGGTTTTTAAAACATTGAGTGAAACGGCATAAGATTTGTACCGGCGGTAAAATCCGGTATACCGGTACCGGCCCGAGGTTATTTTAGTTTGGGTTTTTACTAATTTTTATTATATATGTTACTTATCTTACGTAATTTTTATATATTATAATTATTCGTAACCGAAACTTCTTATTTAATATTATATGAAACGAAAATAGTTTTCTAGTTGATGAGGATGACGATAATAGTTAATTTCACTTTTTATACGAATATGAACTTCATGTATTAAACACTCAAATGGCTTAAACATATCGTACACTTTCATTTAAACGAGCTTGTTGGAAAATTGAATGATTTTCAAAAATCTTTTGCATTATTTTTTATTATGGATTAACTTTTGAATTATCTTTTCATATATAATCATGCATTTTTGGATTAGCTTTTGAGTTAATGTTGTAATTTATGAAATTATAGAGTTAACTAGTCAACCTGGTTGAACCGCTCGGTACAACTGGTTCAACCGGCTGAACCATTTTTTAGCCTAATCCGATTTGATTTAAAAACTGGTTTTTAAAACATTGGTTTATTCTATAGCGCTTTTCAAAGGTAGATGTTGCAAACAGCAAGAAGTTTCTTAAAGTGGTATGAATTGATTTGCCCCAAACCACAAAGTTGTGAATTGAGCTTTACTCTAAATACAATTATAAATATAAAAAACCAAAATAAATTTAAAAGCCTGATTTTTCAGCATATATGTCTTTATTAATGCATTAATGCATACATCATTATACAGACATTTGAAATGAGGTATAAGAGAAGTCAATATCCTCCATTTATTCATATATTATATAAAACCATATTGGAATCACTTTCCAAGCAATATCTTTCTACCTGCACCTATATTAAAAGTGGTGGTCGCCTTGAGTTTTGTAGTGGTGGTTCTAAGGAGTTCTGTAGTGGTTGTTCCCAGGAACACTAATCGCGCTTGTAGAGTTCCTGTCGAAGGTAGAGTTGCGTTACAAGTCGAGAGCGGTGTAGGAATAACTATCTTACAAGATGATAAAACAGTGTTGAGAGAAAGTTGAAGGCTCTTCAAGATGTTGAAATCTCCCTCTTGGTTTGTTATTGTTGTGGCTTCCAAAATCCCATCACATAATAGTTGGACTAGAGCATCTATGAACAAGGAAATATATAGAAATCATATACACGTGTTACTATTATAATAAATGATTCCAAATAATGTCACTTGTCACTATCAGAATTGCACTCCCATGTTTATTTTTTACACTAGTTTTAATTTAAATATTAATTTTTAATTCCTACGTCATTCCTTGCACAATTTTGTATTTAAACTTTAAGATTTTTATCATAATATATTTTAAGACTTTTATTTTGTTTCTATTTTTTTAAATTTAAGAGTTGTTATTCTTATTTTTCTCTTTTACTATTTATTATTATTTTTCTTTTGGTTAAAGAGGACGGTACCTCCAATAAAAAATAAATTATTAAGAACAATTACACATATAAAATGTTAAATTTTCACTGGACATTTTCCTGGGTGAAAAATAACATCATACTCTCTACACAATAAAACCTATATATACTAGTATACACACTCAAATTCACTCGATCAAACCTCATCTCCACACAAAAAAAAAAGAAAGAAAAAAAAATCTTTTTTCTTTGTCACTTATAATCATATATATTTAGAATTACAAAAATAAAACTAAGTTTTATTATTTCAAACTGTGTAATATGAGATTCTAACATAGTGATTTAATAAAAAAGACATAATTTATATGTTAATTTAATAGCTAATTAACTAATCAATTATTTAATAATATAAAAGCAAAAAAAAATATAAAGCTGCTTTAGGAGGGATTTAATCTTTTTGTGTATCACATGGAAAAGCTATTTCCCTTTAAATGACAAATACATATATAGTCTAATATAGAAACAGAAAGGCTGAGATTCATGGGATTAGATTTCTAAATTAGTTTTTTTTTTCAGTTTTATATTATATAAATTAAGATGTTACTCTTTGACAAGCCTCTAGGTTTCACTTACCTTATGCTTGAACCGCCCATAAATAGTTAAAAACTTAATCCCTTTTAAAATTCAATGGTTCTAAGTATGGGCTCAACTTACGTAGGCCGGAGTAACTTTTCACTCCCCCACCCCCGAACTTTTCACTCCCCCACCCCCGAACTTTTCGCTCAGTAGTGGTATAGAAATTTTTTAGTGTATACGTTTTCGACCCCCCGGTTTTATAGAAATTTTTAGGACCGGTGACTTCCGCACTAAGGGTATGTTTGGCAAAAGTAGTTGTTGGTAGCTGGAAGCTGGAGGCTAGAAGCTGGTGGGTGGAGGCTGGTAGCTGTAGTTGTAGCTTTTTAGATATATTTAGGTGTTTGGCAGAGTAGCTGGAGTTTTTAATAAAATGTATAAAATGGCGAAAATGGACATTAAAAAGTTGGTACATTAGAAAGTTCATTATTTTTAGAGGTTAAAATAGTCATTTTTTCCCTAAAAGCTTGTAGCTCCTTCTAAACGCTACTAGTAGGAGCGTTTAACCAAAAGCTTCAAGCTCCTAACCTAAAAGCTTCTAGCTCCTTCAACCAAACAAGGCTTTTTATTAAGTTGGACATTTTTATTAAAAGCTTAAAGCTTGAAGCTCCTAAAAGCTTCTAAAAACTCCATGCCAAACATACCCTAAGTCGGAAATCTCAAGCGCCACTTCTAATGCTTGTAAAACATGCTAAGTTAGGCTTGTAATTTTTAAAACATCTAAACTATGGTAGTGTATGAAAGCATTGGCATAGACACAATCAATTGGCTAAATATGAACTAAAATTAAAGTGACTTGTTTATTAGAGCTATTTATATGAGTAATTATTAAAGAAATCAATATCAATATCGTCAATTCTATGATGTGGTCAACATATATTAAAACTGTCATACCTTTATATAGCTTTTCAACTTTTTGGTACAAAAGCTAAGACACACGGTGTGGGTGCTTCTTTTCGGCGTTGTGGCAGCATCTCCACGCCGTGCACACCAGCCCGCCAACGGTGTGGAGTTGGAGGCGGTGAGTTTTCCACCAGTGTGGAGGCATTTTGAAAGGTGACGTGGCGCGTTTTGATTGCCCGTGGTCAGTAGCCGTTTACACCCAACGTTAAGTTTTTAAATTTTTGAAAAAAAATACTTTTAAAACTAAATAAATTCCCCTATAAATACAATTTAACAATAAAAAAACTGTGTCACGCGTCGAATAACGCCACACTTTCACTCTCCGTCCCACACCTCTCGTTTTTGCACCACGCCCCATTTCTGACGCGTGCTGACGTGACGTCCACATGTCGCACAATGCCCCATTTTCAAGCCCCTCGATACTATATGGTCTAGTTGCTAAATTTTTTTTGAAGGATGCGACAAGAATATGAATTATAAATATTATCTTACTCGGGAAGGGAGGGGTTGGGTTAGTGTCATTAACAGAACAAGATACATTTCCAGTGATGTTATACAAAGGAATACTTGTAGAAATAAGAGGAGGGAGTGCTTGAGCTTCAGCTTGTATTGTCATTAAACCAATGACCACAATGATTAAGGTGATAATTTCATTGCCATTGAATGTAAAAGAGTTGGTGTTCTTATAATGGTTATCACAAAAGCTACCGATTTATAACAGAAGTTAAAGCACAATGTAGCTTTCATATATTAACGGTTATCAAAGAAATTAAGACTTTTGTGAATCTAACTCTCATGCGAGATGGACTTTTCGGATGGTTTCAACTTTACAATTATTGGGTTTTCTCTTTGTTACATAATTATGCGTGGTAACGTTGTGTTTTGTCAACAAGCATTTATTTCATCTCACCTAAACTCAAGCTTGCTGTGTCTAACTTAAAAGTGCTTGAGCTTCAGTTCAACTCGTTTTAACAAGCATTTATTTGATCTCACCTAAACTCAAGCTTGCTGTGTCTAACTTAAATGTGCTTGAGCTTCAGTTCAACTCGCTTTGAGCTTTATGTCTAAAACGCCAACTCTGCTAGGGACTCTTTCACAAGTTTGAGAGCTTATTCCTTGACTATTTTACTATATTTTATGTCTTTTAGTTTTTTCTATTCTAGTTATATATACGGTGTTTATTATGTAATCGAGTTAATTACTGTTTTCGTCCCTGTGGTTTGTCAAAAATCACTATTTCAGTCCATTAGTTTAAAATTTTCGATTTCAGTCCCTGTGGTTTCACTTACGTAACCATTTCAGTCCACCTCGCAACCATTTCAGTCCCTGTACTTACAGAATAAATGGATTGAAGTGGTTACGAAAGTGAAACCACATGGACTGAAATGTTTACGAAATGAAACCACAGGGACTAAAATCGCAATTTTTAAACTAATGGACTGAAATAGTGATTTTTGACAAACCACAGGGACTAAAACAGTAACTAACTCTTATGTAATCATATATTGTATTATATTTTATATAACTCATATTTCCGCTTAAGCTCATGTGTTTGATCAAACTTAATGCATGATTGAAGTTGGGTTCGAGTTCATTTATCTTATGCCTGACTTCACGCTCCTTGTAAGTTTGGTTAGATTTTCAAACTTTTAGCGAACCCGTCCTAAAAAACTTACAAATGGCTAGCCTTTCGATTCAACAGGGTAGAGGTATACATCTTACCCTCCTGAGACCCTACCTTAGCTTTGCTGTTTATTGGATTTCGTTGAGTATGATGATGATCTGTATACAATACTAATAACTACATCTATATATTAATTAGTAACGTTAGCTACAGTAGGTAATATTTTCTTATTATTATACATATAATTTATAAACTTGTTAGCTACAGTGATTTGACTTATGTCCTTTTATGAATTCTTTTTCATGTTTCCTTTTTTCTTTTGTCTATTTTTTTGTTTTTGTTTTTCTTTTTTAAGTTTGAATCGAACCTGATGTTCTATATGTAATAAAACGAACGGTCTAACACTGACCGAACGTCGGTACCGGAATTGATATTCGTTTTTATTGTTCCAATCGATGTAAACACATCTCGGTATTGATCTTTTTTTGTTTCTCTTTCGGTAAGTGTCGGTATCTTAATGAACCGAACCAATATCAAACGAATTCTTGACATTAACGTTATTTTTACTATTACGTCTATGTTTCCACTAAAAATTGGATCGCTCCGCCTCAAAGCGCGGGTGTAACCCACTAGTTATATGTATTCTTTTTAGCTTTTGATTTTACTAACTAATATTTTATTTTCTTCTCTTTTTTATTATTATTTTCTTCTCTTTTTACTTATTGTATATTAATATAATAATAATATAATATAATAATATAATATAATATAATATAATATAATATAATATAATATAATATAATATAATATAATATAATATAATATAATATAATATAATATAATATAATATAATATAATATAATATAATTCTTAAACAAAAGAAAACTGTTTTATAAATTGGAGTAAACACACAAACTATTCCAATATACACACACGTTTAATTTTAGTTATTTATTTATTTTTTGTTTTTTGAAATCGGGACACAAAATAAAACAACCTTCATCCAGGATTTGAATTATATGTATTTTCCAATATTACATTACAGGTTACATATACGTATGTATATATTCTCATTTCACTATTTCAATATCCAAATAATCCTATCAAATTACTAACTTCCCCTCCCTGTAAAATGGTAACAAAATCACCTCATATGTACACAAAAATTGATAATCATTCAACTAGTTCATAAACAGATTAACACGCAAGAGCTCGTTTTCAGCTCGACTCTGCTATAACAGAAGCCAAGGTTTCGTGTCTCTTGAGTTCTTGAGCTTTCCTGCGGTTCGACTCCAAGACAATAAGGAGTGCGGTGATGTCAGCAGGGCTAACCCCACCGACTCTGCTTGCCTGACCAATAGTTTGTGGTCTCACCTGAAAACAAACATATGAAAGTTTTCATGCTTGATTTGATTTCATATGATATTGAATCTCGGTTAAATTACCTTTGATAGCTTTTCACGTGCTTCATGCGATAAAGTATTCATAGAATGATAATCTAAGTCGGCAGGAAGGGGTTTATGTTGTCGATGAACCATCTGAAAAAAAAATATAGACGATGATGCCCACACACACTAAGAGGTGCCCTCATTACAAAACTAGGTCTGCAAACGAACCGACGAACACGAACAAGGAAATATATGTGTTTACGAACTGTTCATGAACACTTACTGAACGCGATTTTCTGTTCGTGTTCGGACGTGATCGTGTTTGTTTGTTAATTTCAGATAACGAACACAAACTAATGTTCATGATGTTCATGAAAACAAACGAACAAAAACAAGTGTTCATGAACTAAATATATAATACACTGATGTTTATTAAATATTTAATTTGTCGGAATATTGGGGTATTTAAATAAAAGAGTAAACCTCAATTTTTGTCCCTATGGTTTGCTAATTTTAACACTTTCAATCCAATAGTTTAAAAGTTGCATTTATCGTTCATCAGTTTGCCGATTTTAACAGTTTCAGTCCATTAGTTTGCTGATTTTAACAGTTTTAGTCCACACCACTAACACTGTGTTGATTGAAACCGTTAAAATTTAACACTAGTGTGGACTGAAACTGTTAAAATTAGCAGACTAATGGATGATAAATGCAATTTTTAAACTAATGGACTAAAAGTGTTAAAATCAGCAAACCATAGGGACGAAAATCAGAGTTTACTCTAAATAAAATATAAAACTTAAAAACACTAACGAACTATCATAAACAAACGATCGTAAACGAACACGTTAAAGAACGTTCACGAAGATAAACGTACGAACGCGAATCCTCTGTTCATGTAACTGAACGAACAGAATTCACTGTTTGTAACTTTGTATTTGTTCCCTTAGTAAACAAACAACCACAAACGGACTTCCCGCTGAACAGTTCACGAACTATTTGTTGAACGTTCGATTCGTTTGCAGCCCTATACAAAATCACTTTTAAGTTGAGAAATGCAAGAACCACATTAGCACTTGTACGCAGTGTTTTGAAGATAATCACATGCAGTGGGAGAGAGAAAGAGATGCGGTTAAAAACAGTTTTATATATCACATTCAAAGCACCAACTTAAAATTGGTATGTATTGAACATTCCTGCATATACTAACGCACTGAAGATGCTATGAAGAGGATTTGAGTTAATTTAGTGTTAACCTGTTGCAACTGGCTGTGTTGGCGTGCAATCAAGCCTTCGTATTTAATATCAATCTCTATGCATTCCTTTTCCGTCCTTGACAGGTCCCCGTTTCCAATCCCGTGTTTGTCAAACAGTTTGTATTCAATATGCGGTTTTTTTAACAGGCCTTCAAGTGTTGAATGATCCCTAACCGGTTGACCAGACAGAAGACTAACTTCATTGACTAATTCTTCACCTGTTTACGACATTTTTAGCTTTTCGTTCATACAACTATACCGGAAAAACATAATTGTTACTCTTACTTGTAACCCGGAAACTTTTTAATCTTTTTTTCTCCTCGGAGATTCGGGCTTGTTTTTCTTGATACGCTAACCATCTGTTGTCATCTATTAAACCGATTTCTCGACCTAAAGGTGTGAGACGGCTGTCAGCGTTATCAGATCGAAGAATTAACCGATATTCTGAACGGCTGAAAAGAAGTAAGCTTTTTCAGTAGAATATTATAATATTCAAATCCCAACACGAATGCTTGTTTAATACATCACAGTACCTTGTGAGCATGCGATAAGGTTCTCGAAGATCTTTTGTAACGAGATCATCGATTAAAGTACCGATATAACTGCTTTCCCGCTCAAGAACAATGAGGGGTTTCCCATCTGAATGCCTAGCAGCGTTTATCCCTGAAATAATTCCCTATAATGACGAATATGAATCAATAGAAAAAAAGCAAAGCACGTAAAGAAAAATTGTAAATAGAGTTAAAATGCCATTTTTGTCCTTGAGGTTTGGCTAGTTTTGCGACTTTCATCCAAAGGTTTGTTTTTTCCTCATCTGGATCCAAAAGGTTTAAAATCTTGCCATTTTCATCCAGCTTGTTGACTCCCTCCATTTTTCTCCGTCAAGTCAAGGGTATTTTCATCTTTTTTATTTAGTAAGGGTATTTTGAATACGTGTACATTATGCTAAATGCTTGTACATAAAGTGAAAAAGACCGAATTGCCCTTTAAATTAACAAAAAGACGAAAATACCCCTGATTTAACGGAGAAAAATGGATGTATTTAACGAGCCGGATGAAAATGGCAAGATTACAACCCTTTTGGATCCAGATTCAGAAAAACAAACCTTTGGACGTAAGTCACAAAACTGGCCATACCTCAGGACGAAAATGGCATTTTACCCTTGTAAACAAGTAAAACATGATGCCAGACCTGAGCAGCAGCTTCTTCATAACCCGTTGTTCCGTTTATTTGACCGGAGAAAAAAAGCCCTTGAATTTTTTTTGTCATAAGAGACCTGGAGCACTGATGAGCTGGTAAGTAATCATACTCTACTGCGTACGCAGGTCTCAGCATTGAACAGTTCTCTAATCCTGGTAACGTTCTCAATAACGGTAACTGTAATCTTTCTGGTAACCCAGTTGAGAAACCCTGTAATAAGATCATAAATCAGGGTCAATATTCACATTATATTATCTTCAACATGTCAAATGGTTGCAATAAGATCATAAATCATCCCATTCCAGCCAAATTCATAAATAAAAAAGAGTAAAATGCAATTTTCGTCCCTGCGGTTTGGTCAGTTTTGTGACTTTCGTCTAAAGGTTTTTTTTTTCACATATGGATCCAAAGGTGTGACCTCTTGCCATTTTCATCCAGCCCGTTAACTCCATTTTTCTCCATTAAGTCAAGGGTATTTCTGTCCTTTTTGTTAACTTGAAGGACAATTCGGTCTTTTTCACTTTATGTACAAGCATTTAGCATAATGTACAAGTATTCACTTACAGGGCAATTCGGTCTTTTTCACTTTGTGTACGAAAATACCCCTGACTTAACGGAGAAATATGGATAGAGTTAACGTCTTAACGAGCCGGATGAAAATGGCAAGATTTCAAACCTTCTGGATCCAAATGCGAAAAAACAAACCTTTAGACGAAAGTCGCAAAACTGGCCAAACCTCAGGAACGAAAATGGGATTTTACTCAACAAAAAAAAAACCTCAAAGACTCAAAATGGATAGATAATGCAATTTGAAAGCTCAAGGAGAGACCTGCACATAGAGCTCAGGTACAGTTCGGCCTTCTGGTTCAAGAAATATTTGATGCGAGTCTTTATCTTGGAATCTCACAATCTAGAAAAAGAACAAACGATAACACATGATTCATGTAAAAAGTTGATGGATTATAGAGACAAAGTTCATGATTATGGTGACTGTAATTTTAACGAAATGTGAAAATGAGATGATAATGTACCTTGTCTTCAATTGAAGGGCAATACCGAGGCCCCTTGGCTTCCACCCATCCTCCGTAGGTAGGAGTTTCATGTAAGTTGTCTTTTATTAGCTGATGAGTTACTTGTGTTGTACGGGTGAGATAGCAGCACATTTGCTCCCGTTCAATGTGGTACGCCGGATCAAAACTAAACCAATGCACCTGTATCACCCACTCATATCAACAACATAACAATCGTAATCAATTATCTTATGAGGTTAAGTGCAAAAACCTCTTCATCTCCGTGTTGAGGCTCTAACACAGAATAATCAACAGTGCGTGAGTCAACACGTGCAGGTGTCCCAGTTTTTAACCGGTCAGTTTCGAATCCAAGTGACTGTAAATGTTCGGTAAGGCCATGAGAAGCAGATTCGCCAGCTCGTCCAGCTGGCATTGATGTTCGGCCTACCCAAACTTTTCCACTCATGAAAGTGCCGGTTGTAAGAACAACAGAACTTGAATAGAAATTCATCCCAAAAAATGTACGAACGCCTTTGACGTCATCATTTGTTCCCAGTAAAAGATCTGTTACCATTGCCTCCCTAATAGACAAGTTGGGAGTGCTGAAAATACAAAAGCATAGTTAAATACTATATCGGAAAAATTATTGATTAGAAGATAAGGAATCATAATTTTAAATTTTTAAAAGACAAGTTAAGTGAGCTTGCCTTTCTACAATCTTTTTCACCTCAATTGCGTATTCTCTTTTATCAGTTTGAGCACGCAATGCTCTAACAGCAGGCCTCTAGAGGCGTTAAGAACGCGCTTTTGTAGATAACATCTGTAGTATGTAAGTAGGAATAATCAATATCTTTAAAATGTGAAATGCAGTATTAATCAAGATAGGACCCAAACTGACTTCTGAAAGTTAAAAACAGAAACTTAGAGGGTGAAATTACCTATCGGCCATCTTTCCAATTTCACCACCTAATGCATCCACTTCATGTACAAGTTGAGACTTTGCGGGTCCACCAACTGCTGGATTGCAGGGCTGTATCACACATTCAAACCAATACCATACTTAGGTTTCCACGGAGAATAGTATCTTCATGTTAAATTATATTAAGATGTAAACATTGTAAAGCTTCAGCTGCAAATTAACAGCACAATCAGATGAAAAATGCATCTTAAAGTGAGGATCAACTAACCTGCCATGCAATTCGATCGATATTTAGTGTTAGAAGAAGAGTTTTCGCCCCTAAACGAGCAGATGCAAGAGCAGCTTCACAGCCAGCATGACCGCCTCCTACTACTATTACATCATATGTTTCATCACCTGCTGCAACATGATTATTCCAGTCTAGGAGGATTTTTCCATAAGAAAGTATATTGTGTTAGTATAAAGATCACAAAGCAACATCTTAAAAATAATGGCTTGTAGTTACCATATCATTAAATAGATAAATGATATAACGCCCCAATGACCAACCCACCGAAAAAGACAAAAACGCTCATTCTTTAATTACAAAAGGCCCTCTGCGGCATATAAAATGATGCAAAAAGTGTTTGAACTAAGCATCTAGCTATAAAACAAATCACGTCAAGGATGGGAAAAGGAGTTTGTTCCTAAATTTTTTTCTTACTGGTTCATGAATTCTTTCTCAATCCAACTCGATTTCTAACATATGTTTAAATCTCAAAGCTTTTTTGAGTTAACCTTAAGCCAAATCTAAACAGATAAACGGTTCATGCTTAAACTAAATCTCAGAGCAAAAAAGGAGAACAGTATAACATACAGTTTATTATTAATCATATTTTTGTTTGGTCAATTGTTGAATGAAATCAACATCAACAAAACGTCGAAACCGAAAAGCGAAACCTAGTGTGATCTGTAACATCTTACGTCTCTTCTATAAATCTATGCTTAAAAAACAGAATGTGGGCCAAAAACATCTTGGATGAAACCTGCCCTCAATTCATTTCATGCCAATAAATCACTAATACTGAAGTTGCTTAAGAATTCTTTCCTCATCAACCAGTAACCCTCGATAATGAATTATTAATACCACATTCAGCTTTCTAAATTCTTCTAGCTGAAAAGTTTTGATCAATTGTTCCAAGGGCAAATATAAACCTATTATGATACAAACCACTCTATGTGTTGAAAATTCCAGCAGTAGATTTCAAAACAAAAACACTACAATGGACTAATGAAGACTGATGAATTTGCAACCGGTTCTATAACCGAATCGCATTTGAAAAAGCACAAAGTGTTGAATATAACCACAGCAGATAGCAAAATGAAAAAAAAAATCAAAATGAAGCAAAGGTGTTTGATGAAACGCCTAAACGAAAAATCATAACAATTTAGCCTCAATAATGTGTATTCAGATTTGCATTCGAAAAAGCATAAAGGATTGAATATAATCATACCAGACAGCAAAATGAAAAAAAAATCAAAATGAAGCAAAGGTGTTTGATGAAATGCCTGAATGAAAAATCACAAGATTTAAGCCTGAATAATGTGTATGCGTATACCTGATGAGCTCGAAGAGACAACTGAATAATGTCGTGGAGAATTGGAACGGAAGAAACTGAAGCAGAGAGGTGGTTTGCAGGTTCGTTTAAATGTAAGAGACGACGACCGAGGAGGACGGAGGAAAGGAAGAATAGAGAAAGTTCGAGGAATTCGAGTAAGGTGAAAAAGTGATACGGCGGCGGTGGCCATGTGCGGTGGCGGTGGTGGTGGCAGTTGGATGGGGTTGGGGGAGGATAGAGTGTTCAGAACTTGTGAAGGAAGAGATGAAAAAGAAGTTGCAACAAGGGTCCTTGATGTTTGGGTCTACTTACAATCATGATCCGTTAGTTTTAAGTTTAGGAGTTACGATTTTTACGTATATCTTTAATCGTTTCACCCAAATTGAAGGGGTATGGTCCCAAAACCTTATCATCCCTTCTTGCCCTTAGACTATCTGTAGAGTGTTACCCCTTCCACATTACCAATTCCCGGTTCCAAACACTAGAACATGGGTGCTAAACTTCGGTTCCAAAGATCCCTGTCCAACGCAATAACAGGTACGAAGGGAGAGAGATTAAATTTTAAATTTTTAACTCAATCATGTGGTTTCACATCAACTACACGTTTATGTGGTTTAGCTGATTTTATGTGTGGATTTGGTAATTTGGACTCAAGTAGTTAAAACTAGAAATCATTAGGATTATGATCAAAATAAGTTCAGATTTTGAGGTTATGTAGTTAAATGGTCAAACCATAAGCACTGGAAAATGACTTTACTCTTATTTCTTATATATGGTTGCTTAAAAAGAGAAATACATATAATATTGAGTTTCATTTTACAAAAAAAAAATTGTTCTAATCTACAAGACAATCTACCACTATAAGTTGATGTTTACAGGTTTATACCATAAGCAAACTTTGAGAAACAAGCTAAAGAGACTAATGTAGATATATCCTATGAGTTAATAGTTATCAACGCTCATAATGTTAGACGTTAGTAACTTCCCGAAATGTATAGTAACTTGAGAACCTTCGTCCTACCCCAACGGTTATCGATGGGTCATAAAACACCCGGATACATATACATTAATGTCTTTTCTAAATAGCAAATAACTTTCGTTTCAAAAGGTGAATATCTATAAACCTGATTGACAAACCACTAGAATCAATCAAAAGAGATACGAAAACAGAAAACACCCAAATACATATACGCCTAGATACACAATCTAACAACCAAATCAAATCAACTGAATTAGAAATCAAAATCAAATCAACTAAATTAGAAATCAAAAGAATTTCGTTGCTCTCATCTAAACGCCACTAGTTTAGATATGTTTTCACCTATAAATACTCAAACAACTTAACATCCTCAATAATCCAAGTTGGCAAGGTATCTTTGTTGTTGAATACCCAAGCAACTTCTAATAACATTAAAGTAACTTAAAAAAAATTACAAATTTACACCCAAGCAAATAACTTATAACAACATTAAACTAACTCAAAAAAAATTAAGAATAACTAAAGTAGGGATGAGCGTGATACATGTTTGGTACCCGTACCAATACTAGTAACAAAAGTATTGGTACCAAAAGACGGAGAAATTAGTACCAGTGCTGAATAAACTGGTTCGATACCAATATTTACTGGTGTTTGACCGTAGATATCAGTACCAGTAGCAAAAAAGAGAAAAAATAAATATCAGTACCAAATATACCCGGTACTGTTTGATACCGATACAAATACGATAGAGGTACCGGTAACTCAATGATTAAGCTAAAGTTGGTTTCCCATTCACGTGTGGATTGATATTGATATGATATATACATATACTTTACCAAATGCATTCATCTCCTTTTACGTGTCCCCCAATTCTCTCTCTCTCTCTCTCATCGGACCTTCACCCCCGCCGGTGATCCACAACATTCGCTATATATCTTTCTCCGATCACCATCAACAGCCATGACACCTGAGTAGTAAGTTCGTCTTTATATTCCAATGAATTTCAATTTCCTCTTGTTCGATTCGATCAATCATCTTTTTATTACCTAATTCGTCTATTTAGTGATTCAATTAACTGGATCTTCATTTATTGATCTGATGTGGATGTTTGAGTTTATGATTTTGTGTGATCGATTAGTTAGGGTTTTTTAATTTATTTATCATTGGATCGGGACTCAGGGAGGGTAGATCACATATTCACACAAATTTACAAACAATTTGTGTAATTTTTATATGATTTGTATTGTGATTGTTATTTACTTGGTGTAATTTAGCATAATTATTGCTAGGTTTATGTGAAAAATGTGAAATTTAGTTGATGAAGTGCTTATACATCATGATAGATTCATGTTTGATGTGTAGATGTGTCATTAGTTGCAATTCAAAAAGTGAATACTGTATTAGATGATGTGTTAGTTTCATAGTTTGTTGGATGGATTAGTTGAAGATGCTTTTTTTTACTTTTCAACCTAATATTTTCTATGTAGATTATAGTAGTAGTTGTTGGTCAATATCCAATGCCAAAACGATGAAACCTGAAACAATCAAAGTTGTTTTTTGTCTTTTTTTTTAAAATGAAACTTCTAAGCATGTGAATTTTCCTGAAACGTGCAGCGTAATGAGCTATGAAACAATTAAAGTCTTTTCTTTTTATTTCAGTTCGCTGCGGTATACTGTTTAATTATTTATTAAAGACAAAAGATTTGTTTCCATTTTTGGTTTGGTTTTAGTTGGATAGGGTTGCCATTTGATGAACTTGTAATAAGAGTTTTCATATAGAGGATTTGAGTTTTTTAAGTGCTTTAGGGGGGGTGTTATCTAGAATGTCATTGTTCAAGAGATACACGTTACTAGCGACTTGTAAAGTAACCAACGGGGGCAAATTGTGATGTATAGGCGAACTCAGTAGCATTAAAAACATGCGATGAGAGTTCTTTTTAGTGTGATATAGCATTGATTCTATGATCAAATTTTGTTATATGTTAAAGGGAATATTTTTTGGGAAAATACAGTTGAAGGAGTAGTATATATTTGTGTGAAAAAGATAGTGCATTCAGCATTAGTTTATTGCTTGAACGTCAGTAGCTAGGATATGACACAGGTATATTATAACCTACTCTTTTTGGGGTCGTAATGAAACCAGAAAGTTTAAAGTTACGGTCAAGTTCAGGTGTTTATAATAGTCTCAAATGGTTTCAAGATTATGATAGCTCAAGCTTAGTTCATGGGTGCTATATGTGTTTCTGAAAATTATTTAGAGTATATAATATATTGATGTCGGAACCGACAAATAGGTCCTAATGCTTTACGAAATGTATCTTTTTAAAGTTTCCTCTTCTTGTTTTCATTGTTTAGAGATCTTTTAAGATGTATAACAGTAGTAATCATTTGTGTGTTCCATTTGGTTAGTTAAGATTTCAATTTTTGAATGTTACGTTCTATGTGATGTAACTTCCATTGAGATACACTGAAAAGTATAGGGTTAAACTGTCTTAAAACAAGCTTTTAATATTTTATTGTAATGTGCATTCTTTTTTCTATTCCTACTTTGTTTTAGTTGACGTCAATGATTACCACATGTGCTTGAAATAATGTCTTTGGATTGGCCGTTTACGTTTTGCTTTTGCATTGAATAACTGCATGCATGGCTTCGTAAATATATATATTTCTGACATCATCATCTTTGGCAGTGACTACCTGTTCAAGCTTTTGCTCATTGGTGATTCGGGTGTAGGAAAGTCATGTCTACTTCTGAGGTTTGCTGTAAGTGTCTTCAATCGTATACAAAATATGCTTTTTGTACATCTACATATTATTTATTTGGAGATATTTTTCTTGTTTGTACGAGTTTTTCCTTTGCCGCCCATTAAATATTTATGCTCGTTAATATGCCATCTGCTTGTTATAGGACGATTCTTACTTGGACAGTTACATAAGCACCATCGGAGTCGATTTTGTACGTAATTTTTATTTCTGTTTATTGCTAACTTGAAATACACAGCTTGAAGTTTGACTAAACCTTTTTTTGCATCTTTTCGGTTAGAAAATTCGGACTTTGGAGCAAGATGCCAAGGTTATCAAGCTTCAAATTGTAAGTTTAAGCTATGATTTAATTCATATTCATAAGATCTGATTTGTAGTCATACAAACCAAATCTTCATTCTTATCGATTTTTTTTTCAATATGTGATTTGTTTTTCTTTCTTTTTCTGCTCTGCTAATGCACAGTGGGACACTGCTGGACAAGAACGTTTTAGGACAATCACAAGCAGCTACTATCGAGGGGCACATGGCATCATCGTAAGTGGCATACTTGCGGTTTTTCTTACTTCAAAATTACCTATTTGCCCATAAAAGAGATATTTAACAAATAGTCAAAGATTGCAATTTGCATGGTTGTCGAGTAAGTGTCTTTTTTGTATTTGTTCAGGTGGTTTATGATGTGACGGACCAAGAGAGCTTTAATAACGTTAAGCAGTGGCTGAGTGAAATCGACCGTTACGCCAGTGAGAATGTCAACAAGATCCTTGTTGGAAACAAATGCGATCTTGTTGCAAACAAAGTCGTTTCAACCGAAACCGCCAAGGTAAAAAACTCAAATGGGTTAATTAATGTATATATGTGTGGGCGCTCGGGGGGGCAAAATTGAAAGTTTACATTTTTAACGTTATTTTTTTAATTTCGTGAAAATAACGTTAAAAAAGAGGGATGGTTAATCACGCATCATGTGGTGGCGTTGGCGTTGATAGCCGAAAGACAAAGGGTACATGCACTAATTGGCATTTGTCTCAATTGTTGGGTGTTATGTGCCTTATGTCCAAGGCTTGATACAAAACTACTATTGAGCCGGGGGTCTCACTGGAAGCAGCCTCTCTATTCCTACGGGGTATGTCACACCCCGACCCGCAGCGGAAAAGGTGATCGGGGCATGATTGGGTTATCATCAAAGCTCATGTCATTTATTATAACGTTTCATATTCATTAATACAATTTTAAAGGGAATTATACAATCATTATTACATCATGTCCTAACATCAATCTAGACTTCATTGTTTTCTTCTAAGGCATTTCCTATGTTTTCCTTGCTTCATCCTGTTCACCTGTATCATGTGTAAAAAAGGGTTTTTGGATCAACAAAAAGTTGGCGAGTGAATCCTATGGAAAACATTTGAACAAGTTTATTTAATTGATTATAAAATAAAGTGCACAACAACACATGAGTAAAAATAGATGTAAACTTATTCACCAATCAATTTAATATTAAATAACACACATGAACAATAATGGATCGTTTTGAGGCACGCGTTGCTCAACTCGTCTCTCACGAGGAACTGATGGGCCTAATGAATGAATTGCATAAACTTGACAATATGAAATACGTATCTACAAACAATATAAACTAAATAATACACACACACGAACAATAATGGATTTGTTTTGAGGCACGTGTTGCTCAACTCGTCTCACACGAGGAACTGATGGGCCTAATGAATGAATTGCATATAAATTGACAATATGAAATACATAACTACAAACAATGTATACAATCTAAGTTTAGATCACAATATGGTATGGCACCAGTTTAATAAACGAGTTAATTTCGTGACACATGACACATCCCAAAACGTGTAATTAAAAAGGGGAGTTGTAAGATTCACTCACATTGGGTGCGTTCGGTTGATGATGATGATGAATACGCACGAAGTTGGATTTAACCACGAGTGAAACTAACCTAGATAATAACATAATGGTTTGGTAAATAATGGGATTTTATTAATCAATTTTAGTAGGATTGTTGGGTGTATTTTTGTGAGTTTAAGGCTATTTTCTAACCTTAAAAATGTTAATTTTAAGTATTTTTAATTGATTTTTAAATAAAGTAAATAAATAAAAATAATAAAAAAAATGTTGACTTTTTGACCGTTGACCATTGACCATTGACTTTGACAGTTGACCGGTTCGTATGTGTGTATGTATGCGCTGGGTGAGGCTCGAACCCGAGACCTCCCGTTCGCGTGCATGCAGCTCTACCAACTGAGCTACGTGTCTAACCCGAAATATTTCTGTTTTTAATTATATTTATATACTAATTGAATTAAACTGAAAATCATTTATTTTTAAAAACGATTTTAATGTATCGAACCGGCGTCCTCCACAGGTCTCGAACCCGGGACCTGTGGTTTAGGTTAACACACAGTCCACCGCTGGACTGTGTGTTTAACTTGTTATATAATCTGGTTTTTATTATACTTATATACAATTAAATAATTTTATTTCTGCCTTATTTAAAAAGTTTGATAATTGTCCGGATCGGTGCGGTAGTCCGGACTCGAACTCGTGACCTGTGCTTTAAATGTGCACACAGTCCACCACTGGACTGTGTGTCTATCTTGGTTATTATTCCGGTTTTTATTAAATTTAACATCTATGTGAAATGAATCCGGTTTAGTAAAAAAAAAACATTTATCTCAAGGTAAGCATGCGCGGGACAAGAATCGAACTCGGGACGTGAGCGTGTTTAATTTGCACACAGTCCACGGCTGGACTGTGTGTCTAACCCGAGTTATATCTTGATTTAAATTAAACTTATATAATACTGAACTTCGTCTTCTTCGTCAGTCTTAACCAGAAAACATATTCCGACTGTTTCACCGATTTTAATCAAGTTCGTTAGTGTCTGGTGGTTAATTACATGTGAGATTAAGTAAAAAGAATGAAGGATTAAGCGTAAGGTATACCGAACTGGACTCCTCTGTTTCTCCGGCGAAACTCCGGTGACAGCAGAAACTTCCGGCGACGTATGTCTTGCGGCAGAGAGTCTTCAACGAGCTTGAGATAAATGTGGGTGACTTCGCTATAAACTCTGGGGTTCAGTAAGGCACAGAGGCGAAAGGTTCGGTTTTCCGGCGAGTTGCAGAAATTTTCCGGCGAGTGGAATTATGTCGGGAAAATGTGTGATTGTGAGCGAAAAAGCTAACAGAGATTAGAGGGGGTATTTATAGGGCAGGACATCGATGAATCTAGTCCGATTTCCGTCTTGATTCGTCGGTTAAAGATTTTCCGGCGGTTATAGCTTGTGTCGCGGGTTCAGGTGTCGGTTATAACCGATGTTGAGGTTTAATGTTTACGTTAAGAACAAAAGAAACCGTCCAATTTCGCGAGATAGCCGGGATTTCCGACGACTGCAATTGGGCGCGTCGATTTTGAATTCGATATTCATGTGTAATTGTCTCTAATAATAAACAAGAATCACAAGTGGCGCAGTGGTTTGATGGATGAGTGTTAAGTCACTTGTTGACTCGCTGGCTGACCCGGGTTCGAAACCCGGCAGCACTTTTATTTTTATTTCATTATTTTTAACAGTTTTTCAAAAACAAATTATATATCCCCATAAACTTATTAATTATGTATCGTTTAAAATTATTTTGGGCATTAAATAAGCAACGAAATTTTTAACTAATTGTTCGGTTAATAAACGGAGCGGGTTTGGTAAATCCGTTTTTTGACGGATGTTACAGGGTAGAGGTAAAGTTGTCTACATCTTACCCTCCTCAGACCCTACCTTAGCTTTGCTATTGGTGGGATTTGCTGAGTATGATGATGATGATGTTACTATCGACGATCAACGCTTAAGGTTAAATTCATTTAAATGAAATTGTCTTTTGATATTTGCAGGCATTTGCTGATGAAATCGGAATTCCGTTCTTGGAAACAAGTGCAAAAGATGCCACCAATGTGGAACAGGCTTTCATGGCCATGACGGCATCCATCAAAGACAGGTGAGCGCCATGACATGATCAAACAAAATTCTATCAGTTTTTTTTTTCTGAATTTTACATGTAGTTAATGATTTGTTTGTTTTGTTAACGTAGGATGACTAGTCAACCCAATTTGAATGCCTCAAAGCCTCCGACAGTCAACATGCGTGGTCAACCGGTCTCCCAGAACAGTGGATGCTGCTCTTAGTGGTTGTATTTGATGGGGGTGATGTGGCGGTGTACAAGTATTATCCTTGTGTTAGGGTTGGATTCTTTTTACTTTCTTTGTTTTGGACGGTTTGCATTGTATAAAATTCAAGAATTCTTTTTACGATATTTATCATGTCAAGAACACACAAATTTGTTCTAGTTCTTTCTATGTCGTCGAAAATCATAGTTTGAACCGCTTTGATATCCATTGAAGTTGCTAGTTTTCAAGCTCGTTTGAGCTCAAACTCAACTTGTTTAACACGAGAGTTAAGCTCAAGCTCGTTTAAACTTGAAAGCTTTAGCTCAGTCTAAACCGTGCGTGCCATTTTGCTTTTAAAAACCTAAGTTTTTTTATCTAATGAAACAAACACTAAAACATAATAAACTTTAAGCTAAATCAAGTAAACAATACAAACATAAAGAACTAAAAATTGTCATTCATCTATTTCAAAACAAAACTGAGAAACATGTGTCTCAAACATACAAATTAACTGGCTTTCATATGCTCCAAATCTCTAAAAACTTTAAAGGATGACATAAACAAAAACGGACAATGCAGACCTAATAAAAAGACGAAAACAAAAGGTACAGAGAGCATATGTAAAACACAAGAAATTTACATATTAAAGAACACTTTTTTTCCCAGTTATGAGAACTCCCATTATTCTCGATGATGATTCCCGCCATTCTTAGTAGTTTTTTTTTATGAAAAGCGGATGACGGGATAAAAGGTGTGTTTCTCACTTACCGCCTAAAGTGGGGAAGTGACTAGGATCCTCGATTTTGGGAGCTTCGTGTGCATAGCTTGATCCACCGCCTTGGTTAAAACGACCACCGCCTCTACCGCCGCGCCCACGCCCACGGCCGCCTGGGGCGTAATACCGTTCACCTTCGGCAGGTTTCAAGAACTCGTTGATGCTGAGCGACTGTAACCACAAAACCAAATATGTTCAAATAAAAATAAGAATTGAAAAGTTTGCTCGATAATAGAAGTCGAAACGACATAGGATTACCTTCTTAGCACGTTCTTCTTTTTCAGCAATCTCTTTACGTTTATCTTTATCAGAACCCTGAAAACAATTCCAAATCAGTTAAAGTTAGTACAATAAAAGAGCTCATGAAAGTAACTTGTAAAAAAAACCCTCATATAAAATTTAAAAAAAAAAACTCACCAACTTGACAAAAATGTCATCATTGGTTTTCTTGTTTGAGAGTTGCTGCATGGATGCAAGCTCTTTGTCAACTTCCACTTTCCGTTCTTCGGTCTTGAGCGCTTCCAGAGCTTTCCGCTTCTCTTCTAGAACCTTCTGGTATTCTTCAAGTGTCATTTCCTGCATCACAACGTATCCAACAAATATGCATCGTCAAGAGTTCAGAATCTTAATAAAATTACAAAATCAAAACGAGCATAAATTAAGTATTCACCTTATTCTCAGGCTCCTCGACACGTTCATTAGCAGTGTCGTTTTTCACATCAGCTGTGTCTTCCTCGGGATCGGGCTTATCAGACGCCACGTTTTTCTCGTTTTCAACCACCTCTTCCTGAATCTCCCTGCGACAGAAAAATTATAAGAATCACTTAAAAAAATATTTATTCATTAAAAAAAACAATTTGGTAAGTGGAAAAAGTACTGGTTGATTTCATCAGCCTGAGTTCCCCAGTTCCCACGGCCCGCTCCCTCGCGCTTGAACTCATTCCTGAACATAAATGAAAAATTACGTTAAGCCGATAAAACAAGCACAGTTCAAAACGGGTAATTTTATGAAAAAAATGTATCCAGAATTTCAGATAAAAAATAAAAGAAAAGGATTTTACCCACGCCCTGTGCCGCTATGACGTTCATATGTCCTACGTGGACGTTCTCCATCCTCAGCACCATCTCCATTAGCAAAAGACACACGACGGTCACCACGGTAACCACCACGAGGACCACCATAACCACCACCACGTCTCTCAGAAGACTTGCCATCAGACTCTTCAATACCACGGTTACCACCAAACGAACCCTCATTGTTACCCGAGTCTCTATTGAATCCACCACTTCCACGCCCACCACGACCGTACCCACGACCACCGCGCCCGCCACGTCCACCTTCATTTCTAGCTTCCCTCACTGTATGCATATAAATCCAAAAGAAATCATGCACACATAATGCTACAAAGAGCATCATCAAATACCCGTATACATAATCATTCTCAAAATAGGATATTAACTCAAACATTACAAAAAAGTATCAACCAATCATGCTTCCAACATAGTAAGCGTACACAGTGGCGAAGCTTGCCGTCGAAAACCGGGAGGGCGAAACCGTATATACCCAAAAACTTCTATACAAAAACTACAGATATAACACTACTGAGCGAAAAATTAAGGGGGGCTCCCCGCCCCTACAATCCTGCGCCCCTGAGCGTACATCAACAAAACACAACTCAACAATACGGTAATCTCATTAAGTTGTGCACGTATAAAATGACCATCTGATTATCGCGGTCTCGATAAATAAACATTGCATATGACTATCCAAGTATTAAGGGGTCAAATAGTTGCATTCAGGGGCGCTTTATACATACATTCCGGGTCATTATTATCTATTACTTCTACCAACAATAAAATTTTCTCACACTCAATCCCATAAAAAACAACCATCACAGTCTCAAAAGACATAAAAACATCCAAACACCATTACCTACTGAAATTTATCTAATTCTAGTATAAAATGGTCACATTCAACATAAACACAACCTTGGTTTAAAAATGTGTGCCTTAAGCGCGCTTAAGAGCAAAGCGACCCTAGGCGCAAAGAGCTGCCCCTTGTGTGACATAAGGCGAGCTTCTTACAAAAAGAGCACAAAAGGCAACCTTTTTTGGAAAAGCCTATAGGATATATAAAAAAAATATAAGCACTTTGCGCATCGCGTACGAAAAGCCCTCTGCTTTTACGATTTGATTTTAGACATCGTCGCTTTTGCGCGCTTCACGCTTTTTTAAACCAAGAACACAACATATGCCCTCTTTATCTTGTACTATATAAACTAAACCAATCACCCAAACATGTTAATTGTTATATGTTTGTTGCAACTTTAACTCATAGTAATCAACTGAAACTATCATCTCCCCCCCCCCCCCCAAAAAAAAAAAAAAACCTTTAAAACCATTGAGTCAGTGAACTAACTTGCATATAGATCAAAGCACTACATAACTAAAATAACAATATAACTCAAAAACTCGCCGGCTTGAGCTGGAGGAAGAGGCTTAGAGGGAAGCTTAGCCGGCTGAGCAGTGGCTTTACCGGCTGGAGCCGCAGCTGGGGCTTTTTTCGCCGGTGCAGCAACAATCTTTTGCACAAGCTGTTCTGGGTCATCATTATCATCACCACCAAGCAAATCAAAGGGGTTCAAAGTGGCCATTTCTTGTCTTTAATGCACTAAGAAAGAACCCTTTGGTATAAAGTTTGAATCTTTGCAACAGATAAGAACCCTAATTGCAAATTGTGATGGTCATGTTTGATTAAGATTGATTACCCAACAGAAAGGTTGAAGAATCTTGAAGGTTGAAACCCTAGCCGCAATGTTGAGAGAGACGAGAGTTGGTGGAATAATGGGATTGGAACCTAATCTTTAAAGTTAAAGTCTTGAGTTATTTACTTGTTTGTTTTTGGTAGATGGTATTTTTGTAGTTTGATCCCTCTACTTTTAGCTATTTATAGTTTGACACTTCTAATCGTGGGGTGTGCATGTTCGGTTTTTTTTTTAACGTCCAACGAATCTTTCAAATGGGCTACTGGCGAAATTCACCTCATCGGGATACGCTCGCCTTCCGAACCGGGGAAAACCCTCACCTAGGGCCAAAGCCCGTGAACACTCGCCCGAAGGCACGATAGTGCGGTGAGCTAAACCCGCTCAGTTCAAGGATCGAACTAGCGATCGCCGCCTACTCGCCTAGTCTTCCGCATCACTAGGTGCCGCATAAACTAAATGTTGGGGGAAGGAATTGAACTTGAGTCACTTGGTACACCAAGTCTCTCCCTTACCACTCCACAAATAGCTCATTGGCTTGATTAGGTTCAGTTATTAGCATTAATTGTATTCATAATTGAAGTCATCGGTTAATCGGTTCAGTTCGGTTGATTTCGGTTAATAACCAAACTAAACATTGGCTAAAATTTTTGTTTAGAAATACATGTAATGGGAATATAGATACATGAAATAGATATATAAATACATGAATTGGGTGTATAAATAAATAAAATGAAGGTATAAACACATGAAATGGAAGTATAAAACATGACATGGGTGTATAAAAGCTAGAAATATATAAAAATATAAATGATTCGGTTAACCGATGGTACAAAAAATATCCATTAATTGATTTTCTGTTAGTTGCGGTTTGGTTTTATCAGTTTTAGTTAAGGATTTGATTATTGTTCACCTTTACTTCTATTTATTGGCAAAATGAAAAAGAAGCAATGACAAGGCATCTTTACTTCTTTTACCAAGGTAAATAGTTTGAAGTGGTTCATGGTAGATAATTTGGTTTAATTGTTCGTTTTCTTTTTTGGTTTTATTAAAGTGGTACACTGGTTAGATCTTTGATTAGATAATTTAGTTTGATTTGTTGTACTTTTATCATATTAAAGTGGGTCACTAGTTTGATCCTTGATTAGATAATTTGATTTGATTTGTGTGTTCTAATCATTTTATTAAAGTGGTTAAGTGGTCTTTAGTTATTAATTATTCGTAATTTTGTTCTCACAAATGAACAAGTTAATTAAAATGATATGTAAGAAGGACTTTTGATATGTAAAATTAACGATATCTCAATAATTATATCATATCTAGAGTATTGTTGAAAGCAAAAAATAAAAAATCACATTGGTAAAGTTTGGAAAAAAAAAAGAAAAAAATTATGTTGGGTGCTATATACATAATGAGGAACATTGATTTGATCTAAATCAGAAATACGTGAAGTTAAAACCTCTTCCAATACGAGTAGTATGTGGACATAAAGCCTTGCTGAAACAGAAAGACGTGAAGTTAAAACCCCTCACAACTTTGACCGTAAATAGTGAACTTATATACTCTCTTATATGTAATTAGAATAATACTTCATTAGTTTTTTGGGATGATGAAATTACTTGATTTGAATATGAAAAAATCATTTAAACAAAATCAAAATTGGCTGAAAAAGTTTGTACGAAGCTATGAACCAAACCAATGCCCTAGATCCACAAACCTAACTCATAACTATTGGTCTCAAAGTACCATGTCTTAGTGTGATTTAATATATGATGTATCTATGTTGTCAAACACATGATATATTACTTATGGTGTACATGTGACATGTGATTGCATTACTAAAATAAACTCGAACTCTAACTCGCTTGCTTATTATTACCGGTGACACTACAATTTAATGAATATCAACAAAACAATCATCACCAACATTCAAAACCAAGGTATGTATAGCTAATAGCAATGTAGGAAGACGATTTAGGATGTGTTCTAAAGGTCAATGACTCAAATATCCGAAGGAATACAACCTCAAGATGATAAAAAAAAAAAGAAATACATCCGTAGTGTATGAAGATAACCCAACGTAAGTTAAAATTATGAGAAGAAACAAAACATATTTCTCTAGTTTTTTCCTCAAAATATGATATGTTTTGGTGATGTAACTTCATGTTTGTTATGGCAGTGGCAATTAAGAGAATTGAACACAAATGAACGGGATTAATCCTAATCGAGTTTGGTTAAAGATAAATAAAAACATGTTTGAGATTTTTTAATAGAAAGAAGGAGATAAAGCTTTGTTGTATAGTCAACACTTTATTTAATATTTAATTATTTAGATTTATCGATTAGATTTATTTAATTATTTAAATAGAGTATGAGTTGAATGAGTTTAACATATGTTTAGTATAAATAACGTGTATTTAGTTTTATTTGTCGAGATTTGAGTTTATAATAACGAAAAAGTTGAAGTAAAGTTCGGCATCAAATGTTTATTTTTTTTTTGGTGATTGTGGATTTTTAGAACCTAGGCCAACAATTTTCGTCACGGTCTCTACCCCTTTTGTCACCCCAACTACCACCATCACCTTTTCTTAACAAATTTACAAATTTTATAACATATTTGGTATATGAAGTGACCTAGCAAGGGATACATAGCCCAAATATGCTTTTCACAAATTCGTAGACAATGATGTGAGGAAGGATTCACTCCATGGGGCCTTTTACTTTGTTTATAATGATAATAAAAATGCAGTAGAATATTATAAAATTATGTAATATGTTAATTTTAATTTAAAACGGGTATTTATGACCCGTGTTTTGTAGCAAAACCGAACAAAAAAGTAAACATTAAAAATGATGAATCACGCACGCACGTTACGGCGTGTTAACTCGCAATAATTAGACTGAAAAAGTAAAACACAGAAAAGAACAGCTAAGTCGGTTTAGGACCCGCGAGTTTTGACTTTGAGGGATTCGTTAAACCGTAAAAAATATCGATATAAAAACGTTGAACCACACACGCGTGTTGCAATGTGTTAACTCGCAAAGGGACCAAAGTTGAAAGTGAAAAAAGTGTTATGGTTAAAAATAGAAAATGTTTGTGATAGATATGTAAAAGATGAAAACTATAGGGTTAAAGTGTAAAAGGTAAAAACTATGAGGATTATGTAAAAGATGAAAAGGGTTTAAAGTATAAAAGATAGAAAGTAAAAGGATTAAAAGAAAAGAAAAAGGAATAATATTTTTGTGAGGAGAGAATTTTGTAAACTAATACAGGGTAAATAAGTTATTTAGTTTTATTAATATTTGTATTTTTGTGTTAAAGTTATTTTTTTATTTTATTACAATAATTTGTAACTATTTTAACAATGTTGAGTTATGTAATATACTTTAGTACAATAATTTAGAATATATTATTACTTTCTTTTTCTATTAAAATAGATATAAAGAGTTATGTAATAATAGTGTAAACCATGGGATTGGTGGTCTAGTGGCAAAGCAAAGTCTTTTAAGACACTTAAGTGTATAGTTTTCGGTTCAAATCTTAAGGAGTAATACATTCGCCGTTCAATAAAAATGTAATAGTAGAGTAAAAAGTAGAATCCAAATAAAAATATAAGAAAAATGCATTTGTAAAATTATGATTTTCGCTAACATATTTTTTTGAGTATTTAAGTAAATATAGATAGAGGTAGTATTGTGTAAATGTTGTTAGTATATAACAACTCATCATTGTAAAACTCTAATTGCAATCAATACAACACAATTACAATCACACACACTTAAAGGTGTTTTAGCTTTGTATCAGAGCTAACCACCACCGCCTTACCAGCACTACTCAACTACCACTCTCTGGTACACTGGAGCTTTTTTTTACTCTAATTTTTTCGTGTGTTTGGCTGTCAATGCTTTCTACATCTTCGACCATACAATCCTTACAAATGGATTTTCGTTCCATATGATGTGTTTTCATGGGATTTTCACAAAGACAGTTTATCTTAGACAACCAAAATATTTTGTTGATCCCAAACATCCTGATCATGTGTGTCTATTACACAAATCACTTTACAATCTCAAACGAGCACCACATGCATGGTTTTATCGTTTATCACGTGTCCTTTCCAAACTAGGCTCTAAACAGATTCTTCCCTTTTTACACACAAATGTGGTAATACCATCATCTACATCTTGGTTTATATTGATGATATCATTATTACTAGCAACAAAACTTTTGATGTTAAGGATCTTAGCGCTCTTGATAAGTTTCTAGGAGTTGAAATGGTTCCTCAGGCAGGAATATCCTCATTTTTCAAAAGAAATATATCTTGGATATTCCTTGATAATTATATAGGAGTTGAAATGGTTCCTCAAGGCAAGAATATCCTCCTTTTTTCAAAAGAAATATATTTTGGATATTCCACATTGCACTGTCTTCACTAACTGTAAACTTGTACGGTCCCCATGTGCACGTCGCAACAATTATCTCTAAAGAATAGTTCGTTGTTATTAGATTAGTGAAATACCGTTAATTGTTTGGGGCACTGCAATACATAACCTTATCTATACCAGACATCACTTTTATAGTCAACAAAGTCTGCCAATACATGCATGCTCCCACAGATAACCATTGGTATGCTGCAAAATGCCTCCTTTTATATCTTAAAGGCACAATTGACTACAGATTGCTTCCCCGCCATGACTCCACCTCTCATTTACAAGCCTTTACCGATGCTCACTGGTAGGGCTCATCTACCTCGCATGCCTTTTAGGATGCTAACTAGGTTGGATGCCCATTTAACTGTCAATCCACCGGTGGATTCCAACCTCATCTCCTAGATCGCACGAAAACAATAGTTTCTCGGTTTCTAAAGAATCAAAGTACGAAGCTTTAGCAGACACAATAGCTGAACTCACATGGCTACAAGCCCTACTGAAAGAACTTAGATTTGACAGAACTTTAACTCCAAGTCTCTGGTGCGATAAACTTGGTGCTACCTATCTCTCCAAAAACCTAGACTTCCATGCAAGAAAAAAAACATGTTAAAGTCGACTTTCACTTTGTACGAGAAATGGTTGCACAGGGAAAACTCATGTCAAATTCACATCTACAGAAGATCAAATTGCAGACATTTTCTCAAAGCCTCTATCTACTCATAAATTTACATTTCTACGATACAAGCTACAGGTTATATCCCAGCCTTAGCTTGCGAGGGAATATTAAACACAATGTAGTTATGGTTAGTTTAAGGTGATACTATGTAAATATAAATCGAGGTAGTATTGTGTAAATGTGGTTTGTATATAACACCTTCTCATTGTAAAAACCTAGTTACAACCAATAAACAACAATTACAATTACACATTAAAGGTGTTTTTGCTCGTTATAAACTTATAATAATAATAATAATAATAATTTCTTTTGTGATGTGTTAACGCCTGTTCTTTCATCATCGAGTTAACTTAGAGCAAAAAGTCAATAGATTTAACTTTTGGGGCCAAACGTGTAATTAGCAAACTTTATAGCTCAATAACTATTAATTCAAACTTGAGGGTCAATCAGGGTCACTTGGGAACATTTTATAAGTTGGATACCTTCTTCATTAGTAATGCTTCCTTATCCAACCCCAAAAATTAGAAAGTTCATCATGTGTGTGTTTATGAGTCCACGAGGAAGGAAGAAGCCAAGAAGCTTCAACTTTTCCATTAATTAAAGGTTAAAATCAGTGTCATCTCATCATTTCAATCCTCCTTAGTGACTGAAATTACAAGCAACTATATTTGGTAAATGCTCAAAATCATTGTATGCTAGGTTAAGAACCAAATATAAAGCTTACAACAATTCTTGAAACGGAAACATTATATAATAGCTAATTGACGACTGTCGTGTAAGCTTATTTCATTAACATCAATGATCTAGCAAGCAAAATGGCAAGTTAATCAACGTCTCATAATCTTGTATGCTCATAATTCTAGAAGCACTTGGTTGGTTCAACATTATGAAACTAAGGTAAGATTACATTTCTCATTGACCACTTTAAAGGAAACTATAGCTAAATGCATTACAGTATATGAACTAAAAATAATATACCCTACTAACTTGTATAGTTATATTGATATAGACATATGGGAAAATGGTTGTGCGCATAGCAGGTATGGGATGTAGGGTTTGAATTTTGTCAGTCTTGGCTAGTAACCATCTGAGACAAGAGTTGACAACATTTTTTTAATTAATAACAAAAAGTTTTTCTCATATTAATAATGTGGCATACATTTCAAAAGAGAAAAACAACAAAGATATTAATTATCATATATACAATATTATAATTTGAACACTAGTAATAGAATATGTTTATGATATATTTCTACATGTGCAATAGCCTTTAGAAGTTGGCAGCTTTGTATTGACAATGAATAAGTTTATTATTATTATTTTTTGAACGGTAAATTTCTTTAAGTCCAGTCGTTTGTATGACTTGAACCCAAGACCTCCCTCTCCAAGGTGGCATAAGTTTATTTAATGGTAGGAATGTTGGTAGCTTTCTTGAGCATCCTTCTTGCGCCAGCCCTAAATGGGCAAGTAGAGCTCACAAAACCATTTACTAGGTCAAGATAAGTCTTGAGATCATGACATGTTGCAACATTGATACTGTTTAATTGTAAGGAGTCTCGACTACTTAGGCGTAGCTCATGCCCTATGTTAGCGTAAACTTGTCGGCTATCTTTAACGCGCTTTTGTATCCATTTTGTTAAATGTGCTACTAGAGCATTTTGTTGTGTTGTATCACACCGTCATGGTCTTCGACAAAGAAACCTGGAACTTTTGTGATTAGGTCATCAGAGTTGACTATACGTAGAACTTTTACTCCTTGTTGCTCTAGGTGGTGGCGAAAGCTTTGGTTGCCGACCCTAGGTCCGCCAAACGAGATGACAGAAAGATGGGGCGAGTGTTTGATTGTGGTTTTAATGTCGTAGGCGGCTATAATGGCTAAAGAAGCTCCTAGAGAGTGACCAGTGATGGTTAGACTAAGTGGTTCATCCCTATACAATTTTAATATTTTTAAAACTTTGTGTCGTAAATGTTGTAAACTCGGGCACTTATCCGTGCCCGAGGTATAGAGGCTTAGAACTCCAGCTTCCACCATGAGCTCATCGTTTTGCTCAGTTGGATTGTCTCCAGTACAATGAGTGAGAGTGGCTCGTAGATTCTCGAGCCACTCTAGACAAGTGGCAGTGCCACGGAGAGCGATGACGATATCTCGTCTTCCAAGCCTAGAAATCTCTTCTTTGTCATTGCAAACCGCCACGTAACCTATCCAGCTGGACTGCACTTGCATCCAACGCGGCATTCTCTCTATCCACCGTTGCAATGAAATCGATGATGTGACTTGTAGGTTTTTTGTCACCCGGTACCCACATCCTTGTACAGTAGAACAACGTTCCAACATCATACTTTTCACGTAACGACATGCAGCATAAGTAGGCGAAGAAGGGTCACAGTCGAATGATTGGTACGCAGCCTCAACGAAGCTGCCGTAGCGTATGATCTCGCCACGTAAGACATCGTCTAGAGGGTCCAACAAACCCTCCCAGTTCCTGGAACCATGATATTCGATCCATCGCTTACTTAGTCGACTTGGAGCTCGACCACATTCAGTGGTTCTTGAGGTGGTGCTTTAAACAGAAATGGTGATACGAAAGTTAGTCTCATTGATGATTGATATATGGGAGTTAAGTGTTTAAACAAGTTTTATGCAATGTAGAGGGTTTATATGGTTGATATATTCACACGTCTTGCTACACTGTCACACCAAAAGTATAGGGTTTTAAAATGCATGCTACATATGGTAATATGAACCAAAAGTAGTTTGAAATGCATGCTAAGGGTTTTGAAATGCATGCTACATATGGTAATATGAACCAAAAGTATAGGGTTTTGAAATGCATGCTACATATGGTAATATGAGATTATGAGATGTAAGTTAACCTTTATTAAAATATGGAGTTTATTTCCTTAATTTAATTGAATTTTCTTAATTTAATTTAATTTCGTTTGATTAGGGCTAATTTCTTAAAAATCTCTGCCTTTTAAAAAATATGGAGTTTTTTTCTTATAATAGTGTCGAGGAAAAAACTATTTACTATTTTGATGTTTATTAAAAAGTATTTACCAAAATAGTATTTTTATTTATTCTTTATTGTCTTATTTATTTTTTTATTGTAATTTATTTATTGGATTAAAAATTAAAACAAAGGGCAAATGTCTCATTTATTGACTTTTTTTTCTCTTATCAATTACCATGTTGTTTGTTGGTTAGTTTATTTTGTTCTTTTAACTTACACTTTTTTATATTTTTATTCAATTAATTATATAATTGCTTTTTAATTTTTTTTTTCCTATCAATGCATTGCAGTGTTTTCTATATTTCTTTTATTTATTATCAACTCATTATATTTCACTTCTTTTCAACCAATCCATGTTAATTAAACAATGAAATAAGAAGCATAATTAAACATTAAATGTCAAATATAAACAAAAATTAATATGTCAAATAAAGTCGAGTCACAACGGATCTCAATGTCAAACAAATTAAAGGAAAACATGTCAAAAAATCAACTTTCTTAGTGATCAATACTCATTCTTCTAGGCTAAAATAAACATTTTGTTCTATTATGACCAGGTTGTCTACAAATTTCACGAAGCAAAGTCTTTTCCCCCTCTTTAGTAACCATTCCATGCTGTAGCCTACCAACATCAACCGAGATAAAAAGGGGTGTCCTCGCTCAACAGGTTACGTTGGGATACTAGAGTGGGGAAAAAGACTTTGATTTGTGAATTTTGTAGACAACTTGATTATAATCGAGTAAAATGTTTATCTAAGCCTATAAGAATAAATAATGATCATTTATTTTTCTTTGAATTTGTTTCACATTGAGATGCGTAGTGACTCGACTTTATTTCACCCTTTTATTATTTGAGATTTTTAATGTTTAGTTATGCTTCTTGTTTCATTGTTTAATAAACATTGGTTGATTGAAAAAATATTTGAAATATAATGAGTTGGCAATTAATAAAATAACTAGATGGAACCCCCGACTCGTTGCGGTCGGGGGCATACAAATTAAGATGTGATGTATAGAAACGTTGCAACGGGTAATGTTAGATAGCATTAAACATTAACCATGTAAAACCTATGATATTTCAAAACATAAAAAAACATTAAACATTAAACATTAACCATGAAAAACTAACATTTTGAAACTTAAAAAAAAATCAATCAAGTTGATTACCCATGTAAAACCTATGACATTTCAAAACTTAAAAAAACATCAATCAAATTGAATTACAAAAAACATGTAGACATTTTCATAAGGTAAACAACATTACAATATAAATGTTGATGATTGATGGTGATAAACAATCTTCTTTAGCTCCGCCGCTCTCGTTAATTTCCAAAAGCTTCCGAACTATGTTCTCATATTGGATTAGATTAGCAACATCTTGAGAAGAATAAGGTTTCAGAAAAGAAAACAGTACTTTAAGCTTCATGAAAATATTATCTCATTGACTGAAAAGTCAGGTAGTTCATTCAGCATATCCTAATGAACTGTTCAAATCTTGGCTATAACACTTAGAAGAAAGTTTTTGGTTTGGTCTACGGATGAGCTCGGTACCTAAAATCCCCAAAAGTGGATACTAGTATCGTAAATACCGGTATCGAAAATGTCAAAATTCGATACCGAAAATGTACCCAGTTCGATAAATTCAGTACCCGTACCCAGTTCCATTTGCTCATCTCTAGTTTGGTCTTTAGTGAAGTCTACCTATACAACTCCTATTGCACTATTAGAAAAAAGTACAAATATATTAAGAACACCACTTAAGCTAATGATACAACACCATGTTGCCAAAACATGTTATAAATTGATAATTATATCGAAAATGTCAAAATTCGATACCGAAAATGTACCCAGTTCGATAAATTCAGTACCCGTACCCAGTTCCATTTGCTCATCTCTAGTTTGGTCTTTAGTGAAGTCTACCTATACAACTCCTATTGCACTATTAGAAAAAAGTACAAATATATTAAGAACACCACTTAAGCTAATGATACAACACCATGTTGCCAAAACATGTTATAAATTGATAATTATATAATGACAATTACACTACAATGCCTTGATTGGAAAAAAATGAAATAAAATAAAAGTACAAATATATGGCTAGCTGAAAAAATAGAAGATAAAAATAAATGTATATTTAAAGAACAAAATAAATGAGCCAATTGAAACGTGCGCCATTTGTTTTACTTTTTAATCTAATAAATAAATGAGACTAACAATAGAGTATATAAAAATATTATTTTGATAAATAGTTCTCAAGCAAAACCAAAATAGTAAATAGTTTTCTTTTTAATACTATTATATAAAAAACTCTTTGTTAACCAATTTTTATTTTAGAAATATTGAATTTAAATAATCCTAACTTTCAGCCATTTGCCGATAATATTCTTAACTTTCGATTTGTACACCAGCACTCCCAACTTTCAACTTATTAGCCGATAAAACTCACTAACTAACTGAACTCTAACCTAGTTAGATGATGTCAGCTGCCACATCATGAAAAATGCCATGTCAGCCGCCACATCAGCTGCCACGTCATCAAAAATGTCATGTCAGTTACCACGTCATCAAAAATGCCACGTCAGCAAAAAGGACCCAATCATATGCCACATCAGCAAAAACTAAATGGGTTAGGGTTCAGTTAGTTAGGGAGTATTATCGGCCAATAAGTTTAAAGTTGGGAGTGCTGGTGTGCAAATCGAAAGTTTGGAGTGTTATCGGCTAATGGGTGAAAGTTAGAGTTATTTAAATCTAGTATCCCTTTATTTTAATAGCAATAACCAAGTTTTTATTTTATTTTAATAGCATAGACTAAAGTACTTTTAAGTACTTGATAGTCGATCTTAAACATACACTCGATCTTAATATGTACCTTGTAGGATGTAACCTTTCACCTTTTCAACACATGCATCAAAAGACTTCTAGTAAACATATTAACGAGATCGATGTTCTTTGAAGCCTATAGATATTACCCGTGTTATTAGTTACTACATGTGTTACCATGCTTGACATTTTAAAGTTACCTTAATATTTAACAATTAAAAAAAGTTAAATCTTTAATTCTATATTCTATTTTATTCTTATATAAAAAAAAATATATGAAATGTCTTAGGAATAGTATACAGATTGACCAAATTTGGGTTGTTATTGACACTAATGCCATCATACTTTATTAGTTGAAAGAAACAAAAAGAGAGATAAAATTAAAAAGACTTTAGAAATCAATTCCTTATCTATATTATATATTTTCACTAAAAACAATCATATTTTTCTCTCTTATTTTTAACTAAATAATATATTTTATACCTTTATCATTACTTTTTTCTCTCCCTTTCACTTACAACTATTTCTAAAAATATTAAAAATATACAGTTTTCTCTCTCCAGATTTTTTTCCCATATATTTACAGATAACAGTAACTTTCCCATGTATTTTCCCTCTCCTCCACTTACAACCACTCAAAACCATTCCTTATAATATAACTACACTCTCTCACATACTTTTAAGAATTTCATTGTGAATGCTCTTAGAGCATTCATATTGAAGTCTTATCTCCTTCTATATAAAAATACACATTTCTTTAAATTTTGTTAATTTTATAAAAATATTTCACATCCAACTCTCTTTCTCTATCTATTTTTACTCACAAACAATTATTTTATTATTTTTCTTTTTCCTGTACACTCAAAATATTAATATAGAGGGTGGAATATAAGCCTTTAAATATAGAGGTGTACTTTATTTTCTATATATTTTTCTCTATTATTAAAATTTTAATGTAATAGTTTTTTATTATTTTTTCTATTATTATTTTTATATTATATAGAATAGATGTTGGAATGTCAGAGTTAAAAGATAAGAGAGAATTAATAGGGACTATACATAGGCCACCCAAGTCGATGGTCTAGAAAAGGTCATGAAGTTTTATGTTTCTGAGTTTTTAACCATTGACCTTTTGTTGGAGTTCACTTTATGTTTTTAATAGGATTTTATGATTCCTTTCTTTTTACTAATTTAACTAAACAACAATTACTAATTTATTTAATTGCTTTCAATTGTTATACCACGATGAACTGATCGTCCGATGTGAAGGGCGAGGATTTCTACTAGTTTGAAATACTAAATATAATTATTTAATGGGGTAGGATATGTAAAAAGTTACTTTAGATAGAAAGGTTAGGAAGTAATCTTAACCATCCACTTATTATTTAAGGACTATGATTAAATAAGGAGAATTGAAAAAAAGAGGCGTGTGAGTTTCTTAAAGTTTTCTCTTCTTCAATTTCCCCTCATTTTTAAAACGTTAATAACTTTTTCATACGTCATTTTTTTAAAAAAAATGCACAAATAAACGTCTTTTTATCTTTAAAACGAGTATACTATTGCTATATTTTTGAAGAAAAAAATCGACAACCCAGATGTGTAAAACACAATAGAAAATAAAGCATAAAAAATGATTTTTTTTTCTAAAACGCAATTGACAAAAAAATACAAAGAAATGCCTTGTTTCTAAAACGCAATAGACTAATAACACAAAGAAATGCCTTTTCTTTAAAACGCAATGGACAAAAAAACACAACAATATGTTGTTTCTACAACGCAATGGACAAAAAACACCAAGAAATATGTTGTTTCTAAAACGCAATGAACTAAAAACTCAAAGAAATGTTTTTTTTTCTAAAACGCAATGGACAAAAAAACACAAAAAAATGTCTTTTTTTCTAAAACGCAATGGACAAAAACACAAAAAAATATGTTATTTCTAAAACGCAATGGGACTAAAAACATAAAGAAATATTTTATTTCTAAAAAGCAATGGACTAAAACACACAAAGAAATTTATTGTTTCTAAAATGTAATGGGTTAAAAACACAAAACAATGTGTTTATTATTGTTTTATAAAACACAATTCAAAAACATAATGAAGTAAAACATAATAAACAATGTTTTTTCATTATATTATAAAACACAATTAATAAACGCAATAATTGGTTGTAAGAAATAAAATGATTTTGAACAAGAAATCAAAGAAGTAAATGACTAAAATGTAAGCGTAAAACGCAAGAATTTTATAAAACGCTTTTATGTTAGAAGAGGAATTAACAAAACTAAATAATTGTAGGTTCATGGATCTCAATTCAAAAAAGATTAAAATACATTAAATGGTTCAAATCTTATTAATTCTCAAACAAAGTATTCATACAATATTCGTAAAGTATGCATATGAAGTTGTAATATGAAATTTACTACTGATCTTTGATATGAAAAATCCTTTTTCCATATAAAGTTTTGAACCCTTTTTGTTTTTCGTGAATGGATTAACTTTGTGTTCGTAAATGATGTGGCAATTTCGGAGTTTTTAAGCTATTCTAACTTTTCTCTTTGGAAATGAGTTCATGCCTGTAGTGTTAGGTCATAGGGTGTGGTTTAGCGTCGTCATCCCCACGTCCACATCTTTAACGCCCTAGGCCGCCATCAACCACCCCCCGTGTGTTACTAGGGGCGCTATCCCTCTCTCGCCAGCATGATAATGGACGTTTTTTGGGTGGATCGAGGGAAATTATGTTTTTTTTTAGTTATTAATATATATTATATATATATGATAAAATAATAATAAATAATGATGATGGGGCTTTAAACCATTGCATGCAAGTTAAAGGAGGAGACTTTAAAGCCCCTACGTGACGTGGCGCTGAGGTGGCGTAATAAAACCCTTAGGGCTTTATACCACACCCTGTAGCCTTAGAATTGAAGATAATAGTGCAGTACGATGTTAATCTGGTGGAACAGTTATAGGTGGCCGCAGGTGGGGTTACAGTTGTGGTGGTGGTTGGATGAACCACAAGGATGTGCTGAGATTTTTTTAAATTGAGACTAATTTGTGGTTGACTAAATGCCCTCCTTATGTTTTTTTTCTTCGGAACATACCCTTCTATTAATACTTTCTACACTTCCTATTCAAACAATACTTCCTATGTGATCTTTTCTCTTATTTAATAAACTATGAGTCTATATAAATAAGAGATTATTGTTTGAAGTTAAAATAACATGAACCAACAATTTATAAATGAAATAAAAAATAACTAAAATAAAATAAACTAACAATTTCTTCAAGGACCCATTGAGTTTCCGTTTCTGTTGTAACGCCTCGCGTTTCTGTAAAATTTATTTTAGGAAATACGTGTCGTACTACTGAATTATTTATTTGTCTAATTTATTATCATTATTATTATTATTTATTTAAGTTATTATTTTATAGATAATAATAACAATAGTAATAATAACAATAATAATAATAAACAAAATAAATCCGACGTTTTATGAAACTTGTAATCGGATCTCGTCGGTACGTTCCGGCCACTCAAAAACGTTAGAACGGGTTAACGGGCCTTGGCCCAACGCACCACCTAAACCTAACTAAACCCTAAACCTAATTAAAAAACTATATACACACTAAACATAATGTAGGCATAGATGCCCGCACACCCTCTCTGCTCTATCTCTCCGGTCGCCGGCGGCACACCGGCACACCGGTGTCGGGCTTCCCGGCTGGCCACGCGGCACAGCCAAACACCCCTCCTCCTCGTCTTCGATCACACCCACACGCCTCCACTCACCCCACCTCCTCCCGCTCCTCTCTTTCCCCCTGTAATGACGCCGCCGGCCACCATTAAGGTGGCAGCGCACCAGCGACGAGCCGCAGTAGCGGCGGCGCACCGGCTACGGTGGCGGTGAAGGTGGTTACTAGGTTCACGGCAGTGGCTCGGTTCACTCGATTCAAGACCAGTTCACTCTCGGGTTCGGGTCAAGCACAGTTCGGTTCGAGTTCGGACCATATTACACTCAATTTCGGTCCAGGTTCAGAGTTGGTGGTGCGATGACTTGGTTCGTCACTCGTGTCGCGGGTCGGTTCCGGTTCGAGTCATGGCTCGGGTTCATGCCAGCGGTCAGCGGAAGTCAAACGGGTCAACCATCGGTCAGCGCAGTCAACTCAGCCGACGCGGGGCTCGGTAAAATTTAAATGTTACAGATTAGCTAGTTTGTTAATTTTAAATTTGAACCGAGTTCAATCCGATGTGTCTTGGCAAAATTTTAACTTGTTATAACGTCGGTTTTTTTATATAAATATCGATTAGTATTCAACTAAATTACCATTTTTGCACTTAGTGAAGTTATATATTGATATTACACTATTTGATGAGTTTTGACAAATATAAATCGACAACTAGCGTTGTCGGGATCGTCCAAAAACAGGGGAAACTCTGCCCAATTTTCGTCGAAATCTATATATTTATCTATTGCATATCTTGGCGAAAAATATGTAACATTTGTAAAAATCGGGTCTTCAAAACCCGCTCCGTTTTGTAATCAAGTACCAAGTTATAAAAGTTGCATTAAATATTTATGATTAATTTTGAGTTAAAACGATGCATAATTAATAAACAAACTAAACTATAAAAATTATATTTGATAAAAAGTTAAAATAAAATAAATAAAAAATATTTGAAGCTGCCGGGACTCGAACCCGGGTCAGCCAAGAAATACTTCAAACAACTTAACACTCACTTCCAAGACCACTCCGCCACAATGTGTTTTTCTGTTAACTCTAGGAACACAAATGAAATTTATACACAATTCAGTTAAACCGATGGCGCCATCTGAGAAACGGTAATCGGCAAACCAATCGTCAAATCGTTGTTTAATTCACATGTTCAGCTTATAACCGATGTATGGCGGTTTCTAATCAAGTTGGAATTGATTGAACTTAAAGTTTCATCATTTTCGGTTTTTGAAACCGAAAGTTCATCAAAGCTCTGAATAACTCAAGCTTCAGACCATTCTCGCGATTCAGAGCTATCATATCAATACTCCATTTCCTTTTCGTCGCATTTTCAGACCATCAGAGCGCCTGAAACAGCTCGCCGGAATTCTCTGCAAAAGTCACCGGAAAACCGTATTCAACTCAAACCGGTAAAATACTTCTACTTTACGGTTTCAATCTATTGTTAGAACCTTACTAACATTAACCCATCGCTCAAAATCAACCACAGACGTCATTGCTGGACATTCTGTGTTCGCCGGAAAACTTCTGGAATTGCCGGAAACTCGTTAATTATCGGTATGCACATTCCAACGCACTGATAATCAATACTCACTAGTTCAATTTCATATCTAATCCCTTAAACCTGTTAATTGATTCTCGCAGCCGAGGGTTTCAAAAACAGAGCCAACAAGTTCGCCGGACTCTCTGAAGAAGACAACCTGTTCGGTATCTTCTTTCCCCAAACTTTTCGGTTCAATGCATTCAAACTAGACATCATGTTTATTAACTAAATTAATCACGAATCGGTTGTTTGATTGATGTCTGCGTTCGTAATGAAGAAGACAAGTTCAGTGATAACATAAGATTAATTAAAAAGGAAATTATAAACGGGTTAGAAACACAGTCCAGCGGTGGACTGTGTGCAAACAAAAACTATACACGTCTCGAGTTCGATCCCTGCTACACGCACACCTTGTTTAATAAAATGCCTTTTTGATCAAGAACTAAACCGGGTTAACTGAGATAGTTGTTAAGTATAATAAAAACCGAGATAATAACCGGGTTAGACACACAGTCCAGCGGTGGACTGTGTGCAACATGAACTACACGTCGCGCGTTCGAAACTCGTCACGAGCACCGGTCCGATTGAATTAAAATGTTTTTGCAAATAAAGGAAATTCGGTTAAATCGAATAAGTGTATAAATATAATTAAAAACGAGATTAGTTCGGGTTAGACACGTAGCTCAGTTGGTAGAGCGGCGTGCACGCGAACGGGAGGTCGCCGGTTCGAATCTCACCCGGCGCAGAATTATTCGCTGACCGAACCGGTCAACGGTCAACGCTAAAAAAAAAGTAATTTTTTTATATTTTTATTTATTTAATTTAATTTAAAAATCAATTAAAAATACTTTAAAATAACATTTTTAAAGATAGAAAATAGCTATAAACTCACAAAAATATATCTAAAAATTTCATTAAAATCCTTAATAAAATCCATCCATTTAATATATTTTTCCATTATCATTTAGGTTAGTATTCCTCGTTGATCCGCTCATCTAAATCGTGCGCATCTCACCATCTCCAATCCAACGCACCCAATGTGAGTGAATCTTACAAATTCCCGTTTTAATCACGTTTTGGGGTGTATCATGTGTCTTTGTTTATATACATATTATAACTAAACCATTGTGCATACATCATATCATGAACATGTGTATTCTGTTTGTTGCTGTTAAGTAGTTATTATTGGATGCAATTTATTATTCAGTACATGCAATTTCATAGGCCGCCGCTCCCCATTTATGAGCGTTGAGCATGTTCCCCATTTTATTATGCGGTTGAACCTGGCGTGTCCACATACGATCGGCTCCGTTTGATTGAGCCTTGATCGCACAGTTCATTTTACATTTTCAGTACATGCAATACGATCGGCTCCGTTTGATTGAGCCTTGATCGCACAGTTCATTTATGTTATTTATCGTATGATATTGGTATGTTCATGTATGCTATCAAGTGTTATTGTATGTTATAATTGTAACTGTTTTTTTGCCATTGCTTGATTACTTACATTTGCTCATTTATGATTATGCACAATTTTTCATTGATAAACTAACCATTAATTCATTAATAAATGTTTATCTAATAAGGTTCACTCGCCAACTTATGTTGACCCAAAAACTCCCATTTTACACATGATACAGGTGAACCAGCAGCAGCTAGGAACACATAGGACCTGGATTAGAAGAATAAAACAATTTAGATTGTTATGTTTGGTTTATTTCCTTTGTATTGAATGAACATGTTTGGATATTTGAAAATGTAATTTTGACTTTATTTAATATGAAACATAATAGTAAATGTCATGTGCTTTGGTGATAACCCAATTATGCCCCGACTCTTATTTCCGCTGCGGGTCGGGGTGTGACAAAATATATCTAACTATTATACCCTTTGTAAAAAGATATATATATATTTTTTGTTTCGTCAAAGTATATGTATATATACACATCTATCCTATTTTCCGACGAAGATATATATACATATTGTTCTTTTCGACAAATATACATATATATGTATAATTCACTTGTCGACGCATATATTCGCTACGCTAACGAAACGTGCCAAAACTCAAAAGAAGGTTAGAAACAAATAATAAAGTTTGACAATGCCCCCTTAACCTCTAAACACTCTAAAATCCTTAAAATTGCGCGGTACGACTCGGATCCTTCAAGGACTAAAAGATTACCTCGGTGTTCCATCATTCGACTGTCAACTCTCCTCGAAAGTTATAAAGGAAGCTTCGCTACAAGGTGAGCATACTCGACCCCTTTTTACACTTTAACGCATTTTGGGGTGCAACATGTATAAATTACAAAATTTATTTTTAACAAGATTAAATGTGTTCCCAATACCAAACGGGTTATCAATTACGCTTATGTGAATTATATGTGTTAGGTTAAACTCGTTTATACATGTTACTTGTTACGTTTGAGCTGTTTATGCTTATTAGTTTTAATTTGTATTCTCACGACATTGTTATGATTATGTTACTATGCATGCTAGTTAAGGAATTCAATTATATGCTATTATTATGTGAGAGTCGCCTACATATATATGCGATTCAGCTTTATTATACTCCCGTCATGATTGAAATAAACTCTTACACTTAGATTTTATTTTCAAACTTGTATGCTCGCCAATACTTTTGTATTGATCTACGCTTTTAATACATGTTGCAGGAAAGCTGATGATGCAAGAAATCTAGTAGGATTGCTTAGATACACGCCTAGATTAATTTATCTATTTTGATGTTATGTCGTTTTGAAACAATTGTTGACTATTATTTGGAATTTTTGTATGACAATTTAGTCTTGAATGAAATTTGAATTTAATCTATATTGTCACATAGCGTTATGAAGTTTTGAGCAATTTGTTCGTCTCATCCCGATGTTTCTGCCATCGGTTGGGGTGTGACATTTGTCCAGTAGGGGTGAGCATAAAACCGAAATAACCGAAAGGTCGATTATTTATATTTTTTATAACCACATGTTGTGGTTCGGTTATGGTTATTATTAGTTTCATAACCGCAAATAACCGAACCGAATGTTTTAAACATGGTCGAATCCATAAGACCATAGGTATTTAAGTTAGTGTTTAAGTAGTTAACCATGCACAATCCATATTTTTTTTGGTGAAGTGTTTAAGTCTTTTAACCATGACCCAACTTCATTGAATTTAAAACACTACCCACTTTGTGTTCGTATGTATGCTTCCACATAACACGTGGAAGTAAAATATAATTGATAATTCTACAAGCTTTAACTATGTATATTTATTTTTACGCATGAATTTTGCATAACCCACACATTTAAAGCTAACTTTAGAAACGATAAAATAACCGACCTATAACCGAAGCGAAACCGCATTAACCGCAAATAACTGATTAACCAAAATCGCATTAACCGAACCGAATGGTTATGATTTTTTGATACCGAAGTAGGTTATAGACAATAACCGAAGCGAACTGCACGATGCTCTCCCCTACTGTCCAAGTACTTATCCTGTTGAACATGGATGATGTTAGCATGAAGACGTTGACGTTTAGATTTTACAAGAATTGGAGTATATGGTCTTTACCTCTATGGATTATTTTTTATTTGGTTCTTAGGTGGACAATTTTATTTTTAAAAAAATCACTAAAGTAGCCATTTTATCAAAGAAATTATTAAAATATATATTAATTTTATTAAATTATCATTTAACCAGAGTGTGACACGTGGCTAAATGGCGCATTAGGGAATGATGGTGCAGGAGAAAGGTTTTTGTAACAGCCCGACTTTTACGGTTGTTTGTTATTACTATTTATTCTGTTATAACCGCTTGTAATCCGAGATTCGATATAAAAGTGGTTTATGTTTTTTTTAAATACATTTTCATCACACTGCATTACACTTAAAAGCTTAATACTCGCAACGCTAACGCAAACACGAATCGCAGTTAATTATGTTTTTTTGGGACACCTTGACTTTTTGGGCTAATTCAGCCACTGACGTAGTGTGTGGCGCAAGGTTGAGGAAAAGGAAGAGCCAGTGGCACAGGAGAAATGTACGTCTTGCGCCACATAGCGCAGGAGAGTGGTCAATGGCCATTTTAGTAATTTAGAAAAGTTAAAGTTTAAATTGTTAACTAAGATGGTTAAGAAGGCTAATATGGTGATTTTCCCTTTGATTAAAACAACATAACATTTGTCACATATCGACACAACGTCACATAAGTAGAGGTATCAACATCATAATAAACTATAATTATATTCGAACTGAAATAAAAAGGGATATTTGATTTAAATAACCCTAACTTTCACCAATTAATCAATAGCACTCTCAACTTTCGAGTTATACCACAACACTCTCAACTTTCAACTTATTTTTCTTTGCCACTCCCAACTGAACTCTAAGTGAGTTAACTGACTAGATGCCACGTCACTAATCAAGTGCCACATCAGATGTCATGTTAGCAAAAAGTGCCATGTTGAACACCATGTCAGCAAAAAAATGCAACGTCAGCAAAAATGTTACATCATATGCCACATCAGCAAAAAAACTAACTGAGTTAGAGTTCAGATGCTTTAGGAGTGGCAGAGGAAAATATGTTGAAAGTTGGGAGTGTTGTGGTACAAATCGAAAGTTGAGAGTGTGATTGGCCAATTAGTGAAAGTTTAGGTTATTTAAATCCAATATCCCAAAACAAAATCCTTGTTATAGCGTTTTGTATATTACAAATATGTCATTCTACATAAACATCTAACAAAATTAGGTTTAGGAACCAAATGTTTAAATTTGAAACCATGGTGGCTTATTTTGGATTGAAGATTTGATAACTGAACTCAACTAGTTAAAATGACCATACCACATGATTAAAAAAAGAAGTTAACGTATCTATAATAGCTAGCCGATGATATAAAAAAGGTGGCGTAATTAACATTTGGCAAATCTAGTCAAATGATACTTTGGCAAACTTATTCCCCAAGTCACCCCTCACAAATGTTTTTAGACCATGCATAATGAGCATTATCGGGTGTAAAGGGGTTTGATAACGTCCTCAACACCGCCCCTTGAGCTTATAGGGACATGAAGAGGGAGAGACATTTCTAGTATAACATCAAAGGAGGGGAATAAAATTGGAGAGTAATGGTTGAAAAAACATTAACCATTACATATTTTTAAAAGGGCATTATAATGCTGATATGACAGAAAATGTCCTTTAAGAGGCATTATTAACTATTACGGATGGATTAGTAGTTTCTATATATGGTCCACATTCTACACTTTAGTTACTTTATAATTAAAGCGAGAGAGAATAATTCAACCGCACGAGGGTGTTATATGAGTTGTACTTATTTCCCTTCACAGAGTTTCAGTTCAATAAAGATTTTTTTAACACCAATCCAATCTTACATACAAATCTTCGTCACTGTCGACTCAAACCCTTGAGCTTATGAAGAGGACCACTATTTTTACACGCCTAGATACCGGAAAAATATAGAAAAGTATGTATAAAAACAAAATCGAAATTGCTCGTTGGGTTCTAAATTTGCACTATTTATTTTTTCATTTTATAAATTTTGAAAAATTATACAAAGTTTTTTAAATATTTTTAGCAGTTTAATGTATTTAAGTTTTGTCATTCGTAATAAAATTTACAAGCTACACACAAGTGATATATATTTGCATATTTACAGCAATATAGTTTAACTTCTCTTATTCCCTAAAAAGAATTCATTACCGCATCAAATAAAAGTAAATAGTTGATGAAAATAATAATAAGTTATAAAATGACAGCAACAACATTACTAACAAGGTTAATTTGTAATTTTAAAAAGCGTAAAGTAGTTAAGGGGTTATAGTGTAGTTTTTAAAAGAACAATATAGCCATTTCATCCAAAATTTAACAGAGTAGAATATATTTGAAAGCACATAATATCATTAGGGACTAAATTCATGAAATATAAACTTTAAGGTCCAAATTCTTGATTTGTCTCAAATCACAAGAACCAATCCGTGTAGTTCACTTATATATAATAACCACGTATACAAAAAATCCCCCCACCCCCATACACGCAAACACTATTGGTTCTTCATCCTATTTTCATATATTATTTTATGGTGAGTTGTAACTTTTGACAAAATCTCACATTCGTGAGAAAGGCTTTCCTAGTGTCTTGTTGTAGTTGGTTATTAGGCGTGGATAGGACACAGAATAGGTTAGTGCTGATTTTTTACCTTGTTAACAATACCAAAACTAGTTTCAACCGGAACCTGAACCGGATATGCCCCAGTACCCAATTTGTGCATACCTCTCTAGAGTCTAAACCGTCCCCAGATGCCAAAACAACCCAGCAAAATAGGTATATGTATGTGTGTGTATATATACACATGGAAAATTAAGAAAATAACCATTGACTAAAACTATTTTCAAATTTGGCAACTTCACGTGTCATTGGAGCGGCGCATCAAGCATGGGATACATCTATAAGCAGACCTCTCAAACACCCATAAAAAAAGACATGTGTCATTTCAAATGTTGCAGGTGGGCCGAGAGACATCCTATGCCCTCCCAGACGCATCTCACGCCCTTCCAGATGCATTAACCAAATGAAAATAGTTTTGGTTAATGGTTATTTTTGTAGTTTAGTCTCCAATCGCCAGAGGCCACGGCCCTAATGAAAAGGGGATGAAAATCCCTACAAAAAAGTCGGTGATTACAGAAGAGGAAGTACTGATCGAAGTCGAAGCTATAAGATGGTTTTACACTTTTACTCAACATGTTTCCCCTTTTAAGTTGATTATTTCACTTAAAGCGTCAATTTTTGAAAAATTTGTTGCGTATGGTCTTGATTCTTCAAGCCCTTATTGGTTGTATATCTTATTTGATTCTATATACGAGTTATAGTAAATAACTGACGGTACAGGTAGATTTTTCTTGTGATTGAATTAGGTGGTGTGATTTTTTGAAGTGGGGTTTTTTATTAGTTTGCAGGATTATCACATATTTCCATGTTGATTTGACTCGTCTAAGTTCTTTTGATCAGTCAAGATTCCATCAATTTCGTATAATTTTGGACCGATTTAACTTGATACTAATTCAAGATGCTCAATCAAATAATGGTTGGTCTTTTAATAGGATTAGTGATGTATGACGGAAGCACAAAAGTGTAGAACATAACTGTCTTATTTCATAATAATTTTTTAAGCTTAATATACAAGACGGTTCAAAATAACCGGAATTGTAGGTTTTATACTCTATTACGATGTATTCTTGAGAAATTGATTTTAATATGGTAAAGATATACAAGAACCATTATTTAGTTTTTTTGTTGTTGTTAAAACATGTATGAGAATTGGACCAAAGATTTTATATAAATTAGGAACCCTACATGATGAACTTCTGACCCGACTGCCTTTTTGGTCTTCCATTAGTTAATGTCTTTTAACATTCAGTTTAGATTATCTAAAATCATTTGCACAAATATATTAGTCGATTACGACCCCTCAGGGGCGAGGCTTTGTTTTTAGTAGATTAGGGTTCTCCATTCAAAAGGGGATGACGTCGCAGTTTGTTGCCCGTCTACCTGCTATCCTTATGTAATTTGCCTTGTTGATTGGAATGAAAAATATTAACAAAAAAATATGGAGACTAGCTATTTTTATCATGACATTTATAAAAACCTCAAGAACTTGTGTTGATATGTGACTAATGTTAAACATTTATGAAACAAACACTGATATAAACACTCAAGATGAGACGGGGACCAGCCTGGCGTGCCCTAAGACTGCGAGGTGTAGTGGGACTTGGGTTGAGAGTTTGGGTTGACATGGGGTAGAGATGGGCTCCACCAGGCCACCCCAAAAAAGGTGGGGTGTGGGAGCGGTGTGGGCGTGGGTGGCCATGTGGATATTATATATATATATATATATATATATATATATATATATATATATATTTTATACCAGAGCCAATACCAGCTAGCCACGTCGTCGCCCCAACCCGCCCCACGCCACGCTTCATAGCCATGCCAGCGAGGCAACACCGCTATCCACGCTGGCTCGGTGTGGCTAAAGCGGCATTGCTTGGCTACTCACACCCCCAACCCAAGCCCACACCCCGCAGTCTAAGACATTGACATGTGCTCGACCTGGTGGGGGCAGACTCTCGACCAGTTGGTATGTTAGCAAAATCATTGCCACGGTTTAGTACTCAACTTTTGCAATACGACGCGAGTTAATCCTTGCACTTTTTGCAATGTTTACATCAAAAGCTTTTGTTGACTTAGTAGATGATTTTGATTGGATAAGAGGAAGCATAACTACCAAATGATTTGAGACCTTATGAAAATATCTTAGAATTTATTACACACAAGGTCCTTGTGGTAAGGTGAAGTTATGGTTTTGGTTCTAAGTTTTAAGATAGAGTTAAATGCCATTTTAGTCCCTGTGCTTTGGGACATTTTGCCAGTTTAGTCCAAAGGTTTCATTTTTCGCCTGTGGGTCCAAAAAGATTTCAGCGTTGTCATTTTAGTCCACTGGATTAACTTCATCTATTTTTTCTGTTAACGAGAAAGGCAATTCGATTATTTTATATGGCCAAATTGCCCTTCTAATTAACAGAATTACATATAAAATGACCGAATTGCCCTTCTCGTTAACATAAAAAATGGACAAGTTAACCAGTGGACTAAATGGCAACGTTGAAACCTTTTTGAACCCACAGACAAAAGATGAAACCTTTAGACTAAACTTGCAAAATAACCCAAACCACAGAGACTATAATGGTATTTTACTCTTTAAGGTATTATACTTTTAGTTCTACCTGTTCAATCAAACATAATACGTTTAGTCACTCTGGTTAATGACCATTTAGTTTTTGAAGTTAACCCTTTTAAGATGATTGTTGTAACCAACATTTAAAAGCAATTATTATATTATATATATAATAAAAATATTGATTCCCTAAAACCCTTTGCCGTTGACCTTGTTCCGATCACCCACCTCCAATGGTTTACAATATCGATTTGAGCCCTGAGCCCTGCGGCGATAGTGGTTCATAGTAATGCGACTTAAACGAGATACACTTTGCTGTTCCGCTACAACCATGGTTCATGGTTCGCTGAAATGGGCCGCAAAGTGTAGAATAGTAATTTCATTAAAACTTAAAAAAATTTTAGGCATATGGACCAAACGTGTTGTGACTAAGTAAACAACTAAAACCAAAAGTTGAATTTCAGTAAATTTAGTAGCACAACCTTAATCGATAAGACAATCCAAGTAGTTAATTCTAATTCTTAGAACCAACCAATATCAAGTGTAATGAAAACTTTCCACTTAATCACAACCCTTAGGGATGTTACCAAAACCATTGTTATAACGAATTGGCATTATAATTGCATGAAATAGTCGAAAATAGAATATAAAAAGCCTACAACATGGAAAAAGGAAAAAAAAAGGTATAAATGTGCCTTGGTATAAATATTAAATTTACGAAATTTTTTAGGGATTGATATCTGTCGTTAAAAAAATAACCTTGCCTTTATTTATATTGGCCCAAAACGCTTGATCAATAATAAAAAAAGTCAAGGGACGTAACCGCACTTTTGTGTAAGCATATACGTTTATATTATCATTTTCTTTGGTGTTAGTGTAATCATCACTTCCTAATCATGAAATTATTCAAAACTTTGATATTTACACGCATGTATTTTTGTGACCAAAGCTCGTACTATTTGTCCCCTATATAATTTCCTATCGGTATCATGTGGACATACATATGGTGCTTCTTATCATCATGTAATTGTAGTACTTGTTAGCTGGATATGTAGACTTTTAAACCATTGTACTTCTAACTTTTCATTGCTAGTTTCATACCCTCTTTGCTTGAACACCTCATTGCAAGCTAAGCACAGAAAAAATATCAAACAAAATCGGTCAAAATGGTTATATTTCTACAAGGAGGTTTTGTCAAGCAGTATTGGTGATCTTTTATAGATATTGTGTTTGTCGGAAACACAATGTCACTTTTGACCATTTTCAAGTTAAGGCGTATTTTTACTAGTTTGAGATAAAACATTGCATGAATGACTCGTTCATATGTGGATTTGTTGATAATGATACGTAGATGTGCTGAAATTGCCACCTCTAGTATATTTGTAAAAATTTAAATGCAAACTTATCTAGCTCCTAGATTAAGTTCATCTCTAGGTTGGTTTGAGAAAAAAAAACATGACCAATATTAGATATATGCTTCTACAGAGACCAATTGAGAGGTTGTCCAAATGTTTGTCAACTCATTTCTAGTTATTGTGTTTTTAGGAGATTACTTATTCTCTTGGTTTTCCAAGCATCTTATTGTTATTTTTCACAGTCTAGTGCTAAAGCTGAATATTATGGTGTTGCTAGTGTTGTTTATGAAAATGTTAGCTCCAAATCTACTCCTTGAGCTTCATTTGTTCTTTCCTACACACCTCTTTGTTTAATGTGACGCGTGGTCGTCATTTACCTTTCAGATAAGTTGGTACATCATCATCATACCAAGCATATTGAGATTGATAATCATTTTGTCCGGTCAAAAGTGGTGGTGGACTGATAGGCCAACTGCTTGTCCTTCATGTTTCTTCAAGCTCGCATACATTGGCATCTCCCATTCGGGTTTGCCACCAACACACCGTCGCCTATTTTTAATGATTTTCGCTCTAGTTTGAATGATCAACCTTCCCCGTTCACCTTTACCAAGTGAGCTAGCCCCACATTAGTTGTCTAGTGTCCTCATTGATAGTCTTTTGTGACGTTGTATCCCTATTATCAATTATTTTAATAGTAGTAGCAATAATATTAGCAATTATAACAATATTAATAAGTACTCTTCAATCCGTGATCCCATTTTCCCATATCATTTATCCCGACTACTACCCATCGTTACACCAACGGTAGACCACTATTCTTCACCACACAATTGAATGTGGATTGTTTGTGTTCGGCGATTTAATCTTAACCGAACTAACACAAAGAAATTTTCTTGTTAATGTTTGTTAAGAAAATGAACATGTTTGTGTTCATTAGTATTCTAATTATACATAAAAGATCAAACACAAACGAAGGTGATGAATGTGAACAAAAGAAAAAAAACAAAGAAATGAATGGGTCCTTGTCCATTTGTTACTCAATTTACCCAAAACCTGATCTGTTTGTTACTCAATTTACCCAAAACCTGATCTGATTTAATTGAGATGATTCATGATGGGCCATTAGTATTACTAATAACTTATAGATAATTGTAAACATATATAAAAAAAAGCACGAGTAAGCAGAAATAAATGAACGCACACGAACAAATATATATTTATGTTTGTTTATTAAATAAATAAATGAAGTTTCCACCTAACAATTCAAGAATGATTAACAGAATGTTTACAGGATTACTTAAAACATTCAATTGAAATTCATGAGCATTTAAATAAATAAAAAAGTAAAAGAACATATTGTTTTCAATATATACATGTTACATAACGATATAAAATGTTGAAATAAATTATGAAAGAAATGTATATAAAGGTATTAGGAAAATGTATGCAAAAAAGATTATAAATGCAATGAAAAAGCAAATTAAAAAAAAAAAAAAGCCCCTTCATTACATTAAGGTGTGGAAGGTCGGATTCACTATAACAAAGTTTACATTTAGGAATCTTACTATTTGGTGAATTTCCTTAACAAATTAATCACTTTTTTTTTAAAAATAAAAATAATGTTTTTATTCATACTTGCCAACTTACATCAAAACAAAATTTTATTACATATATGGCAAACATTAGTTATAGAAGTGACAATTGTCTATACTAACACTCAAACCAAAGTCTATATTCAAACACTCAAACCAAAGTAAATAATTGTCTCGGTGTGGAGGCTTGAAGAATGGGCAAGTCAGGCTAAGTCGGACGACGGCCTGCAGCCCAGAAATCCAAGGGGCCCGACAAATTGCCAATTTTAAAAAGAAAATATATATTATATTACTATATATTCATATTAATAAACAGGCAAGGGTAACAACAAAAACTAATCCAGCCTAGCTGGTTGCTGCGTTGTTTTTCCAATGTGATGGGCCAGTGCTCCATTTTGGGCCCTTACTTTTTGTGCTAGTATTTTTCCAAGGGTGAACAAGCCTTGTAATATGATTGCTCCAGCCCAAGCACAAGCCCAAGCCCAAATTCAACATACCTCGTTGTGGGCCTCAACAACATCAACCATCAGATCCATATGACTAAATGCAATTCTACCATACAAGATAAAATACAATTTTTTCTTAACTAGATATGATTAATTATAACCTACTATTTCTTTAGAAATGTTATTTCTTGACATTTCTCAAAAAAAGTGGTGACATTATTTCTTTCTTTAATTTATTTTTTACAGTAGTACTATATAAACCATAGGTTTGGTTATGAAGTGAAAACCACTCGGTTATAGAGGTGAAAACTCTTCGGTTGCTTGCTGGTAAAATTGAAATGTAATTTTGCGTGTTCAGCCTTCAGGTGACAATGAATCCGCAGTCGATGCGCTACTGGATATAGATCTAGCTCACTCTATAAAGACGTCTTTAATGTTCATCGCCTCGATATGCAGGTTTTTTTTCCATCCTTACTTTTTGAGCTCATGTTTTCCCTTTCGTTTGCTTTATACTTTTGCTAATCACTTTTAGTTTGTCCGTAATGTTATTTGGCCATCATTCACGTAGGTTGTTGTCGCGTCTTTTAGCGAGTGTTGCAGGTGAAACATCTAATGCAGGTACATCATATCATCTTCACAATCAACAAGTGGTTCTCAGTCAACGGGCGATGAAGCAACACACCCATAGGAATACCTTGATGGGGGTAATTGAGAATACATGTGTGAGTATTGTGGTGCTTTATTTTGGTTTGCGGAAAGACTTTTGTCTACTCGAAATCAAATGCCCAAATACAATGTATGCTGTCAAGGTGGAGCTATTCGCCTTCCCTTTCCACTTGAATCACCTGCTGCCATAAAAGAGTTGTTTGCAGATGCTCGGTTCATGGAAAATATACGTGCGTACAACAATATGTTTTCGATGACATCTTTTGGTGCTGAGATTGATGACACCTGACGGTCGTGGCCCATATGTTTTCAAAGTTTCTGGTCAACTTTCGCATTGGTTAGGTTCTTATGTCAATTCATATTGTGGGAAAGGGCTTTGCAACTTTGCTTCTGGTAAGTTTCCGCTTATTTTTCCAAGACTGTTTATAGAACTGATTTCCTTTACTTTTATATAATAAAAGATACTACTTCGAGTTACAATTTCTACCACCACATACGCAGGTAAACAACTCATTACATGGTCGCTTTTTGCAACAAAGAGAAGCAAATCCAAGTGGTAGCAGTTTATACTCTTGCGACATGATAATGTTGAAAGTAGGCAAAAACCCACATGTACACCATAAACAAAACAAAGTTCACATGAATAAACTAATTTTCGTTTTCAAACTTATGACGACACGTCCCACTTCAAACCCGCCGCGTAGCGCGGGCAACAACACTAGTTTACATCAATATATTATTTTCTTTTGTCTTTAGATTATAATAATTATTGTCGTATACAGACTGTGTATATATTAGTTATTGACGTTATATTATAGAGGCTTATTTTTTTATCGTGTAGGGCCCAATATTTTTCGAGGATTCTAGAGGACGGCCATGTGCCACGTGGCAGCTATGTCAGGATGGGTAACGAATCAATAAATGAACCAACCCATGAATCTCCATGATCTAGCCAAACCCTCCCATGACTAATGACTATTTTTTTTTTCAAATTATTGTTCCACGGCTCTTTTTTCAATGGTTAGTTTCAAACGACTATTTTTCCGATGCCTATAAATACAACATTTCGTTTTGCATCCCACATTTGCATTTCTTACTTCACAATTCACTCCAAGTATGAAACTTTTTGGGCTAATGCCCTTTATGAGGTACAAACTTTTTGGGTGTGAAGAGTGTTAAACATAGAGATGGGCATAATCGGGTTTTATTATTACCCAAAAACCGGTTCCAACCCGGACCCGGTTCTGCTTGGATGTCATTGGAACCGGGTATGGTGTGGAACCGGGTCCAGTTCCTACCCGGGTTCACACCCAAGAATATGGAACCGTGTAGAACCGGGTACGGGTATTATGGAACCGGGTATGGTGTGGAACCGGGTATGGTGCGGAACCGGTTTCTGATAGTGTTGGGAACCGGTTCCTGACAGTCAAAACCTGACTTTTACTGTTCAGAACCGGTTCCTGACAGTCAAAACCTGACTTTTACTGTTCAGAACCGGTTCCTGATAAAATGTTACCGTTGGAACCGGTTCCTGATTAAAAAATCGTTTTTTTTTTGTATATAAACCCCTTCATACTTACCGGTTCCTGATAAATGTTACCGTTGGTGTTTTAATAAAGTTTGTGTAATGTTTCTTTCTATTGTGTTTGTTATGTTTGATTTTTATTATTAGTTACATTGATAAATAAAAATAGTAACAATAATCGGTTAGAATTACAAAACAAATTAATCGGTTACAATATATAAAAAAATTAACCGGTTACAAAAAAAAATAAAAAATTACTCAGAACCGGTTCCAGTAAGATTTTATTTCTTTGATCGTTTACTAGCGGCAGGTGCAACACTTTCCGATGAGTTTCTCTTAGGTGCGGGTACCTCGGTACAATCGTCGTCCGAATCGTTAGTGTCCACTTCTTCGTCCTCCTCTTCGTCAACAATTTTATGCTCTAACTCAACTTCATCTTCTAGACTAGTTTTATGTTGAACACGATCAACGGCATCCAAATGCTCCTTTAAGCATATTGCCATATCTAGCGATTCCGGAGTTAGTCTTGTTCTTCTAATTGACAGAACCCTGCCACTAAGAGAAAACACACTTTCCGAAGCTACCGTGGAAGCTTGGACCGTTAGTATATCACGAGCCATGGTGGCTAGAATCGGGTTTTCGGATTCTTTCGATTTCCACCATGCCAAAACATCAAATTTCCTATACTCCTCGGTGGTCATAGTAAGCGAATACTGATTTTTTTTATATCTCCCAAGTTCACTTGTTGGTTCACTACCCCTTTGTTGTCTAGCGGTCTCGTCTCTAACGACATTCAACATGGTTATAAGTGGATCCCGCTTGTTTCATCGTTAGAGGCCGTGGACCGAGACTCAAACAAATTTGTATGATTTTTTTCACTATATTTTTTAAAATAATGATCATAAAGTTTGGCCATACACTCATGGAATATTTTTTTTGTTTTTCCTTTTAAAGTTGGATCCTCCTCATGCATATCCAACTTGTCATAAATTTCATCAATTAAAGTTTCAACACCCGGTACGTTTAAAGCTGGATTTAAAGCAGCGGCACATAGAAAAACGGGTGGTAATTCTAAAAAATATTTTTTAAATTTTTGAATCATTGGTCTTGTCATATTCCTTAACATGTCACTAGAATTTTCAAACTTTTTAAAATTAGTTGTTATCAAATACAATTGGTCCACAACTTTAGTAGGATAATAAACACCGGAAATCAAAGTCGTTGTAGTTTTAAAAACTTGTAAAAAAGTACTTAGGTTATTAATATTTTCCCAAGCCGTGTCGGGAAAGGGGACGACAAGGTACTCATCACTTAAAGTTGTATGAAAAGATTTTAAAGTGCCCGTTTGCTTTATAGCCATTTCAAACATATGACAAGTTGAATTCCAACGAGTCGGTATATCCCAATTCGGTCCAATAATTTTTTGGTTGACATCTTTACAAAGTTTTTTATATTCTTGATATCTTTCTTTTCCACTTTTGAAAACATCTTGGAGCATAGCTCTAAATGCTATAATAAAATCCGATACAAATTGATTTTTTAAACCGGTTTGCACTACTAAGTTAATAATATGTGCAACACATCGTGTGTGAAAAAAACACCATCAAGTATTGGTTTGTACTTCAACTTTAATTTTTCAATCGTCGTTGTGTTGTTTGAAGCGTTATCAAAGGATATTGAAAAATTTTTATCTTCTAAACCATATTTAATTATTGTGCCATTTATAATTTTATAAATATTTTCTCCCGTATGAGGAGAAGGAAACTCGTCAAACACAATCGTACGCTTCATCATTTGCCATGTATCGGGATCAACCCAATGAGCGGTGACACATATGTATGATTCCGGTAAACCATGTGGAGCCGACCACACATCACTAGTTAAGTTTACACTAGTTTTTAAATTCTTAAAAAAACAATTAAATCTTTTTTTGCATTTCCCATAAACTTAAACAAAGACGTTTTAAAGTCTGACGACTTACATGTTTATAGCGAGGTTGTAGCGTCTCCCGAATAAGATTTGTAAGATCGGGGTCGTCGAAGTGTCCAAACGGCAACACTTTTTGTATCACCAACTTCGCCATCCGATCGCGAGCTAATTTTTGCTCATAACGAAAAATGGTACCATCTTTGGATAGTGGAACTTGACTGGGTGTCATTTCCTTTAAAACTTTGCAATACTTATTAATATGCTTCGTTAACGTTGAGTTTGATTCCTTGGCTAATAACGATCCACAATGTTTACATTGAGCTTTTTGCGAGCCGTCACTCATCTCGACCAACTCCCGATTGCTCCAAACTTCCTTACTGCGATTATGAGACAATGTTCAAACCATATATGGAACCGATTGATCTTGAGGAACATTGTTAACGGATTGAGAATTTGCGTTTTTGGAACTCTTTGAGGCCATTTGTTGATTAGAATGTGAAAAGAACAAGAAAGAAATGTAACAAGAAGAATAGGTATGAGAAATTGTGTGCTAAACAATAGATTTCTAAACAATATATATAGAATCGGTTCCAACGGTCAGGAACCGGTTCCAACGGTAACATTTTAACGGCTATAACCGGTTTCAACGGTAACATTATAACGGGTATAACCGGTTCCAACGGTAACATTTTAACGGGTATAACCGGTTCCTTCTAGAACTGAATTTCCGGGTACTGGTAGGAACCGGGTACGGGTAGGAACCCGGTACGGGTAGGAACCGGGTACGACCCGATTCAAATGGTAAAATTGTGGAACCGGGTTGGAACCAACGGGTATTTTGAACCCGGAACCGGTTCTACTTAATGTCGGGTAGGAACTGGAACCGGTTCCAGTTCGGTTCTACCGGTTCGGGTTCGGAACCGATTTTTATGCCCATCTCTAGTTAAACACCGCATCTTGGGGCGTGAAAACATCATACGTGAGCTACGTAACAAGCGGGAAAAGGGAGAATGGTAGGCCCCATGGACATTCACCAATCACATGCTTTGTTTTCTTTCTTTTTTAATTTATTATATTAATTTGTATATTATTATTGTGGATGATGAGTAGTGAAACTTGTGAAAAAATTATATACTAAAGATGAAAAAAAAGTGACAACATCTACAAGATGAAAAGAAAGTCACATCATTCTTAATCACAACCATTTCAAACATAATTTTTTTCTCAAACACTAAACTACACTAAACCTCTATCTCATAATCCACCTATTTTTCTTTTTATTTAAATTATTTCTAATTTATATAATCTATTTATAATTTATTTAATTAATAATAGTATTTATTTTTATTAAAAATATATATTTTATAGATTTATTTTAGTATTTTTATGTTTTTATTATTTTAAACAAACACGTTATAATAAACTAAACAGAGAATAATATATAAAATAAAATAAATAAATGGTAAAATAATATTTATATTTTCCAAAGACTGTTTTTGCAAATGATTACTATTCCAACGACTCTTTTTTGAAGCAACTATTGTTCTATCGACTCTTTTTTTTCAAACGACTATTGTTCCATGGCTCTTTTCCAACAACTAGTTTAAACGGCTATATTTCTGATGCATATAAATACAACATTTCGTTTAGCATGCCACATTTGCACCTCTTACTTCTAATTCACCCTAAATATGACACTAATTCAATGATGTCGGTGGTGGTTATACTCTAAGTGAAGCAGCCGGGCTGTCGAACCTTAGGCCATTGTCTCGTCGACGTTCAAACCCTGCTCCGTCAAACCATCCATCTGCAGTAGTCTACCCTCCACCTGCAGCAAGGCCTAGACGATCACCCTGTTTAAATCCTCAACTTGCCACCCTTCACCTGCAATTGTCTACCGTCCTTAACCTTCAAACTCTTTTCCTCAACAATCAACCATCCTCAATTTGCAAACCCTTCACCTGCACACCCTTTTCCTCCAACGAATGATGATCCAAATCCTCTTACAGAAGAGGTGTCGTACTTAGTGTACGACTACACCGTGGCTCACCTAAAATTTGATCGACTACGACTTTGGGAGACTCAAACAAACTTCAATATAGACCTTTTTTTTCACAAATCTCCATCCAACATAAGTCATACTTATCTGTGTTGAAGGGTACAAAATCGACCCGATTGAGGAATATATACCTTGGTTGGACGAAGAAACGGTTTATCCCTTTCCTTACTTCGGACAAGGTAATCAAGACGCAAGGTCGACGGTTGTGATATCGATCGAAGCGTGTTATCTCCAGAGTCCAACCTAGATGATTGGGATTGGATGTATTAGGCCTTTTGTGTGTTTAATTAGGACTTCATATTTGATGTTTAAGTAATATTTTAAATAGGTTTGTGTGATATTTAATTAATGTGCAATAGTTTAATTGGATTTGTGTAATATTTTAATAAGGTTTATGTAACATTATAAATATGTTTGTGTAATATTTTAAGGTTAATATATTTTATGTATAATTTAACTAGTTTAAAGTTTTTTGAATTAAAAAGCAAAAGGTTTTTTATTTAAAACACAAAAAACCCTTTTTTCAATTTAATCAATTATTAAGTAAAAGGGGGCCTCACTATCACCCAACGACCCAATCCGGTGCACCCGAAGCCCCTAATTCTGAACCATCCTCCTCACCGCCTCCGACGCCCCCGTCTGGTTTCTTCCCTAGTCCAGATTTTGGACCACCACTCTATATTGCATGATGTGGATGCTCTGAGTGGGAACTCATTTCTTTATGGTAGTGACATGACACTCACTTTATGATTTGACAATTAAATTTATGAACCCATTACATTTACTTTACTTTGGTTTTCTTGTCAATTATTTGACCTAAACGGTGTGAAAAAGATCTAACGTTCAACCTATTGAGTCTTTGCCCTTCTTGGCCAATCATTAGAGCTAAGAGTTAACACTTTCTTTTATTGATTAATAACATGTTATCTCATTTAAAAATCAAAGAATTATAAATTCAGATTTGGTACAAAAATATTTCAAGAAGATAGATTCAAGAAGTTTTCTATATATAATTGTAAAGTTATTGATGATGCAGAAAAAGTTTGTGAAAAGATTCTAGTTGATGTTACTAATGTGTCAACTAACATTTATGAGGGTTTTTAAGATTCTGGAATGGAGATGCTCTATAGATGCTAAATATACTTGGTTATTTGTGTTACTTAAGAGCATCTTCAACGGTGGTCAAAGTCCATCTAAAAACGGCTAGTCATCATGCTACATTATTCCAAACCACAATTTCTCCAAACCCTCACTTTTCACCCAACAATAAACACTCCAAACCTCCACATCACACCCCATTTTTTACACTAAAAAAATCAAATTTGTGAGCGGGTGGTCCCCTACCATTTCGGACCAACCTAGTCCGCTTAAGCAGACCGTACCGCATGGGTCAAACACATCCAAAAGGGAGGTCCCGTGGAGGGTGGTCCGCTATACCAAACCATGCAACAGACCATCCGTTGTTTATTCTCTTAGAACGAAGAGGTACATGTTTGCATTCTTTATAATTACTTTACTATATAATCACAAAAACCAACTTAAGTCGCAACCGTAAAAGTAACCGACGCATCATTTCAACTCTCTCCCTCAACGTAAAAATATTGTCTGCATGTAAATGAAAATATTGTAACTTCCGCACCTACTAAACCATTGCCCAATTGTGGATATATAAATGGTTTAACAAAATCATGTATATTTTTATTTAATCCATTTACTCACCCATGTTCCAACCTTACAAGGATTCAACCGCCACAACCTTCGTTTTCTCCGCCATTCCCAACCTTATATGATTGTTTTCCAAATATTTACCATCACCATCTTCAAGTTAACATTCTTTATCATTCCTTTGAATTTAATCTATTCATGTCTTTGTAAATTTGAATTTCTTGCCGAGTCGTCAGCAATATGTTGTATTGTTGTTTAGTTTTCATTTTTACGCTCTGTTTATATACTGATTTGATTTATTTTGTATTATTGTGTTCCCCTGTTAGCCTTTCACCTATATGCCATTTTATTTAAGTTGAGATTTTAGTGAAACTATGTGAATGAATCAAATGTGTTTTGTGTAAATTAGACATTTCGATTGTTTCATCGTTTCTTATTCCGGTGGGGTGGTTTTTTTTTTTTTGATGATTAGTATTGACAAAAGATTATGTTATTAACTTTCAATAATGATTTTAAGATAGAAATAATTGGAAGTATGAACCTTTTTTGTCGTCTCCTATTCCTGTGAGTTTTTTTTGTTGATGATTAATATTTTTAAAGGATATGATGTTACTTAGTTTTAATCATGATTTTAAGATGCATATATTTGAAAAAGATGGTAAAGCTTTCTCCTAATGCATATTGGAAAATTGGTAAATTATAAATTCCATTATTGAGGCTATTTGTGAGTTTTGAAAGGTTATGGATTTTACAACAAATATTTTGGGAATAATCATTATAAATTTATATTCATCGTATTTTTTTATTAACCTTTATTTAAAATTAAAATTTATCATCAAATCCTTGGATGTGACTTTCATCCAAGATCAAGTTCGTGAATCTCAAATTCATTCAAGAACATAATTAATCAGGCAACTATACATATATATGTTTATCATATTTTTTGTTTATGAACTAATTCATTGTTTATTAAAATTTAATGGATTAGATGTTTGCTCAAATCATCAAAATTAGAAAAATGTTTTGAATAAACTTAACAATTTTCGAATCTTATATAATGATAGTAAAGAGATTTATAAACAATATCTCGCCGTAACGCGCGAGTTAACGTCAACTCGTATCTATACAAAAAGCTAAAGATTAGTCAATAAATTAGGAAAAGGGTAAAAGAGTATTTGGTTAATTAGTCAACTACATGGTCTATTGAATCATGGACGGTGTTGTTACTTGTACTCCTTTTAAAAAACATATAAAACAAAAAATTTAAGATTAGTTATTGACGAAATATGAATGCAATGAAAAAGATGCTTGACCACAAAAACGATGGCCGGTGACGTTAGTTAATCCTCTACGCTCGCAAAATGTTGAATGGACTTTGATCTAATCATTTCTTTTTAGACGGCAATAGATCTAATAATCATAGATCTAATCATTGAGCTACTCATTTTCCTTTATTGCACACGACAAGCTCTACCTTTTCAACAATTATTAAAGATGTTTCAAATAAATAATACACTGCTATTTTTTAAACAATAAGTTTTTAGTAGAGTATAGTTTCATATACATATATATCTATATTATATTATTAGATTATAATATATCTGAGAAGAGCAAGAATGGATTTTTAAAGTTTTTAGGGTTTGCAATTCAGAAAGGGTTGACGGCGTAGCTTGTTGCCCGTCTACCTTCTGTTTTGATGTAACTTGGCATGTTAGTTGATTGTGTTTATGGTAAAGTCTTTTAGATTAAATAAAAAAAATTAACAGGGTAAAACATTTACAACAGGATTGCTATATATACTATATTTTTCAATTTTAAGAGAAAAACAAGGTTCGAGTTAGAACCTTAAACCTTATCCTTATTCATAAAAAAATACATTCTTAAATATACTAATTCCTTAACCATTTCCCATAAAATTATAAGATTGAGGAATGAAATGCGAAAGGCTTCTAGAAAATAAACGTTTTCTTATTCTTATGGAATAATTGTTTTTAGTTAAATTATACGAAAAAGAAAAAGGTTTTTTTTTATTTTTTATTATGAAAGCTCTAAAATTGTCTTTTATAAATTTGACAATCTTAATTATCTTTTACACATACATGCTAATTATTAAACGAAATTTCTTTAAAATTTAATTTTATAAACAAACAATTTCCTGTTATGAGTAAATTCTTAAAATCGCTTTTATTAGATATAATTTCATATTTACTTTGTTTCATAAGGCGTTATTAAACCTTCTAATCTATATGATAACTCATCAATTATTTGTTCATGTGTTTTAGCTGTGTTTGCGTTAGTGTGTTGTGTTCCCCTCGCATCGCACGGGCAACATTATAGTTTGTGTTTGTGTGTATATGCACACATGACCAATATACAACTAATTATAAGTAACGAACTATAAGAACCGCATAAACACGTGTACCTTTTACTTTACCTGTAATATACCTAAGACAATTTTACTAAAAATATCCGATCATAAAAATCGCACAGACTTCTAGCAGCGGATTTGCTAACGATCGGATATATAAATCTTCCAGTACTAGTGGTATGACCGCATGAGAGGGAACTCAATTTATGATAAATACTCGTTTGAGGTTCATGACATTAATTAAGCACATAACACACCTTTGAGACTAAAGTCTCTAAATTAACACACCAAGTTCCTTGAGGTTCAAGACCTCACATTCACAAATTTCAAATAGCATATACAAAGCACATAATTTATTCATGTATACAGCTTTTCAACTCAAGGGTTAGTGTACTCATATTTGTGGATTAGTAACCCGCTAGCTTTGGTGAATAAAAAAAATCGTTGGCTTTTAAAAAAATGTGATCATATTTGTATATTTGTTATTGCAAAAATTCAGTTCCTTTCACTTGTTGATTTCCTATAAAGTCAACTTATTACTGTAGTATTCAACAAATGCGTAACTTAATAATTATTGATTAGTTTACTTTATAGTTTTACTTTATTTACCTTCAAATACATATCCTAACTATGTTTCTTGGTTTTTAAATTTTAATCTGACCCTTTTTCCTATTTAAAAAATTTAGTATAATTTTCATTGATTACTTCTAATTCCAATACTTTAAAAACATTTATATAGTTTCTTTTTCAAACGGCCAAATTTTATTAGAAATGGCAAAACTAGCAAGACGCTAGTAGTCAAAGAAATATGGCAAATCATAAAGAAAAGTTAACCTTTCTCTTTAATTCAAATATTAAAAAAAAACTTGTTTTTAATTCAGAGAAAGTCCAAAAACTTGATATTCTTCACCACCTTAGAAACTGAAAAGAGTTTATTGGAGTATATAATATTATTTCTCCCCTTACAAATGCAAGAGCAAGCCGTCAATATAATAAAATATTCTTTCATGTTGTTGTTATACTAGTTTCCCAACAAAGTGTAGCAATTATTTAGCTTGTAATTTACCAAATCTCTAAATGATATATCCATAAAAGAAAACCTACGTTTGTTAAGTCAAGATACTACAAGTCTTATGAATTAACATATTTATTACAATTTCATAAAATATAATACTTCCACTAGACCAATTTATGTTTTCTAGTTTTATGATATTATAGCTTTAGTTACAGGTAATATAAGAAACCTAATCAATTATAATAATAACCAGTAGTTTTTCCCTGCGTTACGTGTCGGGAGCTCAATTAGTATCGGTTCTGTTCGTTTCAGGTACTGACACTCGTTATAACAACCAAAAGAAAAAACTAAAAAAAAATTAAGTCGTGATATGTCCAAAAGTATATCGACACTTGTTTTACATCAATCGAAAATCATAAAAACAAACATTGGTTCTGCTTCTACCGATATTAGTACCGATGTTGTTTGGTCGAAAACGGTTATGTTCAGCTTGTATTGATACTCGTATATTTTATGATAAAAAAATTACGTTTTTTTAATACCGTTACCGTCACTCGTATAGTTAATTACAAAACATGAGTTGTTTTGAATAACAAAAAAATAAATTAGTATTCATCGTCGGCTTTGATTTGATTTAGTACGATAGCGGCAAGTGTCCATTTTTAATAAAAATTATATCGCAATATTGAATAAAAAATAGTTGCGGATTTATACTTTTTTTTTAAAAGTTAACGTACGCAAGTTATTAAAAATAATATTTAATGATAAATAACATGTTATTAAAATTTAAAAAGACTACTTAAAAAATTAGATCTAAAATTTAAAAGATTATGATCACTATTCATTGAGACTTTAAAAGAATATAGTTGGAGTTAGATTTAAAAAAAAATTAACGCAAGTTATTAAAAATTAAACTAAGTTAAATGATGAATAACATGTTATTAAAAAAATTAAAAAGAATACCTAAAAATATAGATAAAAAATTAAAAATATTATTTTAAAAATAACGATTACTATTGATGGGATGGTGACTTTATAGTTATATTCATAATTCATAATGTGCATTATATTTTATAAAAGTAGCAAGATTATTATTTTGAAACATTAGTTTGATATAATTTGTAGTGTCAAAGTCCCGAAAAGAAAAATGAATATTCGGCATAAATGCGACCTCTTTTTAGTTTTTTTTTTTCTTAAATACCACATATACAACTATCTAACCAATAAAAATGAATAAATTCATTTTACAGAAGGGGTATTAGTAGCTTTCTTGAGCATTCTTCTTGCACCAGCTCTAAATGGACATGTCGAGCTCACAAAACCATGTACCAGATCAAGATAAGTTTGGAGATCATGACATGTTGCGACATTAATACTGTTTAACTTTAACGAGTCGCGACTACTTAGTCGTAGCTCGTGCCCTATGTTAGCGTAAACCCATCGGCTATCTTTAACGTGCTTTTGTATCCAGTTTGTCAAATGTGCTACACGAGCATTCTCCTCTTGTACCACACCATCATGGTCTTCAACAAAAAAACCAGGAACTTTTGTGATTAGGTCATCGGAGTTGACAATACGTAGAATTTTCGTTCCTTGTTGTTCTAGGTGGTGTCGAAAGCTTCGGTTCCCCACCCTTGGTCCGCCAAACGATATGACTGAGAGATGGGGAGGGTGTTTGATAGTTGTTTTTATGTCATACGCGGCTAGAATGGCTAAAGAAGCCCCCAGAGAATGACCAGTGATGGTCAAGCTCAATGGCTCGTCACTATATAATTTTAATAATTTTAAAACTTCTACCCGTAATAATTGTTGTAAACTCGGGCACGTATTTGTGCCCGAGGTATACAGGCTCAGAACTCCAGCTTCCACCATTGGTTCACTGTCTTGCTCAGTTGTAGACAGAGTTGGAGAGAGACTGTCTCCACTCAAATGAGTAAGAGTGGCACGTAGATTCTCAAGCCACTCTAGACAAGTGGCAGTGCCACGGAGAGCGATGACAATGTCACGCCTCCCCAGTCTAGAAATCTCCTCCTTGTCATTACAAACCGCCACGTAACCAATCCAGCTGGACTGCACTTGCATCCAACGCGGCATCCTCTCTATCCACCGTGGCAATGGAATCGATGACGTGGCGTGCAACTGTTTCGTCACCTCGTACCCACATCCGTGGACCCCAGAACGCTCCAACATCGTACTTTTCGCGTAGTGGCATGCAGCGTACGTAGGCGAAGAAGGATCAAAGTTGAATGATTGGTACGCTGCCTCAACAAAGCTACCATAGCGAATGATCTCGCCACGTAGGACGTCGTCTAGAGGGTCCAACAAACCCTCCCAGTTGTTAATACCATGGTACTCCATCCACCGTTGGCTGAGTCGACTCAGAGGCGCAGTTTGATCACGAGTTTCCCCCAACTCGTCTAGCAATCTTTCCCATTTAAACGAAGCTTTAGCAGTTCTAGTTAAGTTACTAGTTTTACTGGAAACCACACAGCACCACCAGCACGGTGGTTCTTGTGGTGGTGCAACCGTTGCTTTGAACGGAAATGGTGATTTGAAAATAAGCCTCATTACTATTATTATTGTTGTTGTATGGGATATAAGTATGAGTAATATTTGAGTGTTTGTGCAAGTTTATGTAAGGAAGAGGAGGGCTTTATACGGATGTGATATATACACGTGTTGATACACTGTGACACCAAAAAGTGTAGGGTTTTGAAAATGACATCACAAAGCATTTGAAATGCATGATTTATATGTGTAAAGAGTTATTATTTTCTTTTATGAAACAAGGTTGTATCGACCGTCCTTGTAAAAGTTAATTCATTCTATACAATTTGTTATTTCTGAATCTAGAAAAAACGTTAAGGGGTAACATTTAAAAATTAAAGGGTAATAATATAAAAAAAAACGTTAATTTTTTTAAAATTTACACTACTGCCGGTGCGTTAAGGAGTAGCGGGGGCTCCCCTATTCATATTCTATATCCGCCCCTGTTGTAAAAAGAGGTTGTAAAGAGTTATTTATATACTATAAATTAGGAACTTTTCTATGCATATGATATTGTACTATTTGTTTTGGGAGGTTTTCAAAAAAAGTTGAAATTTTACTTTCAACTCAAATATTTGAATTTCTTACAATTTTAACTTTACAAAATTGAATCTTTATACTTTGAAGCCAAAACTTTTCTACTTTTGTAATTTAACCTCAACTTTTTTATATATAATTTTGGTGTGTTATCTTTAGCAAATTTTCATTTTACGTTTCGAACTAAATTTTGCGAGTTACCACGGAGCAACGTGTGTATGGTTCAACGTTTTTACGTTTCGTTCATATTTTGCGAGGTAATACGGTGCAACGTCCATGTGTGGTTCAAGATTTTACGTCTATTATTTTTCATTTCGTAAGTTCGTCACAATGTGTGAGTCATAGATCGACTTTCGTTATCTTTTTTATATGTTCTATCTTTCGGTTTCTTGCAATTATAACCTCACAGAAATGATTTTTTTTTACTTTTAACCCAAAACTTTTTATCTTTAGTAATCTAAACTCAGCTCACAGTTTTTGTACTTTTAACTTTGGTCCCCCTATACTTTTCATCCTTCCCAAATTTTCGTTTACGTTTCGTACTAAATTTTGCAAGTTGACACAGCGCAATGTGCGTGTGTGATTTAACATTTTTTCGTTTCGTTTATAATTTTACGAGTTAACACGACGCAACGTCCATGTTGTTCAGTGTTTTTACATCTATTTTTTCTCACTTGACAGGTTCGTTGCAACGCATGAGTCCTAGATCGACATAGTTATTTTTTAAATGTTCTACTTTCGGTCTATTTCTTCGCTTTAACACGCCACTACTTCAACGTTGGTGTTTGCTAACGGTTGTGTGAGTTTGGTGCTATTTAATATGCTTTTATGCTCCCGCCACAAAGCAGGGTGCTTATTTCTAGTTTTTCTATAAATTTGTAACTTTTGTACGCTGCATGATAAGATTTTGCTTACTTACACACATTTTATGTTTTTAAAATATGAATTAATAATGGTGATTGTTAATATAGTGGGCCTAATGTACCCTCATAACTTCAGAAAGTAACTAAAATATTTATATTTTTTATTTTAGTGAACTAGGACATAAATTCATGTATTATACGAATTGAATAAAAAGAATTATATAGTTATTAATATATTGTCTTTTATTACTATTATCTTTTTTAAGTTTTTGAAATGAAGAAAAGAGAATAGAAAAGAATGAAATTAAAGAAGCTAAAGAAGAATCATGATCTCATAGTCTCACTTGATTTATCTTCATTTCAGTTCAAATTGTTTCATTTGCATTCATATTAACAAATAAGTTTCTCTTTTAGTACATGAATTTCACTTCTTGGATACTCCATGGAAAAAGTTTTGGGGTAAGTAATTTTCTCTTTAGCTATACTATTAGCATAAACTCTATTCTATGTAGCTATTTGTGTGAAAAATAATTAAACTATTCGTGTCTAATTTACAAAGCCAAATCTTTAATGCGAAACTAAGTTTTGGTGCGTAAAGATCATACATTCTTCTTCGTGCAGGAACCCTAATCGAGTTGTTGCGGCTGCTAATACTCACTTCGAACCCGTGAAACGGAGATCCTAGCTTGCAACTTTTGATACCGGCTAGAAATCAGCTGCTTCGCACACCTTAAATACCTAATGATGATGACGACGATGATGATGATTGTGAAAAAACAAAGTCGTGCACGTTTTTCCTTCGATCCTCTGTGTGCAAACGTGATTGGTTCAACTTGGTCCTCTTTCTCTCATTGGCTTTCTCCCTCTGATTAACCTTCGAAATGAGAAGTTGCAAATGAGGGTTTCCTTTAGTTATTATAGCTAAATGATAAATCCAAATCAATTTATTAGAATTTTTAGGGTGCTACATGAACAATATGAAGTGTAAGTTCAATTTTTTTAAAAAATGGGATCAAAATTGTAATATGATTTTACCAAACAGATTATCTATGTAGTTACCTCAAATAACAATTAGAATACCTTTTTTGTTACTATTTGAAATTGAGGGAGTGAATTTTGCAAATCAACAAGGGTCTTTAAAATAATTCAATACTGGTTTTATAATAAAAAATTAGTTAAAAAGTTAATAATAATATAAATAGTTCTTATTAAAAATAATTTGTAGAACCCAAAAATTTGGTAACATATAACTCACTTTCATTTTACATATATTGGATGAAACCCAAAAATTTGGTAAGCTATAACTCATTAATTTAATGGTTAAGATTAATATTGTGGCAATTAGCTAATTAGCTGAAAGTTAGTAACAATTGAAAAGGGTAAAAGAGGGGATTCATTTTTTAAGGGTACCACATCTCTACTATTTAATTTTGTTGTGCTTTATATGGTTGTGACATAGACATTTTTAATGGTACCACATCTCCTAATTTTTTAAACAAACATTAATTATTGAAATTGGTTTTCTTCATATATCTACTATTTAATTTTATTGTGCTTTATATGGTTGTACCATATACATTTTTAATGGTACCACATCTATTTTTTTTGCTTCCTTTAGACTTTGGTAATTTATCATTTCTTCCCTAGTATAAATAAATTTTATTTTCCTTCCCTTAAAGTATTAATAAAATACAATATAACCTTATGGTTTAGTTTGGATTTTTATAAACCACATACTTCATAAGTTTATCTAACTTATTATTATTATTATTATTATTATTATTATTGTTGTTGTTGTTGTTGTTGTTGTTGTTGTTGTTATTATTATTTGATTTAAAGTTTTTTAATTTGTTATTTCCTTTTTATGTGGGTTCTTTTATCATTTCAATTTAATTATTATTTTTTACAATATTGTTTTATGTTTTGATCTAAATTTTACAAGTTAACACATTTTCATATGCGTGTCAATGTTTTTACCTCTATTTGGTTGCGGTTTCATAGTCCCGTCGCAATGCCTTGGTGCTAAGTCGACTTAGTTATTCTTTTCTATAATTTATATTTTGGTATATTTTTTGTCGCTTAACACACCACAATACACATACATGATTTAAAGTTTTGATGTCTTCATTTTGTTTGGTTTAACGGTCCTACCATAAAGCGCGAATCCTAAAGTCTATTTATTTAAAAAATGCCATTTTATACATTTATTAAATCACATTGTATCAAAGTTCTAAAAAGTATTTTTTTAAAAGAAAATATTTATATCAACACTGCTAAAATAAAATATATAAAGATGCTTAAATTTTATGGTATATTTTTAAAAGAAAATAATAAAATATGCAAAAGCGATATATATTAAAATGATAACTAATTTAAAAAAAAAACAACAATGATAAGTTTTCTTTTTATCCTTTTACAATGCTTAATTACGAAATTGACATCCGTCCAAATCTTAGCTATTAGTTTAAACTCATTTTAATTATTATAATATGGCTTGTATAAGAGTTCAGATTTCTATTTCTATTTTGATCCAACTCATAAAAGATATGTGTGGTGCATTACTTCTCATAGTGAGAAATGTAAGAATTTTAAGCATAAAAGTTTGTGTAGCTCGTTTTATGTATTTTTAATGCTCTCTTGATAATACAAGACCGAATTAGGATTCAAAAAAGAGTGAGAACTAAAAAGGTATTTTAAGTTATAATGTAAGATGTTGATGCATCATTTATTCAAAACCAATGAAGAAGATGCAAAAAAGAAAAGAAAAAAATGAAAGCACGTAGCGAAGTGGAAAAAGTATCTTTTATAGTCTTAATATTTAATACATCCGAAGGTTATAATATGGTACGAACAATATAGATATTTTATATGATTTCTCATGAATTGAATTCTTCTCTCTCCTCCTATATCTAACATCTTTTGTTAATACTTAATACTAGGTTTCAGTTCAAGTAAGAACCGTCACAACTTATGAGAACTATGAGAACTCTTACTTTTCGCATAAATTGGGCCACAATTTTTACACAAATGTAGATGAAAAATATTATAAACACATCTCTAAAAAAATTGTCGAGTCGGTAGTTATGCCTGATGTAAGTTTTGTTTACGCCCTAATGTAAATTTTGTTACGACGACGAAATTTTTTTACACCTGATAGTAAATTTTTGCATGCGCCGTTTTTTTTAATTTTTTATCTTTTTGCTGAAACTAGCTCTTATGGTTCTTACAACTTAAGATAGTTCTTATTTTACCCTTTCCCGTTAATACTATATACAAATAAAATATTAAAACTGAAATGCGCTTTGACTGTAGACCGGATGAAAAACAATCTCTCTTATTTGAAATATAAATATTTGCTTGTGAATGGAATACACAGACGAAGAAATAGATGATGTTAACACAAATGCCATGATCTTTGCTGTTAATATTTTAAAGTAAAAAAATATGAGAATTCAAAATGTAAGGATGATATAATGGTGGAGAATATGCCACCTGTTGAAGTTTGAGGGATGTTACATTGAGGGTGGTGGGGGTCAAAATCAAGCTGGTCTATGCCATGATCTTCGAGACCGCCGATATTTTGTTGTGAAAGAGAAGAAATAAGTTGGGTAGTAATGGAAATCACCAACTCACTATGTGTCCATGTGAACACTTTCTCAGCAGTTAACATTTAAAAGTTGTACGTGGATTATAAGATTGATGTTTGAATACAAGATATTGTAACTATTCAAACTTTGTAATGATGAAAATGTTACTCTACTAATATTTCTACTTCTCAGTTACATCAAATATCATCTTAATTTGTTAATTTTTATACTTAGTGCATGTATCATATTAGTACTATAACAAACCAAAGCGATATTGAAGTTAGTGCTCGAGGGGCCGTACCGCCACAATATGTGGTCAAATACCATAGTTGATGTTTAAAGATCACCATTTATTTTTCATTTTTGTAATATGTTTCATGCTTTATAGCAAACTCCATTTGTTTATCGCATTAAGTCTAGTCATGGAGACATTTTTGTTCTTTTACCCTCTTACTCTTAAAACATGGAAGAGTAACATCATTTTCATTTTATGGGAGTCACACACCACCCCATAAGTATAATGTTCTTTTTTAATCTTTTAAAGTAAATATGGATATTAAGGTTTAAAATAAATAGTATTATCATTCTATGATATTAACCCGACTAAAAAAAATAAGAAAATAAAATTTTGATTAAAAAACAATTTTTTTGAAATGATATGGTGAGATAACATTCTTTAAAATGTTTTATTAGAAAAGAAGTAGATTATTACAATTTGTCATCAACTTAATCATTTAAGTTCTTAACCATTAAAATAATAACATTGAAGGTCCAGATAAACTCACTTTATAATTTAATCTTATATATATGTATACAACACACCTCCATGGAAATGATTCTAGTCGTCAGTTAGTTGCATGTGAAGTCAATGAATATATTAAGTACAACAGTACATAGAACTTTCGCTCCCTGAAAGGGTGTGTCCTCACTCATGAAAAAAGAATAGTGACTCAAGAGTTATTGATATATTCAGTGGTTCTTGAATTCATAAAGTTTTTATGACAAATAACGTGTTCTTTATCAAATCACTTTTTAGGCCACATTAAGTAGTGTCATATACATATAGTCATAAAAGATGAGTGCTAAGATAAAATGATTTTTTTATATATAACTTGTTGCTTATTTGCCTGTAATTATTATGTAATTTTCTTATCATTTGCTAATAAAGAATTATAAATTCTTTTTGCCAAAAGGGAAGATAAATTGGTAGGTGAATTTTTCATATACACGATTTCTTCACACGTATAAAAGTTAATAACATTTGAATTGTCGTCATGCCTGTTTTAATCACTCAAGTTTTGACACGCTATGTGTGATCTTGTGAAAGGGTTATACTCATCAAGTGTACTAGGTTATCAAATGTCAATACCACGGTATGTAAAAAGTATATAACTATATCGACACACTTAAGTGTGTGAAAAATCATGATTACTTTTAACTAGGGTTAGTTCCTGTAAGTAAGTGATTTTTGTGGGTGAAACGTATAAAGTATCTCGCATGTGACACATGTAAGCAGCGGCGGATGTAGTGTATTGTCAAGGTAGCTGTCACACCCCGACCCGCAGCGGAATAAGAGTCGGGGCATAATTGGGTTATCACAAAAGCTCATGATGTTTACTAATATGTTTCATATTTATTAAATTCAAAATTACATCATCAATATTCCAAAAAAGTTCATACAATTACAAGGAAAAAGTAACTAAATAAACAATCCAAAACCTAAACCGATTTATTCTTCTAAGCCGTCCTATATGTTTCTTGCTGCAACTGGATCACCTGTATCATGTGTAAAAATGAGGGTTTTTGGGTCAACAAAAGTTGGCGAGTGAACCTTGTTAGAAAACATTTATTATTGATTTCTTGTTATATTTAATATGGAAAAAATTGTGCAATATATCATATGTGAGCAAACGTAAATAAACATACAATAACAATAACAATAACAAACCACCTTGCATGAGTATATGACATGAATGATAATGTATATGTTGGCAACGTCACGTTCCGCTCATAGGTAACGGGGAACGGACAGCCTATGATGATGTATGTGCGATCAAGGCTCAATCAAACGGAGCCGATCGTATGTTGGCAACGCCTCGTTCACGCTCATAGGTAATGGGGAACGGTTCATGCTCATAGGTAATGGGGAACGGCTGCCTATGATGATGTATGTACTGAAAATGATAAATTTAATCTAAACGTTAACCACAAAAACAGTTGATACATATTGAATACACATTTGATCATGGATATGATGGATGCACAAGTGTTTAAATGTAATAAATAATAAGACACATGATACACCCCAAAATGTGATTAAAACGGGGAATTTGTAGAGATTCACTCACATTGGGTACGTTCGTTTGATGATGTTGAATGCGCACGAGTTTAGAGGGTTGATCGACGAGGAATAACTAACCTAAATAATAACGAAAAGATACGGTAAATAAGTGGATTTTATTAACAATTTTAATAGGATTTTTAGATATATTTTTTTGTGAGTTTAAGGTCATTTTCTAACTTTATAAATATTATTTTTAAGTATTTTTAATTGATTTTTAAATTAAATAAATAAATAAAAATATAAAAAAATGTTGACTTTTTGGGTTGACCGTTGACTGTTGACCGGTTCGGTCTTGTATTTGTTTGCACTGAGTGAGGTTCGAACTTGTGACCTCTCGTACGCGTGCACGCAGCTCTACCAACTAAGCTACGTGTCTAACCCGAAATATTTCTGTTTTTAATTATATTTATATACTATTTAATTTATTCAAAATTCATTTAGTTTAAAAAGGATTTTAATTATATCGAACCGGTGTGCATAACAGGTCTCGAACCGGGACCTGTTGTTTAACGTTGCACACAGTCCACCGCTGGACTGTATGTCTAACCTGGTTAAAATACTTGTTTTTATTTCACTTATATACTAACTAGAAGTTTCCGTATTTGGGTTTTTAAAAAGTCTGAATATTGTGACGAATCGGAACAAGGACAGACTCGAACCCGGTATCTCTATGATTCAAATGCACACAGTCCACCGCTGGACTGTGTGTCTAACCCGAGATATAATCCGATTTATATTAAATTTATACACAAACTAAACTTCATCTTCTTTGTTAAAACAACACAGACAACGATTTATTCTACTGTTCTTGTTTAATTCGATTGACGGACATATAAATGATTAAAATGAAATGGATAGAGAAGGTTTTGGGAATAAATGTACCGGAAAGATGATTTTTCTCAGAACTTCGGCAAAGTCGTCGGCTCTGTTTTATGAACTCCGTCTGAGCGGACCAATTAACAGTTTTGATTAACTAATTGTGAAATTGAATGACTAAACAAAAGTTATCAGAGAGTTTAGATGCTCATACCGATTCACAGCGTGATTTCGGAATTTTCAGAAATTTTTCGGCGGTTGCAGATTATCCGGTATCGTCGCCTGGAACCGATTCTGGTTGAAGGTTTTGAGTTAGTATAAGTCTAACAATAGATAGAAGATGAAAGAATTGAGAACTTTACCGTTTCGATGAATGTCACGGTTTTTCTGCGAAAGTCCGGCAATATCAGAAAACAAGTTCCGACGAACAGAAATTAGAGCGAAAGTAAAATTGGAGGTTCTGTGAGTGTTTTTGAGTTGTGAGATGATGATATTGTTAGTGAAAACCAGGAAGTAATTGATTTCAGTTTTCAACTCCAAAAATCATATGAATCGAAGGAATTGAAGGCTGAATTGATTAAAAACGTGGGTCGTAATGGTTTCATCGGTTATAACCAGTAATAGCAAACTTCAACAGTCTGGACAGTTGAAAGCCGATGAGCGGTTTCAGTTTTGGCGCAAACGGATGATTTTAAGGGTAGAGTTAAGTTTTATTTGTTTCCTAGATTACACAAAGACAGCAAGTGGCGGAGTGGTTAAGTGTTTGATGTTAGTGTCTTCCGGCTGACCCGGGTTCGAAACCCGGCAGCCCCTTTTCTTTTTTATTTAATTTATTTTTACTTTTTAATAATTATAGTTTTTGAATTCTAAAATGCTTATTAATTATGTATTGTTTTAAATTAAAATTAACCATAAATACGCAACAAAATTTTATAACTTGATATTCGATTAACAAACGAAGCGGGTTTGGAAACCCGTTTTTCGACGGATGTTACAGTATCCCCTACTTTCAGAAATTTCGTCCCGAAATTTAAGTAGTAGTGGTAACAGGAAAAAGATGTGGGTATTTTTCGCGCATTGAGTCTTCACGTTCCCAAGTAAACTCAGGTCCCCGTTTCGACTCCCAGCGTACCCTAACAATTGGAATACGACTCCGTCTTAAACGTTTTTCTCCGAAGTCCATGATCTCTACTGGTCTTTCAATGAAGTGCATAGATTCATCAATCTGCATATCTTCTAAGGGAATATGGAGGTTTTCGTCGGCGAGGCACTTCTTTAAGTTTGATACGTGGAATGTGGGGTGAATTCTGTTGAGTTCTTCTGGTAGGTCAAGCTTGTATGCTACAGGTCCTACTCTTTCGAGTATCTTGAAAGGTCCTACGTAGCGTGGTGCTAGCTTGCCCTTCTGGCCAAAACGAACTACTCCCTTCCACGGTGATACTTTTAAAAGTACATGATCACCAATGTTAAACTACAAAGGCTTTCGTCGTTTGTCTGCATAACTCTTCTGACGACTTTGTGCCGCTAGAAGATTGTTTCGAATTTGATGGATCTTGTCTGTTGTTTCCTGAATTAGTCTGGGCCGGTGATTTGAGCTTCTCCAATTTCGTGCCAACATACTGGAGATCAGCACTTACGACCATATAAAGCTTCGAAAGGTGCCATGCCGATACTTGAATGATAGCTGTTGTTGTACGAAAATTTAACTAATGGTAGATGAGCGTCCCAATTTCCCTTGAAGTCTATGACACATGCTCGAAGCATGTCTTCAAGTGTTTGGATGGTGCGTTCAGATTGTCCATCAGTTTGAGGATGATAAGCGGTACTGAGGTCTAATCGTGTACCCAAAGCGCTTGTACGGCTTGCCATGTTCGTGAAGTGAACGACCATCACGATCTGAAATAATGCTTAACGGTACACCATGACGGCTACGATCTCGCTGATGTAAATACGAGCTAACTTCTTGTTCTTGAAATCCTCGCGGTCGAATGAAGTGAGCTGATTTTGTAAGACGATCAATGATTACCCATATAGTGTCATACCCACTGGAGTTGCGAGGTAACCCGGTGATGAAGTCCATGGTTATGTTTTCCCACTTCCTACAGGTATTTCAGGTTGGACCAGAAGTCCTGAGGGTCTTGATGTTCAGCTTTTACTTTGGAACATGTAATGGCACTTGGAAACGAAACAGCGATATCCTTCTTCATGCCAGGCCACCAGTAGGTGTATCGAAGGTCTTGATACATCTTGTCGGCTACTTGGGTGTACAGAGGACCGTTGTTTTTGTTTTGGCGCCTCATTCATAAGGAAATCACGAAGGTTATTGTGATCGGGAATCCATATGCGATCTAGATAGTACAGAATACCGTCGGATTTAGTTTCGATTTTAAGTTCAGCTCCACAAGACAACTCCTTGCGTACGTCGTTTTCCGTTACTGAAACATGTTGGGCTTCTCGGATTTGATCTTTGATGTCTGTTATGATTTGAGAACATAGAAGATGAATGGAGTTCGCATAACCCTTTCGACTGAGTGCATCGGCCACCACATTTGCCTTGCCAGGATGATACCGAATTTCACAGTCGTAGTCATTAAGAAGTTCGACCCATCTCCGTTGGCTCATGTTTAACTCCTTTTGGTTGAAGATATGTTGGAGGCTCTTGTGGTCAGTGTATATTTCACACTTGGTACCGTAGAGGTAATGTCTCCATATGTTAAGAGCGAACACAACGGCTCCAAATTCTAGGTCGTGGGTGGTGTAGTTCTTCTCATGAGTTTTGAGTTGTCTAGAAGCATAAGCTATCACCTTTCCTCTTTGCATTAGAACACAGCCTAGTCCTTGCCCTGACGCGTCGCAATAAACCACGAAGTCATCACAATCTTCAGGAAGTGTGAGGATAGGTGCGTCATAGAGTTTTTGTTTAAGGGTTTGGAAGGCTTCTTCTTATTTGGGTCCCCATATGAAGGGTTTTCCTTTATGTGTTAAAGCCGTGAGTGGTACAGCGATGCGGGAGAAATTTGCAATGAAACGGCGATAATAACCAGCCAAACCAAGAAATGATCTTACTTCGGTAGGTGTACGTGGCGCTTGCCATTCTTGTACTGCTTTGATCTTTGAGGGGTCGACATGTATTCCCTTGTCATTGACGACATGTCCAAGGAATTGTACCTCTTTTAACCAAAATTCGCATTAGGAGAATTTGGCGTAGAGCTTTTCATTCCTTAAGAGCGTAAGGATGAGTCGAAGGTGTCGTTCATGATCAGACTTAGACTTTGAGTAAATGAGGATGTCGTCGATGAAGACTATAACAAAGCGATCGAGATAGGGTTTGCAGACTCTGTTCATTAGATCCATGAAGACAGCTGGAGCGTTGGTTAGACCAAATGGCATGACCATGAATTCATAATGACCATAACGAGTTCGGAAGGCGGTCTTTGGGACGTCTTCTTCATGTACTCTGAGTTGATGATAACCAGAACGAAGATCGATTTTTGAAAAACAGGTGGCGCCTTGAAGTTGGTCAAGAAGATCATCGATGCGAGGTAATGGGTAGCGGTTCTTAACCGTTAACTTGTTGAGTTCTCTGTAGTCGATACACATTCGAAACGTTCCATCTTTCTTCTTCACAAAAAGGACAGGTGCACCCCAAGGCGATGAGCTAGGACGTATGAATCCTTTGTCAGTCAGCTCTTGCAATTGACTGGCCAGCTCTTGCATCTCGGATGGGGCTAACCTATAAGGAGATTTTGCAACTGGTGTAGCTCCAGGAATAAGATCAATGCGGAATTCGACTTCTCTCACGGGAGGAAGTCCTGAAATGTCGTCAGGAAAAACTTGCGGAAAATCTTTTACTACTGGGATATCTTCAAGTTTCTTCTCCTTGGTTCCCTTTTTGACAACATGAGTTAGGAATGCGACATAATTCTTGCGGAGATATTTTCGGGCTTGAAGACAGGACATTAATTTGAGTCCTTTCGAAGGGGTTTCTCCAAAGATTCGTAGAGTCTGACCGTTTGTAAGAGGGATGCGAATAAACTTTTCGCGGCATACAACTTCAGCATGATGTTGGCTGAGCCAGTCCATACCAATTATAATGTCGAAACTTCCCAACTTCATAGGAATGAGGTCAACTGGAAAATCGTGATCGTTTAGGGTGAGAGTACAATTGCGTATAATAGAGTTTAATGAGATCGGTTTTCCGTCAGCAACTTCTACCGTTATGGATTCCATGAGTTTATCTCGAGTTTGGTTGAGGATGGGTTCAAATTCTAAGGACACAAAACTCTTATCCGCGCCAGTATCAAATAACATGGATGCATAACTACCATTGATGAGAAACGTATCGTTAACCACATTGTTGTCCGCCCTAGCTTGATTAGCGTTGATGTTGAAAGCTCTTCCTCTTGCAGGTTGAGGAGCTTGATTAGCCTGGTTTACTGGATTAGCTTGAGCTTGGGCATGAATGATATTCACCAGGCGTGGACAGGTGTTCCTGAAGTGGTTCGGGTCTCCACAGTTGTAACAAGCCCGCATAGGTTACACCATGGGATAGTTGGGTTGGTAGTAGGATTGGGCTACATGTTGGGCAGGTGGTAGGAGTAAAGGTTGTTGGGCTTGACCCACTATCTGATGGTGGGTTTGGGTTGAGGGCTGACGGCGGTTCGTTCGCTGAAGCGTGCGACAGGTTTGAATGGTGTGACCTGCGCGGCCACAGCCGGTGCAACGTTGGCAGGGATGATCAGGAAAGTGATGGTATTGGAAACGGTTGCATTTTGGGTATGGGCCGGAGTATGGCTTCTTATATGGTGCAGGTGAGGGGGCAACTTGAGTGATGGGTGCAGCAGGGATAGGGAAATTTGTTTGTGTGACAGCAAAGTTTCTGGTGTTTCGTTTCCTCTTACTAGCAAACTTTGAGGATGAGGTGGAATGGTTTGAAGTTTGGCCCTCAATGGGGGCTTTCTTTTTCTCGTCCTTAAATTTGCTGTTGCGAATACGATTCTCGGTAAGCTCGGTAGCTAGTTCCATAGCAGCTTCAAGTGTTGCAGGCGAAGTGCTTAGAACTGAGTCTTGAATTTTCGAGGGGAGGCCTCGAATATAGTGTTCGACTAAGCGGTATACTGGGGTGAACAAGTTGGGGATCATTTGGTTCAACTCTAGAAACCTTTTGTTGGAGGATGTATGATCTCCTTCCCTCTGCTTTAACAAGTGGAATTCATCCTCTAACTTTTTGATCTCGCTTCTTGGACAGAAGCGTCTCGTCATGATTTCCCTTAACTCCTCCCACGTTAAGGCCATTGCATCTTCGATCCCTCTCTTACCTTTTTCTGTATTCCACCAGGTAAGAGCTACTCCAAATAGTCTCCCGGTTGCGTAACGTACCTTGCGATCCTCGGGACAATCGCAATTGAGTAAGGTGTTTTCCATTTCCTCAAACCAGTGGAGGAGAGCAGTGACACATTCGGTCCCTTCAAATTTCGGGGGATCGCAAGACTTGAAGTGTTTGTAAGAGCACTTTTTGGAGGGAGGGTTGTCGACGTTCTGGTCTTCTTGATGGGGAGGATTGGTGGGATTTGCGGCGAGAGCTTGTTGGACTTGAATTACGATGTCAGGAAGCACCGCGGCCATTTGTTTTGCGATTTGGGTGGCCAAGCGTTCGTTTGACCTTCCTGACCTTCTACCTCCACGTTGCTGCCTAGCCGACATCTACAGGAACATTCATAAGAAGATTGTGAGTTTAAGGAGCCTTTGTAGGTGTCATGTTTCGTAAAAAATAGAAATAACATAAACATCAATAATGCAACTACATCCATAGGATGTCTTGGGTTTGCTCATGTTTGGGCCTCCAATGTCCCCCATACCATCGCCTGTATAGTCATGTGGGCCCCCATGACTATTGGCTTAGTAGGATTCACATTGGTATTGGCGTTTTAACACTCGCATCGCCCGAATAAAAACCATGAAATATGTTTGCGAGATGTATGGTCGGAGGGTGTCAAGGTGTAGACACAATGACAACTCAAAGTGGGGTTAGCTCACACGACGTTTGGTATAGCATGCTTTGGCCTAATAGGTCCTTCGTACTCTCATCGTTAGTCCCCAGGTAGGCAAACTGGTCCTTTATTTTGGATTTATACGAATGCCAAGCCTAGACAGGACGTTCTGACTACCGGTACTTGTACCCTTCTAGTTACTACATGCCCGTCATGAGAACTCACTTTGATGTGATTTGAAAATACAAAAATCGTTGCAAAAGTCATGGAAATTGTGTGGTGTGTGCTCTCATGGATATGATATGTTATGAGAATATGATTCATGATAGGCATTGTATAATAATATGTACTTATGAACATGCTTGCATAACATTGAATGTAACAATAAACATAAAGCATATAAACATCATGAATTTTACATGTAACACACAAACAATTTAAAAATTCTAATTAACTATAGTATAGGCTCTAAGGGTCTAATAACCTATCCTATATCCCTATAGTCATGGCTCTGATACCAATCTGTCACACCCCGACCCGCAGCGGAATAAGAGTCGGGGCATAATTGGGTTATCACCAAAGCTCATGATGTTTACTAATATGTTTCATATTTATTAAATTCAAAATTACATCATCAATATTCCAAACTAGTTCATACAATTACAAGGAAAAAGTAACTAAATAAACAATCCAAAACCTAAACCGATTTATTCTTCTAAGCCGTCCTATATGTTTCTTGCTGCAACTGGATCACCTGTATCATGTGTAAAAATGGGGGTTTTTGGGTCAACAAAAGTTGGCGAATGAACCTTGTTAGAAAACATTTATTATTGATTTCTTGTTATATTTAATATGGAAAAAATTGTGCAATATATCATATGTGAGCAAACGTAAATAAACATACAATAACAATAACAATAACATAACAAACCACCTTGCATGAGTATATGACATGAATGATAATGTATATGTTGGCAACGTCACGTTCCGCTCATAGGTAATGGGGAACGAACGGCCTATGATGATGTATGTGCGATCAAGGCTCAATCAAACGGAGCCGATCGTATGTTGGCAACGCCTCGTTCACGCTCATAGGTAATGGGGAACGGTTCATGCTCATAGGTAATGGGGAACGACGGCCTATGATGATGTATGTACTGAAAATGATAAATTTAATCTAAACGTTAACCACAAAACAGTTGATACATATTGAATACACATTTGATCATGGATATGATGGATGCACAAGTGTTTAAATGTAATAAATAATAAGACACATGATACACCCCAAAATGTGATTAAAACGGGGAATTTGTAGAGATTCACTCACATTGGGTGCGTTCGTTTGATGATGTTGAATGCGCACGAGTTTAGAGGGTTGATCGACGAGGAATAACTAACCTAAATAATAACGAAAAGGTACGGTAAATAAGTGGATTTTATTAACAATTTTAATAGGATTTTTAGATATATTTTTTGTGAGTTTAAGGTCATTTTCTAACTTTATAAATATTATTTTTAAGTATTTTTAATTGATTTTTAAATTAAATAAATAAATAAAAATATAAAAAAAAATGTTGACTTTTTGGGTTGACCGTTGACCGTTGACCATTGACTGTTGACCGGTTCGGTCTTGTATTTGTTTGCACTGAGTGAGGTTCGAACTTGTGACCTCCCGTACGCGTGCACGCAGCTCTACCAACTAAGCTACGTGTCTAACCCGAAATATTTCTGTTTTTAATTATATTTATATACTATTTAATTTATTCAAAATTCATTTAGTTTAAAAAGGATTTTAATTATATCGAACCGGTGTGCATAACAAGTCTCGAACCGGGACCTGTTGTTTAACGTTGCACACAGTCCACCGCTGGACTGTATGTCTAACCTGGTTAAAATACTTGTTTTTATTTCACTTATATACTAACTGGAAGTTTCCGTATTTGGGTTTTATAAAAAGTCTGAATATTGTGACGAATCGGAACAAGGACAGACTCGAACCCGGTATCTCTATGATTCAAATGCACACAGTCCACCGCTGGACTGTGTGTCTAACCCGAGATATAATCCGATTTATATTAAATTTATACACAAACTAAACTTCATCTTCTTTGTTAAAACAACACAGACAACGATTTATTCTACTGTTCTTGTTTAATTCGATTGACGGACATATAAATGATTAAAATGAAATGGATAGAGAAGGTTTTGGGAATAAATGTACCGGAAAGATGATTTTTCTCAGAACTTCGGCAAAGTCGTCGGCTCTGTTTTATGAACTCCGTCTGAGCGGACCAATTAACAGTTTTGATTAACTAATTGTGAAATTGAATGACTAAACAAAAGTTATCAGAGAGTTTAGATGCTCATACCGATTCACAGCGTGACTTCGGAATTTTCAGAAATTTTTCGGCGGTTGCAGATTATCCGGTATCGTCGCCTGGAACCGATTCTGGTTGAAGGTTTTGAGTTAGTATAAGTCTAACAATAGATAGAAGATGAAAGAATTGAGAACTTTACCGTTTCGATGAATGTCACGGTTTTTCTGCGAAAGTCCGGCGATATCAGAAAACAAGTTCCGACGAACAGAAATTAGAGCGAAAGTAAAATTGGAGGTTCTGTGAGTGTTTTTGAGTTGTGAGATGATGATATTGTTAGTGAAAACCAGGAAGTAATTGATTTCAGTTTTCAACTCCAAAAATCATATGAATCGAAGGAATTGAAGGCTGAATTGATTAAAAACGTGGGTCGTAATGGTTTCATCGGTTATAACCAGTAATAGCAAACTTCAACAGTCTGGACAGTTGAAAGCCGATGAGCGGTTTCAGTTTTGGCGCAAACGGATGATTTTAAGGGTAGAGTTAAGTTTTATTTGTTTCCTAGATTACACAAAGACAGCAAGTGGCGGAGTGGTTAAGTGTTTGATGTTAGTGTCTTCCGGCTGACCCGGGTTCGAAACCCGGCAGCCCCTTTTCTTTTTTATTTAATTTATTTTTACTTTTTAATAATTATAGTTTTTAAATTCTAAAATGCTTATTAATTATGTATTGTTTTAAATTAAAATTAACCATTAATACGCAACAAAATTTTATAACTTGATATTCGATTAACAAACGAAGCGGGTTTGGAAACCCGTTTTTCGACGGATGTTACCGTAGCACCCGTTACCCCTCAACTTTTTCGGCGAAGTGAAAAAAATTTTTACGCTTTTTTGTATTACGCTACCCTGAGATTAAATTATGCTACTCCTCAAAATTAAAAAATCCCAACACCCTTATCATCTCAAAACTTTATTAAAAGCCCACTACTTGATTTATAAGTTAAAATCTCAGTTAAAATGATAGATTAAAAAGCTCAAATACTAGTTAGAATTGAATTTTTGAAAGGGGAAAAGAACTGAACGTGAACAAAGCGACCACAACAGGCAGCACCCTGCACCTCCACTGTCACCATCCCTCCCTCTGCTAGTACACCTCCAGTCTGATCCTGGTATCTGGCCTCCTTCCGACCTAGAGGTGTACAAAAAACCGGTTTTACAACCGAAACCCGTTTTTGAAATGGTTTTTTTTATAACCGGTTTTAGAACCGAACCAAACCGGCCGTTGTAGACCGGTTAGGGTTCTTGAGCTTTGAAACTGGTTTTAAAACCGAAACCGGTTTCAAAAAACCGGTTTTTTTTAATAAACTGGTTAAAAACCGATCCAAACCGGTTACAGCGATTACTATTTTGGGTTTGAAAAACCGGTTAGTAACCGAACCTGTTATTGAAAAAACCAGTTATTGATTTGGATGAAAAAAATCGGTTCGGTTAAAAACCAAAACTAGTTATTAAAAAAAACTGATTTGCACCTCTACTCCGACCCGTCGTTTGGCCGCATCCCAAGTCTGACCCACTATCACGCGACCATCCGACCCACTGTTACAAGTTGGGTATTGTCCAATAATCCACTTCTAGTTCTAAATATTTATCGTTTATATAGTTCTAAATATTTATTGTTATATAAATTGATTATTTGGAATTGTTTATGTGAAAAATACATTGATATTATGGTTTACATTGGATTATGATACATGTGGAAATTGGATATGATTGGGGTTTATGTGTAATTGGTTTTAGCGTTTATGTGCAATTGGTTAAGGTCATAGCCCTAGTTATTAGACGGATATACGCATTCGAATGTATGAGGAGTATTTAAACAATGCCTAAATTTGGGCGGTCAAAAGAGAAATGTTTGATAAGGTAAAAGAAGAGAATGTAATGACTCGATTTTAAGCTTTCAAAAATCGAATAGGAGAAATATATCAGGTATTTGTTTAATTTATGTATTATTGTGTTTTTATTTTTGTTTCATTTACATTATATGAAGTACGGTTCCCCTGAAATTTTGACCTAAATCCGTGTATGTTAGGACAATGATATATTTTCCTGTTATATTACATGTGGTTTTGGACACAACATTGTAATAACTTGGACGTGCCATTGTAATCACCCAGTTTATTCACGTGTCAGAACCAGACATCTTAAGATTCCCTATTGTATGTTAAATAAGTTGTTGTAACAAGTTTAAGCATATTGTTGTAGCTAATTTATACGCACTTTTGTAATTGGATAGTTTAAATGCAACGTTGTAACTAGTTTACACAAAGTGTGGTATACAATATCACTAAGAAGATGATTGAGAGAAAACAGAATAATTAGGAGGATTTATTTTTAAATAAAAAATATATAAAATAATAACCGTGGCCCTGCAAAAAAAAAGAAAAAAAAGGCTACTCAAGATCTTTTTTTACAAATTTGAGACGTGAACTTTGAGAAGTGGTTCTCTGATTTTGACCTAAATTAGCTATGAATGGAAACTTCTGTTTTTGTATCCAATCAATCTTCACTTTATAAGTTATGGTGTTTGCTTTACAACATTCGTTAGAATTGTGAAAGGAAGTTGCATGTTTAGTTTATCGATTATTTAGAAATATTCCACTAAATCCCTTGAAAGTTATCGTGTGAGCAAAAGTGAAAACGCTTTTTGAAACCGAATATCTTATCATTTGAAAAGTTAAAGCTTGTCGAGTTTCTTCTCTCAGAACTAGGTATTGGTACACCGATGTACGTTGTGGTTTGTCTAATTCGCTTACATGTGTAACATGTAACAATCTTTTTAGTAGAATTGTTGAAACAAATGCTCCTTTTATTATTTATTTATATGCAACATCTTATGTTTTTTTAAACATAACTTAGACTAGTTATATATCTGTATATTACTTATAGAGTTATTCAGTGTCGAAACTTTATTGACCACCGCCGTTATTTCGCTCGTAGTGTTAATTTTATCAAAAAATTTCAAATTTTCTTTTTCGTAATGTAAAATATTGGATTTTAAGAGTTCAGCCTCTACCGATTATGATTTTAAGAGTCCGACCCCTACTGAGTTTTCGTTCAAACTCCACCACTAGAATAATTTACTTTGATAACTATTTTATATCGTATTATCATTATGTATAAAGAGATACATATGAGTTATAAAATATATAAAAAAACATTTACTATCAATAATTTCTATTCTTTGAATTCTATCATGGTATCAGGGTTATGATTTATATGAGAGGTTAACGTACAATTGGGCTTAACGTACATTACGCACGCTGGGTTTATCAACATGCGATTTCGTTTTTAACCCATGCGACTTCATCATCTGAACACCCCATGTAACATCCGTCAAAAACCGGATTTACCAAACCCGCTCCGTTTATTACCCGAACAACCAGTTAAAAATTTCGTGACGTATTTAATGCCCAAATTAATTTTAAACGATACATAATTAATAAGTATATTGGATTATAAAAGTTATATTTGAAAAAGTATTAAAAATAATGAAATAAAAATAAAACCAGGCTGCCGGGATTCGAACCCGGTCAGCCAGGTCAACATGGCCAACAAAGTCTTAACTCCCACACTTCCAACCACTGCGCCACTTGTGTTCCTTGTTCATTATTAGAAACAATTAATTCAAATACACAAACTCGAATTCAAAACTGACGCGCCCAAATCGCAGTCGTCGGAAATTCCGACGATTTCGCCGAGATTGGACGGTTTCTTCTGTTTTAAACCGACGCATTAACCTTAACATCGGTTATAACCGATGTCCAGTCCGCGACATCAGTCATAACCGCCGGAGAAATATTTGACCGACGAATCAAGACGGTAAACGGACCCAATTCATCGATGTTCTTCCTTATAAATACACCCTCTAACCTCTGATGGCCTTTTCGCTCACGATCACACCCATTCTCGACGAAATTTCACTCGCCGGAAAATTTCTGCAACTCGCCGGAAAACCGAACCCCTTCACCTTTGTGCAGTAATCCAAAAACAGAACACCTAGAACTCATACCGAAGCCACCCACACTCACCTCAAGCTTCCTGAAGACCCTCTGCCGCGAGATACACGTCGTCGGAATAACTTGCTGTCATCGGAATTTTCGCCGGCGAAACAGGGATCTCTGTCGGTATATCTTATACCTAATCTCTCTCATTCTTTTTATTAATCTCATATGTAATTAATCACAACACACTAAAGAACTTGATAAATCGTCGAATCAGTCGGACTTTGAATCTGGGTTAAGCTTAACGAAGAAGATGAAGTTTTCGGTATTATATATGTTTATTTTAAATCAAGTTATATCTCGGGTTAGACACACAGTCCAGCGGTGGACTGTGTGCAAACAATATACATAACGTCCCGAGTTCGATTCTTGTCACACGCACACTCACCTTAATAAAAATGTTCCTTTTTAAAACTGAACCGGTTTCACTCGCAAATAGATTTTAAGTTTAATGAAAACCGGAATAATAACCAAGATAGACACACAATCCAGTGGTGGACTGTGTGCGCGTTTAAATCATACGTCGCGGGTTCGAGTCCAGACTACCGCACCGGTTCTGGCAATTATCAAACTTTTTATATAAGGACAGAAATGAATTTACCTAGTTTGTATATAAGTATAATAAAAACCAGATTATTTACCAAGTTAGACACACAGTCCAGCGGTGGACTGTGTGTCAACCTAAACCACAGGTCCCGGGTTCGAGACCTGTGGCGAGCACCGAGTCATGCATTAAAATCGTTTTTAAAATAAATGATTTTCGGATTAATTCAATTAGTATATAAATATAATTAAAAACAGAAATATTTCGGGTTAGACACGTAGCTCAGTTGGTAGAGCTGCGTGCACGCATACGGGAGGTCACGAGTTCGAACCTCACTCAGCGCACATAATAACACAATCAAACCGGTCAACAGGTCAACGTTCAACAAGTCAACGGTCAAAAAGTCAACATTTTTTTATTATTTTTATTTATTTATTTTATTTAAAAATCAATTAAAAATACTTAAAATTAACATTTTTAAAGTTAGAAAATAGCCTTAAACTCACAAAAATATATCCAATAATCCTACTAAAATTAATTAATAAAATCCGCTTATTCACCGAACCATTATGTTATTATCTAGGTTAGTTTCACTCGTGGTTAAATCAAACTTCGTGCGCATTCAACATCATCAACCGAACGCACCCAATGTGAGTGAATCTTACAACTCCCCTTTTTAATTACACGTTTTGGGGTGTGTCATGTGTCACTAAAATTAACTCGTTTATTTAAACTTGTGCCATACCATATTGTGATCTAAACTTAGAGTGTAAATATTGTTTGTAGTTATGTCTTTCATATTGTCAAGTTGTATGCAAATCATTCATTAGGCCCATCAGTTCGTAGAACAACGCGTGCCTCAAAACTCATTCATTAGGCCCATCACTTCCTCGTGAGAGACGGGTTGAGCAACGCGTGCCTCAAAACAATTTATTATTGTATGTGTGTGCATTATCTGATATTAAGTGTTTTATGAATATGTTTACATCTATATTTACTCATATGTGGTTGTGCACTTTATTTTATAATCAATTCAATAAACTTGTTCAAATGCTTTTCATAGGATTCACTCGCCAACTTTTTGTTGATTCAAAAACCATTTTTACACATGATACAGGTGAACAGGATGAAGCAAGGAAAACATAGGAAATGCCTTAGAAGAAAACAATGAAGTCTAGAATGATGTTTAGGACATGATGAAATTAAGATTGTATGTTTCCCTTTAAATTGTAATAATGAATATGAAACGTTATAATAAATGTCAAGAGCTTTGATGATAACCCAATCAAGCCCCGATCACCTTTTCGCTGCGGGTCGGGGTGTGAAAGATTGGTATCAGAGCCATGACTATAGGGATATAGGATAGGTTATTAGACCCTTAGAGCCTATACTATAGTTGACTAGATTTTAATTGTTTATGAGGTTACATGCAAACTTATGATATTTATTTGTTTCATATTTGTTTATACTTACAGTCAAACGTACATACTTACATACACATTCATCATACATATTTCAATGTTCACATATTCAAATCATCTTCATACTTTCGTTATTCAAAGATTTTGTCGCATTTTTCATTTTTCAAATCTCATCAAAGTGAGTTCTGCGACGGACATGTAGTAATTGTAAGGGTACAAGTACCGGTAGTCGGAACGTCCTGTCTAGGTTGGCATTCGTATAAATCCAATACAAAGGACCTATTAGGCCAAAGCATGCCAAACCAAACGTCGTTTGAACTAACCCCACTTTGAGGTGTCACCGTGTCCACACCCGGATACATTCCAAATATCATATGTTATATACATATTTCTCGATTTTCTCCGGGTTTTAGTGTACGTAACCAAGCTAACACATGCGAACCATATGAAAAACCCGGTATTCATGGGGGCCCACATGATTACGAAGGTGAAGTATGGCGGCATGCAAGGCCCAATTACGAGCAAAGCCCAAGACATCCTATGGATGTAGTAGATTTATTATTTTATATTTATTTTATAAATGTTCATTCCTAAATACGACACCTGATCCCTAAATCATCCAACTCATACTCTTGATATGTATTCCTTGTAGATGTCTTCTAGCCTCACAAGCCATACCCATCCAAGCTATCCGAATCACTCAAGTAGCACCCAACTCAACTTACCCAAATAAGAAACCATACATTGGAACTCACCCTCGATGTAACACCTGTTTTTATCATCATCCATCTACCTTACCTTGTCGACTATGTGCGAATTGTGGACGCTATGGTCATTTGAGCAAGGTTTGCCGCACCTCTCAAAACCAAATCTCTCCCCCTACTCAAAACATGATCCAAACCTATCAACAACCCCAATACCCCATGTTACCTTATGTTCGAGCTTGCTTCAATTGTGGCGACCCTATAGAAACACGTGCCCTCGATTGATTAACATCATAAACGCCCAAGCTCAAGCAAACCCAGTTAACCAAGCAAATCAAGGAAACCTAACCACTAGGCCACCAGCAAGAGGAAGAGTTTTCAACATCAACGCCAATCCTGTTGAAGATAATGACGGCCCAAACGAAACCACCTAACTAGTCCCCTTCACCGAAAATCAAGATTCAACTCCAACCGCTTAGTTTTATGTTTTTCTTTATGTTATCTCAAGTTTTGGTTGATTGTGTTTGTTTATGTTTTAAAGCCACATAGAACCAATCATAACTTACGGATAAAGCCAATGAAAATTTGACAAGAATATGGTGGATACGCCGCTGGTACTTCCTATATATAAGTATTCTTGTCAAAGGATCAGAGGCATTATCTGACGGTTATGAGAAGTTCCATGTAGGATTTAGTATTGTCTTGATTGAAGTTTGTTTTGTACTCACTGATTTGGCATTAATAGCATCTCATCATTTAAAGAAATTGGATTGTGTTCCATTTCTACATAGACTAACCTCTCCATCATAACAAACGAGAGAGGTACTGTCATCATTCAAACATGTATGCTATTAGAATTAAGACTCAAGCTATGGTTGATTATGTTTATTTATGTATTAGAGTCACATAGAACTAATCATAACTTGCGGATAAAGTCAATGAAAATTTGACAAGAATATGGTGGATACGCCGCTGGTACTTCCTATATATAAGTATTCTTGTCAAAGGATCAAAGGCATTATCAGGCGGTTATGAGAAGCTCCATGTAGGATTTAGTAATGTCTTGGTCGTAGTTTGTTCATCATACATTTCAACGTATTTCAATTTCATCATTTAAAGAAGTTGAGCTATATCTCACTTCCACAAGGACTAACCTCTCCATCATAACAAACGAGAGAGGTACTGTCATCATTCAAACATGTATGCTATCAGAATTGAGACTCAAGTTTTGGCTGTTGTGTTTGTTTTAGAGTCACATAGAACTAATCATAATTGCGGATAAAGTCAATGAAAATTTGACAAGAAATATGTGGATACGCCGCTGGTACTTCCTATATATAAGTATTTTTGTCAAAGGATCAGAGGCATTATCAGGCGGTTATGAGAAGTTCCATGTAGGATTTAGTAATGTCTTGGTCGAAGTTTGTTCATCATACATTTCAACGTATTTCAATTTCATCATTTAAATAAGTTGAGCTATGTCTCACTTCCACAAGGACTAACCTCTCTATCATAACAAACGAGAGAGGTACTGTCACCATTCAAACATATATACTATCAGAATTAAGACTCAAGCTTTGGTTGATTGTGTTTATTTATGTATTAGAGTCACATAGAACTAATCATAACTTGCGGATAAAACCAATGAAAATTTGACAAGAATATGGTGGATACGCCGCTGGTACTTCCGATATATAAGTATTCTTGTCAAAGGATCAGAGGCATTATCAGGCGGTTATGAGAAGTTCCATGTAGGATTTAGTATTGTCTTGGTTGAAATTTGTGTTACATTCACTGATTTAACATTCATATCATATCATCATCTAAAGAAATTGGATTGTGTTCCATTTCTACATAGACTAACCTCTCCATCACAACAAACGAAGAGGAACTGTCACAAATCAAACATGTATGCTATCAGAATTGAGACTCAAGTTTTGGTTGTTGTGTTTGTTTTAGAGTCACGTAGAACTAATCATAACTTGCGGATAAAGTCAATGAAAATTTGACAAGAATATGGTGGATACGCCGCTGGTACTTCCTATATATAAGTATTCTTGCCAAAGGATCAGAGGCATTATCAGGCGGTTATGAGAAGTTCCATGTAGGATTTAGTATTGTCTTGATTGAAATATGAGTTATACTCACTGATTTAGCATTCATATCATCTCATCATTGGATTATGCCACCATTCAAACATGTATACTATCAGAATTTGGACTCAATATTGGTTGTGGTGTTTATTTATGCTTTAGAGTCACATAGGACTAATCATAACTTACTGATAAAACCAATGAAAATTTGACAAGAATATGGTGGATACGCCGCTGGTACTTCCTATATATAAGTATTCTTGCCAAAGGATCAGAGGCATTATCAGGCGGTTATGAGAAGTTCCATGTAGGATTTAGCATTGTCTTGATTGAAATATGAGTTATACTCACTGATTTAGCATTCATATCATCTCATCATTGGATTATGCCACCATTCAAACATGTATACTATCAGAATTTGGACTCAGATATTGGTTGTGGTGTTTATTTATGCTTTAGAGTCACATAGGACTAATCATAACTTACTGATAAAACCAATTAAAATTTGACGAGAATATGGTGGATACGCCGCTGGTACTTCCTATATATAAGTATTCTTGCCAAAGGATCAGAGGCATTGTCAGGCGGTTATGAGAAGCTCCATATAGGATTTGGTAATTTCTTGGTTAAAGTTTGTTTTTATATTCACTGATCTAGCATTTATATCATCTCATCATTTAAAGAAATTGGATTATGTCACCAATCAAACATGTATACTATCAGAATTAGGACTCAGACATTGGTTGTTGTGTTTGTCATGTTTAGAGTCGTATCATAGAACCAATCATGACTTACTGATAAAACCAATGGAAAATTTGACAAGAATACGGTGGATACGCCGCTGGTACTTCCTATATATAAGTATTCTTGCCAAAGGATCAGAGGCATTGTCAGGAGGCTATGATAAAATTCCATGTAGGTTGTAGTATTAGAAGTTTTGTTTTAGGATATAACCTTATCTTTCCAAACATATCAAAACTATTGCATGAAATTACTCAGTGAATCAACTCCGCTTATCCATATTTTTACCGTAGGCAACAAAAAGCGATTCCTGTAGCAGGGTACTCAACCCTTACAAGGAACGTTACCGCCTCAAACAAAAATTTAAACTCTTACTCTTTTTCTAAGTATGTAACTGTCAAATTAAACACCATCTTTTCAGACAAATATGCCACTACTTAAATTTCGGGACGAAATTTCTAAAAAGTAGGGGATACTGTAACATCCATCAAAAACCGGATTTACCAAACCCGCTCCGTTTATTAACCGAACAACCAGTTAAAAATTTCGTGGCGTATTTAATGCCCAAATTAATTTTAAACGATACATAATTAATAAGTATATTGGATTATAAAAGTTATATTTGAAAAAATATTAAAAATAATGAAATAAAAATAAAACCAGGCTGCCGGGATTCGAACTCGGTCAGCCAGGTCAACATGGCCAACAAAGTCTTAACTCCCACACTTCCAACCACTGCACCACTTGTGTTCCTTGTTCATTATTAGAAACAATTAATTCAAATACACAAACTCGAATTCAAAACTGCGCGCCCAAATCGCAGTCGTCGGAAATTCCGACGATTTCGCTGAGATTGGACGGTTTCTTCTGTTTTAACCGACGCATTAACCTTAACATCGGTTATAACCGATGTCCAGTCCGCGACATCAGTCATAACCGCCGGAGAAATATTTGACCGACGAATCAAGACGGTAAACGGACCCAATTCATCGATGTTCTTCCTTATAAATACACCCTCTAACTCTGATAGCCTTTTCGCTCACGATCACACCCATTCTCGACGAAATTTCACTCGCCGGAAAATTTCTGCAACTCGCTGGAAAACCGAACCCCTTCACCTTTGTGCCGTATTCTAAAAACAGAACACCTAGAACTCATACCGAAGCCACCCACACTCACCTCAAGCTTCCTGAAGACCCTCTGCCGCGAGATACACGTCGCCGGAATAACTTGCTGTCATCGGAATTTTCGCCGGCGAAACAAGGGATCTCTGTCGGTATATCTTATACCTAATCTCTCTCATTCTTTTTATTAATCTCATATGTAATTAATCACAACATACTAAAGAACTTGATTAAATCGTCGAATCACTCGGACTTTGAATCTGGGTTAAGCTTAACGAAGAAGATGAAGTTTTCGGTATTATATATGTTATTTTAAATCAAGTTATATCTTGGGTTAGACACACAGTCCAGCGGTGGACTGTGTGCAAACAATATACATAACGTCCCGAGTTCGATTCTTGTCACACGCACACTCACCTTAATAAAAATGTTCCTTTTTAAAACTGAACCGGTTTCACTCGCAAATAGATTTTAAGTTTAATGAAAACCGGAATAATAACCAAGATAGACACACAGTCCAGTGGTGGACTGTGTGCGCGTTTAAATCATACGTCGCGGGTTCGAGTCCAGGCTACCGCACCGGTTCTGGCAATTATCAAACTTTTTATATAAGGACAGAAATGAATTTACCTAGTTTGTATATAAGTATAATAAAAACCAGATTATTTACCAAGTTAGACACACAGTCCAGCGGTGGACTGTGTGTCAACCTAAACCACAGGTCCCGGGTTCGAGACCTGTGGCGAGCACCGAGTCATGCATTAAAATCGTTTTTAAAATAAATGATTTTCGGATTAATTCAATTAGTATATAAATATAATTAAAAACAGAAATATTTCGGGTTAGACACGTAGCTCAGTTGGTAGAGCTGCGTGCACGCATACGGGAGGTCACGAGTTCGAACCTCACTCAGCGCACATAATAACACAATCAAACCGGTCAACAGGTCAACGTTCAACAATCAACGGTCAAAAAGTCAACATTTTTTTATTATTTTTATTTATTTATTTTATTTAAAAATCAATTAAAAATACTTAAAAATAACATTTTTAAAGTTAGAAAATAGCCTTAAATTCACAAAATATATCCAATAATCCTACTAAAATTGATTAATAAAATCCGCTTATTCACCGAACCATTATGTTATTATCTAGGTTAGTTTCACTCGTGGTTAAATCAAACTTCGTGCGCATTCAACATCATCAACCGAACGCACCCAATGTGAGTGAATCTTACAACTTCCCTTTTTAATTACACGTTTTGGGGTGTGTCATTGTCACTAAAATTAACTCGTTTATTTAAACTTGTGCCACACCATATTGTGATCTAAACTTAGAGTGTAAATATTGTTTGTAGTTATGTCTTTCATATAGTCAAGTTGTATGCAAATCATTCATTAGGCCCATCAGTTCGTAGAACAACGCGTGCCTCAAAACTCATTCATTAGGCCCATCAGTTTCTCGTGAGAGACGGGTTGAGCAACGCGTGCCTCAAAACAATTTATTATTGTATGTGTGTGCATTAACTGATATTAAGTGTTTTATGAATATGTTCTATATTTACTCATATGTGGTTGTGCACTTTATTTTATAATCAATTCAATAAACCTGTTCAAATGCTTTTCATAGGATTCACTCGCCAACTTTTTGTTGATCCAAAAACCATTTTTACAGATGATACAGGTGAACAGGATGAAGCAAGGAAAACATAGGAAATGCCTTAGAAGAAAACAATGTAGTCTAGAATGATGTTTAGGAAATGATGAAATTAAGATTGTATGTTTCCCTTTAAATTGTAATAATGAATATGAAACGTTATAATAAATGTCATGAGCTTTGATGATAACCCAATCATGCCCCGATCACCTTTTCCGCTGCGGGTCGGGGTGTGACACCCCATGCGAAAATAGTAGGTCATCATGCGATTTCATTGCATATATACCAACATGCAATTTTTGTAAATTCCATACACGTGCTTTTTATAACATGCGAATTCACCCCAGCGTACCCAATGTACGTTAATGCATGTTGTACGATATACTTTTTGTATGATTTATATGTCTATATTATATTATAAATGTTTTCTCTTTGTTATTTGTTATATGTCTACAATTCTCGGGGTACGGCTAAAAGCTAGTCGCATATCTCAAACATAGTTAAGAATCAATAGTTAAAATCATTTAAAAATAAAAGCATTGCTATCAAGCATCTTATATTTAAAAAAAAAAAAACTAGTACACATTTGTGTATCTTTTCACCATATAATTGGATTTTTATGGCCCATAGAAGAAACAAAATTACTTCAATGGCATATTCATTTGATATAGTAAATCACATAACCTTCATGTTTGGTCAATCGAAACTCGTTATAGTTTATATGATGAAAGTTGTAATATATAGACTTAGAAATAATAACATAGATAATATGTAGCTCATGTTTGGAATTCCATTTAGAACCTTCTTATTAACTTATTAACTTTTTCAAAAGTTATTTATAAGAGGAAAAAATCATTTTAAAAAATTAATAAGTTAATAATGAGGTTCTAAATGGAATCTCAAACATGGCTATAGTTAACAGTGACAGATCTAAAAAATTCGTATATGGATAACGTTTCAAAAAAAGGGTAACGAAATAATAAAAACCGTCAAATTTTTCCAAAAGTTACATTGATCATATATAATTGATTATTCTAAAGTGAGTGATACACTTTACAAAGTGTAACATCCAACCATTAGTATTATTAATATTATATGATTTGCCTATGAGAAACGCATAGGTTTATTTTTGGTTACTTGGGTGGAAATTTTCTAAGGATCATCCATCCAGATGCTACTCTCACTTAAGCACATTTAATTGTGTAGTTTGATGAGATCCACAAGCGATGCGCTAAAAACGCCGTTTGGTGATGTTTGAGGTGAGGCATTCCTTATGCCTAGTATCTCTCATGTGGACATAACATAATAGAACATTGTGGAATTGTGCTAGGGTGTCGAAAAATAGCCCTGGAACTCCTCGTCCTCGAAGAGGCTTCCCTACCATCATAAATACAATAGAAAAGGAGAGATTCTAATATCATTTGTAATATTTGGAATCTGGTACTACTAATATTGTCTTTTTTGCCCACGGGGAGCAGACGAAATTGGTTTTAGTTGCCCAGGTGGAGACTTCCTAGTGGTCACCCATTTAGGTACAAATGACATATGGGCACACTTCAGTGTGGAGTCTAATGAGATCCTCGGCTAATGCGCCCGAAATGCGTTGGTGATATTTGAGATGCGGGATTCCTTATGACCTTGTATCTCTCATATGGACACAATATAACATAACGATGTAAGATTAACCTAAGGTGTCCCAAACACCCCCCACCCCTGGACTCATCGTCCCCGATAAGGTTGCCAACCATGGTAAACACAACAAAACATGAGTCGCTCTGATAGCATTTATAACATCAGGTCTCTCGTACCACCCATATTTTCGTTTTGCCCATTATAGCGCACATATTTGTTTTTTGGTTGCCTAGATAGAGACTTCCTAGGAGGCTACATATCTATGTACTAGTCTCACCTGAGCTCACTTACCTATGGATTTCTGATAAAATACACAGTCAATGCACCTAAAACGCGTTAGTGATATTTGAGATGGGGTACTCCTTATGGCATTGTAACTCTCCTTTAATGGAACATTACACAATGATTTGGGATTTGCCTAAGGTGTCAAATAACAATCGCTACGAAATTCAAGCACTTAAGCCTAAGTTGAAGAGCCAATTGAAAGATATAACCTAAGCCTTGAAGCAAATCAAGATTCGAGTTTAAAAGGTGCACTTGGCGGATCTAACAGTAGACTTGCACTACTATGAGGACATGATTGGGTTTATGAGTTCTAGGGACATTGGATAAAGGTTATGGTGTATTGATTTTTGTAGGGGAGTGTACGATGCGTGCTACCTTTTCTTATCGGTCCGCTCTTTCATATGTTATTATTGTAGTTTTCTCACCACTTTATGTCAAATGTAGCTTGCTACTATCGTTATCGGTATTTTGTGTTTGAATGTTGCTTTGATTCCCTTAGTCACATTTCATGTTATCTGAATTACTATACTTTACATGTCAAAAAATGTTTTTACAGTTGGGGGTCTTATTGGGAGCAACAACTCTATCTTCTAGGATAGAGGAAAGGTTTGTTATCATCCCACTCATCCTATACCCTACAATAAGTGAAGCCAATACGTAAATCTCTTATTTTCTTTCAAAGAAAGATCGATGACATTTTTATTTAATAATAAGTCATTGAAAACTAGATTTTTTTGACTAATAATTCTAGAAGTTATATTGTTTTCACATGAACAAGAATATAGTCAATGATTTATATGTATCGTGTCAAAATTTTCAATTTTGTTTAGATTCCCATTAAAAGAAAGTCTTTGACCTCAAATTTTCTAACTTCATGCAGTTACTTCTTTTAATTATAACTCTCATTAAGAAAATATACTATAAGAATATATTAGAAGAAGAAAAAATGTTAAATAAACGTATAACTATAAAAAAATATAGTGATTTTAAAGGTTAAAAGTTAACTTTTTTAGTTTTATTGTTGGATGCACCATGGAATCATGCATGTTGCGACTTGCGTGCGTTATTTATATATCTCGCCTTATAATAATAATATAAATATAAATATAAATATAAATATAAATATTTATCAACTTTCCCCGTATGTTAATGTACAACAAGGTCAAGATCTTGAAAAAGTACCATTTATAATATTAAATTCTACAAATTATATTGGCCACATCTTTCGTTTATCATTTCTGTTTTTATAACAATTGTTTTATAACATATGTATACACACATATTTTTTAATAGCAATGTTTACTTTATTCTACTACGTCAATAATCCTAAATTAATCGTCTTTGGCCAGATTTCAACGTAAGGCCACCTTATTGATTATATAATTATAGTTTTACTTATGCGTAATTTGTACCTTTTACGTTGTAACTTGTATAACAGAAGAGTTCCCGCACGATGCGGCGAGAAACAGATATATGCCAAGATAAATTTAATTGTATTATGTAACATCCGTCAAAAACCGGATTTACCAAATCCGCTCCGTTTATTAACCGAACAATCAGTTAAAAATTTCGTTGCGTATTTAATGCCCAAATTAATTTTAAACGATACATAATTAATAAGTATATTGGAATATATAATTTATATTTGAAAAAGTATTAAAAATAGTGGTTTAAAAATAAAACAATGCTGCCGGGTTTCGAACCCGGTCAGCTGGGGATAAACTTCAAAGCCTTAACACACATCCTTCCAACCACTGCGCCACTTGTGTTCTTTATTAACATATCAAAACAATTAATTCAAATATCAAACTCGAATTCAAAACTGACGCGCCCAATCGCAGTCGTCGGAAATCCCGAAGATTTCGCCGAGATTGGACGGTTTCTTCTGATTTAACCGAAGCCTTAACTATTACATCGGTTATAACCGACGTCTGAACCCGCGACATAAGTCATAACCGCCGGAAAATTATTGACCGACGAATCAAGACGGAAAACGTACCAAATTCGTCGATGTTCTGCCCTATAAATACACCCTCTAACTTCTGTTAGCCTTTTCGCTCACAATCACACCCTTTCTCGACGTAATTTCACTCGCCGGAAAACTTCTGCAACTCGCCGGAAAACCGAACCCTTTCCCCTCTGTGCCTTACTCTAAAAACTGAACACCTAGAGCTCATACCGAAGCCACCCCCACTCACCTAAAGCTTGCTGAAGACACTCTGCCGCAAAATACACGTCGCCGGAATAACCTGCTGTAATCGGAAAACTCGCCGGCGAAACAGGGGACCTCTGTCGGTATATCTTATACCTAATATCTCTCATTCTTTTTATTAATCTCACATGTAATTAATCACACCACACTAAAGAACTTGATTAAATTGTCGAACCAGTCGGACACCGATTCTGGTTAAGTTTAACGAAGAAGATGAAGTTTTCAGTTGCATATATGTTTAATTTAAATCAAGATATATCTCAGGTTAGACACACAGTCCAGCGGTGGACAATGTGCAAATAAACACGCATACGTCCCGAGTTCGATTCTTGTTCCGCGCACGCTCGCCTTAATAAAAATGTTCTTTTTTTAAACTGAACCGGATTCACTGCAAATAGATTTTAAGTTTAATGAAAACCGGAATAATAACCAAGATAGACACACAGTCCAGTGGTGGACTGTGTGAACGTTTAAATCACACGTCACGAGTTCGAGTCCAGACTACCGCACCGGTTCTGGCAATTATCAAACTTTTTATATAAGGACAGAAATGAATTTAAACCCAGTTTGTATATAAGTATAATAAAAACCAGATTATTTACCAAGTTAGACACACAGTCCAGCGGTGGACTGTGTGTCAACCTAAACCACAGGTCCCGGGTTCGAGACCTGTGGCGAGCACCGAGTCAGCATTAAAATCGTTTTTAAAATAAATGATTTTCGGATTAATTCAATTAGTATATAAATATAATTAAAAACAGAAATATTTCGGGTTAGACACGTAGCTCAGTTGGTAGAGCTGCGTGCACGCATACGGGAGGTCACGAGTTCGAACCTCACTCAGCGCACATAATAACACAATCAAACCGGTCAACAGGTCAAACGTTCAACAAGTCAACGGTCAAAAAGTCAACATTTTTTTATTATTTTTATTTATTTATTTTATTTAAAAATCAATTAAAAATACTTAAAATTAACATTTTTAAAGTTAGAAAATAGCCTTAAACTCACAAAAATATATCCAATAATCCTACTTAAATTAATTAATAAAATCCGCTTATTCACCGAACCATTATGTTATTATCTAGGTTAGTTTCACTCGTGGTTAAATCAAACTTCGTGCGCATTCAACATCATCAACCGAACGCACCCAATGTGAGTGAATCTTACAACTCCCCTTTTTAATTACACGTTTTGGGGTGTGTCATGTGTCACTAAAATTAACTCGTTTATTTAAACTTGTGCCATACCATATTGTGATCTAAACTTAGAGTGTAAATATTGTTTGTAGTTATGTCTTTCATATTGTCAGTTGTATGCAATCATTCATTAGGCCCATCAGTTCGTAAACACGCTGCCTCAAAACTCATTCATTAGGCCCATCACTTCCTCGTGAGAGACGGGTTGAGCAACGCGTGCCTCAAAACAATTTATTATTGTATGTGTGTGCATTATCTGATATTAAGTGTTTTATGAATATGTTTACATCTATATTTACTCATATGTGGTTGTGCACTTTATTTTATAATCAATTCAATAAACTTGTTCAAATGCTTTTCATAGGATTCACTCGCCAACTTTTTGTTGATTCAAAAACCATTTTTACACATGATACAGGTGAATAGGATGAAGCAAGGAAAACATAGGAAATGCCTTAGAAGAAAACAATGAAGTCTAGAATGATGTTTAGAACATGATGAAATTAAGATTGTATGTTCCCTTTAAATTGTAATAATGAATATGCAACGTTATAATAAATGTCATGAGCTTTGATGATAACCCAATCATGCCCCGATCACCTTTTCCGCTGCGGGTCGGGGTGTGACAGATTGGTATCAGAGCCATGACTATAGGGATATATGATAGGTTATTAGACCCTTAGAGCCTATATTATAGTTGACTAGATTTTAAATTGTTTATGTGGTTACATGCAAACTTATGATATTTATTTGTTTCATATTTGTTTATACTTATAGTCAAACATACATACTTACATACACATTCATCATACATATTTCAATGTTCATATAATCAAATCATCTTCATACTTTCGTTATTCAAAGATTTTGTCGCAATTTTCAAATCTCATCAAAGTAAGTTCTGCGACGGGCATGTAGTAAACTGGAAGGGTACAAGTACCGGTAGTCGGAACGTCCTGTCTAGGTTGGCATTCGTATAAATCCAACATAACGGACCAGTTTGCCTACCTGGGACTAACGATGAGAGCACGAAGGACCTATTAGGCCAAAGCATGCCACACCAAACGTCGTTCGAACTAACCCCACTTTGAGGTGTCATCGTGTCCATACCTGGACACATTCCGAATATCATACGTTACATATTTCTCGATTTTCTCCGGGATTTAGTGTACGTAACCAGGCTAACACATGCGAACCATATGAAAAACCCGGTATTCAGGGGGCCCACATGATTACGAAGGTGAAGTATGGCGGCATGCAAGGCCCAATTACGAGCAAAGCCCAAGACATCCTATGGATGTAGTAGATTTATTATGTCTTATTTATTTTGTGAATGTTCATTCCTAAATACGACCCATGATCCCAAAAACATCCAACTCATACTCTTGATATGTATTCCTTGTATATGTCTTCTAGCCTCACTCGTAAGAAGATGAGAGCAGGAAAAGCCCGCGAGCGCATGGCTGCCCTAATCGCTCAACAAATGGCTGCCGTAATACCCAACATTGTAATTCAAGTCCAACAAGCCCTTACCACTAATCCTGTCTGTAACATCCGTAAAAAAACGGATTTTACCAAACCCGCTCCGTTTATTAACCGAACAATCATTTTAAAATTTCATGGCGTATTTAATGCCCAAATTAATTTTAAACGATACATAATTAATTATTATATTGGAATATATAATTTGTTTTTGAAAAATTGTTAAAAATGATGAAATAAAAATATAATGTTGCTGCCGGGTTTCGAACCCGGGTCAGTCAACCGGTTCAGCAGACTTAACACACACACACTCAACCACTGCGCCACTTGTATTTCTTGTTAATTATTAGAATCAATTAATTCATATCATGAATCCCAAATTCAAAAACCGGCGCCCAAATTTCAGTCGTCGGAAATCCCGACTAACTCGCCAAGAATTTACGATATCTTCAGTTATAACGTAAAACTTAATCACTACATCGGTTATAACCGACGCCTGAGTCCGCGACACAAGTTATAACCGCCGGAGAATTTCTAACCGACGAATCAAGTCGGAAATCGGACCAAATTCATCGATGACCTGCCCTATAAATACCTCCTCGAACCTCTGCAAGCTTTTTCGCTCAAAACCGCACCTTTACCCGACGTAATCCCACTCGCCGGAAAACTTCTGCACATCGCTGGAAAACCGAACCCTTCACTTCTGAGCCTTACTGAACCCCCAGAGCTTATACCGAAGTCACCCACATCCATTTCAAGCTTGCTGAAGACTCTCTGCCGCAAGACATACGTCGCCGGTAGTTTCTGCTGTCACCGGAGTTTCGCCGGAGAAACAGAGGAGTCCAGTCGGTATACCTTACGCTTAAATCTTTCATTCTTTTTATATATCTCACCTGTAATTAACCTAAAAACACTAAAGAAACATGATTAAAACATCGAACCAGTCGGACTTTCGATTCTGGTTAAATTCAACGAAGAAGACGAAGTTTCGGTAGTGTTTAAGTTTAATATAAATCAAGATATAACTCGGGTTAGACACACAGTCCAGCGGTGGACTGTGTGCACACTAAACACGCAAACGTCTCGAGTTCGAATCTTGTCCCACGCATACTCGCTTGAATAAAAATGTTCCTTTTTATTACCGAACCGGAGTCACCGCTGTTACATGTTAAATTTAATTAAAAACCGGAATAATAACCATGATAGACACACAGTCCAGTGGTGGACTGTGTGTATGTTTAATCACAGGACACGAGTTCGAGTCCGGGCTACCGCACCGGTCCGACAATTATCCAACCTTTTTAAATAAGGCAGAACAAAATTATTTAATTGTATATAAGTATAATAAAAATCAGGTTATATAACAAGTTAAACACACAGTCCAGCGGTGGACTGTGTGTTAACCTAAACCACAGGTCCCGGGTTCGAGACCTGTGGAGCGCACCGAGTCACTGATTAAAATCTTTTTAGAAATAAGTTGATTTTCGGATTAATCTAATTAATATATAAATATAATTAAAAACAGAAATATTTCGGGTTAGACACGCAGCTCAGTTGGTAGAGCTCGTGCCGCGTACGGAAGGTCTCGGGTTCGAGCCTCACCCAACGCACACATACACACATACGAACCGGTCAAAGTCAACAGTCAAAGGTCAATGGTCAACGGTAAAAAAAGTCAACATTTTTTATTTATTTTTATTTATTTATTTTAATTAAAAATCAATTAAAAATACTTAAAAATAACATTTTTAAGGTTAGAAAATAGCCTTAAACTCACAAAAATACACCCAACAATCCTACTAAAATGGATTAATAAAATCCGTTTACTTACCGTAACATTATGCCATTATCTAGGTTAATTTCACTCGTGGTTAAAACCACTTTGTGCGCATTCAACATCATCAACCGAACGCACCCAATGTGAGTGAATCTTACAACTCCCCCTTTTTAATTACACGTTTTGGGGTGTGTCATGTGTCACAAAATAATTAACTCGTTTATTTAAACTTGTGCCATACCATATTGTGATCTAAACTTAGATTGTTTATATTGTTGTGGTTATGTATTTCATTTTGTCAACTTATATGAAAGTCATTCATTAAGCCCATCAGTTCCTTGTGGAGACGAGTTGAGCAACGCGTGCCTCAAAACAAATCCATTATTGTTCATGTGTCTATTATTGAGTTTATATTGTTTGTAGTTATGTATTTCATATTGTCAAGTTTATGCAATTCATTCATTAGGCCCATCAGTTCCTCGTGAGAGACGAGTTGAGCAACGCGTGCCTCTAAACGATCCATTATTGTTCATGTGTGTATTGTTTAATATTAAATTGATTGGTGAATAAGTTTACATCTATTTTTACTCATGTGTGGTTGTGCACTCCATTTTATAATCAATTAAATAAACTTGTTCAAATGTTTTCCATAGGATTCACTCGCCAACTTTTTGTTGATCCAAAAACCCTTTTTACACATGATACAGGTGAACAGGATGAAGCAAGGAAAACATAGGAAATGCCTTAGAAGAAAACAATGAAGCCTAGATTGATATTTAGGACATGATGTAATATTGATTGTAATTTTCCATTAAAGTGTATTAATGAATATGAAACGTTAAAATAAATGTCATGAGCTTTGATGATAACCCAATCATGCCCCGATCACCTTTTCCGCTGCGGGTCGGGGTGTGACAGATTGGTATCAGAGCCATGACTATAGGGATATAGGATAGGTTATTAGACCCTTAGAGCCTATACTATAGTCTGCCTAAATTTTAATTGATTAGGTGGTTACATACAAACTTATGATATTTATTTGTTTCATATTTGTTTATACTTACAGTCAAACATACATACTATATACATATTCATCATACATATTTCAATGTTCATATATTCAATTCATCTTCACACTGTTGTTATTCAAATATTTTTTTTCAATTTTCAAATCTCATCAAAGTAAGTTCTGCGACGGGCATGTAGTAACTGGAAGGGTACAAGTACCGGTAGTCGGAACGTCCTGTCTAGGTTGGCATTCGTATAAATCCAATATAACGGACCAGTTTGCCTACCTGGGGACTAACGATGAGAGTACGAAGGACCTATTAGGCCAAAGCATGTCACACCAAACGTCGTTCGAACTAACCCACTTTGAGGTGTCACCGTGTCTACACCTGGACACATTCCGAATATCACACGTTATATACATATTTCTCGATTTTCTCCGGGTTTTAGTGTACGTAACCAGGCTAACACATGCGAACCATATGAAAAACCCGGTATTCATGGGGGCCCACATGATTACGAAGGTGAAGTATGGCGGCATGTAGGGCCTAATGACGAGCAAAGCCCAAGACATCCTATGGATGTAGTAGATTTATTTTTCTATAATTATTTTATGAATGTTCATTCCTAGTGCGACCCATGAACCCAAAAACATCCAACTCATACTCTTGACATGTATTCCTTGTAGATGTCTTCTAACCACGCCCGTAGGAAGACGAGAGCAGGAAAAGCCCGCGAACGCATGGCTGCCCTAATCGCTCAACAAATGGCTGCCGTAATACCCAACATTGTAATCCAAGTCCAACAAGCACTTACCGCTAATCCTGTCAATCAAGAAGATCAACACGTTATCAACCCTCCCCCAAATACCACTAAATGCACCTACAAGCATTTCAAATCATGCGACCCTCCAAAATACAAAGGGACTGAAGGTGTCACTGCTCTTCTCCATTGGTTTGAAGAAATGGAGAACACTTTTCTAAATTGTGATTGCCCCGATGATCGCAAGGTGCGATATGCTACTGGTCGTTTATATGGAATAGCACTTACTTGGTGGAATACAGAGAAGGCCAAACGAGGTGTTGAAGATGCTATGACTTTAACTTGGGATGAATTGAAGGAAATCATGACCAGACGATTTTGCCCAAGGAGCGAAATCAAGAAATTAGAAGATGAGTTCTATTTGTTGAAGCAAAAGGAAGGCGACCACACCACGTACAACAAAAGATTCCTCGAGTTACATCAAATGGTTCCCAACATGTTCACTCCCCTCTACCGTTTGATCGAGCACTACATTCGTAGTCTTCCGTCAAAGATTCAAGACTCTGTAATAAGCACCACGCCTGCAACTTTGGAAGCAGCAATGGAGCTAGCAACAGCGCTCACCGAGAACCGAATCCGGAACAAAGACTTCAAGGAGGAGAAGAAGAAGGATAAAGCATCGACTGAAACCTCCGACTACACCCAAACCGAATCCCCTTCTCAACCCAATTCTAAGAGAAAAAGAGACGGGCAACTTTTCGCTGCTATCCAACGAAATCAACCAATTTCACACGCCATACCCATCCAAGCTATCCCAATCACTCAAGTGGCACCCAACTCAACTTACCCAAATAAGAAACCATATCTTGGACCTCACCCTCGATGCAACAACTGTTTTTATCACCATCCCCTTACCCTACCTTGTCGACTATGTGCAACTTGTGGACGCTATGGTCATTTGAGCAGGGTTTGCCGCACCTTTAAAAACCAAATCTCTCCCCCTACTCAAAACATGGTCCAAACCTTTCAACAACCCCAATACCCCATGTTCCCTTATGTTCGAGCTTGTTTCAATTGTGGCGACCCTACCCACTTTAGAAACACGTGCCCTCGATTGGTTAACATCATAAACGCTCAAGCCCAATCAAACCCAGTTAACCAAGTAAATCAAGAAAACCCAACCGCTAGGCCACCTGCAAGAGGAAGAGTCTTCAACATCAACGCCAATCCTGTCGAAGATAATGACGGCCCAAACGAAGATACCCAACTAGTCCTCTTCACCGAAAATCCAGATTCAACTCCAATCGTTTAGTTTTATGTTTTTCTTTATCGCATAGAACCAATCATAACTTAAGGATAAAGCCAATGGGAATTTGACAAGAATATGGTGGATACGCCGCTGGTACTTCCTATATATAAGTATTCTTGTCAAAGGATCAGAAGCATTATCTGGCGGTTATGAGAGGTTCCATGTGTAAACTGTTTGAGTAATTAGTGTTTATTATTTTCAGTACATGCAATTTCATAGGCCGCCGCTCCCCATTACATTATGAGCGTTGAGCATGTTCCCCATTTCGTTATGAGCGTGAACCCGGCGTGCCCACATACGATCGGCTCCGTTTGATTGAGCCTTGATCGCACAGACATTTTCATTTTCAGTACATGCAATATGATCGGCTCCGTTTGATTGAGCCTTGATCGCACAGACATTTTCATTATCAGTATCTTGTGGTTGTTGTGTTTGTTGTAGAGTCACATAGAACTAATCATAACTTGCGGATAAAGTCAATGAGAATTTGATGAGAATATGGTGGATACACCGCTGGTACTTCCTATATATAAGTATTCTTGTCAAAGGATCGGAAGAATTATCAGGCGGTTATGAGAGGTTCCATGTATAGGCTGTTTGTGTGATTATTGTTTAGATTAAATTTATTATTTTCAGTACATGCAATACGATCGGCTTTGTTTGATTGAGCCTTGATCGCACAGAAATTTTCATTTTCAGTACATGCAAATACGATCGGCTCCATTTGATTGAGCCTTGATCGCACAGACATTTTCATTATCAGTATCTTGTGGTTGTAGTGTTTGTTGTAGAGTCACATAGAACTAATCATAACTTGTGGATAAAGTCAATGAAAATTTGACAAGAATAGGGTGGATACGCCGCTGGTACTTCCTATATATAAGTATTCTTGTCAAAGGATCGGAGGCATTATCAGGCGGTTATGAGAGGTACCGTGTATAAGCTTTTTTTGTGATTGTTGTTTAGATTAAATTTATTATTTTCAGTACATGCAATACGATCGGCTCCGCTTGATTGAGCCTTGATCGCACAGACATTTTCATTTTCAATACATGCAATACGATCGGCTCCGTTTGATTGAGCCTTGATCGCACAGACATTTTTTCATTTTCAGTATTTTGTGTTTGTTGTATTGGTTGTAGAGTCACATAGGACTAATCATAATTCACTGATAAAACCAATGAAAATTTGACGAGAATATGGTGGATACGCCGCTGGTACTTCCTATATATAAGTATTCTTGTCAAAGGATCAGAGGCATTGTCAGACGGTTATGAGAAGTTCTATGTAGGATTTAGTAGTTTCTTGGTAACTAATCATAACTTGCGGATAAAACCAACGAAAATTTGACAAGAATATGGTGGATACGCCGCTGGTACTTCCTATATATAAGTATTCTTGTCAAAGGATCAGAGGTATTGTTAGATGGTTACGAGAAGTTCCATGTAGGTTGTAGTATTAGAAGTTTTGCCTTAGGATATAACCATATCCTTCCAAACATATCCAAACTCTTATGCATGATATCATATTTAGCGAATCAACTCTGCTTATCAATACTTTTACAGTAGGCAACGAAAAGCGATTCCTGTAATAAGGTACTTAACCCTTACAAGGGACGTTACCGCCTCAAACAAAAACTTAAACCCTTACTTTTCTAAGTATGTAACTGTCAAACTAAACACCATCATTCTTTTAGTCAAATATATCACTACTTAAATTTCGGGACAAAATTTCTAAAAAGCAGGGGATACTGTAACATCCGTCAAAAAACGGATTTTACCAAACCCGCTCCGGGAACAATCAGTTTAAAATTTCGTGGCGTATTTAATGCCCAAATTAATTTTAAACGATACATAATTAATTATTATATTGGAATATATAATTTGTTTTTGAAAAATTGTTAAAAATGATGAAATAAAAATATAATGTTGCTGCCGGGTTTCGAACCCGGGTCAGTCAACCGGTTCAGCAGACTTAACACACACACACTCAGCCACTGCGCCACTTGTATTTCTTGTTAATTATTAGAATCAATTAATTCATATCATGAATCCCACATTCAACGGCGCCCAAATTTCAGTCGTCGGAAATCCCGACTAACTCGCCAAGAATTACGATATCTTCAGTTATAACGTAAAACTTAATCACTACATCGGTTATAAACCGACGCCTGAGTCCGCGACACAAGTTATAACCGCCGGAGAATTTCTAACCGACGAATCAAGTCGGAAATCGGACCAAATTCATCGATGACCTGCCCTATAAATACCTCCTCGAACCTCTGCAAGCTTTTTCGCTCAAAACCGCACCTTTACCCGACGTAATCCCACTCGCCGGAAAACTTCTGCACATCGCCGGAAAACCGAACCCTTCACTTCTGAGACTTACTGAACCCCCAGAGCTTATACCGAAGTCACCCACATCCATTTCAAGCTTGCTGAAGACTCTCTGCCGCAAGACATACGTCGCCGGAAGTTTCTGCTGTCACCGGAGTTTCGCCGGAGAAACAGAGGAGTCCAATCGGTATACCTTACGCTTAAATCTTTCATTCTTTTTATATATCTCACCTGTAATTAACCTAAAAACATTAAAGAACATGATTAAAACATCGAACCAGTCGGACTTCCGGTTCTGGTTAAATTCAACGAAGAAGACGAAGTTTCGGTAGTGTTTAAGTTTAATATAAATCAAGATATAACTCGGGTTAGACACACAGTCCAGCAGTGGACTGTGTGCACACTAAACACGCAAACGTCTCGAGTTCGAATCTTGTCCCACGCATACTCGCTTGAATAAAAATGTTCCTTTTTATTACCGAACCGGAGTCACCGCTGTTACATGTTAAATTTAATAAAAACCGGAATAATAACCATGATAGACACACAGTCCAGTGGTGGACTGTGTGTATGTTTAATCACAGGACACGAGTTCGAGTCCGGGCTACCGCACCGGTCCAGACAATTATCCAACCTTTTTAAATAAGGCAGAACAGAAATTATTTAATTGTATATAAGTATAATAAAAATCAGGTTATATAACAAGTTAAACACACAGTCCAGCAGTGGACTGTGTGTTAACCTAAACCACAGGTCCCGGGTTCGAGACCTGTGGAGCGCACCGAGTCACTGATTAAAATCTTTTTAGAAATAAGTTGATTTTCGGATTAATCTAATTAATATATAAATATAATTAAAAACAGAAATATTTCGGGTTAGACACGTAGCTAAGTTGGTAGAGCTACGTGCACGCGTACGGGAGGTCTCGGGTTCGAGCCTTACCCAGCGCACACATACACACATACGAACCGGTCAAAGTCAACAGTCAAAGGTCAATGGTCAACGGTAAAAAAAGTCAACATTTTTATTTATTTTTATTTATTTATTTTAATTAAAAATCAATTAAAAATACTTAAAAATAACATTTTTAAGGTTAGAAAATAGCCTTAAACTCACAAAAATACACCCAACAATCCTACTAAAATGGATTAATAAAATCCGTTTACTTACCGTAACATTATGCCATTATCTAGGTTAATTTCACTCGTGGTTAAAACCACTTTGTGCGCATTCAACATCATCAACCGAACGCACCCAATGTGAGTGAATCTTACAACTCCCCCTTTTTAATTACACGTTTTGGGGTGTGTCATGTGTCACAAAATAATTAACTCGTTTATTTAAACTTGTGCCATACCATATTGTGATCTAAACTTAGATTGTTTATATTGTTGTGGTTATGTATTTCATTTTGTCAACTTATATGAAAGTCATTCATTAAGCCCATCAGTTCCTCGTGGGAGACGAGTTGAGCAACGCGTGCCTCAAAACAAATCCATTATTGTTCATGTGTGTATTATTGAGTTTATATTGTTTGTAGTTATGTATTTCATATTGTCAAGTTTATGCAATTCATTCATTAGGCCCATCAGTTCCTCGTGAGAGACGAGTTGAGCAACGCGTGCCTCTAAACGATCCATTATTGTTCATGTGTGTATTGTTTAATATTAAATTGATTGGTGAATAAGTTTACATCTATTTTTACTCATGTGTGGTTGTGCACTCCATTTTATAATCAATTAAATAAACTTGTTCAAATGTTTTCCATAGGATTCACTCGCCAACTTTTTGTTGATCCAAAAACCCTTTTTACACATGATACAGGTGAACAGGATGAAGCAAGGAAAACATAGGAAATGCCTTAGAAGAAAACAATGAAGCCTAGATTGATATTTAGGACATGATGTAATATTGATTGTAATTTTCCATTAAAGTGTATTAATGAATATGAAACGTTAAAATAAATGTCATGAGCTTTGATGATAACCCAATCATGCCCCGATCACTTTTCCGTTGCGGGTCGGGGTGTGACACTGTCAACCAAGAAGATCAAAATGATATCAACCCTCCCCCGAATACCACTAAATGCACCTACAAGATTTCAAATCATGCGACCCTCCAAAATACGAAGGGACTGAAGGTGTCACCGCTCTCCTCCATTGGTTTGAAGAAATGGAGAACACTTTTCTAAATTGCGATTGCCCCGATGATCGCAAAGTGCGATATGCTACTGGTCGTTTATATGGAATAGGACTTACTTGGTGGAATACAGAGAAGGACAAACGAGGTGTTGAAGATGCTATGACTTTGACTTGGGAAGAGTTGAAGGAAATCATGAAAAAGACGGTTTTGCCCAAGGAGCGAAATCAAGAAATTAGAAGATGAGTTTTATTCGTTGAAGCAAAAGGAAGGAGACCACACCAATACAACAAAAGATTCCTCGAGTTAAATCAAATGGTTCCCAACTTGTTCACTCCCCTCTACCGTTTGATCGAGCACTACATTCAGGTCTTCCGTCAAAGATTCAGGACTCTGTAATAAGTACCACGCCTGCAACTTTGGAAGCAGCAATGGAGTTAGCTAAAGAGCTCACCGAGAACCGCATCCGGAATAAAGACTTCAAGGAGGAGAAGAAGAAGGATAAAGCATCAACTGAAACTTCAAACTCCACCCAAACTGAATCCCCTTCTCAACCCATTTCTAAGAGAAAACGAGACGGGCAACTTTTCGCTACCACCCAATGCAACCAACTAGCCTCACAAGCCATACCCATCCAAGCTATCCCAATCACACAAGTAGCACCCAACTTAACTTACCCAATTAAGAAACCTTACCTTGGACCTCACCCTCGATGTAACACCTGTTTTTATCACCATCCATCTACCTTACCTTGTCGACTATGTGCGAATTGTGGACGCTATGGTCATTTGAGCAAGGTTTGCCGCACCCCTCAAAACCAAACCACACCCCCTACTCAAAACATGATCCAAACCTATCAACAACCCCTATACCCCATGTTCCCATATGTTCGAGCTTGTTTCAATTGTGGCGACCCTACCCACTTTAGAAACACGTGCCCTCGATTGGTTAACATCATAAACGCCCAAGCTCAAGCAAACCCAGTTAACCAAGCAAATCAAGAAAACCTAATCACTAGGCCACCAGCAAGAGGAAGAGTTTTCAACATCAACGCCAATCCTGTTGAAGATAATGACGGCCCAAACGAAACCACCCAACTAGTCCCCTTCACCGAAAATCAAGATTCAACTCCAATCGTTTAGTTTATGTTTTTCTTTATGTTATCTCTAGCTTTGGTTGATTGTGTTTGTTTATGTTTTAGAATCACATAGAACCAATCATAACTTAAGGATAAAGCCAATGAAAATTTGACAAGAATATGGTGGATACGCCGCTGGTACTTCCTATATATAAGTATTCTTGTCAAAGGATCAGAGGCATTATCTGGCGGTTATGAGAAGTTCCGTGTAGAATTTAGTATTGTTTTGATTGAAGTTTGTTTTGTACTCACTGATTTAGTATTTATAGCATCTCATCATTTAAAGAAATTGGATTGTATTCCATTTCTACATAGACTAACCTCTCCATCACAACAAACGAGAGAGGCATTGTCATCATTCAAACATGTATACTATCAGAATTAAGACTCAAGTTTTGGTTGTTGTGGTTGTTTTAGAGTCACATAGAACTAATCATAACTTGCGGATAAAGTCAATGAAAATTTGAGAAGAATATGGTGGATACGCCGCTGGTACTTCCTATATATAATTATTCTTGTCAAAGGATCAGAGGCATTATCAGGCGGTTATGAGAAGTTCCATGTAGGATTTAGTAATGTCTTGGTCGAAATTTGTTCATCATACATTTCAACGTATTTCAATTTCATCATTTAAAGAAGTTGAGCTATGTCTCACTTCCACAAGGACTAACCTCTCCATCACAACAAACGAGAGAGGTACTGTCACCATTCAAACATGTATGCTATCAGAATTAAGTTGATTGTGTTTATTTATGTATTTGAGTCACATATAACTAATCATAACTTGCGGATAAAGCCAATGAAAATTTGACAAGAATATGGTGGATACGCCGCTGGTACTTCCTATATATAAGTATTCTTGCCAAAGGATCCGAGGCATTATCAGGCGGTTATGAGAAGTTCCATGTAGGATTTAGTATTGTCTTGGTTGATATTTGTGTTACATTCACTGATTTAACATTCCTATCATCTCGTCATTTAAAGAAATTGGATTGTGTTCTATTTCTACATAAACTAACCTCTCCATCATAACAAACGAGAGAGGAACTGTCACCATTCAAACATGTATGCTATCAGAATTTGGACTCAGATATTGATTGTTGTGTTTATTTATGTTCTAGAGTTACATCATAGAACCAATCATAACTTACTGATAAAACCAATGAAAATTTGACAAGAATATGGTGGATACGGCGCTGGTACTTCCTATATATAAGGATTCTTGCTAAAGGATCGGAGGCATTGTCAGGCAGTTATGAGAAGTTCCATGTAGGATTTAGTAAATTTCTTGGTACATTGGTTGTGGTGTTTATTTATGTTCTAGAGTCACATCATAGAACCAATCATAACTTACTGATAAAACCAATGAAAATTTGACAAGAATATGGTGGAAACGCCGCTGGTACTTCCTATATATAAGTATTCTTGCCAAAGGATCGAGGCATTGTTAGGCGGTTATGAGAAGTTCCATGTAGGTTGTAGTATTAGAAATTTGTTTTAAGATATAACCTTATCTTTCCAAACATATCAAAACTCTTGCACATGAAATCATACTTAGTGAATAAACTCTGCTTATCAATATTTTTACCGTAGGCAACAAAAAGCGATTCCTGTAGCAGGGTACTCAACCCTTACAAGGAACGTTACCGACTCAAACAAAATTTAAACCCTTACTCTTTTCTAAATATGTAACCGTCAAACTAAACACCAACATTTTTAGACAAATATATCACTACTTAAATTTCGGGACGAAATTTCTAAAAGTAGGGGATACTGTAACATCCGTCAAAAACCGGATTTACCAAACCCGCTCCGTTTATTAACCGAACAATCAGTTAAAAATTTCGTTGCGTATTTAATGCCCAAATTAATTTTAAACGATACATAATTAATAAGTATATTGGAATATATAATTTATATTTGAAAAAGTATTAAAAATAGTGGTTTAAAAATAAAACAATGCTGCCGGGGTTCGAACCCGGGTCAGCTGGGGATAACCTTCAAAGCCTTAACACACATCCTTCCAACCACTGCGCCACTTGTGTTCTTTATTAACATATCAAAACAATTAATTCAAATATCAAACTCGAATTCAAAACTGACGCGCCCAATTGCAGTCGTCGGAAATCCTGACGATTTCGCCGAGATTGGACGGTTTCTTCTGATTTAACTGAAGCCTTAACTATTACATCGGTTATAACCGACGTCTGAACCCACGACACAAGTCATAACCGCCGGAAAATTATTGACCGACGAATCAAGACGGAAAACGTACCAAATTCGTCGATGTTCTGCCCTATAAATACACCCTCTAACTTCTGTTAGCCTTTTCGCTCACAATCACACCCTTTCTCAACGTAATTTCACTCGCCGGAAAACTTCTGCAACTCGCCGAAAAACCGAACCCTTTCCCCTCTGTGCCTTACTCTAAAAACTGAACACCTAGAGCTCATACCGAAGCCACCCCCACTCACCTCAAGCTTCCTAAAGACACTCTGCCGCAAAATACACGTCGCCGGAATAACCTGCTGTAATCGGAAAACTCGCCGGCGAAACAGGGGACCTCTGTCGGTATATCTTATACCTAATATCTCTCATTCTTTTTATTAATCTCACATGTAATTAATCACACCACACTAAAGAACTTGATTAAATTGTCGAACCAGTCGGACACCGATTCTGGTTAAGTTTAACGAAGAAGATGAAGTTTTCAGTTGCATATATGTTTAATTTAAATCAAGATATATCTCAGGTTAGACACACAGTCCAGCGGTGGACTGTGTGCAAATAAACACGCATACGTCCCGAGTTCGATTCTTGTTCCGCGCACGCTCGCCTTAATAAAAATGTTCTTTCTTTTAAACTGAACCGTATTCACTGCAAATAGATGTTAAGTTTAATAAAAACCGGAATAATAACCAAGATAGACACACAGTCCAGTGGTGGACTGTGTGAACGTTTAAATCACACGTCGCGAGTTCGAGTCCAGACTACCGCACCGGTTCTAGCAATTATCAAACTTTTTATATAAGGCAGAAATGAAATTAACTAGTTTGTATATAAGTATAATAAAAATCAGATTATTTACCAAGTTAGACACACAGTCCAGCGGTGGACTGTGTGTCAACCTAAGCCACAGGTCCCGGGTTCGAGACCTGTGGAGAGCACCGAGCGAGACATTAAAATCGTTTTTGAAATAAATGATTTTCGGATTAATTCAATTAGTATATAAATATAATTAAAAACAGAAATATTTCAGGTTAGACACGTAGCTCAGTTGGTAGAGCTGCGTGCACGCGAACGGGAGGTCTCGGGTTCGAGCCTCACCCGGTGCAAACAATTACACAATCAACCGGTCAACAGGTCAACGGTCAACAAGTCAACGGTCAAAAAGTCAACATTTTTTTATTATTTTTATTTATTTATTTTATTTAAAAATCAATTAAAAATACTTAAAAATAACATTTTTAAAGTTAGAAAATAGCCTTAAACTCACAAAAATATATCCAATAATCCTACAAAATTGATTTAATAAAATCCACTTATTTACCGAACCATTATGTTATTATCTAGGTTAGTTTCACTCGTGGTTAAATCAAACTTCGTGCGCATTCAACATCATCAACCGAACGCACTCAATGTGAGTGAATCTTACAACTCCCTTTTTAATTATACGTTTTGGGGTGTGTCATGTGTCACAAAAATTAACTCGTTTATTTAAACTTGTGCCATACCATATTGTGATCTAAACTTAGAGTGTAAATATTGTTTGTAGTTATGTCTTTCATATTGTCAAGTTGTATGCAAATCATTCATTAGGCCCATCAGTTCCTCGTGAGAGACGGGTTGAGCAACGCGTGCCTCAAAACAATATATTATTGTATGTGTGTGCATTATCTGATATTAAGTGTTTTATGAATATGTTTACATCTATATTTACTCATATGTGGTCGTGCGCTTTATTTTATAATCAATTCAATAAACTTGTTCAAATGTTTTTCATAGGATTCACTCGCCAACTTTTTGTTGATCCAAAAACCATTTTTACACATGATACAGGTGAACAGAATGAAGCAAGGAAAACATAGGAAATGCCTTAGAAGAAAACAATGAAGTCTAGAATGATGTTTAGGACATGATGAAATTAAGATTGTATGTTCCCTTTAAATTGTAATAATGAATATGAAACGTTATAATAAATGTCATGAGCTTTGATGATAACCCAATCATGCCCCGATCACCTTTTCCGCTGCGGGTCGTGGTGTAACATATTAGCTCATTTGATTAGATATTTATAATTTTACTTCTGTGTATTATTTACGTAGTTGTATACTAGAAGATTGTCCGTGCGATGCGGCAAGAAACACATATATTGGCAAGGGTGTGCACGGTTCGGTTCGGTTAGTAACCTCGACCGAAGTCATTAGTTAATCTATTTTATTAACCAATTGGTTTTCGGTTAATTAGTTCGATTTATTCGGATAGATTGTTCGTCTTCGGTTCGGTGAATTCAAGAAAATTACCAAATCAATTTAGGTTAAAATCTTTCCCTAGATATACATAAAATGGAGATATATATACATTAGATAGATGCATATATACATGAGATTGATATATATATATAACATGAAATACATGTAATGGAGGTATAAAAGCTAGAAATATATGAAAATATGAATGGTTAATTTCGGTTTTTCGAGGGTTAAAAACCGACAAACGTTTTTTTGTTAATTTGGTTTTCGGTTATTGGTTGATTTTTGTCAGTTTCGTCTAATTTCGGTTATTGCTCACCCATAGACACTGTTAATCACTTAACATATTAAGTTTTTTAATTAAAGAAACTCGTTGATCATTCGACAAAAAGTTTCAATTGTTTATATTCGATCGGTTATAGTCATTTATTTGGTAAAGGCCCTCCTTTATCAATCAAATGTAAAGAGCTTGACTGGCTGCCATCTACTCTACTTGATGAGTGAAATCTTAATGAAATCTTTATGAAAGAAGAATAAGAAAGTAACAATTTGAGAATAGCCACCACGTTCTTTAAATGACTTTGTTTTCATGTCTCAATCTCACTTTATTTACTAAGATTTATCTAAGATATGGTGTTATACACGTGTTTGTGGGACATGCGTGACCATAGAGTGGAAGAATTATAGAATTGATGGTTCCCAACTGGGGACAATATTTGTAGGACAATATTTTATATAAAAAAAAATACGAACCAAATTTTAAATTACAAAAAAAAGCTATTCCATGTTTGGATATTTAGCTAGGATTTTTTTGAGATGTGAAGATATGGAGTTGAATGAAGATATTTTGTAGTTGTATGGTAAAATGTGAAAGGAAATATATATTTTATATATATATATATATATATATATATATATATATAATATATATATATTATATATATAAAGTATCACCAAATATGATACTAGAGATTGAATAGACGAGTTCGAGCCCGATTGAAACAGAGACCAAGTATTTTTAATATTAAAATGAAATTATTTCCTAATCTTATTTTTGTGTGTGTATTTAAAAACAACAAAAATCCTACCATATATTAAATTAAAATTACTTAAAAAATACAAAGCAAGTTTTCTTAAAACAAAATAAACATATCACTTAAAGTAAAATTAAAAAAATATGAACCCAATTTTAAATTACGAAAAGAGAAAAACTATTTCATATTGATATTTAGCTCGGATTTTTTTGAGAGATGAAGATTTGGAGTTGAAAGAAGAGATTTTGTACTTGTGTGGTAAAAATGTGAAAGGAAATATATATATATATATATATATATATATGTTACTATTATTTTTTTTACCGTTGTCAACGGATATGTTGGTAGGCCCCCCTCTTTCTTCTCCCCTCTCACGCTCATTATTGGGCTGGCAATGCCACCAATAGGGGTATAAACGAGTCGGCCCGAGCCTGTTATCTGAGCTCGAGCTCGACACGTGAGTGAAACCTACCGCTATCAATCTAATGTGACGAAGAGCGTTTCTCCACACCACATAACCTAATCATTTTTAATTCTTCACATAGAGTTAAAAGTTATTTAACTTTTTGACACAGGACCGGGAGAAGTCAAACCGGTCTTTTCTACTGTATAGTGGGCCCGAACACCGACTTTTGAATAACATGGGCTTCCAAAAATGGGCTTTTATTAATGGGCTTTTTGACCATATGAGACTTTAAATTTGGCCGGAGGGGTGTTGTGGCAGCCGCAATTGACTAAAACATGCAAAAGCAAAAACAACTTTGAAAAAATTCAGGCGCCGACCACCGTCATCGAAATGCTAGCCGGTACTTTGTGGTCCGTTACCATCGGTAACTTTCAATGTACTTTTTAAGGAATATTTCTGTCAGACAAAGGAAAAAGATCTATTGGAATCACATTCAAAACAGTTTTAATCAATAATATTTTATTTTTACCAAAGAAAAAAGGCGCTTGATGTATGATGTGTTATCATTTCTTTTTGCACAGCAAACTTGCTATTCGCGTAACATGTTATTTTTTAAAATTAAAAATAAGAGTTATTTACCCAATAGTTCTTGTGATTTTACGTTTAGTCCATATCTTTTAAAAATAACAGGTATGCTCTTTATGGTTTGTATTTTGTCACTTGGATAGTCCCTTGAGTAAATTTCAGTTAGTTTAGAAATAGCAAGTATGTTCCCAATGGTTTGTTATGTTGTTACTCGGATAGTCCCCTGAAATTTACTCAGGGACTATCCAAGTAATAAAATAACAAACCATATGGAGCATACCTGCTATTTTCCAAAAGATGGGGACTAAACGTGAAAAAATGTAAAACCACTGGGACCATACGGGCAATTAACTCTAAAAATAAATTATAACAATACAATAACTAAATTAAGTATAACAAAATGTCCGTTTCTATGGTCTAACTTTTCTAAATAAAATATTAGTATGAAAAAGTTATGAGCGTATGAAAATAGTGAATGTAATTGGCTTAAAAGTTAACAATATGTTTTAAAAATTGTATTATCAAAAGTCTTGAAATTATGTATTACCTTATTGTCATCTTTATATGTATTATAATAGTGTGTGTATATATATAACAAATCAAAATTGATTAACACTAATAGACTTCTTACTGGTATTTCTTATATCATTTAGTTTAGTTTTACTCTAAAAGCTTAAGTTCGTTAACTTTTTTTAGAAAACCTAAATACGCAGCTATCTTTCTAATTATATATACAGGGGTCGTTTTTACTCACGTGTTGCACCGGGACACGATTGGAATTCGGTACTATCGCACATTATAACAACCGATTAATAAATTCATAAAATTAACAAAATGATATCTAAATGTGTTATGTTATTTGCGTCGTAGCTTGGCTCTAGGGGTGTGCAAAAAACGAATTAACCGAACCATAACCGAATAACCGACAAAACCGAACCGAAAAAACCAAACCAAAGCAAAAACCCGTGGGTCGGTTAATGGCTTTTTGAAAACCGAAAGTAACGGGTCGGTTATGGTTATCAATGTTTCCATACCCACCATAACCGAATCGGCATGTAATAAATCTTTGTAGGATTTAGGACTTTTCACCATTTTTTTAATATTTCATGTTTTTGATTATTTTTTTTAGTATTTATAGGTTAATTCATATCGTTTTGCGATTTAGGTTGAATGTTTATTTAATTTTATGGAATATATTACATCACTTTATTCGAATATTCGGTAATAATCGGTATTAATATTATAGATTTGTATTTTTAGTACTATGTAATATAGATATACTAATATATACAAATATGCAATAACAATTTATTCCGGCTTAAAAATATTAAGCTATTTTAGCTAGGCTAAATACACGGTTAACCACCCACAACCAACCCGCTATAACCATAAAAACCTATTAACCACAACCGCCATAACCGATCGGTTATTGTTATCCATTAACCGACATCGCGGTTATGGTTATGGTTTTAGGCCAAAAACAACCCAAACCGACCATGCACACCCCTACTTGGCTCTAAATAATAAAATAATAAGAAAAGGTAAATAACAAAGATTAAAAAAAAGGTAAACGAAAAAGAAAGCCATAGAAACTCGATCGTTATCGGTGCACTCATTATAGCAAACAAAAAAGAAAAGTTAAAAAATATGTCCAAAAGGTTATTTGCGCGTATTCGGATCGTTAAAAGGATTTCAAAAGTTAAAAGAGGTTTTTTCGTATCGGTATCGACCGGTTATGTTCATTAAAAAACTAAACTAAAAAAATGCAATAAAATAAAAGAATATTTGACACGAGTTAGCAAAGCACTAAACTCAAAAGAAAAAACAAAAAAGAAACAAATGGGCTTAAGTTAGCAAAGCCCTGATGCTAGGGCTGTTCAAAAAACTCGGAGCTCAGAGCTCGCTCGGATTTAGCTCGAAAAAAGCTTGCTCGGTATAGCTCGGTTTGAAAGTGAGCCGAGCCAGCTCGGCTCGGTTAGAAAGTGAGTCTAGCTCGGTTCGGCTCGAATGAGCCGGATTAGCTCGGTTTGGCTCGTTTGTTAGCTTGGCTCGGTTTAGCTCGGATTATTTTACTTATAATATATTTTATTTTTCTATACATTACAATATATTACAAAAAAACTAATTATTATTTACATGTATTTAAGTTTGTTATTTGATATCTATGACTTATTGGAATGTTTATTACCATGCTAATGAACTAATAATGTATTTCGTCGATGTTTAAAACTTATTTTGTGTTGTTTAACTTGATTTTGGCTTGTGATCTATTAGATTGAACTTATTTTGGATATGTTATTTTGAAGTATTGAATAATAGTTTAGAGTACTTAATTTTTAGAGCTATATATTAATTTTTATTTTTAAAATCGAGCCAAACCAAGTCGAGCCGAGCTAGCTCGGTTTAAAACCCAGCCAAACCCGAGCTTTGATTTTCAGCTCGATTTCAAATCCGAGCCAAGCTCAGCCATCTCGGTTTATAATCAAGCCGAGCTCAAGCTTGGCCTAGCTCGGCTCGGCTCTGCTCTGCTCATGAACAGCCTTACCTGATGCTCACATTAACATATGAGCACTATTCAACTTATTTACTTTTATATAGAGATAAAAAAACAACAAAAAAAAACAGGCTTAAGTTAGCAAAGCCTCGATGCTCACATTAACATATGAGCCTTATTCAACTTATTTACCTTTATATAGAGATAAAAAAACAAAAAAAGAAACAAATGGGCTTAAGTTAGCAAAGCCTCGATGCTCACATCAACATATGAGCAGTATTCAACTTATTTTCTTGAATTTTGAGATAATTTTACAAATTACATTACAACTGATCTGATGAACATTAATTGGATTTTCCTATTTTTATGCTTTAACAATATTTCTTTATCATTTAATTTAATTTTTTTCTAAAAAATTCCGTTCATTAATTTAAAACCGAAAAAAATCAAAATACGAAAGTTATTAATTTTTTTTGTGAACATTACAATATATATTTGTTTCATTTTTAAAAACGAAGTTGTATTTTAAATGAAGTGTTTTGTCTCGTAAAGTATATTGAGTTTTGGTACCAACTCATACCCTATTGTTACCGTAACGAACTCAACTGTAACTGATCGAACAACATGGACACCAATATCAGTATTCATTTTTATGTTTTTTGCTTTTAATATGATTTCATTTTTTATTTTAATTGATTTTTTTAAAATAACTTGTGTTCTTTACTGTTTTTTGAAAAATATAATTACACTGTTACATTAAAAAATGAAAAAAATAGTATCCAAAACTATATTGAGTATTGGTATTATTCTGTACCAGACCGAACCAATACTGTTTTGGTTTGACCTCGTTCCCAAGATATTTTAGAAGTTCTTTTTTTGTGATTGAGTATGATTATTATTTTATTATTGTTAATACCATCATCTATACTTTATATAAAAGGATATTAGATGCTGACTTAAATTTGTATTAGTGTCAATCATCTAGACATGCCACGTAGGATATGCTGATGTCATAATTAGTAATAAACATTCAATTAAATCGGTTTTATTGAAGGGGTACATGCGTTTATGCATTAGGTATAACATCTTTAAGCATTGTTTTAAAGGTGCATATGGTACAACCTCAATGCAGGTCACTTTCAAGCAGGTCACTTTCATCCAAATTTAGGCGGCCAAGTCTTTCATTCAAATTTTAAATCCCCGCCCATTCCCATACACACAATCCTATCTTCTTCTCCTTTTTCATTTGGAGACAGAGAAAGAGAGAGAACGAGAAAAAGAGGAAACATGTTCCAGGCAGCAGGTCATCACCGAAGTTCACCACATAATCAGGTATTCATGGTACACAAAACACAAACAACAATGGATGTATGTTCTTCCAATGCTTTGAACTCTTAACATCAGTTTTCTTTCCCCATTTAGGGTTTGCTATGGTAAGTGATGACCAAAGAAGAGATTATATCAGCAACTTTTGTTCCCTTTGAAAACAGCCATATACCAGGTACGAATTTGATTAACTGGACTATTTTCGTTTGGATTTTGCTGTAATTTGTTGATTGAGGTGTCGCGCCCCGGTCAAAGATAATATTTATAAACCCGAATTACCCTCAACTATGAGTTAGTGGTAGTACGGGGTCGATCCATGAAGAGTCTGTGGTTTGCGTACGGACAAGATTGATTTTACTAAGATTGTCACTTTATGAAGCTTGCTAATGAAATTAATTAATTTGTTTGTTTGAAAGTGATGTCGGAATGGACCGACAAGTTTTGATTGAATTAAGTAACGACTAAAAACTGAGAATAATTGCAACAAAAGTAAATAAGTTTGTAAAACAATAGTAAGAAAACAAGGTTCACACCCGGTTCGGTAATTGCACTCATAGGGTTTCTACACGTTTTAGATTTGATTCAATTGCAAAAGTGATTGACGAATTTAGTGTCACGAGGCTTAGGTGCCAATAGCTATCAACGTTACAAAGAACGGACAAAGATGCACTTCATTACCAAGAACATGTAAATCCTAACCTAGACAAGGCATAAATGCACATAAACTTTTCATAAAGTCAAATTTAATCTTCACTCGACAATTTATGAATTCAATACAAATGCAAGACAATTGTCATAAGCTTCAAAATCAAATAGCAAATTGTCACAAATCAAACCAATAACAATGTTTAACCCTAGACTTACAAAAACCTACACCGGGGTGAAACCTCCAGGAATTAGCCGCTCATGGTGAACAGAACACGATCAACGGATGATGAAAGCTCGAATCTTGGCATCTTGAAACTTGGAGATGATGAGGGAAAGTGGTTAGGGTGTATGATAAATGATGGTGATGATGAGATTGATGATTGGTGATTGATGGTGATGATGATGGATTAGGGTAGAATCGAGGTAGATGAATCGGATGGATTGGATATCAATTGAAATGGATTGGTGGAAGGTTATGGCTTCAAGAACCAAGTTCAAACTCCAAGAACTCGTAACTCCAAGAATATGTCAAAAATCAAGTTTTAACCCGTCCCCAAAAGCCAAATTCACAAAATTCGCGAAGCCACTTTAGAAGGCCCGTCGCCACGGCCAGGAGGGGCGTCGACGACGGAAGTTTTTGCCGACGGCTTATCCTGCTATCTACGACACAAAGTACGCGATGGGGAAGCTTCTACGGGGCATCGCCGACGGCCCATAGTGGCGTCGGCGACGGGTTCTCTAAAACTCGTTTTCTGATTTCTTCTTTTCTTGATTCCGGTTGATGTCGTTCGCGTTCCGTGCTCCGTTTGGCTTCCAATTAGCTCCTTAAACTTCATTAGACCTGCAAAACACAATTCTAATTAAAAGTAGGCAATTCAGAATTAAAAGTTACGTAAAAACTTAACTTAAACCAAAACAAACGCCGGTTTACACCCACGCATCACATCCCCACACTTGTCTATTTGCTTGCTTTCAAGTAAATCTGTTTTTCACTTTCACGTGGGTCAAACGAAAAATACACTCCCCATTCTTGAGACTTCAGTTAAGGTCTCAAGTCATACCCGGTTCAAGACGTTTTGCAATTTCAAGTTATTTAACACTCAATGGATTAGTCATATGAAAATGGTTATTCAAGATTAACCCACCTTTAAAACTCACAACATATGCATATCCCTCACAATGTTCGCTCCACTCGGTTTACAATTTGGCTAATTTATATGATGTATTAGCGTTTTAAAAGTGATCACTCAAAACCGAATGCTTGCAACTCAATCATTCTCCACCACCGAACATGAATACTAAGCACAAGTCAAAAGGTCTTTAGAGGGTTGTAACGTGGCTAGGCTAAGGGTATGGAATAGGATATTTAAAGTGGCTAAGGTGATGAAAATTCGATCTTTATTACGATTACACTAAACCGACTAAACACAATTCGATAACTAATAGGCTAAAACGTTCGCCTTTTATTCACAACTACCGCACATCTTTTTGTGTTTTTTCTTCAATCATTCTTCTCTATTTTTCCATAGTGTTTTCTGATTTTTTTTAGAAACTATATACAAAACTAATACTATGATCGAATTTCTATCACACGGGTTAGAAAGGTTTACGGTTAAAGGCTAATTTGGGTGATCAAACGAAAGGATTAGGCTCAACATTGGCTACTAGGGGATATGTTTGGGCAAGGCTAGAAAAATGGTGTAAAACAAAAAGGTTTACCTATTGCCTTAATCATTCTCATGCTTCCATTCGGTCTATGGTCTCAAACGTATCAAAAGATGCAAGTTCAACAATACATGAGTAACGGACCACTCAAACAAAGAAACATGTATATGCATAATGTATACAAGCGGCTCAAAAACTCACATATGAAGGGTATGAAATGTGATATGCACAATTATAAGTTTCTTAGGCGAATTATTCCCAAATAACCACCCATTAAATACTTTTCATGCCTTAAACTTGAACTCGACCATGACAAAAGACCAAATGGTTCGTGACATCCCTTGCTAACTTAGTTACTTGTGCTTTTTAGATTGCTTCAAACAAGGACATTTTTGAAAAAAAAAATTGAAAATTTCCCCCATCCCCACACTTGAGGTTGACATTGTCCTCAATGTGTAGTGTTTAAATGAACACGTCAAGATCGAAAAACTTTTACTACCCCATCCCCACACTTGAGGTTAACATTGTCCTCAATGTGTAGAATTAGGGCTCTTTATAATGCACAAGGGATGTGACACGGCTAATTTCCCAAAACTTTCATCCCGGAGACTAAAATACAATTTACACTCCACTTATTATCTAATTAAAAATCAAAGTAAAAAGAAACGTATGCACCTGATTTCCGAGCTCGTTCTTCATTTACTCCACATCTTTCAACAAAGCGGTCGTCTCATGAACATAATGTACCTACAAATCTCAACCCTTATGTAGAAGCATGCTTCTCACAACCATCAAAATTTGTTAGTAACCTAGTTCTACCACTTTTATGACAATATCACTGATCCATACGTTAATTTACTTTGATTTATGTGGAAAATAATGTACAACAATAACAACCCTAACTCACTTTCCTAGGAATCACGGTTGCATTTAGCTTATGCAACAAGCCCTTTTAAACCTTCCAATAGCTCGGAAGGACGAGTAGGTCTCGTGAGGGTTATATAGAGAACATACCCACTGTAACATCCCTCGAAAAACGGTTTTCAAAACCCGCTTCGTTTATTAGTCGAATATCAAGTTACAAATTTTCGTTGCTTATTTAATGCTCTTTTTAATTTTAAACAATACATAATTAATAAATATATTAGAATTTATAAACTAGTTAATAAACAATAAAAACGGTTGAAGAAAAAAATAAATGCCGCTGCCGGGTTTCGAACCCGGGTCAGCCGGCTCATTTAACACACAAGCCATTCACCACTCCGCCACTTGGTTCTTTTGTGTAATCAATGAAACAAATAAAACTTAACTTCTACCCGTGATTTCATCTGTTTGCGCCAAGAACTGAAACCGCTCATCGGCTTTCAGATATCCAGAGACGTTTGAGTGATCGCGAGTTCTTGAGTATAACCGATAAATCAATGCCAACCCACGTTCTCAATCAATTCAGTCTTCAATGCCTCGATTCATATGATTTTCGAGATTGAAAACCGAAATCATATTACTCCTGATTTGCACTAATAATTCCAACGTCTCACATCTCGGAAACAATCGCAACACTCTCAATTTCATTTTAACTCTAACTTCAGTTCGTCGGAATCGTTATCTGCTATTGCCGGACTTTCGCCGGAAAACCGAGACATACATCAAATCGGTAAATTTCTCGATTCTTTCATCTTCTATCCATTGTTAGACTTATACTAACTTAAATCCTTCAACCAGAATCGGTCCCAGACGACGTTACCGGATATTCTGCACTCGCCGGAAAATCTCTGAAAATTTCGGAAATCACGCTGTGAATCGGTACAAATATCTAAACCCTCTGATAATCTTTGTTTAGTAACTCAATTTCACAATTAGTTGATCAAAACTGTTAATTGATCCGCTCAGACGGAATTCATAAATCAGAGCGACGACCCTTGCCGGAGTTCTGAGAAAAACATCCTGTTTGGTACAATTCTGTTCTTTAATCTCATTATCTAATACTTTCCAACCAATTATAAGTTTCGTTAATCAAATTAACCAGAGCAGTCGGATATTGTTGTCTGTGTCTTTGAACGAAGAAGATGAAGTCGAACATTATGTATAAGTTTAATTAAAACAAGATATTAAACCGGGTTAGACACACAGTCCAGCGGTGGACTGTGTGCAAACACATAGCGCACGTCACGAGTTCGAATCTTACAAACGCACCGGCTTTCCGAATTAAAACCAATTTTTTTAACTGAATCAGAGTAGGTCCCAGGATGTTTTTAAGATTAATATAAACTGTAAGTTTAGCAGATAAGACACACAGCCCAATTGGTTGGGCTGTGCGCTTACAAACCAGAGGACCCGAGTTCGATTCGGTTTCCCTGCAACCGGTTCAACCATTTAAATTCTTTTAATATAAAACCAAATAAATTAAACATTTAATTAGTATATATATATAATTAAAACATAGAATATTTCGGGTTAGACACGTAGCTCAGTTGGTAGAGCTGCGTGCACGCGTACGAGAGGTCCCGGGTTCGAACCTCACTCAGCGCACCAATTATCACTGTCTGACCGGTCAACGGTCCGGTCAACGAACAGGTCAACGGTCAACGGTCAACAAAAAGTCAACATTTTTTTATATTTTTATTTATTTATTTAATTTAAAAATCAATTAAAAATACTTAAAAATAATATTTTTAAAGTTAGAAAATGATCTTAAACTCACAAAAATAAATCTAAAAATCCTATTAAAATTGTTAATAAAATCTACTTATTTACCGAACCATTTCGTTATCATTTTAGGTTAGTTATTTCTCGTCGATCAAATCTCCAAATTCGTGCGCATTCGACATCATCAAACGAACACACCCAATGTGAGTGAATCTCTACAAATTCCCCGTTTTAATCACATTTTTGGGGTGTATCATGTGTCGCTTACTATTTATTACATTTAAACACTTGTGCATCCATCATATCCATGATCAAATGTGTATCCAATATGTATCAATTGTTTGTGTGGTTAATGTTTAGATTAAATTTATCATTTTCAGTACATACATCATCATAGGCTCGTCTGTTCCCCATTACCTATGAGCGGAACTGTTCCCCATTACCTATGAGCGGAACGTGGGTTGCCAACATACGATCGGCTCCGTTTGATTGAGCCTTGATCGCACATACATCATCATAGGCTCGTCCGTTCCCCATTACCTATGAGCGGAACGTGACGTTGCCAACATATACATTATCATTCATGTCATATACTCATGCAAGGTGGTTTGTTATTGTTTGTTTATTTACGTTTGCTCACATATGATCATTGCACAATTTTTCCATATAAATACAATAAGAAATCAATATCAAATGTTTTTAACAAGGTTCACTCGCCAACTTTTGTTGACCCAAAATCCCCCATTTTTACACATGATACAGGTGATCCAGTTGCAGCAAGAAACATATAGGACGGCCTAGAAGAATAAATCAGTTTAGGCTTTAGATTGTTGGCTTAGTTACTTTTTCCTTGTAATTGTTGAACTTGTTTGGAATATTGAAGTTGTAATTTTGAATTTAATAAATATGAAACATTTTAGTAAACATCATGAGCTTTGGTGATAACCCAATTATGCCCCGACTCTTATTCCACTGCGGGTCGGGATTGAGGAAATGGAAAACACCTTCCTCAATTGCGATTGTCCCGAGGATCGCAAGGTACGTTATGCAACCGGGAGACTATTTGGAGTAGCTCTTACCTGGTGGAATACAGAAAACGGTAAGAGAGGAATCGAAGATGCAATGGCCTTAACATGGGAGGAGTTAAGGGAAATCATGACGAGACGCTTCTGTCCAAGAAGCGAGATCAAAAAGTTAGAGGATGAATTCCACTCGTTAAAGCAAAAGGAGGGAGATCATACTTCCTACAACAAAAGGTTCCTAGAGTTGAACCAAATGATCCCCAACTTGTTCACCCCGGTATACCACTTAGTCGAACACTATATTCGAGGCCTTCCCTCGAAAATTCAAGACTCAGTTCTAAGCACTTCGCCTGCAACACTTGAAGCCGCTATGGAACTAGCTACCGAGCTTACCGAGAATCGCATCCGAAATGGCAAATTTAAGGATGAGAAAAAGAAAGCCCCCATTGAGGGCCAAACTTCAAACAATTCCACCTCCTCCTCAAAGTTTGCTAGTAAGAGGAAACGAAACGGCAGAAACTTTGCTGTCACACAAACAAACCTCCCTATTACTGCTGAACCCATCACCCAAGTTGCCCCCTCAGCTGTACCATATAAAAAGCCATACTCCGGCCCATACCCAAAATGCAACCGTTGCCAATACCATCACTTTCCCGATCATCCCTGCCAACATTGCACCGGCTGTGGCCGTGCGGGTCACACCATCCAAACCTGTCGCGCACTTCAGCGAACGAACCGCAATCAGCCCTCAACCCAAACCCATCATCAGATAGTGGGTCAAGCCCAACAACCTTTACTCCTACCACCTGCTCAACATGTAGCCCAATCCTACTACCAACCCAACTATCCCATGATACAACCTATGCGGGCTTGTTACAACTGTGGAGACCCGAACCACTTCAGGAACACCTGGCCCGCTTGGTGAACATCATCCATGCCCAAGCTCAAGCAAATCCAGTAAACCAGGCTAACCAAGCTCCTCCACCTGCTAGGGGAAGAGCTTTCAACATCAAGGCCAACCAAGCTAGGGCTGACAACAACGTGGTTAATGGTACGTTTCTCATCAATGGTAGTTATGCATCCATGTTATTTGATACTGGCGCGGATAAGAGTTTTGTGTCCTTAGAATTTGAACACATCCTCAACCAAACTCGTGATAAACTCATGGAATCCATAACGGTAGAAGTTGCTGACGGAAAACCGGTCTCATTAAACTCTATTATACGCAATTGTACTCTCACCCTAAACGATCACGATTTTCCAGTTGACCTCATTCCTATGAAGTTGGGAAGTTTCGACATTATAATTGGTATGGACTGGCTCAGCCAACATCATGCTGAAGTTGTATGCTGCGAAAAGTTTATTCGCATTCCTCTTACAGACGGTCAGACTCTACGAATCTTTGGAGAAACCCCTTCGAAAGGACTCAAATTAATGTCCTGTCTTCAAGCCCGAAAATATCTCTGCAAGAATTATGTCGCATTCCTAACTCATGTCGTCAAAAAGGGAACCAAGGAGAAGAAACTCGAAGACATCCCAGTAGTAAAAGATTTTCCGCAAGTTTTTCCTGACGACATTTCAGGACTTCCTCCCGTGAGAGAAGTCGAATTCCGCATTGATCTTATACCTGGAGCTACACCAGTTGCAAAATCTCCTTATAGGTTAGCCCCATCTGAAATGCAAGAACTGGCCAGTCAACTGCAAGAGCTGACTGACAAAGGATTCATACGTCCTAGCTCATCGCCGTGGGGTGCACCTGTCCTTTTTGTGAAGAAGAAAGATGGAACGTTTCGCATGTGTATCGACTACAGAGAACTCAACAAGTTAACGGTCAAGAACCGCTACCCATTACCTCGCATCGATGATCTTCTTGACCAACTTCAAGGGCCACCTGTTTTTCAAAAATCGACCTACGTTCTGGTTATCATCAACTCAGAGTACATGAAGAAGACGTCTCAAAGACCGCCTTCCGAACTCGTTATGGTCATTACGAATTCATGGTCATGCCATTTGGTTTAACCAACGCCCCAGCTGTCTTCATGGATCTAATGAACAGAGTCTGCAAACCCTATCTCGACCGTTTTGTCATAGTCTTCATCGACGACATCCTCATCTACTCAAAGTCTAAGTCTGATCATGAACGGCACCTTCGACTCATCCTTACACTCTTAAGGACAGAAAGGTGTACGCTAAGTTTTCGAAATATGAATTCTGGTTAAGGGAATTACAATTCCTTGGACACGTCGTCAATGACAAGGGAATTCATGTTGATCCCTCAAAGATCAAGGCAGTACAGGAATGGCAAGCGCCACGAACCCCTACCGAAGTAAGATCATTTCTTGGTTTGGCTGGTTACTATCGCCGTTTCATTGCAAATTTCTCCCGTATTGCTGTACCACTCACAGCTTTAACACATAAAGGAAAACCCTTCATATGGGGACCTAAACAAGAAGAAGCCTTCCAAACCCTTAAACAAAAACTCTGTGACGCACCTATCCTCACACTTCTTGAAGGTTGTGATGACTTCGTGGTTTATTGCGACGTTTCAGGGCAAGGACTAGGCTGTGTACTGATGCAAAGAGGAAAAGTGATAGCTTATGCATCTAGGCAACTCAAAATTCATGAGAAGAACTACACCACCCACGACCTGGAACTTGGAGCCGTTGTGTTCGATCTTAAGATATGGAGACATTACCTCTACGGTACTAAGTGTGAAATATACACTAACCACAAGAGCCTCCAACATATCTTCAACCAAAATGAGTTAAACATGAGGCAACGAAGATGGGTCGAACTTCTTAATGACTACGACTGTGAAATTCGGTATCATCCTGGCAAGGCAAACGTGGTGGCCGATGCGCTCAGTCGAAAGGGTTATGCGAACTCCTTTCGTCTTCTATGTTCACAAATCATAACCGACATCAAAGATCGAATCCGAGAAGCTCAACATGTTTCAGTAACGGAAAACGACGTACGCAATGAGCTGTCTTGTGGAGCAGAACTTAAAATCAAAACGAAATCCGACGGTATTATGTACTATCTAGATCGCATATGGATTCCTGATCACAATAACCTTCGTGATTTTCTTATGAATGAGGCGCACAAAACACGGTACTCTGTACACCCAGGAGCCGACAAGATGTATCAAGACCTTCGATACACCTACTGGTGGCCTGGCATGAAGAAGGATATCGCTGTTTTTGTTTCCAAGTGCCTTACATGTTCCAAAGTAAAAGCTGAACATCAAAGACCCTCAGGACTTCTAGTCCAACCTGAAATACCTGTATGGAAGTGGGAAAACATAACCATGGACTTCATTACCGGGTTACCTCGCACCTCCAGTGGGTATGACACTATATGGGTAATCATTGATCGTCTTACAAAATCAGCTCACTTCATTCCGATTCGCGAGGACTTCAAGAACGAGAAGTTAGCTCGTATCTACATCAGCGAGATCGTAAGCCGTCATGGTGTACCTTTAAGCATTATTTCAAACCGTGATGGTCGTTTCACTTCACGAACATGGCAAGCCGTACAAGCCGCTTTGGGTACACGATTAGACCTCAGTACCGCTTATCATCCTCAAACTGATGGACAATCTGAACGCACCATCCAAACTCTTGAAGATATGCTTCGAGCATGTGTCATAGACTTCAAAGGGAATTGGGGCGCTCATCTACCATTAGTTGAATTTTCGTACAACAATAGTTACCACTCAAGTATCGGCATGGCTCCTTTCGAAGCGCTATATGGCCGTAAGTGCCGATCTCCAGTATGTTGGCACGAAATTGGGGAAGCTCAAATCACCGGTCCAGAATTGATTCAAGAAACAACAACAAGATCCATCAAATTCGAAACAATCTTCTAGCGGCACAAAGTCGTCAAAAGAGTTATGCAGACAAACGACGAAAGCCCTTGGAGTTTAACATTGGTCATCATGTACTTTTAAAAGTATCACCGTGGAAGGGAGTAGTTCGTTTTGGTCAGAAGGGCAAACTAGCACCACGATACGTAGGACCTTTCAAGATACTCGAAAGAGTAGGACCTGTAGCATACAAGCTTGACCTACCAGAAGAACTCAACAGAATTCACCCCACGTTCCACATATCAAACTTAAAGAAGTGCCTCGCCGATGAAAACCTCCATATTCCTCTAGAAGACATTCAAGTCGATGAATCTATGCATTTCATTGAAAGACCAGTAGAGATCATGGACTTTGGAGAAAAACGTTTAAAACGATGTCGTATTCCAATTGTTAGGGTACGCTGGGAGTCGAAACGAGGACCTGAGTTTACTTGGGAACGTGAAGACTCAATGCGCGAAAAATACCCGCATCTTTTTCCTGTTACCACTACTACTTAAATTTCGGGACGAAATTTCAAAAGTAGGGGATACTCTAACATCCGTCGAAAAACGGGTTTTCAAAACCCGCTTCGTTTATTAGTCGAATATTAAGTTACAAATTTTCGTTGCTTATTTAATGCTCTTTTTAATTTTAAACAATACATAATTAATAAATATATTATAATTTATAAACTATAGTTAATAAACAATAAAAACGGTTGAAGAAAAAAATAAATGCCGCTGCCGGGTTTCGAACCCGGGTCAGCCGGCTCATTTAACACACAAGCCATTCACCACTCTGCCACTTGGTTCTTTTATGTAATCAATGAAACCAATAAAACTTAACTTCTACCCGTGATTTCATCTGTTTGCGCCAAGAACTGAAACCGCTCATCGGCTTTCAGATATCCAGAGACGTTTGAGTGATCGCGAGTTCTTGAGTATAACCGATAAATCAATGCCAACCCACGTTCTCAATCAATTCAGTCTTCAATGCCTCGATTCATATGATTTTCGAGATTGAAAACCGAAATCATATTACTCCTGATTTGCACTAATAATTCCAACGTCTCACATCTCGGAAACAATCGCAACACTCTCAATTTCATTTTCACTCTAACTTCTGTTCGTCGGAATCGTTATCTGCTATCGCCGGACTTTCGCCGGAAAACCGAGACATACATCAAATCGGTAAATTTCTCGATTCTTTCATCTTCTATCCATTGTTAGACTTATACTAACTTAAATCCTTCAACCAGAATCGGTCCCAGACGACGTTACCGGATATTCTGCACTCGCCGGAAAATCTCTGAAAATTTCGAAATCACGCTGTGAATCGGTACAAATATCTAAACCCTCTGATAATCTTTGTTTAGTAACTCAATTTCACAATTAGTTGATCAAAACTGTTAATTGATCCGCTCAGACGGAATTCATAAATCAGAGCCGAAGACCCTTGCCGGAGTTCTGAGAAAAACATCCTGTTTGTACAATTCTGTTCTTTAATCTCATTTCTAATACTTTCCAACCAATTATAAGTTTCGTTAATCAAATTAAACCAGAGCAGTCGGATATTGTTGTCTGTGTCTTTGAACGAAGAAGATGAAGTCGAACATTATGTATAAGTTTAATTAAAAAAAGATATTAAACCGGGTTAGACACACAGTCCAGCGGTGGACTGTGTGCAAACACATAGCGCACGTCACGAGTTCGAATCTTACAAACGCACCGGCTTTCCGAATTAAAACCAATTTTTTTAACTGAATCAGAGTAGGTCCCATGATGTTTTTAAGATTAATGTAAACTGTAAGTTTAGCAGATAAGACACATAGTTGGGCTGTGCGCTTACAAACCAAAGGACCCGAGTTCGATTCGGTTTCCCTGCAACCGGTTCAACCATTTTAATTCTTTTAATATAAAACCAAATAAATTAAACATTTAATTAGTATATATATATATATAATTAAAACATAGAATATTTCGGGTTAGACACGTAGCTCAGTTGGTAGAGCTGCGTGCACGCGTACGAGAGGTCCCGGGTTCGAACCTCACTCAGCGCACCAATTACCACTGTCCGACCGGTCAACGGTCAACGATCAACAAAAAGTCAACATTTTTTTATATTTTTATTTATTTATTTAATTTAAAAATCAATTAAAAATACTTAAAATAATATTTTTAAAGTTAGAAAATGATCTTAAACTCACAAAAATAAATCTAAAAATCCTATTAAAATTGTTAATAAAATCCACTTATTTCGAACCATTTCGTTATTATTTTAGGTTAGTTATTTCTCGTCGATTAAATCTCCAAACTCGTGCGCATTCGACATCATCAAACGAACGCACCCAATGTGAGTGAATCTCTACAAATTCCCCGTTTTAATCACATTTTTGGGTGTATCATGTGTCGCTTATTATTTATTACATTTAAACACTTGTGCATCCATCATATCCATGATCAAATGTGTATCCAATATGTATCAATTGTTTGTGTGGTTAATGTTTAGATTAAATTTATCATTTTCAGTACATACATCATCATAGGCTCGTCTGTTCCCCATTACCTATGAGCGGAACTGTTCCCCATTACCTATGAGCGGAACGTGGCGTTGCCAACATACGATCGGCTCCGTTTGATTGAGCCTTGATCGCACATACATCATCATAGGCTCGTCCGTTCCCCATTACCTATGAGCGGAACGTGACGTTGCCAACATATACATTATCATTCATGTCATATACCCATGCAATGTGGTTTGTTATTGTTTGTTTATATACGTTTTACATATGATCATTGCACACTTTTTCCATATAAATACAATAAGAAATCAATATCAAATGTTTTTAACAAGGTTCACTCGCCAACTTTTGTTGACCCAAAATTCCCCATTTTTACACATGATACAGGTGATCCAGTTGCAGCAAGAAACATATAGGACGGCCTAGAAGAATAAATCAGTTTAGTCTTTGGATTGTTCGCTTAGTTACTTTTTCCTTGTAATTGTATGAACTTGTTTGGAATATTGAAGTTGTAATTTTGAATATAATAAATATGAAACATTTTAGTAAACATCATGAGCTTTGGTGATAACCCAATTATGCCCCGACTCTTATTCCGCTGCGGGTCGGGTGTGACACCCATAACATTCATTTTACTAAGAAAGCAATAAAATCTAACTAGAACACAAATTAAAAACAAAAAGGTACAACAACAACATAAAACATACCTCGCCTACTTTGGTACTGTTCGTTCGGGTCTTTAGGCAGGTACGGGTTATATGGGAACCCGGTGAGGGAAGACAAGATATCCTTCCAATCATCAAGCGGTCCAGATTGCCCTTCGGCTGGTTGTGGTGGCTGTATCGGGACGAAACTTGAGCCCACATTTCGGGCCAATGTGGAGATGGGTCGAAGGGTCCTTGAGGCACGGGAAGGTCCTCATAGTTGAACCATGGTGTATGTTGCTGAAACGGCAACCCGGCCATCAAATTCCAATGATGCCTCTCTCGATCATGCAGGATCTTAGCGTTATTGATGGCTATTTGTTGATCTGTAGCAGTCTCCATCCAACGCCTATCCTCATAGGACTCTCGCTCCCTACGGAGACGATCTTGTTCCTCCTCCCATGCTCTTCGTTGAGCATTTTCTTGAGCCCGCTGCTGTTCTAGTTGTTCCATCCGGGATATCTGTTGAGCTTGGAACAATTGCTGCTCCTCCCAATATTATTCAACTTTGGTCCTATGGGCAGCTTCCTCGTTCCAATGATTTTGATATTGTGTTTGGAAGCCTTGCTCCCATTGGCGCCTTTCCTCATGGTATCCGGGTTCTCCCCAATGTCACACCCTGACCCGCAGCGGAAATGGTAGTCGGGGCATGATTGGGTTTTCATCAAAGCTCATGACATTTACTATAAAGTTTCATATTTATTATTTCTCTTTAAAGAAGAAGTTACAATAAACATACAAACACAACATGTTCAAATACATTTTCATTCAAATTACAAACCAAAGTACAATTACAAAGGAAAACAAAACTAAACGTTCATTCCAAGGCATTAACTTGTTTATTCTTCTAGGCCATCCTATGTGTTTCTTTTCTCAACCGGATCACCTGTATCATGTGTAAAATAGGGTTTTGGGTCAACAAAAGTTGGCGAGTGAATCTTATTTAAATATTTGAAAGGATTAGTTATATTGGTTAATTGAATAAAATTGTGCATAACCAAATATGAATAAACGTAAATGTAAATTTAATCACAAAACACATAATATCAATTAATGCACAAGCACACACACCAAATGATGAACAATGAGATCAAGGCTCAATCAAACGGAGCCGATCAAATGAGGCACCTGATGCTCAACTCGTCTCCCACGAGGAACTGATGGGCCTAATGCATGATTTGCACACAACTTGACAAGAATGTAAACACGTATCACAACAAACAATATTACATCATAAGTTTAGGTCATACAATGGTAATATCACAAGTTTGAATAAACGAAATAATTAAAGCGACACATGATACACCCCAAAACATGAATAAAAAGGGGAATTTGTAAGGATTCACTCACAGTGGGTGCGTTCTTGGATGACGATGAATGCGCACGAATATTACGATTTGATCGACGAGGGAAAAACTAACCTAAAATAATAACGAAATGATTCGGTAAATAAAGGTATTTTATTTGAGTTTAATACTTTTAGTTCTTAATCTTAATGGGATTTCTAGATTTGTTTTTGTGAGTTTAAGGACATTTTCTAACTTTAAAAATACTATTTTCAAGTATTTTTAAATGATTTTCTGATTAAATAAATTAATAAAAAGAAATAAAAATGTTGACTTTTTGACCCTGTTGACGACCGGTCGGACTGTGTTTTTATATGCGCTGAGTGAGGTTCGACCTCTCGTATACGTGCACGCAGCTCTACCAACTGAGCTACGTGTCTAACCCGAAATATTTCTGATTTTAATTATATTTATATTCTATTTAGATTATTCAGAATTTTATTTAATTAAAAAGGTTTTTAAACCAATCGAACCGGCATGCCTGTTAACACTCGAACCCGCGACCTTCATGTTGTGTTGCACCCAGCCCAACCAACTGGGCTGGGTGTCTAACCCGATATATATTGTAATTTTATTATACTTAACATCTTACAGCGAGTTAATATGGTTTTGTTTTAAAAAGAACATTTTTATTTCAGAGGATAGGGTTGTGTCAAGGATCGAACTCGGTATCGATAGTATGAAATGCACACAGTTCACCGCTGGACTGGTGTCTAACCCGTTTAAAATACCGATTCTAATTATATTCATATACGACTCGATGTTCATCTTCTTCATTGATTCGGAATTGAAAACAGATTTGCTAAACATTTTGATTTTACTGATCTACTGTTTTAGATTAAACGAATGAACTGAATAAAACTGACAGAAAAGATTAAGATTTCATACCGATGGAAGTTCCGGTTGGATTCCGGTAATGTGCAGAAACTCCGGCACTGAAAGAAATTCCGGCGAAGTTTATTTGCGACAGAGGCTCTACCAGAAGTTTGAGGTGAGTGCGGTGTTTCTGTCTGAGCTCTAGAAGTCTTATTTTAGAGTAAGACATAATGGAATGGATTCTTCGGTTTTCCGGCGAGTAACTGAGAATTCCGGCGAGTAAGTTTGAACATAGCGCCCGAGGATTTGAGTGATGAAGAAGTGAGTGTGCAGTTCTCTTTGTGAGGGATTGGGTTTGTATTTATAGAGTAACAAGTCAATCACTGATTTCGGTTTCAAAAGTTTCGGCCGACTTGATTTCCGGGATTGATTTTAACTGATCGATTGAGTCTGACCAATTGATTGAAAACGGTTTTTAGTCTTTTGATCGCGAAGAACAGAAACGGATGCTTGATTGATTCCTGATTTCGAGTTCGGCTGTTACAGGGCGGGTTTCAGGAATTCAATTTCGAGGCTTGTATTAATATTGTTTAGTTTAGAATTTAAACAGATAAATGTGTGTGGCGGAGTGGTGTGAAGTGTGTTTGGTTAGGGGTGAGACCCGGGTTCGATTCCCGCGGTCTACCCTTTTTTTATTTATTTATTTATTTTTTATTTTTTTGTATAACTATTATATATGTATATATATTATTTATTATTATTATTATAATTATTTATATTATTAATATGAAGAATCTCTGAAACGATTAACGTAAATCTGTATCGAAACGACCATAATATAAACTTGATAAAAAAAATGGTGCGGGTTTTAGAACCCGTTTTTCGACGAATGTTACAGTATCCCCTATTTTTAGAAATTTCGTCCCGAAATTTAAGTAGTAGTGGTATATTTGACTTGAAGGGTGGGTGTTTTAATTTGACAATTACATAATTAGAAGAGGGTGAGAGTTTAAATCTTATTTGAGGCGGTAACCTTCCTAGTAATGGTTGAATACCCTGCTACAGGAATCGCTTTTTGATGCCTAAAGTATAAGAATGCGGAACATGGATAAACAGAGTTGATTGACTAAGCATGATTTTTATGCATAAGAGTTTTGAGAGAATTGATACGTTTGGAAAGATAAGGTTATATCATAAACAAAATTCCATGACGACATTAAAACCTACACGGAACCTCTCATAACCGCCTGACAACGCATTTGATCCTTTGACAAGAATACTTATATATAGGAAGTACCAGCGGCGTATCCACCATATTCTTGTCAAATTTTCATTGGCTTTGTCAGTAAGTTATGATTAGTTCTATGTGACTCTAAAACATAAACAAACACAACAGCCAAAGCTTGAGTCTCAAATCTGAAAGAATACATGACTGAATGATGACAGTACCTCTCTCGTTTGTTATGATGAAGGGGCCAGTCTATGTAAAAGTGAGACACAACCCAACTTCTTTAAATGATGAGATCGAGATACGTCGAGATGTATGATGATCTGAATGTTAAATCAGTGAGTATAAAACAAAACTGAAATAGTAATTCGCATTAAGATTCTTGGATACATAAATTTCCAATTTATAACTGAGATACGTAAGGATTGAGATAACATAGGAAATCATAAAAACTAAACGGTTGGAGTTGAGTCTTGATTCTTGGTGAAGGAAGGCTAGTTGGGTGGTTCGTTTGGGCCGTTACTATCTTCAACAGGATTGGCGTTGATGTTGTAAGCTCTTCCTCTTGCTGGTGGTGGAGTTGGGTTTGCTTGATTTGCTTGGTTAATTGGGTTTGCTTGAGCTTGGGCGTTTATGATGTTACCCAATCGAGGGCACGTGTTTCTGAAGTGGGTAGGGTCGCCACAATTAAAACAAGCTCGAACATATGGAAACGTGGGGTATTGGGGTTGTTGATATGTTTGGATCATGTTTTGAGTAGGGTGTGAGGCTTGGTTTTGAGGGGCACGACAAGTTTTGCTCCAATGACCATAACGCCCACAATTTGCACACAGTCGACAAGGTACGGTAGATGGATGGTGATAAAAACAGGTGTTGCATTGAGGGTGGGGTCCAATGTAAGGTTTCTTATTTGGGTACGTAGAGTTAGGTGCTACTTGAGTGATTAGGATAGCTTGGAGGGGTACGGCTTGTGAAGCTGGTTGGTTGTGTTGGGTGACAGCGAAAATTTGCCCATCTCGTTTTCTCTTAGAAGTGGGTTGAGAAGAGGATTCGGTTTGGGTGGAGTTTGAGGTTTCGGTTGATGCTTTATCCTTCTTCTTCTCCTCCGTGAAGTCTTTATTCCGTATGTGGTTTTCGGTGAGCTCTGTAGCTAACTCCATTGCTGCTTCCAGAGTTGCAGGTGTGGTACTTATCACAGGGTCTTGAATTTTTGAAGGAAGACCTCGAATGTAGTGCTCGATCAAACGGTAGAGGGGAGTGAACAAGTTGGGGATCATCTGATTCAACTCAAGGAATCTCTTGTTGTATGTGGTGTGGTCGCCCTCTTTTTGTTTCAAAGAATAGAACTCATCTTCCAATTTCATGATTTCGCTTCTTGGACAGAACCGTCTTGTCATGATTTCCTTCAACTCTTCCCAAGTCAAAGTTATAGTATCTTCAGCACCTCGCTTGGCGTTCTCTGTATTCCACCATGTAAGTGCTACTCCGAACAAACGACCGGTAGCATATCGCACCTTGCGATCATCGGGGCAGTCGCAATTGAGAAAAGTGTTTTCCATTTCCTCCAAACCAATGGAGGAGAGCGGTGACACCTTCAGTCCCTTCATATTTTGGAGGATCGCAGGATTTGAAATGCTTGAAGGTGCATTTAGTGGCTTTTGGGGGAGGATTGACAATGTTTTGATCTTCTTGATTGATTGGGTTGACGGGATTAGCGGTAAGGGCCTGTTGTACTTGAATTACGATGTTGGGTATTACGGCAGCCATTTGTTGAGCGATTTGGGCAGCCATGCGCTCGCGGGATTTTCCTGATCTCATTTTTCTACGAGAGAGACTGGAAGACATCTACAGGGAATACGTATCAAGAGTATGAGTTTGACGTTTTAGGTGTCATGTGTCGTCTTTAGAAATGAACATTCATAAAACAAATGAAGAATAATAAATTTACTACATCCATAGGATGTCTTGGGCTTTGCTCGTAATTGGGCCTTGCATGCCGCCATACTTCACCTTCGTAATCATGTGGGCCCCCATGATTACCGGGCTTTCATATGGTTCGCATGTGTTAGCCTGGTAACGTACACTAAAACCCGGAGAAAATCGAGAAATATGAATGTAACGTATGAAATTCGGAGTGCATCCAGGTGTGGACACGGTGACACCTCAAAGTGGGGTTAGTTCAAACGACGTTTGGTGTGGCATGCTTTGGCCTAATAGGTCCTTCGTACTCTCATCGTTAGTCCCCAGGTAGGCAAACTGGTCCATTATATTGGATTTATACGAATGCCAACCTAGACAGGACGTTCCGACTACCGGTACTTGTACCCTTACAATTACTACATGCCTGTCGTAGAACTCACTTTGATGAAATTGAAAAACGAAAATTGCGACAAAGTCTTGAATAAATGAAATATGAGGATGATTTGAATATGTGAACATTGAAATATGCGTGATGAATGTATATGTAAGCATGTTATGTTTGACAATAAGTATAACTCATTAAATATCACACAATATGATAGTGGAAGTGTTTGCATGCACTTGTGTGTGTAATAAATATGAAACAAATAAACATCATGAGTTTGCATGTAACCACATAAACAATCTAATCAATTATAGTATAGGCTCTAAGGGTCTAATATCCTATCCTATATCCCTATAGTCAAAAGCTCTGATACCAATCTGTCACACCCTGACCCGCAGTGGAAATGGTAGTCGGGGCATGATTGGGTTTTCATCAAAACTCATGACATTTACTATAAAGTTTCGTATTTATTATTTCTCTTTAAAGAAGAAGTTACAATAAACATACAAACACAACATGTTCAAATACATTTTCATTCAAATTACAAACCAAAGTACAATAACAAAGGAAAACAAAACTAAACGTTCATCCCAAGGCATTAACTTGTTTATTCTTCTAGGCCATCCTATTTGTTTCTTTTCTCAATCGGATCACCTGTATCATGTGTAAATAGGGTTTTGGGTCAACAAAAGTTGGCGAGTGAATCTTATTTAAATATTTGAAAGGATTAGTTATATTGGTTAATTGAATAAAATTGTGCATAACCAAATATGAATAAACGTAAATGTAAATTTAATCACAAAACACATAATATCAATTAATGCACAAGCACACACACCAAATGATGCACAATGAGATCAAGGCTCAATCAAACGGAGCTGATCAAATGAGGCACCTGATGCTCAACTCGTCTCCCACGAGGAACTGATGGGCCTAATGCATGATTTGCACACAACTTGACAAGAATGTAAACACGTATCACAACAAACAATATTTACATCATAAGTTTAGGTCATACAATGGTAATAGCACAAGTTTGAATAAACGAAATAATTAAAGCGACACATGATACACCCCAAAACATGAATAAAAAGGGGAATTTGTAAGGATTCACTCACAGTGGGTGCGTTCTTGGATGACGATGAATGCGCACGAATATTACGATTTGATCGACGAGGGAAAAACTAACCTAAAATAATAACGAAATGATTCGGTAAATAAATGGATTTTATTTGAGTTTAATACTTTTAATTCTTAATCTTAATGGGATTTCTAGATTTGTTTTTGTGAGTTTAAGGACATTTTCTAACTTTAAAAATATTATTTTCAAATATTTTTAAATGATTTTCTGATTAAATAAATTAATAAAAAGAAATAAAAATGTTGACTTTTTGACCCTGTTGACCGTTGACCGGTCGGACTGTGTTTTTATATGCGCTGAGTGAGGTTCGACCTCTCGTATACGTGCACGCAGCTCTACCAACTGAGCTACGTGTCTAACCCGAAATATTTCTGATTTTAATTATATTTATATTCTATTTAGATTATTCAGAATTTTATTTAATTAAAAAGGTTTTTAAACCAATCGAACCGGCATGCCTGTTAACACTCGAACCCGCGACCTTATGTTGTGTTGCACCCAGCCCAACCAACTGGGCTGGGTGTCTAACCCGATATATATTGTAATTTTATTATACTTAACATCTTACAGCGAGTTAATATGGTTTCGGTTTTAAAAAGAACATTTTTATTTCAGAGGATAGGGTTGTGTCAATGATCGAACTCGGTATCGATAGTATGAAATGCACACAGTTCACCGCTGGACTGTGTGTCTAACCCGTTTAAAATACCAATTCTAATTATATTCATATACGACTCGATGTTCATCTTCTTCATTGATTCGGAATTGAAAACAGATTTGCTAAACATTTTGATTTTACTGATCTACTGTTTTAGATTAAACGAATGAACTGAATAAAACTGACAGAAAAGATTAAGATTTCATACCGATGGAAGTTCCGGTTGGATTCCGGTAATGTGCAGAAACTCCGGCACTGAAAGAAATTCCGGCGAAGTTTATCTTGCGACAGAGGCTCTACCAGAAGTTTGAGGTGAGTGCGGTGCTTTCTGTCTGAGCTCTAGAAGTCTTATTTTAGAGTAAGACAATAATGGAATGGATTCTTCGGTTTTCCGGCGAGTAACTGAGAATTCCGGCAAGTAAGTATGAACATAGCGCCCGAGGATTTGAGTGATGATGAAGTGAGTGTGCGAGTTCTCTTTGTGAGGGATTGGGTTTGTATTTATAGAGTAACAAGTCAATCACTGATTTCGGTTTCAAAAGTTTCGGCCGACTTGATTTCCGGGATTGATTTTAACTGATCTGCTGTGTCTGACCAATTGATTGAAAACGGTTTTTAGTCTTTTGATCGCGAAGAACAGAAACGGATGTTTGATTGATTCCTGATTTCGAGTTCGGCTGTTACAGGGCGGGTTTCAGGAATTCAATTTCGAGGCTTGTATTGTCACACCCCGACCCGCAGCGGAATAAGAGTCGGGGCATAATTGGGTTATCACCAAAGCTTATGATATTTACTAATATGTTTCATATTTATTAAAGTCAAAGTTACATTTCCAAATATCCAAACATGTCCATACAATACAAAGAAAATAAACCAAACATAACAATCCCAAACTCTAAATCATTTTATTCTTCTAGTCCAATCCTATGTGTTTCTGGCTGCTGCTGGTTCACCTGTATCATGTGTAAAAATGGGGGTTTTTGGGTCAACATAAGTTGGCGAGTGAACCTTATTAGATAAACATTTATTATTGATTTACTTGTTAGTTTATCAATGAAAAATTGTGCATAATCATAAATGAGCAAATGTACATAATCAGGCAGTGGCAATAGCAATCACAACTATAACATACAATAACATATGATAGCATACATAAACATACCAACATCTTACGATAAATAACATAAATGAAGCTGTGCGATCAAGGCTCAATCAAAGTTTTTCCTGGTGCTACACCAGTTGCAAAGTCTCCTTGTGAGCTTCATTCATAAGAATTTCACGAAGATTGTTGTGGTTAGGAATCCAGATACGATCTAGGTAGTACAGAATACCGTCAGATTTAGTTTCAATTTTTAGCTCAGCTCCACAGGACATCTCCTTTCGTACATCATCTTCCGTTATTGAAACGTGTTGGGCTTCTCGAATTTGATCTTTAATGTCAGTTATGATTTGCGAACATAGAAGACGAATGGAGTTCGCATAACCCTTTCGACTAAGTGCATCAGCCACCACATTTGCTTTGCCAGGGTGGTATCTAATTTCACAGTCGTAGTCATTTAGAAGTTCGACCCATCTTCGTTGCCTCATATTTAACTCCTTTTGATTGAAGATATGTTGAAGACTCTTGTGGTCAGTGTATATTTCACACTTAGTACCATAGAGATAATGTCTCCATATCTTAAGAGCGAACACAACGGCTCCAAGTCCTAGGTCATGGGTGGTGTAGTTCTTTTCATGCGTCTTGAGTTGTCTCGAAGCATAAGCTATAACTTTCCCTCTTTGCATTAGAACGCAGCCCAATCCTTGCCCTGACGCGTCGCAATAGACCATAAAATCATCACAACCTTCAGGAAGAGTGAGGATTGGTGCATCGCAAAGTTTTTGTTTAAGGGTTTGGAAGGCTTCTTCTTGCTTGGGTCCCCATATGAAAGGTTTTCCCTTATGAGTTAAAGCCGTGAGTGGTACAGCAATGCGAGAGAAGTTTGAGATGAAACGACGATAATAGCCAGCTAGACCAAGAAAAGATCTTACTTCAGTTGGTGTACATGGAGCTTGCCATTCTTGTACCGCTTTGATCTTTGAGGGGTCGACATGTATTCCCTTGTCATTGACTACATGTCCGAGGAATTGCACCTCTTTAACCAAAATTCGCATTTGGAGAATTTAGCGTAAAGCTTTTCATTCTCTAGAAGTGTAAGGATGAGTCGAAGATGACGCTCATGATCAGATTTAGACTTTGAATTAATAAGAATGTCATCGATGAAGACTATCACAAATCGATCAAGATAAGGTTTGCAGACTCTGTTCATTAGGTCCATGAAGACAGCTGGTGCGTTGGTTAAACCAAATGGCATGACCATGAATTCATAATGGCCATAACGAGTTCGGAAAGCAGTCTTTGGGACGTCTTCTTCATGTACTCTAAGTTGATGATAGCCAGATCGAAGGTCGATTTTTGAAAAGCAGTTGGCACCTTGAAGTTGGTCAAGAAGATCATCAATGCGAGGTAAAGGATAGCGATTCTTGATTGTTAACTTGTTGAGCTCTCTGTAGTCGATGCACATACGAAACGATCCATCTTTCTTCTTTACGAAAAGAACAGGTGCACCCCAAGGCGATGAACTAGGACGTATGAATCCCTTGTCAGTCAACTCTTGTAATTGACTGGCTAGCTCTTGCATTTCAGAGGGGGCTAACCTATAAGGAGACTTTGCAACTGGTGTAGCACCAGGTATAAGATCAATACTACAGGAATGTCTTCAAGTTTCTTCTCCTTGGTTCCCTTTTTGATGATATGAGCTAAAAACGCGTCATAATTCTTGCGAATATATTTTTGAGCTTGAAGACAAGACATTAAGCTGAGTTCTTTCGACGAGGTTTCTCCAAGGATTCGAAGAGTCTGACCGTTTGAAAGAGGAATACGTATAAATTTTTCGCGACATACAACTTCTGCCTGATGTTGACTGAGCCAGTCTATACCAATTATGATATCAAAACTTCCCAGCTTCATAGGAATAAGGTCGACTGAGAATTCGTGGTCGTTTAGGGTGAGTGTACAGTTGCGTATAATAGAGTTTAATGAAACTGGTTTCCCGTCAGCAACTTCTACCGTTATGGATTCCGTGAGCTTATCCCGACTTTTGTTTAAATTAGGTTCAAATTCTAAAGACACAAAACTTCTATCCGCACCAGTATCAAATAACATAGATGCATATCTACCATTTATAAGGAACGTACCGTTAACCACATTGCCGTTAGCTCTAGCCTGATTAGCGTTAATATTGAAAGCTCTTCCTCTTGCAGGTGGAGGAGCTTGGTTCGCTTGATTCACCGGGTTGGCTTGGGCCTGAGCATGAATGATGTTTACCAACCTTGGACAAGTGTTTCTGAAATGGCTTGGGTCTCCGCAATTGTAGCAAGCCCGCATAGGTTGGCCCATAGGATAATTGGGTTGGTAATATGTTTGGGCTAGGTGTTGGGTGGTGGTAATAGTAGGGGTTGTTGGGCTTGACCCATTATTTGTTGGTGGGTTTGGGTGGAAGGCTGGTGGCGGTTCGTTCGTTGAGGCATGCGGCAGGTTTGAGCCGTATGACCTGCGCGACCACAGCCGGTGCAATGTTGGCAAGGATAATCAGGAGAATGGTGATATTGGCAATGGTTACATTTTGGTAACGGGCCAGAGTAAGGTCTTCTGTATGGTGCGGGTGAAGGGGCAACCTGGGTAATGGGTGCAGCAGGGATAGGGGAGTTGGTTTGAGTAACAGCGAAGTTTCTGGTGTTGCGCTTCCTCTTGTTAGCAAACTTAGAGGAAGAGATGTGATGGTTTGAAGTTTGACCCTCAACAGGGGCTTTCTTTTTCTCTTCTTTGAACTTCCCATTGCGAATCCGGTTCTCGGTCAGTTCAGTTGCTAGCTCCATAGCAGCTTCAAGTGTTACTGGTGAAACGCTGAGAACTGAATCTTGGATTTTCGAGGGAAGTCCTCGAATATAATGCTCGATCAGACGATAAGTTGGGGTGAACAAATTGGGAACCATTTGGTTCAACTCCAAGAACCTCTTGTTATAGGTGGTATGATCACCCTCCTTTTGCTTTAGAGAATGAAATTCGTCCTCCAATTTTTTAATTTCACTCCTAGGACAGAAACGCCTAGTCATGATTTCCCTTAACTCCTCCCAAGTTAAGGCCATTGCATCTTCAGTTCCCCTCTTCCCTTTTTCAGTATTCCACCAAGTGAGAGCTACCCCAAATAGTCTCCCGGTGGCGTATCGAACCTTGCGATCCTCAGGACAATCGCAGTTGAGAAAAGTGTTTTCCATCTCCTCGAACCAGTGGAGGAGAGCAGTGACACCTTCGGTCCCCTCAAATTTAGGAGGATCACAAGATTTGAAATGTTTGTAAGAGCACTTACTGGTAGGAGGGTTGTCGATGTTCTGGTCATGTTGTTGGGGAGGGTTAGTAGGATTTGTAGCGAGGGCTTGTTGTACTTGGACCACAATGTCAGGCAGTATCGTGGCCATTTGTTTCGCGATTTGGGTGGCCAAGCGTTCCTGAGACCTTCCTGATCTTTTACCCCTTCGTTGTTGTCTGGACGACATCTACAGGAACATACATGAGAAGATTGTGAGTTTATGGTGTCTTTTTAGGTGTCATGTGTCTTTAAGAAAATGAAAATAACATAAATATCAATAATGCAACTACATCCATAGGATGTCTTGGGTTTGCTCATGTTGGGCCTCAAATGTCCCCCATACCTTCACCTATATAGTCATGTGGGCCCCCATGGCTATTGGCTTGGTAGGATTCACATTAGTATTGGCAATTTAACACTCGCATCACCCGAATGCAAACCACAAAATATCTTCATGAGATGTTTGGTCGGAACGTGTCCAGGTGTAGACACAAAGACAACTCAAAGTGGGGTTAGCTCACACGACGTTTGGTATAGCATGCTTTGGCCTAATAGGTACTTCGTACTCTCATCGTTAGTCCCCAGGTAGGCAAACTGGTCCTTTATTTTGGATTTATACGAATGCCAGCCTAGACAGGACGTTCCGACTACCGGTACTGGTACCCTTCCAGTTACTACATGCCCGTCATGCGAACTCACTTTGATGAGATTTGAAAACACAAAAATCATTGTAAAAGCAATCATGATGTGGTGTGTGCTTTCATGGATGTGATATGTTATGAGTATATGATTCATGATAGGCATTATATGATAATACATACTTATGAACATGGTTGCATAATATTGAATGTAACATTTAACATAAAACATATAAACATCATGAAATTTGGCATGTAACACACAAAAATCTTATAAGTTTCTAATCAACTATAGTATAGGCTCTAAGGGTCTAATAACCTATCCTATATCCCTATAGTCATGGCTCTGATACCAATCTGTCACACCCCGACCCGCAGCGAATAAGAGTCGGGGCATAATTGGGTTATCACCAAAGCTCATGATATTTACTAATATGTTTCACATTTATTAAAGTCAAAGTTACATTTCCAAATATCCAAACATGTCCACACAATACAAAGAAAATAAACCAAACATAACAATCCCAAACTCTAAATCATTTTATTCTTCTAGTCCAATCCTATGTGTTTCTGGCTGCTGCTGGTTCACCTGTATCATGTGTAAAAATGGGGGTTTTTGGGTCAACATAAGTTGGCGAGTGAACCTTATTAGATAAACATTTATTATTGATTTACTTGTTAGTTTATCAATGAAAAATTGTGCATAATCATAAATGAGCAAATGTACATAATCAGGCAGTGGCAATAGCAATCACAACTATAACATACAATAACATATGATAGCATACATAAACATACCAACATCATATGATAAATAACATAAATGAAGCTGTGCGATCAAGGCTCAATCAAACGGAGCCGATCGTATTGCATGTACTGAAAATGAAAATGTCTGTGCGATCAAGGCTCAATCAAACGGAGCCGATCGTATGTGGGCACGCCAGGTTCACGCTCATAATGAAATGGGGAACATGCTCAACGCTCATAATGTAATGGGGAGCGGCGGCCTATGAAATTGCATGTACTGAAAATAATAAATTGCATCTAACAATAACTACACAACAGTTGAAACAAACTGAATACACATGTTCATGATATGATGTATGCACCATGGTTTAAATATAATATATATAACAAGACACATGTTACACCCCAAAACGTGACTAAAACGGGGAATTTGTAAAGATTCACTCACATTGGGTGCGTTTGAATGGAGATGATAAGATGCGCACGAGTCGGGAGAGATGAACAACGAGAATTTCTAACCTAAATAATGGCGAAAAAATATAGTAAATGAGTGGATTTTATTAAGGATTTTAATGGAATTTTTAGATATATTATTGTGAGTTTAAGGCTATTTTCTATCTTTAAAATGTTATTTTTAAGTATTTTTAATTGATTTTTAAATTAAATTAAATAAATAAAAATATATAAAAAAAATTGTTTATTTTGCGTTGACCGTTGACCGTTGACCGTTGACCTGTTGACCGGTTCGGTCAGGGTGCAAGGATGCGCTGGGTGAGACTCGAACCCGAGACCTCCCGTACGCGTGCACGCAGCTCTACCAACTGAGCTACGTGTCTAACCCGAAATAATCTTGTTTTTAATTATATTTATATACTGATTCGATTTAACCAAAATTCTTTTAAATTTCAAAAACATTTTAATTCAACAAACCGGTGCCAGTAACAAGTTTCGAACGCGTGACGTGTGACTTAGTGTTGCACACAGTCCACCGCTGGACTGTGTGTCTAACCTGGTTAATATCTCGGTTTTTATTATACTTAACAACTAACGGAGTTAACCCGGTTTAGTTTTAAACAAAAAGGCATTTTATTACATAAGGAGTGCGTGTATCAGGGATCGAACTCGTGACATGCGACTATGTTTTGCACACAGTCCACCGCTGGACTGTGTGTCTAACCCGTTCATATTACTGATTTTAAATAAACTTATAACTTAACTAACTTCGTCTTCTTCGTTCAAATTACAGTCGACAGAATTTCTAATCCGTTTTCTTGTTTTTACGATTAACAATCATTCTTAAGGCTAAAATGAAATGGCAGAGACGGTGTTAGAGGTAACATACCGTAGGAATGATTTATCACAGAGTTTCCGGCAATGCGTCGGCTCTGTTTTTGTGCACCTCAACTGAACCAAACAATTAACCATTTTGATTAGTCAATCGTGGAATTGAAGTGATAAACAAACGTTAATAGTGCGATTGAAGGTCCTTACCGTTTCACAGACAGGATTAAAGATTTCCAGAAATTCTCTGGCGAACTGGAATTATCTGATAACGGTGCCTGAATTCGATCTCAAGTGGAAGATTTGAGTTAGAAACAGCTTAACAACTGATAGACTACGATGGTATTGAAGAACTTACCGATTTGAGGACAAATACGGTTTTCCGGCGAACCTTACTGAATTTTCCGGCGAGTTGATTTAAGCGTTCTGATGGACTGAAAGTGTGACGAAAGTGAAATGGAATGTTTGTCTGATGTCTCTGAGTCGCGAGAAGGGTTTTGATTGAAGTAAATTGGACTTTTGATTATTCTCTGTTATAAAAACCGATGATGATGACAATTGATGTTCATTCAATCTGAATTGATGAGAAATCGTCGGTGCATCGGTTATAACCTGAATATGCGAGTAATCAAACGATTTGACGATTGAATTGCCGATTTCCGTTTCTCAGTTGGCGCAACCGGTTTAACCGAGTTTGTGTATAAATGTTATTTGTTTCCTAGAGATAACAGAAAACAACAAGTGGCGGAGTGGTGATGTGTGTGTGTGTTAAGACTTTGAAGTTATAAACCAGCTGACACGGGTTCGAGTCCCGGCAGCAACATTTTTTTTTATTTATTTTGTTTTCACTCTTTATCAAATATAATTTTTATAGTTTAGTTTGTTTATTAATTATGTATCATTAAAAACCAAAATAACCATAAATACACAACGTGATATTTATAACTTGATATACGATTACAAAACGGAGCGGGTTTGGAAACCCGTTTTTGACAAATGTTACATGTATTAATATTGTTTAGTTTAGAATTTAAACAGATAAATGTGTGTGGCGGAGTGGTGTGAAGTGTGTTTGGTTAGGGGTGAGACCCGGGTTCGATTCCCCTTTTTTTATTTACTTATTTATTTATTTTTTTGTATAACTATTACATATGTATATATATATATTATTTATTATTATTATATTATTATTATATTTATTTATATTATTAATATGAAGAATCTCTGAAACGATTAACGTAAATCTGTATCGAAAGGACCATAATATAAACTTGATAAAAAAAAAATGGTGCGGGTTTTAGAACCCGTTTTTCGACGAATGTTACACCCAATACCTGCGGATACGTTGTCATACACCCCCTGTTGCCCCCGATTATAATTGGGGCTACGCCGGGAGACAACGATTTGAGCAACCTCGTTTGAAATTTCCGATGCTGTCGGGCATATCTCTGTCTCGGTCCCTCGGACCGGTCTGCTCTTCTTCCTCTTCCACATCATGCATTTCCTCTTCTTATACAGCCCCTTGGGCTGCAGTGGGATCCGTAAAAGTGAATTGGCGGCCCTGATCATCTTTCACCGTATATTGGTGACCATAAACCTCCACGCTAATCTTCCAATGCCGCCTGATTGAGGCGAAACAAACTTGATCAATTGGCTGGTAAGTGATCCATGATAGATGAGAAAGTGAGAAGAGAGGAACAAAATAAATTTATATTTATGTCACTTATTTATTTATTTTAAATTAACCTAAGTTAAATGTAGAGAAAATATAGTTTAACATTACTTTTTTACTTATTTATTTTAATTTTATTTGAATTCATGAGATTGAAAAAGAAATTAAGAGAAAATATAGTTAACATTACTTTTATACTTATTTATTTTAATTTGATTTGAAACTCATGAGATTGAAAAAGAAATAAAGGGTTACGATTTCTTTGTTTATTTCTCGCATTAATTTGTGTTATTCCATCTTTAATACGAGGCTTTTAGCAGAGGTAGAAGAGAGAGTGGATGAAAGAGCCCCGCGTGGGTTTATGCACCAATGACATGATATGTTCTAAAAAACGATAATTTGCTGGGTGTTTAAATCTAGTAAATAAATAATAAAATAAACCTACTTTGACTTAGTATAGTATGAATGGAAGCTAGGTTATTGTCCTTACGGATACAAATTAACCAGTTATATTAAAAAACATGTCAAATCCTACTACGATTTTTTTAAAAGAGGGATTTTGATTTAAACTTGGATTCAAGAAACAAAATAAAATTAATAAAAACGCTAATTAAACTATAAGGTGAAATTTAAATATTTAAAAACTAACTCCAAAACCATGGTAATTTCTTGATTCGATTCGTCTAATGAAAACGTTTTATTAACAGTTATGGTCATTTAGTTAAGTAGTTTCTATCGATGCTCTTATTTATTTCTCTTTCACATATGGTACACATTTGCCCATAATCTCTTAGTCTAGTGGCATAAGGTGTTCATCCTCACGAAAAAAGGTGTCAGCTCAAGTTTTATAAAATAGACAATATGTAGATTTTATGAGTAAATTTAACGGGATGATGGAGTTCTGAACCAATATTATATTGACAAATGCATGAACAACGTTAACATCGGCATGTAGTGCTTCGATGAAAAGGGTAAATTGAAAAAAATATTTATCTCTCCTTCACAACTCTTTTTTTAATTTTATTATCTCCTTGTTTACCTTTTTAAAAAGTGTAACAACGTGCTTATAATGCATTTATTCAGACAAAATCCACCAAGAGTATTTATATCAGAGCCCCTGTCTCTATCTATATAATTTAATCAAAAAAACATATTTTTCTTTAAATTATGTTTGTTTCTTAAAAACTTCTCACATCCAACTCTCTATTTTACTTACATACACTTATTTCATTATTTTTTTCTTTTCCTACGTACTCACAACAAAAATATAAAGAGTTAAATATAAGCTTCTAAATATAGAGACGTAATTTAGTATCTCTATTTTTTTTTATTACAGAGGTTTCAATGTACTATGTTTTTGTTGTTTCCTCTTTTTCTTCATCTATATTATATAGATTGTATAAATATAGAGGCTCCAATGTGCATGCTCTAATACCATAACTTTTAAAAATTGATCTCAGATTTATTAGAATATATATATATTCTAGTCATTTATATAATAAATTAGAATTGATCTCCGCGTTGCAATGGTCTTTTTTAACGTGATTTGAGTGTATTGATTATTTTTTGTATTCGCTTATCAATCAAAATGTTGACTAACCGGAAGCGTCTATAATAATAAGTACGAAAACGTGTTGTATTTGATAAGACTCATGAAACTTGGGGTAACTCGATTTTATACTGTCTAAGGAAACCATATAATATTTGACCTAATTCACTTCCGAACAAAATTTACATCAAAACGTATATCAACCGATAACGTCTATAAAAATAATCACGAAAACATATTATATTTGACATGACTTATTATCAGAGAAAAAAATATGTCGAAAAGTAAATCAATTTGAATTTGTACCAACGTATACATAAAAATAAGCACGAAAGCCAAAGTAGTAGTACACTGAAATAAGTAGGATGAAAACGTGTATATTTGATAGGAAAATGAAAGTTATGTCCGCATTTGAGGGTAAATCTTTGATGATTGCATAGATAGGGATTCTGGATGGAGACAGTCTCCGTTAGGGGGAAGACAAATAACAGATAACGGCGGAGGTTGACCGATGCCACCAAATCATCATTTAGTGGGGTTGGCCGGAGGAGCCGCAATTTCACTCTCCGACCATTTTCCTTTATCACTAAACATCTATTAAAATGTCAATTAAATATGAATGAATGTAATCATTCTAGCTTATATATTTTTTTCCGTAATTGCTCAATATGACAATTAATAACTTTTATATTTTTTTTCTATAATTGCTCAACTATGACAATTAATTATTAAACGTATCAAATGAACTAAAATTAGGGTTGTTTAAAATGTTGTGGCTAGCAACTTGTTCTAAATTTTCTCGCCTATCAAATGAGCTGAGCACAATCTAAAGTAAGCTTGCTCGTTGACTCGTTTAAGCCAAGCCTTAATGTTAATCTTTATAAGTTATAATCAGATACCATTAACAAATTAGCCCACAAAATATGGTCTATGAGTACACTGTGAGCATCCACAACAATAAACCTGGTCTAAAATTTAAGTTGACTGCATGTCACATTTTTTCAAACCCCACTCTTTTCCATAACAATAAACAAGTTCAAAACTACCTCCTTTTGTTTAACCTTTTACAATCTATATAATCTATTTTTTAATATATTTACTTAATTATATTATTTATAATTAAGTAAAATATTAATAAATATAAAAAAATAAAAGTTATATCAATAATTAATTTATTATTTATTTTATATTTTTTATTCCGTTATCTAGTACTTTTATTTAATAATAAATTCAAATAAATTAGTAAAAGTGAATATTTAATTCTTACAACGGTTCTTTTCCAAATGATTAGTTTTTCAAATGGATACTTTTGCAACGACTAGTTTTTAGTTGCTATAAATTCAATTCGAATTTCAAGCAACATGTGCACTTCACAATTGATAATTTTACTACAAAGATTTTTATTTCAAGAAACAGGTGGACTGAAGAAATCATAAGAAATCATATTTCACTACAAAGAGGAGATGGCACTAGTCAACTCTTGGATGGACTTTTGCGACAACAGAGAGAAATCATAAGAAATCTTTTTTTTAATTAGCAAGAAAACTTTTTTATTAATAATTAAAAACACCATCATATGGAGCCAACCACAACCCAAATGGGCTAGTCTCCTGGAGCGGACCAGGCCCTCAACAAACCATCCTAGTCATCTTCTTCAATGGTCTCGTCCGGTGGGAGGGTGGTCTGGTGAGCGGACTCCTCCAACGGCGAGGAGATGTTCTAAATGTTACTATAATATTACTTTTACATAAATACTAAAATAAATAATAAGTTTAGATATAAATTAAACAGGTGACTTAAGCTTTCCTAGTCCGATGTGTATGATTACATTACATTGTTGATTTATTAGAATTATGGTCGTAGTTACTAGTGCATTGTGCGAGGATGTGGTTAGAATTTGGTACGTGTTGCATATCATGATAGCCGATGAATAAATTTGTAAAATAAAACAAAATCATATCTAAACACATGATGTTATTTGCGTCGTAACTCGACTTGGATATCAAAATCATAAGAAAAGGTTAAACAATATAAGGTAAATAATAAAGTAAAAAAGTAAATGAAAAAGAAAGCGATAGGAACTCGACTGATTCAGTGCACTCGTTATAGCAAAAAACAAGAAAAATAAAAAAATATGTCTAAAACGATATCGACGCGTTTGTTAAAAAAAAACTACAATAGAAAAAGCAATGAAAAAAAGACTAAGAAAAAAAAGGGAAAAACACAAGGGCATGTTAGCAAATCCCAAGGCTTACCTTAGCCTATAAACACTATTCAAGTGCTTTTTGTTTATAGAGTGCAAGACAAATTTATTATGATATAGTGGATTTTAACAATTCAAACTATTAGTCGTTGGCCAGCAACGGTCCTTAACTTAAAAATAATTAGTGGTGGTCACACCTTTTTACATATTGTAAACTAATAGACCTTTACCAACAGAACCTTAATTTTTTTTATCCCCTTATCCTTTTCAGTTTAGTAAAAGTCTATTGGTTTACAATATTTGAAAAAGGTGGGACCACCACTAGTTATTTTTTAAGTTGGGACCGTTGTCGGCCAACGACTAATAGTTATGATTATTAAAAACCATTATTCCATTTATTATGTATGCAATTTAAGAACTAGTAAAAAATGACAAAGATTGTGGTTTGCGTTACGTTTTGTAAATTTAATAAATTTAGGGGGCTAGGGGCGCTCCACTAGTGATGAAATTCCTTCACTCATAACATCCAATCAAGTTCCGTCACATCATCGAGCTTTCATTCCATCACTAGTGATGGATTTTACTAGGGGTGCCCATCACTAGTGTTTTGTGTATATATATATATATATATATATAATCATCATCGTCAACGGTCAAATTACATGTAAACGTCGGATTTTTTAATTCAAAACGCGTGCTCACTGCAGCAACGCGTTGAAAGTTCCACATGGTATCAATGTTGTGGCGGTGGTGTATAACGCGTCACCACGCATGATGGAATTCCATCACGGGGCGCCCCGCATGTCTTATAAGAGGACTTGATGTCATATAAAAGTCTAACGGATTATACATATCATTGAGCCATTAACTATGTAATGTGATGTAATATAAAAGTCTTAACGGATTATACATATCATTGGGCCATTAACTATGTAATGTAACACTAGCATTAAACAAGTTTAAGCCCGTATGGATCAGGCCCAAATTCAGTCTTATTAAGCCCAACTGGCTCTAGGACTGTAGGACAGGTCACAATCATATATTACAACAAGGCATAAGATTTTTGCATTTAAATATTTTGTGAAAATACAACTTCTAAACTTTAACCATAGTATATCTTCAAATAAGACGATTTCTAAAAAAAGTCAATACTCTACAACACTACTTTGTTTATCAAAACATAACGCCACATTTTTGCTCCAAGAGACATGACGTGATGGTAAGATTTCTTCGTTTTATCTAAGAGGTGGAGGGTTCAAATCTGTCAATGTATAAGTTATGATGTATTTATCTTAAAAAGTCTAGAAGTTTCTTCAAAAAAATAAAAAGCAATTGGATGATAACTCCTTGAGAACGATTGTGGCCACATAAACTCAAGGAGTGTGACATAACCATCTCTAAAATCATAAGGTCAATCTCAAACTGTTTGATACGCTGCAAACACCATATTGACTTGCACAGTAGGTGGCGTCGATATTGTCACATCATAGAATAGGCGTGCTAGAAAAGTCTTTGCTTTTAAAAAGCGTGAGACGCACTAAAGCGATAGACCATAGCCAAGTCGTGAGCCTAGAGGTAACAACACATGCCATTACGTTGACAATGCGTCACTTATTCATCTAATACTTATAAATTATATTCACAGAGCCTTAACTATAATGTTAATCTCCAAACACCCAAAAATTCAAATAATAATATATGTTTATGATTATAAAGCTACATGTAGGAACTATTGAATTTTGCAAAAAAAACCTTTATGATACACATAATGTACGACTAACCAAACCAAGCTCTAAGTACAAATGTACAATAATTTAAATTCTTTTTATTTTAAAACTTTAGTAAAAACTATAATCTTGAGAATGAAAAATGTAAGTAAGTAAAAATATAATAATAAAATAAAAATAAAAAGAATAACATAAAAGTAAACAAACCATAGCCAACACGACGCACTCAAGCATGATATACATAAGAGAACCAAGCAAATCTTACTAACGATATAAGGATGGACTGGACATCCATCACAACCATTACTAACAGGCCATGATGTTCACATACCCTTTGCATATTTTCACACCCCTCTATATAGGTTCGGTTAACAACAAAGACTGACGGGTGTTAGTATTTGTCTCATTGACCTCAAACCTATATGTTGCGCTTTAGCCAAAGCGCAACACATAGGGGGTTGTGGAAACTTGTATGTTGCACTTTTGCATGAATATGTCAAAACAGTCAAAGAGGGTGTGGGAACAGAACGAACTATTTTTTTTCCACATGTTACTTATTTTTTCATGTAACTAAGTATACACTTTATTGCAGTGGTGACTCTAGATGATACGAAACCCACATTTATATGATTACGATGGCCTTCTAAGCTTTCTCAATATACGTAAGTTATGAAATGATTTAATATGTATATGTATATAAAGATCAAAAAGAGGGAATGTTGAAACAAACCTGAGAATGGTGCATAACATTAGGATGCCAATTGCATTGTTTGGGTTCTTTAGCATGCCAATTTCGTTTCAATAGCCATTATGTCTCGGTGACATTTTTTAGCTTTGCTGGGAACATGGAAATGGTTTTCTAATAGACGAAGAGAATGGTGCAATTGGTGTTGCGATGGTGACTCTAGATGGTACGAAACCCACATCATGTCTATACCCCCCCCCCCCCCCCCCGGTGAAACTACACATCACCATTTGCAAATATGTCCTTCCCGCCAATATGCAATTGCTAGCGAATATATGTAAAAGTTTTAAACTTGATATATAAAGAGTTTGTAAATTTTCCATACTTTCGGAAAATGGACTCTACTTTATATGTGAAGCGACCCCATCTCTAAAGTGTTAGGTCAATTTATATGTGAAGCTAATCTTCAATTCACTTGTGAAAAAAATTTAAAACTTAATAAATGAAATTCAATAATTCTATATAAAATCAAATTCAACACATTCTATACAAATTCTAGGTTTTTAAGAGTTGATATATGTATGTCAGAAATAAACAAGGTGTATAACTATGTGCTCGGAAATAAACGTGTATAACTATGTGCTCAATTTTTCTCGCCGTCCATTCGGGGTTGTCTACTAAGTAGGAGGTTCCTACAGATCTTTACACCTAGGGGATCAGAGAGTTAGACAGAGAGACAGGCCAGGAGCTTGCTACAGATCTTTACACTGAGCAGGAGCTTGCTACAGATCTTTATATTGATACTTACACTATATCATCGCCTCGTCCTTTGTACCATGTCACTTCAGCCGGAACAAGGTCAACCTGGGTGACCTTTTCTTTTTGTATTGTCTATTGAACCACACGACGTGAGCACTCCTGACGTGTTTGGCGGAGTACTTTGCCTCCGCAGATCATCGACAGTAGCGTGGGTTGCTGTACGGTGGGGAGTACATTACCGTCATTGCGTGCTCGCTAGGGCATCGTTCCTGTGGAGGACCCCCTCCTGTCCCAGGCCATTAGATCAACTACATTAGGCCGGCATCGGGTATTGGCCATGAAGATGGCGCATACCTTCCATGACATCGCCCATCGGTCTTCAGTTTCAGACGCGAGACTACCAGATTTTTGTCCCGGAGGAGATACCGGTTTATCTTGAGCTGAGAACAGGAATACCAACGCCTGCTCACCCTCAGCTTGAGCAGCAGCAACAACACCAGCAGCATCATCCCGATGATGATCTCCCACCACAACCGCCACCGTCCATGCAGCCGCCACAGTACGGGAGGCCGCGGGATTGGGGGTGCTTCCACTGCCACTTTCACCACCGTCAGAGGAGGACGACTAACCTATGTCAGTTTAGTTTTTATTTTGTATTAAACATTCAGTTGTACTTTTATGTTTTATGTACAGACTGATTATATATTTATGTAGTTGATCTTTTATTTGTACGATGTTTGTTTGGAATGTTTGTAAAGTATTGTACACAAGGAGTAGGGCCACTAGGAATAAGCTCGGTGCCAACCGGTACCGAAAATCTAAAAAAAATGGGTACTGGTACCAAAAATACTCGGTACGATACAGTTCAGTGTTGGTACCTGTACGGACCGATATTTGAAGGTAAATACCGATACCGAACTGGTACTGTACCAGTACCGAAAACACTAAGGGTATGTTTGGCATGGAGCTTTTAGGAGCTTCAAGCTTTAAGTTTAAGAAAAAGCTCCAACTTAATAAAAAGCCTTGTTTGGTTGAAGGAGCTAGAAGCTTTTAGGTTAGGAGCTGAAGGTTTTGGTTTAAACGCTCCTACTAGTAGCGTTTAGAAGGAGCTACAAGCTTTTAGGAAAAAAATGACTATTTTAACCTCTAAAAATAATGAACTTTCTAATGTACCAACTTTTTAATGTCCATTTTGGTCATTTTATACATTTTATTAAAAGCTCCAGTCACTCTGCCAAACACCTAAATATATCTAAAAAGTTACAACTACAGCTACCAGCTTCCACCACAGCTTCTAGCCTCCGGCCACCAGCTTCCAGCTACCAACAACAGCTACTTTTGCCAAACATACCCTAAATGTCAGTACTAATTTGGTACTGAAAATATTTCGGTTCGAAAAATTCAGTAACATACCAGTACCGGTACCCCAAGTCGTTGATGCCAAACTAACATTCGATACAAAATTTGAGATTCTCTTAGATTACACAGAATAAAACATGTATACGCTTTCAAACAGAAACAAATGAAAGTTATGAAGCATTATACAGAATAAAACTTTTAGTTTACAATACTAAAGGAAACGGAGATCTTATTAACCCAGGTCTATCGAAGTATAACGAGCATGGTGAAAAAGGTTACGGATTACAGAAACAATCATTAATCACAATAGACCTTGATTTCTTCGTTTTGTGGGCGCAAAGAGTAGAGTTGCAAAATTTATCATCGTTACTTTTTACCAGTCATACCCGCAACCACCTGCAGTGATCCATTATAAATCTAAAGGGATTAGCGTGTTAAAGGAGCAAACAAACAAGCTAAAACCTCTTTTGGAACTAATTCTTACAAACATAATTTCAAATTACATAAAGGGATATGTTACTCACATCGCTTAATACAGGTGGAGGAACTTGCTTGGTTGACTCAAAGGAATCCAGCATAGGCCGCACGAACGCAGGAAGAAACAGCCCTGAAATTCAAAGTCAAAGTTAGGTTTATACAAAGATTATTTTTGCAAACTGCTGACAAAGATTAGGTTTATAAGAATATTACGTATACTTCTACTGTGAACAAATAATTTACTTCATTTTACATGAAACTTTAACGCTAAAACATGGAACCAGTGGAAATGTGGTGAAAGTGTGAAACTTGGAATACGGAACTAAGGATTTCAGCATTTGCAAGACCTTGGTTTAAAAGGCGCACGAGGCGGTCTGGAAAATACATTAGCGGCAAAAATGTGCGCCTCAAGTAGTGACGGGTCAAACTTGGTCAAAATTAGGACGTGTAGGAAGCTTATATGTGAACAAACCTAAGGATAAAATTATGAAAGGTTTACTAAAGAAATACGCTGATACGTAAAACAGATGAGAGAAACACAACTTCTGGTTGTAAATAGAGCTTGATTAATTGTAGATAGACACGTGCCTCGGCTTTTGGGACCTAAAAGCCTCGTGCTATTTTCATTTAAGTTCAAGACTAAGACGATCTTATAGTATAACAAACGAAAGCAAAACTGGCTTTCAATTTTGACGGGTCTAAGTGTCGCTGTGTCGTAATGCTACAGTTTAGCTTCAGTTACATGACATAAAATACATACAAAGCACAAGACAAGCTCAAACTGTTCATAAGCTCTCTAAATTTCTCATCTAGTAAATCACATGACTGCTTGTTATAGCATATACATAACTTTTTCGTCAATTACTAAATTAATTATATATAATACAAAAAAGCTCTCATATTTTGTACCATAGTTGTTAAAGACGCAAGGCGCGTAAGGTAAGCCTTGGGCCTAGACGCAAGGCGCTTAAAAAGTGAGTGCCTGATATAAGCAAGCCGCATAGCATAAAGCCATAAACATACATGTTTTAGGGATTTCCGACTTGTTTTAGGCTTGTTTATGACTAGTTTAGGCTGGTTCTAGGCCTTTTTTGAATGTTTCATACCAATTTGGCCAAAACTTGTATATTTTGGCCGGACCTTACAGAACTTAGCTGGATCCTCACGAAATCTTTCCTTATGTGGAAGGTTATTTGGTAGATGTATGCATATTCAGAGAACAGGCTAAGGGGCTGTTTGTTTCAGCTCTTAATAGTTCAGACCTCTTACTGATTCAACACTTAATGGTTCAGACTATTTGTTTCCCAAGCAGATGTCTGAATGGTTCAAACATTTGCCTCTAAATGGTTAAGCATTATACGGAGTCTGAATAGTTAAGACATCTTGTACTGGTTCTTAATGGTTCAGACTTGTTACTGCTTCAACACTTACCCATTCAGAAGTTGCCACACATGCCCTTAGATTAATCGAAGGCCCGTACCATGGTAACAAAAAAAATAAAAAAACGATTAAAAATTACCACTCCTATTAACTTACATTAGAAAAGCACACCAACAAATATCATCACCGTGATTTCTCACAATCTAAGTGGGTATAAAAAAGTAACAAAATTTTCACCCCATTTGGTGCTGTTTTAACTTTTAATTGGTATTTCTGAATATATAATGGATAAAACTCAAGAAATGCAAAAGTAATTATATTTACACCTAATAATCCCTTTTTTCTCTGAATTTAAACATTATGTTGAATCGAAACGAACTAAAGGGAATATGAATCTGAAGTGTGGCCTAGAAGATATAATGAACATCCAAGAATCAGAAAGCAAGGTGCAGATAGATAGATCTAAGATAATGATGATAAAAAGTAGAGAAATTAGGGTTTACCGAAGCCACCGATGAGGCAAGAAGCAGCGACAATAGGTTCTTGAACGACGAACATCCTCAGCTTCTGCATAACCGTCATCTTCTCTCTGTCTCCACAGCCGTTTGACCTTTCTTGACTACGAATTAGGGCTCCTATTTACACTGGTATTTTTTCTTTGTCAAGAATTTAACAAATGTATTTTAAAATTTGAGATATTAAATTTAAATACCCGAGTTCTATCAATTGACTGATAATACTTTTAACTTTCGATTTGTATCATATCACATCCAACTTTCAACTTATTTTCCCGCAACACTCCCAAACAACCCAACACTAAAACAGTTTGCTAACATCGGCTGCTACGTCACCAAACCAATGCCACATCAGCCGTGCGTCATCAAAAAACCAAATCAGATGCCACGCCAGCTGTCACGTCATCAAAGATGCCATGTCACAATACAAGTGCCACATCAGTAATAAACTGGCTTGGTTAGTGTTCAGTTAGTTTGATAGTGCTAAAAGAAAATAAGTTGAAAGTTATGAGTGATGTGGTACAAATCGATAATTAAGAGTGTTATCACCAGTTAGTTAAAATTGAGGTTATTTAAATTCAATGTCTCAAATTTAAAATACAAGAGTAAATTGCACAAAACATCCTTTATGTTTCCTCAAACTTGCAGGTTCCAGCCTTAATGTTTAAAAGTTGCTAAAAACAACCTTTAAGTTTATTTTTGTTGCGGGTTCAATCCTTTACAGCTAACCATGTTATTTTCTTCAGTTAAGTTCCCTCACATGATCAACCAAAATGACGAATATACCCTCACATGTTATGCATGTGAGGAAACTTAACTGAAGAAAATAATGTGGTTAGCTGTAAAGGATTGAACCCGCAACAAAAATAAACTTAAAGGTTGTTTTTAGCAACTTTTAAACATTAAGGCTGGAACCTGCAAGTTTGAGGAAACATAAAGGATGTTTTGTGCAATTTACTCAGAATACAACACCATGCATTTTTCAACATGTAAGGTATAACAATATATTTGTGTTTTCCTCCTTTAATTTATCAAATATTTTATTTTTGATGTACAAATGTATATAATCTTAAACTTTCTGATTTGACAAAATTCAATCTAACTTTTCTTAATTGACAAATTCCCCTCTTAAAATTCTAACTTGATAAAAATCAACTTTCTAACATCTTTTTAACCTTCAAACTTTTGATATGTAACCCATTCTACCTCTACACTTTGCTATAATTTCATAGGTAACTCTCTAACTTTGTAAATATCACTTTGACCCCCTCAAGTTTCTAATGTTTTGAGTTTAACTTAAAACTAATTTCTTACGCTTTTATTTTTACGGACATGTCAGCATAAATTCGAGTTCTTGTACGCTTTAACATAATTTTTTTTCGAAAACGAGTTGGTCAATTATTAAATGTTTTTCATGTTCGTTTTGACGTAAACTTTGTTTGAAAACAAATCAAGTCAAATGTAATACGTTTTGATTCGACAGTATAAATTTGAGCTATCATACATTTTGACCTAAATTTAGTTCAGAAATAAATCTGATTGATTGTAATCTACACGTTATCATTTCGCATATGCGCCACCGCAACGTACGATAAATAAAAAGACTAGTATAATAAAAAAAAAGTTGAATTATTATAACAAGAAACGAAATAAAAATATGGCATGGAGTAATTAATAATCATTATATTATATTATATTATATCACATGGCATCTTCTTTGAAACTCCTGAAAGATTTGGATTGATAGTCATTCATGTTCTTTACCATTCTTGAATAAATATAGCTCCACTACCAAACCCCTGATCCGTTAAAAAGGGGAAACTTCTAGGGTTTTCTATCCACCATATGGCGCAGAATCAAGGTGCCGCCGGTGGTGCTGCCAGCGGCGGCGGTGGCTTCTTTTCCTCGCTCGCTTCTAGTTTCTCCAGTTTCAAGAATCAAGTTAACGGGTAATCATTCTAGATCATCCTCTCTTTATCGTACTAATTACCCTAAATTCAAATTGATTCATTAATTTCAAATTGATCATCTTAAAAAGCCCAAATTGACATGATTCTGTTGATTTACGAAGAGTTTAAAGTTCTTGACTTTGTGGGTATAATTTTTATTTTGAAAAGTTTGACCCTTTGCTATCTGATGGTGTATAGTATTTAATGAAATTTAATAAAGTCTTGTGTGGTTTGTTTAGCTAAAATAGTTAGACCATAATTTAAATCTTTTGAGCACTATGAATTGGTATTTTAGTTTTATGAAGTAAGATGTTATTAAGCAGCTGTTAAAAATTCTACATCCACTAGTTTATCCCATTTGCTTTTGATACATTTTGTTCTCTAGCCAGGCTGTGGAATCAGTGGCGGATCTAGAAAATCTGTCAAGCGGTAACGAAATCAAAAAAAACGTCAAATTTTTCCAAAATTTACACTAATTTTATACTACCGCCAGAGCGTCAAGCCGTAGCGGGGGTTGCCCCTTGTTATACACTAGGTCCGCCCCTATGTGGAATTCCTGAACACGGTCCAGCGGGTCGTGAACAGTAATTTCTTGACCCTTAAGAGTCGCTTCGTCTTTAGTAGGATCGGTTTTGCAATTCGAAAGGGGGTTGCGGCGCAGCTTGTTGCCCGTTTGTTTGTAATTTGTTGTTTGGGCATTTTATAAAGTACTAAACAATACAACTCAGATCTACTAGTTATAGATGTAATATGCTAATATGTATCAATGTAAGATTTTAGTATATCTATATATGGTGGATTACAAAGATATTGATTCTATATACTGCATGTGTTTGTCCGAGTATTTTATGTTTATCATAGTTAAGAAACAAGTTGCGCCGCCAACCCTTTCTGAATTGCAGAAAAACGTCACTTGACTCGTTTATTAGTGGCTTTAGTTACAAAAGATTGATATCATTTCTATCTAGTTCATGTCTGGTTCAGTCTATCCTATTCAGCAATATTAATATTAATCATTTTGTAATGGTTCGGTTCCTGTATGTAACGTTATAAGTTCATTCCATGCCGTTAACTGTTCATATTTATATGTATCAATGCTTGTCTAATGTTTAGTTCGCCCTCTCTAGTAAGGTACGAGTAAAGCAAGATAATTTGTTAAAAACAAACAGGTCACATGTTGGAAATTGTTTTGATATATGTATATAACCGTCTTGCTTATTTTCTTGTTTAGCTTACTTGGCTATGAGGGGCTTGAAGTTATCAATCCCGAGGGAGGCACGGAAGATGCTGAGGTGGAAGCACGAAGAGGCAGATGGAAGCAAGAGGTGCAGTAAATTGTTTATCTTTAATTACTTTTACAATCCACCTTTTTACTTTGATTTTGGGTAATCATAATTTATAAGTTTACTGTTTTGTTTTGTTTTGTCATAGACTCATGCACAAGTCTCAGTTTACAGTATATGAAAAGATAGAATTTAGCTTATATAATATATGAAAAACGACAGCTTTTGCGTAAATATGCATTAATCTCGTCACTAATAAGTTATTTTTTTACTTTTTTTTCCAGGAGCGTGACAGTTACTGGAGGTCTATGCAGAAGTATGTGGGAGCCGATATTACATCGATGGTGACACTACCAGTACTCATTTTCGAGCCCATGACAATGCTGCAAAAAATGGCAGAGGTTTGTCCAACTTTAACAATATTTGTATACATACATATATGCATCTTAATATCGAGACACTGTTAATTTTTTAATTTTTTAATTTTTTGTTTTAGTTGATGGAATACTCCCATCTTCTAGAGCTAGCAGATGAATGCGAGGATCCATACATGCGATTAGTATATACAGGTCTGAATAATTTTCTACTATTTATCCCATGTATATCTTTACATCGGCGTGCCACATATATATTTCTAAAACCATGAAAAAATAAAGTTATTGGCTGTTTTCCATTACAGCGTCCTGGTTTATATCGGTATATTATGCTTTGCAACGAACCTGGAAGCCTTTTAATCCAATTCTTGGTGAAACCTATGAGATGGTCAATCATTGTGGCATCACATTTATCGCAGAACAGGTATACTTTAAATTATATAATCTCTTTTATCTGCGGATTATTTAAATAATTTGTTGTATAATGTCAAGAAGTGACTGTAGTAATGAATATTAATCAGGTTAGTCATCACCCGCCCATAAGTGCTGCACATGCTGAAAATGAGCATTTTGTGTATGATATTACTTCAAAGGTGAAGACCAAGTTTCTTGGTAACTCTCTTGATGTATATCCTCTCGGAAGGTAATTAGCTCTAACTCGGTTTCTTGTTTGTGATTAGAGTAATTTATTGATTTAAGCTCATCTAGTTTTTTGCCCGCCACACGTTGCGGGGGGTCGAAATGCAGACTAACTCAAATTTATATCGTCGAATCAAAACGTATTATATGCTATCTGACTCATACGTAGGAAACATACAAAATAAAGCATGGAAGCATACGCCAAATTTACGCTGAAGCGTAGACAAAATCGAATTTATACAAAGAAATATACCAAATTTATGTCGTAATTGTAGACAAGCTTGAATTTATACTGACGATGCAGCGTGATTATGTATAGATTATTATCAACCCTGTAGACCAACTCGAATGTAATCATCGTATCAAAACATATTATATAAGACCGACTTGTTTTCAAGCAAAATTTACGTCTAAACATACATACAAGGTAAGCAGGAAAACGTATTTTATTTGACCCGACTCGTTTCCAAAAAAAATTAACTCGAATATATATCTTCGAATCAAAACGTATTATATTTGACCCGACTCGTTTCTGAACAAAATTAAAATCTAAACATACATAAAAAGTAAGCACAAAAATATACTATATTTGACCCAACTAGTTTCCAAACAAAATGTATGTCGAAACCTAGACCAACTCGAATTTAAACCAACACGTACATAGAAGTAAGCACGCAACAATTAAGGGGCTTTTTTTTAATAAGTTAACAATCGAAGTTACTAAGGAAAAACCTTATATATACTCTTGAGGGGTTTTTATTTAATTCTTCTGTATATAAACGATCTTGTCAATTTGGTTTTAACATTTGTGATTTTACTTCCATATTTTCTTAAATGCAGTAGTAAAATTTTATTAAAATGCTCTTTGCTACTAAATTGTTTTACGATGTTGCTTGCAGAACTCGTTTGAAGCTAAAGAAAAGTGGAGTGATTCTAGATTTAGTTCCCCCACCCACAAAAGTTAACAACTTAATATTTGGAAGAACGTGGATTGACTCCCCAGGGGAGATGATTTTGACCAATTTGACCACCGGAGATAAAGTTGTCCTGTATTTTCAACCCTGTGGTTGGTTTGGGTTCGTACCCAAAAAATTATACGTCTTTGTATATTTTAATACTGATATCTAATTTGTGTACTTGAAATGTTATGCAGTGCTGGCCGTTATGAAGTGGATGGATATGTATATAACTCAGATGAAGAACCTAAGATATTAATGACGGGAAAATGGAATGAATCGATGAGCTATCAACCTTGTGATTTGGAAGGAGAACCCCTTCCAAAGACTGAACTTAAAGAAGTAAGCTTTTGGTTTCTATGAATAAGAGTAAAATGCCATTTTCATACCTGAGGTTTGGCCAGTTCTGCGACTTTCGTCCATAGTTTGTTTTTCCGCATCTGGCTCCAGATGGTTTAAAATCTTGCCATTTTCATCCGGCTCGTTAACTCCATCCATTTTTTCCGTTAAGTCATGTATTTTCGTCCATTTTGTTAACTTAAAGGGCAATTCGGTCTTTTTCAATTTATGTAAAAAGACCGAATACCCCTGAAAAAACCTAATTGCACTTTTAGTTAACAAAAAGGACGGAAATACCCCTGAATTAACGGAGAAAAATAGATGGAGTTAACGAGCCAGATGAAAATGGCATTTTACTCTAGAAATAAAAACAAAAATTTCAAGTCGATTACCACAAAGGGCATATGTAGGGTGTAGATTGCATGTGTTGCTATTCATATGCTAGTTTTGTTGCTACAGTTGCTTGTTCTTTTCGTATAGAAATACCGAAAGAAACAGTTTGAAGAATTTAACGGTGACTAATTTTATTTTTATAATCTTTTTTAAATTGAAGGTTTGGAGAGTTGCGGAGGCCCCTGCAGATGACAAATTTCAGTACACGCATTTCGCACATAAAGTAAACAGCTTTACAACAGCACCAAAGAAGTTACTTCCGTCAGACTCGCGCTTACGATCCGACAGATATGCACTTGAGATGGGTGACTTGTCGAAAGCTGGTTCAGAAAAGAGCGTGTAACTCTCTCTCTCTCTCTCCCACACACACACCGCACATACAATTAAAACTTAACGTCGTTATGTTTTGTCTGTTTTCAGTTTGGAAGAGAAACAGAGGGCTGAGAAAAGGATTCGCGAGTCAAAGGGTCAAGAAATCGTCCCGAAATGGTTTGACCAGACTGACCAAATCACTTCCACACCATGGGGTGAGTTAGAGATTTACGAGTATAACGGGAAGTATACTGAACACCGAGCTGCTGCCGATAGTTCTGCTAGCGTTGAAGAGGTTAACGTCAGTATGACAGAATTTAACCCTTGGCAGTTTGGAAATGTTGCGGAAACGATTGAAGAAAAAGTTTGATTAATTTGTCACTTGTGTTTGTTTGTCACATGATACTAGTTTAACTATTTTTCATAAGTAGATTCTTTTTTCTTGGTTTTTATTTGAATCATGCACTGTTTAAACTATTGAAAATTTTGATTTTGGTTTTTAACTTTAGTTTGCTAGATTGTAATCCAATGTGTTGTGACCCTCCCCCATCCCCCCCCCCCCCCCCCCCCTAATGTTTTTTATTTGTATTAACTGGGTTACATTCTCTTAGATTGGTCCAATGTGTCCTATATACGACACGGTTCGTTTAAAATGATTATATATACAGTTTAATAATACTAATGACATGTCACGTATTATTAAACTGTATATATTACATTTAACATGATTAACACATGAGACAATGCAATTAAGATGATAAAATAAAGGGAAATTAAGAAAGTGGTCTTTTTTCGGAATTGTTATACTTTTATAGACATGTCAGAGAAACATCACTCCTCTAACCATGATGTTTGCTATACTCCATGGTTGTGTATCTACTTGTACTTGTGTATCCGAGTTTATTGTTATTAATTGATACATAAAAGCATGCGATACGCAAACTAGAGGAAGAAGTTGAACAAAATCTATGAATTATAAACGATTTTATAGCCTATGAATACTATTTGTAACACCCTAATTTCAATAAATGATAACGGCGGCACAGACTTTAATAGGTATGGAATGAAAGCCCAGGTTATGGAATAAAGAGATGACTGTTAAAAGGCCTGTTATGGGAAAAATATAAACAAAACAAGATTTATAAAACATAGCAAAATGAAACCATGAATGATCAATGATGCAATTCTTAATATTGATTGGTACCCGAAAAGAAATACTAAAAATGATGCTTTTAATCGAATAAGCTGAAGCCCGTATATCATCATCATCATCACTCTCCCAATATCAATGATCTGTTTCAAGCGAATCATCTAGGATCAATGGGAGTTCTTTTTTCGCAATTACAATTATAGCTTCACCACTTTTCCGAAACACATGTACATGCGCATCTATCTGGTGGTATTGTAACAGTGAATAATTTTGTAAACGATTTTGAAACACCATCCTCCATCATCCCTACACTAGTAGCTTCTACACCGCGTTCAGGCACAACAACAGACTCCCGTAGCTTACACATGGACAAGTCAGACTTAGGCAAGCGTACTAAACTATCTAGGAGGTTTACTTCTCTAAATTCTTCCGTTACCATATCAAACGAAATAATCAAATTAAAACACCTAAACTCACCATCCATAACAATCTTATCATAAGCAAGCCAATACAAACATGGGCGAAGCTTTTAAGGGGCGAGAGGGGGCAGCCGACTCCCCGAACGTTCCGCTCAGTAGTGTAGAGTATGTAGTTTTCGTATAGAAATTTTTGGATATATACGTTTTCGACCCCCGGTTTTATAGAAATTTTTAGGTCCGGTGACTTCCGCCCCCTTACTGAATACAAAATCCCATCTACAAGACTGATTGGAATTGAAGCTAACGATTTCACAGGAAGCCTTTTCATGATTTCCTTCTGGATTTCGAATGGTGTCGTGTGCCCCATTGATGATCATTTTGATTATGGGACAAATTAGAACAAACATCTATGAATTATATATATTATATATTTGTATTGATTCCAATTTTGATATATTCCCTATTATTTAGCTTAGAGTATGTTAGGAATGTTATTTTATATATTGTAATATACATACTATTGCATGTGTTATACGACCTACATATGTTTAGTCGATCCATGCTTAGACGAAGTTAAATGGAATTAATGTTACTTCTTGAATTCTACTTTAGTCTTGGGACTCTTTAACATTGATTGTATATCTTTTGAACGGCCAATGAAATAAAAGCCTAGCTACGGGCTATCCGAGGTAACCCAGTGGCAAAAGGCGACCGTACATAGTGCTGGGTAGCCCAAGCCCACCATCACTTGTTCCGTGGAAAACCTACAGCCCGAAAGCCTGTTGCAGTAAAACCCGGTTGGGATTTGAACTTGATTATATATTAAAATAGTGTTAGTCAATATTTCTACTTTACAACCTTAATTACAAGAATATTGTGTCGATCACCCAATACTTTGTTGGACTTGTGTTCAATGTGGGGGATATGATGTTTCCTCTTCATTGATAAGAGGGTTGTCAATCTCTTTACGTGTTATATGTTACATGAGTTCAACTCATTTAAAGATGTATTCAAGCATTACATAAATCATTACATAAATTCGGTAGGCCTGTAAATGAATCGAACGAGCACGAACAAAGGTATGTCCTTGTTCGTTCATTTAACTTCAACCGAACATGAACATATAATCGAACAAATTTTTGTGTTCGTGTAATCGTGTTCGTTCACTAAGAAAATTGGTGTGTTTGTGTTCGTTCTTGAAGCGGACAGTTCACGAATATAATGAATAAACTTAAACAAACATAATCTAACAAATATAAAACAGTAGAAATGAACATCAATGACCATACATAAACAGACATAAAGTAACTCTTTTTTATAAATTATTGATTAATTACGATAAATTTTATTGGAAAAGACATTTTATTACCGGAAAGCCTAGTTGTCAATTAGATTTATGTATATAAGTAGTTAAAAAACCTCTATTATGGTTATATTTATATAAATACAACTCCATATGATTGTTAAAATATAACGAACATAAATGAACAAACGTTCATAAACATAAACTAACTTCCCACTGAACAAGTTCACAAACAGTTCATGAACGTTCGGGTTCGTTTACAGGCCTAATTATAATGATGATAAAGTAGTCAATCCTACCAGGCAAGTGTTACCTATGAGATGATATGAAACCAAATAAAAAAACTAAAACATGCATTCAGGATTACATAAAAGACTTCTCAAATCTCATGTAATAAATCTTTGCAACCTCAAATACCAAATCATGCATAAAACAAAACAAGACTGACTAAAAAAAAGCGACAAGATGAAAACATGAATGATTCAGTTCTTGATATTAACTGGTACCCAAAACGAAATACTAAAAATGATGCTTTTAATCGAATAAGCCGAACAAACCACCATCATCACTCTCTTCTTTGGTTCTTCCTGTGCCATTTTTTGAAAAGAAAACTAAGTTAGTAACAATTGTATTAAACTATACAATTAAGGATGCAAACAAATCGAACAAACATTTGTTAAGAAATATGTTTCATGAACACTTAGCGAACGAGATTTTATGTTCGTGTTTGTTAAGGAAATGAACCAGTTCATTTGTTAGTTTTAGGCAATGAACAAAAATGGACGTTGATGAACACAAACTAATGTTCATAAACGCAAGTGGAAACAAACGAACACAAACAAGCGTTCAAAAACATAATATATAATACACTGACACTTAATAAATATTTATTTTCGGAATTTTGAAGCATCTAAAAGAAATATAAAAACTAAAAACACTAATGAACTATCAAACATATACAAACACATTGCCTAACGTTCATGAACATAAATTTATGAACGCGACATTTGTTCATGTTCGTTCATTTAACTTAACAAACGAAATTTCTTGTTCGTGTTTGTTTATTTAATAAACGAACGAACACAAACAAACTTCCCGCCGAACTGTTCATGAACTGTTCGCTGAACATTTGGTTCGTCTGCAGCCCAACATACAGTAACCAAAAAATTAGTAATAAGTACATAATCTGTTTACCTCCTGTTCCTCTGGAGGAGGGGCGGCGGCAGCTGCAGCACCACCAGCGGCAGGGACAGCAGCTGCCGGAGCACCACCACCACCTGCTCCAACATTCAGAATGAGATCCTCAATGTTTTTCTTCTCTGCAAGCTTGGCAAACAAACCCGGCCAGTAAGATTCACAGCTGACATTAGCAGCCTTCAGAAGAGTAGCAATCTTCTCAGCCTGTAGCAACAAATTCACTTTAAAAAAAATTTAAAAAATTGGTACAAGTAGGGGTGCTAATTTCCGACACGACATGAAAGTGGTAGTGCACTTGTGCTGTTCAATTATACGGATCGTGTTCGAGTTGAACCGTTTAAGCCGTTTAGTTAAACAAGTCGACCCATCAACCTGTTTAACTAAATAGATCAACCCATTAACGTGTTTATGACCCATTCAACCCACCAATATATCCAACTAACATGTTTACAATCATTATACATCAACACGTTTAGATAAATGAGTTAAACATAGTTGCGTTTGAGTTACACAATTTTAAGCGTGTACAGGCTAGGTAGACTATTTTACCCGAATATAAATATGTTCCGGTCAAAAAAATTCAACCAGTCAACCCGACACTATGTACATGAAGAGGTGCACAAAATCGGGTTTTATGAAAACCGATTCCGGGTATGATCAACGTTGGTCAAAACCAGTTCCACCTGGTATGTAACCGGTTATTCGGAACTGGGTATGAAACAGTTTTTTATTTTTTGTTTTTATATTCAAATATTAAAAAAAAAAGAGTTAAAGTTGCATTAATATTTCTTTTTTTGATTTTACAAAATACAAAAATATAAAGTGCAAAACATAACATAGAATTCAGTAATTAACTTCAAAAAACTTCCACTTAAAACACAAAAATCATTAAAAAAAAGGTTAACTAATTAAATTCTAAACAAAAAAGTGAAAACTCCCATCAATTATTCTAAATATACTAAAACACTTTCATAAATTAATATACCATGAAGAAACACACACATTAGAAAAAAAATCAATATCATCAAGTAATCATAAAGAATATATATATATGATAATATATATATAATTTTTGTAGTAGAAAGAAATTATAACCGTGATGGGGATGCCATCGTCGCTAAGAATCAAACAAGCGTAGGAACAAGCAAGCTCAGCGATCGACATTCTTCTTCTCTGTAACCACAAACAAACAAACAAACAAAATCCTCAGATTACGTTGAAAAAAATACGATAAATAATAAATAATTTATGAACCTACCAAAAGTTGGTTTTGCTGAAAGTATATTCTATTCAATTTCAGAGACCTAGGGTTTTGCAGGCTTAAATACTAAGAATCGCTTGGGACCCAAGAAAGGCCCACCATTTATGGGCCTCTGCTTTTTTTTTTTAGCTTTTTTATTTACACTTGTCAACCCAATAGTATATTTTTTATATTTTTTTTATTATACATATTTCACGTTGCTTATGATATTTTATCTTGTTTTAGACAATACAACTATTTATTAATTAATTAATGACAGGGATATTGGATTTAATAATATTAATTTTCACCAATTAGCCGATAACATTTCTAATTTTTTATTTGTACACCATCACTCTCAACTTTCAACTTTTCGTCGATAACACTCCCTAACTGACTGTACCCTAACCCAGTTAGCTGATGTCTGCTGTCTCGTCATCAAAATGCCACATCAGCTATCACCTCATAAAAATGTCATGTCAGCTACCACGTCATCAAAAAATGTCACATAAGTTGCCACGTCAGCAAAAAATGCCACAACAACAAAAACTAACTGGGTTATGGTTCAGTCAGTTATGGAGTGTTATCGATCAATAAGTTGAAAGTTGGGAGTGGTGATGTACGAATCGAAGTTGGGAAAGTTATCGACCAATTAGTGAAAATTGAAGTTATTTAAATCCAATATCCCTTAATGATACTTGTATTATTTACATAGATCATTTTACACCCAGTTTCAAAACGCAAATTTTTAAGATGCAATTTTTAGTAACAATATCTTTTGTTTAAAATTGATATCTAGGTTGAGATTGAGGTTCCTGTAAAAAGAACCAAAAGTGTGATAAGAGTAAGAAAAAGTCTCAGCCATTAGATATTTCCCTATCCATTTTATTAGATCAAGGATATAATGGTAATTGTACTAATAACTCTAATTAAGAATATAATTAATGTATCCGAATTTAGGTAGTTATTTTAGGGAATTCGAATTTTGAATTTTATATGATTACACGTAAACATTAATTCGCAGGTATAAAATTCATATCAAAATTTTAGTAAATTCACAGGTATAAAACACCATACGAATTCCAAAAGACACCACAGCTTGAATCCAATTAGTTTTTTGAAAGTATAAAACATCATTTAGATTCTAAAAACACCATGACTTGAATCGTAATATAGTTATAGTGTTTTTAATATCTGGAATGATTGCATTACACATTATGTGTGGTGTTTTAATACTATAATTCCAGTAGATCTTCTTCGTATGGTGTTTTAAACCTGTATTCATGGTGTTTTACACATGTATTCTAATAGGTGTCTTCGTACAATGTTTTACACCTGCATTCATGGTGTTTTATACCTACATTCAAGTAGTTGTTCTTTGTATGGTGTTTTACACTTGCATTCATGGTGTTTTACACTTGCATTCAGGTAGATGTTCTCGTACATTATTTTAAACCTGCATTTCAGTAGGCTGAACTATACGTAATTTTTTTATCTCTATATAAGTATAACACTATGGTACTGATATTAAAGATAAGAAAACGCTCTTTATTATGGTGTATTTTTTTAAAGTTACATATAAAAAGTTATTGACGTTTAAAAAAGACGGGGGGAAGTTGCATGTGTATTAATGTTAGTTTCTTAATTTAAAAATGTTAAATTTACCTTTATACCCTTAATCTAGAAAATTAATTAATTTTATTGTTACACTATTTACAAGATTGTCATCAAGATCTCAACCATTAGATTAAAGATCTAATGGTTAGGGGTGAGCAAGAAAACCAAAATAACCGAACCGTAACCGAATAACCTAACCGAAAAAGCCGAATCGAAATAAAAACCGACGGTTCGGTTTTTGGATTTTTAACAACGGAAAATTTCGGTTCGGTTTTCGGATAAACATTTTGAATAACCGAAAAAAACCGAACCGAACTAATAAATTACATGCATATATTTTTATGTTTAAGTTTAAATTGTTTAAGTGTTTAACCCAATGCTAGTAGAAAATATTAATTTTATTCTTGAATGTCAAGTGTTTACAACAAAAACATTACATGTTTATTTATAACTGAAAGGATTTATTTATTACCTATAAAAATAACAAAATTTAATATAAAAATTAAATGATCTTCTAATTATTTTAAAAGAAAATGTCTTAATAAAAACTTTAAAGAAACATAAAAATAGATTAGAAGGCTAGTTTATGTAACAATATTAATTAAAGACGTTAAATATAATAAATTAAATGTAAACATATAAAAAGATTGTTATAATAAAATAACTTTTTATTTTTTGAATCTTATATAATTTTGTTCCAAAAACCGAAATAACCGAAAAACCGAACCGAACCGACGTAAAAACCGAAAAACCGAAAGCGAAAAAAAACCAAAACTGAACGGTTTTTAAAAACCGAAAACCGACGTTTCGATTTCGGTTTTGATTTTGCCCAAAAACCGAACCGAACCGTGCACACCCCTACTAATGGTTTAGATTCTTTCTTACTCTTCTAAAAAAACACATTTTTTAGGATAAGCTCACCCTCTAGGTTGATTACATGGTTTAGTAAATCTTAATCATAGGTGAATACCGGTTGAGTGTCATCATTATATAAAATGTACTTAATTAACCGTAACTTGACCGTCTTAATTTTGCACTTCTTTGTTTAGTTCCTTTTGTTTTTATAGTTTCTTATATAGTTTCTTAGATTCCATGTGTAAAACTTTATGTTTATAATATAATTTTCATGTCCAAATAGGGTTTTGGAGTAGGGGTCCCTGGGAAGCATTCTATGTATCAAGGTATAGTTTGTACTCTTACGTATTCCTTTTTATTTTTCGGTTTTTCAAATTAAGATGGAGTTGTACTCTTCATGCATCATCCCAAAGAGACGTAACAATATAAAGATGATAGTAATCTTAGATAATATAAGTTTTAAAAAATTAGCAAACCTTAAGGGGGTGTAACGTAATGAAAATCATAATAACCAACATGACTATACAACTTTTGGGCATCTCTTCAAAATGTTCACAACTCTATTACAACTTATCGCCTGCATATCGAATTTATAAACCAAAAACACAAGGGAAGAAACGAGAATGCACACATACACGGGTCAACTTTTATAGTCATATACCTCTTTAAGATGCTAACTCCTTTGAATCATCAACTTTTTGACTTGAACAGATAGCATATCATGCTCATGTCTCATTTTTTCTAGTAACGTCTCAACGATGAGCATCTCCTCTTTCAGATGGTCCATCTGTTTGTTTAGCAATGTAACCGTCTCAGCCCTTCTGTCTATACGAGCCTTACTAATCCAAGCCGTGTCTGAAACTACTTGGACGGTTTGTGGTCGCATTAACAGCACAACAATGCTTATCTGCACATACCAAAAGCAAAATCAACATCTTAGTTACCAAGTAAAAGTGTTAGTTAAACTAACATATAACGTACCTGCATTAGAAGGATGACGACAGCCAGGAGGATAACAACGAAGGACGGGACCTGACTCTGAGACTTGAACAATGAAAACATTTTTGGTACGGAATCTCTGAAAAAGGAGACAGCAGCGGTAGAACCGCTTGAAGATCCGTTGTTGACAGGGTTCGGGTTCACTTCTTGGGTCTGTGAAACGGTTTGTGTCGTTGTCATGTCCCTATTCTGACATGGCGGTTCTAATTGGTCCGGGGTCCGTACCGGTGCTTCTACATTAACCTCAGGGGTTAGGTTGTTGGCTGAAAAGAAGCACCAATGAATTATAAAATATTAAAGTAATAAATCACACTGGATATCATTATATCAATATCATGCAAGTGTAGCATTAATTAAAGGTACCTTGTTTAGCAACAGTCTTCTGTTTTAGTAAGGCATGCGCCTGAGAAAATAAAATATAGATAACTCATAACTAAAACTCTCAGATATTTGAGATTTCTTTTACTTGTAAAGTAGGATCATAGAGGATAAAGAAGATACAAGTTCTATCCAGACTGCAAAAGTATCCCGGCACTCTTCAATCGTAGCCGTCACTATCTTCCCTGAAAATTATAATGAAACATAAATTAATCTAGTGTTTCTTGAATTGTCCTTTCAGTTTATGTAGCATTAATGACATATAACACACTAGACAGGAAGCTACTATATGAAAATATGAATCTTTAATTTCATGACTTGTGTTTTGTTTTGTTCACTGAACCGAAACAAGATACGGACGGTCAAGTAAATAAGCAAGCTTACCTTTCCACATGGTTTTCTTAGAGAATGCCACAGTCACATATACCCTTAATGTGCAGCTATTACTTGAATCCGCAACCACATCCCATAACCCCTGTAAACATATAAATTTAAAGAATAATCATATTTCCTCTTTAACAGCCATTATACTTGAGGGAACACACTGTTTTCTGCGAGTAAAAGATAACATATTACAAGCTAGGGCTCTATATTGGAGTATTTATTAGAGAACACACAAAAATCGCAATTCAAGGAATTCTGCTACAAAAATACTATGAAGGTATCAAGCATGTGTCAAGGAAATTACTAAACAATATTCAGATCGAATAAATGAAAAGCATACCTCGACAGAAAAGTAGTCCCCATAAGGAACATCATTGACCACTTGTGATGTCTTCACAACCAAATGACTGTCACAAATTGAAGTTAAAAACAAATTAAAACTGAAAGAAAACTATAAATAAATGTGTCACAAGAGTACTTAACAGGGGAATCACTCTTATAAAAATTGCAGTCTACCTGTTTCTGTAAACTCGAAAACTTTCTACTTCATTGCAAGTACCAAATCTAGCACCTAAACAGAAAAAAACATTAACACCGAAACAGCAAAGGCTAAACAACGGTTAACAAATACAAGATAACTACACATACTACTGTGACAACACGTACCAAAATAAATTTTGATTGGATGCTGGAATGACACTTCACGAGCATAACCAAGTTGGTCATGGGGTTTCCATGATGTGCACTTAAGATCTAGAAAGCGAAAAGATGTAAGTTTATTTTTAAAATTTTAAATTTGAAGTGAGTTATTATCAATTTCATGATATATAACATTATAACCCCATGCACCTTTATCTCCACATTTGTTGTGATATGATTCGAAAAATGGGAGAGCGTCATCTGAGAAAAAGAAACTAAAGAACTCATCCACCTTCATCTGCATAAGAGATACACATAATCAGAAATTTTCTAGTGCATGCAAACATTAGGATATGTAATCCTGTTAAAACAAATGACACTACCGGAAATGTAGATTCAGCAGCCAGTGTATACTCCTGGGGGACTGCACGTGTAAAACAAATTACGTTGAGAAGGATCAAAAATAAACTAAGACTCATGGTTTAAGTTCATATGAAATGTTAAAAGTGTTTAGGTATTCAGTCGTACTAGTGAATGTTTAAGACTCATGGTTTAAGTTTATATGAAAATTACGTAGCTACTATATTACTAGCATAATCATATGTACAGAGTATCTTTGGAGAGGTGACTGCCGCTTCAAAGCAGGCCAATTTTGTATTTTGATTCTTGTTATTAGTATTCAATAATGCTACGAGTGAACGATTAGCAAACCAAAAAAAATTTTAGAGTGAACTTCAAGCACAACAAAAGTGAAGTATTATACTTCTAAGAGTAAATGCCATTTTTGTCCCTGAGGTTTGTCCAGTTTTGCGACTTTCGTCCAAAGGTTTGTTTTTTCGCATCTGGATCCAAAAGGTTTAAAGTCGTGCCATTTTATCCGGCTCGTTAACTCCATCTATTTTCCACCGTTAAGTCAGGGTATTTTCGTCTTTTTTTTAACTTAAAGAACAATTCGGTCTTTTTCTCTTTATGCACAAGCATTTAGCATAATGGTATTGCCCTTTAAGTGAAAGAGACCGAATTGCCCTTTAAGTTAACAAAAAAGACGGAGATACCCTGACTTAACAGAGAAAAATAGATGGAGTTAACGAGCCGATGAAAATGGCAAGACTTCAAACCTTTTGGATCCAGATGTGAAAAAACAAACCTTTGGACGAAAGTCACAAAACTAGACAAACCTCGGGGACGAAAATGACATTTTAACTCTACTTCTAAACTCTGATGTTAACAAGTATAACTCATAAATCATCCAAAAAAGACTAACCCTCAGGTGCATCAGCATCCTCAATCTCCCATGCTAACGATTTTCCAGAAGATGAACAATCGGTATTTTGAACAAGAACAGCATCCTCATCCACTGCATCTTGCACTCCTGAAGACGTCACCGCCACTTTGTTTTCAATGCCAGGTGTATCATTGGGATCTTCTGTGAAGTCACTCATGTTTCTGTTTCACATGAGGTCAGCATGCAACTGTTAAAAGGAAAAAAAACTTGTTTCAATTCAGGAACATGCCTGTTTGCGGTTTCCAAATCGTTTCCGGATGGTCTGGCTTCATTTGAATCTTCAACCGCAAAGATTTTAGGCTCTTCATCAATCAACTCAGATCTTGAGTCCTGCAATCAATCAAAATATAAACATAAGTTTCACTGTTACTAAACAATATAGCTAAAGAAATAGCTTCACTGCTTTGTACTAACGTTGCATAAACTAACTGACAATTGTAAGTTGTTAAAGATGTAAGAACCTGTTGATCAGAAATAGCTTTACTTCCATTTCCATGTTCCACCCAACCATCATTAATAAGCTTAAAGGCTTCATCACGTGATAAGAACGATGTAAAGAAGTACTGCAGAATAAAAGCAAGTTAAGAACATAAGAACACATAATGTATACATCATTTTAAATTTCCTAACAGAGCCCTAAAACACATTAGTATTTCAATTACTAAACAATAGAGATTAGAGAGCGCTCAGCTATAAATAATACCTTTTTTTCTGAAGCTACTAGTTCTATGGCTGTCGGGAATATTCCTGCAGTCTTTGCTCTTTTTACTGATGTAATTTCATCAAAAGATATTACTTTCTGCATGTGAACAACAACCATTCCAAATTAATTAACATCGGTGCTAAAACAATGACTTTGGGTTCATGAAAGTACCTTCGTTTCAAATCCAAATAGGTTTGAGTAAAAGCATATGTGATGAACAAACAGGTACATATGACCCTCAACAACATATCAAGCAAGAAAATAATCAGAAACATACAAGCAATAAACTACAGAATGATGATCAAGATAAGAATAATATTCAGAAACTCAACATCAAACATATAAAGGACCAAACAAACCTGAAGGATGAAATTCTCTTGCAATGCACAATTAAAATCTTGAATAAGGACCTAATATACAGAAATCAGAAGTTAAAGAAAAATATGGAAAAAGATATGCATGTAGAATTTAAGAAATAAATAGGAGAAAGTGAATCTAATACAAAATAAATAAATAATATAAAATTTACAAAATGGTCCAACAGACACAGAAGACATTCTTTAACCAATACCCCCCCCCCCCTCTTACACACACACACAATCGGATGGGCCGAAATGTTCAAGATTGGTAAAAGAAATACAACAAAGAAAGACAACAGCAAGCAAATTAAAGAAGATGTCCTTGCTGCATAAAACAAAAGATGTCACCAGAATGTTAGCATGGAATACATCAGCCGAGTAGCTGTAGTCCTACGAAAAACATAAAACTTTTAAAAGGGTAACTCAGCAAGACAAACTTGAGAACTCCATACTCACTGCTAATTTCAACAAATTTAACTTCTTTAGATAGATAGCATATTAGCATGCATTTAACCCTAGCTCAACCATGCTCTTTGGCTACGTTCTCTAATAAATTGTTGAGCTAAACTTTCCCTCCTCACTTAGCAACATGTGATTCTTTTAATTTGATGTTTTCAAGAGAGGGAGATCTGGTCTTTTTAACCACTTCAGTTCCAAACATCCATAAAAAAGTTCTTTAAAAAAGAACTCCTCTTTTGCCACAATCAGATGTCATTTCTTACAAGAACGCTGATCACAACTGATGCCATTTTAGATATCCTAATATGTATATGGACTACATAGAGTCCCAACATTGTTTGCATCACTGAATCATGTCTGCTCCTAGTAGTAAACTTACATAGGAAATATTCGGTTAATTTACAAAGATAACTATCCTGTTTATGTGTTCTTCAAATCAACATCATTGCCTCCAAGCCTAACACGGGGAAACTATATTGGAAATAACACAAGTAAACTATATTGGAACTAACACGGATAAACTACATTGGAATTCACTATCTGCAACACATACAGCCTCTACACAAGCAAATCATATAGCAACTGTACTACAGCCCTAAAAATAAGCAACCAACAAACCAGAGAACTCTTGGGTACAACCAATTTAGACTGCAATTTGCAATATCACTGAACATACAAATAATAAAACCTACCAGATTAAATCATTGGATGTGGCATAAAACTTCTCTAATTTTATGATTGGGGAAGTTAATGACATCTAAATACACATTATTAAAATATTTACTGAAAGTATAAGTCAAATGATAAAACAAGTAGCATCATACAGTTAGGATTATCATTTATCAATGCATCATGTAACAACCACAACAAATAGAACTATCATATCACCAAGAACCCTAACATAAGTCCCACCCTACCAAAATAATAATATTTACCGAAATACGATAGTAGCATCACACAGTTAGAACTATCAATGCATCATGTAACAACCACGATAGATCTTGGTTTTAAAATGCGCGCATAATGCGTGATGAGCCCGATGCGCTGATGAGAGCGCATCGCCACATCTGATGCGTTGCGTTTACATGATGCGAGAATAATGCGCCAATTTCGCATAATGCGCTCGTCGCATATGCGCTTGATGCGGCAACATTGTTTCTTGTGTCTTTTTACCAAATTTTATGAAATTGGTTGGGTTTTTGCCATAATTAATATCTTAGGATGCTTGATTTGAACCAAAAAGCACAACTCTTATCTTCTTATTACTTCGTTTGTTTTACTTTTAAGTATGGTTTTATAAGCTATTATGTAACAAATATATTTTTAGTATTTTTTATGAAGAGCGCATCGCATACATGATGCGCTCGCATCGCGCATCAGATTTTTGGACTGAACGCATCGGAGCGCATCACGCAATTTAAAACCAAGCGATAGATAGCATGATCAAATCACCAAGAAGGCAAGAACCCTAACATAACTTCCATCCTAGCTGATTAATAATATTTACCGAAAGTACAAGGTCAAATGATAAAGCTAAGCAGCATCATACAGTCTGGGTTACAATGCATCATGTAACAACCACAGCTGATAGCACGATCAAATCACCAAGAACCCTAACATAAGTCTCCATCCTACCTGAGTAACTAAATGTTACGATATATGTAAATTCGAAAGCCCTAAAGTCATAACATGATCAAATACAATCCAAATAAGATAAAATCAAAACAAATTAACTGTTCTTGTTCATATTTGTTCTAAAAATTGCAAATAACAGCTTCTATCAAAAGGTAAGATAATTACTTCTTCAGATGGAAGACGAAACAGCTGTCGATACTCTTCACTCCTCAACGACGGCTGAAACACATCAACATACAAATTAAACAAAACAATCGAGTTTCAAAAATCACAATAAGTCAAACAGTCAACATGATCCACAACTTCCGATTCAAATTCCGTTACGTAACCGCACCTGAAACAAATCAACAAACAAATCAAACAAAAACATTCAGATTCAAAACTCACAATCAGTCAAACAGTCAACACGATCTACAACTTCCGATTCAAAAACCGTAACAAAACGTAACCGCACCTGAAATTCAAGCTGCACAGAAGATTTGCGTGAGGAATCAGAACATTCAAACGGATCTGACACTCCGACGGACGACGGAGATTCGTCGGCGGTTGAAGCGTAGGATGAGTTTGTTGCAGGTGATTTGTCCATAGATTGTGACGGAGGTGCGATGTTGTCGGAGGAGGAAGCGGTGGCCACCGCCATAGCGAGGAAGTTACGACGGAGGAATCAGCGTGACGTCAGCACCGGCGGTGATGATGACTGGTGGAGTAGTTGACGGAAAACGGAAGTGTTTGAATGTTGGTGAAGGTACAAGTTATTTCCAGTTGCGGATTGTTAGATGCAGAGTAATGTACAAGTTATTATTCCAGATTTACAGTTTACTGAAGCGTTACGTTTTGGTTAATTTACCAAAACAAGAAGAAAACAATGTTTGGTATCTTTTTAGTGATCTTGTTGAATATATATTTTATTTATAAAACTATGTTTAAATTATTTTAAATTTTTATCTTTTTTAAGTCTTCGGCGAGACTATGTTGTCTTAACCAAGTCCACGCTCGATTTACAGATTAGCTTGGGCGTTCCCCTGGGAAACTATATCGCCGACTGCCATTTGATAGTCGTGTCATCACAACAGCAGAACTCACTGGTGTAACAAACCGGTAAGACGAAAACCCGAGTGAGCTCGGAATTCGAACTGACAACCTTAAGGCCTGACTCAAATCCTTTGTTGCCTTAATATTTCAAAAGTGACATAAAAGAGGATCAAATTTAGGCCTTATCAGATAAATCAAACCTTCTACCACTGGGTGTTAGGATTTCTTTAGCTATGTAATTGATCTAAATAAATAAATGGATTTTTTTGTTGTTGTAGTGACTAGTGAGATTTCACTTTTTGTACCTAACTTTCAGAAATCCGTCAATATTATTCTTATTGTTTATTCAACCATTATGATTTTGGTTATGGACTGAAATGTACATTAAAAATTTCGACTAAGCTTATGTATTATTATGTGTTTTACTTGTTTCTATTGAATAATTAGGATTAGGAATTTAACTTCTTAATAGTAAGAATAGAAAGTGAAATTTAAATGGTAATTTACTTTTAATCTAATTTAAATTTGTTTATTCAAAATTTAAAAATTGATATCATTTATTAAGGTGGGGTTGATGAGTCACATCACATCCTTCAAAACATAAATAGTGCTTGACTTTGTTGCGAAGATTTGAATAATTTGTTGATTTTTTATCTAAGCGTCTAATATGTGTCGGTTATAGTAGTTACGATATAAAAATATCAATCTTTTAAAAAACCGATGATGTGGTCAGTGCTTGATACACTTTCTCTCTAAGACCACTCGTAATTCTTGAAATCGACTCTCTCTCGGCTCTCCTCTTTTCCCTCACATACTTTGGGTTGTTCATACACAAGAACTCCTCCCTTAAAAAGCATCCCCACCCAATGGTGAAAAACACCAAAAATTGCCTCCAGTATCTTCAAAAACAGGTAAAACCATACCATTGTGGATGGTCTTAAAGGTTGTAAAATTATGTGTCTATTTGTAAAGCAATCTACAAGGCTATACATAGAGAATACCTGGCCTTCATATCATCTCTAAATAATACAAATCTTCATGAAGCTCCTTTTAACATTAGTAAAGGATCTAGTACATTAGAGGTCTAGTCTAAAGTTCATCATGGTGTCATCACCCCGGTCGTGCATAACAACTACATGAATGTTTGTCTGGCTCTTGTACATGTGGTGCGGTTAGTCAAAGTTCGGCTAAACAACGAGTTGGAAGAACTGAACCTGAAATGCGTATGGGTAATCTTGGAAATGCATTTCTCAGAGTTTTAGTTCTTAGGACACGTAAGGTTAAGGACTTTGATTTCATCAATGAGCCATGGGTACTACCTATCAAGAGTGCACAACCAGGAGAAGTGAACATTTCGAAGTTTAGCCCAAATTTAAAGTTGATTATTGGGCCTAAGCGATGTGTATAGCAGGCCCAGTTGCATAGCAAACCATTTTTGTTATTTAGGCTTCTAGTGTTTCGACTTAAAGAAAAGTTTATTTCTTTTTATGGAAATAATTTCGTGTATTATTTAAATTTAAATGTTCTAAACATGAAAAATCTCTTAACCCAATATTTTTATATTAAAGTAAACGTCCCAAATTTCGTGTATTAAATTTTCTAAACATGTCAAAAAACATGAAAACTCTCTCAACCCCAATATTGATAGTCTCAACTCTCAAAACGAATATGAATTGCATGCTTTTGTGAAAGAAAATATTTAGAACGATAACTTGTTATCCTTAATATAATTAAAATTTGATAAAGTAACATTATTATTTTTTTTTTGGAAAAAAATAGTAGTATATTTTGACAAGATTTAGGGATAACTAAGCTATTATTTTAAATATATTTTCACAAGTAGATGCATTTCTATAAGTTTATGAGCTTTAACATAACAAAAAGGTTGAGGTATTTTTATTTGGGTTCTTTAAACGTGTTTAGGAACTAATATAGAGTAAATCTTTTTTTTTCTTAAATAAAAGCTAAGAAAGTATGTTATTTTTTATTTTCTTTACCCTTACAAAACTATCATATGATGATTACATTCTTACCCTTACAAAACTATCATATGATGTTTACATTATAAAGTATAAACAGTTATCTAACATTTTAATAAAGCGACAAGAATCCTAGTTTCTTGTGTTAGGATGATGTCCAAGTTCCATTCTTTAAACTAGGATAGATGGTGTGATTTTAATATTTGTCGTAAGTTATTCTGTTAGATGTTGTAGCTCCTTACTAGTCTCTTTCTATATTTATAATAGAAGTTTCGTCTAAAATGTGTCTAAGTATGGATGGCAAGGCGAGTATAAATTATCCGAACCCCATACTTGGTTACAAAAACTTGTACTATACCCGGCCCAAAACCCGTCGGTTATGAGATAGGTAATTACCTATCGGGTACCGGACATACCCGAGGGTATCGAGTATACCCGTTATTTTGTTAAAAAAAATACCCGTTGAGGTTTCAAGTATCGAGCATACCTACGAGTATCGGGTATACTCGTTGTAATTATATTTTTTTTACGAAAAATATAAAAAGTTACATTTATGTTTATCATAGGATGTTTCCTAATCTTTTCAAGCTTGAGTTGGAAAAAAGAGCTAAAGTGAAAGATAGGATCAACTTAAATGATAATGGTTCGGCATACTTATGGAAATGGATACGGCCTATCACGACTGGAACCGAAGTGGATGAATTGATCGAGCTCTGCAGCAACTTGCTTCACTTTAGGTTGTCTACCAATAGAGAGATTCATGGTCCTGGATCGGAGCTTCTGATGAGGTTTTTTCGGTGGGTGCAGTGAAACGATTACTAAATAAAAACACGGTCCGTGATAATTATTATGTGCCGGAATGGTGCAAATGGATTCCAAATAAAGTTAAACATTTTTATTTGGAGGGCCGAAATGGATAGAATCGCGACGTTGGTTGAGCTAAAGAAAAGAAACATTACGGTGGAAGATACTTCGTGTTTGATGTGTGGCGATGGGGAAGAAACGACAACACATTTATTTACTTCATGTCTCATTTCTACTGTAATTTGGGATCGTGTTAGTAGGTGGTGTAATATGCCTCCTTTATTGCTTTTCTCATTTAAAGACCTGCTAGAATGCCATAATTATGTGGGATTATAAGGGGTTGAGAAGGAAGTGTTTAAGGGGATCATTAGGATCGGGTGTTGGAGTATGTGGAAAGCGAGGAATAAGGCAAAATTCGAGAATAAACCAATCAAGATTGAAGAGATTATAAGCGAGATTAAGTCGATGGGCTTTTTATGGTTCAATAGTAGGTATAAAAGGATTAGGGTGTCTTGGGGAAACTGGTGTAAATTTGTAATTATGTAATTTCGCTGTTTGGGGCCGCCTTGGTTTGAGGTTTGGCGTTTTTCTAATGAAGTTTTCCTTAAAAAAAAAATAAATGGTTTAAAAAATGTGTTTCAACTTTTACGTTGGGAATTAAATACATGGTTTAATGAGAAAAAAAGTGTTATATTTTGTAGCAAAACCCAGAAAGTGTGGATGGAATCATGAGGAACCATTGGAACCAACGTCTCGCCTTTTTAGTTGGTTTCATAAATCATAACCCCCTCACTTTCATAAGTCTTCTGGTTTTGCCTTTAGAAAGGCTGTTATTGGTCCCAACCATATTAAATAATTATTCCCTTCTTACCAATATAATTGTTGCCAAATATTAAGCATGTAAATATGGTTTGATCTTTTAAACTAAGCATTGTGAGTAATTAAAATTTTACATAAACAAATAACAGAGTTTGGATTTTTTATGAATTTAGTATTTAATATAATTGGAAGTTGATTTATAAATGAATAAAAACTAAATTTACTTGATATGTCTCCTTACACATGATATTTATGAAGTATAAATCAACCCTACATAGCATGTATACCAAAGTTTGTGTAGGCCAATAGTGTCAAGATGTTGAAAATATACCTCTCTTCTAAAGTGATGAAGATTCAAATCTTATTCTGAACAAATTGTTTAATTTAGGAACAATTGTAGGGGTGTGTGAGCAAGGGCGTAGCTTTGTGGGGGTGTACCTTATAAACGGGTAACAAAAGACGGCATCTTTTGTTATTTATTAAGACTCGATATACTAACTTAACGACTAAGAATTTTTGAACACGTGTATAAACGTATATGTTTTCCTTAACAAAAAATAACTATATCATCAATTACAGAAATAAAAGATGACGGTTTTTGAGACGTTAAGATGGTTAAGTGTAACGTAAAACGTGTTTGATGTACAAAATGTGATATACACATTTAGTGATCTAACTATGTGGTTTTAAAGAAGAGTTACGAGATCTAGTTTCAATCCAACTTGTTCATTGTTTCTTCCAAAAAGAAATGAATATATAAGTTGAACTAGAAATCCAAAAATAAATGAATATATAAGTTAAGCTAGAAATACAGGGAATATAAAACAATGGTGGAGTGAAAGAGACAAATCCATTTTTACTTTAACAGGTCAAAATTCATAAAGGGTTTGATTTTGACCCCATATATTTTTCTATTAACTCAACTTTATATCCATATTGTACCTTTTTACACATCTAAACAACTACATTTGTAGAAAACCACACAAGTCATTTCATTGTTGTACTATTTTTTAATTTCCTTGTAAATAAAGTGAAGACATTAATTAGTTCAACTTCACTCAATTAAATTTTATAAATACAAGTATTTAATGTCGATATATATAGTTTGATCTTATTAATTATTAAGTTAGACTTCCACCATTCCACATTCTTGAAATCTTAATTTCACACCCCTACATCTATACAACCCATATAACGTTATATGAGCCATATCGGAGAATGTTGCACAAAATAAGAGAATGTTTTTCGTCTCTTGTATACGAGTCCTATAATATTATACGATTCGTATAGAATTTTATACGATCCAAACCACATATAATGTTATACGACCCGTATAGAATGTTATACGACCTAATGTTTTCTCCATCTATATGAGCCGTATAACATTATACGACCCAATATTTGTCATGTCTGATTATTCTATACGAGCCATATAGAGGGTGTGAAAATAAGATTTTTAGGTGTGACTTCCTTGACTTAATGTATGTAAAAAAAAATTTCACATCGTAAACTCATGTTGAAAAAATGTTGGTTTTATACTCAAATTTTTTTTGAACGGCAAATTTGGATCACTGACGGATCACTGCAGTAATACCGTGCCACCAAAAGAACCACCCGATCATATCCATCTCCACTAGGCATAATAGATATACGTACTAATTAGTAATATTTATTACTTTGTATATTAAATTGAAGGCTAAGATATTAATAGGGTACAGTTGTTAACCCAATGTAGGTGTAACTTATTATTTTCAATAAATCTAAGATATTTTTAATAAATCTAAGATAAAGTTTGTACTTTTGTAGATCACAACAAATGCCTTGTATCCGATAACATATATGAATTCACATATTTTTATGTATTAGAATATATATTCGTCAAACAAGGTAAAAGACACCCTTTCAGTGTATGCTACTAAAGGTTTGTGTTCCAAGTTCTTATCTAGTCAAGTCAAGTGTGTTTGTATATCTTTAAGGATGCTTTGTGCGGTCTTTAGATGTATAGGTTTAAGGATCCTTTGTGCGGTCTTTAGATGTATAGAAAAATTTGTAGTTGTGATGAAGTTTGAGGGTTGAAGCTGTGATAAAGTTATTATGGCTTGGATATGCAATATCTAAGGCACTGCAACACAACCCGGATTTATCCTCTGTTATTGCGACACATAACGTTGACTAGAATGCCTATTCATCATCTTGCCCCCCCCCCTCACTTGAGCATGTTGTGTAGTAACTTCACCAATAGCGCCCTAAAAGCACCCCTATTTTGCCCAATAGCGCTAGCTAGCACCCTCACGCCTCCACTGCAACCTCCACTCATGCCCCGCTGAAGCTTGACCGTTGTGGTGTTTGCGAGCCACCGTGAGGCCCACGTTTACGGCTCCACTAACGCATAGTCTTAGGAATGCCAACATAATACCGAAACAATAGAGACACAACTATGAAATGTGGTTAATGGCAATGTATATTTTGAGTAAATGTATTTTTAGAATAGAAACAACTATGAAACGATATGTTTATTTGTACAATTCCAAACAGTATCAAGTCAAAGTGAGACTCAGGGTTAAAATCCCATCACCATCTGCGTCATCATCATTATCAAACAAAACAAAAAATATTGAGAAAAAATGTAGTGGGTAGAAGGGACATAAATGGGCCACCATCTAATGGTGACAAATCAATTGCCCCAACTATGCTTCTTTCTGCCCACCCAATTAACACCCTCATTATGTCCTTTTCTTTCTTAATTCTTGGCAGGAGACATGTGACATTTCAATAAACCAAATAAATTTCATATATATAATATATATATATATCAAAAGTTTTTGAAGCCAAACATAAGGTTCATACATCAAGTTGTTTTCTCAATTTACTATAAAAGTAGGGATGGTAATTAGTTAGATCAGCAAAGAGTTGGTATATTTATCTTCTCAAACTTGAGATTGCAAAATCATGTCTAATATCCGGTTACTCATGAAAGAATGATATTATAATTAGATGACCTTCTGTCAACTTCTCTATTGGTCAACAAAAATAATATGGTGAGCAGCGATAAAAAATAACAATATCATAATGGTGATAGTGGTGTTACAGAGCAACTTATGTGTCGTTTGAGATTTGTGGGGGCAAACTTCATCTAGGATGGGGGGGAGTGGGTTATACCACTTTATTGCAAATATTGTGGATCAACGAGATGCCGAGTTGAAAAAGTGCATCATTATACTAGACATAACGTGTTTTGGGGGTCGTATACATAGTGAATGACATCCAAACTCTCAAGTTGCTCAAATGAGAGTGTTAAATCTCCTAAAAAAATATTGTATACCGATATCATGACTATGGTATGAGTGCTACATCATATAGTTGGTTTCCCTATAGATGCAACAATACAACTTTGCCAAGAAATAAAATAAATTTAAAAACTTCTCTTTGTTAAAATGTTTTAGATTAGTGTAGATATTATCACTACATAATACCGATTTATTGAACACTTAAAAATAACTCATCATCTTTTAATTAAAACACAATCAACAAAATTTTAATGAAAAAATCTCCTCTGTCTACTTATTAAGTTATTATTCACTACCATATAAACTCTTAGATGATATGAATCTAAACAATCATTAAGATCACGGATGGATTTATAGAACCCATAATTTAAAGAAGAAGAAACTTTATTAACTTTCCTTTCACTTTTGAGAGGATATACAAGAAAAGGAAACAAACTCAAAACAATAAAAATAATTAATAACAAAATAACTCTTTAGTTTTTAAAATTTACCATTACTACATATCTATACTTACAAATTAATTTTCTTTTTCTCTTCAATTTATATTAAATATATAAAATCTTATCACTTTCATTTAGACTATACGAGGTATGAAAGCATGAAGATGAGATATTAAGCGTCATATGATAACCACGTCAGCAAAAGGATGCGGTTAACAAAACACGGACTAGTGATATAACTAACTTATACTATATAATCAAAATTAATTAACAAAAAATACAAACCTTTTTAACTTATTATATAATTCCTAATTCACAAAGACACTACTACTAATGTTTTAAAATCCGGTTTTTATACCGTATCAGATTGGACTCAAAAACAATTAATCAGGTGTATCAGACGGTTCAACCAGTTGTACCGAACGGTTCAACCGGTACTTCTACTATATATTACCGTATTAGATTTGACTCAGAAACAGTTTAACCAGGTGTATCGAACGGTTCAACCACTTATACCAAACATACCGGGTTGGACTCAGAAACAATTAAACCGGGTGTATTAGACGGTTCAACCAGTTATACCGCACATACCGGGCACCCACCATGAAAGAACTAAATAGAGAGAGAGAGAGAAAAAGCAATAAATAAAGCAAGACTCAATAGTCTTCTTCTTCTTATGTTGTCATCGTCATACAACCCTTCTGCATTTACAGTTTTACCTTTTTGCAGTCTCACTCCTATTTACAACACCACATCTCTCACTCCATTTCTGCAACAACAACAAACATCCACAACACCAACAACAAGCTGTTTACCTCAGATCTGTTGGTGAGTTCATCCATTCAGTTTCTGTCTTTTCTTTCTGTTTTGATCTTGCCTTTCAGTTGAAGATCCATTAAAACATTGATCTGGGGTTGGTTTTAAGGTCCAAAAATGCTTCCATTTGTTCATGTTTTTTAAATCCCTAATTTAAGTTTCTTTTTCCTACTATTGTTACTAAAATGCACGTTACAGGGTTGCGGCGCAGCTTGTTGCTGATCTACATGTCATTCTTAAGTAATTTTTCCGTAATTTTAAATGATATTTTGTAAAAAAAAAGTCAAATATATAAGTTAGAACCTAAATGCCATAAACCCGAAACATTTTGGATGGATATGAGGATGGGTATTCGGGTATGGACTGGGGTATGAGATTAGTTTTAAAATTGGGCGGGTATGAGATTAAGTGATATATCTGTTTACGTTTACCCGGAAACATATGCCCCTTTACCGGATAATATACCTGATTTTTTTTTGTTAATTATGTATCCAATTTTTGGCAAATTGGATTTAAATAATTCAAACCTGTATTAGGCGAATAATAATCCTAACTGAGTTTATTCCCGATAGTGGTTCCAACTTTTTCATTTTGTTTGTATAATGGTCCGTCATTAAAAATAACTTAACTGAGTTATATTTTTTTTTCCAAATTACAAACCGATATTTTAGGCTTTTGATTTGCCCATATTTTTTTTGATGCTCATAGATTTATGAAATTTATATTAGTATTTGGAGAGTAGGATAATTATAAAAAAATAGAATGGCAAGGACATTTTGTTTTTGAAAAACCCAACAGGCCGGTAGATACCCGCTAGGTATGGGACACCGTTTTACAATCAGGTATGGGATTGGGATTACCAAAACCCGTCCCAAACACGCCCTGTTGCCATCCCTAATAATCGAAATTAAGTTATTAACTACTCCTTTTGGACTTGAAAATTGCAGCATTTTTGTGCAGTGCTGTTGTATGAAGATGCTGCTACTGTAAGCAGAAATGAAAAGGGTTCATGATTCACAAAAGTTTCCTGTTTTGGGGAATATGCCTAACATCATTAAGTTATCGAGTTCGCATTTCGGTTTAGTTAACGAAGACATGAATCATTCAAATCCACAGAATGTGCGAAAATGGAAAGGGAAAAATTCGTTAGGGGGCGATGAGGAACTTATGCCGGACGTCATCACGTTAAACGAAAACGATGATTCATATGACGATATCGGTTCCACCTCTTTCTTGGGGGCTAGTCATCCCCCCGAGCCTGTTGACATGGATCTAATGAGGCCTGTTTGTGTACCAATCGGTCGGACGAACTCCATTACCGGCCCGTTTATAGAAGATCTTTCCATTCGCGTTTCAGGAGTTAAACAAAGCGTATCACAGAATACCGAAAGCTCTCCCGTGTGTCGAGATTCTGACGAAAAAGAGTGCGTTTGGGATGCTTCGTTACCTCCAAGTGGTAATGTGAGTCCACATAGTAGCATTGACGTACGGGTGTTGTTACGTCAATGAGCACAGGTACAAGCACGTACCGTATGAGTGACGGAACGCTTGGCGTTGACCGTAGTTACGGTATTACAAAAATGCCCCTTCGAGGGGAATCTCTCGAAAGTGGTAAAACGAGTATTAGTCGGGCTAGTGATAGTAGCGGTCTTAGCGACGAGAGTAACTGGAGTAGCTTCACCAGCGGCACCAACAAACCGCACAAAGGAAATGATCCTCGGTGGAAGGCTATTCTCGCAATTAGGTCACGAGACGGGCTTTTGGGTATGAGTCATTTTCGGTTACTTAGACTGCTCGGGTGTGGTGACATTGGTAGTGTGTATCAGTCGGAGTTGAGCGGGACCCGATGCAATTTTGCAATGAAAGTGATGGATAAGGCTTCGCTTGCTAGTAGAAATAAGTTGTCTAGGGCTCAAACGGAACGAGATATATTACAACTGCTTGATCACCCGTTCTTGCCGACTTTATACACTCATTTTGAAACCGATAGGTTCTCGTGTTTGGTCATGGAATATTGTCCAGGTGGCGATTTGCATACGTTGAGACAACGCCAGCCTGGCAAACATTTTTCGGAATACGCAGCAAGGTAACATTTCTGTTGAAAATTTATGTTACATGTCACATCATTTTAATTTCTTTGTTTCATTGTATGAAGCAGGTTTTATGCAGCTGAGGTTTTATTGGCACTCGAGTATCTCCACATGCTTGGAGTCGTATACAGAGATTTGAAACCCGAAAACGTTTTGGTACGTGATGATGGTCACATAATGTTGTCCGACTTTGACCTTTCCTTAAGATGCGCAGTGTCGCCCACTTTAGTTAAGTCATCGACCTTAGATTCCGATCCAACCAAACGAGGCCCGAACAGCGCATTTTGTGTGCAGCCCGCTTGTATGGAGCCCACATTGGTCTGCATTCAACCCGCTTGTTTCCTCCCGCGTTTCTTCCCGCAAAAAAGCAAGAAAAAAAGAAGCCCGAAACCCCGGGCTGACCCGACCCCTCTATTCGGTCGACTCCCGGAACTCATTGCCGAGCCGACCGCAGCCCGGTCAATGTCGTTCGTTGGAACTCACGAATACTTAGCTCCCGAAATCATCAAAGGAGAGGGACACGGAAGTGCCGTTGATTGGTGGACGTTTGGGGTATTCTTGCATGAGTTGTTATACGGTCGAACCCCGTTTAAGGGTGCAGGCAACCGAGCCACTTTGTTCAACGTGGTTGGTCAACAGCTACGGTTCCCTGACTCCCCGGCTACTAGCTATGCGAGCCGGGATCTGATCAGGGGTTTGCTTGTGAAGGAGCCACAGCATCGGCTTGGTGTTAAACGGGGAGCTACTGAGATCAAACAACACCCGTTTTTCGAAGGTGTGAATTGGGCTCTGATACGATGTAGTACGCCTCCAGAAGTTCCCAGACCAGTGGAAGCTGAGCTGCCCCGGAAATTTGGGCCAGCAGGCCCAGTTGCGACGGGTAATAACAGTAAACGAATGGTGGGACCTGGTGCGAAGCCTGGAGGTAAATATCTCGATTTCGAGTTCTTTTAGCTTATTACATGTAATCTTTATTGTTATTGTTTGGTATGTTGTAATGGTTGACTCTATTCAATCTCTATGTGCAATCCATTCTGCATTGTTGTGTTATGACCAAGAAAACACTTTAAAGTTGAAATGGGCTTTGAAAATGGGCTTTGAAAGTAACCCATGTTTCAAAGTGGGCCTTTGTATGTAATTAAGTTTTGGTAATTCAATCATTGAATTTGTGGCTACTTCTTATAAAATGCAACAACTCTTCAAATTACGAGACTTACGTTCGCAAAGTGCGTCTAGGGACATCTGCAACTTCACCTGTTTCTTCCTAATGCTAGCCACCTTTTGGTCAATGCTTTAAGCTTCTCAGTGATACGCCGATCTAACAGTACAAAATTTTCCAACAGCTTTCAAAGCGTTCAAAAACCCGTTGATACTCTTCCGAAGTCGACATCCTTATACGTAGAAAGTTGTATGCTACTATATATCATTAGAGTTTTTTTGAAGGGTATACTTCACCCAATAGTACCCAAGTTTCCTATGTGTTTCACTAAAGTCGGCTAATATTTTTTTCATCTAAAGTTTCTCAACTCCATTAGGTGTTTCAAGCAAAGAATCTTCAACTCCCATTAGGTGTTTCTCAACTCCCATTAGGTATATTATAAATATCTAAATCTTCAAAATTAAGTGAGAAATGAAACATATATGAATCTTGCTTACCTAGTCAACATTTGACAACTCATTTTTACATATTTCATCACATTTTACTCATCCCATTTGCAACACCTATCACAATTTTTAATTAAAATAAAATATGAAAGATAAATAAATAAACATTGCTTTAAACTTAATGTGACACCTCAAGTTGATACAAAAAGTGCTTTTTTTTCATCACAACTTACTTTACAAGGTCTGAAAACTGAAATACAACATCTGATCACACTAAGCCTAGTCTGACATTACAAAACTTCCACCAGATTACACAGTTTGGGATATACAGTTCTACTAATTATAAAGAGTCTAAGGTAACTATTCCATCGCACTATTATCAGCCTGGACTATAGCTCCCGTTCATGCCTCATACTGTGACACTGCTTAAGAGTCAGATAATGTTCATGATATCGCGATTACAAATAATGTTAGACGTCAGATAACTGGTGAGTTCATGAATATACGCGAGTTACAAATCACATTATTTCACCATGACTTTGTATCCGCCCATATCATCATAACCAACGTCAACACGTGACACATCATCATACAGTTAATGTCACTACACCGACCAATGTAGTACCAGACAAATCCCGCCCAACGGCACGTATAAGGGACCACAAATATCGTGTGTATGAGTGCACAGGTTATGTACATGCGTACAACAATGCCATATTATTACAGTTTAGGACAAGCATGTTCTCATTTGAAAAGCATTCATAAAACTCACCTCTTGCTAGCTGTGTAATAGTTGATACTAGTTGCTAGTGTGTTCAGTTATTATCTCAAATATTACATAACCCTTCGTTAGGTAGCGGTACCTCTAACTAGTTATTATCATGGTTGGATATTAGTTAACGTTGTCTTGTTTAAGCATGGGTGATCAGTCCATGCCTAATTTAGGCTAGGCTACCCAATACCCACCCCTAATAGTAACCCATTACCTAAAAATAAAGTACTAATCTACTAACACTAATATTAACTACTAAAAATATAAATAAATAATAAATAAAACATAACTTAAACGGAAAACATACCTTAAACTATCTACGACAATTTGATGTAGAGTCTCCCTACTTGAGCTCCTACTCGTGCTCCAAAAACGAAGTATACACCCTATATTTATAAAGGAAGGCAAGCAGCTCAATTCCTTAGTTGGTTCGATGTGGGACAAAGATTGTCATGCTAGGTTGATACCTAGCATGCTAAGGTTTCCTCTGCAAATCGATGTGGGACTAAAGATGACATGCTAGCTTGCATGGAAGCTTGCTAATTCTAACATTCACAAATAACAAGTTTTAATATATGGTATATTATCATAATTAATTCACTTGTTCGCTTGTTTTCTTGTAAAACATTTAGAATATAGCGTTTTATAAACACAACGAATATGTCATTAGAATGAGCAAGTTTTGTCTACGTTTTAACCTAAGTTTCATTAAGAACGGATTAAGTTTAAAAATAATATATTTTATTCTTATAGTTAAACGATATCGTATAATACTAATTGTTCGTCTAGATATTTCATACTCCAATTAACCATCTAACCCATTACTTACTTCCTCAACCATATTTGAAATATAAACTTTAAATATTATCTTATTGGTTCACAAAACAGGATGTTACAAATCTCTCCACCTTATAGAAATTTCGTCCGCGAAATTTAGGAAAAGAGGTGTGGATATCTCTGTTTCATCTCGTCTTCTTTTTCCCATGTCTCTTCAGGTCCTCTCCTAGCATCCCACTTAACTCGAACTAGAGGAAACTCTCTGTTTCTCAATTTCTTTACTCGTCGGTCTACGATCTGAATGGGAAGTTCTGTAAAGTTTAACTTGTTGTTGATCTGAACCTCCTGCCAGGGCATCTTAAGGGACTCATCTGCCAAACATTTTCTTAGATTAGACACGTGAAACGTGTCATGAATTCCTTGTAACTCTTCAGGCATTTTTAACTTATATGATACGGGACCGACTCTCCCAACTATCTCAAACGGCCCAACATAGCGCGGACTTAGTTTCCCCTTTTTACCGAAACGAATAACGCCTTTCCATGGTGAGACCTTTAATAACACTTTATCACCAACTTGAAATTCCAAGGGTTTAGCGTAACTTTTCTGTCTATCTCTAGCAGCTTTCATTTGTTCTCTGATTTGTATGATCTTATTTGTTGTTTCTTCAACGATCTCGGGTCCCGCTAATGGGTTTCTATCAACTTCAGTCCAACAGACGGGTGAACGACATTTTCTTCCATACAGTGCTTCAAACGGAGCGGCTTTAATACTTGAGTGATAGCTATTATTATAGGCAAACTCTATCAGAGGTAAGTGATCATCCCAATTTCCCCCGAAATCAAGTACACATGCTCTGAGCATATCTTCCAGTGTTTGTATGGTTCTTTCACTTTGCCCATCTGTTTGTCGATGGTATGCCGTGCTTAGGTTTACTTGGGTTCCTAATTCTTGTTGGAAACTCTGCCAAAACCGCGAGGTGAACCGACTATCTCTGTCCGAGATAATGGAGATAGGTACCCCGTGACGGGTAACAATTTCTTTAACATAGATTCTTGCCAATTTGTCCATCTTATAATCTTCCCGAATCGACAAGAAATGGGCAGACTTAGTTAATCGATCTACTATCACCCAAATGGTATCATGCCGTTCTTGGTTCGTGGGAGTTTGGTTATAAAATCCATAGTTATCATCTCCCATTTCCATTTTGGGATTTCAGGTTGCTGTAAACATCCTGCCGGTTTCTGGTGTTCAGTCTTGACTTGTATGCACGTTAGACACTTATCCACATAATTATTTATGGACTCTTTCATTCCTGGCCACTAATACTCACTCCGAATATTCCTATACATTTTTGTACTGCCAGGATGCATGGTATATCTGGATTTGTGCGCTTCGTCCATAATTCTATCTCTTAGTCCACCAATAATAGGTACCCAAATTCTATTGCTGTATCTTAGTAATTCATCTTCTCCCTTAATGAGAAATTTCTGCTTCCCTACCATCCTTTCTTCTTTAATATGGTCTTTGGACAATGTCACACCCCGACCCGCAGCGGAATAAGAGTCGGGGCATAATTGGGTTATCACCAAAGCTCATGACATTTACTAATATGTTTCATATTTAATAAAGTCAAAGTTACATTTTCAAATATCCAAACATGTTCATTCAATACAAAGGAAATAAACCAAACATAACAATCCCAATTCTAAAACGTTTTATTCTTCTAGTCCAAGTCCTATGTGTTCCTAGCTGCTGCTGGTTCACCTGTATCATGTGTAAAATGGGAGTTTTTGGGTCAACATAAGTTGGCGAGTGAACCTTATTAGATAAACATTTATTGATAAATTAATTGTTAGTTTATCAATGAAAATTTATGCATAATCATAGATGAGCAAATGTAAATAATCAAGCAATGGCAAATAGCAGTCACAACTATAACATACAATAACACATGTCAGCATACATGAACATACCAACATCATACTGTAAATAACGTAAATGAAACTGTGCGATCAAGGCTCAATCAAACGGAGCCGATCGTATTGCATGTACTGAAAATGAAAATGTCTGTGCGATCAAGGCTCAATCAAATGGAGCCGATCGTATGTGGGCACGCCAGGTTCAACCTCATAATGAAATGGGGAACATGCTCAACGCTCATAATGTAATGGGGAGCGGCGGCCTATGAAATTGCATGTACTGAATAATAAATTGCATCCAATAATAACTACTTAACAGCAACAAACTGAATACACATGTTCATGATATGATGAATGCACAATGGTTTAGTTATAATATATATATACAAAGACACATGATACACCCCAAAACGTGATTAAAACGGGGAATTTGTAAGATTCACTCACCTTGGGTGCGTTGGATTGGAGATGGTGAGATGCGCACGAATTAGATGAGCGGAACAACGAGAAATACTAACCTAAATAATAACGGAAAAATATATTAAACGAGTGGATTTTATTAAGGATTTTAATGAAATTTTTAGATATATTTTTGTGAGTTCAAGGCTATTTTCTATCTTTAAAAATGTTATTTTTAAGTATTTTTAATTGATTTTTTTAAATTAAATTAAATAAATAAAAATATAAAAAAAATTGTTTATTGACCGTTGACCGGTTCGGTCAGCGAATTAATTTGCGCCGGGTGAGGCTCGAACCGGTGACCTCCCGTACGCGTGCACGCAGCTCTACCAACTGAGCTACGTGTCTAACCCGAAATAATCTTGTTTTTATTTATACTTATACACTTATTCAGTTAATCCGAAATTCTCTTTAATTTCAAAAACATTTTAATTCAACGGACCGGTGCAAGTGACGGGTTTCGAACGCGCGACGTAGGACTTAGTGTTGCACACAGTCCACCGCTGGACTGTGTGTCTAACCCGTTATTATCTCGGTTTTTATTATACTTAATAACTAACTGAGTTAACCCGGTTTAGTTTTTAAATAAAAAGGCGTGTTATTATACAAGGAGTGCGTATAGCAGGAATCGAACTCGGGACGTGCGTTTGTATTTTGCACACAGTCCACCGCTGGACTGTGTGTCTAACCCGTTTATAATTCCGATTTTAATTAAACTTATGTCATCTTTGAACTCGTCTTCTTCATTACAAACGCAGACATCAATCAAAACAACTAATACGCGATTAATTTAGTTAATGAACATGATGACCATTTTGAATGCATTGAACCGAAAAGTTTGGGGAAGAAAATACCGAATAGATCGTCTTCTTCACAGGATCCGGCGAAGTTCGTCGGCTCTGTTTTTGGAACCTTCGGCTGTGAGAATGAATTAACAGGTTTAAGGGATTAGATGTGAAATTGAACTAATGAGTATTGATTATCAGTTCGTTGGAATGAGCATACCGGTAATCAACGAGTTTCCGACAATTCCAGAGGTTTTCCGGCGAAAACAGAAAGTCCAATAATGTCGTCTGTGGTTGATTATGAGCGATGGGTTAATGTTAGTACGGTTCTAACAATCGATTGAAACAGTAAAGTAGAGGTATTTTACCGGTTTGAGTTGAATACGGTTTTCTGGCGACTTTTGCAGAAAATTCCGGCGAGCTGATTTAGGCGTTCTGATGGTCTGGAAATGCGACGAAAATGAAATGGAGTATTGGTATGATATCTCTGAGTCGCGAGAGTGGTCTGAAGTTGAAGAACTCTGGACTTTATGATTTTTCGGTTTTAAAAACCGGAAATGATGAGGTTTTAAGTTTAATCAATTCCGATTTGATTAGAAACCGTCGGTGCATCGGTTATAAACTGAATGTGTGAATAAACAACGAATTGACGATTGGTTTGCCGATTACCGTTTCTCAGATGGCGCAACCGGCTTTAACTGAGTTTGTGTATAAATTTCATTTGTGTTCCTAGAGTTAGCAGAAAACACAATGTGGCGGAGTGGTCTTGTGTGTGTGTGTTAAGTTGCTGAGGTGTGTGTCTTGGTTGACCCCGGGGTTCGAGTCCCGGCAGCATCAAAATTTTTATTTATTTATTTTATTTTAACTTTTTATCAAATATAATTTTTGTAGTTTAGTTTATTAATTAATTATGTATTGTTTTAAATCAAAATAATCATAAATATTCGACGTAACTTTTATAACTTGATATTCGGTTACAAAACGGAGCGGGTTTTGAGAACCCGATTTTTACAAATGTTACAGACAATCCTTGCGTTTGCGCATCTTTAATATGTTCCAACAGGTTCACTCTTACTTCTATCCTCGATGCACGTATTCTTAAGGGTTTAACTGGTTCCTTGCGACTAAGAGCATCTGCAACCACGTTCGCTTTTCCTGGGTGGTAGCGAATTTCACAATCATAATCATTTAACAATTCTATCCATCTTCTCTGTCTCATATTTAACATCTTTTGCTCAAATATGTATTTGAGACTCTGGTGATCCGTATAGATTACACATTTGGTGCCATATAAATAGTGTCTCCAAATTTTAAGTGCAAACGCCATTGCTCCCAATTCTAAATCATGAGTGGTGTAATTCTTTTCATGAGTCTTTAACTGTCTAGACGCATAGGCTATGACCTTGCCTTGTTGCATTAACACACACCCTAATCCATAGTGGAAGGCATCACAATATACCACAAAGTCTTCCGTGCCATCTAGTAAAGCAAGGATAGGAGCACTAGATAACGTCTCCTTCAAAAGGTTAAATGCCTCTTCTTGTTTGCCACTCCAGACAAATGGAATACTTTTCTGAGTTAAGGTTGTTAAAGGCATAGCTATCTTAGAAAAGTTTTGGATAAACCTTCAGTAGTATCCTGCTAATCCCAAGAATTGTCTAATTTCAGTGGGATTTCTGGGTGTTTCCCAATTCTTAGTTACTTCAACTTTGGCAGGATCTACTTGTATACCTTTCTCATTCACGATGTATCCTAAAAATTGGACTTCCCTAGTCCAGAATTCACATTTACTATACTTAGCATAAAGTTTCTCCTCCTTCAACAACTTGAGGATACCACGAAGATGTTCTTCATGTGCTTCTTTGCTCTTAGAATAAATGAGGATATCGTCTATGAAAACAATCACGAACTGACCCAGGAAGGGTCTGCATACTTGGTTCATTAGATCCATGAAAGTAGCTGGTGCATTTGTGAGGCCGAATGGCATCACGAGGAACTCGTAGTGACCATACCTTGTTCTAAAGGCAGTCTTGGGTATGTCCTCTTCTCTTACCTTCAGTTGATGATATCTAGATCTTAAGTCTATCTTTGAGAAATAACTGACCTTGTAGTTGATACAAAAAGATCATCAATCCGTGGTAGAGGGTATCGATTCTTTACTGTAATTTTATTCAGGTCTCTATAGTCAATACACATTCTCATGGAGCCATCTTTCTTCTTGATAAAGAGAATCGGCGCTCCCCATGGTGACGTGTTAGGACGTATAAATCCTTTACTCAGTAATTCCTTGAGTTGATTTCTTAATTCTTCCATTTCAGTTGGGGCGAGGCGATACGGGGCTTTGGCAATCGGGGTAGCTCCCGGGATAAGGTCAATCCTAAATTCAATTTGCCTATCAGGCGGTAACCCAGGAAGATCATTATGGAATACCTCAGGAAATTCAGCCACTACAAGCACATCTTCTATTTTTCTTTCCTCTTTAGTTTCTAGTGCACATATTAAATAGGCTAACTGACCTTTTCTAATGCACTTATTTGCTTTTAACATGGTGATAAAACTTATGGGTTTACTAGGTTTCTCCCTATGAATTATCAATGTCTTCCCATTCGAGTTCTTAATTCGAATTTGCTTCTTATCACATAATATCTGGGATTGATGATCAGACAACCAATCCATTCCTATTACTATATCAAACTCCCCAAGTTTTATTGGTAGTAGGTCTATAGTTATCAAGGTGTCATCAATTTTAATAGTACAATCCTTAATAACCTCTAAAATTTCTTCTTCCTTCCCATCTGCTAATGCTACTACAAATGGCTTGACCAACTTACTAGGGGTCTGTCTAATTATAACTTGAAAGGATTTTGATATAAAACTTCTATCAGCACCAGTATCGAACAATATCTTAGCATAAAAATTATTTAGAAGGAACGTACCGGTTATAACATCGGGATTCCTGCAGGCTTCCTCAGTGTTTAGCACAAAAGCTCTCCCTCTTGCCTTATTGGACTCCTCTTTCTTAGTACAATTATTACTATAATGGCCCATATCTCCGCATTTAAAATATCTCCTAGGCTCCTTACAATCATAGGTGGTGTGTCCTGGTTTCTTACAGTTTCTACATACTAACTGGTTACATGGGCCAGGATGTCTTTTCCCATAAGTTGGGCAGCTAGATGGGAGTCCCCGTTGCCTTTTGGAATCTCTCTAATTGGTCCTCCTTTGTTCTTGGTAGTTATCCCATTTCCTTTTCGGGGTAGGGTCTGAGGTTTTCTTTTGTTGGATCTCTGCGGCAAAAGTTGCTCCAGCCTCTACCACATCCTCATAGGTAGTTGGTTTGGTGGACTTGATAAATGTGCGATATTCTGTAGGTAGTCCCCAAAGGAATCTTCGAATACGACTTTCTTCAGTGTTTACCAAGTAAGATACTATTCGAGACATTTCATTGAAGTCAGTGACATATTCCCGGTATGTCTTATTCTCGAGTTCAAGATGCAGAAATTCCTTTTCAATTCTATCGGTTTCGCTTGGTGGAGAGAAATATTTTGTAAACAATTCTGAAAATTCCTTCCAAGTTAGGGGGATGTGCCAGATCATCACCTCTACTTTGCTTTTGTATCCTCCACCAAAACAAGGCTTCAGCTTTAAACAAATGGACAACAAACCTAACTTTATTTCTTTCTTGGCAATCGCTAACGTCCAGAATGGCTTCTACCTCGCTTAGCCATTCATGTGCCTCAATAGCACCTTTCTTCCCATCGAATGAAGGAGGGTTACAAGAAATGAAAGTCTTGTAGTTGCATTCTCTGGCGATTTCTGTTTCTATGGATTTAGTTACTTTAGTATCATCCGCCTTCTTTTCTTGTCGAATTTCCTCTCGCGGAGTTGGTGTAGGTGTGGTACTTCCCTAAGACTGCACTGGTCGTTCTATATTCTCACGTTCGCGTCCTTGTGCATTGGCAAGGATTTGTGCAACGCGAATGGCTATCCGGTCGATTATATCATCTCCTATGTTAACAGATTCGCCATGACGAGCGGAGTCGATAGGCGGATCAACTGGTGGGTTAGGTCGACGATTATTGTTAAATGAAGGTTCTGCCCACTTTAGTTAAGTCATCAACCGAAAACGTTTTGGTACGTGATGATGGTCACATAATGTTGTCCGACTTTGACCTTTCCTTAAGATGCGCAGTGTCGCCCACTTTAGTTAAGTCATCGACCTTAGATTCCGATCCAACCAAACGAGGCCCGAACAGCGCATTTTGTGTGCAGCCCGCTTGTATGGAGCCCACATCGGTCTGCATTCAACCCGCTTGTTTCCTCCCGCGTTTCTTCCCGCAAAAAAGCAAGAAAAAAAGAAGCCCGAAACCCCGGGCTGACCCGAGCCGACCGCAGCCCGGTCAATGTTGTTCGTTGGAACTCACGAATACTTAGCTCCCGAAATCATCAAAGGAGAGGGACACGGAAGTGCCTTGATTGGTGGACGTTCGGGGTATTCTTGCATGAGTTGTTATACGGTCGAACCCCGTTTAAGGGTGCAGGCAACCGAGCCACTTTGTTCAACGTGGTTGGTCAACAGCTACGGTTCCCTGACTCCCCGGCTGCTAGCTAGCGAGCCGGGATCTGATCAGGGGTTTGCTTGTAAAGGAGCCACACAATTGGCTTGGTGTTAAACGGGGAGCTACTGAGATCAAACAACACCCGTTTTTCGAAGGTGTGAATTGGGCTCTGATACGATGTAGTACGCCTCCAGAAGTTCCCAGACCAGTGGAAGCTGAGCTGCCCGGGAAATTTGGGCCAGCAGGTCCAATTGCGACGGGTAATAACAGTAAACGAATGGTGGGACCCGGTGCGAAGCCTGGAGGTAAATATCTCGATTTCGAGTTCTTTTAGCTTATTACATGTAATCTTTATTGTTATTGTTTGGTATGTTGTAATGGTTGACTCTATTCAATCTCTATGTGCAATCCATTCTGCATTGTTGTGTTATGACCAAGAAAACACTTTAAAGTTGAAATGGGCTTTGAAAATGGGCTTTGAAAGTAACCCATGTTTCAAAGTGGGCCTTTGTATGTAATTAAGCTTTGGTAATTCAATCATTGAATTTGTGGCAACTTTTTATTAAATGCAACAACTCTTCAAATTACGAGACTTACGTTCGTAAAGTGCGTCTAGGGACATCTGCAACTTCACCTGTTTCTTCCTAATGCTAGCCACCTTTTGGTCAATGCTTTAAGCTTCTCAGTGATACGCCGATCTAACAGTACAACATTTTCCAACAGCTTTCAAAGCGTTCAAAAACCCGTTGATACTCTTCCGAAGTCGACATCCTTATACGTAGAAATTGTATGCTACTATATATCATTAGAGTTTTTTTGAAGGGTATACTTCACCCAATAGTACCCAAGTTTCCTATGTGTTTCACTAAAGTCGGCTAATATTTTTTTCATCTAAAGTTTCTCAACTCCATTAGGTGTTTCAAGCACAGAATCTTCAACTCCCATTAGGTGTTTCTCAACTCCCATTAGGTATATTATAAATATCTAAATCTTCAAAATTAAGTGAGACAAATGAAACATATATGAATCTTGCTTACCTAGTCAGCATTTGACAACTCATTTTTACATATTTCATCACATTTTACTCATCCCATTTGCAACACCTATCACAATTTTTAATTAAAATAAAATATGAAAGATAAATAAATAAAAATTGCTTTAAACTTAATGTGACATCTCACCCGATAAGGATAGTTGATACAAAAAGTGCTTTTTTTTTTCATCACAACTTACTTTACAAGGTCTGAAAACTGAAATACAACATCTGATCAGACTAAGCGTAGTGCTGACATTACAAAACTTCCACAAGATTACACAGTCTGGATATACAGTTCTACTAACTATAAAGAGTCTAAGGTAACTATTCCATCGCACTATTATCAGCCTGGACTATAGCTCCCGTTCATGCCTCATTACCTGTGACACATGCTTAAAAGACATCAGATAACTGGCGAGTTCATGAATATATGCGAGTTACAAATCACATTATTTCACCATGACTTTGTACCCGCCCATATCATCATAACCAACGTCAACACGTGACACATCATCATACAGTTAATGTCACTACACCGACCAGTGTAGTTCCAGACAAATCCCGCCCAGCGGCACGTATAAGGGACCACAAATATCGTGTGTATGAGTGCATAGGTTACATACATGCGTACAACAGTCATGCCATATTATTACAGTTTAGGACAAGCATGTTCACATTTGAAAAACATTCATAAAACTCACCTCTTGCTAGCTGTGTAATAGTTGATACTAGTTGCTAGTGTGTTGAGTTATTATCTCAAGGTCCTGACACATATTACATAATCCTTCGTTAGGTAGCGGTACCTCTAACTAGTTATTATCATGGTTGGATATTGGTTAACGCTGTCTTGTTTAAGCATGGGTGATCGGTCCATGCCTAACTAAAGCTAGGCTACCCAATACCCACCCCTAATAATGACCCAATATCTAAAAATAAAGTACTAATCTACTAACAACAATATTAACTACTAAAAATAAATAAATAATAAATACTAAACATAACTTAAACGAGAACATACCTTAAACCATCTACAAAAATTTGATGTAGAGTCTCCCTACTTGAGCTCCTACTCGTGCTCCAAAAACGACTACTAACAACACCCAACGGGGTATCGTATGCTCGAGATTCTCTTATACGAGAGAGTTTCCAAAAGAAACTTATAATTCTAATTTCAAATATACACCCTATTATAAAGGAAGGCAAGCAGCTCAATTCCTTAGTTGGTTCGATGTGGGACAAAGATTGTCATGCTAGGTTGCTAGCTTGCTAAGGTTTCCTCTGCAAATCGATGTGGGACTAAAGATGACATGCTAGCTTGCATGGAAGCTTGCTAATTCTAACATTCACAAATAACAAGTTTTAATATATGTTATATTATCATAATTAATTCACTTGTTCGCTTGTTTTCTTGTAAAACATTTAGAATATAGCGTTTTATAAAACAACGAATATGTCATTAGAATGAGCAAGTTTTTGTCTACGTTTAACCTAAGTTTCATTAAGAAGGAGTAAGTTCAAAAATAATATATTTTATTCTTATAGTTAAACGATATCGTATAATACTAATTGTTCGCCTAGATATTTCATACTCCAATTAACCATCTAACCCATTACTTACTTCCTCAACCATATTTGAAATATAAACTTTAAAATTATCTTATTGGTTCACAAAACAGGATGTTACACTTAAAAAAAGTACAATAAAAATAAAACTTCATAACCTAAAAAAAACCTAAACGTTGCAAAAAAAAGACAGAATTTGCGAAAAAAAACCCTAAAAGTTATCGGGCCAATTCCACTTCGCACAAATTTCCCGTTTTGGTTCATGAGAATCAACCAGTATGGTTCTTAGGTGTTTTATGCGGTTGATCAAAACTTTTAAATCCTTATACTTCTGTATCTCATGCAAGTGTTACTTGTATTGACCATCTCTTTTTAACTTTTGAATCCTCGGTCATGGCATCCATCCAACCTTCTTTCTCTTTGTACCCGACACTTTTCCTCTGTTACGACCTTATTGGTATTGTGTCCTCGGTTGGTCATCATTTAAATTAATGTCGGGAATGTTTCTTGATAACCCATCTAATGGAGGTTCTAAATCATTCCGAGTCAGATGTCTTTTTTGTTTTGTTTTTGAGAACGCCCACGAGTTTCTGTGGGGCCATCAAGATCAATCAATGGAATGGGTATCCATTTTTCATGATTCCTCGCAATTACCCATGGCGCCAAGTGAATAAACCATTTCTTCGAGTGAAGTTTTGCGTACACACTTAGGGCTCTTTGGATGACATCAAGTCATTTGTTCCACTTGGTTGATTGCGAAGCTAATATATTAAAAAATATATACAACTAATAATTTGGTAAAAAAATAAAGTGTAAATATTTTACGTTTATCAATGTAATGTAGCAAACTAATATACCTTTGTACGTATCACGCATTGAATCAACTCATTTTTTTTATTTAAATACGTCCTTCTGTTAAAAGGTTGATGTATCTAAAGAAAATTTGTTTTTATTTTTTTGATCTCCAACGGCTAGTTTCCAAACATCAACCCTCATCACGTTTGCGATGTGTGTCACGAGTTTCTTCATCACGGCATGATAAACACCCCTTGTGGATCACACTATCACTCAAGTGATGGGGGCTCATCACGTGGGCGCCCTGACCCTCTTAGTGTTGGGTCAACATTGGCCCAATGTTGGTCAACTATGCCCCTATGATCGTTAACTAGGCATTAGCTAAATGTTCGATAGAAGAGGAGTTATCCTCATAGCGTTTCTCAACTCTAACCGATGCTAACTAATTCATGCTTAAGCTCATCCTTGTATGAACTATCTTTTAGCACATTAATACCTCCGTTTACACTTCCCCATTTATCCAATTAACAATGCAATTAGCTAATGTAAGTACATGTAACTGTATATTAATGAATGATAATGTTGTTAGTGTTGGACCAAAATACTCTTCCCCTTTATTATTCCATTTTTCCAGGTGTAAGGCCAAGATGCATTCTTAGACTTCCAACAAGGATCAAACTTCCTATTTGATCCTTGGCCGAGTATATATATATATATATATATATATATTATATATAAACACAAAAAGAATCGGGTATGCTGTTGTGATTTAGCAACATGTTTTAAATGAAAGCTTGATTACGTAGTGTTTTTGCATTTTGTTTTAGCAAATGTGTTTTAAATGAAAGCTTGATTACATAGTGTTTTAGCATTGTGTCATAAAACACAATTCAAAAATGCAACGGACTAAACATAATGATCTAGGTGTGTTTATAAAACACAACTAAAAAATGTAATGAAGTGGGTGCTTTAAATCAACTAAAAGATTAATAACCATTCTAAAATAAAACACAATTATGTTCAAAACGCAAATAAAACACAATCAAATCTCAAATCTTCAACCATGTACATTATCATCAATCCTAACATCACCAAATCATCATGGTGGCTTACAAAGCGGGCGACGACTACAATTACCTTTACCTTCGTGTTTATCATTTCCTTGTGAATCACGTGACCGTACACGTTTGTCTATTTCTCTCATATGATAATTTCTTCGTGTAATTTGACGAATTTAGACTCAAATGTAAGACACCTATGTTTGGGAAACGGGACATAGAACAATCGAACGAAGAAATAAATAGGGTAGTGTGTGTAAATCAAGATATTTTGTGCATATTAAAGTACAAATGACATGCGATGTAAGTGGGCAGTAGAGTAAAAAAGTAAAAAAAAACATAGGATGGTGAGGATTGCAATGATGCTGGTGGTGAAAGCGGTTGCTGATTGGGGTTTAAATCGAAGTTGGAGTTGGAGTAGGCTTTTTGTGTGGTGATGATAATGTTGTTAGTGTTGAACCAAAATACACTTTCTTTTATTTTTCTACCTTGTCACATGTAAGACCAAAAAGTCTTCTTAGATTTCCTATAAGAATCAAGCTTCCTATTTGATCTTTGAAAGTCTGATGTGTAAAGTACCGGGTTTTATCACCATCTTGTTTCAAGTCTATAGTTTTTGTGTCCAATGTCTATGATTCCTATCTTGTCTTATATTTTTTTCTCACATATTTAAATTTCTAGTTTTGGTTACTGCTTCTAAATTTTGATATCGGTTTATGCTAGTAGTTATGATGACTGTCGTAGGAGATAACTGGTGAGATGATAATGATGGTGGTGAATGACAGACAAGGATAATGCTTGTGCTGGCAGGACATGGCAACTAGTGGTAGTGTATTACACATGACTATTTTGATGTAATACTCTAGGCAAATTCCACATCAGTAGTAGACGGAAGAGATTCTTGGTTCATAAGGAATCCATCGCTTCTTAAATCACCGTGTTTTGTGCCTAATGTTAATGGATGTGATAAGATCTCTACATATAAGTGTGCTCTAAGTGGGAGTAGTGCCATGAGGGGTGACCTTTTGGGCAGTCCTATCAAAACGTTCAGAAACAAATCTATAAGCTCTTCGTAGTGAAAACTTACAATATTGATCATACATTAGATCAGATGTTACACGAATAAAGATTCAAATAAAACTATTAAATATCACTATAAAATTTTATTTCAACAACAAAATCTTAAGATCAAAGAAAATATATATGGATATATGTACTTTACTAGATTGTTAGAATTATATAAGTTAGGTAGGAAAGATTGTGAATTTTATAATTTTTTAGGAATTACAAGTTTATAGAAAGAAATTACTATTACTATTTTGTATGAATGATAAACGTGTACAAATATTTTAAGTATTAAAAGTTCATATAAATATGCTGCTTTTCTAATACAATCATAATAATATGGAACGTTCATAATATAAAAGTTTTCATGCTTGGAAACTTTAAGGAGCTAGTTTATATAATAAGTTGCTATTCTATAAATAAAATAAACTTTTTTTTACCAAATTAATATTAATAATATATTTGAAAAGGTTTAAACTTTAAAAATTAATACAATTTTTCCTAGAAGGACATCAAATAATTAGATTTTTATGGTCACATCATAAAAAATCACTCCACATCATATATAGAGTACACATAAAAAATTTTAACCGGCCAACATGATACATATGTGCAAAATGACATGAAATTAAAGTTCAGTAAATATATATCAATAATGAAAATATAAGTTGTCTATAGAAGACCCAAAAGAAGTCCCTAAAAACAATTATTAGTATAGTAACATTTTCAATTTTCTATAGTTCTTATTCCCTATTGGTCATTCATGTATTATTTTTATATCAAAACATTTTATTGTATTATTATACATATATTATTTTTATAATATCATTATTTTAAAATGGCCGTGTTGCGACAAATAATTAATAATGTGTTTATTTCTACTGACATTTTGGTGTGAATATTTTACGCGGTTGATATTAGTGTACGATCACGATTTGTTTAAATTACGATGTACTTTTGCATTGTTACATTTCGATGTTAAAAGTCGAACCGCATGCTACAACTAACAGAACATATATAGATATTATTTCGGTTAATGTTCAGACTTTTTATTGTTTTCTTTATCCTTTGACATTGTGTACATACCAATAACTTTCACCGCGTCCTAGTCGCAACGCTGTTTAGATTGAAGCATGCATGGTGTCACGGAGTTAGTCCTTCAACCCACGTACGGCTCTTAGTCACCGTGCTAAGATCAGCCTTGACACCAAACTTGCAACTCGATTCAAATGACTTGAACAAAGGAACAAAGAATGTGAACAAAGAGAACACTTGTATTGCTTTTGAGAACTCTTACAAAGGGAACTTTGATACAATGTTGGAAGGTGATCACCAAATGATCATGGATCACCTATTTATACTAGTTGCTAAGTATCTAGATTATTCCTAATCTAGAGATTTCTATGTATAAAAATATACAAAATATCTAAGATATTTACAAGGATTAGTCTAGAATGATTAAGGAAAATATCCAAGATTTTTTCCTAGAAATCCTTCATGATATTTTTAAGGCATGGATCCAGAATTTTCTAAGGCAAAAATCTGCCATAGAAGGACCTTGAAGCTGGTAGAACATTCCGGAATCCCGACATGTTGCGATCTGAATTTGGTGGGCTGTGACATTCTCCCCCACCTAATCCGTCGACGTCCTCGTCGAGCCTTCATTGTACTTCTTGATCTCGTCCCGGAACTGCCATATCGAATCTTCTGTCTCCCAACTTGCTTCACTATCTGGTAAGTTCTTCCACTTGATCAAGTATTCTTTGTAGCTAGGCACTCCCGTCGTTGGATGGTGCGGTCGGATATAATCTCGGCAACCTCACGATCGAATGATGTTACAACGGCCGTTGGTGCCCGCTTAGATACTCCACGATCTAAGTCTTCCTCATCCGTATGATAAGGCTTGAGATTACTTACATGGAAGACCGGATGAATCTTCAACTTGGGCGGTAATTGTAGTCGGTAAGACACTTTGCCAACTCGAGCAATTACTGGAAAATGCCCTTCATATTTTCTCACGAGTCCCTTGTGTACGCCCCTCAGTGACTTGAATTGCTGTGGCAAGAGTTTGACCATGACTTGGTCCCCGACTTGAAATTCCATATATCGCCTCTTGTTGTCCGCCCATTTCTTCATTTTCTTAGCCTCTTTGTCAAGGGAAGTACGAGCCAAGTCTGCTTGTTCGTGCCACTCCTTTAGACTCTTGAAAGCAACTGGGCTACTACTGTCGTAAGATACGGCTAAGGCATTGGGAGTCAATGGTTGACGTCCCGTTACGATTTCAAATGGGCTCCTCCCGGTTGCCTACTTCATTGCATATTATAAGAAAATTGTGCAATATCTAAGAGTTTAGCCCAATCTCTTTGGTTAGCACTTACATAGTGTCGGAGGTGTAGTTCGAGCAATGCATTGACCCGCTCTGTTTGTCCATCAGTCTGGGGATGAAAGCTGGTTGAAAAGTTAAGTTCTGTCCCCATAATTTTGAAGAACTCAGACCAGAACCGCACTGTGAAGCGAGGATCTCGATCGCTGACAATGGTTTGTGGTATGCCTAAATACTTCACCACATGCTTGAAGAAAAGTCTTGCCGTCTCCGCGGCGCTAACATCGGCTGGTGCGGGAATAAAAGTTCCATACTTGGAGAACCTATCAACCACCACAATGATGCTCCCCGATCCTTCCGACTTTGGTAGGCAAGTGATGAAATCCATTGAAATGCTTTCCCAAGGGCCATTCAGGATTGGTAAGGGCTCTAACAAACCTCCTGGTTGGCGTTGTTCGATCTTATCTTGTTGACAAACTAAGCAAGTGTGCACGTATGCTTCAACATCATTTGCCATACGTGGCCAATAAAATGTACCTCTGATTAGTGCCAACGTTCTTTTGATACTCGGATGACCAGCCCATTTGGAATCATGGCATTCCTTCATCACGGAACGCCTAAGGTTGCTCCACCTTGGTACGTAGAGCCGGTCTCCTTTGGTGAATAAAAGATCCCCCTTTAATCAAAATCGCGTTGTTTTCCCATCTCGTGCTAAGGTGACAAGATGTTTGGCAAATGGATCTTGTTTGAGGCCTTCCTTGACTTGCTCTTGGATATCAAATATTGGGCGTGTAATAGCAGCAAGCTCGGCCTTCCGACTTAATGCATCGGCCACCACGTTTGCTTTACCGGGCTTGTATTCCAAGACATAATCGAATTCAACAAGGAAGTCTTGCCACCTAGCTTGCTTGGGACTTAACTTCTTTTGAGTTTGGAAATAGCTAGTGGCAATGTTATCGGTTTTGATAACAAACCTGGCCCCAAGAAGATAGTGCCTCCATGTACGTAGGCAATGCACAATGGCTATCATTTCCTTTTCTTGCACCGTATACTTCTTCTTTGTGTCGTTGAGTTTACGACTTTCGAATGCTATCAGATGCCCTTCTTGCATAAGTACTCCGCCAATCGCAAAGTCCGACGCATCCGTGTGTAACTCGAACAACTTAGTGACGTCAGGGAGGGATAAGACAGGTTCCGACATGATTGCCTCCTTTAATTCTTCAAAAAGCTGTTTGAAAACGCTGGTCCTAGTCCCAAGCTTTAGTTTTCTTGAGTAGATCGATCAAGGGTGCAGCTCTTGCAGAATAGCTCTTGATGAAACGAAGATAGTAATTCACCAAGCCAAGGAATGAACGTAACTCCGGTTCTTGGTTGGTGGCTCCCATGCTTGAATTGCTTTAACTTTGGC